>CM061031.1:0-1290000 GCA_030763125.1 Hippophae gyantsensis | reverse complement strand
TATGAATTGATATTTATTGATTCTCCCTTTTTTGTATGAATACCACCTTTGGTGGGGTTAGATATTCTTTGTTAACTAAACAAATCAATTAACACCTATGGGTGGGGTTGATAACTAATTTGGTTAATTAAATTAATTTCTTTTTCTAAGAGATTGAAAATGAACCATTTAAATGCCACCTTTGGTGGGGTTAGACAGTTTAAACTTTATTGAAGGTGTCCAAATTAAACCTAAGAATTTAGTTATCCGAGTACTAACTTTCAAGTTTTAAAACCACTACTGAAAACATGTTGTCAATACATTTTCAGATAATAATTCTTATAAAAACTTTTGAAATAGAGCTTCACTCTAACTACCGGGCGATTGTACCAACAAATAAAAGAGCACTACTCTAAATCAGACCGGATAACTAAACCTTAAAATCTAATTTTCAGATTTAAGTTTGTAATGAAAAATAATATATTTCTCTCTAACATTCTTAATATAAAATCTTGAATAAAAATAAAATCAATTCATTTTAAAGATTTTTACCTATTTAATATTTCGCAAGCATAACAACGTTATTATTACATCATGTTTACAAATAGCCAACACAGTTAAATTTAATCACAGACAAATTAAATATAACATGTAAGAATAAAGCATAAAAAATAACTGTAAAGAAAATAAAATCCTTACAGAACTTCGATGCTATTCCCGTTGTTGGAAAACCTCCAAGCGGAATTTGCACTCCCATTTATTGAATCGAAAAGCTAATAAATTACAAAAACATAACTAGTTCTTCCCAAAAAGGGAAGAACTCTAAAACTAAGAGAAATTAACTAAGAAAAACTAAAAAAACCTAAAAATCTAAGAAAAGAGAGAAAGAAAGAAGAGAGAAGTGTGTTTTTAAGGTGTGTTTTGAAGTGAAGGGAAGGGGGTATTTATAGGTGAGGATGGAGAGAAAAAATGAGTGAAAAAATGTTAAAAAAATGTGAAAACGCGTAGTGCAAATGCTGAGGTCATTGATGACGTCAGCATGACGTCATGGGGCGGCTGCACGTGAAAAATGGGGCGAAATGGGCGTCGGCATAATGGCATCCATATGGTCTTCACTTGGGCAGTGCATGAACTGGCTCACGACACTCACAACATAAGCAATATCAGGTCGAGTATAAGATAAATAGATGAGTTTACCCATTAACCATTGATATCTTTGTTTGTCTGCTGGTACCTAGTCCACATATTCTCCAAGTTTGTGATTTTGGACAATTGGGATATCGACAAGTTTACAATCTAGTAATCCTACCTCAATGCCTAAGAAGTATTTGAGCTCTCCTAAGTTCTTCATTTCAAACTCATTTGTCAATTGTTCTTGAAGCCTGGAGATTTCTTCATTATCATCCCCTGTAATGATCATGTCGTCTACATAGACTATAAGGGCTGTTATTTTTCCCAGTCGATGTTTTAGGAAGAGAGTATGATCAGAGTTGCTTTGTTGAAACCCATATTTTCTCATTGCTGAACTCAACCTGCCAAACCATGCTCGAGGTGATTGTTTAATCCATACAATGCTCGTTGTAACCTACATGTAGTCTTTTTTCCTGATGTAACAGTATATCCTGGTGGGATATCTATGCAAATCTCCTCTTCAAGATCACCGTGAAGGAAGGCCTTTTTTACGTCAAGTTGGTGCAATGACCAATCTAAATTTTTTGCAAGAGATAACAAAACTCTAATAGTTTTTGGTGATAAAGTTTCCTGATAATTTATACCATGTTTTTGTGTATACCCTTTTGCTACCAACCTCGGCTTATATCGATCAATTGACCTATCTGCTTTATGCTTAATGGAGAAAATCCATTTGCACCTTACCATTTTCCTCCCTTGAGGGAACACGTTCAACACTCATGTGTTATTCTTCTAAAATGCCTCAAATTCTTCTTTTATAGCCTAAGCCCAATTTGGATTAGATAAGGCTTCTTCAATACCACTTGGAATTTGACATGAGGAAAGTGTTTGTGCAAACATCTTGATAGGTTCTGATAACTCTTGAGTAGATACATAATTGGCTATTGGATACTTGGATTGTCATTCTTCTATGTCTGGAGAGTATCGATTTGAAGATTTGCCTCGATTGTGTCTAAAAGGTAGAGCATAACCAGTAGATGTATCTATAGTATTAGTTTCTAAAGGTGTGATAGGATAGCTTACCTCAGGAGTATTCTCAACAGAAGGATCATTGGGTACTAAAGAGTGAAGGGGTACATCAATCACTGCATCTTCTGGAGATTCAGTCACTAGTTCAGCTTCAGTTCTTAGAAGTTCAAGTTCGGTTGTAGGTACTAGCTCCGCCATATTGTTGGTATCATTCGGGTATGCTGGATTGTTATTACCGTCTGATACTTCTACATCAGACCAATTTCGTTCTTCACCATACATCTCCCCTCGAAGAGGGAAATTGGATACTGGTGATGGAAAAAAATTCAGATTCTAGGAAAGTGACATCCATGGTAATGTAGGTTCTTTTAGTAATAGGATCGTAGCATCGGTATCCCTTTTTTTGTACACCATACCCCAAGAATACACATCGGACAGTATATGGATCCAACTCAATTCGTTGATTTTTATGGAGTTGGACAAACACAACATAACCAAAAATTTGGGGTGGAAGCATCAAAATAGTAGGCAAGAGGACATGATTAGATAACATTTTTAATAGAGTTTGAAATTGTAAGATTTTGGTAGGCATATGGTTTAGTAGATACACAGTTGTAGTAATAGCATCACTCCAGTATCTACTGGGCATATGTGCAATAATCAGTAAGACACGGACAATTTCTAAAATATGCATATTCTTCCTCTCTATAGTACCATTCTGTTGTAGGTTTGTGAACATGAGGTTTCATGGAGAATACCATGACTATCTAAGTATGTACATACTTGTTGATTAACATATTCCCCTTCATTATCAGACCAAAGGATCTTAATTTTTGCAGAAAATTGTGTCTGAATCATGGTGTGAAATGTAGAAAATACTTCATCTTTGTATTTGAGAAGGTAAAGCCATATCATTCGTGTACAATCATCAACAAAAATTACAAACCAACGATGACCCGATGACATAGTGAATGAGGAAGGTCCCCAAACATCTGAATGTACTAAAGCAAAAAGAATCATACTTGTATGCACACTCATTGGATAAGAAGCCCTATGACTATTGGCTAAGATAAAGGTATCACATTTGAAGTCTAAGTGTGTGACATTTGAAAATAAACGAGGGAATAAGTGTCTCAAATACCTAAATGATGGATACCCAAATCGATGATGACATAACCAAATCTATCACTCCTTGTTACTAGTCGTGTGTTGCATGTGATTGACTCTTCCTAAACTCAGGTCATCCACGTAATATAAAATCTCCCTCTTAGTACCACGCTCAATGATCTCCTTAGTGAGAATATCTCTGGCAAAGATAAACTGAGATATATTAATGGAGATTTTTCCCAACCTTCAGAAATCGACCCCTTATTCAGAAGATGGCGCACTGAAAACTCCATTGTCAAGGGATGGTTGATCAATTCAATGGACCCTTCATTGATTGCCAATTTTATCTGATTCCCAACTACAAATCAGGTTTGGGATTCTATTGCTACAACTTATTTTGATGGGACAAACACGTCTCAAGTTTATGATCTCCGACGTCGAGTTGCTCGTCTAAAACAGGCGGGTGGATCTACTGAAAAATACTATAATGACCTTTAGGGGTTGTGGCGAGAAAATGTGGTATTTTCATTAGTTATTCATCAGTACCAATCAACACACATTTCATATTTTCTCTGCTGCCTTTTTCATGTACAAAGAATGATATATATTTTTATACTAAGAAATATAACAGCTGTTGCACACCCATACTTTCATGTTCCACTAAACATGAATGTTGTCTAATATACTTCTATAACATGCTTTTCCAGCACACGCCAACAAGTATGAGAGGAATACCATCTTTTGGCCCCTAAATTGATATTATTACATATTCGCGTTGTAGCGTCGGATTTAAGATTTATATTATGGAGAAACATATATATACAGTAAAAAATAGTATTAGTTACTTTTCGGTTATTATTTATTTTTAATTGATAAAATATATGTATTTCATTTTAGTAAAAGTATATTCAAATTTTTGAGTTTTATTGATATATTAGGTATTAAAAATTTAAATTTAAAATTCAAGTATAACACAATTTCTATTTTATACACATAATTTATCTATAATTTTATTAATATTATACTTAAAAAATTATTTTTTCGAAAGATGAAGTAAGACACATGCTCCTTTTCAGTACCACATACATCCCCTTGCTTGCTTGCAAGTATGTTCATTAAAATAAAATATCACAATCAAAATAGCTTAAAATAAGAGTAGATCTTATGGTATAGCTAGACACAACTTGACATCCATACGTGAACTTTCAATGGTGAAAAGGTACAAAAGTAAAACATGTAAGGAAGTTGAAATTCCAACTTAAAATGTTAATCACTGAAGTAACTATGTTCATATTTATACCATAAAGTTAATCGTAGGAAGAATAAGTTATACTTTAATAATATTAAATATTATTTAATATTAAATAGATTTAAACAACCCTAATTTAATATGAAATAATTGATTAATTTTTTTTAATAGTAAAATTATACGAGCTCGATTTAAGAAGTTATTTTTGTGGATAAAAGTTTTAAAAGATGCTTCTTCTTTTTCCCAAAGGTTAATCGATGAAGTAACCAAGATTAATTGATTTTTTTTCTGCCATAGTAGGAGTAGCCAAGCAATTATTAACTTATAAATCACCCAAGTCTTGTAAATGTGAGACTTTTGTTTACTTATAACCAACAAAACATAATGCTACACAACTTAGTTCATAAAATTATGCACATTATCCTTCACAAATCTATAGGTATATAAAGTATTGTACTAATAAATATCAAAGACAAATAAGTGTTGGAGATTGTTATAAAGCTCTTTAATTTAAGGAGTAAAACATGGAGCAAAACAAGGAGCTTCATTCGAAAAACAATTTAAAAAACCATTAATTTAAGGAGTAATTCACGGAGTGAATTTTTCTATAAATAGATGTGTAATTGTAATGAATTAATCAACCAAGTGTTCACTCCAATTGAGAGAAAAGCTTAGAGAGAAAATTGAGAGTAATTTTTTTGGGTGTAATTGGGTTATGGGTTGTGAGTTGTGAGTGTTGTAAACACCTTGTGTAATTTCTCCCCTTTTAGTAAAAATATCTGCAGTAAGTCCAAAGACGTAAGCAAGATTGACCGAACTTCATTATCAAATTTGTGTTATTATCTATTTTGTTTTTCTTATAAATCTGCCTTATCAGTAATTTCTGTAATTTCCCAACAATAAGAGCTTCTATGCTCAACATATAACTACATAAAAAACATAGGTTTTTTTGCTCAAACGACTAGTTTATACTTTATAGGAACTTCTTTTGTCCAGTCGTCACTATATAAAAAAATAGCATTTTTCCATTGTACATAATGTCATGCAATGAAATGAATATAATATGCTGGCACCTACCATTGTACACTATTTTTTCAAACTCACTATTTTGTCACTCCCCTTTTAGAAAAATATCCTAATATTATTTTAAGATATTCTCTCTCACTTTCTTACACATAACACTATTTTTCTTCAAAGGAAATTATTCCTTTGGCTTTGCTTTGCTTCTCTTCTTGTTTTGGTGTGTTGATATTCTCTAAGGCAAAATTGCATATCAATGTTAGATTCACCTAACATTTGTGGTTGCACCTACCATTTGTAGTTGCACCTAACATTTGTGGTTATACCTACCATTTGTGGTTGTACCTACCACTTATGGTTGCACCTACCAATTGTGGTTGCACCTACCATTTATGGTTGTACCTAACATTTGTATTTTCTTCCTTATTAAATGTAGGAGGGACTTACAAATCTCCCCTTCCCGACTACATAGAGGGTTCCACCAATCCAGCAACTAAACGACAGTATTCAAAATTTTGTCTTGGGAGAATTTTCGTCAACACGTCTGATCCATTTTATTCTGTATAGATCTTCTCAAGTTGTAATAGCTTATTCTCCATTACATCCCTAATCCAGTGATATCTCACATCAATATGTTTTGATCTCGAATAAAAGGAGGCATTCTTTCCAAGATGGATAACACTCTGACTATCACAAAATAACTGATAACTGTCTTGTTGCAACCTAAGTTCTTTCAAGAACTTTTTCATCCATAGCAACTTTTTACATGCTTCTGTTGCTGCTATAAACTCTGCTTCGGCAGTGGACAGTGCAACATATTTTTGTAACTTTAACTGTCATGACACAGCTCCCCCTACAAATGTAATCAAGTAACCTGAAGTGGATTTTCTGGAATCCACATCACTAGCCATATCTGCATTTGTGTATCCAACTAACACAAGTTTGTCATTTTTAAAACATAGACATATTTTGGAAGAACCTCGAAGATATCTGAAAATCCATTTTACTACAGCCCAAATGTTCCTTCTACTCACAATTCCAACTACATGAGTGATATCTGGCCTTGTACAAACCATTGCATACATTATACTTCCAACTACTGAAGCATATAGAACCTCTTCCATCTCTTCCTTCTCTTTGTCTGTAGAAGGGTTCTGCTTAGAACTTAACTTAAAGTGATTAGCAAGAGGACAACTAATCGCTTTAGCCTTATCCATATGAAATCTTTGAAGTACTTTATAAATGTACTTCTCCTGTAAAAACCATAATTTCTTGGCGCCTCTGTTTCTAATAATAGTCATGCCAAGAATCTACTTTGTTGGCCCCAAGTCTTTCATGGCAAAAGACTTACTCAACTGCGTTTTTAAGTTGTTGATTCTAGAATCCACATAGAGCAAAAGAATAATGAAATCGCCACCAGAGAATTTCTGCACACAAACACAATGGTCTGAAGTAGTCTTTTTGTAGCCTTGCTCCCCCATAATAGACTCAAACTTTTTGTACCATTGTCTTGGTGCCTGTTTTAAGCCATAGAGACTTTTCTTCAATTTGCAGATATGATTTTCTTTTCCCTTTTGCTGAAAACCCTCTGGCTACTCCATGTATATCTCTTCTTCCAAGTCACCATGTAGGAAGGCAGTTTTGACATCCATTTGTTCAACCTCCAAGTCAAGACTTGATGCTAACTCTAGCACAGTATGAATGGATGTCATTTTCACAACTAGAGAGAAAATCTTGTCAAAGTCAACACCTTTTATTTGGTTGAATCCTTTGACAACTAGTCTGGCTTTGTATCGCGGACTAGAACTGTGTCCTTCATGCTTCACCCTAAACACCCATTTATTTTTCAAGGCCTTTTTCCCTTTGGGCAGCTTCATCAGCTCAAAGGTTTTGTTCTCATGCAAGGACTTCATCTCATCTTGCATGGCTTCAATCCATTTTTGTTTGGATTCGTCATCCATAGCCTCTTCGTAACTCTCAGGTTCTCCCCCATCAGTAAAAGTTACATACTCATCTGAAGGATATAAGGTAGAAGGTCGTCTCATTCTATCACTTCTTCTCAGTAGAATAGGAGAAGCTGCAGGTGTTGGTACTGGATAATAAACATCATCATTTCCCTCATGTTCATAACCAACTTCTATGGGAGCATCATCTTCATCAGGTGGATAAACCTGATCTTCATCTCCATCTTATCTTGGCATTGATGTTGGAGGAATTAATTCCAAATATGATGAGTCACCATTGGAATTAGGAACATCTTTCTTCATCAAGTGGATAAACCATCAGTTTGATAATATCTTCAATGGTCTCATCTTCAATAAATACAGCATCATGGCTCCTAACAAGTATCTTTGCAACCGGATTGTAAAATCTATAGCCAAATTGATCTTAACCATAGCCAATAAAAATACATTGTCTTGTTTTGGCATCAAGTTTGGATCTCTCATCCTTTGGAATATGAACAAATGCTTTGCAACTAAACACTCGCAGATGATCATAGGAAACATCTTTTCCTGACCACACTTTATCTAGAACATCCATCTTGAGAGGAGTACAAGGTGAAAGATTCAATACATGTGCAACTGTGAGTATGGTTTCACCCCAAAATTTTTTAGGAAACTTTGCATGTGAGAGTAGGCATCTAACTCTCTCCATCAAAGTTCTGTTCATCCTCTCAGCTAAGCCATTCAACTGCAGTGTCTTTGGAGGTATCATCTGATGCCGAATACCATGCTTTTTGCAATAAACATGGAAAGGTCCTGTGTATTCTCCACCATTGTCTGTCCGGATGCACTTCAGCTTCTTTCCAGTCTGTCTCTCAACTGAGGCATGAAATTATTTGAAGACATCTAGCACTAGATCCTTTGTCTTTAGAAGATATACCTACGTCTTCCTTGAATGATCATCAATGAAAGTCACAAATTATTGAGCACCACCAAGTGACTTTGGCATTGGTCCACACAAATCTGAATGAATCAGATCTAAAATATTATTTATTCTGGAAGGAGGGAAGCTCTAAACCCTGTTTTGCTTTCCTACTAGACAATGAACACATTTCTCCAAATGTACTTCATCCATTCCGGGCAATATCTTCTTTTTGGCTAGACTTGTCAAACCTTTTTCACCCATGTGACTGAGTCTCTTATGCCATAACTCAGGTGCATTATCTTATTTTCTCTATGACATTTACTGTGTCGGTGGAGAGCTTTGCGTGCATTATATACAGAGTTGTATGCTTCTCACCTCTAGCCACTACTAAGGAGCCTTTTGTAAGTTTCCATTTGTCATAAATGAATGAGTTGTAATATCCTTCATTTGCAAGTTTGCGCACAGAGATCAAATTCATGCGTATATCTGGAATATGCCTGACATTCTTCAGATATAGTCTGGTTTTGTTCTCTATTTCCAAGCAAACGTCTCCTCTACCTACTACCTTTGACAGGCCTTCATTTCCCATTCTAACAATACCAAAACTTTCATGTGTGTATGATGAGAAAAATTATCTACACGATTTAGCATGAATTGTAGCACCACTATCAATCACCCAGTTGGTCTCGTGTGATGCAAGATTGACAAAATCTTCATCATAAACGATATTGAACTCATCTATGGTATTTGTTTGCTCATCATCACTGCTATCGTCTTTCTTCATTACTTTTCCTTTGTTCGTTTCTTATTCCTTCTTGAATACCTGACAAAATTTCTTAATGTGACCATTTTCTCTTGCAGTGATGGCATTCAACGTTGGAAAATTTGTTTGATTTGCCTATGCTCTTGCTTCTGGGTTTTTGTTCTTTGTACATTCTCCTTCCTCTAGACTCTGTGATAAGGGCTTGGGCTTCTGAATCTCTTTCCTTGTTTTGTTTCTCATATGAGAACAAGGCTTCTACAATAACTTCAAACTCCATCTTGTCTTTTGCATAAGTTAGAGTTGTTGTGATATGATTATATGATGAGGGTAGTGATGCCAACAACATCATAGCTTTCTCTTCATCGCCAAAACTCACATTAAATCTTGCTAAGTGAGAAAATTTGCTGTTGAAATTGCTAACATACTGCATCATGCTCAAATTATCTTCCTTCCTCATCTGATATAGCTCCTTCCACAAATAAAATTTATTGGCAAGGTTCTTTGACATGTACACGTTTTCTAGAGTCTCCCATGTTTCTTTAGCAGTCTTGCAATTTTTTGATTCAATATTTTGTAAGACATTGTCTAAGAGATTTAGATACTAACTGCAATCTCATCTATTTCCTCCCATTGTTCCTCAATGACGGTTACTACCTTCTTTTCTTTTCCCAGTAACGCCTTATGAACCTTATGTTGAATGAGAATATCATTCATCCTCCTTTGCCATAAAGATAAATTATTATTGTTATTAAATTTCTCAATATCTACCTTTTGATTTGACATTTTTTTTGTTTCGTTGTGTTCCTTTTTCTTCAAATGAATATGCCCTGGATCTAATAAAATCGTTTCTGATGTGGCAGATCAATCTATGCTACAACCACAGAGCATATTAAGAATTTTACTAAACCAACTCTGATACCAGTTGTTGGGCACAACGAGTAAAAAATAAAATGAATTCAACAGAGTAGAATAATGACACCGGAAATTTAACGTGGTTCACCCTTTAATTTGGGCTAAGTTCACGAGACAAACTCCGAAAAATATTTCTTCCACTAATAAAATTAATGAGTACAAAGTGAGAGGCAATACAACAAATTGAGATAAACCTAAAATAGTGTCACACAAGTGTTTCCCAAACTCACTATTTTGTCACTCCCCTTTTAGAAAAATATCCCAATATTTTTCTAAGATATTCTCTCACTTTCTTACACACAACACTATTTTTTTTCAAAGAAAATTGTTCCTTTGGTTTTGCTTTGTTTCTCTTCTTGTTTTAGTGTATTGATATTCTCTAAGGCAAAAACATTGCTTATTTATAAGTAAAATTGTATATCAATGTTAGATTCACCTAATATTTATGTTTTTTTCCTCTTAATGTAGGAGGGACTTACACGATAACGTTTAATCGGCATTGGAACACAAAAAGTCTTTTGATAAGTCCAAATACATTTAAGAAAAAAATACAGTATCTCTTCATGTTTTTCGAAATTATCATCCTCTAATATCAAAATAGATTACTTGAAAAAGGGAAAAAGAAAAATTACAATCATGATTATAATTCAAATTCTTTGAGAAATCTCATAGGGATATATGGTTCCCTCGTGTTTACTGCTTATATGCTATGAAAAGTTTCCGATGAAATACTTTGTCAAAGAAGAAAGATTGACAATAAAATGTAAGAAGAGTTCAACACCAATCAGTCCAGTGATCACCAGTAAAAAATTTGCTTATGAAAACTAAAAGTGCTAATTTTTTAAAACTGAAAATGATAAAAGAGAGAGAAAACTAGTTATTCACCATATTAATTCTTTTATAAATGATAAGAGTCCTTAGCCGCAAAACACTACATTTAAAGATAAATCAATCAGTATGTCACATGTCCCCCATTTCAACTTCACAAGGAACTTTTAACCAAAAACAACAATAATACCCATGAGAGACCCATGGGACGTATCTTAGAAAATGCACAATCTTCATACTTGTTAGATTTTGGCAAGGTTGGTAAATAAATAAAAGAAACAAGAATCATAATGAGAGATTGACAAAATCTATCGTATTTATTACACATGTAATTATTTATTCCCTGTTAACAGTGCTACTACAGAAAAGAAAAATTCAAATAATAAACAGTATAGAACATCTTCCATAATCCAAAACCTAATTCCCTCTGCTGCTTATCAAGTATGCTTACATCCAAGAGACAGCACCTTTTTTGTTTGGTTTGAAATGGCCATGTAATTAAAGGTGGAGGAATTTTGCTTATACCTCCTGAGGGAAAATACTAAGAAACAGTCCATAAGCTTTAGGATCTTAGTTGGCAGCAGCTATAGGATCTTTGCCAATACTTTATTAGTAAGGCAAATAAATTTTAAATTTAACTTTTATGATTACATATCTAAAACAACTACAAAAGCAACTTACTATTTCTCCAGAAAATTTTACGTGCTAAAATGCTTTATTTACAATTTCTCAGATTGCACCATCTTCCAAGAATAAGCTTTAACATGCACTAGAATGAAAATTTAAAATAATACAAATAAATTGTAATGAGAAATGGAGAGATCACCAGAAGCATAATATTTTAAATCAAACCTTTCCTATGCCAGTTTTGGTAATATTACTAGGTATCAGCAAACAGCAGGTGCTAAAAATTGTGCCCCTAAGAAGGAATCTCAAGAAAATTTATATGAACCATAATGTGCCAGATTGTAGCAAAAGATATTCAAATTTTGTACAAATTGGTAAACAGCCTTCGTTATTTATAGTTATCCATCAATTAAAATATTGTACAATCAAGCAAGAATATTGTCAAATGTACCGAACTTGCTGCATTCAGGTGAAATTACAACTATTATATTATTTCTAGTAGGCAATGACTTGAGGTTTCAATTAGAAGTATGATGTTTGTTCTATTATTCTAATGTCATTGTTGCATGCATAAGATTACTAAACATTAGATCTAATATCGTCTGAAATGCCAAGATACTCAAATTCATTGAAACTCAGAAGACGAGAAAAAGATTCTCAATGATGTTATCCAAGAAGTTAATATATATGGCGTACAAAATTTAAAAAAGCACGTAAAGATTCAAAATGTTTATACCTTTGCTTCAACGTATTTCCACTTCACAAAGAGGCCATGTTTTTCACCCCAACCATTTGCTAATGGAAGATTCATAACATTATCTTGAGCCTGATAGAGTGGCATAAATAAACAATTAAGAGTTGAAGTTAATAAGTGTACCTTGAATCGACAAATAGATAAGATTTGGTTGAGAAATGTAATTCATTAATTTAATATTTACGTGTTAAAACATTTTATTAATGTACATGCAGCTAAAATAGAAGATACTGGTATAATACAGAATCATGAAAACAATTAGGAATAACAGCAACTAGGAAACTATAAATCAATGTATATATACAATGAAAAACAATCTGGTCATCAGAATGGGGGAAAAAAAGAGAACAATATATTACTTAGAAATGTAGGACATGATTTAACCAGAGTAATGCTTTACACAAAGTGGACCAAATTCCAAACTGAGAAAGGGAGAGTGGGGCAAGAAAAAGAGGTAACTTATAGTAAAACAGAATTATAGATTAATAGTTACAACTTACAATGACCAGGAATTTGCTTCCTAGTTAATATTATTATTATTTATTTTTGTAGTAATGCCACAACATAAATATATTAATTGATTTTTTAATCCTATAATTAATTACATTTTAGTGTTATTGTTTTTTTATTAAATTTCTTTCCTTAGGTTGTGCTTCTTCGCTATCATTTTCTAGTAGAAAGCTATCTTAAAACCCTAATTTATATCTCAATTATATATATCTATAGGAAACAGAAATAAATACTGGGACAGGAAAGCAAAATACTCTAACCATTAACTTTTTATCCTAATTCAGTCAAATTAGAATGGTAATAATTTTAATTACAAAATATAAATAAATAAAATTAACAAATATATTAAAATATAAGTATATTTTTTTATTGTTTCCATGATAATAAATATATTAAAAAATAAATATCTTTCTTTATAAATTTTCATTTTGTTACTTTGATTATATTATACACAATTTCAAACAAAAAGCTACTAAATTATAAACTAAATGCATAATGAAAAATATGTAAAAATCTAATCAAAAACATGAAAAATCACAATCACAAAATTTGCTTTAATAGTTAGTTTTTGATTGTTACTATTTTATTTTATTTAGTTTCTAATTTTTTTTAAAATAAAATAAATTTAAATAATTTTATGTTCTAACATTATTATATTTTTATTCCTAAAAGAAATGTTTGTGTTTTAAAGAGAAGAAAAATTATTAAAAAATTCTAATTAATTTTTTTTACGAATGTGACATCGTATTAGATGTTAATACCTAGGTAATTTTACCTATATTTATTTAAGATAGTGAAATTATGTGATTGTTTTTCATTAAGAAAATTTAATAATATTAAAACGTAATAAATTATAAGATTAAAAAATTAATTAATATATTTATATTGTTATGTAATAAAATTAAATAAATTTAATATTAAATGAATATAATTTTATTTAAATAACGTCTAAATGATATTAAATTTGAATTAAAATTTTTTAAATAATAAAAATATATAAATTAGATTTAAAAAACTATTTATATAATTATAAGTTTTTAATATGTTATATTTATTATTTATTTTAAAAAATAATATTGTGCAAGCCCGTGTTTGGTGGCCTGATAAAATAATTTGTAACTAAGGTTTTACATAAAAAAAAAACACTAGATTTACATGTGAGAGTTTCCTGGATCCACATATATAAATTAGGGTTTTACTGAAATTGTGTAGGGTTTGTTCTCTACTAGACTTGACGGCCAAGTTGGGTGGGGAAGCGCAAGCTGAGGAGCGAGCATGGTGAAAGTCTCATTTTACCGTAATTGTAAGATCATTTGTTCATATTTCTTGTCTTTCGAATTGATTATTTATTTGCAATAATCGTTTTCTATGTTCGTATCATTGATTCGAATCACATACGTTCACTATCTGATTTTTTCAGGATGGTTTAAAAGTTTTGATATCCTGCATTAGATCGTGATTAAATTTATTCTATGGCCAAAAGATTTCACCTTTAGCTTTTATAGTCTTAACACGACAATATTATATATTTTGAGTTAATATGAACAAAAGGTTGCGATTTTTGTGAAATGTTTGAAAATAAAATGTAGATGGGAAAACTTTTAAGAAGCCCAGACGGCCATATGAGAAGGAGCGTTTAGACGCTGAGCTGAAGCTTGTTGGTGAGTATGGGCTTAGGTGCAAGAGAGAGCTATGGAGGGTTCAGTATGCGTTGAGCCGCATTCGTAACAATGCTAGAATGCTTCTCACCCTTGATGAGAAAAACCCACGACGTATTTTTGAAGGGGAAGCACTTCTGAGGAGGATGAACAGGTATGGGTTGCTGGATGAGAGTCAGAACAAGCTTGATTATGTCTTGGCTCTTACTGTTGAGAATTTCCTGGAGCGCCGTCTTCAAACTTTGGTGTTCAAGTCTGGAATGGCCAAGTCCATCCACCATGCCCGTGTTCTTATTAGGCAACGCCATATCAGGTATGGAATTTTTATCTTGACATCATGATTTTTTTTTGGGTGGGAGTAAACAGACATTGTTTTGTATTTTTATTTATTTATTTGTCTGCATCTAATAGTTCATCATGCTTTAACAGATTAATTCTTGTTTAGTTATGATTTTTTTGGGTATGCATTTCACTCCGTCACCACATTAGAGGTGTGATTTACATTTTTGTAATCATTTTCTGTCATTTAGTACTAAAAATTTAAATGTTTTTGTTCTTCCAGCATTCTGGAAGTCTTTTCATTTTTTTTCCTCCCAAAATTTTTAATTGTTAGGCCTTCTAATTAAATTGGCAATTGAAGGACAGATATATGCTTGTATTGGCTGTATTTTTGTGAGAATTCAGTTATGGACTTTAATCATTTTAAGACTAAAAGTTATGATAATATTCAGTTCACAATATAATTTGTATGTGATAGTCATTTGTGTTTGACTTTATACTGTTTGTGCTCTTTGGAGACTCTAAGTTTTCAGACAAAGATATAGGTTTTGTTAACATTGGTGTCTTTGGAGAAGAGCATAAAATTCGATTAAATATGCTTGCTGTGTTAGTTTAATGTTCCCTACACTTTGCGGTTATTATTCCATTTGCATCTATATTTCCTTTATACCTACTTTCAGGTCTTCAGGACAACTTTGAGTGGCTTTGTGTGAATTCTATTGCTTGTATATTAAGTTGCAAACCATGTACTTATCTATGATATGGATTCGTCTCCTAGTTGTTTAGGATTTTCTAGCATGGATCTGTTATGGATGTGAACCATTTGCTCCATTTGTAGGAATTATGAAATGTGTAGCATGATTCAATCTATCGTGTTTGCTATGGGATAATTTTGCATATCCAGATATGTTTTTCTTTTGAGGAACTCACCTATGTTTTATGAAGTGATTAAAATCATGATATGTTATGGCCCATTGTTTGTTTAGTTCTTTATATCTTCATGTTTACTAAATGGTCCCTTGGTCATGGTTTTTGTTTAGTTCATATTATAATTATTGTATTTAATTTTCCTCTGGACGGCTTTGAAGAATCCATGTACTTTTGAGTCCCTTTGTTTGCCGCTTTTGCCATTTTTTTTAATCATACCTGCTTTTGTTATTATTCTTATAGGGTGGGAAGGCAAGTCGTCAACATTCCCTCGTTCATGGTGAGAGTGGACTCTCAAAAGCGCATTGACTTCTCACTCACAAGCCCCTTTGGTGCTGGGCGCCCTGGACGGGTGAAGAGAAGGAACATGAAGGCAGCTGCCAAGAAAGCATCTGGTGGAGATGGAGATGAAGAGGACGAAGAGTGAGGATTCAAATTTAAATGTAGTACCATGTTGCTATTTTTTTTCCTTTTTTCTTTCCCTTTTGAACTTGCGGGTCCAGCTTTTTCTTTGGTTCATTATTCATTTTAGGATTCTGAAAAGTATGTGACAATTTCAAGACTAAGGGAATCATCAGCCAATATATGCTGTTGTTTCATTGCGTTATATATGGTCTTTGATGCTCTGGTCAATGTTTAGTTATAAGCTTTCAAGCCTTAAATGTAGTAATATGAATATTGTTTTTTTGTGCTTTTTTAAACACTATTTGTTTGGGTTCATCATAGTACCTTTGGGTGTGGGGAGGGGAGTATACAGAATTAATGCTAGTGATTCCCAATCAATTATTATTAATTGTTAAAACGCTTTGTGTAGTACAAAGACTTGGTCTTGGTGGTTAGGTCACTTCCGTCGTTTGAAGCTTGTTTAAGTTTTTTTATTTTTATTAGTATAATTTAAATTTATTTACAATATTTCAACAATGAAAATCAAAGATTATTATAATGATTTTATTATAATTAATTGACGAAAATTCAAAACTATTGACTTTTGCCTATTAAACATAATGTTTGAAGCTACTATTATTTTTGAATCTCTCTTAATGATACATCATACATTATGAAATTGTGATTTTTATTGCAAGGTGTTTTTGTTATTTTTGTCTAGTCTAATTTTGTTATCTCTTCATCACATGAAAATTTAAATATTTTACTTTCATTGTTTTATATTAAAATATAATTTATTCTTATAGGTCATGTTGATTGATTTTTTTTTTAATATTTCTATGTTTAACTAGTATTTATCAAAGAAGAAAGATTCTTTGTTTTCACGAAGAACGTCCTTGTATATTATAACAAATCAGCAATGATCTAATGAATGGATTTAGAAAAATCAAAAGAATAAATAAACGTAAGAAAATGCTAAAACGGTATGGTTCTAGTCTACTTTTTGCCGATATAGCAAAAAACTTATAGATGAATTTAAAAATAAAAAAAAGTCAAATAAATATGAAAGAAAAAACTCCAGTAAAGAGTGTAGATTCTCATTGTTCAAACGTAAACCAACAATAATAGCATCACCATAACCAAGTTATAGAAGACACGTCACGTGCCAAAACCAAATATCAAACTTAGGTAGCTTCACAATTAATTATAACTTTGAATTATCAACTAATGATAAATTAAGTTCATGTCATGTATTAATGATATAACTAATAGTGATTGCAATCTAATTTTTCATATTCAAGAATCTTCTTACAGTAAAATAGGAATTTGTGGCTCCTTCATTATTATATATTGTGAGAGGAATATGTAACTTAATGGGAATGTCCTCTTCTTGATCACAATAATTTATGCTCTGATGGATATAATTGCAGGCAACACAAATTTGCATCAACCATCATATTTCACCATTCAGTGGTGATAAAATGATTCAAGTCCTGCATTCCACAAGCCATAATGTATTTTATCAGTCCTAACTGCTTCATGGTCCTCGCATTTTCTCGACAATAGTTCTACTCTTTTCCTCTAAAAGCCGTCTCTTTTCTTCTAATTTATCCCCCATCTTCTTCTTTAGGTCAAGCATCCTCGTTTTTTTCCCCATTCTTTTAGTGCTTGCATCATCTTCTTCAGCAGTAACATTCGGTTTATCAAGCAAAGATAAATACCTACATGGTGAAGATCGCCCTGGCATCTCCTCTTTCTGTTTTTCAGATTCATTGTTCCCCAAAAATGTTGGTGTCAATTCATGTGAATTCTGGCTGCTTGATAATAGATCAGCAGAACATGAAACTTCTACATCTACAGATTCAGTGACCGGTTCAGTGCCTTGAGCATTCTTTGGTTTTTGATGCTTGTTTTCTGAAGGTTGACTGGGAGTTTCTCTATTAGTTTCTGTCTTGGTTCTTGCTTCAAATGGTTGATAGGGTGGTAATTCACTAACAGTGACTGGATCACCCACAGACTCTTGATTAATCCATACGAAAGGAGCAACCTTCCGTGGGACCCAGTCATCCTTTTCTGCCAACATCCATGGAATACACACACTTTCACAGTTCGGAAGCACTAGAGTCTCATTGATTGCAGCCTGCAAAAGAGACTAGTTTCAGGAGAAGCACCCCAGCATCATATTTTTATTCGGACAGTTTTTTTTTTTTTTTTTGGAAGTTCAACACTTCATGTAAACTTTAGACAAAATGTGCATGGCATTCTTTCGGTTCAAAAAATCAGCAAGAAAAAACAGCATTTTTCTTTGGCCGTATAGCAAACCAATCACATTAGATCCTTGCTGAAAGATTGACACTTGACACAATGAATATTTGGTAGGCTTTGATTTCAACTTCATAACAGATGTGTCCATTATTCAAATTTACACTGATTGATTCCCAAACTGATTAAATAACAGTTAATTCCCACCATTGATAATCTGGACCTAAGAATTCCAAGTTTGTAGCATTAAAAAATAGAGAGTCGAAATAAGGTAAATGATTTTTAAATATGATGCACAAAGTAGATGGATACATTTTCTTAGTCATGTGTTTGAAAGGAAACTAAAAGATTAAATAGATCAAGAGTACAGGCATTCGGGACAAATGCATGTACTAGCACCAAAAAATGTGAAGTTTATTTGATATAGGATTGGCTGGGGCGTATCTAGAGATGTAAGCTACTCCCTTCTTATACTACATAGCATGCATTAACATACCATCTGCAAAATCAAGAATATGCATGTGTGAACTAAAATATAGTCTTGTGAGCATAAATATTTTGTGATTCATTTATTTAAAGAAAATCATTATGCAGCATCCACATTTTCGTACCTTGAGCCGGTTAATCAGGAAGAAAGCAATATGTGCACTGGTAATTTTATGATCTCCAACAGCCGAGTCCAACATAAAGTCAATGTCAGGCATGGATGTAAAAGCAAACCATAACTGATCCGTAGGTGGTGGCTTTATATGTAGCCGTAGTGTTCCACGGAGCGATGTAACCCTTATTCCCAAAGAGAGAGGCACCTTCAATAATGCAATTGGTTAGTTTACAGAGAAAAGGATTTACGTTCACAACCTTTTAGTCTTTCAAGCACAAAATAATGTCTGTAAATGATGATGAATCTTTGAGCTGGCACCTGCAAATACATGGATGCCTTGCATTTGGGATAGTAGCAAATATAGATTAATTTCATCATAGACAAGTGACAGCAAACAAAGCCATTCATAAATATTACCATATAATTTATTCCTAATTTTCAGAAGAGAAAAATTAATTTATTCCTGATTTAATTACTTAAATGCCACCTTAATAAATACAAAGACTCAACTGTCAAATTCAGTATCAAACAATCCAATATTTGATCACTTTTAAAACCCTCAATGGCGATGTAGAAAATATTTTCAAACCTAAAACTAGGGTAAGTTTATATTTTGATTTCTAATTTTTTAGTCATTTTTAATTAAGTATATTTGATAACGATTTCTAATTTTGATTCACTTTTGTATTAAATAATCATTAAAAAGAAGTTTTTTAATCAAATCTTATTGTTTAAATTTTTTTTCCATTTTCACCAAACAATTATCTAATGAGTAAATCAAGTCCATGACGTTCGCAATGATAAGTACAGGAAGAAAATGATTAACATAAAAGTTATAAATGATAACAAAAAAATTTCTTAATTCTATGGGTTTTGAATAAAAATAAAAAATCTAAACGTGTTAGCAAACAACTTGCCATAAATTGCTATCAAATTTTTTTTTTCAAAAGAAACAAAAATCACAAAATCAATTATTCAATTAGAAATCACAAAAGTATCAAAAAAACTGTTTAATAATAAATTAAAACCATTAATCATTGCAATCAAACATAGCCTTAGTAAATACTAATTTTCTATTGCCAATTAATATAAGATAGCATTAGTTCGATAACACTTCATAATTGGATAAAGAAAATAGGTACTTCATGTAAGCCCTTCACCACTTTAGAACGGGATTTACTAGTAACCATATTTTACTGGTACTCCTTATCTCTTATAGTTGATTTAATCCAATTTAGTACCCAATTCAAGAAATAGTTCCAATTTGATCCAAATTAAAAATTCAATGGAATTTATTGATGTGTCATACATCTTATGAAATGAAGTGTAATTGTCTTTTAATTCCCCCCCCTCCTTCTCTCTTCTCTTTTTTCCACGTTTTCAGGAGAGAGAAGAGAAATGAAATGAGAAAGAAGGGAAAAAATAAAAAAATTAATTTAAATACAAAATTACCCTCCATTTTCTATTACATGCATGACACATGACTAAATTCTCAATTCGGACCAAAGTGGAAACATTTCTTCAATTGGGTATTAAATTAGAGCTTGTTGAGAATATGGGATATTTGGGGTAGCAATGGTTGAAAATGGGTACTATTAGGGCACACATGTCCCCTTTAAAAGGAAGAAAATAGTCTACTCGTGCAAAGACAAAATATTGCAAATTAACAACCAATGCCAGTGAAGGAAGCAACTGAGCTGCCGTGAAAGCAACTGAGCTGCCGTGAAGGCAGATATGCAAGCCCACAGAAACGTTTAGCGGATAGAAAGGCATACTAAGCAGAGAAACATTTTGCTATAAGTACTAACCTGAGAAACTTGTTTGGCAACAGAATTTACAATAGACTTCCACCCGAATCCAGGAGTTGATGCTGAAATTGGGCTTTTAGAGCTTTTCAACCTGTCTGTAATAAACAAAACAATTTGAATCTGCCATATATTGTTATCAGTCATAAACATTTCCACCACTTCAAACATAACACACACAGACAAAAAGAAAAAAAAGGGGGAGGGGGGGGAGAAAGAAAGAAAGAAAAGAAGACAAAAGGCATAATCACCTACTATTCTTGCAAGAGCAAAAGCTAAAAGGAAACAAGCAAAAATTAATCTAACCATTAAATGTGAATATCCCATGCAGTAAAAATCTCAAACTTTGCGAGGAAATGTGTTGGCTTTCTCAAAAAATTAAAACCCTTTTTATTATTTATAATCAACCCATGCAGTATATTAATGTTTTTCCTATAAAACTGTACTTTTAGAGAAAAGTCAAACGTACAGATTGAAATAGAAAAACAAGGGTATGTTCAATGCCTTTTAAGATTCCAGTCTCCCACAAAAGGGAAGCATAAACAATAAAGGCCAACAGAAAATCTTCAAGAAGAAAAGGTTAAGAGAATCTATATCCTATGCAAGTTATCATTGCACCAACAATCTAACAATAGTAGAAATTACATATGTAATAATTCTACCTAAGAAGTGCAACTTTGAAATTCCATATATGCATCGTTTATCTCCAAACACTACCATTATGCTGTCTTCATAATTGTAACTTAAAACCTTAAGGTTCCATTTTTTCTCTTAAAGTCAAAAGATCCCAACGTATGGACGTACTACAAAGGCAATCCAATAATAGAATAATGATGCACTTACCAGGATAAAGATCACCTTCTTCCTTATGCTCTAGTGCATCAATTGTCCTTTCAGCAAGATCCAAATTCTTCCCAATAGACTCAAAACCATCAAGAATATTTGATGAAACATCAGGAGCAGAGCTTAATTCAGGATTTTTATTCTCCGTGCTTTCTTCAGGATCCAGTTCCCTTACTTCTAATCTTGTTCCAATGACCAATACCGCACCACCAGAATATTCTATGTCAACTTCTACAGCCCACACTTCACTCATATCAATGGGAAGAACCCTCATGCCAAGGATACAAGGAGGGAGGTTCCCGAGATTAACATCAGTACAGATAACTTCACCTATATAACTGGGGGTCCGCATACTGGACAATGTTCTCTGTTATACCCAAAAATGAAAACGGTATCAAAAAATGATAATGGTATGGCGTTAAAACAACTCAACCCTACAGTTTTCCATTCATGTAGAACTTGCGTTATATGCAATGACAGCAGGAAATATCTCCTATTTGCACATTATTTTGACTAACTGTGGCATACAAAACTTCTCATAAACTAATAATTTTTATGCTCAGAACCCCAGTGGTGTTCCTCAACCCTGGAGATCCACTTCCAAATAAAAAATCTAAACATAATTATAGAACAGTAGCATAAAACCACAACAGTTATATCTCATCACAGTCTGTTGCATGATTCCTAAATGTGTATCATCTCTTCAAAAGACTATTAATAAGAAGCAGGGTAAACAAACTATCCATCCTTAACAGCACAAATATACATTTAATATACTGCTATGCATGCCATATGCCAACACTAAACTAGTGAGTAACATAGTCTACCTGAATCCGTGACTGTACAGATTTTTTCATCTCCTCATTGCTTTTGGCATCAAAAAAGAGACGTGAAATTAACAAATTACAAAAGAAGGTTCCCTCGTCTATACCAAACTTTTCTTCTGATTCAGCATCTGAAATGATAGAGAGATTACTTTGACTACCTGAATCACTTAGTGTTGATGATGAAGGTATAGACAAACTATCTTGTGTGAAACTCTTGACAGAATCTACTAGTGGAGCAGCCTTCCCCAAGCCGGCTGCCCCAACTGAATCCTGGCATGAACGTCTCTCAATAGATTTTCTCTCGTCACGAAATGAAGATGAATTCGAGGCCAGCTTATTGCCAGAACTAACCTTAGAAGATTTCTTAGATATTTTTTGCCACAACAAACGAACCTTTGAGGAAGAACCATCAACCTTTTGCGATCTATCAACTGGCTCAATGGCATAGAAACCTACTGAGGGCTTCATAAAGGAAGGATATCCTGCATTTAAGGCTGTCAAATAGCTGTGGAACTCCTTATGCAACCTGCAAAACCAGTCTAACCTGCTTTTGTCATCACACGATGCCAAGCGAAGACCTTTACACCAACATTCCTTCTCCCAGGAAGTTTCAAGATAAATGTAAAAAATATTGCTTCCCTTGTAAATTGAAGATTCTTTGTTTTCCAATTTGATGGGAAATCGTTTGGCCCTAAAAGTTGATTTAGCATGAATCAGAGTTAAGATACTTTCTTGTGTTCCACAATCAAGTTTGAAAGATATTGCATAGAAAAAAAAATTCAACAAAATACAATTAAATTTTAGACAAAGAAAGTAGGCAATGTAATTATGTAAATCTATAAAGCATGACCAAAACTTTCCGTTAAACAAAATGCAGTTTGTTACATAAAATTTGTTTCTCTTAGTCATAGAAAATCATGTAATATTTGTGCCTAATGTTTACTTTCATCAAAGTGCTTTGCCTAAGGAACATAAAGAGTTCTTACAAGTGACAGATGCTCTTAACAGATCTGCCTATGCATCTCTAGTTCCATATATGATGCCACCGTCAAAATAATCATGACAAAAGAAATAACAACTCAAATGAATCAAAAACTAGAAACTCAAGCAAAGGATACCAGTAAATGTAATGGGAATGAGGCATACTTGATAAAGCTCATAAACTATAGTCTTTTAACAAGTTCAAAAGCATGATGAACTGATATGCTGGTTACTACTATGGAATTGAAAGAATACTTCTACAGCTATTCCAAAACTTAATAGGAGTTGTGGGGTACCCTTCATGGCTAGACAATCAAAATACGGAAAGCAGCCTATTAAATTCAGAGAGTAAGAACGGAAGCTAAGAACCTGTTTATGAGAATCTACACGACTACAGACATAAGTTTTAATTTTGAAAGTGAGGAGTGCCCATTAAACAAACCATTTTATTTACCAAAGTATATTATCACAACAATATCCACAAAGACTCAACTTGAATGAGGTCACATTACCATTTTCTTGATGACAGGCTTGTTGCTGAAACAGCTTCAATAATGCAGCCTTTCAGCTTGATAGTTGTATGGGAACCATCTGCTGCAGTTAGAATAAGAGTCTCGTCCTTGATCCTTGCCTGCTTTCTAACAGGAGAGACCTCAAATAATTGCTTTTTCTTGTTTTGCTCTCTCAGTGCCCTGTCCAGCCAGTTCTTTGGTATTCTTTCTGGTTCTAAGACCCAAACTACCCCCTGAGGCAAAAGAAGTCAGAATCCAAAAAAGGGGAAAATTATAGTGTGCAAAATATAGAGAACATTTAACTAACATGAAATAGAACTGAGGCAGAGAGATGCATTGAAATTTCCATCCACCTTGTAACGTGTATTAAATCTACTCTTCAAATTATTTTTCAATAAGAAGCCAATATTATTATGTAGGGTGGAAGGCTAATTTGGTCCTTTTACTAATGTAAAAGGTGTCATTTAGTTTCCTAACTTTGAAAATGTGATATTTAGTCCCTTTATTTATAAAAATGGTGCCAAAAAGAGACATTTAGAAATTCTGAATTTATTTTTCTAAAAAATAAAATTATCAAAGGTATCCCAATCATTTCACTGTTCAGATATGAAAAATGACCAAAATACCCTTAACCCAACTCCACTTGCAATTTTTTGGGCTTCATATGGCGGAAGTAAATGACAAAAATACCCTTATCAATATCTGTTTAATTTTTTTTATCAACAAAAGTCTTTTTGTGGTTCTTTTTTATAAGTAAAAGAACTAATAGTTACCTTTTTGAAATTAGAGGATTAAACAACACTTTTACTCAAAGAAAATTGATCTCCATGCCATTTTTCCCTATTAAGTATTATTGTTTCTAATTAGACAGAAATAAATTATTCTCAGTAATAAAAAATTAAAAAAAAGTTAATTAGTTATTTATCTCCTTCAATAGTTTGTCTCTTTCATTCAAATCACAATTTCAAACACCATAAGACAACAAAACCTTAATTGGTAGAAAAAAACCATATAATGTCATATAAAAATAAGCACAACATAGCGTTTTCCATATTAAACCTGCAGACATTTTGACTGGTTTAAGTGAAAATTCATGCATAAATTACACACGGTAGAGTTACAAATTTTAAATTATAAGATAACTCTTGTTTAAGATTTTAAATTCTAGTTAAAGTAGGCTGAAAAGATCAATAGGCATGCCCTGAACAACTGGTTGCCCCATTTTCATATTTAAATAAGCATTCAAAACAAGCCAGTAAGAGAGACAAAATATACAGAGAATTTGACCCACATATTCACAACTGACCGACACATTTGAAGAGTTAAATGTGTGACTTAAAAATATCTCCAAATACCCTAATGATAGATCTATTTTAATCCTAAATCTTTCCCAAGGCAACAGTTAGATTTGGGGATTACTAATGATGCAAGAAAGAAGATACGGGAAATTAGGATTCTAACTCCTTTCATGGAGGACAAAAGGAACATAAAGAGACGAAATGGAAAGCCACAAAACTATTCTGACCAAATTTGGAAACAAAAACAATTATAATTATATGTATAAAAAAAGGGTACCTGCTTGTTGCAAACAAAATCAAGGGACTGATGAAGGTCAAGATGTGAATCAGAAATTGAAGAAAGAATGGATTGATCTGCTCGCTTAATTTTGCGCTTCAATCTGTCAATAATCGCGTACACTCCCAAAGCTTCGACTATCAAAATCGCCAGAACCCCTAAAAAGAACCCAGAACCAAACAGAACTGCCCACCACATCTCATCTCAGTGTGGGCTTTCACTTTCTCAAGAATTTGAAATTCAATTTCAAAAGAAATCAAACATTTATCCTTAGCTACTAACAAAATGGACATAAAAAATTATGATTTCTCCTCACAATATAATTGCCATTGAATTTCGTACAGTGGAAGAATTTTTTTTTTATTTATAAAAAAACTGCCAATTCCTCTCTTTTATTCGCTAAATAATTACTCCATGTGAAACCAAGAATATAATAAAATTTCCAAGTTTCAACAATAGTTCCTAATGCCTTTTGCCTTCCATTTCGGTGTACGTAAGATTCTCTATTTTTTCTCCCTCTCTCTCTCTCTCTCTTTCTCTTTCTCTTTACGTTCTTTTATTTCTTTATGACGTTTCCTTATCGAATATAAATAAAATATTCCCTTTGTAACTATATATTTTTATTAGGATAAAATAATTATCAATTATTCAATGATTAGAAATTATATAAGTTGAATAAAAAATTACAAATTCGAATACTAGACAAAAAGTTAAAATTTTTAAAATATGTAAAAATAAAACACTTAAATACATTTTTTGAATTGAAATATGTTTTTAAATAATTTTATGTATTTAAACATATTTAAATTTATATATTTTTAAGTTATAATTAATTTAAAATATGCATAATAATTTAAAAAATATATGTTAAAGTATTAATTAATATCTAAAAATACTCCTCTTAATTAATACTTAACACAATTACTATTTTAACATGTAAAAGGAATTTTAAAAGAATAAAATTTGAAAATTATAATTTTTTTTGAATATATTGATACATAAAAGGTAATAAATTGATTAAAACATGTTTTTTATTTCTTTACTTTTTTTTTAAACTTTTTTTAACTGTATGTTTCTATTATTGTTTTGCTTATATATCTTTTGATTTGATTTGATAGTTGATTTGAATAGTTATTTTTTTTGGTTTAAATAATTTATTAATTTAAAAAAAATATTATTATTTTATAAAAATATGTCTAATTCTTTGAAACATTAATAGTTATGCAGTACCTTTTATATCTCATAAAATTATGATCATATTTTATACTTAGGACATGCTTTATTTATTGGTAGAAAAAAAAAACAAAATTTTTCAAGATCTTTTGCATAAATTAAAAATCCATTTGAATAATTAAAAATCAAAATTATTGTAACAAGTAAATAGAACAACACTCATTAAATCTATAGTACAAAATATCCCACTTTATTTTATAAATACTTTTCATTTACTTATAATAATTTGTCATTTAGTTGGTAATATTGTAAGGAAGTTAAGGTGGATACGAAATATTTATATTTTGTATTTTGGAACAAAATATGTTTGCCTAAACATTATAGTGATATTGTTTTAATAAAGGTATGCTCGTTAAAACAACCTGGAACATTCTAACGTAACCTAGCTTTGTGTAAAGTTCTTCGGTGAAAAGTATCTACAATAATATTCTTACCTCAATGTTTCAACAAAATAATTTAATTCTTTTGTTTGTAAAGTCGTTTTTGGGCTAGGAATGCACCTAATGATGGTGTACTTTTTTGAAAATAGGAAAGGGTACAAATATAAATATTTGGAAGGATTTTCTGGATCCTTGAATTTTGAAACAGTTTTACTTCGTTCCTTTCAACACAATCCAAATCTTTTGATTCAAACCTTACCTAATTTGGGTCAAGGTCAACCACATTTAAATTGAAATGTTAATTTTTTGATTTTATTTAATATTTTTTATCTGATTCCTTAGCTTCAACCTTCCACTTTAATATTTAATAGAATGGTTTAATATTTAATAGAATGGTTTGGCTCTGATTTTGAAATTTTTTGATGAAAGGTGTTTATGAAATTACAGTGGCTAAGAAAAATTTTATAATTAAAAAGGCTTATGAAAATTAGAAAGTTAATAAATCTTTTCTTTAGAATATAATTTATGATGTTTCTTAACTTTGAGAATATATTTTATCTTTATGCGCATTTTTCATACAAACATGAAACTTGAAATCTTAATTGAAACTTTATAAAAATATTGGACATTCACGTCTCATTTTGAAGTAGTCAAAATTATTTATACATTTTGATGTGTCTAATCAACTTTTTACACTCATTGTTGTCATTATGTTTGAAAAGATTTAATTATTATTAAATAATATTTTATTTAAAGATTATCTTCTATCTACTCTTTCTATCACACGTTATATTACTTAACGTATTAATGAATTTTTTCAACCTTCTCTTGAATCGATAAATACAAAGAATTTTACTATTATACGTTCAAAATGACAAAATCTATCATCATGTGCTTTTAATTTTAATTTTAATATTACTTGACATCATGAGTTATCAATAATTGGTTTCATCATGTTTGATTATGATCGGAGATTATGTTATGTTTGTACAAGTTTTTTAATAGTGAAGTTTGTATATATAGAAGGAGACAATAAAAAAATTATTAATGTTTTTAATAATCTTACGTAGGGATAATTATTGAAAAGTTATGAATATAATTCGATTCATATAATTATTATTCAATCATTTGTCAATAAACTCTATAAGATGGATTTAATGTCATAATAATGAATTAACTTATAACTTCTTATATTTTTCACACTTACGTAAACTTGAAAGTGGAGTTAAATTAAATGAATTACGTATTAATATTTAAAAATGATAAGTTAAGATTGAGACAAATTTTTTTTCCGAATTTGTTTATCATCTTTCTTATTTACTTCTATGTGTTTCTTGTTTTCGCCGTAAACAAGAAGTCATGCATTTAGTAATCATTTCACTTCACGCTAAGTTCGTGAGTACTTAGTATTGATTTTCACAATAGTGGTAATGCTAGAAACTACAAGGTAGTTAAGACATTAACTTGACACTACACACATTATTAATTTAATTAATTCTGTGCATAACGAAGGAATTCAATGATAGTATAATAGATAAGCGCAATGGTGACATTGCGCAGTGTGATGATTGTCTTATCTATATGTTCCATGGCTGTGTGATGATTGTCATATCTTGGGTTCAAGAACTAACATCATCAGTTGGATTTGTTGTAATGGAATATTTGGGCAGGTTTCAGTACGGATGGTCCAATACTATGCAGACTCATCACCGTAGGTTGCTGAAGTATTTTTGTTAATAGCTTAATTGATTGGTCGATTTTCTAACAAATTTTTAAGATGCTATATTAAGATTGAATTTATACAACAACATTTAATATTAATTAAAAATTAAAAATTTGATGTTATTATAAAAAGATAAAAAAAAAATCAAGTGATGAATATTTATATAAAAAAATATACTGTATGAATAAGAATGTTAAATATTATAAATAATTATTAGGCTTAATTTACTCAAACTAATTAAACTTTCGCCATAATTGATATATGATACTTTTATAATTTTTTTCTTTTTTCCCTCACAGCCTCCCCCATAATCATCTTTAGCCAGAATGCCAACGCACTCTCCTTAGCAGCATCGTAGTTATTTTAATACGAAAGAGGCATTTGCCAGCAATTAGATAGTTCACTACCAGCATTTACACTAGGTTGTTGACTAAATGTCAAACTCTTTTAATTGAGCTGCACAAAAATTCATTAGCTGGCATTCGTAGCGACCTTAACAGCATTAGGAGCTTTATTCTCAAAAGCACAACCATTCATAGGCAGCCAAATCCTCCAACATAACATACACACAGTAGCACAAGAACTACTGCCCCCGATTTGCATTTTTTGTTTTTCCTCCTTATCAGAAAGTTACGTAATGTCCATTTGAAAGGAGATGCCAAAGTTATTATTCATGCAAGCATTTGATTTACAACATATACCACTGATATTTGCAAAACTCTTAAAGAATAATGCAACAATCAATCGAGAATTCTTTCTATATTTAGGTTACATTTGGTTTACGGAATGAAATTAAAATGTGAATGAGAATGATAATGAAATGAAATAAAAAGTAAACAGTATTGTTTTATTTGATCATTGAAATAAAAAAAAATCAGTATTATTGTGTATGGTTTACAATTGAAATGGAATGAAAAACTATGTATATTACCTTAATATCACTATATTCAATAAAGTTTAAATAATATCATTTAATTGTTATTTTTTTGTCAGAAAAAATATATTATTGAAATAATTATTTTTCTAAATAATTATTACTTAAAAATAAAATATATTATTAAAATTATTATTTTTCTAAATAATATTTAAGGTTTGATATTTAAGATTTGAAGAAACAATCAAACTGAAGAAGAAATAAATGGTTTCTTCGATATATTTTCTTAATTTGTATAGGACGTGTACATTATTTATATAGACGAATATTAATTATTATTTCAACAAACTACAATGATCGAATCACATGGTTTACAACTGCTTCCTTATCAAGAAAACATCTTTGGTAGGCGTTGTGTATGTTGGTAGGTGTGTATGTCTGCCTTATATGTCGGTAAGCATCGATATGGTATTTGTTGAATGAGTTGGTGCAGTATTTGTTGATTTCAACACTTTTCCTCAAGTTGTTGCATAGATGTCTTTCATGCCCAACTTGATTGAAACTTCTGTGAATACTTAAGTTTACCTCACTTTTAGATTTCATTAAATAGACCCAAGTCATTCTACTAAAATCATCAATAAATGTAACAAACCAACGTGATCTTCCCAAAGTATAGACTTTGGAAGGACCCCATACATCAGAATGTATAACCATATATTTGATTCATCCTTTTTAGATCCAGTTGCTACAAGTGCATGATTTGTTGAATCCAAGTCCAAGTAATATATGTTTCCTTGCCTAACACCATGACCAATTTTTTGCTTTGTTTGGATGTCCTTGAACACACAAAAGTCAGGCCAAAAAATAACAAAATAAGATAAAGCATTGGTTATTTGAGAAATATATATAAGGTTATACTCTAAAGAGGGAACAACTAGTACTAAATCTAAATTCAAAGTACTAGTGAGAGACAAAGATCGTTCCCCAATAACTAAGGTTGTGTTACCATTGGTAGTGCAAACAGTTTTGTGTGAAGATGGTTTTAAGATTTGTCTATAATCGAATGTCATATGATCAATTGCACTTGAATCAATTATCCATGTATTATTAAAAATAGGAGAAAAAATTTTAAGCATCTTACCAACATTTTCTGAGGAGCTTGCAACATAATCCTTTGTTGTTTCAATAATGGTGGTAGTAGACATATGTCTTGGATTTTTCTTGCGAGAGTCACAGTTGTGATTCCACCAGTTAGGATATCCCACAAGCTCAAAACATCATTCTTTTGTATGACCCTTTTGATGACAATGGGTACATTTAAATGATGATTTATCAACCACCCTTCGTTCTTATTGATTTGAAAAAGAACGATGTTGATATATCATGGCGAAAACGTCAGAGTCTCAAGATTTTTCCTTCAATGAGATTCGACGTACTACCTCTTGTCGAATCAAGGAATAACAACCTTTTAATATATGGGAAAGTTTCTTTTCGCAAAATTTCTCCACGAACCTACTCAAATTCATCATCTAATCCAGCAAGGAAAATACGTACTCTTAGTCTTTCAACAGATTCCTGATACGATATTAGATCATGAGGATCTTTCATGACCACTTTATCATGATGATCAAGTTCTTGAAAAATTTCAATTAACTCTCTATAATACTCTGAAAAGTGATTTTTCATTTTGTCTCGAAGTAAAAACTTTTTGTTTTAAGACAAATACCTATAGTTTGTCACTTCCATCATATAATGTTTTTGCCAAAACACCCCAAATTTCAAGAGCGATAGGTATGCGTAAATAACGCTTCATGATTTTCTGGACTCATTGACATAAATAATCATCTCTTCACTTTTTGATTTTCTGATATATTTTTTTGTTTCAAATTTTTATCATGAATATAAGAGAGTTTTTTTCTCTCTATAATATGCATTTTTATTATTTAAGACCAAACATCATAATTAGTCTCAGTAAGAATAATTCCAGCATTAAAAACACCTTCAGAATGAACAAATTGTACAATAATTGGAGTTGATTTCTCCATAGATAATGAAATTATGCCCTCTGTCATGATGTTATGATAAAAAAACTAGAAATAGTGTAATAATTTCAGAACTAGAAAGAAAAATACAAGAATTGGTATAAAGAATATTGAACCGATGTTTTTCTAAAGAAGAAATGGACCAAACTGGATAAAAAACACAAAATCGGGTAAAAAAATTGGTTTAAAAACCTTGAAAACTAGACCAAACTGGTTTTAAAAAGACAGAACTAGATAGAAAACTGGGTTTAGACCTTTAAAATGGATCGAATCGGTTAAATTTGAAAAAACTGCAAAAAACAGGGTTCAGACCGAACCGTCGGTCGAATTGAACCAAACCTGAGGTGCGGATCGGCTACGTCAACGAGCCGAACTAAGCCAACATGTACGACCACGTCAGCATCTTAAACCTCCAGATGGCGCGTGACGACACATGGATGCGAGTGGAGGTGCGTGAAATTTTTTCCTTTCCTTCTGACGGTGCATGTGGGAGCGTGCTGATTGTTTCTACTACCCTATTTTTATCAAAATGCTCATAATTGTGTTTAGAATAATCTGGTAAAATTAGATGGGATAAATACTGTTTCAAAAATAGTATTTTTAATTAATATTTATATGAGTGTTTGAATGAGATTTTTTTTTAAGAAAAAATATTTTTCAGAGAAAGAAAACTCAGTTTAAGAGAACAAGGGCTTCCAATTTGTATAAAGCAACGACCTGGCTCTGATACCATGAAGAAATAAATATTTGAAGAAACAAATATTTGAAGAATAAATAAATGATTTCTCCGATATATTTTCTTAATTTACATAGGGCATGTACATTGTTTATATATATAAATATTAATTATTATTTCAACAACCACAATGATTGAATCATATGGTTTACAACTGATTCCTTATCAAGAAAACATCTTTGGTAGGCACCGTGAATATTGGTAGGCGTGTATGTTTGTCATATATGTCGGTAAGCATCAGCATAATATTTGTTGAATGAGTTGGTAGAGTGTTTGTCAAATTCAACTGAATTTAGGGTTTAGGGTTCAAGATATATGATTTAAGATTTAGAGTTTAGAGTTAATATTTAGGGTTATATTTGTAGGTTTAAGGTTAAAATCATTATTTTTTAAATATGATTTAGGGTTTATAGTTTAGGATTATATTTGTGGGTTAATGTTTAAAGTTAAAAACATTATTTTTTTAAATGAGGTTTAGGATTTAAGATTTAGGGTATATGATATAAGGTTATATTTGTGGATTAAAGTTTAGGGTTAAAATTAATATTTTTTAAATAAGGTTTAGGGTTTATTGTGTAGAATTTTGAGGTTTAAAGTATAGGGTATAAGATATAAGGTTTAAGGCTTAAAATTTAGAGTTATATTTGAAATTAGGAAAAAATTGGAATAAAAAATTGAAATGAGAATAAAATTATGATTCTTAAGAGGAAGAGAAAAAATTAACGTTATTTTTTTTTATAAATTGGTTTTATTTTATTTTTATTTTTAATAAAATTAAATATAAAATTATAAAACTCAATTCAAATTCTATTTGATTGCATTGAATCAAATGATAACTTAAATATTAAGTAATTTTTTAAAAGAAACAGAAAAAAAAGTAAGATAAAAAGTGACTATGCATGGGTAGATTTAGAGTCATTAAGTCTATATATCTCGATTACCTCCTTTTGAGTACTCTAAGTGTTTTTTTTTTTTCAAGCAATGGATTACTATTACGTGATTTCTTAGCTCATACATTATTAGTTGGGCTTTTTATGGTAAGTATAATGGAAAAAATTAATATCTCTTGGGACTAATAAACATTTATATGTATATTTTTAAATAAGAGGAATGTTAAAAGACACTTTGTCATATACACGTGACATTTTACTTAATGAATTTTTATTTAAGAAAAATATAATTTTGTAAAGAAATAACGCATGTCAAGAAAAAGAGTGCAAGAGATCCTTATCATTTTTCTTCCGATAACCGATAGGAAGTCGTACTATATATTCTCTTTTTTCATAAGACATATTCCCGTCTTTTTTATACAAAATTGACAATTGTTTTAAGGAGTGTGTATGTAATCTATAGATTCATATGAAATCTTACTATTATTCTAGATTTTATAAATTGTAATAGATTTTATTTGATAGGATTTTATAAATTTAAGCTGATAATAATTGGACATTTGAGAAAAAAATGAAAGTGTTTCAAAAATTTTAAGTTTTTTTTGAAATTGAGATTTTTTATGCATACTTTTATCTAAAACTTTCGTAAAATTCATATGTTTTTAAAATTATTTAAAATTAATGATTTTTTTAATATACTTATATTTCATAAACTTCAATAAAATTATAACCAAAAAAACACTTAATTTGTAATAAAGTTTTTAAAAATCTTAATTCAATTCAACGAAAATTTAAAAATCCTTTAAAAATTGAAGTTGGAGAACATATAACATAAAATCAAGATCGAAAAATCTTGTACAAGACCTGTATTGTCAAGTTTTTTGATACTTTAATATTAAAATATGGTATCTATTTTATTTAACATAATAATTAATAAAATATCAATAATATTATAATATTATCAATGAAATATAGTTAAGATAAAATATAAAATAATAATTATCATTTTTATTAAAATATTATAGATAGAATAAAATGTAATATTAAACTCTTTATTTATATAAAATTTGTTATTTATTACGTAAACTTAAAAAAATAATATTTTATTTATTTATTTATAAAAATTGTATAAAAAAAAGACATTTAATAAATTTAAATTTATTTAAAATTAAATAAAATTTATCAGAGTTATTTCAATAATAAAATAAAGATAAAAGATAATAATATTCTTTATATTTTTAATTTTTTAATTCCACGGAGTGAAGATAAATAAAAAAAATATTTTTGTCAACTTATGTTTAAAATATTTTTACCAACAAAAATCTTTTTATAACTTATTTTTATAAATAAAAGAATTAATAAACATATTTTTATAAATAGAATGTCAATAAATACTTTTATATATAAAAAAATTAATAAATATATTTTTAAAATTAAAATGCCAGACATTATTTTTTCTACAATCTTTTTCCTTATGCATTTCGTCAAAATGAATATAAATATAGACAAATGTCATTTATATAATTTGGTCTAATAACTATACTTTTTATAAGGGTTAGATGGCGATCGAAGGGCAATTTAGAGGGGAAGAAAGCTGGTCAACTCTAAATCTAAGATTGAGTCACACCGAGTTGGGTTCTTTCTTCAATTCTCTCCTCTCCTTCTTTCCCTGAAAGCATCGAGTCGAACCAGAAACGCTCTAATTACAATGAAACTCTCGTTCGCTTTACCTTCAAAATCGTCATCGAAGGCAAACTCATTCAAACCCTCCCAAAAATTTGACAATGGATACACCGACAATGTCAACGATGATTCGAAAGAGTTCCTTACTGAATTCGATGCCTCTAAATCCCTAAATCGCAAGCCCAACAACAGCGTCATAATACCCCCTATTCAAAACGAATGGAGGCCTACCAAGAAGATGAAGAACCTCAATCTTCCGATCTCTTCCTCAGACGATCCCTCAAACGGTCTCCATTTCGAGGTTGAATCTGCCGAAGCCGCCGCAGCCGCTGATGGCACTGATTCAAAGATATCGTACGGCCTCAATCTCCGCCAGGGTACAAAGTTCGATTCTGGCGAGGATCGAAAAGGTGAAGGCGACAAGTTGGAGTTGGAGGAGCATAACGGTGAAAAGAAGCGAACTTCTTCTCGACCGGATGATGTATTGCTTCAGAAATTGAAGTATGATATGACTAGATTGCCGGAGGATCGGGGTATGGAGGAATTTGAGGATATGCCAGTGGAGGGATTTGCTAAGGCTTTGCTTGCTGGGTATGGATGGAGTGAAGGTATGGGTATTGGAAAAAATGCGAAGGAGGATGTTAAGGTTGTGGAGTATCATAAGAGAACTGACAAGCATGGGTTGGGGTTTGTGAGTGATGATTTGCCTGGGAAGAAGTCCGATTCTGATTTGGATTTGAATAAGGACAAAGAGAAAGAGAAAGGGAAAGAGAGAGTGCGAGAGGTGGAAAGGGAGGATGAAGTGAAGGGTCTTAAGGGGAAGCAAGTTAGGATAATTGGGGGAAGAGATGTGGGTCTAAGAGGGATGATTGTGGAGAAATTGGAACATGGTAGCTTTGTTTTGAAGCTTTCAAAGAGCGGAGACTTGATGAAAGTGAGTGTAGATGATCTTGCTGAATTGGGTTCAAAGGAAGAGGCAAGGTGTTTGAAGAGATTGAAGGAGTTGAAGATTCAAGAGGAGAGTGAAGGAAAAGTGAACAAGAGGGGAAGAGAAAAAGGAAAGAGAGATAATGTTGGCTCGGACGGTCAAAAGGAAAATGAAAAGGGTAATAGACAACAATCCTCCTGGCTTACAGGTCAAATCCGGGTGAGGATCATTAGCAAAGAGTTTAAAAGGGGAAGGTTGTATAGGCAAAAAGGGAAGGTGGTAGATGTGGTTGGACCAAGGATGTGTGATATATCAATGGATGATAGTAGAGAGCTAATTCAAGGGGTCTCTGAAGACCTTCTTGAGACTGCAGTTCCCCAGCGTGGAGGACCCGTGCTCGTGCTGTCTGGGAAGCATAAGGGAGTCTATGGGAAACTAGTGGAGAGAGATTCAGCCCGAGAAACTGCTGTTGTTCAGGATGCCGATACTCATACTTTGCTTAAAGTCCATTTGGACGAAATTGCAGAGTATATTGGGGACCCGAGCTTGCTTAATTACTGATTCTTGTGTTGCCACTACTGGTATGACTCGTTGACATGTATCTATTTTGCCCATTAACTTATATTACTGCTCCTACCGGGATAATTGATGACTTTTATGGACACTGCTTAGAATGCAATGTACTCTTGCTAAGTTGGTTTATTTTCAAGGTTTATGAATATGTTTTGTTCTAAAATTTTATTGCTTAATCACGTGAACCACTTATAATTTTCTGTGTGATCTATCTTTAAAAATTGGATGCAATTCATAAGCACATTCTATATCCTTTGTGGTGATATTCTTATCTGTGCTGGATATTTATGATATATTGAGTGCCTATATCAGTGCAATGGAAGCTACAAGAAGCTCTTTTGATGGTACTTGGAAGTGTAGCACAGTATCTTGTGTTTCTTGCACGATTTCTTAAGTTGTAGATCTGTTGAATTGTTTTACTTGGATCGGTATAAGCGGGTAATATGTTTGCAAAATGCTTATTCATATGTCAACCTTTTTTTCTTCCACACCCATACCAAATTCTACTCTTTTGATTTTCAAACATTCAGTTGAAGCTTTAATCAAGCATCACGAATTAACTGCCACAAGGATTAGGAAAACAAGTGCCCCAAGAAAAACAAACATGTAAACAATTTGAGTGAATTTTTTTGGGATCACAGAACAGAGAAACAACTTTCATATAGTGCAAAAAACTAGAAAGGAACCATCAGGGAACCAAACATGAAAGCCAAAAGCTCCAGAACAAGCAGCAAACAGCAAACCACAAAAATCGAAAATTTGATAACTTATTTTTCATGTCTATTTTCTTTTTTAAAGAACTTTTTTCTGGTTTTTCATTCGTCCTTTTCTTTACTCTGCTGTTAAAACTCTATTTGAGGTGTGTGATAGGGTTGGGATTAGAAGGCTGGCAGAAAAAAGGTTTAAGGCGCTATACCTCGTCTTTTACTCAAAATCTGTTTATATTCCATGTTCTTTAGACATTTATTTAGACATCTTTCTTGATTGTGTAATGAATAAGGCTTATGGGAAGGCACATGGAGGGTATAAATTATGAGCTTGTAACCTATGTGAACTGAGAGTCTTAGTAAAATATAATTTTTGAGAATCAATGGGTGGTTTTAGGGGGGTGGTATTTGAAAGGTGATTCCTTTGTCTTTCACGTTGGTGACTGATGTCATTCGTGTGTGCATTCCTAATTGTGACTAATTTTCTATATTGAAGTGATGTTTGAGTTTGAGCTGCGGTGAGACTAACTGCTAATCTTTGAGTTTGGTATTGGTAATTTCAGGTAAACAATGAACAGATAATGAAGCTATATGTCAAGTTCAGTAAAAGTTTGAACATTTGAATATGTGAATCCTAGCAGGTCCTGGCAAGTCAATTTGTCAACATTGTTGAATCCTTTGTTAAGAAAGCAAGAGGAACCAATCTGAGACTCTCAGATTGGAATGAATGCACAAGTTGTCTTTGGTCAGACATTTTAAGGATTCTTTCAAGTACAATATTAGAGCCCCGGATGATTTCAGTCCCATTAAATATTAGATGTAGTTAATTAATGAACCCAAGGGATATACAAAACAAAACAAAAAAAGAAGAAAGCCCTACAAGCCATTTCAAAAACAATGAACAACCGTTTTTGGTTTTATTTCAATTTTTACTTCTTGTCAATCGTCTACTATCTAAGATCTCAGGCATTTTACCAAAAACAATTCTACTTGAGATGGTCAAAGAAAAAGATGGTTGCATTTTATTATTATATTCATAACACTGCTACATATGCTCGACTGCATCACATACAGGCAATTAAACAAGAAGTCTTTCAAAAAGTGATTTAAACATAAAGAAAAAGCATCACAAAACAGGTTCCACATGAACAGACTTGGGGAACAGACTGAAAATAAATTACAGCAAAACATTAAAGGAGCACTAATAATCCTCGGGAGCCAACGGCTGATGTACTGTGTGATGAGGAACCTCTGTTGGTATAATCATATACTCGTATATAAGACCTGCCAAAGCACCACCTATAAAAGGTCCAACCCAGTAAAGCCAATGGTTCTTCCATCTCCATCCCACCAGTGCTGGTCCAAATGCTCTTGCCGGGTTCATCGATGCCCCATCAAACGGCCCACCAACCAATATATTTGCTCCGACCATTAACGCAATGGCTAGTGGCGCTATGGTCCCTAAGGTACCTCTTTTAGGATCAATTGCAGTTGCATAAACTGTGTATACCAACCCAAATGTCATCACTATCTCCAAAACAAGTGCATTAATCTCACTCACTCCCAAGCCTACATGAAACCCAAGTGGTCTCTGATCCAACAAAAAAAAAAAAAACAACCTGTTACTAACTGTTAGATAAATAAACTTCAAAATGAATAGAAAAAAATTGTAACTGATGAATAATAATAGTATAAAATTTCATACCATCCCAGCAGTGACAAGTCTCAACAAGAGAGAAGCAACAACAGAACCAAGTAGCTGAGCAATCCAATAGTAGATAGCTCGAACAACTGAAACTCTTCCACCAACAAGAGCACCAAAAGTAACAGCAGGGTTCAAATGGCCACCCGATATATTAGCACTAGCTGAAATAGCTGAGAACAGTGAAAAGGCATGTGCAAGTGCGATGGCTACTAATGAAGAAGCTGTTGTACTACTGTCCCTGTAGATCTTGTCTGAAAAAAGAAAAAAAAAATCAATTCATCAGTTGACATGATTTGATTAGTAACCATAAAAAATAAAGGAAAAAATAGATCAAATCCACTACATTAATTAAAACACTTTATCTCTTGATAATATAAGTTTATTAATTTTAAAAAAAGATCATAAAAATTTATTATAATAAAAAAGTACAAATTCATTAACTTACATATTTTTTTATAAAAATAGGAACTTATACACTCTTTTACTTAAATAAATTCATTAATGCTTTAATTAACATACCCAGAGCAAGAACAGAGCCTTCTCCAGCGAAAACAAAGAGGAGGGTAGAAATAAACTCAGCTAAGGTGGCTCTCATGGAGTCTGGGTGAGTAGCTTCATCTGCCCTCCCAGCAAAGGCATATCTACGAGTTGGCATGGTGTTTACTAATTCAACAAATTAGTCCTTATTCCTTCCCTTTCACTTAAGAGGTATTTTATAATTTAAGCTTACACTAGCTCAGGTTGGTTTCTATGTATTGGGTTTTCGAGGTTGATGAAAATAATAAAGAGGGGAGAGATCAAGGTGTAGTTTTTGCAGTGTGTTTGAGTTTGCATGGATGAAATGTGGAAGCGATGTTGCTTAAATTGGCCAGGGAGAGATTTTGGATGTTAATATGTGAGACACCTGGCTAAGGTGCTATGTTTGGAAGCTGACACGTACGTAGGGATATGTGTAAGCTCTTAACACTCTTGAAACAGAGCCGAGAGGACTATTCTGTTTCTATCTCTTCCTATCTTCGAAAGTATAGCAAAGCTAATCGATGTTACTAAAAAATTTCAATTTCTTATTTTAATTAAATATTTCTCTTATTAAAATGTATTTTAATTAATTATTTTGATAAAAAATTGATGATTTTAATTAAAATATTTAAGTTAAAATTGGTGAAATTATAAAATTATAAAGATAACAAAGTTATAATTTAAAGTGTTGTACACATAATTTACATTTTTCATTCAAATATTAAAAACAATAAATTAAAAATTATCACATTATATGAACAATTAAACGAAGGATCGCTATCAATAGGAGATTAGGTATCTATTTATATTTTACTTTTAAGAAAAGTTTAAAAAAATATTATATTTTTTAAGAGTAAAATAGAATTCATTTTATTTTAAAAAATATTATAATTTTGATTAAATTTAATTAATGTAAAATTTTTTTTGATTAAATTTAATCAAGTTTTACAGATGATCATGAAATAATAATGAATAATATTTAAAAAAATAATAATAAACTTACTAAATTATTATTGTTAATTCTCTTATTCATTCAATTACATATTCTTTAAATATTATTTTTTTAATAAAAAAATATTAATATACTTTTTATTAAAGTAAAATATTAATGATATATTTTTATATAATTTTAATACTACTTTATATTTTATAAAAAACTAAAATACTGTATAAACTTTTACCACTATCAAAAGTATAGCCTTTTTTCTGTGTTTCTTTGTTTTGTCTAGTAACCGTTTCATTTGAATGAAAATTTTATTCAAAACATACGAAAAATATTACATTAGAAATATATTTTTAAATATAATAAAGTTCTAATAAAAAATTCAAAACTATATTGCATGATATATCAGACAATATTTGTGAAATTTTTTATTACTTTTATCTAAATTAATTGATATAAAGATTCTTAAAAAAATCAAGAAGTAACAATATTTGTTGAAACTCTTTTGATATAATAAAGTTAGTCAATTTTTTACGGTCTAAAAATATTTTGTTTTTATTGACAAAATTAATCTAAACTGATAGTGTCATGTGAAACGGAAACACAATTATTTTCTGTTAGATTTTTTTTTTTTTGATAAAATAATTTTGTTTATGTTGAGTACAATTTTTTAACCAATTAAAAGATAGGGAAATTTGTAAAAAAGTGAAATTAAAAAAAAACATTTTTATTTTTTATTTTTTCATAAACTTGCATTTGCCTTCAGTGTGTCCGAGTTGTGATTCGCAGGGATTAAACCAATAGTAGAACACATACTAATTTTAAATAAATAAAAAAAATTGATTAAAAAAAGTAAAGCTCTTTCAAGTTTCAACTCTAATCAAAGCCAGTAAAAACCCTATTTGTTACCCCAAAAAAAGAAAGAAAGAAAGTATCATTACTTATCATAAAAAATGACATTTGCTTTATCTAAAAAAATGACATTTGCTAACAAAAAATATACCACTAGAAACTGAGAATATCATATAATAAATTACTTATGTCTTGGTTATAGGAGATATATACAATATAAACTTCTTTCAAACAATTGTTGGTGTTCTCTCTACATTATGTCCCTTGGAGCACCATTTCTAAACTTACTTTTTAACTATAATTATTAGCCACACAAAAATGTTGAACTGTGAGTCGATCTACATTGTAAAAAAATTAATTTAAGCTGAAATGGGAAAATAAAAATAATATTTTAAAACATCTTCTTTATGTCATTGATATTCTTGATCTTAAGCTTATACATTTATGGTGTAATGTGAGGAAAATAACAATGCAAAAGCTTATAAACTTAAATGATTTTCTCTATATCTCAACTCAATCTCTTGTATTTTTTGCAAGATCTGAGTCATCTTAGGCCTCTTTTCAGGTATTGTATCTGTGCAATGTAATGCAATCTGTGTAAGCATTAACATCTCATTATGACCTTCTTTTGCTGCCAATATCTCTATATCCAAAATATCAGTTGACCAATCATAATTCACAACAGTTCTAACCCAATCAGACAAATCTTCTGCTATTTCATCATCATCAACTTGCGATACTTCACCTGGGATTCTACCAGTAATGATCTCTAGTAAGATTATACCAAAACAATAAACATCAGTTTTATGTGACAAATTCTTTCCTTTAGTGAACTCTGGTGTGTTTGCAATGGCTAACTTTTGCAAAGATTTTCTAGATGAAATGAGGGATAGAAACCCAAAATTTGTAAGCCTAGAATGGTAGTTTTTGGTAACATTGATGAGAACATTAGAAGATTTGAGGTTGGCATGCGGCACTCTTTGAGAAGGCAGAGATTGGTGAAGGAATACTAGACCCTTTGCTATGCCTTTGATTATTGATAGTCTTGCAGCCCAATTAAGAGGTAATCTTCCCACTCTTCTGTTTTCTAGTATCCACATATTTCAATATCAAATATTGTTAGTAAAAAATACATACGAAGTAATTTTATTTTCACAAATTAGACACATTAATAATTTTAAATTGATACACTTTAATCACTTTATTGTTATATTTGTGAAAACTTTAGTCATTTTAGATCAATTATGATGATTTCAATCACTTTATTTTTAATTTTTTAATTTAAACATCTATTAGTTTCTACCAGTAAAGTTATATTCGATCCAATTTAAGTTTTTTCAAACAAAAAATAATCCAAAAAAAACAAAAAATTAGCTACAATAAGTTGATTAAAGTACACAAATTATAAAAAAAATAACTAATATGTTTAATTTGTGAAAGTAAAATTAACAAAGTGTTATGTTATTCAATATATCATGTAAGTGTTTCAGATAAGTGTAGAAAGAATGACTTATTTGAATATCATTCTCTTAGAAATTACAGTTTAAAATAAAGTGATTTGGTTAAAAATGGTTTGAAGAAAATTATTTAGAATTTGTATTGAAAATGTTAAAAGTAATTTTCAATGACAGTTTAATAATTATTTTAAGAAGGGAAGCTAGCATGCATCAAAAACTATTTCTTTCAAAAATAATCATTACTTACTTCTCCAAAAAAGCATCAATAATACTACTCAAAAATTTTGGAAACGGCCAACACCTTGAGAAGTGATTTTAGCTATTAGAAACCACTTTTAACCAAATTAAAAAAAAAAAGTAATTCCAAACAGACGTGAAAATGGGGGAAAAAAATCTTGAAAACTTACTATGTAAAAGCTCAAACAAAGTTTTATCTGTGACAAACTCATAAATCACCAGCTTTTCCTCCTTGTAATAGTAGAATGAGACCAATTTTACAAGATTTTCATGCTCTAGTCTTCCTAGAAGCTGCATTTGTTGAGTAAACTCTTTCTTGCTTAACCCATTCATGTGTTTTAGTCTCTTGACTGCCACAGTGTATCCTGATTCCAACATTGTTTTGTACGTAGTACCCACTTTTCCTTTACCAAGTTCTTCTGCCGAGGCTCTCAGTAAATCATCCAAGTCGAATGCATGCATTTCCTTGTCAAAAAATTCCAACTCGACTGTCCTTTCAAATTCTATGCCCTCGTATTTAAGTTCTTCCTTTTCTGCCCAACCATCAGAATCATCTCTTATTTTGACAAATGAGAAGGGACAGAGGGAATAGAGATACATCATCTTTTGAAACTTTAGAATTTGATTACTTTTGTAGTATGATGACTTAAAAGGCTGAGAAAATTATTTATATTCACAAATTGCATAGCAGAATTTAGAACATGATCAGCTTTTTATGATTTATAACAGTCATATATAGAAGATTTTGATAGCAAATTGAACAGATGAATCTCTTACTATACATGTCATTTTATAGTTAAAATTCAAGGTTAAGAATACGTTGTGACTCTTGTTTAACAGTATTTGTTATGACCATGTTATCCTCGTTTTTCTAAGATTTTTCAATTCTAGTTTTTGGTATCAAATTACTTGATTTGGTTCAATTCGTTTATCATAATTTAATTCAATTTATTTAAATTTATGTTAGTTATGTTCAATTTATTTTTAAATTAGGTGGATTAAATGTTTTATGAGTTAACTTGTTTAATTTTTTAAAAAATTAAAAAAATATTTATAATTTTATTTATAAATAAAAAGTTCATTATAATATTATATTTTGTAAAATAAAACAAAAATAATAATAATATCTTTTAATTATAATATATATATTATTATAATTATAAAAATATTATCATTAACACATTAATTAATATATTTTATTAAATGAGCGTCGATGAAGTTGCTCATTTCACACAACTAATTACAAATTTGTAATGAAAATGAACATAAATCGTATTTGAGATGAAAAGGAGCTTAAAATTTACGAGTATTCGTTATTATGTCATAGAGAATACCTGTCAAATTTACTTGAATTGTTTCATTGTCATGCAGCTTCCTGTAACAACACAAGAAATAACCAAGTATTACAAGAAAAGGAACCAGAGTTGCTGCACCTGCAATCAAAACAATACTCCACACTTTTGTAATACTCTTTCGACTCCGTGGTGGATTCGTGGGAGTTTGCGAAGGAGATGACGAAACAGGACATGGATTTCGCAAGGGACTCCCACAGAGGCCTGAGTTATGATCAAAGGTGGTCATAGGAAATCTTTGAAGTACATAAGTTTGAGGAATTGAACCTTCAAGTGAATTGTAAGAGACATTGAATACTTTTAATGTTGGTTGGTGAAAAGGTGGAATTTCTCCATCTAAATAATTCTCTTGTAGCTCTAATTCTTTCAACTTGGGCAGTTGAGTGTAAACCATAGGAATTGAATTCCAAAACTGATTGTGTGATAAAAACACATATTCCAAGTTTACAAGATTGGTGGGAATAGGTAAAGGGCCAGTTAAAGTATTGTTTTTGAAATTGAGTTTGGATAAGAAAGCTAATTCATTTAGAAGTGAAGGTGGGAGCAAACCTTTGAGTTCAATTCCTTCTAAAACAATGTGAACAACATGTCCATTTGAACAAACAATACCAACCCATCTGCTATTACTGTTTATACAAGGAGGTCCTGTCCAATTCTGATGCAAAATTGAGCTTGAACTTGTAATAGAATCTTTCAACTGCAACAAACTGTTTTTTTCTTCAGGGTAGTACTCATTACTCTCCAAACACAATACCAAAATGCTCCAAAACCTACACAGAAACAGCAAGTTTATGACAGACAAGTTCTCAATCAATTTCATGGTGATTGATGGGGATGTTGAAGAAATTAAAACATGGGTTTTCTTGGGATTGGAGTTTTATTGTCAAAAGTCATACCTTTTTGCTTATTGTTTTTTTTTTTTTTGTGTGGATAAAACTTTGGATAGTCTGCAAGAAAAGATAATTAATTGTGAACAACGAGTCTCTCCCCCAAATAATTTTTATAATACAATAACAAGGTGACAGCTTTTAAGAATTCTTTGTCAATCATATAATTATTCCTCATGATTTTCATATTGATTCTGAAATTTTATTGTGATTGCTTATCTGATAAGTGAATATTATATATTTATATTTAAATGCTAATCAAAATAATGTGTATGAAAATTGTGGGAATCAAGGAATGTATAAGGCCTTGGAATATAATATGCACAGAAGCAGTTTCAACTCCAAGCTTCCAAATTCATAAACAAATAATTAAAAATAAAAAATAAAAATGTTAAGATTACGATTAAATAAAAGAATTAACTTTATGATTGGTCTAGAGGGATAATATCCTCCCGTTTTAAGTGATAGTTTCAAACTACAATAAATAATATTTTGTGTTAAGAAATGTTGGAATAAAATACTGTTTTGTCTTAAAAAAAATTTAATTATGAAGTTTGGAGGTCCGGATTTGTTGGTCTATGAATTGTGACTGTGACAACGTAACAGCTTTAACATATATAAATATCACAAGTATGAATTAAGGGTATTCACGTTTCTGTTTCTTCCGACTTGGGTAAAAAAGAAATTAATCAAATCATATTCTTTAAATCGTTAAAACTGGATTAGTTCGTTATTAAAAACACTATAACTAAATCATTTAATTTGATTTGATTTGATTCGATTAATAATACATAAATATGATACAATTAATAATATATTTTTAATTAAAATATAAAAAAATTTAATTAACTATGTATGAGAAATGGTATGAAAATTTAAAATATTATTAAAATTGATTTTTTTGTCCGATCAGTTTTAAAATTAATATAATCGGACTGAATCATTTAAAAAAACGATTTTAATTAATACAAATTAAATTAAATTAATTTTTTGATTTAATTTAATTTAGTCTGATTTTTTGGACAACCTAATATAACCTACTAAAATTTTTTTATTAAAAATACTTAAATGTATTGATAATTTTGTAACCATATTATTTAAATTATCATATATTAATTTCTTTAAGTTTTTAAAACTATTATGAGATATGAAAATATATAAAAGTAAATGGTGGAAAAATATATTAAAAAATATGTAATATCAACATTTTTTTAACCACTAAATCTCCTGAAAAAAATAATTTACGTTTTGTTTTTGCTATATATTCAACTGATACAATGATTATTGTTAAAAAATTCTTTTTCATCGATTGTAAAATAATAATTAATAATAAACTATAATTTTAATTATTGTTTGATAATAATTTAATACATATAAAAATATTATTAAGTGAAGAACTCTTTAAGTTTACTTTTATAACAATTAAAACTTTTTATTAAGTTTATCTAATTAAAATATAAAAAATAAAAATATTTCAACATCTCTTAATTAAATTTATCAATCACTTTAAATAAAATATAATATCTAAGAAATAATTAGCACATCTTAAAAAAAAAGTTATAACTCCACTACTAAGTGTGCCGACCCTCTAATTTCATCATTGTTATAATTATCGGGGTTAGAAAAGCAAGTCAAATGAATTTTTTTTCTTTTTCTTTTTCTTTTTTTTTTCAAAAATAAAACCTTATCAAAGGAAGCATCGAGTATAATATATCAATTGAATTTGATATATTTATCATAATTTTAGTTCATAAAAAAATTAGATGATATTATCAAATATTTATATGAAAAAGATGCATATGAAAATGATATATGATTAAAATTAATAATTGGATTATCTGCTATCTTTTTTTCATCTGAGATAACTTTAATTTATATATATTAATTATTTAAATTTAAATTGATATATTTTTATTATTTTATTATTATATTTATAGATATTTTAAAATAATTTTAATTATTTTAATCATTTTTTTTAATTTTTTAAAACATTTTAGTATTCAAACATGTATGAACTCTTAATAAGATTTAATTAATCAAACTTAAATTTTTTATATAAAATATTAAAAAAAAAATTAATAAATTTTTTTTTAAAAAAATGTATGAAATATGTGAATTTATAAAAATAAGGCGATCGTACAATCCGACCTCAAGTGTGATTAACAAGCACGCTAAGTTTTAAATCAATACACCCCTCAAATCTCAAATTCTTCAGCTGCATTCTTCCGCTGTGAGACATTCAGGTATCTTTCGCTATGTTTTTCTATGCAGTTAAGCATAATTTAACTCTCTCTCCCAAGTCCCAACGACCAGAACTGCTCTTGAAAAACCCTGAACTACACTCCTCTCTATAAGTTACTGCAATAACTTCATGGGTAGTAATGGGGGTTTTTGGGATAAACTGTTTCTGGGACAATAGATTTTAATATTTCTTTCCAATCCACATGTATAATGTTAAAGACTTGTCTTAATCTTATTTACTTTATTTACAATTTTGGGAAATATACCCTTACTTCCTCATTTAAATCCACTATAAGTACCCTAAATTTTAAAAATAAAATAATAGAAGTTTGTAACATTTATGTTGTTTTGTTTTTCAAACATATTCGATCTATTATTTGTGGTGCAATATTAGATTTAAAAATGAGACAACATTGGTTCACTTTTGGTGGCTTATTTTATAAAATTAGTGACCTTTTAGATACTATCTTAAAACTAGTAGACTAAAGATTACAACTTGTTCAAGCCATTAGACCAATTTGACACAACACTCATGTATGAAAGACTTTTTCTTGTACTGAATAAGAGTTTTCTTTAGGAATTAAGTTTATCGTCGTTGAAGTGAAGATTCTCAAATGGGGGACGAACCCATATCAAATGCTACAGCAAATAATTCGTTTGAGGATGAGTTCTGGCCACTTTCTGGGAAGCCTTATTTTCATGTTATTCTTTCAAGAAAAAATGTTGGTCCTTCTTATCAATTGGTAATCACACTCCTTTTACATTTTTGAACTCACTTTGAATTTACTACTAATAATTGGTTGCATTTAGGCTAGAGAAAGTACGAAATACTCTAATTTGATCAAATATTAATATTTTGTTATATGGAACGAATCAATAGCTACATTTTTTACTCACTTTAAAAAATAATACAATGTGAGTAGAACGTAGCTCTATATAGAGGCCTCATGCTAGTGACCCATGAACCCTTTTGTACCTGATCAAGATTCTCCATCTTGCAGTTTTTACTAAAAACTGTTGGACACTAACAATGCCCTTTGTACATTTAGCTTGCTCCTAACAGCACCTCTCCTATCTGGTCTCAATTTTCACAAATCTCCACCTTGAGACCACATAGGACATAACAGTGAATTGATTAAAGTGATTGCTCTACCAATTTCATGAAACTAGGTACTCAATACCCTAAGCAAGTCAAGACAATGCTTGAACTTTCTAAGTGTCAGACCTTAGTAAGCATATATGTTGGTTTTTCTCGGTTGGTACCTTAATCACATTTACTAGACCATCACATGATACCTCTGATGAAATGGTATCTCACATAATTGAGTTTTGGTTATCATACATCACTGTCATAGCACCACAACGAACCCCCAACCTGTTTACCAACTCCTTCATTCATAGAGTCTCCATCATAGTCTCTACAGATGCTATGTATTCAGATTTAGTTGTGGACAATGACACCACTGCTTGCGGGTTGCTTTTCGAGCTCACCAAATTCCCATATGAAGTAAAAGCATAACCAGTCACTAACCTTATTTTGTCCATATATCACTAGCAAAGTCAGCATCTGAATACCCCAAAATACATCATCCCCTTAAGTACCTATGAGATATCTTAGTATCCACTTTACGCCATCCTAGAGCTGCTTCCCTGGAGATACCATGTACCTACTTACTACACTCACTGAGTGGGCCAAGTCGGGTCTAGTCCCTATCATTGCATACATATGGCTCCTTACTGCACTTGAATAAGTCACCTTATTCATTTCAACTTTCTCATCTTCTGTCCTGGGACATTGCTGGGAAGAGAACTTAAAATGAGAAGCTACGGATGTAGATACAGGTTTGCATTCATTCATTCTGAACCTATATAGAACTTTCTTATAACATATCACAAAGTTTGATGGTAGAAAAATATATTTACTGATAAGATAATATCTTTGTGTTGCTTGCCTCGGAATTACTTTCTTCTATTCCATCGGGGCGTGTTCTGTTTTACTATAATTCTGGATTATGAAGACTGTCTTTGTGGTACTTGCCTCATAGTTACTGTCTGCAATTCCATGGGGAAATCTTCTGTTTTAATACTCTATTATTCATGCTCTTCGACATTGCTAAATTATATGATACACTGATACATCTATGAGACTTTTATATTACTATTATCATAAAAATTATATTGTTTTGGTGTTTGCTTTATCATTACTGTTCCATATTCACTTTAATTTCGGACCAGCATTGTATTAGATTTTGGTCCATCTGCTGATATAGTTGTTTGTTAATTCAGCTGGTTCCTACGAAATTGCATAAAATACTTCCCGGTCGTTTAGTCCCTGTGGTTCTTACATATCAGGGCAATATCTGGGAAACAAAGTACAATGGAGCACACCCTAAATACAAAAGTTTTATTGGATCTTGGAGATCATTTGTTGACGACAACAAGTTGAAGGTTGGAGATGCATTGGTATTCGAACTTGTGAAGGATCATTGTAGCAAACTCGTATTTAGAGTTCGAATTCTCAGAGGAGATATCCCATCTGAATTGCTACAAAAGGTTGGTGAGACTGAACACGCTACTGTCATTATTGATTAGTGTATCCACACTGCTCACTCTGTCTTTTCATATTGTCCTAACCACCATTGTCTAGGTATTAACCATTGTAGGTATTAAGATGATCTAGATTACATAGAAGTGTACTAGAACTAGCTAATTACATATATGTTTTCGAAGGGTGCGCGCGCGCGCGATTCTGGATTGTTGTAGCCTCCAATGTGACCTAGTAATTCTATATAGCGGCATCTTTATCTATGTTAGTATACCCTTGGAACATCCACAAAGCCTTGTAGTGTATTGAGAAATGCTTAGTTTTTCCCCATCAGTACTCTGTGTTTTCTTTCGAACTCTGCTTATTCTGCAAAAGAAACAAGTTCAAGTTTGCAGAGTGAAACAGCTGAAAGCTAGTTGGGAAGAATAATGAATTTCCCATTACTGAAGAGTAACCAAATATGTTTACCAAATGGATTTTTTATTTATTAACTATATCACTCACTCAAACTCCGTAACTATGATTCGAACTTTAGACATTTTACGTGTCTTAATAGGCTACATGTCGTTGAGCTATAAGTTCATTAAAAAAGAGAGATGGTTCATTTTCTTCTTAGGACTTACGTTACTGATGATTCAAACTGGTTGCTGTGTTACCAATACTTTTAATATAAGATTGTGTTTTAAATGGGTCTATTTGATTAGTGCTTTTATCAAAATCAATTCCAGTAGGAAGTACTTTAGCGCAAAAAAAAAAAAAAAACTTAGAGGAACCACAAAATGTGGGTTTTGAAACTTGAAACAACTTTTCATAATATCTTTTTGTGTTTATCTTTAAAGCTTTTGTTTTTTTCCTTTTCTTTCTAAAGCACTTTCTACAAGTCCCAAAAACATATCTAAACACCTATATGTAAGGGTGTGTAAAAAATCCGATCATCTAATCAATCCGATTCGATCCAATCCGATGATCAGATTGGATGGAGATTTTTTTCATCCGTTAAATGCGGATCGGATGGCGGATTTCACCACGATTCATCCGATCCGACCGAAATTAATTATATTTATATTTAATTAATATATATATATATATAATTAATATATATTTATTTAATTTTTTAATGTTTTTTAAGTCAAATAATTTTATGTTATGATTTATGTAAAAATTTATTTAAAAATACAAAAAAATAGAGTTAATTAAATTTATTGATCGGATTGATCGGATGTCATCCGAATAGTTTACGGATCGAATTGAGTGGATGTAAGAGGTGATCGAATCGAATGCGGATTAGGATGTTTTAATCCGAACGGATGGTCGGATCGGATCGAATGACAATAAAATTAACGATTTCGATCCAATGAACAACACTACACATATGTGTATGACAATAATGCAATAACACTTAAATGAAAGTAGATTTTGGCTATAAGCTTGACCGGATGCGATGCGGGATTAAAGTATTGTATTTAGGATATTAATTTTGTAAAAATATTAAATAAATATATAAGATATTATTGATATGGATAAAAGTTAAAAAATATTAAATTATGGTTGATTTTTTTTTTTTGGTTTATTTTATAAAAGTGTCAAAATATTAATAATATTATAGATATTTTAATGGGATCTCTTGACTTGATACCGCGTAGATAGTGGTACTCAAATTATTATTTTTATACTAAGTTTACGGACAGATATTCATTTTTACTCTTGAGTTTTAATTTATTATTATGTTTGTTAAATGGTTTTAATATTTACAATTTTGAATAATAAATATGTTTAATTTTTAGATTTTGTCTCGTAGCACCCATGTGATCTTCATTTGAAGGGTATTTACACCCTTTGAACTGCTTACTGTCTAAATACATTTACATTTGAGGTAAAGTAAAAAAAAAGGGAGGATGAAAATGCTCTTAAAATGGAAGTCACATAAGTGCAAATAGATAAAATCTTCAAGTTAAATGTGTTTATTATTTGAAATTATAAATGTTGGAACTATTTAAAAAATTAAATTACTAAACTTAAATTCTTCTATAACAAATATAAAAATAAATGCTATTTACTAACCTTACCTAACCTATGTATGTTTTGTCAGAGACATTACACATGTTTAGATTGATTTGATAATTTACCTAATCTATGTATGTTTTGTCGGAGACATTGATTTGATAATAATTTTGAATGTATCTATAATAAAAAAAATTATTTATCATAAATATTACGATTAATATGATAATTAATTATAAAAAAAAAATTTATTATTTTAATCGTGATATAATTAAGTGATAAGTACTCATAACTTAAAGCACGTTCCCTGTTTGTCAATTGTCATTTTTGCATTTAGTTGAAAACTAAAAAAGATGGTTAGTTGGAATTTGACACAAAGATATTGCTAAATTTCCTTAGTAGTAAAATTTGTTCTTGTGGTAATCTTTCCACATTTTTAATTATTTTTTATGTCTCAAATTAATTTATGATTTAATGACACATAGATTACTTTAATATATAGAAAATCCGAGAATTGAGTCCCAAATAAGTTATTTTAGTAGTATAATTATTAAAAAAAAAAATCTTTTTCATGTCACAAAATTTTGTAGAATGTACAATTAACTGAAAATAAAAATTGATGTGCTTAAGGTGAATCTTTTCATATTCCTGTTTTTTTTTTTTCATTTTCGAAAGAATATTTTATAACTCAATGAACCGGACATCAAACTTTACATGTACAGGACTCACAATAAAATTTTGGTTTAGAGTTTATAATATGTTTGGTTTAGTTACTTATAATTACTTCTAATATGATGTTTCTAGTTAATTTATCCTAAGATGATTTATTTTTAAATAAATATGAATCGTATCAATAGTTTAATCAATTAAAAATATATTAATTATTTATTATGATTTATTTTGATTATTATTCTTAAATTCAATAATCCCTTATATACTAATATATATTGAGTTTAAGTATTCAACAATAATTAAAAAAAATAATGATTTTTACTTAATTAATTAAATAATATATGTAAATATATGAAATTTATTTTTATTTGTTTCAATTATTTTAACATAAATACAAATTTTTTGCATTAAAATCTCTCATCTTAACACTTATCATATTATTCTTGATATATCAATACCTTACTAGATTGTAGGATTGCGGTTGTCGGAATACTACAATCTCGTTAGAAATATTGTAATATTTTGATAAGATCACTTAAATTTTCACTAAAGTTTTGCAATAGTTACCAAAATATTTATTAAAGGTAGCTCAATGAAGTTTTATTCTATTTTTGTTTCATATCAAAGTAACAGAATGAGTATTTTGGACTTATTGTTGTATGAGTAAGAGTGAAATTACATAAATAAATATTATACATATCTATAATAAAAAAAATGCATTTAATGAATGAGTTATATGTAAATAGGGTCATTTTGGGTATTCATTTTAGTAAATACAGGTTACGAATCCGGCTCAAACCACAATCCGAAAAACAATTTCTAGTTGGCCGACCCATACCACCGATGCTATTTATATTTTTACAATATATTAATTTATTAAAGTTAGAAAATTCAATTATAAGAAATAAATAAATAAAAATTTACCATACAAGAATTATTTTTTATTGTTTTGGTGATAATGGTGGCAATAATTATATCTTTTATTTGTTTATTTGAATTGTTATTAATAATACTTTTAAGCATTCCATCTACTTTAATCTATGTTTTTAAATTCTAAGATACGTTAACAAATTTAGATCTATAACATGTAAAAATAATAATAATTAAAAGCATGTCAAAAATCCACTAGAATAAATTTATGAGAAAAATAAATTTAATTAACTTGATATCTAAACATTCCACAAGTTATAATAATTTTTTTTAAATCTAAAAATAAAAACTCATATGCGAAGTGTCCTATAACTTGTGGAATGTTTAGATATAATAAAAACGACTTTCGGGAACTATGTGATTCGAAAAATGTTTGTTCTCTCTCAAATTAAACAAATCTTTAATTCTTCCAAAAATCTCTACCCTTACCTCTAGTTTTTTTTAACATAATAATACACTTTAAACATTAAAATAATTAAATTGGAGACAATTAAGTTATTAGTAATTTCTAAAAAATATTAACTTAGATTTTCTTTTAAAAATAATTAGAAATGATTTAATCACATCTAATTTTAATATTTAATTATAAATCATTTAAATAATTTAATATTTATTTTAATGTAAAAATTTGAACTAAATTGTACAAAATCACTTGCTATGTTCCAACATTCTTTTTAAAGAAGTAAATTAAAAATAAGAGAAAAAATAACAAAAATAATACTATTTAAAATATATAACTACAAAAATAACATACTTTAGACCAACTTTAATCCCGTTCTATAACTCCAAATTTGGTGCATAAATAGTGTCATAATTCGTAATTTTTTAATTCAAAAAATATTTTAAATTTTTTGTCACTTATAAAAAATTAAAATTAAATATATAATATAAAATGATTAAAAAATTATTAGTATAATATATAGTTAAAAGTTTAATATAAACCAAAATAATGATTTAAAAAAATTCTAAAAATATTATTAAATTTTTTATTGCATATAATAAATTTAAAAAGTGAATAAATCAAAGATAAAGAAATTCACATTGTATTTCGAAATATATTAATTAGATATTTGTGAGATGAATATAATAATTTATCGAATTAATATCTATATCTATCTATATGTACTTTTAATTGTAGTTTTTAATTAAATATAATTTTGAATTCATATAATAAATATAATATTTTATTCGATGAATTTTTATTTTTTAATTAGTAATTATTAATTAATTAATAGTCATACATAATTATTTAATTGATTGATTATAATAATTGGTTAAAAAAATAAAAAAATATTTTATTTTATAAAAAATATAATTTTTAGTATAATATTTGATATTATGAGTTAGAGAGAATAAAATTATTGTATAACTTTTAATGTAAAATAATATAAAATTTGGTGCAAACTAGAGTAATGGATTGAAAATGTTCTTGTGTTCAATTTATGAATCTTTACTATTAACCAAAAATTATTACCTATCATTTCTCTTTAAATAATGATTATATATATATATTTAATATTTAATATTATTTAATTAAATTTTATTTAATATTATTATGTATTTTTTTTATTGTTATAAATTTTATTTTATATATATATATAATATGCAACTACATGTACCTAAAAACTCAAATTTTCTTTCATAAAAAAATCCATATTTTCAGATAATTTTTTCTATACTTAAGGTTCGTACTCTTAAGATATTTGAAGAAAAAAATTAAAAATAAAATAAAAAAGTAGAAGGGATCATATTTTATAATTTTGAGTAGGGATTGATATTTTAATAGTATATAATTCAAATTGTGATTACATATAAAAATATAATTATTTTTCGTAAAAAATAATCGTAACTAATAAGACATGAGGTAAGAATAATTATTACAATATGAAAATTGTGATTAATCAAAATCAAACATATAATAATACTATTATTTTATATACATAAAATTACATAAAAATATATAATTCTAATAATAAAACACACAATATTTTATATAATTAGATTAAATTTTATTTATTCTTATTATATTTTTTAACATAATACTACACTTTAAATATTAACATAATCAAATCAAATTAATTTAAATATTAAAATAATTAAATTGGAGGAAATTAATTTATTAGTAATTTCTATAAAATATTAACTTAGAGTTTCTTTTAAAAATAATTAGAAATGATTTAATTGCGTCTAATTTTAATATTTAATTATAAATCATTTAATTAATTTAATGTAGAAATTTGAAGTAAATTGCTCAAAATCACTTACACAACATTCTTTTCAAAGAAGTAAATTAAAAATAACAAAAAAATATTTTTTAAAACATATAACCAAAAAAATAACATGCTTTGGACCAACTCCAATAGTGTTCTATAACTTCAAATTTGATGCATGAATAGTATCTTATTAAATTTGGCATGGTATTGTTCACATTGTGTCATTTTTTAATTTAAATTTTTTTAATTTTTTATTACATATAAAAAATTAAAATTAAATATATGATATAAAATAATTAAAAAAATACTAATACAATGTAGAGATAAAAATATAATATAAATTAAAATAACGATTTATAAAATTTATAAAATATTATTAAATTTGTATTACATATAATAAATTTTAAACATAAACAAATCAAAGATAAAAAAATTCATATTATACTTTAAAATGTATTAATTAAACATTTGTAAAATGAATATAAAAATTTATTGAATTAATATCTATTTATATATATATATATATATATATTTAATTAAATATAATTTTTAATTCAAATTATGAATATAATATTTTATTTTGTGGTTTTTTAGTTTTTTAATTAATTAATAGCCATAAATAAATTTTTAATTGATTGAATATAATAATTAATAAAAAAATAAAATAAAAATTCTATTTTATAAAAATAATATACCTTTTAGTGTAATATTTAGTGTTATGAGTTGAAAGCAATCAAATTTTTCTTTATGAATATTTACTATGAGGAAAAAATTAAAACCTATTATTTTAAATTAAATAATGATCATATAGATATATTTAATATTTAATATTATTATAAGTTTTATAATTTATTATATATATATATATATATATAAACACTCAATTTTTTTTTCATAAAAAATTCATATTTTTTTATGATATGTAGACATCTAACGATTGTTTTTCAAAAATAATCGTAATTGATAAGATATCACGACGATTATACTTATTATAATACGTAAATTGTGATTAATTAAAATTAAATATATATTAATATTATTATTTTATATACATATAATTACATAAAATATAATTTTAATAATATAACATATAATTTTTATATAATTAGATAAAAAAATATATTTTAAATAATATAATAAAGTAAAAATTAATTTTTTCAATAAATATTAAAAAATAAAAGAATTATGAAAAAATGATTAATGAATCATAATTGATGTTTATTAAAATTGGTATTATTAAAATATATTGAGTAAATTTTGAGGTTCTTTGTTTTTGTTTTTGTTTTGGAGAGTAAAACTTTTATGTTTTAAATAATTACAATGTAGAAACTAATTATTGATATAATTTTTTAATTTATTAATGAGAAATAGATATTATTATTTTTAAGACTTAAAATAATATATATTATGTATAAATATATATATATATTAGTTTACATGATAATAAAAATAATATATGCATTTTTTTCAATAAAAAAATGGAGTGGATTTTTTTTTACCCTTTTCATGGGTGGAATCTGTATGCCGTCCAATCCACTCGGTATTTTCTGAATTCTTTGTGTGATTCTGTCTGACCTTTCATTCGGCCCTCACTTTTTTTTACAGAAGATAGAGAACCGACAACAGTGAAGCTTAGCTCAAAATGGTAGTTCTTCTTAAGTTTCCCTTATCTCCGCTGGTTAGTTACTTTCAACTCTTTTCATTTCTCTCTTTACCTCTTCGTGGATTTGCCTAGTTTTCCATTAACTAACAAATCCTTTATAAATGTTGTTTGGGTAACAGTGGAAAACCAATAAGCCTATGGCAAACCCATTAGCATCGTCACAGAAGTTGAGAAGCAGGACCAACCCTATCGGTAGGGTGCAGTTGAGGAATAACAGTTGTTTTGGGGTTAGAGCCTTCTTCTTAAATTCTATGGAGGAACCCATCGTGAGAGAAGCTCTCAAGGTACTAATTATCTCGCCTATTAGTACTATCTACCCATTTGTTTGTTTTGTATTTTTCTTTCTTGTTAGGAAGAGCTATTTGGCATCTTGTGATTTTTGGTTGTGCAATTCTTCAATTCATTTCATGATTTCCCTAGTTGTTATAGTTTCTGTTTGATTAAACTATGACTTCACATTAACAATTCTTTTTTCTTTATGTATTTAGTATTGCCTTACAACTTTGTTATGTGTCCGACATGGATACGTGTTTAGGTGACGAACATATATATTTATCTCAATTTTCTGTAAATTTGTACCAATTTAGAGTGTTCCTATCCACATATCCATCTATTATAAGTTGATCATAAAATGAAGAGTCCATGTAATATAGTTTTACAAATTATATAGCTTTGCAAAATCTGATTGAAATTCTGCATTTCTCCAATGTCACATAATTGTCGTCTGAAATGGAGAAATGCAGGATTTCACTCTGATCAGATTATTTTCGATGGTATCTGTTTGGTTCTAAAATTTATGTTGACATCTGTGACGTTTATAAGTGGCTCTTAACAAATTAAAATTAGTTGCACGGTACTTTAATATGAAAGTCTTATATTATTAAAGTGCTTTTAGTTTGTGAATTGAAGCAGTCACACATATGAGTGATACGTTCCTTTCAAGAAAACCATGTATAAGTAGTCCACAAATTTATGGATCCAATTATTGGATTTTATTTTTGAAAGTTTTATATTTGTCTAAATAACATATATAGGCCCTAACTTGTATCAATTCTACACTTTGATCCCTCAATTTTTTACGTTAGATTTGGTTGTTAGACTATACAATGTGTTAGTTGTACAAGTTGTTATGGGTTGTTAGGAATTGGATCTCATCATGAGATTCTTGAATTGGTCTACCAAATTTTTAATTTTTACAAAATTTGATCCAAATATAAGAATTTCACTATAGCAATCATATTTAATATGTTAAAATTACGTTTTTTTCTTATATTTCACTATAGGCCTTTAACTGTTCAAATTTAACACATTTAGTCCTTTTTGAACCAAATTTGACAAAATTAAAAACTTAATGGACAAAATCTAATGAAAATAAAGTTTGGAAACCAAAGCGTAGAATTGGAAAAATTAGGAGCCTTTATATTTAATTATGTATGATAACCCGCACTGTTTGTTCTCAGAATCCCATTTGAACATCGAGTTTGATTGTATGTCACTCAAATGAGGGTAGTCAGATGTTCTAGTTGTATCAAGACCTTAGTTTCATTGTTGTGGGGGATGAGTACTTGTATATTCACTGGAAAAAATATGCCTCAGTAAGAAAAGGAGATTACCTTTTGCGATGTATGCTAGTAAAGCTTATATCTTGGAAATAAATATTGAAGGGGAAAAGGCCAAAGGTGCTTTTTAGTATCTAATTTAAAAAAAGTAGTTTTAAATTTTTGTGAAAAAAAAATGTTATTTTGAGTCTCTTGTGAAAAATGTATCATGTAAGGAAAAAGTTAAAGGAAAATTGTGGCATTAGATATGTCTATGTAAAAATACAAACATTCATATGTAACATGTTCTATTCTATATTATTTAATGGAAAATTAAATGAAAAGTTAATTTTGTCCTTGTTTGTCACATTTATCATAAACAATGGGACTTAAGAACACCTTTTATAAACAATGGTATTAAACTGCTCTTGAGGCCTCAACAAAGGGACTTGCACAGCACTTTTCCCTAATATTGATGGACGGTAACCTTGTACTACTTACAGCAGTGAGGCTGTATTTCTGTTCTTCCCTTCTGTTGGGTACAACAGTAGGTTCCATTATTTAGGAAGCTGCTATTCTATACAAATAACTTTTGGTCGATTTCAACCAGTGTTTCTCTTTGACCAGTATGAAACTATGAGTTTAACTCGGTTTCGTTATTGTAAAATACCGAAAATTAGTTCTTTTTCTTTCACTGATTTACTTTCTTTGTTACACATGACTTCTCACTTCCTTAATTAGCACATGTTTGTTGAACATATATCCATGTGTGAATATAATGAATATAAACAAATTCTTTCATTGATCTAAAACATTTTTTTGTTTTTATATTTACCTGTTCAGCAATATGTTTATATTGGGTTGACAGATGCTTCAGAAAAGTATCCCCTTACATTGATGTGTGTTACCATTATTGTGAAAACAATCAATATGAAGTGCTTCGATGGCTTGAGATATATACAAGCTTTTTTTATCATTTTATTATTTTGTGGAGTATCGACTTTCTGTTTTCTTAAAAACAAGAAAAGTGTGATTAATGTAGTTGATACTTACTATAAAGTTCGAAGTACATAGGATTGACCATTTGCTCTTAAAGATAGCCTGCCTAATCATACAAACAATAGTTTGTTTGCTCTCCTTCAGCTAACCATGTTACTTGGGATACAATGAGTTGTATTGTGGCCATGTGTATCCTCAAATTTATAGACTGAGATGGTGGACTGGTTTTGTTGATTGAATAATACTCTCTTTCACTGACAAAAAAAAAATCATACAAACAATAAAAACTTTTCCCAGTGAAAATTGCTTCATTTAAAGAAAGCAGATTCATTTTTCTTCTGAAAGTTAAATTTTGATTGTTGTAGGAACCAGTTGCCTTCATCGGTGGAATGTTTGCTGGCCTTTTACGACTGGATTTGAATGATGATCCGCTCAAGGAATGGGTTACGAGGACTGTAGAAGCCTCTGCCATTGCAGGTGAAATTGAAGATGATGATTTAAAACCAGAAGAAGAAGGAGCTCCACAACAGATTGAAATTGAATGAAATTCATAGTGAACTTTGTGACAAGTATGCAATAATCATCAATTAAAGTGTTATCACATTGACTTTGATGGCAAATGTGTCATGCATATGCTCAAATCATAAGGATATTTTGGAGACATCCTTCAAAAACGTAGGCATGTATACAACAGATGGTGGGATGTCTCCAGATTTACTCAAATCTTACTGAAATGAATACTCATTAAGTAATGTTTGTAACTTTGGGAATTTACTGCAGCTGTCTTATTGGCAGCTCTATATTATTAGAAGATTGCTTGTTGATGTCTCTTCCAATATCTATTCTTTCATTTGTTTTCGGCTTTAATGCCTCTGCAACAGACTACAATTACATTTTAGCAACATTACTGGATTTAATTGAATGGGAATTTTATTAAAGAGCTTTGTAACTTAAACCGTTTTCTCGAGAGTAGCTATAAAAATGTCATGCTAAAGATTTCTGCATCCAACAAGAACCCTTTGACGCATGGGTTGTTGATGAAAAGGCCGAGGTAGTGGGACTTCTCGACATATATATGTGGGGTCGTCAATGGGTGACCAAGAATAGCCATGGTCGCGTTGGAAGTGAGTCTTACTGAAATGTGGGAATCAGTTTCATATAATGTGGTCAATTTCTTCCGTCAATCATTCTCACCTTATCTATATCCATACTTTTCAGCTATATTTCATACATAGCATAGCTTATCTCAGCATTCAGACAAGAAGAACAATGAAATTATACACAATCAAGAATTGCTAGAACGATTATTAGTTCCAATAACTGTCTATAAGTTTTTGATAAACATCGATTAAAAAAGAAAACTAGACTCTTTTGCTATCTGTTTTCGAAAGTTATAATAACGCCTATATTTTAGACTGATAGAGTATTAAGGAAGGTGAAGTTATCCCACATAGAAAAAATATCAATTGTAAGAAAAATATATAAATGTAACACATACAGGTGTGATCGCCGAGCTCAGTTACGTGAGCTTGTAACCAGAGTTGGGGCTTTAAAGTGGTGGAACAGTGGGTCAAATTTACATGAGTCGGTTGAGGTCCCTAGCGCTCTTCTGGCTTGCCCGTTCCAAGCCATGAGTTGGGCCGTGGCATTTAGGCGAAGGCCGTAGTGTCATTGTTCCTAAAGCGGAGGGCAAAGCGTGAGGCTGGTTTCACAGAGCAACGAGAACCTCCCGCTTCTGGCAGTGGAAGGATAACAAGTCGGAGCTACCCTCAGCCAATATGGCTCTGTACAGTGGCTCTAATGGACCATCACTTTTTACGCCTTTTTTATTTTTTCACCTCCACAATTTTTCAGATATGATGATGATGCTATCCACCAAAATGTATGGATTAAGTCGACAAGCAGATCCAAATGTTAAATTGTTACGTTTTTCCTTCAGTGGGATAATCTCCATGCAACACTCTTCTGAATATATGAAGCTATTGGATCGTTCTAGAAGCATCCGATCCATTGAAAGCATACATGCTCGGGTAATTATTAGAGGTCATGACCAAAACCCACCTGTTGCTGCAAAGCTAGTAGGGAAATACATTCAATGTTGTGACTCTAACATGGAAATTGCAAACAAGGTGTTTGATAGTTTGTTTGAAAGAGAGGTTTTCCTCTGGAATGTGATGATTCAAGGTTATTCAAATTTAGGTCCTTTTGTAGAAGCCTTGAACATGTATTACAGAATGTTGTCAAGTGGGTTATTAGCAAACTGCTACACTTACCCTTCTGTGTTGAAGGCATGCGGTGCAATGAAGGATCTAAGAAAGGGACAAATAGTTCATGGGCATGTTGTTAAGTCTGGATTTCACTTTAACCTTTTTATTGAGAATGCTTTAATAGCCTTCTATGCCAAGTGCCACTGTATCGAAGTATCTAGAAGAGTGTTTGATAGGATACTTAAGAAAGACATTGTTAGTTGGAATTCAATGATTTCAGGGTATGCTTTGAATGGTTTTGTGGAGGAAGCTCTCGTGCTTTTCCATACCATGCTTCGAAATCATACTATAAGCTTGCCTGATCGGGCCACTCTTGTTAGTGCTCTTCCAGCTTGTGTTCAAGCCTTTTCCATCCAAACTGGTTTTTGGATCCATTCTTACATTATAAAGTCTGGAATGGAATTAGATCAAGCTCTGGGCAGTGGTCTTATTTCAATGTATTCAAATTGTGGTCGAATAAGCAATGCGAAGAATGTTTTTACCCAAATTAACGACAAGAACTCAGTAGTATGGAGTGCAATGATAAAGTGCTATGGGATGCATGGTTATGCAGATGAGGCACTGAAGATATTTTCGCAGTTTTTAGTGTCAGGCTTTCAACCAGATGGTATTATATTTTTATCTTTGCTGTCTGCTTGCAGTCATGCAGGTATGGTGGGAAAAGGGTGGGAAATTTTCAGAAAAATGGAAGATTATGGAGTAGAGAAAAATGAATTTCATTATGCTTGTATGGTAGATATTTTGGGTAGAGCTGGACTTATTGACCAAGCTGTTGAATGTATCAGAAGCATGCCTGTTAGACCAGCAAAAGATGTATATGGTGCCTTGCTTGGTGCATGTAGAATACACAACAATTTAGAATTGGCTGAAGAAACTGTGGAGAAGTTGGCAGCTTTAGACCCCGACAATGCTGGTCGATACATTGTTCTCGCCAAGATGTATGAAGCTGCAGGGCGATTGGAGGATGCTGCTAGATTGAGGAAGATGCTGCGACAGAGAAATATTAGGAAGCAAGCTGGATATAGTTCAATTGAAGTGGATTGCATACATCATACTTTTGGAGTGGATGATGAGTCACATCCATTCACGGACCAGATTTTCAACACTTTGGAGAGATTGGATACGATAATAAATGAAGAAATTGACCATGATTTGATGTGGAACTTTTAATGGAGGAAAGTCATTTATCTCATAAAGGAGGTAAAAGAGCAATGCCATTCTTAACTATATTGAATCCAGAATCTAAATGTTGGGCTTCAAACTACATTTTATTTATCAATTAAGTTTGCATATTCCTACTTTTATTCATACTTTTCCGTTGCACACGTTCATGCTTTAGTATTGTGAGACGCTGATAATTACTGATATCTTGTACGGCAGGCAAAAGTTATTTTTACAAAGCTATGTTCCTCGTCTTTCCACAAATATAATAAATCTCTCAAACCAACTCACATGGACTAAAAGAAGTAGTAGTTAGCGTGGCTTGTAAATAGTATACTTGAAAAGGGTGAAAGAAACAGAAACTATTAGAGATATTGGGGATTCATCTTCCTGTCTTTTGAGAACTGTCTAAACACAAACTAGATGGATGTATTTTTTTTTTTTTTGCATGTTGGGTTGCTCTTAAATGCCTGTGATTCGAATGGGATTACTCCAGATTCTATATTTAACCATGTCTGGATGTTTTAGTTGTCAAACTTTGCTTCTTGGACATTCTGTCTACTGAAAGGTGTTTGCTCGCTTTGTTCTTATTTAACTAATGGTTTTTAGCCGCAATTCTTTAGTAATCTGTTTTACTGAAATAAAGAGCAAAGCTAGAGCTCATTCTTTTCATCAATGTCATCATTCAACTGTGTGGTATGTGCTTCAGTCAATTTGTTTTGCTATAGTAATTTTGCTTTGCTCATAATATAGACCACGTTTGGAGTGACTGGTGCAGATTCATGTGGGACAGTGGAGTTATATGTATTAGAATTTCTTAAGCATGTTGTGGATTCAGGGATGCTTCTTCAAGACAAGAAGATTTTTGAATTGGGTTCTGGCTGTGGATTAGTTGGCTAATAATACCACAATCTATTTCTTCTTAGTTATTTATGTTCAGTTTCATTGAATTGATAAATACATATCGGTTGGTGCCTGGTGACTTTGATTTGTCTGGTCATTTTGATGAGATGCCTGTTAAAGATAATTGTGTTCGTTTTATGTCAGATAGGATATTCAACAAGATATAAAAACTCTTATGGTTCCAACTGTTGGAAATTTCTGTCATAAAAATACTACCATTTAGATTCTTCAGTAAGAGATTATTTATGTATACGAGATCACATTGTAACCGTATAGAATAAACTTTGCCAAATATATAATTAAAGATTTAATTTTTATCTACCTATTTAGAAGTTCTTGTCATGATTTATCTTTAATCTATGACCTGACCTCGACATTGTTAATTATCTTGAATTATATGATTCTCAAGTTACTCCAGTTGCATAAAGATTTTTCTTTATTTATATCATGGGAAGATACTTTGTTTAGGTATTAGGGGTCTTGTATATATCATTCTTGGTTTGAAGCGAGAACTGGTGCTCAAAAGAGGGAAGGACTACATTAGAAGAAGAGGGCACAGAAGACACGAGAAAAAAATGTTAATTTTCAAAGAAAATAACATTCTTAGAAATGCGTGTACGATGTAATGTAGGGTCATAGCAAACAAATCCCTTTTGACACACATTATATCCTAAAAATACACATCTAACAGATTGAGCAGATAATTTATTTCGCTCATGAGGTGATAAATGAACAAAACATACATAACCAAAGATACGAAAATTATCATAATTAGGTTGCTTAGTAAACAAACGAAAATAAGGAGATTTCATGTGCAAAACTTGTGAAGATAAACGATTAATCAAGTGAGTAGCAGTCTTTAAAGCCTCAACCCAGAACATGGATAGAACAAAAGATTCCAACAAGAGAGTACGTACTATATCAAGAAGATGACGATTTTTGCGCTCAGTTACTCCATTTTGTTGAAGAGTAGCAGGACATAAACGTTGATGGATAATACCTTTAGAAGCCAAAAATACCTGAAACTCAGTGGACAAATATTTACCACTAGAATCTGTGTGAAATGTCTTAATATTTACAGAAAATTAATTTTCAACATATGCTAAAAACTTGGTGAAAGTACGAAAAACCTCAGATTTAAAGCGAAGAAAATAAACCCAAGTGAATCTGCTATGATCATCAATGAAAGTTATATAGTATTTAAATTTTTCATGTGAAGTAATTGGGGAAGGTCCCCAAACATCACTGTGAATAAGATCAAAGCAATGAGAAGCTCTACTAGCATGCAAAAGAAATAGAAGAGTTTTGCTTTTACCAAGTTTACAAGAATCACACTCAAAAGGTAAAGAAGAACGTTCTTTATTACCAAGAAAACCCGAGTTCAATATATGAGATAAAACTTGAGTATTAGGATGGCCTAAACAACGATGTCACACCATACTTAGATTAGGAATATTATTACAAGCAAAAGACTTATAAAAGGAATTGGATAAAGTGCTGGAATAGGTAAAAGTAATGGAAACAATCGTCCCACTTTAGGTCCTTTCGCGATTGACTCCCCTATTACCTGGTCCTGCACAACACAACCATCACCAAAAAAATTAACAGCACAATTGTTATCAATTAATTGACCAACAGAAATGAGATTCGTAGAAAGTTGGGGAGCAAGAAACACATCGGTAAATGTAGAAGAAGCATTTCCAATAGCTTTGATTGGCAAAGAACTGTCATTGGCAGTCTGAATAGTAGATTGGCCAACATAAGGCCGAACATGAGACAAAGTTGTAGGAGTATTTGTCATATGATTAAAAGCCCCTGAGTCTACATACCAAAGTGTAGTAGAATTTTTACCTTGAAACCTCATTGCAGATAATGTCGAAATTAGCATCTGTTGTACCATTTCAGGACTGTAGTAAGTTGCTGCAGGAGGTGGAAGATTAGGAGAAGCACCAGAGGAAGACACATGTGCTATAGTAGGTGCTACTGAAGGAACAACCACAGAAGTCTGAAATGCTTGGGCTTGACAATTCTGGGGACGAATACAACATTCTTTGATAATATGACCATTTTTCTTGCAATAAAAACAACATTTTTTAGGACAATTGGTAGCAATATGCTCATATTCTTTGCAGCAGAAACATTGCAGATTTTTAGAAAGCATAGATGATCCACGCCCTTGGGCTACATAAGCCATAGTTGTCGTCGTGGAATTACCATAAGATTGTTCCAGAATAGCTTGAGTACTTAGACGTTATTCTTCGCGAAGTAGCTCACCAAATCAAATATCCAAAGAAGGAACAAAAGATCTGTTTAATAGAGAAGAGCGAAACTAATTCATATTCTGGGCATAATTTCATAAGAAATTGATCACGTTGACCAGTCCTGTAAAGATTTTGAATAGTTGATATAGCAAAAACAAGAACATTTGTTGTAACTAAATCAGCATATTCGTGCCAAAGAGTCAAAAATGTCGAGTAATAATCCTGGATGGAAATACTTCCATGTTGGAACATGGCATCGCATGTTACAACTAAAAGCGACGAGCATCATTGTCTTGATGATAAACTTTCTTCAAATAATTCCACATAGAGTGAGCAGAGCGATGAGCCATCAAGTTGGTGACGATATGTGGTTCCACTGAACTAAGAAGCCAAGACATGATTTGAGCATCAAGCACAACCTAAGAAGGAGAAGACACGACTTCCTTATAGTTGAAAGTATCAGATGTTGGTGTAACATCTATGCCATCAATATGGCTCCAAAGGTCTTTTTCCTTGAGGAAAAGTTCAAACTGGAAAACCCAGGTAGAGTAATTTTTTCCTGTAAACTTAACACACATTGGTGCAGTGTCTATTGCAAGTAAATGAAACCCACGAAATATTAAAAAAAAATTAAAGAAACCAAGATAAGGACCTTAAATAGAGATTGCCAAAAAACACTTGTTTAGTAAAAAATGCTAAAAAATATCAATGAAGATTTCCTCAGAAATAGAAAACTGAATTTTTTTTCTCAAAAATACGTCAAGAATGTTGTATGAAAATGACCGAATAATTTGGTCTTATGATTTATTTCTATTTATAGACTTTACAAAATACAGTAAACCTACAAAATACAACAAAGTTATCTATGGACTACTATGGACAGCTGTTTATGGATAATTATTTACAGCTAAAAAAACTATGGACAGTTATTTATGGACAATTATTTACAGCTAAAAAGATTATGGACAACAGCTGTGTACAACTAAATGAATATGGACAACAAATTACAATAAAACTGTTATGGATAGCTAAGCTGTCAATGGAACACACCAAAACGGTCCATTGACATTTAATCACATTTTTTATAAAATATATTTTTATTACTCTTTGTGTATGAAAAAGGTATCTAAGTACGTAAAAAAATAACTTTTTATCTAATTTTTTCTTAAATATAACAAAAGAGTACATGTGTGATTTTAGATATTAGACAATAAAATTTTGTTTAATATTTATTGAAAATTTTGTTTAATTTTGAAATAAATATTTTTCTTAAAAAGTTTGAATAATTTTTAAATTAAATATTATATATATATATATATCCCTATCGAATAATATAAATATACGTATAATACATGTTTTATTCTGTTATATTTAACAAAAAATAGATAAAAATTTAATTTTTTTCATTAACGGATACATTTTTAACAAATAAAGAAATTTCAATATCTTTTTTATAAACCAAAAGATTTAAAAATATTTTTTAAATAAATTTACTAAAGTACACATTTAACCTCTCACTTCACCTTATATTATTACTATAGACTTTGTGCCTTCTCTCTAAATATCTTAGTATTTTTTCATCTCTCACCTTTTCATCTCCACAATCGACACCCTTTCATCTCCACAGCTACCACCTTCTGCCGTTCTACTACTTCAACCGTCCACTTTTATTGCCTCCTTCCATGTTGTATAGCTCCTTAATGAATAAATTGAAATTGTCATATTGATAAGGAATGAAAGTGAGTGTTATATTTTGTGCTATAAATAAAGCCTATTTCTTCACTTCTAAAACATCTTAAAATTTGTAAATCATCATCTCTTTTGTAAAGATAATTGATTAGATCAATTTTGCCTAATCAGTTGTAATTTTAGAGTTCATCTATTTGAAAATAGTATAAGTGATCAACGACGTCCGAGGATATAGGTAACATTTATACCAAATCTTGCTAAATTTATAATGTTTTTATTTTTTTACTTTAGTATTTCTGCTTTAGTTTATTTTAGCATTATATTTCCAATAACATTATTTTATCGTGCTAGTTTGAGTTCTATTCATTTAAATTATAAGTAAATAGTAATTACTTATAATAAGAAAAATATACCCGAACAATTGGTATGAGAGCCAAAGGTTTCTACTAGGAATTTGTTTGTATTCTGTTCGTTTGCTATTGGAATATAGTTACTAATTGTTGTAATCTAAAAAAATGCTGGAAGAAAAGTTTCTCTCAAACAAAGGCCAACCATCCACGTCAGACAGAACAATGGTTATGAATGCAAGGTTCGAGGTAGAGAAGTTTGATGAAATCGGTCATTTCAATATGTGGCAAGGCGAAACTCTAGATGCTCTCTTTCAACATAGTTTAGACATCGTCATTGAAGAAGAGAAATCAGATGAAGCAGATGAAGTCAAGTGGAAAAATATCAACTGATTGGCATATGGTACAATCCATTTGTGTGTCTCAAAAGAACAAAAGTACACGTTCATGAAGAAGACATCTACAAGTAAGTTGTGGAAGGCGTTGGAGAACAAGTTCACGAGGAAGAGTGGACAAAATCGATTCTATTTGAGGAAGTTGTTTCATTTTGAATACCTTTCAAGTACCACAATAAAAGACCACATTACTACTTTTAATCGATTATTAGCATATTTGTTAAATATGGATGAAACTTTTAAAGATGAGGTATTTTCTCCAATTGTAAACATTCCTCCATTAGAATTTTGTTGGCCTTGGTAGCACATTTGAATTTGAAACTAGTTCAACTTGATGTGAAAACCGTGTTTCTATACGATAACTTGGAAGAGGAAATCTATATGTCTCAACCAAAAGGGTTTAATGTTGTTGGTAAAGAGAATTAGGTTTGCAAACTGAACAAATCTTTATATGGATTAAAGCAATCTCTGAGGCAGTGTTACAAACGATTTGATCAGTTTATGCTACAACATAAGTTTACTAGAAGTACACATGATCATTGTGTGTATTTTCGCAAGCTACAAGATGAATCTTTCATCTACCTCCTATTATACGTCGATGATATGTTGATTGCATCGAAGAGCCAAGAAGAAATTAAGAAGTTAAAGGCTCAATTAAGTAAGGAGTTCGAGATGAAAGATCTTGGAGAAGCCAAGAAGATTCTTGATACGGAGATAAGCAGAGACAGGAAGAAGGGGAAGCATAGTTTGACTTGGAATCAATATTTGAAGAAGGTACTATAACGTTTTGGTATGAATGAACATACAAAACCTTTAAGTACTCATCTTGTTCCTCATTTCAAGCTTAGTGCTCAATTATCTCCTAAGAATAATGCAGAACGAGAATACATGGCAAAGGTATTGTATACAAATGTGGTTGGTAGCTTGATGTATGCAATGATATGTACAAGAATCGACATTTCACATACGGTTGGTGTTGTAAGCAGGTACATGCATGATCCTGGTAAAGGATATTAGTTGGCTGTAAAATGGATTCTATGATATATTTTAAATACTATAAATGTTGGTTTACTATTTCAGCAGGTTAATTGTATGCACAAAATATGATTCCAGCTATGCAGGAGATTTAGATTAGCGTCGATCCAGTATTAGTTATATGTTTACTCTTGCTAGAGCATCAATCAGTTGGAATCCTACCTTACAGTCCACAGTTACTGTCTACTACAGAGGCAAAATATATGGTAGTTACAGAGACTGTGAAAGAAGCTATTTGGTTACGAGGTTTGCTTGAAGACTTGAGTTGGTCAAAAACATATTAAGGTGTTTTGTTACAATCAAAATACTATTCATTTAGCAAAAAAACCAAGTCTACCATGCACGTAAAAAACACATTGACATTCGTTACCATTTCTTACGAGAGATCATTGAAGAAGGTGATGTATTTGTTTAGAAGAACAATACTACAGAGAATCCCGCAGATATGATAACCAAGGTGGTAACGGTAATCGAGTTCAAACATTGTTTAGACTTGTTTAACATCCTACAAATTTGAATTGACAATAGTGTCGTTGATCTAGAGATTGAAGAAATCATTTAAGAATCACTAACTTGCTAGGGTGGAGATATGTTGTATAATTCTTTAGTGAGCAAATTGAAAATCTCACATTGATTAGGAATGGAGATAAATGTTATATTTTAGGCTATAAATAGAGTCCCTTTCTTCACTTCTAAAACATCCCAATATTTATAAATCTTTCTCTTTTTTGTAAAGGTAATTGATTAACTCAATTTTGTTCAATTAATTATAATTTTAGAGATCATTCATTTGGAGAGAGTGAAAGTGGTCAATGACGTCCGAAAACATAGATAATATTTATACCGAACATCGTTAAATTTTTGGTGTTTTAATCTTTCTATTTTAATATATACTTTAGTTTATTATTATATTTTTAATAGTATTATTTTGTCAGGTTAATTTGAGTCCTATTTATTTAAATTATAAGTGAATAGATTTTATTAAGTTAACCCTCGTCGGTTTCATCGTCTTTTAGATTCTCCGAGAGGCTTTTGATCTCCTTGGACTCGCCTTCTCCCTAGATTTTCTAGTGGAATCACACTTTTTTAATTTTTGATCGGATCTTTTTGAAAGAATGGAGGATGCTGGTGTTGATGATGATCATCCGCCGGCCATTTGAGTAATATGGGAGAGTTTTGCAGCCCTCTGCTTCTTGGTAATTAATATTTTGTTTTAGCGTTTTTGTTCATTTTATTTTGTTCTATTTACTCTTTTATTTTATTTTTTTATTTTCTCTAGATCTGAGTTTGTGAGGGTTCTAGCTTGATTGGTGGTGTAATTTTTTTTTTTTTTGCTGATGTTGGTGGATCCACTGTTTTTTGAGTATAGATTGTTATCCTTATCTAGTTTAAATTAGTGTTAAACTAGTTTGTTGGTAATGTAGAGGATTTTTGTTTAGGCTTAGGTTCGTACCTTGGAGAGAAGTATTGGATCCGTTTGAGAAACGATCTCTTCTTTTTTCAGATCACTTTTTTTTTAATGTTAGGGTTTTGTTTGGTTGGTGTAATTTTTGCTGCATTTAATGAAATTTCTCTCTTTTGGAACCCAAAATAAAAAAAGTTACTCCAGCTGCATTGCTGCTCGTTTGGGCGGTCAAGTTATCCTCGTTAATCTGCCTGATAAAATGAAGCTGCCAAAAATAAATGTTGAAGTAGAAATCAGACCTGACATACGTGGTTCGGCAATCTTTGCAGAATTTGTCTGTGGTGATGATCCTGATAAGCAGCTTATAGAACCTCTGCCTCACATTGGTAATAAGTCTTCGACTTTAGCTCAAAATGTACTGTGTCATTTAAGTGCAATCCTCATATTGTGTACCCGTATGGCTCTATAATCTCAATTTGATTCCAAGCTTGGCTTTTGAGTTCAATTGCTCACTTCTATGGCAGTAACATTATCAATTTTCTGAATATATCATGTAGTCCTAGGTTCTGATGTAATCTATTATAGAGGGAGCAGTATTGGATTTGTTGGGCAACTCTGTGGATGCAAGACAACACTCTCTTTGGTTGGGGGAACTTCATAATGGTAGAATTGCAGTTTAATTTAATTCAATTTTTGTTTTACATTTCTCTATTTAGTTGCACACATTTATCAACACTTCATGTTACAGTACAGATGACATCCTTCAATACTATTTCGTTGCTACAATGAAGGGTCTCAGCATTATGTTGATCAAACTACAAACATTACAGGTTATTGCAGTGGCCTTGCAGATTTGTATGTTCTAGACTTCTAGTGAAGATATGAAGTGTAAGCAGACAAAAAGGATTATGAAAAACAATGCCAAGAAAGCAGAAAGATCGATGAACAATGCAAAAATGATCCAAATGTTAATATTGCTTTGAGAGCCAGAGGCTCAAGTTTGCTATAAAACTCAAGGTTTTATATGAGTTTGTTTGTAGAATGGAATCTAAATCTAATTAATCAGAAGTTTGTTTGTATGTTATAGACTTCTAGTCAAGTTTGTAGGTTGCTAGATCATATACAATGCTATATTGTAGTTATGGAACTGAGATTTCAAGTTATATGCGGCCGCTCTAATCTCTAGGCATATGCCATAGTTTCTCAAAGTAAGGTAAACTTAATTGTTACTTGGTTTTTTTTTTTAAACACATGGTAGTTAGTGTCACTTGAATTTGTGACTTGAAATGGAAGAAGAATGAGTATTACATGTTATTATTACTTGTTACAAATGATATTATAGTGTTATTAGCTAGTTACCCTCTTACTATTATATAATCTAAAATGCTTAATAGAGATACAATTAAAATTATAATTTTTGATTGGTATCTCTCAATTATTCTAATAATTGATTAAATATTTTAACAAGGTTGACCTTCTTTTATTTTAGGTGAGCTTTACTTTTAAGTTAAATAACATTTATATTTATGTTCATATGATGAATCTAAAAAATTAAAATTAAAAGAATTTTGAGTGGTTTTTAATCGATAATTTGATTGAATTTGATAAAAAAAAATTCTGAATCAATTGATTGTTTGATTGTAATGTATACTGTTTGATTTGAATAGATTACAATTAAATAATATTTATAAACACATTTTATTATACACTTTCTTTCCATTTATTTTAACTTGTAGAGTGGTCAAATTTTTTATTGTAATTGAGTTCACTCCTTTTCTATTTATGACTTAATTTTTTATTTAAATTTTTTATTCATGTTTAGTTTAGATTGTAGTATTATTAATATGCATTATTTGCATTGTTATTGAAATATTTGTGATTTTATTATACATCAAATTTTATATGTTTATTGTTGATAAAAAAAAATTAGAGTATATAATCTAAAATAACATAATAAATATTATAAATCGGATTGAATGAAAATAAGTTATCGTACTAGATACATGAAAATTTTACAACTTGATTAAGTGACATGATTGAATTAAATTATCTAAAATTCAAGATTTGTTTACTATAAATACCCTAATATAAACTTTGATTGGGAATTTGAATCAGAAAACCAAACTACTGAAAAGATAGATATGTAACAGATACCCATATAAAAACTAAAGATACTTTATTGACAAAAAAACAAAGCAATGAACCAAGAAAGTTCAAACTTTTACAGCAAAATACATTCAATTGAAGTGTACCACTTTAAACTAGTTCTTACTTTTCAAAACTATGAAAGTAGTAAGAAACTCCCAAGGAAAAAAAAAAGGTCCATATTTTTTTAAAATTAACCAATACTGGTGTGTCAAGCATATGAATTTATAATTAAGATATTATATTCCACAAAAGGCTTTGAGAGGATCAGCACACTTCTTGCCTTGTTCAGAGACATAGAAACGAATATAATCTCTATGATCAAATGGCTTATAAAGCAAAGGGTGTTTCTCATCAACCAATTCTTCTGGTACTCTTATTTCTCCATTGTTGAAATTGAATAGCCCAAATGAATGTCTATTCCCATGCCCACTTGATAGCTTCACTCTATGGTAACATGGCTTTATTCTGTCATTGCTCCAAACCTATATATATATATATATATAATACAAATTTATATGAAAAACAAAATATGCTCAGAGTTAAGAGAGAGTTAAGAGAGAAATTATATTTATAAAAAAATTTATGTCATACAATTAAACTTTATGATTATTTGTGCGTATCATTTGATAAATCTATTTTTCTTACGAATTGTATATAATAAAAATGGTTGAATTAAGATATGAAGACTGACCTTCATAGCATCACCAGCCATGAAAAGAAAGTGTGAAGGTTTAGGATCAAGACTAATCCAATTTCCATCGTTTAACTGAACCTCCAAACCACCAAGATTATTCTGATGAACTATAGTAGTGAAGTTCTTGTCTGTATGAGCGGCTAGTCTTATATCATTATCTGTGCTTACAGGATCTTTATATTTGATGAATCGAAGTAGGTGACTAAAACTAGATGCAAAAGACTCATACTGTTTCTCTATACCATAGCTCTCAAATACCATTTTTATTGCCATTTCATCCACTTTTCCCAATAGACTCGCATATGAATGGGCTGTGTCACTGCATATTATATACAATTCATAAAATTATTAATAATTATATTAATAGTCCTCCCATTCTTAAAATACATATAGACCTAGACCTACCAACATAACATATGTTGTTCAAAATGTTACACAAATCGCTTTTAGCATTAACACAAACAAATAGGCCTTAAATCGGACTAATTAATAAGTAAGAAAATTATAAATATAACAATATAAGTTTAATAAAAAAGGAAAATGAATTTAAAAAAAAATGATCAGAAACGCTTTTAAACTTCAAAAATCACATATTATGGTTGTCCAATAAACAAATAAAATAAATAAATAAGAATATATATATATATATATATAAAGTTTAATAAAAAGAAAAGTCAATAAATTATAGTACCAAAAGAGGTTGTTTCCGGTAGGCCACATGGTATTGGTGAAGTTGTGAGTTTGATCAAAAGAAGTGGCATCATCAATGGCTAAGCCTTCATAGAGAGGCATGAGATGGTTTGGGCCAATATAGCCACGAAAAGGATGAGAACTTGTGTTTTTCATTTTAGTTTCTAAGGGAAGATCAAACAAGTTTTTGGATTGATTAAAGATGTCTTGGCTTAGTTGAGGAGTAACTAACTCATACTTTACTACAAAACAACCATTCTCTTCTAATGCTTCTCTGATTTTCTTTGAAGTTGTTAGCCTTGCAATTGAACCAGCTTTCATTAATTCCTTGTTTGAAAAATCAATTACTGGAATATAATCTGCTTCTTCAACTGCAACACAACCCATTTATTAATTTTCTCTTAAAATTATTAATTACTTGACAAAAAAAGTTTGGGAGGCAAGAAATATAAAGTTTGAATTAATACTATCTATATATTAGTTTGTGTATGAGTTTGTGTTCTTCGCATGCTATTTATAGAGAGGTTCTTTCATGCAAATTGATTTCCTATGTATCAGGACAACAGAGTAGATGCTCTGTTTAATTTATTTATTATAGAAGCAATATGCTTTATTTTTAATAAAATTATATTTTAATCATCACGTGTTAAGTGAAATAATATAAATCACTCATCTTTAAGTAAATATATTTATTTTATAAAATTAATGAATTTGTTATTTTAAAAATATATTTTATAATATATGATGAGGACGGTACACCTCTTATATATATATATATATATAGTAATCAAAATACATGTTTTCAATGGTATAAGATTTCAAAATTCACTACCATCATCAACAATTGACTGTGTTTCGTGCAAAACTTTGACTTCTTTATGGTATTTACTAATATCATAGTAGTATTGTTTGCAACAATTTTTGATACAAGTAGTTCTTATTATATATATTTCGTTTTTAATTTTTGAATAAATATTAATATTATTATATTTTATATAAATGCATTATATTACTCTTTTTATATTGAATTTTAATAAAATATCTTCGATTTAAAAAATAAGAATTGACTTATATATACATTATATATATATACATATATATGAGTCGGTGATTCAAACATGGTATTCCATGGAAAAAGCCAAAATTCCGAATTTGGTAGAGGCTGGTTGGCTGTACATGCACATTCCGCAATATATATATACATTAAATTTATTTAAATATTCATTTATATTTATATTTATACTATATATAAAAATTTAAATCATATTTTATAAATTTTAAAATACAATTATTTATATACTTTAAAATTATTATTATTATTACTCTTAATCGTTAAATATTTTATTTAAAAATATTTTTTATCAATTTAATAATAAATTATTAACAGTTAAAATATTAACAATTATATATATTATAAATTTTTTATATTATTTATATTAAGTAACAAAAATTATTATCATTTTTTCGATTAATTATCTTAAATCATATTTTTCTATCAATTAAGTAATATAAATTAAATGATAAATTATTAATAGTTAAAATATTAACATTTTTTAAATTATAATTATTAATTTTTTATATAATTTATTTATATTAAGTAACATAAACATTTTTTCTCTAATAAATTATCTTAAATCTTATTTTATATCAATTAAATAATAAATTAATAATGTAAAACACATTAACTTTATTAATTATATAGAAAATTTTAAATAATATTTTATAAATTTATGGACACAATTTCCCACATATTTAGAATAATAAACTTATTGTATAATTTATTAAAGAATTTTATTTATTTTATTAATTAAGTAATAAATTATTAATATTTAAAATATCAACAGTATATTCAATTTTATGTTTAAAAAAATTAACAATTATTTAATTTAAATTAAAATAAAATGAAATTATATTTTTAATATTTTAATAAAATAAATGTTTATGATTAGTTACACCAAATAATAATAATAATAAAATATCATAGTATTTGAAACATAGAACTAACTCGCTTATGGTTTAGACTTTAAATTTGGGATTAATTATTGCTTTATATTTTTAGCATTTAATAATGTAAATGCTTGACGCAATTAATTTCTTAATAATGTAACTTAAACCTTATATAATACAAAATAGAAATCTATAGACGCCGATCTTGTACACTATGTTGGCACTTGGCAGGCATATATGCCATAATATATATATTATTCATTCTGCCCAAGGACGCCCCCTGAATTTAACACAAAACAACTACTACTAAAATTCAGTAATCGCTGCACAAAATAGACTACATCGAGCAAATAAAAAAAGATTACACACATGTTCCCCCACTTTACTTAAGTGTACTTTTTTTTTATTATTTTCAACAAATTTATTTTTAAAGAATAAATTAAATTTTATAATTTTTATATTTATAAGTATTTGAAAAAAAAATTAAAAACATAAAATTTATAAATAATAATCAAAAACCATTTAGTAATTTTTAATTTTTTTTCTTAAAAATAGTTATATAAAAATTATTACCAAATATATTAATAATTATTTTTCATAAATTATTTAATCATAAATTATAAATTAAAATAAAAATTAATGAGTTACATAAGCATGTTTTTTTTTTTCTTTCAAATTTTCAACTTCTTAGATAAACTGGATTGAGATGCTATTTTACGCCACTGGTTATAAGTGTCTCGCTCTCTCCTTTCTTAACTTAATTTGGCCGCATCTACTTACGCGTTTTACTTTTGAATGAATTATATAAATCTTCTTCTAGATTAGATGGCTCTTTATGAATAATAATATTTTTTTCTAAACATACTCTCTTTTCTTTAATCAAAACCACAAATATTATTAATATTTAAATATTTATTAAATAGACATTCATGTCTATTCAAAAAATAATAAAAATTATATATTTAAAATTTATAATAGTAAAAATAATATCTTAATATATCTATCTCTATATATTTATTATTATAAAAAAATAAATTAATATATTATTTTATATTAAATATCATTTAAATTAGATAATAGTTATTTAAACAATGTTATTAGGTATAATTTTTATTTTTATAAATTTTAAATATGTTAATTTTTTTATAATCTTCTAAACTTGTTTAAGGCAGCCGATAATCTAAAAACGAAACAAATTATTATAATGTAAAAAGGAGACAAATTATTTTTGGAACTAAATTTAATTCAAATTGATATTGGGTAATGTATTAGCACGACAAAAGCAAACTTCAAAAGGTGAAAGAAGTGTCAAATAATGCTTGACATTATAGACATACGTAGATATACATATGTAGCTGAAATAACAGAACATTTTTTTGAATGTTGTTACTTTTTTTTTTAAACTGATGTTTTTGAAAATTTAAAGAAAAATATTACTATTGAAATAATATAACACGTGACTATTTAGAACATGCAAATAAGTGTTTTTTTTTTACAAAATATTTTTAATCACAAATAAATTAATTCATTTATATGATATAATTTAATTATTTTTTATTAAAAAGTAATTAATTTTATAATCACTTCATATCTTATATTATTTGACACATCCCTTATTGCAATCAATTTGATGCAACCGGATCACATAAAACTTGATTTGTTGTTAAAAAGAATACTTGATTTGTGGTATAATCTTTTTTTAAAGAAAATATTTTATATATTGCTAGACTTTTTGTTTCTTTGTGATTACCCATATATATTGGAAAAAAAGAAGTCACACGGAATGCATTTTTAATTTTACATTTTAAAAAATTCTTATTTTTTTCCTATTTTTAGTGTACTGTTTTATATATCATTAATAAAAATTATTAAAAATATGAGTTTTTATTACATAAAATGTCATGTATTTATAATTATTAATAACACATAAAATTACTTACAAAAAATATGATAAAAATATTACTCTAAAATAGCTAGTAAATTGTTGAAATAATATTATATTACACTCTCGTGTTAAAATAAGATATAAATATAATACGGTATAAAATAGTAACAAAAATAAAGTATTATGTAAAAATATGGTGTATATCAAAAAAAAAAAACGTTTCATATCTTAATAAAAAAATGTGCTTTATGTTTTCTTTTTAAATTAAATGAAATGTGTTTTATGTTTGAAGCAAATAACAATTTGTCGGGGACTAAGGAAATAGATATTTGTGCTCATCCTATATTGGATGTGGTGTTGGAAAAAAGTTTTTTTTATAACTTAGTTAAATTCTATTTTGAAGCATCATATTATCTTAATTGATTTAACTTTTCTTTTATAAAAATATTTAAAATTGTATATTTACATATTTAAAATCATATTAAATTAAATCTTAAAGTTAAATGAATAATGTGATTATTTATGTTAATACTGTTTAAAAAACTAATAAAACATAAAATAATTTATATATCATTTGTTTTTATTTTATAAGAAGTTAACATAATAAGAAAGGTGTTTGTATGAGTAAATCCTTGAAAGTCAACACAGCTTGTGCCAAAAATACAAACAAAACAATACTTTTCGTATATTGTTAATTAATTGGGATTATCCCTTCTTTGGATTTGATTCTGATGTAATTGCTTTATACACCTTTTTTTCTTCGATAGGAGTGTTTATTTATTTGCTTTAACTTAAGGGTAACTCCTTTTTCATTTATTTAATATTAGTGTAGGAATTCGAAAAAAAATTAATTAATTTTTAAAATTCATATCATTTAATTTTATAATAAGATAGATTTTAATGAAACATTAATAATTAAAATATCACATTTTTTATAATAAATTTAAATGAGATAATTAATAACACAAAGTAATAAAAAATATGATAAACGATAATTTGTAATATAATTTTAGTAAAAAAAATGATATAATATATATTTAAAGTTATATTTATCAAGATTATAATATAAATGAAATTAAATAAAATAAAATAATATTTAAATAAAATAAGATAATATTAATGTATAAGTTTATTAAAAAAATTAAATAAAATATAAAATTATATTAGGCAGTTATTTTATATGTGATTTGATGCATTCCATTTTGGCTTCAACTTATTTCACTTTCTAGAAGTTGCAGATCATGTCTATATTGTATTCAGTTTGCTTGACTTTGCATGTGGATGTATTTGTTATTTAATTGTCACAAAACAGAAAGGTTCAAACCCATATATTAAATCCCTTTTGATTTTTTCCTTTATATAAATATAACTTCCGAGTTTTTTACACCAACCACAAAAGAGATATAACAGCTGTAAAATTTAAAAGAAGAAGAATCTGTTTTGTTTTTCCTTCCACAGTTTCATGTTCTTGAGTATTGTCAATTATATTTCATCTCATTTATACGGAAATATTTGATTTAATAACAAGTTTATTAAATTTATCTTACTATATATATTACAGGAAATATTTGGTGGGTTGATTTTGGATTTTGGTATAATTTGTGAAACTATCTGAAATTGGTGTTTGTATCTCCATTTTGATTATTAGTGGATTTCTCTCATTGTGTGCCATTAATTTTCTTACTACTTTATATTTTTGTCGTTACCCATTATTATTAATTTGTGCAATCAAAATTAAACCCGATCTTCGCTTCCACAAGTGCTAATTTATAACAGTATTAAATATTAATTCTAAGGGTTAAAACATCTATTTATAAATAGTTAGTTAATTTAATTTTATTAAAATATTTAATATATTATAGAAAAAAATTAAATAAAATTAAAATAGTTTAAAATATATTGAAATTGTCAACAAAAATTCCATATATTAGTATTGTTTTATACATCAAAATAATAAACATTATTACGTATCATAAATATATTTAATTTTATAAAATCTTATTTAATATAATTTTGTAAATTCAACCATACTGTTAAATCAAACTCTATAATTTTTTATTAATTTATAATTACTTCCGTGAGTAGTTTTATATGTTCAATAAAGTCAGCAAACCCAATGAAAAGTCATTAACATTGGCTTGAAATTATATCACCAAATAGACCCCCCCTTCTTCTTTTTTCCCACACCTAGTAATTTGCCTCCTGGCCTGTCCCTGCCTACCTGGTGATGTGAAACAACAATTCAAACTCAGACCCACGAATCCATGAATATCAAGGTCCACCTTTGATTTTTTATTTTTTATTTTTATTTACAACTTTTTATCGTAATCATTATTATACACTTAAATTAGTAACAACTTGTTTTTTATTTACAAATATATTTTACTTGTATATAATATAATAATCATAATTAAGATAATGACTTCATGATCAAATATAAGATTGTTTACGATAAAAAGTAAGTCTTTTTGTGTGAGAAAAACAAGAATATCAATTATCAGCTTCACAGAATCAACCGAAGAGAATCTCAAAGCTATTGTATCGTTTTGATGCAATTTTTATATCATTTTGATATTAAAGTTATGTTATATATATATATTAACTTACAACCCCAAATAATATACCAAAAATATATCTTTTCTAAAATAAAATATTTTTTTTATTTTAATTAATTCTTATTATATTGAACCAATTAATTAATATCTTGAAATAATTTATCATATTATTAAATCATTGTTTTAATTTATATTATACTTTTAATTCTATATTATATTTAATATTTTTTGACTATTTTTTTATCATATAATTAATTTTAATTTATTATGTGTAATAAAAATTAAACAATAAGAAAATATAATTAAAATAAAATATAATTAAAAAATATATTTTTAGATATTTTTATCTTTTATTAAAAAAATATTCCGTTAATATCACATCAAATTTAACTCAATATTATTCATCAAGTTATATTTAGTACTAGATTTGAGCAACTTTAGTATAAAATTACACTTCTAATAATAAAACATGTAATATTGGAATTATTGGATTGAATTTTATTTATTATTATTTTTATATTTTTTATTTTACTTAAAAACATGTGATAAATAAATTTTAAAAAATAAAAAATAATATCAATATTTTAAATAATGTAATAGAATAAGAATTATGATAAAATTTAATTTTTTAAAACTAAATATATTTTTAAATAAATATTAAAAAATAATAAACGTAATTAAACTATGAGGAAATCACTGTTTGTTTATAACCGACTATTATTATTGGAATATACCCTAAATTAGTGCAATATGGTTTCTCGCCTATGTCATGCCCATTCCTAATTTTTTCTTAAAAATATGAAAAATTATTTATTATTTTAAAAATATTATTGATGTGATATTTTTTTTGAATTAAATACATACATACATATAAATATAAAAAAAACTTATTTTATAAATATATTATTATTAAAGAATATAAATAATCGTTAGATCCACTTCCTACGTGATTAAGTTTTTGGGATAATTAGTATTTGATATTTCTATATGGTAAACTTTTGAAAGAATTGATATCTAACAGTTAAATATACTGTTTAACATTATACCTTAAGTATGAACAATTTTGTCTTTACAAAGTGTTGTTACTTGAATTTTCTTCGAGAATTATTTTTCTTATCTTTTTACAAGGCCTATCAAAATTGAAAATTTTAATTGATTTTGATAATTGTTACGAGTATTTGATCTTAGAGTTTTATTGCTTTGATATTGTATTAAAAATTATTGAAAAATTGATTCTATTAAAAGCTAAACTATTAAGAGAATAATCAATATTATTTTTATATATTTATCTATATTTTTATATGAAAAATCAAAATAATTATATATGATTCAAGTTTTTATTGATAATAAAAATAGTACGAACAGATATAGATTATGTTTAAATCCATATTATATCTTACAAATTGGCAACAATTTTTTTTGTTTATACCATAATTTTCCTCAAATTGTTAGATACGTTAATGAAACTGTACTAAATATGTAATGTACGTATGCAACTTACTGAATTGGATTATTGTCAAATTACTATTATATAAAAAATATTGGTAAGTCACTAATCTATTATATAATTTTTTTTCTTTAAAATACAAATAATTTCATTATTATTATTATTATTTATAAAAATAAAAAACATGAATTCATAATTAAAAAACAAAATTTAATAAAGTAACAACTTCCACTTTATATATTTTTCACTTACTATTTTTGAAACACTTTAAATATAAAGCCAAAAAACACACATAGATTAACAACCCTCCTCCATAGGAAAACAGTAAATAATCTTGAGCATACCAAAAGAACATTGAAGAAACCAAAACAGTTTGGACTCCTGTAAGTTTAATTTGATCCGTATTTATTAAAATTAACGTAACTTTCTTTAATAAACTTCCAATTAAAAATTATAAAACTATATATTTAGAAACTGTACTTACGGAGCTTTTTAATGATATATAAGTATATAACATTACTTATAAATTCATATATCTCCAAAGTTAAGTCAAAACTTTGACTATTGCTATACATGTTTGAATTAAATTGTTGTACAATTGTACAAGGTAGGAGGAATTTTTCAAAAATTGATGAAAATTTCTCATAAAAAATAAATTTGTTTTAAAAAAAGCGAAAATTTATAAAAATTCAGGACATTAATAAAAAATAAAACATTTATGTTCAAAATTTATGTAATTAATTATACTTTAAAGCATATATTTATTTTTTAAGAAAAGAGAAAATGATCTTAAAGTAATCGAATTCGATGTAATGATATATTTTAATCCGAGTACTTAAGTTGAAAACTTATTATTATTATTATTATTAAAAAATAATAAAATTTAAGATAAAATTTAACATATTTAAAATAAAATAAGTAATAATATTGATACAACATTTTTTTATTATTGTAAAAAAAATACATAATTATCATCAATAAATTATTTTATAATAATAATAATTTATATTATATCAATATAAATATAATATAACTATCCATTAAAATATAGATAAAATAGTTAACAACTTCATTCATACGATAATCATTATTAATTTTAATGAAAAAAATAAGGCACTTAAATATATTGAAAACAGTGCCATATATAAGTCCGGAAATTCAAATAAGAGGGCGTCACTCTCGACCTTTTGAAATTTTTGTTTTCCGTGTTTTCAACGAGAAAAGTGAAAACACGTTTTCAAATTTTTTGTTTTTAAGTTCATATAATTTTAAAAACGTAGTTAAATATGTTAATTTTTTTTTATTTTAAATATAAAAATAATTTTTAAATTATTTGACCTTTAGTTTTCGAACCAACTTTATTTATTAATTAAATATAAAAATAGTTTTATGGTGCAATAAAAAGAAATAACAGATGTGCTTGTTTTCATCACATACAAGAATATAATAGTCAAAAATTGGCTTGTATTCTAATGACTAGCATGTTTACTAAATGAGAATCAAAACGAAGAAAATGGATTAATTCGCATTCATATTATTTACTTTATAAATTACATTAATAATATAAATGTGATTATTTTTAACTTATTATTCTCATTCTCCTTTTAAACTCAAATTTATTCCCCCTCTAACCCTATTATTGATTACATTTCATCATCATCAAATTTTTTTTTTTTATTATTTTGCATTTTAAAATTTAACAAAAAATAAATTTGTTAATAAATTCTCTTACATATTACATTGCTCACATATATTATTTTATTATTTATTCACAATATATCATTATTTATATTTTATAAAAAAATAAAATTATAAAATAGGAATGTATATTATATTATATAAAAAATTCTTATTTTATTTATATAAAATAAAATATTTTAATTTTTTTAATATATAAAAAAACTAATACTATAAGAACATTATGATAAAATTATTATTTTCATTCTCTTTCATTTGGATTCACCGTGTTTACTTTACTTTACACATGATAGGAATTTATTTCTTGTTTATTCTAATTCCATAAAAAAAATTAATAATCATCAAAATTTATTATTTTTGGATTCACTTTTATTCAAATTCATCCATTTTACTTTTACATTTTAATTTTTAGAAAACATGCCCTAAAATATAATCAAGTCTTTTTTATTAACTAAATTTTTTTAATTTTATTTTTTTGTTCAAGAAAATACCTCACCAAAAGGACATGTACGTTTAAAAGATTTCCAATCACAAACTAACATGGATGAATTTAAAAGTTTTTTAAGATTTTTTAATTTTTAAAAGTTTTTTAAGATTTTTTAAAGTGAAGTTTATTGACTTTTAATATGCAGGTACCCCGCATGAATTGCTGTATTTATTCTTTTTTATATATATTTAAATTATTTTATTTTTAAATTCAAAATATATGTTCATTTTCTTATAATAATACAAAATATATATCCATTTATTTTATAAAAATATTAAACATATGTTTTTTTTTAAGATTAAAAATGAAATTTAAGGTGAAACAACGTTATAAGTATTTTCCCTCTCTTAATTACTCGTTTGTAACTGATTTTCAGTAGAATTATTAATAGGAGTTGTTCCTAAATTTGTTAATCGCTTAATTTCACAATTAGTCGTTAAATTTTCACTAAAAATACGAATACCCCCTAAATATTAAATATTTATTTAATGCTCACAACTTTTACTCTCCAAATCTTCATCTTCATATAAGTACACAGCCAGGACAAACTAATAAAAAGTTTCAAATCTGAGCCTTTTTACATTTTTATTTTATTTTTATTAATTACACTACGTGTACAAACATTTCAGTGTCTACAAATATTTACCAAAAACAAAAAATCACTATCTACAAATTATAAATCCTTATTAAGCTTATAAATTAAATATTGTTTGTTTGATAATCAATTTCAAATTTCAAATTTTTAATTTTTTAAATTCTAAAATTCAACTTCAAACTTGTTTCTAATATATTTTCGTTAGGTGTTCGATCTTTAATCATTCTAAATAATATTTTAATATGATTGTGTTATTAATTTTTAGTTTTGTGAAATAAAAAAATAAAAATTCCATAACTGAATTTTTTAAAAATTTGAAATTTGGTTAAATTTCAAAAATAAAATTTGAGAATTAAGAATTAAAATGGTTAGTTATAAAATAAACCATTAATAAGCACACTCGTCTTTGCTGATTCCTTGATAATGGTTCTGACCATTGCTTGTGAAAAAGAAAACAACAATTAGAAGACACGCACGGTTTGAACACGAAAGTAACTTGTTGATTACTTAAATGAAAATTCTTGTGACCTATATAAATATGCATGTAACAAATATAACGACGTTGAACAAGTTCACTAGACATTACCTTTTGAAAATTTCTGATGAAAAACCAGAGTGGCATAAATCAGCTCGTTCCATACATCAGGAACACCAGGTAGACACCAATGGCTGCAATCTTGCTTCTTCCCTCGTACCTTTTTCCCAGCACTTGCAAGTTTTCCATAGATTGATGGGTGGCCATCCTTGCGAAAATTGGTCGACATTGTCACGTTTAAGAGTATGACAGGCACCCGCATTTCTTTGATCACTTCCTCCATTATCTTCATTGTCAAAGGGTAGTTACTTAGGATGGCTCCACCAAAAACTGGTTCAGTTTCCCCATTACAAGACCCTCCTGAATCCCATTCTCCACCTCTGCTTTGACATTTACAAGACAATGAATAATAATACACACTTTGAGAAACTGCATCTTCATCCTTTTATGTGTGTGTGTGTGAGATTGTATTTCCTAACTTGGTAGTAGTCCTTGATATAACAAACAAGAATGCTCATTAGTCGTTATTTCTAGCTTTTGACAGGAACTGAATCCTAGAAGGGCTGAAGCCTAGTTGTGAGAATTCGTACGAACAGACCTGAAATGCGCAGACGAGTATCCGCGATAGAAGACCAATTGCTTTTCAGGATTCACATTTCGATCAATCCAATTAGCCCAGGTTTTCAAAGCTCTTCTGTAGGCCTCAACTGCATCAAAATGTGGATAGACATAATCTCCCTCTTTATAGTAATTTTTCCTGTATTGACAATATGATGGGGAAAAAATTGGCCTTTCAATGTAATTTTTCTTTCTTTTCCAACTTCCCTTCCAACTAATGTCTCACGCGTACTCTATTTCAATTAATCATCTCAATAAGGAAATCCAAGACTTGGCTTGATAACATGTTAAAGATAAACTATACATGTCTGCATTATAAAAATCATGTGTTTCAAGTAGGGAGTGATCTCTTGTGTTTCAAGCTGGGAATTCCTAGTACAAAAGTCTTAGCTCACAGAAATATTAGCATTTATAACATCAAAGTGTATCCTGTAATGTATACTTTTTTGACCTATTTCGCCTTAGAAGTCTATAGAAACTAAAGAGTTTCTCTTTTTAGAGAGCGTATTATAGCTTCTTCTCCAAACCACTTTATATTTCTTGTTTCATTATGCTTCGTCTACAAGTAATTAAATTTTCCCTTCTGAGACTAATTCCACAAACAGTAATGCAATTCCAAAGTGGATAAAAATCAATCAAACTGGAAATCAGGCACATGAAAGTATACCATCAAAGAGTTAGAGACAAATTTGAAGACATACCCCCGAGCCGTCTTTCCATGATTCCACCAATGGCCAGTATTGAAGACAAGAATGTCAGCCCGCTTCCAGCGACGTGAAGTCTTATCAATTTGATCTATTGATAAAGTTGGATTAGAATTACCCTGTCCATTGATGCGTAGCCCCTCCTTCACAAGGAAATGTGACCTCACAAAATCAACCGTACAGTCATAATCCTGCCAATAGTTTTCAAAATGAAAATCATTAGTGAGCAAAAATAAAATAATAATTGTAAACCATTCATGAAGTTTGCTATCCACTTTACTCCATCTAGTTAAGTTTAAAAAGAATATGATACTAATAGGGCTAGATGTAGGCAGGAAAACAAAGTTAATTATAGACCATTCTAAAATATTCTGCTAAAGGCTTGAGTCAACCTTTCAACCAAAAACTATAAAATTTTGGTTCACTTGATGGCAAAACATCTATAAAAGTTGGGGCTTGGACAGGATCTTCAAATGTGAAATGTTATTATGGTTTTGATTTGGGGGCTATAATCAATACTCACTGCATCAAAATAGGCTCAGAGTTCGGACCCAAAAAATAGGCTCAGAGCACAAATAAAAGAATTGATATAGACTTGACATGTAACAAAACTAAATTGTGGCATTTCGGTGATAAAACAAAAACATGTTTGGAAAAGAAAATATTGTCAAGGCATTGCACTTAAATTTCCTGTGCACCACACAACCTGAAAAACCCATATAGCTCAAAAAATTTAGGTGTACTATCTATATAACTATAGACAACTCATTATAAATTCAATAATTTGAATATATTTTTAAATGAAATAGATATAGCAACTTTATTCAACAAGAAGCAAACAATAATTGAGAAACAATTTTTACTGTTTTTATGGTGCACCTCCTGACCTCTAATCCTAAATCCACCACTGGTCAAGAGGAGAAGAAAAAAGGGAGGAAGCAGGAGAGAGATCACCATGCTTGATCTCAAGTACGGTTCAAGGGACAATAATATAAAGTCAAGGGGCCAACAACACTCCCTAACAATCTCAGCTTATATCAATCAAAACTTTAGATGGCCAAAACATTCATGATGAGAAAAATAGTAAGAACATTATGTGAGTACCTCAATCTTTGAAAATGGATTTAAGATTTAACTCAAAGAAGCAATAAACAATATGTGAAACATAAAGAGTGGCTGAGAGAATTGTGATTACCTCGATCTTGAAAACATAGTAACCTCTTCCTTTTGTTACTTTATGACCATTTATCTCATACATTCTGCTCTTATTTGGAAGGCTTTCGTAAAAAAGACATAGCATTGACTCAAACTGGTTTCTATTCATTGAATCTCCAACCAGCATTAACTTTTTTCCACGTATTCTCAACAAGAAGTCTGTTGCATTAAACCTAAAAGTGAAGAGTCAATGCAAATATATAAACATATACCGATGAATCTGATTAACTATCAAGAACAGGGAGGTATGTTTTAGAGGTATTGTCCCATATTGCTTAAGCATGATATTAATGTAAGGTTTATAAGTAAGTATGAGTATTACTATCCTTGGGTTAACATTTTGGGATTGGATTATTGGAAAAGCCCCGATATTTATGGCTTTGATAGTATATACATGATAAATAAAGAAATAAATACAAAAATCCAAACTATTTTGAGCAAATTTTGCAAGAGTAAATCATAATACATATAGCTTCAGAAAATATCACATTTCAGATGCAGAATACGAAAATTATGTATATTATTAGTACTGCTTAGAAATGTTACGAATAAGTTTAGTTGCTTAGAAACCAAGGTTTGAATGCTTTGGCAGAATGGAATAATCAATTAATGAGTTATTGATCGAATTTCCTACTTCTGGGGTGCTTTAAAGCCAGTGAGAATGGTAGATAAAAAGAGAGTATTTATTAAGGGGTTTTGAACTATGGATGTTGAGAAACTCTCTTTTATTTTTTTTTCACTATAAATGAACTTACTTACAATACAGTAGAAGATTAAAAAAGAAAAATTAGTATCCACACATTCACAAATCACGCGACAGTTCTCATTAGAGTGAAAAGGGAAGACAAACCTTGGTAGATCACATCCATCAGGCTTCCAACGCCACTTCAAATACTCAGAATCAGGCCTGCCATTATGTTGGCAATCAAAAGCCTCATCAACAAATGGGCACGATCCAGGTTTATAAATTGGATATTGCTCATCTTTTACCCAGGTACCCTTGTATAAATCACACTCTTTTTTATTCCCCAACCACGAATCATTATCTCCTCCACCACCACCAGCCGTTTCACCTAAAAGTCCATTTCTAGCATCCGGGTTTTTCATATTTTCACCAGATAGCTTGTCATGGTTGTTCTTATTGCTAAATTGGGAATCTTTTGGATCGATTTGTAAATTAGGCGAAATGGGTTGGTAATGGTGAGCCGGCAATACAACTTGTACAGGTGATGGTGTGGGTTCGGAAAATGAATGGTGGATATCTGAAATTGATGGTGATAATGATGACAATGATGATGATGATGATGACAATGATGATGATGATGATGATGATGATGATGATGATGATGATGATGAAGTTGAAGAAGAAGAAGAAGAAGAAGAAGGGGTTTGGGTAAAGAAATTCCTATAAAGAGAGACAGGGTCTTTGAGAGATTGTTTATCGAAAAGAGCAAAAATGGTAAAGAGGAAGAAGATGACGAAGAGAAGAGTGATGAAAGTGTAACGGTTATTTTGAGGAGACGCAGTGTATGCCATTATCAATGAGCTTTTTTGAGGAGACGAAGATGATGAAGAGAAGAAGGGAGTAGTTTAGTAAAGTATGCTCCCCCCCTCCCTTTGCTATATATATATATATATTTATTTTATTTATTTATAATTTATCATATATTTATAATAAATAAACTTTACTTGTAAAAAACATATTGGATAATAACGAATAACATTGATATTCTAATATTAGGATAATAATAGATTATTTATTGTTATTAAAAGGTATCTTTCATACAACTTACGTATATATGATAAAATAAAACCATCTTCAATCTTTTATTTTTATAAATAAAAAAATAAAAACAAAATCAATAAATGCTATAATAGCATACAACATATGCTATGTTTCAAATTCATAAAATATAAAATTAATATAATTATTTAAAAAAATATATAAACACCTACTATTTTAATAGCATGATATATATCCATAAAATAAGTTATTTTTGTTATATAGTTACTCAAAATAGAAATATATTAAGTTAATTTCTCAATTTTATAAAAATAACTAATGTAATGTAAATTGTGTTATTTTAATGATTTTTTTATGTATAATATTATTATTCATATCAAGTAATTAAAATAAGATTAAAATACAAGCAGATAAGAATATTAAATAATTTAAAAAAATTAAAAATTAAAAATTAATAAACATTAAAATAAAAGAATAGCAATTATTATATATTTAAACACAAATATTTTATAAATTTTTTATATTAATTGTGATTTTATTATCAATAAACTCATGTTTTAATCGTATTTAATCACTTGACGTATAAATAATAATAAATAATTAAAATAATATAATTTATACGAAATTGATCTTTTTACAAAAACTTATTAATTAAATGACATTATTTTTAATTTAAGAGATTAATATATAAATAACTTAATCTAAAAAATTTCTATAATATTTTTCTCTATTTAATAAATAGAGCGATAAATGTTAGAGTATATTTTATGACTATTAAATAAAAATATTTATTTATTGTTATTATAAATAATAAGATAGTGATATTTTTATAATTTAAATTATTATTATTACATTAATAATAATATTATCTAACAATAACATCATTATGATTTAATTAATAATAATAATAAAATAAATATTTTTATTATGATAATAATAAATATTTTTATTATGATAATAATATAATTAATTATGAAAATATTATTGTTTATTGAAAAAATCTTCTAACTATGGATTAGTTTTAGTTAACATCTTCCATCGAGTAGTTTTTATTGAACAACTTCTTCTTCTTCTTCTTCTTTCATTCCTCGTTCTGAAATAAGATCACCCAAAATAATTTTTATATAATTTTAATCTTAAAGGTTTAGTTTAAATATTAAATTAGCTTAACTCAATAATATAATGTTTATTTGAATTTTTAAAATATATATATTTCGATGTTTGAATTTATTTATAAAAAAGAAAAAATACTTATAAAGTTACTTACTTATTATAAAAGTAATATTTAAAACATATATTCATTATATGTAATAATTTAATTTTATTATTATTAAAAGAATTACACAAAATAAATTTATTTTTTTATTTTTTTTAACTGGATTATATATAATTACATTAAGTTAAATGGACTATAATTAAAAGAATTGAAATAAATAAATAAAATTTTAAAAATTAATTAATTAATTTAACCAATTTTAATAATAAAAATTAAATTATCTTAAAAATTAAATCTAAAATTTAAGTATTAATTTTAAAATAAATATATAATCAGCCACCGTATCCAGTAAAAAAATGTTTCATTTTAAGGGGCACTCTCTTTTTTAATTTATTAAAAAAAACAACTTTTTCTCTTATACAAGAGTAATTGATACAAATACTATGTAATATATAATGTTTAATTAAAAAAATAAAAATTATAATATTTAACACTTATAATTATAAAATAATATTTTTATTTTTATTTCATATATTTTAATTATTAAAAAATTTAACATATTATTTTATTTTAAATAATATTTAATTTGATATATTTTATATTAAATTTTAATAATTTAAATTTATTTAATATTATAAATTAATTATTAAATTACGTTTATTATTATTAAAATATTGTTTTTATTTTATAAATTTTAAGAATAATATTTTTATAATTTTATTGTTTAAGTTAGAAAAGTTGATTTTTTTTTTTCATTATTGTGATGGGTGAATGAGAGGAAAACGCATGTACATTTAACTTATACTATAACTCTTTATTAGCAAGATTCGGTACACTCCATTAAGATAAATCATAATAACAATTTAATTTGTAAATACATATGCATATATTCTTATGAGTGTTAGTTCAAAACATGTGTAATAAATGTTTAGCTTTCGTTGAATTGCAAAGATGGGTAAATTTAAATTTATTTTCTCATTTGAATTATTTATTTATGATACATGACATAAGTATTCTGTAAAATAAAAAAATAATTTATTTTTATAAATAAGTAAGTCACGTAATATAATATAAATTATTTAAATAAAAAATAAATATAAATTTATATATTATTAATATATTACCGTATCTTTTTAGCAAGAGATAATATTGTGACACCCACTATTTCTGTTCACATAACAATCTTGCTAAAATAGATATTAAATCTTTAAGTTACTAGAACATTTTATGCTATCAATATAGCAGCTAAATCATCTTTATAAAAGATAAAAAAAAATGTAATTTTAAACAAAAATATAGGAACAATTAAAAAAGAAGTGGGCAAATTCATTGTTAACTCATTAATTATTTTTTAAAATAACATTAAATAACTTATATACTTTGGAATTGAATCTGTGTTTACATTAAGACTCGTATATGGTTACTTATTACTTTTAGTGTTTGTTTTTGTCAAATAAAAGACATGATGGAAAATAATAGGAATGACTCACATGAATATTTATTATTCTCACGGTTATTAAAAATACATTAAAATATTCTATATTTTTCACAATTTTATATAATTATTTATTTATTTTTTTCTCATTTCATCTTATTTAAAAATCTAAAAAATTAATTTTTTTATTTATAATTTATAAATTTTGTTTGAATATTATAATTATTTTGATTTCATTAATTAAACATAATAATAATAATATTTATATTTAATTTATATTATTATTATTATTTCTATTATATTTTTATTATACTAATCAAATATTATCTAATAGTTTAATGTTACACTACTACAAAAATCATTTTTTTAAATTTTTATTTACTATCTAAAAAAGCACGGACAATTGTTTTTTTAAAGGCAATAAGGGACCGAGCCAAAAAAGAAAGGTACTTTAAATTTTAAATTTACTTGTCCTTGAAATCATTTAAAATATAAAAATAAAAATATAATAAAGTTTATACATAAATATATTAAATTAATTAATTAATATTATTTTAAAATATAAAAAAATCTTAAAGTCTAAAGTATTAATATAATTTAGTATTGTGTCTAAAAAATTATTAACAAATCAAATAAATTAAAAAATTATTGAAATAATATGTTAAAATTAAAAAATGATAAAATATTATAAATTATATATTATATATTAAGTATGTTGATTTATAAATGATTTTATTATTTGAAAATATATATTTTATTTAATGGAATATTTTTTTTAAATATATGTATATAATTTATTTTGAATCAATTTTTATTTATTTTTATTTATAATAGGTGTAATTAATAATTTAATAAAATGATAAAAAAAATGAATATAATATTTTTTTATTGATTATATATATATATAATAACACATATAAATTTAAAAGATAGTACATTAAACTATTTATTTATTTATTTCAAAAAATTCAACAGTAGCTACAGCCTGATATAGCTCCCTAAATATATCTCCGCCCGTACATGGACACAACTGTCCCTGTGTATGCATTCCAAACGGGTAATAACCATCGCAATAAGTAAAATAACAACTATACCAAACAACCATCCATAAAAATGCTACAGCCACGATCGAAGCTGCCATGAAAACTGAAAACCGTACTGAGATGGTGAATTCTCAAGAAGGTGGAGCTGGGATTTTGCCAAAACCAGTTGAGTTAATAGAAAAAATCTTAATTTTTTTAAAAATTAATACCATTTCTTGATACATAAATGTAGAGTTTTTTTTTTTTTTTTTTTTTTGAAAAAAAAATCTTAATTTTTTTTGTAAATCTTCGTCCATAATAATCGTCTTCAAAGCGTTATATTTAGACGATTGAGCATTTCTTTTATTTTAGAATTATTCCAAAATTTATTCATTTTCGTAATGTCATTATAAATTTAAAATTTAACTTAATAGAAAAATCTTTTTAAAAGTGAGAAATTTATTATAATATTAATATTTATTTACTTTGAAAATAACATCACCGTTATTTTTGTATATTTATTACTAAATATAAAAGATTTTAAAGATATATAAATTTATAATAAATTATTATTATTATTATTTAGTAAAATAATTTTAAAAATGATAAAATTACTTAATTTTTATTATGTTAACTAACATTTCTCATTCAATATTAATGAATGATTAAAGCTGAAAATAAGAAACAAATTAAGAAGAAAAGAATGAAAAAAAAAAGAAAAAAAAAGGACGACATAATTATAACCAAATCATCTCTCTATCTCTAAACAGATTCAACGAGTATTCAATTGCTTCACACAAACCCCAAATTCCACCAACTTCTATCAACTGTCAACCCATGACTTATCTCTCTGCACAATGTACCTCATTACATGTACAAAGGCCATAACCCTACTTACCAAATATATATTAATAGCAATTAAATTTATAATATTTTTATCTTAAATATTTATAGAGTAATATTTTTTATAATTATCTATAAAAATAATAATTTATATAAAATTTTATCATATATAATAATATAAATAATTTAAATATAATTTAATGTAATCTTAATTATTATTGTTTAAAAGACCATAACTCTCCTTATTTTAGCATTGAAAAGAATGTAACAAATTTTACTATTACGTGGTAAAATAAATATTAATTTTATAATTATTATATTAAATATATTGAATCTAATTTAATTCAATTATTATTAAGTGTTTAGAATTAATAAAATTGAAAGTTGTATGATTTTTAGTAACCAATGTATTTTTGTTGATTTATTGTATGGATTATGTGATATGTATATAGATAAAAAAAATTATATTTTAATATTTTAATATTTTAATATAAATTAAACTAAATTAGACTAATTTTAGTAAATTATATGAATTAATGTCCGTTAATTAAAATTTTGAAATTCAACTATTGCTACCCTTAGTTTTTTTTAGTCTTGTAGGGTTGTGATTCGACATTTTGCATAAAAGAAGCTTGTAATTGAATGCAGGCTGTCGCTTGTTGCAGTATAAGCTATTTGATACACAGAGAGCCTCATAAATTCTCCTATCCTCCCAAATCAAATTACAAAGGAAAGAAAGAAGGTATATTTATGATAAAATGTTAAATATAAGAACAAAAATTATTTATTATAATTATCTGATAAATTATAATTGATAATTGATAATATTATTATTAATTATAATTATATTTAATAAAAACATATCATATCGATAATAATTATAATATAGTTATAAATACTCTAAATATTTCTTCATGTATTCAGAAAATTTACATATCCCAATGTTCGTCTTTAGTCCAACGTTTACTTTTTAGATATTGTTCTATATTTTCTCATCTCATTGAGTACCAATGGCAAGCGAGCAAGTACACTCTATGCATAATAATTCTACGTAAATATTATAATATTCTATCCTATCATGTTTAACTTCTAAAGTTAAAAAAAAATAGATTATATAATAAAATAAACTAATTTATTTAACTCATGAACAGTTTACGAACTCCTTTAAAAATATTTTTATAAAAAGATAATTATTATTATGAAATTATGAAAAATCACTTCATAGTTATTATTTTTAATTTTTTCTTTTATTATAATAATAAAATCAAAAGATAATATTTATAATAATAATTTTTATTTTAAAAAAAAATCATGAATATTTTTTATATTATATCTTTATTATTTTTTAAAAATGAATAAGTGGAGTCATAAATTACTTAATGCAATTCATTTAAAATAAGTTAAGCCGAATAAAACTTATAAAATTTTCCTAGATTAAAAATAGTGGAAATTAAGGTTAGCACTAGGTAGGCTTAAGACTAATACTCAGTAGCTAATTGTTACCTAATATACATCACTAATTACAAAGAAAAAGGAAAATACAGAACAAAGGAGCAAAGAGGCAAGACCAAGATATACCAACCATAAGGAAAATTCAAGGATTTCATTAATTATATTGCAAAATCGTTTACAACTTTCTTCTTAGCCCATCATCAGTTCATGCATCCCCAATAACTATTTTCCTAACCAAAAAAACAAAAAACCAAAAACCAAAAACCAAACCTGCACAGAAGATTAATTCTTTTTTGCTAATTAAGGGTCTTGAACCAAAGGGTCATGATCAAAATTTGAACACATGGGACTCAAGATTTTTACTTGTTATGTAAAGGATTTGAGCCAGTGGGAACTAATCTTTTGTCTTCAGATGTGATGTTCATGTTCTGAAATTTCGAAAAATATTGATTGCAAAAATGGTGTCCCTTTGACTTTGACTTGCACTTTGAGAACAAAACAGCTTCTTCTAACTCTGCTTCGTTTGAAGATGAACTTATCTTTAACTTGTTTTCATAATTAGTGTCAACAACACTTAACAAGCTTAACCTTTTTAAACCTTCCAACTCATCAATGTAAATCATAAACACAAGACACACTACACATAGAGCAACTGATAATCTCATTGCTAAAGAAAATCTAGAGAAAAGTACGTAGCTCTAGTTTTTTAGAGAGAAGTGGTGTTAAAGGTATATTATGATATTTGGTATGAATAAGCGATGTCATGTGTGAAACTGAGTAAAATAATAACTTGATATATTAACATCTCTCTTTTGATCAGAACCTTCACCAAACCACATTAAATGTTTCAATTCCACCTGAATATGACAAAATTGAACAAAACAGATTTTAAACGTTACTTCAGCAGTTTTTTATTTTCTTTTTTCTTTTTGGTCTTAATTATTTGAGCAGTTATATATATACACTACTAGTTATGTTATATATATATAGCCCCAATGCATATTTTTACTTATTGTGCCATCTCCCTATAAATGTATATAGCCTGTAGTAGATAGTACTAGTACCCTATTCTTCTTCTTCTTCTTCTTCTGCACACTGTCAATAAAGAAGAAAATAAGAATAAATATCTGAAAATTTCCCCAGCTATTAGAGTGCTTATATACATTATAAGTTTTCTTACTGAATTTAACATTAATAATTATAAAATCATTTTTTACAACAAAAATTTTAAAAATAGAAAAAAATAATAAAATAAAAGTGAGTCCCTTTATCAAAAATAGTAGACTAAATTATTGAGAAAAACTAATAGATATAAGTACTCTATATATTTCAAAAAGATATTGTATTTTTAGGTTCGCTCACCTAAGAAATTGTTCATATCTTATGTATTAAATGATGATGTGATATTAAAGAAATTCGACCTTCAATAACTAATAATTGATATATAATTGAATTATTATTAAAATATTATATTAGCTATACATTCATCAACATGCATATACAGTATGTATACATTTTACGTAAACATAAACATCTATATATATGATTTACATTCATTCAGAAGATAAATATATACACGATAAAAAATAATATTAGTTAATTTTAAGTTATTATTTATTTTTAATTAAAAAAATATTATATATATATATATATATTTTTTAGTAAAAATATATTCAAATTATTGAATTCTATTGATATATTGTAAACTAATATATTATTTTAATAACTATTCGATTATCCCAAAAATATACGTTATTTTCAGAGTTTTAAATAGCTATTTTAGGATTAATAAAATATAATATTAATGGGATTATTATTTTTTTAAAACACTGATATCTAATTTTAATAATAAAATACCAAAATAATGTGATCGGTGATTATGCTAGAGTAGTAATTAAAAGCATGTCGTAAATAGTGTTCTTGGTGCTTTTTAGAGGGTAAGAGTCTTTCTTCAATGGAGGTCCTCCACATGCTTCTTAAAGACAATAGGTGAATAAAGCTGACACGCTGAAAAAAGGTACTGAGAGGAAGCTGTTAAGAATTGAAAAAATAATTTCTCCATTTAACCTGAGACCTAATATCAAGTTTTCATGAATAAGGAAAAAGTTATTGATTTTTATTTAATTATATGATTATTTTATATTTTATATCAATAAAGTTCAAAATTATTAAAAAAAAAAATTAAAAAATACTTAATAATTAATATGCAAAGGAGCATTTTAATGTTTTTCTACTTTTTTGATTGATTTTTTATAGTATTGCCTAAGGATGTTCGAATTAATTTATCTATTAAATATTAATTAAAATTATCTTATATAAAAAATAATAGATTAAATTGTTAGCCCGTTTAATTATAAACTAGAATCATAATGAGATATATAAAAACAATATTTTACTACATACAAAGGCATATAAATTCATGTCTTTCCAAGGAGTGTACGTGGCTCATTAATTGGCACACTGCAGTGTAAGCACCAAAGTTTACATATTGCTAAATGGGCAATTATCATTAATTTTTATTTTATTTTATACTTACATCAATTACACCCTTTATATTTTATTTTATCTTAATAAGTTGCTATTTATTTTAAGGTTAATATCACTAATATTTTTAAATAATTAATGATGTTAAATTTATATCCAATAATATATTTTTCTTTTTTATGATTCTAATACAATATTATAATTAGATGTTTTATAACGCTAGATACTACTTCTTACGTATTATTATTTAAAGGTAAATATTTAAATTTTCTTATTACAACGTTAATTGTTACTTCTTGTATATTATTATTTAAAGATAAACCTATAAATCTCTTATAAAAATATTATTTTATTTTTATAATTTCTTTATATTTACGTTCATATCAACTTGTGCTAGTTCATTATATTCATTTTCTTATTTTTCATGTTTATAAATGTTATTAACAAATATTTAAGTATTCAATATCTTTAATTGACTTAGAATTATAATTATCATGCGTGAATTTAATAAGTCACCATAGTCTTTCCTTTCATTGCTCGTTTTCTTTTGTTATACCTGATATGACACAACTTATTCAAATCTTAATATCCTCATGATAATAATGAAGCCTTTACATCCGTACATAATATGGTGTCCAAATTAAACTTCTTAGAAAATATGAAAAGAGTGATTGCACTCAATTTTATTCATAATATAAATAATTATTACAATTCTAAAAATCAATTAAGAACTTTGAAAAGATTTTTAGACGGTCATAATTTCCAAATATATAGTAGCTAGATGAATAATTTTTTAGTATAGATGTTATTATTGAAACTGTGTCCAACTAATGAAAATAAGGTTTCCTTTTATAGGATAAAAAATTATTATTTACAATAGTGAAAAATCATTATTTTACACATACTTTAATAATTCACTTAACTTTATGTTTTTAGCTTTTGAATTTAAGTATTTCATTTCTTTGGAATGATCTGAAGATTGAAGGTGTGAAACCTGCATTTTTATTTCTCCTTTGTCATTTACTATTAATAGTCTTTTTAATGATGTAGACGATGATTCTTCTTTTTCTTCTCGATTAACAATACAGTAAAGTCATTTGTGATCTTTAGTCGTTTTTTTGGCGTAAAAATAAAATACATTTCTTATTTCTTGGTCAATTTTTATGTTATTATTGTTAAAATTTGTCTTAAATTTATTGATTTTCTCATCATCTTCTTCAATGAAGATCATATTGCAATAAGAAGTTATTGTTACTTTACCAAGAATTTTCTTTGATTTCAAAAGCATTATCAATTTTGTTGAATTCATGATAAATTTGACCTAATAGATGAACTTCTTATCCTAATATATGTTCTCTTAGTATACATAATTCATCTGTATTGAATTCGTTTTTAAAAGCATCTTTAGTTTTGGTACTTCTCTATTAATGTTGAAAATCCTCAATTTGATAAATTGATAAGGACTAACACAATCATCTTTATTCCAATTCATAAGTGGACTAAAAAATCTGAGATAGATAAACTTGTCACCTGTTTTAATATTTTTCTTGAAGTTCTTTATAATTTTTTTAAATTTTCATAAAATAATTTAATTCATTTAAATTATTTATGGATATAGGTTCACAATTAAAACTGCATGGAAAGTTTTACAAACAAAAATTAAATCAATTTTTTCAAGAAAATTTAATTTACTACATGTAGAAAACTATTTTCTTTTTCTATGGTGTAAAATTTTATATCTTTGATATGTTTATGAATAGATTTTTTTACTAAGTTATAGAAACTTAACCATTATGATTTACTTAAATTCCTATATTAGTTTTTTTTTCATCTTCAATGACCACTGTATTCCTAAGGGATATTTACTTGAATAATATCGATGATCATACTTTTTTTATTATCTCTACTAGAGATGTTTTCTTGAATAGTACTAATGGTTATACTATCTTTCCTAAGGTCTTCAACCTACTTGGTATCGATGGTTGTTGTTATAATGTTGCAAAGTACTTTTTAACTATATATTCTAGAGTTATTAGCTTTTGTACTCTGTAGTTTGCATAACTATTTTAAGCTTTTATTCTATTAGTGAAAGCTCTGTAAGTTATTTTACTAAATTCGACAATAACTTTGCTTGCTTTAGGCCAAATATTGTAAATTTTTAGTTTTGGACCATTATAAACCACATAAGTTTTTTTTTGTCTTCTTTTTCTGCTTCGTCAACCTAACTGTGCTTTCCTTTTTTTTCTTTTCAAATATACTACTCTCTTTTGAAATATTAAGTTCTTTCTTTTCATTTTTAATTTCTTTTTTAGAAGTTTTACCTTCCTTAGGATGAATCTCTAATGAGATTCCTCTTTATATTTTTTGGACTATAATGATCATTTTGAACTATGAGGTTCTTCTATTTAATTTTTGTCTATAGAAGAGACTTTTTTGGTATAAAACATCAAATTGATCCTGAAGAATTATTGTTTCATATTTTACAAATAACGTGTACACCATTCTAGCGACCTAGGTCACCTTTATACATAAGACCTCAAGTAGCACGTGTATGGCGACCTGGATTGGTCATCCAGGTTCACCAAGCAACTAAGACGTCTTAGAAATATGACCTCATGATTCAAAGAAAACAACATCTAATCAGTTAGGCCAGGATTGAATGACCTTTTGGTAGCCCTCCCAAAGAGCTTACTGTCCCAATGAGGAGTGTACTATGCAACCTGATGATAGCGATCCAATTTAATGTTGAACTATGTGTATGTACTCTAGCAACTCTAAACAAGGCGCCTACTAATGTAACGTCAACAACTATCTCTTAGGTGCTCTATATACCTCTTTGGTGAGATGAATAAATAATTTAATCATTATTTACAATTCACACTTCTCTCTAAAAACCCTACAATACTAGAATTTCTCCAAATAATTTTTTTATTTTGATCTTGATATCAAGATGTTCTATTTTTGCAAGAACAAAAATAGCTAAATGTGTTAATTCTATTGTAAGGACATGTAGTAAATTATTCTTGCTATTTAGAAGATGTTTAATTAACATCAAAATTATAATTGTTAAACCATTATCATATGACTAATATTCTTTATTTATAATCATCTGTAATATTAGTCGTTAAAAAATAATCAAAACTTTTACTATTGATTCTGATAATAAATTTAAAACTTATCATATATATTGTAAATTTTTTGATAGTTTTTTTAACAATTAAGTATTTTTTTCATTATTATTATATTTTAATTTTGAATCATGAAATGATCCTAGTATATATCTATAAAGATACTCATCTTTGTCATCTATTTTTGTTTTTAAAATTGGTCTTTAATATTCATATGAAGAAGCATTTTTTTAATTATCATTTTATCATTTAGACTTGAATGATATAAAAAATAAAAATTTTTACCTATGTTTTTATCTTATTTATGTACAAAATATCTTGTTATGTCTATTTACAAACATGATATATTTTTTAATTTTGTTTGTAAAGGTTTTTTCATTTATGTAAGTTTATTGATGTATGCTTTTATATATGTTAAATATCTTAAAAATCTTTATAATTGATTTTTATCTTTAACCTTACTAGAAAATCTTTGAATACTATTTAGTATATGAGATGATAGATTATGTTTTTTTATCTTTAATTTCTAACCATAAATACTTATTTTTATTATTGAGCAATTATTGTTTCTTTCTCAAAAAGTATGATATTTTCTTCCTTACATTCTTCTAGAATATTAAGAATATTCAAGTAATATTTATTTAATTCTTTATTAAAAATCAAAATATTATCTATGTAAAAATAGTAAATATTTTGTGATTTCTTAAATATATTATTTATATATCTTTGAAAAATACAGAGTTTGTTTCAATCTGAATGGTACACCAATCTATTGAAATTATTCTCGAAAGAAATTAAATGTTATTAGTTTTTGAGATTTCTCATCTAGTCTTATTTATTAAAATTTAAATTTTCAATCAAGACTTGAAAAAATATTTATTTTCTTTTATTAATAATAATTATTATTCTTTATTTAGACTAAAATATACATTATCAATAATTTTTTTATTCTACCTTCCGAAGTTTAATATCATTTTCTTTTTTCCTTCCTTTTTTCGACTAATCTTACATTTATTTATTTTTGTATCTAAAGGATTTTTTTAATTTATTATTTTTAATAATTTTTTTATATATGTTAAGACTTTATCTTCCTAATTTTTATTAAAAAAATAATTTTATTTTTTTTCTATAATTAATAAAATATTTTTTATATAAGATTTTTATAGATGTTTTGTGTATATTTTAACAAGTTTTCACTTTTTATGTAGTTACATAAAAATTAAGTTCGATAGGATCAAAGCTCTTATTATATTTGATACATAAATGATATATAAATTTAAAAAATTATTTTTTATTAATAAATTTATTTCGATTTCTCACGAAGATTTGATAGGAATAAGAAATTTCTTATCTCTTATGTACAAATTGCTGTGAAATTTTATAAAGTTTAATTTGTGTTTTTTTTTACAAACTGTTGAATTCTTTTACTTCATAGATACAAAATTTAAACGATTTTGTAAATTCAAAAAAACAGTTTATTCTCCTATTATTTCTAATCTTATATTTTAGTATTATTTTGGTAATTTATGCTGAATTCAAGCATTAAAATTACAATATTATATAAGTAGCATCAGTCCATTCTTTTCGATGCAAAATGTCGAAGCCCAAGATCAACAAACATCTCAGACCATGTTCGCCAATGCCGCCTGGTCTCTGCATATATTCTACGTTTTTTTTTAATTACAATAAAAAAACCCTATAAATTTATAAGAATAAAAAACTAAAACTTTAATAATATTTAATAAATTCTAATTAAATTATATTAAATATTAAAAATAAAAAATGATAGTAATTTAATTTAAACATCATTTAATCAGAATTTAATATAAAACGATATAACATAATTTTTTAATTATAAAATATATGAATTAGATATAAAAGATATTATTTTATTATTATAACTTATAATTATCATATTTTTTTAATTTTTCTATTTTTTTCCAAGTTAAACTTTAATATTAACTTCTACAACATTATAAATTTAAAAAATAAGCTAATTTAATCCATTTTATTATTTTTATTTCTCGATAATCCTATGTTTAAAAATATATACCACTAAATGTCTATATTATAATAAAATTAATAAGAAGATCTATATTAGATTATTTCCCTAAAAACTTTGTTTTATGATATTTTGTAGTTTGTGTCTTAGTAATTTAAACTTGGATGACTTTATTTGATTTTTGTTAATTAGAAACTTTCTATTTTTTAGAAATTGATAGTGCTCGTAATTTACTTGTATCTATAAGTTTGATTGATTTAAATTTATCAAATTTTATTTAAAAATGAATTTATTTTAAAGTAATTAATATATCATCCAATTTAAACTAAATAATAACAATATTATTTAAAGTGACTTAAATTAACCCGATTTGTTAATTATATTTTTTAATTAATTGAAATTTTTTATAAATCAAAAAATATTTTAATGATATTAAAATTTATTGATACAAATATTAAAACAAAAAAAAATAAAAAAAATAATATTATAATTAGTCAATCATAAAAAAACATATGTTAATCACATCTTATTATATCATTATTCAAACATTAAGATTAAAAATATATATATCACATTTTATTAATTTAATTTAAATTCGATTAATCAAATTACTATATAAATGATCATCTTTTAATGATTAGATTTATCTCAAAAATTGGTATAGTTGGTTATATTAAACTTTCAAAACAAAACAAAAATATTAAATAGATGTTTGAGATAAAACTACAAATGTTAATAACTAGATAGACTAGTTGACTAATCGCTATTTCAATACATATTAATATCATTGACTAAAAGGATAGATGATAACAAAGATTTACTAGTTTTTTGAAATACAATATTTATCTTCAATATTTTTTTTAATAAAAAAAGTGACACTGTATATTTAAATTATTAATTCTTTTATAATTTTCTCCATTTTCTATTCAATTTTTAATAAAATTATTTAAAAAATTGCTTCACAATTATTATTGTTAAAATTTTATTTTTCAAATGTAATAAAAAAAAACCTAAAAATTGATTACTTAGAGATGTGATATCATTTTAAAAAAAATGGGTGAACTAATTTATCAAAAAAAAAAAATTAATCTAAATATTCTAACAGAAATAATCTGTTACGAAATTTATCTAGAACTAAAAAAAGATACGTACGTATTCAATGGATTCAAAATGAGATATCATAATTAAATTGAAGAAAAATACATTAAATTTGCTTTGTCATTACAATTAAAACAGTCGTTAATTATCTGACTTTAGACACACTGAAAATTGAAGAGACTCAAAGAATACTAATTAATCAACAAGAAGTCAAAAAAAAAAAAAAACTCCTCGAAATAAATAAAATCACAAAATCCAAGAATAAAAATCAAAAGTTTGTTGTTGTTGCAAACTAAATCGATCGAGCATTTTACTTGTAAGAGAACTCTCATGAATCTACTTTGAAATTAATCAGTGAAATTAAATCTTATTTCTTTGAAGATAATTCTAATTAAATATAATTAACAATTTCAGTCTCTTGCTCACACGTGTAACAAGCTTATTATTGACCGCAAGTGGCTAAATGTAGATGCAATACACGTAACAATTCACGTACCTTGTAACTAACTAAGAGTAATGACATTTAAAAAAAAAACTGATATTTACGTAATTATTTTGAGTAATATCATAATTAAGATTTTTTATTAATAATAATAAATGTAAAATTTAGTTTATTTTTAAACGTTAATTAATAATAATTATAATATTTAAAAAAATTATTTTTATAATTACATAAATTATATTACATATTCAAAATTTAAACGCATATCACACTATAATTAATAATTATAATATTTAAAAAAAATATTTTTATAATTACATAAATTATATTACGATACATATTCAAAATTTAAACACATCTAACACTATAATTAATATAATTATAAATTTATATAAAATACTTACGTTTATTATTATTATATATATATTCACTTACATATAATAAATAATTATATTTTATGATGATATTAATAATAATATGTTTTTTTTTGTATTATTAAGACACGATCATATATCTACAACAGTTTTTCACTCAAGTAACTAATTCGAAACCAAAAAATCAAAAAGAATTTGAAAACGATATTCAAAATCAAAATTTTATTTTTATCATGTTTATCTTTTTTTTTTAAATTCAAAGGATAATCGATTTTTTCGAAACCCTGATTATCTCCAAATTTTCAGATATTCTTTCTCTCTGTTTAATTTTCTTTCTAAAACCCCATAATTCTCCGCTCTTGGTCTCATTCGATTTTCTTTAATTTAATCAAATTTCTCAAACCAAAAACGAATAACGAAAAAGAACGTTTCATTATGAACGATAAGGAGCAAGGAATTAATGGAAAGAGAAATCACAATGATCTTGATGAAGAAGATCACGACCTCTCTCTTTCACTCAACAGTAATTTCCATCCACACAAGCGTCGACTCCTTCCACCACCACTAGAGCAAATCTCTCCACCACCGGCGGAATCAATTTCAATGCAAGCAGTTTTAGCCCAAACACCACCACAAATTCCTTTTCAACTTCATCCAAACTCTCCGTTTCTCATATCTCAAGATCATCAAAAAGAACAACAACAGAAGCACTATTCACGATCATCAGTTGTACCTGGTTCCATAAATCCTCTTCCTCTTGCTCCTTCGGTACGGGAACCGGCAACACGTCCGGTCCGATCACGGAGGAACCCGACACAGTCACTCCGAGAAGGAAAGAGTGAAATAATCCCAACACCATTTGCATGGGCGACAGATCGAAGAGCAAAAATTCACACACTCAACAATTTGCTGTCAAGAAAGATATACAAAATAAGTGGTGAAGTTCAATGCAAAAGGTGTGAAAAACAGTACGAAATCGAATACGATTTGCGAAAGAAGTTTGTTGAAGTGGGTGGTTATATTGCTGAGAATAAAAGTAGAATGCACGATAGAGCACCGATCAATTGGATGAATCCAATACTACCGACTTGCAAATTCTGTCAGCAAGAGAATAGTGCAAAGCCGATTATATCTGAAAAGAAGAAGACGATTAATTGGTTGTTCTTGTTTTTGGGTGAATTGCTTGGTTGTTGCACACTTGAACAATTGAGGTATTTCTGTAAACATACTAAGAATCATCGCACTGGTGCTAAAGATCGTGTTCTTTATTTAACTTATCTCAATTTGTGCAAACAACTCGATCCTTTTGGCCCTTTTGATCGCTGATTATCATCAAGACGAAGAGAATAATGTAACAGCTAGCTGGATGATTTTTATTTTTATTTTCTTTAGTAAATTTTTAGTGATTCTGTTTTTTTTCTTTCTGTTATTAACAAGATTTTGAACATGTTTTTAGTATTATGTTTGCTTGATTTTGATGATAATTCAATCTTGAATTTAGAGGTTTAATTCTAAATGATTATAACTGAATTGATTGTTTCACGGTTATGATAATAATAGTACGCAGTACTTTTGATTTTTTTTTTATGTCCGGCTGATTAATCGTACTATATAATTCAAAATATGAATCCAAAGTATACCATATAATTATTTTTAGTTTAAATTAATTATTAATATTTTTATTTAATAAAAAAATTGAATTACTTTAATATCATAAATCAATTATTAGTTGAAAATAAATTAATTTAAAAAAAAATATGTAAATTTATATTGAAAATACGAAATATAATTAGAATAAATATGAAATGAATACATACAAAATGAATGAATTGCCACACTAATTTTTTTTTTTTAAATGTGAGATGCGGTACGGTTTTAGTGGGACCTATTTTCATGAGGGTAATCCAAAATTCAGATATGAACTGTTGTGGAATCTGGTACGCGTTTAAGTAACATTTGCGCTTTTATAAATTGTTAGTTTTAATTGGTGTAATGATTTAAATATAATAAATATATAGTATTATTAATTAATTAATTATTATTATTTTAAAAAGTAATATAAAAATCTTTAAATATAATTTTTTTTCTTTTATAATAACAAAATGAAAAGTTGATATTAAAATTTTAAATAAAGATTTGAAAAAATAATCTTTAAATAAATAGTTGAATAATTTATTATTTTATTAACAAACAATTCATCAATATATTATTTAAAAAAATATATACATAATAATTATTATTTTGTTAATAATAATGTGATACTTAAATATTAATATCATACAATTTAACATTATTGATATTTTATTTAACAAATAAATCAAATAAAAGAACAAAATAGAATATATTTAATACTATATATAAAATTTGATGAAATTTATTAAGAATTTTTATAAATATTTTTTACTTAAAAATAATATAAATTAACTTACTATTTTTAAATTAATATTAGATATAATATAGTCTTGATAAAAAAATATTATTAATTTAATATAATTATGATCCTAATAAATGAATTATTTATTCATTTAATAGATAATTATGAACTATATAAATTATTACTCTTAAGAATCAAAATATTTATCTAACGATAATAACGTAAAGTGAATATTTAATAAAATAGTTATTCATAAAAAAATTATTTTATCAATATTTTAATATTTATTAGTATAAAAATTTTATAAAATATTTAGAAAAAATAGAGAAATAAAACAACAACAATACTGACTTAATCACATTATTAAAAGATTTATGATTAAATTATAATTTTTTTATTAAATCTAAAAAGTACAAAAGTAAAAAAAAAGGAAGAACTATTGTCACAAAAGTTATTTTTGTTCTCTAAATTATTTAAAAATATCTTTTATTAAGAATATATTCATATATGTGTGTGCATACCAATAACTATCAAATATTCTTTTTTGAATTTTTATATATAAAAGATTTCATTAATTTTTAGCAATTGATATAAAAATAATAATTTAAGTTTATTATTAATAAATATATTTTAATTTATTAAATAAGAAATTATAAATCCGTTATACTCCACTTTCATAAAACCAAACTAGAAAATAAGATACCTTTAAAATAACAATTTTATTCTATTAAATATATTTTATTATTTTGTTAAAAAAAATTATTTAAAAAATTATTAATATATTTTACTTTTATTAAAAAAAACTTAAATATCTTTAATATATCTTTTTAATTTACTTAATAATTAATAAAACCATTATTATTTTATAAATTATAATTATAATTTTGTATTTATCATAATACCAACTATTTAAACATAATATACTTTTTATTTACCTATTAATAAATATTACTAATTCATAACACTCCATGAACATTATTTTTATATTTAGACTAAATAAATAAATTATCTTAATAAACTAAATCAATTATTTATCCTATAATTTAAATAACATCATTTTATCATCTTCTTTTTTTGTAAACGGCCTATTATGTAATTTTTTTAATATTAATTATGCTGTAAATAATTTATTAAAATATTAAAAATAATTATTATTAAATTTTATTAAATATTCTTTTAAAATAATCGTGAGTATTTCAAATACTAATAACTCATTATTTAATTGAAAAAAATAATCATTTATAAGTTATAGAATAATTAAAAGAATGAGAACTATACTAGTTATTATTCTAAAATATGTGGATAATTTTATTTAAAAAATAATAAAATATAATTTAAATTTTTATAGATAATATAGATTAATGTATTCTATCATATTTTTTATATATTTTACTCGTAATTATATTATTCAAGAGAACATATTATGATAAATTTTAAATATTAATATATATATAGAATTGTTAGCAGATCGAATATATCAAGAATTATAAAGTGTTTGATCTGGTTATTTCCATCTTCAAAATCTATGATTTTCTTAATAAGTTATAATTTTAAAGTTATTGGTATTTGATTCATAATTTTACAGCCATGATAATCTTGATGGATAATTGTTTATGGAATACTAACATTGAAAACAAAGTAAAAAAAAAAATTAATAGTAAAAAACCGAGATTTGTTTTTAAAAATCTTTATTTAATCTTTTCCCCCCTAAATTTTGAAAATTATTTTGTTTATTTAATTGCATATATCACTATTTAAAATTTAGTAAAAGTGAGTAAGTATATCATATCAATTTTTAATTTTCTTTTAATAAATCTTTATGAGTTTTAAGCTTTATCGAAAAAAAGAGTAAAATTTTCTATTGTTATTTTTATTAAAAGAGTAAATAGAATTCTATCATGTTATAAAAATATTATCGGATTTTAATTTGTTACTTTTATATTATTAAATTTTAAAATTGTTACAAAATATCATAAATTTTTTTATTACTTTCATATTATTAAATTTTATAAAATATTATAAAAATATCATCGATGTAACAGTAAATAACGCGTATGTTAATAGTGTTTTTGTTATATTTATAAAGTTTAAAGATAAATAACAAAAAAATTTAATAATATTTTTATAAGATTTATAAAATTTAATGGTATAAAAATAATAAATTAAAATTTTATAGTATTCATAACACCACAAAAATTCAATAATAATTTTATTTATTTATTCTTATTAAAATAATCAATTAATTTTGATAGGATTAGAGATTAAGTTAATAATTTTATGCACAAAGGCAGTGACCTTGACTTATAAATACATAAATTTTGTATTATATATATATAATACAATTTATTATTATTAAGTAAATGCACGCCTCAAATTAAAAAAAGGGTTATAAATAGAAAAAATCTAAACATAAAAATACCTTTATATATGAGGTAACTTTACATATCTGATATATCATTATTATAATATTGCATGATATTAACTTTTATAGGATGCTCTCATTTTTAGCTTTCTTACTTACTTTTAAATACATCTATTCAAAAATACTAACGTCTTCGAAAATTTAAATAACTTTGACCACGAACATCATGCATATCTTAAAAAAAAATTATAAATATTACTCTTAAATATATATTTAAATTAATTATATTTTTAAATACATATTTAATTTTAAATATAAAGTATCTACAGACCAAAAATAAAAAATAATATACGAGATAATAAAAAAGAAAAAAAACTAAACTTTTATTGTTATTAGAAAGAATAATTTATGTACCCTAATACATACAAGCTCGCATCCCACAATAATGAATCCACATCTAATGAAAAATTAAATAAAACCTTATAATATAAAAACAACAAATATATTTGAGTTTAAATATAACCAAATTTTTTAGATAAATGATAATAACCTATATGATTCAATAGATATATCAAGATATTTTAATTAAATTAATATAATATATGATTCAATAGATATATCAAGATATCTTAATTAAATTAATATATTTATCATATAATTCTTAAATATTAATATTATAAATGTAACTATTTAATATGTAAAAAAATTAATTATTAGAATATTAATTTCTTTATTTTTCACTAATAATTTATATTAATTAATTTAATCAAATATTTAAATTATAATCGACATATTTAGATTTTATTGTTTGAGTAGATATTTCAATTCATATCATTAATAATATTTTAACAAACTCAAACCATTACTAATCTAACTAATTTTAATCATAATTTTTTTTATTTTAAATTACATTAAATAACATTTTATCAATAAAATATTATTTATCTGTATTATCGGATTAATTTTCATATTAGAAAACTGACATAATTAAAAAATATATTATTTAATTATTTAAATAGTTAATTAATAATTTAAATTAATCGAATAATTATTTAAATTATCTCAACTAGTCTTTTACAAATCTAAAACTCGATTATTTTTTTGTAGTTGTGATGAAGTTACCAAATAATACTAAAAGAAACTAATAATATAGTGAAAAGAAGATTTAATGAGAAGCATTAATGGAAATTTCCCACTACTTAAGATTTCATCGTCACATTCAAATAATAGATAGCATAAGCATCTCTAAAACATATTGATGCCTAAAAAAAAGGTGAAAAATAAAATGGAGGAGTTTCACATCACTTTGACACCCATCAAAACTATTATTCCCTGATGAGTTAAAGGATGGTTTGAACTAAAAAAAGGGGAAAATAAAAGCAAATGTCATCCCACATTTACAATTCTGAATGGCTGCTCCAAATCACCCTAAAAATCAAAATTATAAGGAAAAAAAAAACCTCCTCCGAAAAAGAAAAATAAAAAGTAGAAACTAACCTAAGAAATAAGAATGATTTCGTCGTCAAACCCTAGCTTTCGGCAGAAGTGGAGTACGGGAATGGCAAGAACCGCCATTGTTGGAAAACTCCTTGCAGGATTCAAAACTCACTTCTGCTTCAGAAATCATCTTGAAGAACTCGTCCAATTCAAACTTGCCAAACTTCTTCTCATCTCTCTCCAAAAACCTCAAGATCTCTCTGAAGAACTCAACTTCACAAGGCAAAGTAAGTCCACCTCTGAACTTAAATCCAAACTCTTCAGCAGCCATCTTCAACAATCCAACAAACACCGGAAGTTTCAATAACCGGGACGGAATAACGAACCTCCGGCGCTCCGAACCGACGTAGATCGCCAAAAAACCTGCTGGAACAGGGCGGTTCGAACCGGAGGAATCGGAGTCGGAATCAGTGTAGGTTAGAGCCCGTCGGCGGCAGATGCTGAAGAGTTTCCAACGAAGGATTAACTGCTTTAACCGAACGATTTGGCTGAACGTTTCGATCTTCGCCATTGAAGAGACACAGAGAGTGATTCGGAGGGGAGAGAAAGAGAGAGAGAGAGAGAGACGAAGAGGAAGTTGAAATCTGAAGAAATTGAAATACCAAAGTGATCAAGAATTAAATTCAAATTGTCAAATTTGCCCTTTTTATCTCCTTAACAGAATTCATCAGATTATCGCTTAACTAGTTAAGAATTTTAGATTTGTGTGTATGTGTTGTTAAGCATTCTATTTGAAAAATGGAAATTATTTATTTTTTAAAAAAATTCACACATAACACCCATATTTAGTATGTGTATTTATATTTGTAAATATTTAATACTTTATTTAGCAAAATAAAAATATTAATTTATTATAATTAAAATATATAGAAAATCTAATATAAAAGAATAAATATAAATAAAATAAAATTTGTTTTAAAAAATGTTAATGATTTACTTTTGATATGCTTTGTAACGTAAACCTTCCAAATTCCACTTCAATCTCCTTAATTTTATATTTAAATTACAAATTTAAATCCTATTAGATCTTAAAAATAAACGTTACAATTTTTTAATTATATCTTTTTTTGAACAAAGTTTATTACTTCATTCGATTAGGAATATTAATCATATATATGTCAATTAATGATATTTGCTCCAAATAAACAGTAGAAAGATTTTCTTAAAAAAAAAAAGATTTAGGATAACATCTAATGCAAAAAGGGCATGTGAGTTTATGTTTATTAAAAAAATATTTATTAAAAGGGTAAATTTGTTGAATAGAAAAATTAGTAAATATGTTACATTATTTAATTGATCTACCACTATATTCAAAAGTCAAATAAATACACCTAATATATAATTAAATATATATTTTATTATTTAAATTTAAAATTAATATTAATTATATCATCTTATTTATAAAATATTATTAATATCATAAATAATTATATATTAATTCATATAATATTTAAATATTATAAATTTATATATTAATTTAAGAATATAGATAAATACAATACTCCCTCACATTATTTATGGTGATGTAATTTTTTAGTAATTTATCTGTCTACTTGTCTAGAGAATCCGTCTTAGTAATAAAATTTAAATATTTTATTTTATATTAAGTGTATGTTTTAATGGATAATTTAATTTTAAAGAAACAAATACCTCGGACCAAATGTTACAATAATTTTTATTATTGCAACAATAAAAATGTATAAGATATAATTTATTACTTGTAATAGACTCGTTATTTTAAGCCACTTTATTTATGACATTGATGATGTAATTTGAAAGTTTATAAAATATGGATCTCGTTAATCTAGAGGGGGTGAATAAGTTATTCTTAATTTTTATCAAGTTTATAATTTAATAACCTAAATAAAGCGTTCAGACATGTAATCGTGTATAAAAATAAGTGCGAAAATAAAATAATAACACACGATATTTTTAGGTGGAAACAACCTAGGCCACAAACATGACCTAAGAGAAAAACCACCGGTCCATCGGTCCACCGGACTTTTCACTATGAAAATCAAATGTTCAAGTACAAACTCGGTTTTATGCTACCCTCCCTAGGATACTGCTCCAATGTACTTTACTTACGAGCCTCTGCTCTGTTTTCATAGTTTCCAGTATTAGTGTGAGCGGTTTCCAGACCAACGTTCCAATAAGCTCCCCGCCAATCAGATCGTTCACAAATGAACTGCAAAAAAGTTAACACAAAAAAACACAAATACCCGTGTGTGTTCTAGAATGGATTTAACAATGAATAATCCTAACTAGATCATTCAAAACATATATCACTTAAATCAAATCAACTAGAATATTCTAGGGTAAAAAAATTATGCATAATTTCAGTAAAAATAATTTCTTTAAAATTTAATAATTAAATTAAATAATCATGATCATTCATAAAATTATTTAATTTAAATTAAAAATAAATATATATATTAATTACTTTTTTTAATTCTTACTTACCTTTAAATATATATATATTAATTATATGATACTTACTTGCTATAATGTATATATATATATATATATATAAATTGAATTTGTAAGTAACTGACACGAAAGGAAGAACTTACCTTAGTATAAGGTATATATATAAAATGAATTTGTAAAGAAGAACTTACCTTAGTATAAGGTATATATATAAAATGAATTTGTAACTGTGGTCCGATATATATTAATTCCTTTTCTTCTTCTAATTTAATTTCTCTTTTATATTTCACAGTTTATAGCCATTCTTCTTCGCCTATACCTGTAACATTTTTTTTTTCTCGACAGCTTTTTCTTTTTTTAGTTGTGCTAACTAATTAACCCTAATATTTCAATATATATATATATAGATAATAATAATGCTTAATGATATTAAGATTAGGTTAAATGTGTTTTCATCTTAGCTCTTCAAAGCACATTAAAAACAAAAAACTTAATATTATCTTAAGATATATCATAAAAATATTTAATTATCTTAAGATTAGGTTAAAGTTTGAATAAATATTTTAACATAAAATATAATTTCAGATTTATGAAAATGTGTTATTAAATGCATAAATACAGTCTTATGTGTCGTAATTATAAAATATATACCTGGATTACGATTATTTGAAACTTGATCATTTGTTTGGCTTTACATAATTTAATAATAAAATTATTTATTATGATTAATATGATTGTAATTAACAATATGATGCTAAATTTTGAAAATAAAGTTAAATTTTTTCCTTTAATTTTATACTAAAATAATTAATATATTTTGAGAATTCATAACCAAGATAGTTATAAGTTACCTACATTATTATTATTTTCACTTAAATTAAATAACATATATGATAAATTTTATATTAAAAATTTAAATCTTAATAATTAAATAATTTAAATAACATATTTATATGTTTAATTGAAAAAATAATAACATATTTAATATAATAAAAATTCACTTTTCTATGAAATAATAAAACGTTCATAAAATACAAAGTATTTCTCTTTTTAAAATTTCATTATCTTTTAGAGTTTAAATATTTGTCTTTACAAAAAGTAGTGGGTCTCATATCCTTTACAAGTATGGCTCAAAATAAATTTAATGTCTAATTTAGTACAAATTTTAGTAAATTTTAGTTTTAAAATTTAATTTCACTAATTTAATACCATAATTTTTTTATTTTAATTTATTTGATATTCATAAAAATTTATATATTAAATTTATCATTTAATTTATTTAATAAATATTATTAATATTAGTCAATTTTTTACAATCTTAACCACTTGCATGAGTCCACCTCTGAAAATATTTATCTTATCATTAATAACAATTATACTTGAATATCATTATTATTAGATAAAGTTATTATCGGTAAATCATTCTTATAATAATAAGAAAATGTATTGCGACAGTAATGTTACTAAAGATAATAATCCTTTCTCATTAATAATAATTAATGAATATTTTTTAAGGTGATTTTTTTAATAACATTTATACCCCTTCTATTTATATAGGATGTGATCCCTTATAAATATCAAAATTAATGTATTCATAACATTTATCTCCTTATTAAAATATTTTAGTCTGAAATCCAATTCAAGTAATGAAACCCCTTTCAGCCATGTTGATTCCTTTTTTGAATCAAATACATTTGTTCTATGTATCAAATTGAAAGAGGGCATTTATAAATTTTAAAAAAAAAAATCAATAACAAAAATTAATAATAAAATTAATTATTAAAAATACGATACATTAACTAAGCTATCAAACACATATAATGATAACGAATAATTTCAATTTATTTTTTTATATCAATACATTACTATTATCATTAATAAATTAAATTTAAAAAATTTAATACGATGATATAAAAATTTAAAATAAAAAATTATACCATTAATCTTTTCATAGTATAAAAAACATAATCATAATTTTTTTTCTTTCTATTTTCATTTTTTCCCATAAATTTTCATAAATACTTTTCTCCAATTTATCATATAAAACACGTGTAATTAACTTCGAACAAAAACTAGAAAAAACTACTCAAAATAATTAAAAGGTGTACTATTACTTAAATTAGATTATTAAAATAGAATACTTTTACCAATACATTCTCTTGAATATCAATGAAGTTCTAACTTACGCCTTACAGTAACCAAAGTCGGTGGACATATATTTCCCAATAACTATCTCTACATATAAATTCTCTGTTAAAGTTTCAATAAAAATTAATAAACTATTTCCTCTAATAACTAATTACGATAATACTGGCTTCAAAGCAATAGCAGTAAATAGAAAGGTTCAAAGATTTAAGAAAAAGTTGAATAATAATTACCGTGACAATATTTCCTAAATTACACCATCCATCTTTAAATCTTAACTAAATTTATACCTAGTTTCTAAAATTTTAAAACATACATTTAATCCCAAATTTTTAAAACTTCACACAGATTCTTAAACTAAATTGTAAAATTTAAAAACTTCAGAACTTGTGTTAACTTATTTAAAGTTTTGGACAAATAAAGTAGTTAAACTCTCTGATTTATTGTTTATGACATGGACAACTCTAAAATGTAGCTTCTCAAATCCAAACAGAAACAGAGAAAACAAGCAAGCTTGGTATTTCAGAGTTAACAAAACTTAAGTGCGTACAGTTAAAAAGGTTCTGTGAAGTTAAATGCAAGAATCATTATACTGTTCACAGATCTAGACTTGGCTTAGGCTCCATCTGGTTGAAGAAAGGGGTTGGCAATCTCATCAGTGCCATCAGTTGGAGACACAAGCATCACAGCAGTTCCTCTGCAGACCTGAAATATAATAATACTTTGTTATACTTGTTGCTGAAATGAGGTCAAAAAAACTGATAAAATACATAAATTATGATAATAAGATATCAACAACTTGTGTTCAAACAAACTTTTTTATTTAGGAATATTTACATAGATTCTCTCAACAGTTAAGTTCTCCTTCAAGCACTAAAAATTGAAAAGAACATGTGAGAATCTAAGAAAGTATATGCTACGTGTTAATTGTCTGTCATTCTCTATCATGATAAATCACAATTGATGTAACACATTATTATTGGTAAGTATAATAGAACCAATATAACCATATCCAATAAAAAAACTGTCTCATAAGTTGTGATTGTGATATATAAAAGTATTTTTATTCTTTCGACAAAAAAAGGACACTTTCATAAAACTTATGCCTAATTTAATGGAGACAATGCCAACGAGCAATGCTTCAATGGTATAACAGAAGAAAGGTGTGGGGTTGAATGAGTGTTTGAGTTTAAGCTATATAAAAAAAAATGAAGACTGTTAGAATAGCAAAAGAAATATTGTAAAAAGAATGAAAAGAAAACTAAAGACTTTCATCGTCAAATAACTAGATGCTTACGAGCACAAAAACCCCTATATATATATATATAGTTGAACAGTACCAGTTAAGAAACATAATTGAAATGGCATAACAGACATAATGACCATAATTTTAACTAATTATTAAATCCATAATTACAATATTATTTCCTTAACTCATTCCTGATATAAATCTCATAATTTACTCTCAATAAAGACATCACAATGCCAATGTATTCAGCGAGTGACAAAAAATCAATCCATAAAAGGTTTAATCGTAAGACATAACCTCTTTCATTTATGGAATTTCATTTTTAACCCCATAGGTGAAAAAAACATATATTTATTTTATTACAACGTAAATGAACATATATTTTTTAACGTTGTAAGAAAATAAACATATATATTTTTTAATGAATTAAAAATGAAAACAGTTAAATTACTGAATCATTTATACAACAGAGAGTTGTATTTTTAAGGAAAGAATTTTTAGGATTAACTATCTTAGATTGTACCTGTTAAATCAAACTTATACAATTTCCATCATATAAAAAATATTTATCCAATTGACACTAATAAAAAAAATTATACGATTTACTTGGTATTAAAATTAAGATAGCATGACATTTTGATCACTTTACTCTTACAAATTAGACACATTAGTTACTTTTCTTAAAATTGGTACACTAATCACGTTACTATTGCATTTTTGGATACTTTAATCATTTCTTGCCAATTTTGGTTTTTTTGGATCATTTTTTTTAAAACACTCAAATTGAACCTTACTAACAAGAGCTAATAGATGTAGGAAAATGTCTTAAAAAGTCAGAAAAAATTGAAAAATAAAGTTATTAAAATTATCAAAATTGGTCTAAAATGACTAAAGTATCTACAAATGTAACAATAATATAACCAAAGTGTACTAGTTAAAAGTAAAATGACCATTGTGTCTAATTTGTAAAAGTAAAGTGACCCCAAGTGTACTTATTCTTTAAAATTATTTATATGACTGATACCCTAAAATATTTATCCAATTTTCTCCCTCTTGTTTTAGTTATGAAAAAATTAGGTTCTTAAAACAGAATTTTGGTTAAATTACAACTGTCAAACGTTAATTAAATCACGTTTTTGATATGTGATATCGAAAAGAACTAACTAAGTTTTTCCACATCAAATACATGAATAAATTAGTATTCAACAATTAGTAATTAATTGAATAAAAGTTCCTTTAAAGAGCCAATTCGATAACATCTGAATCAACAGAGAGTAAGCAAAATGGATAGAAGAATTTAATAGGGAGGAAATTGGATAAGTTTGATTAAACAGGGACTCTAGTGTAGTTATTCATTTTTAAATTATTTTTTTAATTTATTGGAGTAAATTAGTAAATTGGATAAGATTGCTCTCTATATTTTGGATGGTTCGTTTCCGTACATTATTTTCACATTATGTAGATTAGTTTGCATGAAAGGTGCCACTATTTTTTAAATCAACTTAAAATTAAGATGATCTTAATTCTTAAGTGCACAAATACATACACTCACGCACAGACACACAAAAGATAAGCATTTAATCTCATCTGCACACAAAAGAGCAAAACTATCAACACATTCATGGTTCTTCACTGCTTATAAGCTAACATGGAACAACTAATATTGACAAGCATAAACAAAAGAAAGGTGCACGAGAAACATGCATACTATTAGACCAAGGCGTCTCGTCTGATCAGTAGTCTTTAATGGATCATCATGATCTGCAATGAAAGTGAAAATCCTCAAATCTATATGTGATCTACCATCATGTACCATGGAAAAACTGATAGAACAACAGTTCTTACTCCTTGTAAGAATAGAGTCATCCTGTCTCCAGACATGAGAAATTCTTATAGGACCACCAAAGGTAATAATAATTATATGTACTCTTACAAAAGCTCGTTCAAAAACGGGGAGGGGGGGAGTTCAAAGGCTGTTGTAAATAAAGTGAGTTGAAAACCACCTGAATTTATCGTTCTGAACCAGATTGGATTAAAAAAACAAGGAAATATTTTCAGACTCCATTCTCTCATTTTCACAAGAAGCAAGCAGTTAAAAACTAAAACATTAGAGAAGATGTCATTACTCTAAATTTTATGATTTATATATAAGTTTTCTTTCATCAGGCTAATTGTTTCTCATTAGCTACAACAAAACTCCTCAAGTTTAGCTAACTGATAGTAATATCTAGAGCCATTCAACTCAAAAGGACTCATAGAAAAAGAAATATATAAAGTCATATCTCTAAGTACGTAGGTCATATTTGGAGCTTTTTATGTATCAATTATGAGAAAGACAATTAGCCCAGACAATTGAAGCGCCTACTCCCACCCAACCTTGCTGATCAGGAAGGAGAGCATGAAATATTTAAAACATGTGCCTTATGAAGTATATTTCAATGCATAGATTCAACCAAGTCACCCAATGTTGTGTATGTTCAAGAACATGCCCTAGAATATTACCTCTCAGAAATTCCACTGCTTCATCCAAGACTAGGTTTAGAAGCTGATCGTATCCTTTTAAAGTTCCTGTCACTACAATCAAATGAAAAGAATAAAAATTCAGAATGTATTTCACAAAGACTACCGATGAAAATATCAAATGTAGTTAAGAACATCATATGAAGATTGCATATAAAATCTTCATATAAACTTTCGTTTCTTTTTTCATTATTTTGGTTATAACCTTTTGAATAAACACAAAAAAAATATATAAATAAAGACAGTAGATCTGCTGAAAATGTTTCCCAGCATGGGATATCCTCAGAGTTGTCCAAATAAAAAGAAACAAACTACAAGGACTGAATAACTTTATAAAGTCCACAATTTTTTGTCCAAAAGTCCTGTTGCTTTCCAAAGTCAACTTGTACAAGTGTTTGACCAGCCCGAAGCATGAATTCATTCTTCAAATTTTATCTACTTACAATTTACTCTTAACATTGGAAGTAGGAACATCAGACAAGTTTAAATGAAGAGTCTGACAAATAAGATTTAAGTTCCATTTCACTTTCTTTACTATCAAGTCAGCTAGATTTACCCATAACGCCATAACTGGAGGTCTAAAGCCAGTAGAACCCATAAACTCCATCTTTAACCACATTACTTCATTATTGAATAATAGCAGCCACTTAAATTTTTGAAAATTTAACTAAATTCCCATCTCTAATTAATAAACTCATAAGAAAAATGATGCAGTAAACCTTGTCTACCGCCAGTCAGCTTGACTTGAACACCTTTGTCAACAAACTTGGCCAGGTCCAGCACTGTTTCTTTCCTTCCCGACTGAATAAAAATTTAGAGCAAACACAACGATGAAACAATACCCAAAATTAATCTAAACATATTCAAATCCTTTTCCCTGTAACTTTTAAGTCAGGAACATACCATCTTATATGAATATCTTCGGCACCACGTCTAGATGCTTTATTTGAGATAATAAAATTGGAAAACCCTAGAAACAGAACGGATATAGCAATGATTAGCTAAAAACATACCTGAGTCGAAGATATGTCTAAGCAAGGAGGCAAAAAAATTGAATCTTGGAGAATATTTAAGCTAATAAGAAATTAAGCAAGCAAAGAAGCTCCAAAGTTCTCTTAATTCCCTTCTTTCCCTCAGAAAATGTATCAATGCAATGTCACCAAGACAGTACATGAAATTATTTATTCTAAATCAGCAAATACACAATATAGCGTGCTCATCTTAGAGAAGAACAGAGATACAATGGTCCTAAATTTCTTCCCATTTTATTTCATCTAAACATATCAAATTACTTTGTGAAGCATACTCCTTCGAAGTTTGAACATACTAAATCCCTAATAAGTTCAAATGAACAAAGTAGAGATAAATAGTAACATATACCAGCCCAGTCAATCTAGAATACTAGATTAATATAAAATTTCAAATTAAATACAAAAACATGTTGAGAGAGCAGTTTCAATAAAATATGGAGATCAAATCTAAAATTTTCAGGGACTAAAAAAACAAAGTACCCATCATCAAAGAGAAAAGAACCAGAAAGCAAGCTAACAGGTCCAACTAAAATCAAATTAAAAGTTCAAAGAGACGTGAGAGAGTACCTGGGTAGCGTATCTGCGTATGAGATGATTCGAGAGTGGGCTGCCTTAGAGGCTTAGACCGATGTTGGAAAGATGTAAACGCTTTTTGTCGTGACTCGCGTGAAATTGGAAATGCAAGCTGCTATAGACCTACTCAATGACAATAATGACCCCCATAATGGAGATATTTTTATATTACTACCATAAAAAAATATTATTTTTATTTTTATTATTATCACCCTAACAAATATATAAAATATTCATTTTATCATTAATATTAATTACACTATAATAATTTTACTTTTAAATAAATTTATCATTATCAAAATATTTCTACAAACTACATTATAACTACCCGTTATATAACTTTATTAATATTAATTATTTATTTAATTTTTTAACAATAATGATTTTTTAAAAGTAAACATTAAAGTTATTTTTTATTAAATAAAAAAATATTAAATAATGAGATACCAATTTTGATCTATATTAACAAAGTGGAAAATAATACCACTTAAATTATAAATTAATACCAACATATTTTAATACTTGTTAACATGGATGACCATTTTTTCTAAAAATCAGCCCACCGTTAACTCTACTCATGCTTTTTTGTTAAATATCGATAGATATAAATAAGTCTAAAAATTATATAAATTGATGTGATAAATTTGATTATAGGTTTTAAAAATGATAAAATTGACACAACAAAATTTAAAATACTCTATAGGTACACTACTTTTTAAATATATATTTTTTATTTTTTACATATATAATTATATTATTTCTATAAAATTATAATTATATTAATATTTTATTTAAATTGTAATTAAAAAATTAATATAGTTTATAATATTATCCAAATAATACTCAATTTTAAATATTAATAATTTATTTGATAATGTATCCTTAATTTATCATGAAATATATAGTAAAGTGAATATTAGTTTGAGATCCTAAATTTCATAAACTATTTATATATATTTATTCTTTTAATTAAGTTTTTATTGTAATTATATCTAAATATTGATATTTTTAAAATAATGTTAAGAAGTTAAAAAAAATTTATCACAAATTAATAATGTTAATATGAATGGTTTACTTTCAAGTTAAATTCATAATTTACTATATTTTAATATAATTAATAATTTTTATTTATTAGAAAAACAAATAAAGAAGAAAAATAATAAAGTGACTTAATTTGTGTCACACGTGTCCTTAAAAAGAGTTCTAAGGCGAATTTTGGGTAATTAATAAATAGAAATTACGGGGATTTAGAAAGAGTATGAGATTTTATTTTAGAACTAAGTTTCTAATATAAGTTCCCTTGTTTAAAAAATTTAATTGTTTAAAAATTAAAAATTATCTAATATTATAATTGTAAATTAACATGAGATGATATTTCAATAAAATTTATTTATCGTTCTTAAATAATATAACTTATTTGATTTTATAAATGGATATATTTTACTAAAATTTTATAAATATGTCTATTATGTTAATAATCGTTAAGTATTAAGTTTTCATAAGTTTAATTATTTTTTATTAAAAAATGAGTATTTTGTGTTTAGAAATTAGATAATTAACTCTTACTTAAACTCAAAAACTTTATTTAATTTTACAACACAAATAAAGATTTTAATTATAATATAAAAGTTTATATTCAATTTTTAGAAGCAATATTTTAAAATATCATTACTATATTAATTCAAATAAACATACTATGTATATTAGAGAGTAATATTATTTTTAAATCATCAAATCAAATAAGTACCCTTTTCAAATTAAGTAGTTATATAATAAATAAATAAGGGATATTTGTCTGCATGTTTATGACCAACGTACATATAATTAAGACTTTTTTATCTACTTATGTAAAAATCTATGCACCTATTAAGAGTTTGGTGAGTTTTTTTTTTAGTAAAATATTTCATATAAACTAATTATAATAATTTTATATGCATAAATAAACTTCTAGTTATATTTATTTCTTTAAAAAATTTAATAAAATTTGTGTATATTTTAATGTAATAATTTGTATTAATTTTATAATTATAATTATTAAAAATTAAATAAATAAGTTGTATAATTATTATTTTTATAAACTTGTCCACTAATAGGGTATTTTTACTGACTCAATTTTTTTTTCCTCAAACCATAATAGTTTTTGATTGAATGCATTAATATAATCTTAAAAAAATACTAAAATCAATTTACTTAGTATGAATTTTTTATTTTTGAAGTTATAAAGAGTTTATTCAATTTATTGATAACCTATTTATGTTATAAATTATTCTGTAGCTTCTTAATAACAATGAACTGTATAATAAAACAAATGTTAATTATTAATTGAATATGGTCTTACTTACATGATTGGTTATATAAGTGGTGGATTTTAGATACAATAATACTAATAAATATCATGTTTTGTTCTATACAAAATAATATTAAAATTTTTACACAAATTGATTTATAATAGAAAAACAAGAGATATCATGCCCTTTTTTATATATTCTAGTATGTATTAAAAATTACTCAAGTATTATTGAATTTTGGTGAGTCCAAACAATTAGTATTTTTTATTTCAATAAATATATATATATTTATTTTGTTTTCCTTTTACTTATTTCTTAAAACAATATGATATGATATGTTTTTTTTTAATTAAATGAGATTTTTAAATAATTTCAAAATTATCAAAATAAGATCTATCTGTAAAACAATTACATAATCAATCTAACCGATGTATTTTCATCCTACTTGTTGATGCTTCCTGAAAGAGTCACTCTCAATGACTTTGTCCACGAGGGGCTAATTTTTAAATTGTATACAATATTAGGGCTTTCTGAGAATAAAATAAAAGAAAGCACCATTTTCAGATTTGTATGTAAAAGGCTTGCCCGCCAAAGTTTTGGAAACAAAGGCCCAAAACCCCCAATAACATCCCGCAAATCGTAAATAGATCACAAAGAGTCTAAGTATGAACTGATAAGTCAGGTCAGTTTCCGTTCGTTTCTCGAGAAAATCATACTTAGGTTAACATTCTTTCTTATAATTCCGAAATTTCAGCGAAGAATGCAACGAAGCCTTTAACTTCTTTTTTCCCCCTCATTTTTTCTCGGCTTAGGCAAGAAGAGAGTTTGAATTTCAGTAATCTGAATATCTAATTGAGTTTTTCATTTCTACCATCGCAGGTTCCACTGGATTTAAAGTTTTGGTTGTTTTTTTTTTCATTTGGATGATACGAGATTGATACTGATTGTGAATTGTAAGTACATTTTGATTTTCCCTTTTGTTTTATGCTGCGATTATAATCCATGCATTAATTTTATGGAAGATATTACAATTGTATTGCTTCATTTGACTAAGTTTTCCTAATCAAATTTAGTAGCTGGTCTTCCCTTTGTATCCCGGACTTAGATGGCAATTTCAGGATATACATTTCAATAGAAAAACGTATCATATTTATAAAAAAATACTGTTGTAGAATTTATATATAATATAAAAGTTTTAATATTAAATGATTTATATTGTTTATACATTGTATAAAAAAATTAAATTGCATAAGAGTTTTTAATTATTCAACGAAATATCAAAAAAATTAAAATATTAATCTATAAAAAAATTATGGAATAATAATGTTATAAATAAGTGTAATTTAATTTTTACATGAGTTACATAAAAAAAATTATAATCATAACTTTATAATGGTAATAAGTTTAGAGTGTAGTATGAAAAACATAAATTTAAGTTTTTATATTATCATATATATATTTAAAAATATAATTTTTTAAATTTATATTATAAATTTAAATTTTTTAATATTATTATTATGTACAAATGATTCTTTAAAAATTTAATTTTTTACTTTTTAAAAATAATGATGACAACGAAGTCAAACCAATACATTTTAAAATCTTTTTTTTATGATAATATATAATGGTGTTTTAAGAATTCAATTTTTGAAATTTATAATATAAATATAATTTTTAAAAAATACAACAACGTGATAAAAAAATTTATTTAAATATAATTTAATTTATAAATAAGTTTGACTAAAAAACATAACATGATACATGAAAATTGTCTCCATAAAACATAAGTTTAAGTCTTAGTATTATTATTTTAAATATTTAATTCATTAAATATGATCATGTGAGAGGAAAAAAATGAAAGAACGTTAACAAAAATAATAAAAATAATTTTTTTATGCATTTAATAAATATAAATATTATTTATATATAATTTAATTCATGTATGAGTTAAATAAATACTTAATTATAATTTTATAATAAGTAGTTAAATTACGAGACTAAATCATTTAAATATAATATATTTGATACTTAATATATATAAATCAATCCAAAATGAATATAAACCCAAAATAACATGTATATATTTTAGAGTATTAAATTGATCACAAAATCAATATATTTATATATTTATTTTACTTACATTTTACATATAAATAAATATGTATTATACATATAAATATCAATATTATTTTAATGTCAATTCTATAAATTTTATATAATGTATAAGAAATATAATGTATTTAATTTTAAAATGTTAACTTAAAAAAATATATATCATAATACGTGTAAACATTATATTAATATCTTTTTTGATTAATATGAGATGTTTTTTTTATTTACTAACAAGCCTTTGGTTTGATCAGCGATAGATTTAAAATTTACGTACAGAATGGATACTATATACATAGTAAAAAAATAATACTAGTTACCTTTTAATTGAAAAATATGTCACATGTATCACATTTTAGTAAAAATATGTTTAAATTATTTAATTTTGTTGATATATTCAATGTTAAAAGTTTAAAATTTAAAATTTAGATAAGGTACAGTTCTATTATACATACTAATTTATCAATAATTATATAAATATTATATTTAAAAATTTATTTATCGAAAATTAAGGTGAGATATATGTCACTTCTTACTAATATATATATTTGCCCCTACATTTAACTCTAACACTTTATATTTTTAATATATTTTAGTTATTTGTATTTTTTTTATGTAAGGCTAATGTATTTTTTTAATCCCATTAGTTTTTTGTATTTTTTGGACTATTAATGACTAAACTCATATACTATTTAAGTTGTATAATATATAAACAATATAAAGTATTTAATCTTAAAAAATTGACTTTACATTGAAGTGAGTTTCATATTACTTGTAAACATATTACTAATATTTTCTTAATTAATATAGGATATTATTTTATACAAAAATATTATTCTTCAAAGTGTGAGTCATTTAAACTATCACTTTATATTTTAAACTTATTTTATCATATTTTAATTCTATTCTATCCTTTGTCATTTTTTTTTTACAAACTCATGTTTTTTTATGTGTGAAGGTTTATTAGTTTTTTAGTTTTTTCGCTATTTGATCGATTAAAACTTACATATATGTATATACTTTACACATATAACTCCAAAAAAAAATTACTATAACTAAATTTATAATTTTTTTTCTAACTAATTATAATATTATTTTAGATTTTATTTTTATATCAATTATATTATTTGTATTAAATAAATAATTAAAAATAAATTATATAAATTAACTTATAAGTTTATTTTTTTATTGTCTCAACTAAATATTATATTTTATTTATTAATACTAAAAAATATAACAATTTTAAATTTTACTTATATATATATTTATTACTTTTACCTTTATGAAAAAGAATCTAATAGAATATAGTAACTTAATTGGACGTAAATATGTTATGAATATGTATATATTTTTTAATAATTTAGTTTTATTGTTATTAAAAAATGATTGTATAAGGTAAAATAAATTTTGTTATGTTTTTATTTTTATTTTTTTAAGTATATTAAATAGAGATTATTTTAACATTAGTAAACTTTAATCGAAACAATTAAAGAAAAAATAAAAATAAAATAAAAATAATTATTTGTTTTATACAATTATTTTTTCATAATAATATAAATAAATTATTATAAAAAATAAATATAAAATTTAAATAAAATATTTATAATAAATATGGGCATATATTATTATTATTATTATTAAAATGAATGAATATTACTAAATTTCATATAGTACAAAATCGTCTAGGATACTTATCCTTGACCATATAATTTAACGTGCTATGTCTTATAAAAAAAAACAAAATTTAACATGATGTGTTGTAGTTATGTCCCTATTTCCAACGATTTTATACCATTAAAGGAGAAAAATACATCACGTGACTTGCAAATATTTCGTTTTTAACACTTTTTACCTTCAACTTGATTGGAAAAAAAATGATTATTATATAAGTAACAGTTTTTTATTGTCGACTAGTTTTCTAAGTGTAACGAAACAATATTTAAAAAAAAAAATTAATTGCAAGGAGTTGATTACTGAGAATAAAGATTGATTAGGCCATTAGGGTCAATTAGTACCGTTATTTTAAAAAAATATCATGTTATTTTTAGGTTGTGTATAGTTAATTCTAAAAATAATTTTAAATTTTAAATCATAATTTTTTATTTAAATAAAATATAAGAATGCACTTGAAATATAAGTGATTTTTTTACTAATAAATATCGGATAAATTTTAATTCTTATAACCACAAATAAAGCTATAATATTTATTTAATTTTGTTATTTTCAAATCTAAGTTTTTTTCCCATAAGAAAAGGATATTTCAAATATTTTGTTACATAGCTTTTTCTAAAAGAAATGTTTGTTTGTAACTTGGAGTTATTAAGTTAATCTCAATTAATTAAGTATATATTTAATAAGTGTATTTGTTTTTTTATATATAGATCTAATTTCCATATTATTATATTAATTAAATTAATTTTAATATTTTTTTTAAAATTATAAAACTTGATCATCCTAATTCGATAATTACACAATTTAAATATCTATTTTATAATAATTATGAAAATAAATTTATATATTTTTTAATAAATAAACTAAATATTTTTTTGGGATGAGTTTATAATTTATCTTTGTTTTTTTTTTCTTTAAAAAATATTTATTATAAATTTGTGATAAATTATAAATAATATGTTATGATATTATTAATAAATATAATTAAATTTATACGAATATTTTTAATAAAAAATATTATATAAATTATGATTGTGATATATAAATTTTTTTTTTTAAAGTCGGCTTCAAATAATGATGAGAAATGTTAACGTGACATCAATTTTATCACATATTTTATATATATTAAAATTATTATATAAATAAAATAATTAATTTTTTTAAATAATATTAATTATTATAATATAAATTTATGTGTTACACCGACGAGAATAATAGAAGAGAGAATAAATGCCATTCCAGTTCAAGACAAGCAATTTAATGCAAACACGGAAAGGATGGTGAGCTTTTATAAATATGTCCCACACTATTCATAAATATATTTACTCAAGAAGAAGTTAGGGTAGAGGATGTTCGAACTTTTAGTTTAGATAATGTTTGATTAATAACAACATTAATGGTAATAAAAATTATTTTAAATATTTTTATATTTATTTTGATTATTAATTTATAATAAAATGTAAAAATATTTCATTAATAGTAAGAATGTTTCCTAATCATGCATTTTTCAAAAATACATTAAATTACTCTATTTTTATATATATTTATATAATAATTTATTATTTTTTCAAATTACTTATTATATTTTTTCAATAATATAATTATTTTAATTTTATCATGTAAATAAACGTAATTTATATTAAATTTTATTCTTATTATCACTTATTTAGTATTTGTTAAATTTAAAAATATGGGACGTATATCTAAAGTACAATATTAAATTCCAACCAGGAACTCTGCCTTTCCCAAGGATTTAACAAAATCTGATAAATAGCATTAAAAATGAAAGTCGATTAAGATCCCAAACCAATTACTTAAATTTAAGCACAAATATACAAATAAAGTTGCTGGTCTTTGCTCACCATTTTCGTACTTCGGTAGGAATCTACTTTCTCTTCTTCACGTGCATGGCAGTAGCTTATGTCTTTCTTAATCCAAACAACATACATACATATATATATATATATAAAACACACAAATTACATCGTAAATAACTTTAAATTAACTAATAAATTGCACTTCATTACAATAGTAATACATTAAAACCACATTTACGAAACAGAACTGATATATAGTCTGGTTTTGTATCGGCCGAATTATCTAGCAAGTTTTAAGTGGGTTCCCACAGAGACAATCATTGTTTGCGAATGAAGATGCCTCAAGGTGATCAAATGGTGACCCCACTGGAATAGCACCACAAAGATGATTGTGGCCCAGATCTAAATGACCGATATATTTTGCCGACGATAAAGTACCCGGTATCGGACCCTTTAAGTTGTTGAACGATAAATCCAGAGCCATGAAATACGTGTTTGGACCGAAAACATCGGGTATGTTACCTTCTAAAGAGTTTCGGCTCAAGTTCAATATGCCCATACCCGAGTTGCTTAAAAGCGTCTTTGGTATTTCACCTGAAAATAAATTACTGTCCAGGTTTAGTACAGAAAGAACCGGCATTTTTCCGAGACGATCCGAGATACAGCCTGATATCCGATTCATGGACAAGTCCAAATCGGCTAGGCGATTCATCTTGGCAATCGACTCCGGGATAGACCCAGTAAGTTTGTTTCGGTTAAACAAAGCCCGACTCAACATTTTCAGTTTGCCGAAATCAGCCGGTATTTCGCCAGTGAGTTGATTGTTGCTAAGGTCGAGGTGCTTTAGGCCGCTAATGTTGACGATACTCGTCGGAATCTTACCTGATAAAGCATTATCGGCGATGTTTAGCACAGTCAGCTTCTGCAGACACCCAATATCGGCCGGTAAGTCGCCGGAAATCCGATTTCCTATCAAATCAAGAACACGAAGAGACGAGAGTGAAGTGAGACACTTGGGTATCTTCCCGGATATATCCTTCCAGTCAGCGACAACGAGGGTGGTGAGACGGTCGAGTTTACAGATCTCAGGTGAGATTGAACCTGTCATGTAACCAGTCCGACCCGATTTAATAAAAATCGGATCTTCAGATTCGCCACGAAGGTTAATGTCGACAACTCGGCGAGTTTCAGGGTCACAACTAACACCGTACCAGTTAAGACAACAGTCGGTACCCGTCCAGGAGTTGAAGATGCCCAAATAAGGTTCGGTAAGGGCGGACTTGAAGGCCATTAAAGCTGCCCGGTCTGACGGTGGACAACAGTTAACAGTCGAGAAAACGGCCATAAATGTGAGTGTTAAGAACAGCAGTATTATTCCCATTTTTTTCTTCTAATAAAACCAAGAGATTTTTAAACCTGTGGAATGAATATCGTAAGACTTGGGTTTGGGTTTTATTAATTTTCTTGCTTAGCTTGCTCAGTTGCTGTCTCTTTTCTCTCTCTTGCTGCAATGAATGTGTGTACAGAAGATATATATAATAATAATTTTAAAATCTGTGAGAGAGAATTAAAATCGAGTTTGGTTATTTTTATCAAAATTATTTATTTATTGCAAAGGTTTTGTTGTCATTAAGTAGTACCCTTTTCAGTGCAATACTACTTCAATGATATATTTGCACAGCACATTCACATGCAATTTCATGGATGAGAGAGAGTAAAGGAGAGCTAGAGCCTAGAGATAGTAAAATGGTTCACCGTTCATGGTCCTTTTAGATAACAACCAAAAGTTTGAGAGAATAATCTTTATATAAAATTTGTGTCATATTTATTTTATTTTATAAAATTTATAAAATTATAATAAATAAATATAAGATCATATATTAATATTAGCCAATAATAATAACATGATGATGTATTTATTTAAAAAAAAACTTGATGTTATAATTGTTTGGAATGGATATATATATATATATTTAATTATATTATAAAAATTGTAACAAAATAATTAATATAATTATACTTAAATTTTCTTATATATGTATCAAACATGTCTTAGTTTTAATATTATTTTTATATATTATAGTTATAATTGAAATGATATTGTTTTATTAGTTATAATTATGTAAATATAATTATTCTTGTTAATAATACTATACGATAAAAGTGTTAAATAAAAATTTCATATTTTTAATTACTTTAAAACGGTAAGCAGATAACCTGTACAACTATAGTATGTTATCATCATTCGAAGAAAAGAAAAGTAAACATAAAATTTTATATTTAATTTTTCACAAAAAGAAATTGAATATATAAGATAACTTCAATTAAATGATTCAATAAGGTATTAAATATGAGATTTTAAAAGTGTTAGCTTTCCTTTTTGAATTTTTGTTTATCCTTGGACTGCAATTTTGTGAACTTTAATTATTGTTATTAAATAAAATTATTATTAATGAAAACATTGAATTATAAAAATCCTTTAATTTTCAGTATGGTTTTTTTTAATACCACACATCTTCCTTCGATTTGGATGAAAATTTTAAGATTAAAGTATTGCCTATAAATCGTGGTCGCAGACTCCCAATGAACCTTTCTTTATATCCATCGGACATTTTAATTATTAAAAAAAACAATTAAATGTATATAATTATTTAAAAAATACAAATATTCTTATTTCATGTTAATTTTACTATTCCACTAATTATCCCCCTTTTTAATAATTTTTCCAGCTCACAATCTCACATAGATTTCCCTACATATCTTATCCAGTCTTTTTGGTCGGGGATTTCATCATTCATAAATTGATGAAATAATAATAAAAGAGAAAAATAGATTAAATTATTTTTGTTTTATCTTTTCAGCCATCTTATGTTTAAAAAAATAAACAACCAGATATAACACTTTATGTTCAAAAAATGTTAATTTAATAATAAAATATGTTAAAGATATTTTAAAATTTATTACATATTTACAATATTTATATAATGATACTACCATATCTAATTGTTAACTTTTTTTACTGAGTTAACGGAAATTCATCATGAGCCCTCGTTATGATCGTCGCTTATTTATGTCTCTTTTTTAATCAATTTTGGAGATTATAAGCCCAAGATTCCAAATTTGTTTTTGTCAAATCCAATCATATTTGATCGACGGTATTGCGTAAATCAGATTTTTATAATCAAACACATAACTATAACTTATAAATTGTCAAATCACTAACGGACATTTGTAAAAAATATGTACACTTTATATATATTTACACGTAAGATAATTCAATAAATTAAAGAGACATAGAAAATAGGGATATAAAATTATCCCTTATCAATACATATATTATCGTGCAGTACTGAATTATAATATAGATATGCTTATATGGATTCAATAACTTGTGATTTTCTGTGATCGACCTTAAAGCCACGAGCATTTATAAAATGATTTTGTATAGTTCATATAAAAATGATAATAAAATGATTTTGTATAGTTCATATAAAATTATTCTTTTAATTAGTTATGGTAGTTAGAGTATTTTAATTTATTTGTTATTTTTTATAATAATAATTTAATCATTTTATTATTTAAAAATGATAATACAATTAAAAATAACTATTTTTTTAATTTATTTTCTCACTTTTCAGTTGTTATTAAGATATGAATTGCATAAATTATGTTAATATAAACAAAAATTACTATAAAATTAATAAAAAAGGAAAACTAAAAAATGATAATTTGTTCAGTTTTTCGTAAACTAAGAAATATTGAAATCAAATCGAACTTGTTAAACCATTCAGTTACCTCTTATTACCGGTTTTAAGGTAATAAGATATTATTATAAATAAAGGTAATCAAATAATATGATAAATAGGGTTGAGGGGCAAAAGAGGTTTTGTAATTATTACAAAAGAATGTTTTAATCTTTTAACTTTTAATTTTAACATTTTATTCATATAATTTTGAAAAAAATATTATGCACATATATATATTTTAAACTTATGAAACTAAATCAAGATTAAAATATCTAATTCATCCAAGGCTAACAAACCACTAACATCCTTTACACATAAATAGTTTTGTTGATGATAGGATTATAAGGGATTTGGAAGTTATATCATGCCTTTTAGCTCCTACGTTTACGCCAGTTTGATAAAACCTACTTATTTTTAAATTGAATTTAAATAACTTTATTTCATGTTAACATTTAATTAACAATTTAATTAAACGTTTGTATATTAACATTTAAATTATAATTTTACATATTTAGGAAATTACTTTTAAAAATGAATAAATTATTAAAAATAAAAATAATTTTAACTTTTTATTAATTATAGTACTTTTTTAAAAATAAACATAAGAGAATAATAACATAAATTATTTTACTTTTTCAACTAACATACAAATTTAACTAATATTAGATGATAATAAATATATATATTATAAATGTATAAAATTAAAAAATAAATATGCATATTAATATATTTAAATCGGTTCGATTAATTGTTAATTTATAAAATTTAAAACCTTAAACAACTCGACTTATATAAGTTTTTGTTTTTTTAAAAATCAAAATCAATTTATTTATATCTATAAAATATAAATATCGTTCTAATTCAACTTAGTTTTAATCAAATAGGTTAGTTTATTGGAAAATGCATCAAAGAGATTATCTTATCTCCATGTGATGCATCATTCTTACGTTATGATAAGGCAACGTGTTTCGAGAAGAACCATAACATCCATATCAATTTTCAAGAATATGATATGCATATATCAAATTTTTGGAATTTATATGGTATATAATTAGGAAAATAATATTAATAATAGAGAGATTTGAGCTTTCAACTCTTATGATGTGCATCGATGTGAAAAATTAACACGTAAATTTGCATCTATATTATTTAAATTTTTATTATGTATCAATATTATTTAAAAAATTGAATTATTTTTTCAATTATCAAAACAATTGTGACAATAATTATGACACAAGATGATATCTAAAAATTATAGATGTAAAATTAGGTATAAAATTAAGGGAAAAAATATTATAAAAATCACTCAATTTTTGTCATAATAACACTCTAATTGCATAGGTTTTATAAAAGATACATAAGTCTATCTATTTTTAAAATTATGATATTTTAATCACATAACTCAAAAGTTATTGAATAAAATATCTAATTTTTATCTAAAAAATAAACATTTTAATAACATAATTTTAAATTTACATAAATCATATGACCAAAATGATTTAAAAATATAATCAAAGTGAATTAAATAAAATACCACCTACAAATTAAGCTCTCCATGTCACTTTTTTTCCCTTTTTATTTTTTTAGATTTAATTTGATCTTTCTTTCTTATCTATCTATATTAGTTATTCTATAGCTTCACTATTTTCTTACTTTTTTTAAGTATAAATAAATACCAAAATATTTATAAAATAAACACATAATTAAATATCAAAATATTCTTAAAATAAATACATTTATTATAATTATAGATTATTATGTATAAAAAGCAAGATTAATTAATTAACACTACATTAATAATTTTTTCTTATAAAAAGCAAGATTATTAGGTACAAAAAGCAAGAATAATTATATATTATTATGTAAATAAATACTTTTTTAATCTCTTTTTTGCTCACAAAAATATTCATAAAATAAATACGTACACTCTTTATTTATAACACAATTAAATATAAATAATATTTTTAAAATAAATACATTTTTTATAATTATCTATTATTATATATTAAAAATGAAAATAAACAATCATTAGTACATTGGTTATTCTCCTAATCCACTATTTTGTTATTTTTTTAACACGTAAATAAATACTAAAATATCACTAAAATGAATACATTTTTTATTTATACATACAAATGAATACCAAAATATCTCTAAAATAAATGCATTTTTATTCATTCATAAAATAAATGCTAAAACATCCCTAAAATAAAAAAAATTTATAATTATAAATAAAAAGTGACAATAATTAATGAACAATACATTGATTATTTTTCCGCTTTATTGTTCCATTTTTTTACACATAAATAAATAAAAAATTGTTCCTAAAATAAATATATTTTTTATTTTTTCTTATACATTAATAAATACTAAAATATTCTTATATATTTAGCAAATTTAAAAATTATGTTTAAATATATATTTTTAAGTCAAAAATTGTGAAACAACACCAATTATTGCTAGACAATAAAAATACCATACATTTACTAAATTTAAATATTGTAAAATTGTCTATATTTTCTTAGAAATAATATTATTATTTTATATCAATTATTAACATAAAATAACCATATAAAAATAAATATAATACTTAGTAAATTATTTATAAATTTAAATAACTTTATTAATTTAATAACATTTCATGTAATGATATGGATCCAAAACTAATTACTTAAAAACAAAACAAAACAAAAAAAAGAAGAAGATGACGACGATGATGTTAACAATTTTTGAACTTAAAGTCAACCGGATTGTAATATTTATTATTACAAACCGTTTAAATTGGTTCAAAATTTTGATTTGTGTCGGTTTTTAAGTTTTTGTGTACCCTATATCAAAAGATGATATATATCAATCTTATCGTAATAATATCATCTTTTTACACATATTAATATTCAAATATGATATTATTTTATTATTTTATTAAAATGTTATAAAATATTATTAAAATGTCTTTTTTTTATTAAAATATCATGATTAAAATATAAAACTCATTTTTTTTATAGATTTTTAAAAAGAATATATTCTCTAACTCTCTGTTTCGTTTTTTGCAAATATATTCTTCTTGAGCGATTCAATATACTCTTTCGAATAAAATTGAGGTTTCAACTTTCAAATTCCAAAATTTCCAATGAGAAAGAAAGAAACATACTTGAAGATTCAGCAAGAAAGACAAATTGAGGATTCAAAGCCTGATAGTAAGAGATTTGTCGTGAGATGAGCTGAAACATTCGTCCGTAAGAATTGGATTTATTGATGATGAATAAACGAATGTTTACAATCTATTTATACAAAAGAAAAGCAAAATTGTAATAATTAAAAATAAACACAATTATGGAGATGCATATTCTTGGACAGCCTATCCTTCCCCACCAAGTTGTTGGTGGCTGCTTCCAGCTAGTGTGTTGGTTGTCACAAGCTGGATATCATGTTCTTTAACATTCCCCCTCAAGTTAGAATATATGTTAATTATTCCTAACTTGTTAAGTAAGCTTGAGAACTGTGGAAAACTCAGAGATTTGGTAAATATATCTGCTGGTTGCTCTAATGTAGAGATATGATAAGTTTTGATCATTCCAGCTTGAATCTTTTCTCTTACTAGATGGCAATCGATCTCTATGTGTTTGGTTCGCTCATGAAACACTGAATTTGATGCAATGTGAAGAGCTGCTTGATTGTCACAGTATAACTTGGTCGGTTGGGAGTGTTTGATACCCAAATCATCCAAAATATATCGTAACCAGGTTACTTCGCAACATGTTGCTGCCATAAAGCGGTATTCTGCTTCTGCACTTGATCGCGAGACTGTATTTTGTTTCTTAGTCTTCCAAGAAATTAGCGAGTTTCCAAGAAACATACAATATCCTGTGGTTGATCGTCGTGTATCTGTGCATTTTGCCCAATCTGCATCACAAAAAGCATTTAGTTGTAATGAACTAGTTGCTGAGAAAAAGAGACCTTGTCCTGGTGTCTTCTTGACATATCTTAGCACTCGTTGAGCTGCTTCCAAATGTGGTTGTCGTGGTTTATCCATATATTGACTGAGAATGTGCACGGCATACACTAAGTCGGGCCTTGTGATGGTCAAGTATATTAATCTCCCAACAAGTCTTCGATAGGATGTGGGGTTACTGATGAATTCCCTTGACCTTGTTGAGGGATAAATTTTGTTCCATAGGTGAGTTGGCAGATTTGGCACCAAGATAACCCATGTCCTCCAATATTTCAAGTGCGTACTTGCGTTGTGACAAAACAATTCCCTTCCTGGAACGTGAAACTTCTATGCCCAAAAAATACTTTAATTCACCGAGATCTTTAAGCTTGAATTATCTCATGAGATGATTCTTAGTTTCTTCAATGTCTTGTATATTGTTTCCTGTTATGATTATATCATCTACATAGACAAGAAGAGCAGAGAAGGAATTACCACGGGTTCGGACGAACAGTGAGTGATCATACTTGGATTGGTTAAAACCAGCTAGCTTAAGTGTTGTTGATAGCTTGATGAACCACTGTCGTGAGGCTTGTTTGAGTCCATACAAGGATTTGTGTAGCTTACATACTCGTGTTTCCCCCTTTCGTCCGAATCCAGGTGGAAGGGACATGTAGACATCTTCATGAAGATCACCATAGAGAAAAGCATTGTTGACATCGAGTTGTCGAAGATGCCAATTTTGAATAGCAGCAACAGCAAGAAGAAGCCGAACAGTGACAAGTTTGGCTACTGGTGCAAAAGTTTCTTGGTAGTCAAAACCTTCAATCTGACTGTATCCTTTGGCCACTAACCGTGCTTTATATCGTTCCACAGAGCCATCAGGATTATACTTGATTTTGTAGACCCATTTACAACCAACTGGTTTCTTGTGTGGAGGAAGCTGTTGAAGCGTCCATGTGCCATTAGTTTCAAGAGCATCCAGTTCATGTTTCATGGCAAGCCGCCATTTTGGATCATTGAAAGCTTCAGCAAAGGTGGTTGGTTCCCTGAGAATGGAAATAGAAGTAGCAAAAGCACGATGTGCAGGTGATAATTGGTCATAGGTAAGTACATGAGATAAAGAATGAGAAGTACCTTTGTCTTTGGACGATGCTGAGTGAGACGAAGGGAAGGATCGAGAAGGCAAGGAAGCTTCTACATGATATTTTTGAAGGTAGCTCGGAACATTGGTGGATCGACGAAGCCTATGTGTGACTGGTGTTGGAGGAGTTATGTGTGGTGGAGAAGTTGATGATGATATTTCTGGAGATGAATTTTGAAGATGAAGAGTGTCTGAGTTGATTGTTGGAAGGAGAGATGGTGTATGATCAAGTGATATATTTGGATTGGTTGATTGAAGAATGTTGGGTATGTCATCATAAATAGTATCATCTGATGGAGGAAATAGAGTTGGAGTGTTGACAGCGGAAGTGAAATAAGGAAATACATGTTCATGAAAGATAACATCACGAGACACTAAAGTCTTGCTTGTTTCAGTTGTAGAGACGATAACCTTTGATCCCAGATGGATACCCAATGAATATGCATTTATGTGACCTAGCATCAAACTTGGTGAGTCGATCATGATGTGTAGACACAAAACAAAGGGAACCAAAAACACGAAGATGTTCATACCTAGGAGTTTTGTGAAAAAGGACTTCAAATGGTGTTTTACCCTTGAGAACAGGTGTTGGAGTACGATTTATGAGGTATGTGGCTGTAAGAATGTCATCTCCCCAGAATTGTTTAGTTAGATTGGCTTGGAAGAGCAATGAACGGCGACATTGAGAATATGACGGTGTTTGCGTTCAGCAACACCATTTTGTTGAGGGGTAGAGACACAACTAGTTTGATGAAGGATTCCCTTGGTAGAAAACAACTGGGTCATAGAGAATTCTGGTCCATTGTCACTACGAATGATTTTAACTCTAGATAAAAATTGGGTTTCAACAAGATTGATGAAGGTGGTAAGAAATGTGCGTGTATCAGATTTAGTATGTAAGAGATAGACCCATGTGTATCTTGAGTAATCATCAACAATAGTGAGAAAATAACGTGCTCCATTAAGTGCTGGAATGTGATAACCACCCCAAATATCGACATGAATCATTTCAAAAGGTGCTTTTGTATTGATGGAACTTAAAGGAAATGGATTACGTGTTTGCTTAGCTAATGGACAAATAGAACAATCACTAATGGAACAAAAAGGTGTGTTGATGGAAAGAGAAATTACACGCAAACTATTATTAGATAAATGACCAAGTCGTTGATGCCATAGATGAGAGTTGGTGGAAGTAGTGTTTGAAACAGAGAAACATCCAGCCTCTTCAGAAATAGTCAGGTAGTAGAGTCCTGCTTTCTCAGTTCCCTTCCCAATCGTCTTCCCTGAGCATTTGTCCTGAACAAAGCACATACTATTAGTGAAGGTGACATGGAAAAATGAGGTTTGAGTTAGTTTGGCTACTGAAACTAAGTTTAATTTGAAGGAGGGAACACACAAGACATTATGGAGTATGAAATTATTTGAGAAATGTACAGTGCCAATATGTGTGACACGGGAAAGGGAATGATCAGGTAAATGCACATGTCGATTAGTGACTGGAATGCTGGAGCTCATAAGGTTTTGGGAACAGACCATGTGATCAGTTGCTCCTGTATCAAAAATCCAACGAGTTTCTGAATGGAAAACAGTTGCACATAATGTGTTACCTGAAGAAGTAGTCACTTGACTTGCCATGCTACCTGATTTGGATTGATTGAGAAGTGTAAGAAGCTCTTGATATTGGGCAGATGAAAGGTTGTGGGATGGTGTCTTTGTGTCGGAGCAGCTTTCCTGAAAGTTAGTATGATGAGCTTTGGAAGGGAAGCCATAACTTGTGTTTCTTTTATCTTGAATTGCTCATTTCTTCCGACACATATTGATGTCATGTCCATTCAAACCACAGAAATTACATTTGAGACGCTTTCGGCAGTTTTCAAAATTGTGTCCATTGAGACCACAAAAATCACATTTGAGGTGACTTCGACAATTCTCAGAATTATGGCCTATATTGTTGCATCTATTGCACTTGAGATGTGGGTTCCTTGGTGGGTAATTTCTGTGAGGATATTGTGGACGACCATCTCTAACAACAAGTGCGGCAGCTTCTGGCATCCTTCCTATGCTTTGAGTGGAGACAACTCTTTGCTTTTCATCTTGAACAATAAGTGAATATACCTTATTTACTGTAGGTAATGGTTCCATGAGCAAGATTTGTCCACGTTGTGATGGGTAAACCGTGTTAAGGCCCATGAGAAACTTTATGGTTATTTGCTTTTGTTGATATTCTTGTAATTCTCTTGAGCATTTCCTCCACAATGTGGAAGAGGACATAGTGCATCGCGACTATCCCATAAACTTTTCAATTTGGTATAGTATTCTCCAATGCTTACACCTTCTTGCATGCAATCATGGATCTCTTGCTCAATGTGGAATAGGTGCACGCTGTTGGTGTGTGAAAAACGTTCCTTTAATTCTTCCCATAGCTCATATGCAGTATCACTATACATGACACTTTCTGCAATTTTGGGTGATATGGTGTTGAGGATCCATCCTTTGACAAGAATGTTGCAGCGAGTCCATTGTTTTATTTCTGCTTCAAGGTTTGTTGATGGCCTTTTGATTGTGCCGTCAATGAATCCTTCTTTGTTTTTGGTTATTAGAGCCATGAGCATTGCATGACTCCAAATGTGATAGTTTTCTTGGTTTAAGGATTGAGCTACGAGAACCATGCCTGGTTGGTCTGAGTGGTGTAGATATAATGAATGGCTAGGGTCATCATACCATTTTGGTAAAGTAGGATTGGTATTGGTAGTTATAGACATTTTTTTTGTTGAATAAATTCTAAAGAACGGGATAGTTCAAGTATATTTTAGACAATAATGACTATTTATGAAATAAATAATGTACTGAAATATGCTTAATCTTATAGAAAATGAGTCAAGGATTACAGAACCGGAAATTTTAGCCGCAGAACCGGTCGGAAAGTGGGTGAACCGGCGTCTGGAATGGCTGAAATGGCGGCTGCAATGGTGAAGGGCTGAACCGGATGAAGACCGAACCGGACCGGACTGGATGGAAGACCGAACCGAGGGAACGACGCGTCGTTTGCTTCAGCGGCGTGCGAACGACGTGTCGTTGGAGTCGTCTTCTTCAGCAGCTGGCGCGTGTTGGCGCGTGTGTCTCCGGCGAGGCGCGTGTAACGCCGGTGGGATTAAACAAGACGCGTGTGAGCGCGTGGAAGGTTATTTTGGCTTGATTTTAATTGCAGATTGCTCGGATTCTTCTGAATAAGATGATGGGATGAAATTGGAATTATTTTGTGAATTGAAATTGGTTTTGAAAAAAAAAACAGATTGAGAAAAAAATGGAAAAAATTCTATGAGCTGAATTTTCTGGGAATTGTTTCCTAAGCTCTGATACTATGTAAGAATTGGATTTATTGATGATGAATAAACGAATGTTTACAACCTATCTATACAAAAGAAAAGCAAAATTGTAATAATTAAAAATAAACATAATTATGGAGATGCATGTTCTTGGACAGCCTATCCTTCCCCACCAAGTTGTTGGTGGCTGCTTCCAGCTAGTGTGTTGGTTGTCACAAGCTGGATATCATGTTCTTTAACACCGTCTTCGTTGCACTTCCATCGTCGACCCGTCGCTATGCCTCGCCAAGCTGTTCAAGCATCGTCTGGCGAGTCGCGAGTTGCGACAGACTGTTAATCCGTTACTAACAGTTTAATTAAAAGCAAAGTTTTAATATTTATATCTTTATGTGTATATTATCAAGGATACGGTGGATATTTTTTTGATACGAAAATAAAACACATTTTACTTATTTTCTCTTTTTTTAAAAGAATATTTGATTTGATTTTTTTTAAATGAATGAAAGAAAAAGAAAAGAAAAGAAAATAACATTATTTGCCTGAACAAAGTGATGCATATTTTTGGAAAAAAATGTACAATTTTTCATGGTTATTGTAATTTTACTTACACATTTTCAATGATAATCAAATTAAAAAAAATAGTACAGTACTTTAAAACCTTTTTTGTCATATTGATTCTTAACTATTTTTTCCATTAAACTAAGATAATTTATTTATAATTTTTTGTCCTTTTTATTCATTCGTTATAAATTATTATTAGTTAAATTCAAATTTAAATATAAATTTATATTCTATTTGCTTAAATAAAAGAGTATAAAAAGAATATATTTTTTCATGGATGAAAAATGAGTAATACTGCCTAAAGAAATATTAATCTTACGTGAAATAAAATAATATATTGTGTGTTATTTATTTAAAATAATACAAAAATTACTTTACAATTTTTTACATTTCTGTATTAATTTAATTTTATGTATTTTATCTCTTTTACACCACACACTGAATTTTTATAACAATTTTTTTTTTCTTTTTCTCCTCTTTTTTTCTTCCTTTTCCCCAGCTCGATCATATAGTTGGTTTCCATTATCGTGCGCAATCTTGATCTCATTTCTTCTTCCTTTTCTCTATATTTTTTCTTTTCCTTTTCCCTAGCTCGCTCGCGTAGCTAGTTTCCATTTTGCGACCCTGATCTTTGATAACTGTATTTTATATAGTTATTTTCATCAATTTTATTAATGATAATTGCTATGTTCGTTTAATATTTATTAATTTTTGTTAAATAAATTAATATTTTCCTTTTATATGCAAAAAAATACATTTTTAATAAAATTAAATAATCTGTATCGAAAATGTACTTAATTTCATATTTCTGTCCACAAATATAATTTCAGATAATATGTTTTCTTAATTACAATTTATAAAAATTGAAAATATAATTTAAATTAAATTTGGGCTTAAGTATAATTATCAAAAGTTTAAAAATTTAATTTAAAATTAGCAAAGGGCTTAACAGTAATTTAAGAAACTGCAAAATGGAATTTGGACTAAATTTGTGTGGCATAAGATAATTAATAAAAGTTTGAATTTTCTGTGAGAAAAGAATCGCACTCGCACAAATCACCATGTTCATCACGTGCGGATTCGATCATCAATTAAACGGTCCAGTTCGGCGAGTACAACCGGACGAGGAAAAAGTGAGTGTAGAATCTTCGGACGGCTCGGCGTGCCAGGGGGGCCCACGTGTCGCGCGCGGCGGCGTCGAGTGGGCCCACGCGTGTCGGCCAGATTCCCCGAGGTGATCGGCGGCCGTTGGATCGGATCAACGGTCCCGGATTGAAGCGCGTCCCGTCAGTACATCGCGCGGCGGCTCGTGTAAAAATCCTGTGTGACACGGTCCATCCAAGTGGCGTGCACCCTCACTCTTCAAATGGTAAATGACCCCCACGTGTCTCGAAATATTCCGGCGAATAAAATGATGACACGTGGCATGTATTTGGTGAAATAAAAACGCGAGAATCGGCGCCCACTTCCGGTAGTTAACCACTTCCAACCGAAGAAATCGTGTGCGATGAGTTCTTCATGCGCGCCGACTTACCGCCATGAAAAGCTGCCACGTGGCACTACAGTTCTCTCAGCGAATCACATGGTGACACGTGGCATGCGGAAAAAGAAAAAAAATTCAAAAAATTTGCAGAGTGTGTTTACGCGTGCTACTCCCATACAATGTTGTTCCCCACTGATGATAAAAAAAAATAAAAAAAAAATAAAAAGAAAAATAGGGGATATATGTTTATGGGGGGATACGCGTAAGGGGAATTTTTTTCTTCTCTTTTTTAGTTAGTTTTCCAGTTCGAGCATTTTTCTTTCTTCTTTTTCTCTCGAAACTTTGGGAGAAAACTAGCAGTTCTTGCAAGTTTTTCTTCCTTGTAACATTTTAATTTTTCTGTTTTTCTTGTTTGCGTGTTACACAAACACGCAGAGTATTGATTTAACATTTTATGTTGTATTTTCTTAGGGAAATTACAGAGAAAGAAGACAACAAAGAAGAAGAAAAGGGATGAAATTTATTTTTCATTGAGGAATCGTGAAAGAGTTTTTTTTCTTATCTATTTTCTTTTAATTTTCTTTCTCTACAATGTTTTATTTTTGTTGTGTTGTAATTTTAAATTCTGCTATGAACTAATACATTTGTTCTAGGATTGCAGTGTAGCGTAAATTATGAAATTTGAAATAAATATTTTTGAATGATTTATAGGACTGTTTTAAGTTGTTTATTTTATCTGTGTTTAATGCTTTTAATTATCGGAAGATTAATTAACTGATATGTGACATTTAAATAAACTTGAAAAAGGCATTTTTGTGTGCTGCTCGTGATGAAATAACGTATATACATAAGAGATAGAAATATACTTTTATTGTATGTGTAACTATTAGAGAACTCAGAACTTAATAAATCTGGTTGAATTTAATTCGCATAGGAATATAGTGAATCATTTTAACTAGATGTTTCTGTATGGAGCTCAGAAGAGATATATGGATAAATTAGGAGTTCTTGGTTAACAACTTAAAACACGATAACATAAATCAAGATAAAATATAATGATTCAAGTGGATTAATTTAGTGAAACTGCAATCCTAGAATTTTCTTGCAATCTGTTATAAAAGTTAGTTAGTCAAACTGCATCAATTATCGACTGTTTGGATAAAATTAGGTTGAAATAATTTTAATAATTAACGAATACTAGTAACAAATCTCTGTGGGAACGATATTTTACTTATCATATTATTACTTGTGACCGTGTATACTTGCACGAGTTCGTGTGTTGAAAAACACGCAACAATCTTTACTTTCTTTTATCCTCTTTTCTTCATGTTCCCTTGTCACACACTTCTTTTTGCTAACCGTTTGTTTTCGTTGTCGCTATCGACCCAACTCTAGGTATATGTGATACTCTATCTTTTTTACCATATTATTTCATGCATGTGTTGATTATTATTGAAATTTGGTCCCTGAGTAAAAAGAGTTGAATTAAGGTACATGTCTTCTCTATTCTAACATCATTTTTTCTCTACTCATGTGTCATTTGATTATTCTTTAAAATGAGATTATGTGTTTCGATGAATTAGGTGTTTTCTTTCCATTTGCTATGTGTAGGGACAAATAAGCTCCTAGACTAACAGAAAATGGTTTCCAATTTTTGGTGCAATTATGCACATTTTTTTGAGTTGATTTTGCTTATGATGCCCTAGACTTAGGAATGAGAAAGAAAATTACGGGTTCGATTATTCGTACCATCATTTTGATTTTATAAATTTTGGGTATGGTTTGGGTACGATTATACTGATAACTGTACCTGTATGTACCTGAAATTAATTATATTTATTATATTAAATTATATATTAATCAATAAATAATAATTAGTGCTCAATTCAGTTCCTATATAAATGAAAGTATGAAACACAAATTGCCCATTCCTACCGCCTTTCTATGCCATTTCCCATCTACCGTTGCCCATTTGTAGCTCTACGTGTGTCATCGGTTTGCTGTCCTTATCGTTGCATGTACCATCCTTGTCTCAAAGAGTTGAGATTAGATTGTATCTATGTCGCTCTCGAGTCTCGGTTCGACCCTCACTTCTTTACCGCTCTATGTGTCACTAGCTCGTCGTCTTCGTCTCTACATCTTTCGTCTGCGTCTCTTGCTCTCTCCCCCTGATTAGTTCTTTTCTCATTCACTTATAGTGCATTAATATGAAATTTTATGAGTTTTCCTATTTTTGATTCAAAGTTTAGTATTACATGTAAATAATGTTATGGCATGTCAAATACCAACTAACCTTCTTTCAATTTCTTAATATGTGCTTGCTATAATGAAATCACTTGTGTTCATTGAGATTAAATCAATAATGAACTAACATGAAAAATGGTATTTTGAGTCCAATTCCTTCCATTTTGCATCTGAATCTTCATACTTGATTTTTTTCTAAAGCATGAGTAATAGTTCCCTAAGTTAAAATAGGTCCAAGTTCAGAATATAATGATAATGGATATATAAGTTAAATAACCATTTTCGTGTCCAATTTTAAATTAGTTTCTTCAGTTTAGCTCCATTAATTCATGATTGTTTGTATTCACTGTCCTACCAGGGGTTAAGACAAATGAAAATTGTTTATTAATTGAAATGTCATCGCATTAAATGTATTGAAATTTTGAGGTTTTTCCCTTACCTTAACATATCAATATATCATTTCGAGTTGCTTGCTTAATAAAGAGTGGTTTTGCATAGTTTTTCATAATACATTGTTTTTATTCTAATGGTTTATTCCATTAAAGGTGGGTAGCCTCTATTATAATTTGTATAGGTTAGTTGTTAGATTGTATGAGATTTCTTCACATCTATATATCCAATCGGGAATGTCCCCTTTCGTTGGGATTCTCTTGTGGTGGAAGAACTAATGAACTGATAGCTCATCTCCATTTTCTAGCTTAATTCTAACAAAAGAGCTAATTTTGGATTGTTGTTGAAATCATTCCATTTAAGTCAACTCAATTTTATATGTGTTTCTTTTAAATCAATTTTAGATTTCATAGGCCTATTGGAGCTATTCCTTTTTCAATGTTGGTTTTGGAGGCATTGACGAGGAGCTTAGAGGACTTTGGTTTTGAGGATTATCTAAACTGTAAAGAAATTGTGTCCATAGACTAACATCTTAATTTTTCTTAAATGTATGTAGTTAGCTTTAGATATTTATATGAGTTTAGAATATTTTATTTATATCCTTTGATGCTCATGTATATGAACGATTAAATTTTGGATTTATTCAATTAAGTTAGAAGTAAAATTGTTTATTTTTAATTATGTGTTTGTTATATCAAGTTGAATAGAATTTCTTTAAAAATATTGAAAAATGGTTTTTCTTCAAGTATTTTTTAATAACCACCTCGAATCGTTACACATGGGTAAAAAACTGTCCCCAAACGTGAACGATTTTTAGGCTATTTTGGGTACAAATTTTATAATTCGATTTGATGACAATTATATCAAAAATCGTTCTCGTTTGTACTCATGCTTATCTCTACATTGGCTAGGTATCATTCTTCATGTCTGAAAACCACAACTAATGGATATAAATGCAACTTTGGTATATCATTAGATAATATATCTCTAACTCTGAGGTATGAACATAATTCTTTCCATTCGAATGGGACTATGCTACAAGTTTTATATGGAAACTTAATTTTTTCATATTGCAGCTTAAGTTTTATCTTTATGAAGATCATATTCTTTAGTTCCTATACTTAGTCATATTAAAATCTTTTGGTGTATAAGAGAGGCCTGGATCTTATAGATATAATTTCATTCCTTTTATAGATTAGTTTTCATGTCAAGGGTGACGTATGGGTTGAATAGTTCTTTCCCCCTTCTTACTTCCCATGAACCTATGCTTTTTTGTACTTAAACCGTCTATCTGAGGTGTTATGGTCTAATTCTTGTTTAACTAATTTTACATTTCCTACCAAACAAATAGATATCATTTGTGGAAAATATTGGCATATGATTTTAATCTGTTATTTCCATTTAGCTCTTAACTAGTTCTCATCTTTCTAGGAAATATTTTATAGTATCTTACTTTGTTATGTATTTTCTTCTTTAAACATACAATTTAAATACAATGAATGAGATTAAGAGGAATACAATCAAAGACCTTGCAGAATTGGGACTAGTCAAACTCCAACAAGTTAGTTTATTTGTTCTAATCTCTTTCACTCAGATGTTAGTTTAGCCATTCTATCTTGACACCAAAGTTTTGGGTTTTTTTGGTACCTTTACAGGATAGGAAAAAAAGTTGGGTTATACCTACTAAATTATGACAAATCTTTCTATGAGCTTAATGAACTTGTCATAAAGAAAAGATGTGTGTAATTTATTATAACTTTATCATAATATTTGTTTGCTATTATTATACCACTATAATATTGTTTATACCTAAATTTTTAATGTCCACGTTTTTCCTTCAGTAAAACTTGTTGCTATCTTTATTGTTTATTTTTTTTATTTGAATGGCATGTTAGCAACTTAAGTTTTTGAAGTTGAAGTTCTAACAATACTCAGCTTTGAATATCAGTAACATTTCACGGTTTAAATGTAATTGAGATAATAGACATGTTATTTGGTTATAAGACCGTGATCAAATAATATGTCTATGACTTTGGTTAAAAATCGAGACTATAGACTAATCGTCTATGATCTCTCTCACTATGTCTATGACCATAGTTATAAAAACTGAGACCATGTGTCAATATTGTAGTAATGAGTAGTGAAACATCTAGATTTAAAGGTCATCAATTTGTTAATGATCATAACAAAAAATGTAAGCGACGTCTAAATGTTCTTTTAGAAGTAAAGAAACAAATTTTGAAATCAATGAAGAAAAAATCGTTACTCAAGCAAAATAATTTAGAACACATAGATGAGATTACAGAACAATTAAGAGAAACTTTAAGAAAAAAATTAATATGAAGACAATAATGAGTAAAAACATGACATATATGTGTATCCATATGATATGCTTTCGAATGAGCAAGATGAATATTGAAGAACAATTCAAAATTCTAAGGCAATAAAGTGGCAAAGGGAAGAAGATAAAAGATGGTCAAAACAAAAGAAAAGGTAGGTGTAACTTCAAGGATGAAAGTGGTAGCCAACCATCTACACAACTTTGACTTAGTGTGTTCGTAAAAGTTCAAAATGTTTTGATTCACCCAACCCTATTACTCTATAAATCACGAGGTGCAAAATAAAAGAGATTAAAAAATATATTTAATGGGGGTAGTGTCAAAGAAAAAATGAGTAATCTAGTTGTCAAGTTTTTTTTTATGAAAACATAGCTCCCAATAAAGCATCTTTTCATCATTTTAAGAATATGATTGTGGATAAACAAAAAACAGATATTTTTGTCATTTTAAATAAAAAAAAATTCTTATAATTTATATATCATATTATTAATATAACATTTTTATTCATAAATATAAGAATAAATATACCTACATCGTCACCATATGAGATTAAAAATAAGTACTTGAATATGGAGATAGAAGACAACAATAAATATATCAACAATTAAAGACAACAATGGAGTACTTATGGTTGCATGATCATGTACGATTGTTGGACCGGTTAAACAAAATTATCAATTATTAACTTCATAATTAATTATAGTGTTTTTGAAGTCAGTTGATGCATCAAATAAAATTAAGGATCACAAGTACATAACAAAAGTATTGGAAGATATCATTAAAGAAGTGGGAAAAAATAACGTTATCCAAATTGTAACTTATAATGGTTCTGTTTTTGTGAAAGTTGAAAAAAAAACTTATGGATAGATATCATTTCTATTTGACTCATTGTGTAGCTCGTTATGTTGACTTGATGTTTAAAGACATAGACAAAAAAGAGAAAGTGACAATAGTTTTTGCAAGGATAACGATGGTAAAAAATTAGATTTATAACCATGAATAGTTGTTGGTAAAAAAGATTGAAAAAAGCAACACGATTTGACAACATTGTTCTAGAGAGTTTACTAAAGAAAAAAGTTTCATATCTGACGATCAGGTTTAGCCTAATTTAAGTAAAAATAGGACAAGAAAATACATTAAAAGTCTTATTTATAGACCATTCTTTTTGGATCAAGGTTTAACATGTTGTTAATATTTATGAGCTATTATATATTGTTATTCGTTTGATAGATACAAAAATTTATCCAATCATGTTGATTTTGTACGAATTAATGCAAAATTTATCCCTACAAAAATGAATGAAGTGGGTTTTTCAAATCATAAAAAAATGGGTTCTTTGGTTGGATAATATGCTTATTCTTCCTTTGCATAAAGTTGATAAGTAGCATCATTTTTTTCTATTTTTTATTTTAATAATTAATTTTAATCTTTTACTTTAATTTATTGTAACATTTTATTTAAATCCAAGGTACAAATATAAAAAAGGTATTTGACATAATCTTGAATTGATAGATGTGATCATGTTTTTAAAACCTTAAATAACTCTACTAGAATATCTCAATTTAGAAATGAAGTAAGATAAAATATATTTTTTTGCAAGTGACTTGTTTTTAAATAATGCTTATACTTTATGTAATTTACTAACAATTTCTTCAGTTATATTTAATATACTTTAGAGATGATAAAAGAGATTTTGTAAAGATAACAAATATTACAACTAGGACAATAATGGTCCCAGGTAAAAGAAAAGTTATGCATTGTTACAAATAAATAAATAATGTGTTTAAACATACTTAAGTTTTGATTACATTTTATTTTGTTTTCTTAATTTAATAGCTAAATGGTAGATAATGTAAATAAATAATTTACCTATATGTAGAAAAACATCATCATTATTATTATGTGAGAGGAACTAGAGCACATTGACATCATACACATAAAGTAATATAATCGACTCGTTCATAAAAAAGTTGAATAACTTGTATTTTGTTAGTATAACCTGAAATTGAGAATAAGAGATATGGAAGCTAAAAAGGCCAAAGTTATAAAAGTGGATTTGCTTGATCTTCTTGACATAGCTATAAAGGTAAAAGAAGAAGATGATGATGATCAATTATATCAATAGGTTAAGCTTGTCCATCTTGATGGTAATCAAGGAAATAATGATACACGAGTGGTTAAAAAGGCTTAGAAACTTGGTATTGTTGTTAATCAAGTGATGATGGAAGAAGTTTGCAATAGTAATGAAGAAACATGTGTCTTACGACATGTCAATGTAAGAGCTACGTGGATAATCTAGTGCAATTTCTTTTCCTAATAAACATTCAACGTCTTCAGCGTTTAGGACAAGTGAGCATGTTGGTGATGATAACAATGATGATCATAGTGGTGACAATGATGATGATAATAATAATGATAATGGTAATAGTGGTAATGGTGACATATAGTTGTATAAAAGTAGGGCATTGAGAAATCCACCATTTAGCCCATTCACTGGTGAAGAAAATTTCACACTTGCTACACAAGAAGATCATGGGTATAGAGATACTGATCCTAATACACTACTACAAAAAGGGGCATTAAAGTCGGTTCGTTGAACCGACTTTAAATGAAACGACTTAAAGTTTAAAGTCGGTTCAAGGCGTGAACCGACTTTACGTTGTAATTTTTTTTTTTAATTTATTCATTTTCTATTTTACTCAAATAAAAACCTGTATTCGAGCAGAAAAAAAACAAAATCAGTTTAGCAAATAGTTCAAATAATACAAATATTTGAAAAATAAAATATTAATTAATACTAGAAAAATTACCATGGTTTTGTTCTATTTTATTCAAGATCATCATATTCTTCTCCTTATGTTATAATACAAACCTACATATATAATACAAAAATTTATACACATAATAACAGAAAAAAATATGAATAATAGGGGATCTAAAAGATTAGTTAAAGATGAAGAAAACTCACTAACCGGTGCTAGAAATAGTAGTTGTAGGTGGCCGAAAAATGAGAAAGAGTGGAGGAGAAGTGGAGAAGGTTTTCAGTTTTTTAGAGTTCTGTAACGCTGAAAATAGTTTTTGTCTGGGAAGAAAGAAGAGAAAAGAATTTATCCACGTGGATAGCGTCGGTTCCAGGTGTCAACCGACGCTACGTCCATGCATAGCGTCGGTTCAACACGTCAACCGACTCTACATCCTACGTGGATAGCGTTGGTTCTACACCGAACCGACTTTAAACCAATTTAAAGTCGATTTTTTCTAAAAACCGACTTTACGTATCGACTTAAATACCCATTTTTTGTAGTAGTGATATTGGAGCGATTAGAAAGAAATTTATAAGAAGATGTGATAGTCTATATGATACAATGAATATGACTAATGATTATTCATTATTTTCACATTTTTTCATCATAAGCATTGGTATAAGAAGTGGTGATGATCCTATTACGTAATACGAATACAATTCATTTGGATTTAACGATCATTTGCATTCTATAAATTTGATGGACCCACAATGTTCTCTTATTAGAGTCAAAATTAGAAGAAATCAAGTTAGGTATACATGACTAACTATATACAAACATTATATTTATTTGATGACACGTTATTATTGTGTTTTTTTAGATAATAGTGCTTTATATTTAATTATTGAATCTCCGAGATAAAATTTTATGTCGTAGTGAATTTGAAGTTAAGTAATTAATTTTTGATTTTAAAGGTTTTATATTTAAAAATTATTATAATTATTCTATGCATAATTTATTTTATATTAATGTTATAACACATGGATTGTATCGAAGGATAATACCCATTATGTCTTTTTAACTACGAGTATTTTTAAAAATAAATAATCAATAAAATTTATTTTTATAATATATATATTTATTTATTTATAATAATTAATATAATTATATATTATATTTAATTATTTCAAACATTTTAATTACTCATTTTATAATTTTTAATAAAAAATAATATATATTTTATTATATAATATTTTAGTTAATTAATTAACTTATTGATTAATATAAAAATATTAATTATTAAAAAATATATGTATTAAATAAAAAATTAATTTAAAATAAAAGCAATTGTTATTTTGATATTTTATAAAAAAATTATATTTTTAATAGAGTTTTTCATGATTTTTGTATCTTTATTTTTTAAATTTTTATCAATATCAATAATATCGTTATTATTTTATAAAATTTATATCTCCGTGGACGTCAACGTTTTAAACTTTAACCGAAACTAAGTACCAAAAATAAACAACGCATCTAGTCACGCGGGTGCATTTTTCTCATCGAATAAAAGCCAGTCGAAGCGGCTTGCGTTGTAAAAGTATTTCCCCGAAGCTCGTTGGCAAAGTACAAGAAAGGGTGTTTGAGATTTTCGTGTGGGCGAAAGGCGATTACGCGATAAACCAATCTGACGACGATATAGTATTTGTGGTTGAATCGCCTATTGTCGGGTCAGTATATATTTGGTGAATCGGTTTGCAGTTAATTATAAGGTGTTTTCTTTTTGGCTAAATGGGATGATGTTTTTTAGGTTTTAAATTTGCTTTTAGTTGGTGTTTCCGCATATATCATCGAATTTGGAGCTGTAGATATGTTGGAGTTTAGGGCTTGATTTTGTGCCCTTGATTCATTATCTAGATGTTGATTGTATATTCGATTTAGGGTTTCTAGTCTTTGCAATTGGGTCGTTTTATTAGCTTGCCATGGAGGGGAATGGGTTCGTTCTGGCTTATGATATTCATTAAACTTTTAACTTTTTGGGGATAATATTATTCATTTTTGTAATGAAATAGATTGGACAGGATATAATATAACAATCCTATCGTTGTGAGCTTATGATAATTGTGGTTTGCATATACTATATTTGTTGGCTTGGTGGTTCTGAGTGTTGTTGACGGGGATAATGAAAGATAACAGCAAAGTTATTTAAAATTAGTTAGATTGTCTAATTAGGTTTATCATTTATTTATATCTGAATTTTGTATTTAATATTTAGATTATCAATTCGGAATTTTTATGATTGTATTTAGATTTGAACGAGGATAAATGATAGTATAAGTCTACTACCTTTGACAAAAGTACATTTTAGTCTACTAGTTATCAGGTGGGACATTACAAGTCCATTAACTATTTTAAAAGAGATAACATACTTATATTGTCTCACTAAATAATTAGTAGACAAAGTGCACTTTTGGTAGTGGATTTCAAATTATGAATTAAATATCAGTTTCTTCTTATTGTTTCTGTTCTATCTTACCACAAATTCTATTTGTCAAATCCTTAGACCTAATTTGTTTAAAATTCCCCTTTTCGTCTATATTGTCACTCCTTATTGTCTATTTTCTCCCTCCTTCCGTCTATTTCTCTATTTTTTCCACATCAATTGTGCTCTATAATTGTGTGCCTGTAGAATATATTTGTTGGTGAGATCCTTTTTATTTTATTTTTAATTTTAGTTATCGATGTGAGTCAATCTTACATAGAAGAACTCGCTATGTATATGTACTTTGGTTGTTCTACTCAAAGTCAATACTTTGATTAGGTGTTGATGATATTTTGATTTTTGGGAACTGTTTCAATATTGGTTTACGTTGTTGTAATTGAACGCCCAGTTGTCAAGGATAATGCAGTATTAAGTATGATGGAGAAGTATCCATATTCTATATTTTCATTTGAATGTTTTTTGGACATATTTTTCTGTGGTATTGCATTAGCAATATATAGTGATAAAAGTTGCAGTTATTCATAATGATAAAAAATTTGTGAAGTGTAACTTCATTGTCTAAATTGCTTTGAAGCTTACTTTTCAAACAGTGTTTTCCTATAAATAGCCTAAGCGCAGTTGGATATTTGCCAATGGACAAAGGAGCGCCTCCTACCTTATTTGTTAACGATGGTTCATTCATGGAAAGGTTCAAACAACTACAACAGGAAAAGGTGAAGGAGGACAATAAGAATTCTATTGCAGAGGATTCTAAATCCAGTAAACTGTTGTCACCAAATTTGACTCCGACTCCTAGCATTGGTAAAAATGGCATACAATCTAAAGCTAATGATGCACGCAAGACCTCACAGGTTGCTTCGGGTGGCAAACTTGCTTTCAGCTTAAAACAAAAATCAAAACTTGTGACTCCTGTTAAGTTAGGTGGTGATGACGATGAAGATGAAACAGAGGCTGGAAATGTTTCATCTGATGCACCAGTAAAACGAAAAAAGTTGGATCAACTGGGTGCTCGTGAGCAGTCTCCAGGACAATTGGATGTTGGTAATTGCAGTATTTTTTTATACACTTGTACCTACTGGATAACATCTAAAAGTCTTCACAATTTTGTTCCTCTTTCCTTTATTTTGATGTTTATTGAGCAGTGTAATTCGAGAAATGCGTACATTTTGGTTTTAGTAGACTTTTTTCCCCCTCTTTAATCAAAATGTTGTCATTGTTATTTTACTACACTTATGCATGCTGTTATGCACATTGAATATTTTCCATGCAAAAGGAAATGGACGGAAGGTATTAGAACAATTAATTATTTTTTTTATTTTATTTATTTATAGATATTGTATCGTTTTTCTAGGCATATGCATACTTTATATATATAATATGTATATATGTATGTATGTGTTTGTATAAAATATATATTTTTTCAATCCTATAAATTCTTTTTTTTTTCTTTTCAAAATCTCCTAGTCAGAAATTTGTTATTATTAATTTTTTTTAATTGATTGTTTTCTCTTCTCATTTTGCTTGCAACATTCTTCTTTCTCTTGGCCTGGTGATGTTAAAGGCATTGTGGAGCTATTGCTACAATGCCTTTTGATTTTTATTTAAGCCAATCTAGTATGCTTCACTTCATTATTGATAATATTTCCTTGGTTATTGTCTTCTTCATTGTTGTGTGGATGAAGAAGACAAACATTCTTGAATATCTGTTGTCTCATGAATGCAGCTTAGACCTTAAGTTCCTATCAACATTGATGGAAAGAGATGTTCAATGAAAGAATTGGAATGTCTGGCACGCTGATACAAGAATAATTTGCATTCCCTTGTTCATGCTCTTGGTACTAATCAGTTTTGTAAGTGATATGCAGCAGTGCCTTTCCCAAGTGATCCTACAGTGAAGAATGTTGCTGACAAACTAGCTAGTTTTGTAGCCAAACATGGAAGGCAATTTGAGCATATTACACGACAAAAAAATCCTGGGGACACCCCTTTCAAGTAAGGGTTTTGCAGGCCTTCATTGTTGATGGGTGTTATTTTGATGCATTTTTATTTCTTTTCATTCTGTCCTTTTGTATTTGACCTCCAAAGATTATAGTAAAGTTTTCCGAAGTAAATTGTTTAATGCGTTAACCTTTTATTTATTTATTTTTCATTTGGAATTCTCCTTTACTTGACTATGGAAGTATTAATTCTCTCTTTATTGTGCTTTTTAGATTTATGTTTGATGAGAGTTGTGAAGAGTTCAAATACTATGAATATCGGCTCGCTGAGGAGGAAAAGGCCCTTGCACAAACCAGAGAACCTCAAACATCTCAAAGTGGTCAGTTATTAAATGCCAATTTACTTTTATTTTGTATGGTTTAAATTGTTTAGTGTTTTTCATTTTAAGTGGTTTTTATAAGAATTAAAACTTAACAGTATTTGTTAATTATTGTAAGTTAGAAAAAACATCAAGGTTGAGATAAATGAGTTTCTTTGTCTCAGTTGATGCATTTTCTTGTATGGTTTTTGTATTTGACACGTGTTCCTTTGCTTCTTGTGTAATTGCACACTTAGAGGAAACGGGCTTGGACATTCAGAGTATTTTGTCGTGAAGTGTTTCATTAGTTTATGCATGGCCATACCAGTGTTATAATACTTGTTATCCTAAATTTATGAAGAGATTCTATTAACCCATGTGTACTAGATGAATTTTCTAGAGGTTTGTTTGGTTGCTGAACCCAATTTCTGCACTTTTAGCTATTATATCCTATTGATGTCTCGAGCGGATATTCAGTCGACAAATGCATTTGCTTTTTTTCTTTTCTTTTTCTCCAAAGGATTCTGTTATCCCAATTTATAGTGATGTTTAGCTCGAGTGGTTTTATCAGTTATTATCTATGTTTAAATTTTACTTCATGAATAGTACCCCATCAAAGTGTTTCTGACTCTGGTTTCTATGCAAAGTTTAGTTTACTAGGACCATGCAATATTTGAGTTTTAACATATGTATTCCTAGTAAATGCCTTGGATGCTGTCTGAAAAGATGGATTGTTTACTACTTGTGTCTATAGTTGGATACTCTCCCGCGAAAACAAATCTTTGAGCTGGCATTTTTTTTGTTTCAAATTATTAACATGTTCTACTGAAGTGCAATGTTTTTGTTGACATGTATTTGACCTATTTGCTTACAGTTGGTACAAGTACTTCATCTTCTAAATCCACAAATGGTTCTCGAAATCCTGTTCAGCCACATTCGAACTATCAAATTCCTGCATCTGCTTTATATGAAGGTGCTGCAGACCTAAGTGCTCCTGTCACATCAGGTCGATCATCATCAGCAGGAAGGGCAGGTAATTCATATACGTTTGTAGCCTTGTTGCACAAACTAAGTTATACTCTCTTTTTTATGTCAACTCACAACATCAAGTCAGGGCTTTGAGATGAATGTTCAAGTTCCCTAGTACACCAATGAGAGTCATTCCTCCCTTTTGGTTTTAGAAATGTATTGTGCTTGTAATCTTGCTTGAGCACAATCCATGATTTGATGTCAAATGAAACCCATGATACATGGATCAAATGCCTTAAAACCTTGACTTCAAGATCCCTTTCTTCTGTTAGGAGGGAAAACTGGAGATTCTCTTCAGAGGCATTTTTGAAAAGTTATGTGGGTAAAAGGCTAGGAAAATAAAACGATTCCCGTCTTGTTTGATCAGGCTCATTTTGGATCTTATTGCCAGTTTGTATTATTGCTGAACTTTTTGAGGTGTGGAGTTGATTAGTTATTATCTGTTTTTTATTTGTTTTTATTTCCTTTATTTGTGTGAGGTAGAGACGTAAAATGGGACATACCATTCCATCCCATGTTACATTTAGTGTTTCTAATAGACTCATGGTTCAAAGTCGTACCATCTCATTTAAATACCATCCTATTTAGATTGTAGTCCTAATGTACCTCACTTTAAACACAATTTTCCAACATTTTTTTTATTAAATTTTCTCATTATAAATAATCATGTTTTATATGTTTCATTATTTTTGTATTTTTAGTTGTCTCATTTAAGTCTATTTGGGACAAATGGGGTATCCCACTAGTACCATCCTATTACCATCCCATCCCATAAAAAATTAATAGGGATAAGATGGAATGGTTTACCAAAATTAATGGATTTTATCATAGGTTAATGGGACATCGCATCCTAATTTACACCTCTAGTGTGAGGTATCGGGTATGTACTATGTAATGACAGTTTTTTAGCCTTTTATGCGAGTTGTATAAAAGACTCCTTTAGATTCTTGCCTTAAATGTAGTCCAAGATAGCTGATTCCTCCATGTAGTCAATTGTTTATAGAACCTTTGTTTCAGGGTCATGTGTGTGTTCCATTAAGTCTCAGAACCTTCTGCAGTTTTCCCTTTCTTTATATACTTTCTGCAAAACCTTTGCTGGCAGATCAACCAATGAACTATATAAAAACTACTACTGCTGATTAATTAATAATTGCATAGTTTTGTTGTTTTTTTTCTTCTTCCAAATTCTGTAACTTTACCTGAAGACTTGTGGCCCCCCTATCTATGATTTACAGGTGATATTGCCCCAACGGGTGCAGATCCTGTAGCAATGATGGAGTTCTACGTGAAGAAGGCTGCACAGGAAGAGAAGATGAAACAACCTAAACAATCAAAAGATGAAATGCCCCCACCTCCATCACTCCAAGGTAGACTGTTGCTTCTGAATTCAACTAAATGATTTCTCTAGTCCACTTCAGACATTAAAAAATCGGTTTCCTACTGTTTATTTTAATTCAGTTAACCTTTACTGCCTTTCTGTTGAAATTTTCAACATATGTATTTTACTTCTCGTGAAGGTCCGGGGCCTGCTAAAAAAGGTCATCACATGGGTGATTACATCCCACAAGAGGAACTGGACAAGTTTTTGGCCTCTTGCAATGATGTAGCGGCACAGAAAGCTGCTAAAGAAGCTGCAGATAGGGCAAAAATCCAGGCTGATAATGTAGGTCATAGACTCTTGTCTAAAATGGGTTGGAAAGAAGGTACTCTCTCTATCCTTCTATCTCTTCACCACCACTGGTTACAAGGTTCTCTCATACAATAGCAAATTCAAAACATGGATGGTTCTTGAGGATGAAGATTATATAAATACTTGATTGGATTGGAGCATGCATTATAATGTTTTAAGGAGAGAGAAACATTGAATTCTATAGATAAATTATTGACGGTAAATTTGGGATACCATGGTATATGATTGTGCTTGCTAACTTGTTTCTCAAGGAAGATTTTGAACATCATGTTTATGCAAATTATAGGTGAGGTACTGGGGGGATCTAGGAAAGGCATTGCAGATCCAATTATGGCTGGTGATGTGAAAATGAACAATTTGGGAGTTGGTGCTCACAATCCCGGGGAAGTAACACCTGAGGACGATATATACGAGCAATATAAGAAGCGCATGATGCTTGGATACCGTCACAGACCCAACCCTTTGGTAAAACCACTATATTCCTATCCTTTTTTTTTATCAATTTAGAATGTAATCAAGCTGCATTGCATTTTAATATAAAAAGCATTCATGTTACTGTAATTATGTTTTTTCATTTCTTGTATTTTGTTGCAGAACAATCCAAGAAAATCATATTACTGAGGGATTCAATGATGCCAGCCATATAGTTATTTGTCTCTGTTGTTGAAGTTTTTTTTTTTAATATCCATGTTGATGTTGGGACCGACTATGATTGAATTGGTATAGTGACTTTTGTGATGGGGGGCAAATTTGTCTCGAGTTTTTCGCATTTGGGAATTGCTTGTGAGATTTTTAGTTAATGTTTGTACTTTTTATCCTTATCTTTTGAAATTTGCTTAGGGTTGTCTTGTTTTGATTCGTATGAGACACGTGCTTTTTGGATACTAAAATCTTCCAAGTTGAAGCTATGGGAGTTATTTTTAATTACTCTTTTGGCGATGTCTGTTGTATAAGACAGGAGAGGAACCCTTAATGCCAGATCTCTTGTTAAACGAAATACTCGTTCTTTTTTTTAATGGCTACGTTGCTCACACCTTTATTACTAAGAATCAATCCATAAGCATTTAATATATTCAAATGAACCAAATGCAATTAAATTATAAGCTCGTTGTGTTTCTTAACTCTCTCTTCAGATAACCTTATATTTTCGTAAGATAAACAACTCAGTAAATTCACTTAATCAAGAAGTTTGGTACCATCAAAATCAGAGTCATCAAGATGCCTTCGTGTTGGAGCAGGCATGTATTTACTTAGATGCCTCCAGTTGAATTGATTTGAGTCCTTCGCTTACCTGCCACGAACATATTTCTCATGAAGTGTTAAAAAACATAAAATTGAATGGAAAAGAAATTCGATAATTATGGACTCGTAGCGTTTATAACTTGGAATATTTTGTTTTCTATTTCCAACATTTAGATTTTTGAAATTAATGTTATTTTGTAATTAGTTTATGTTTTTAAATGTCATCTAGTTGAAAATGAATAGCAGTTTTGAGGGGTTGAAGGAACTCTTCTCAAGCGAAAATTTTCATGTATTTTTCAAAACGGAATTAATGCATTATAACTTATAACAAAAATTACACAACATAAATAAAATTATAAAAATATAATAATTTAATGAGTATTAATATCATACATGTAATACATGTATAAGTGTTAAAAACTAAAATAAATAAATTAAAATATAAAGAATAAGATATCATTTAAGATTACACTATATTGACTTCTTGAAATATATTTGTATATAACATATAATGTTATAATTATATATGCGTAATTAATTAATATTAGACAAATATGTGAATAAAAATACCTCTTATTTAACCATTTTACTTATGATTCATTCATATCTTTTGTCAGCATGTATGCTAAATATTGTTGGTACATATAACGATATCAAAAAAATTAAACATAGTATATTATTACAAATAAAATATTTATTTAATACTAAAAATAGACATGTAATTAATTTTTTATAATTTATTTTTGACCATAAAGCTCTGCCCTGCCACAAGTCAAGTTAGAAGTAACATACTCTTCAAAAAAGTAAAATATTCTTCAAATAAGCGGCTCAACAAACATAAGCAATTGACAGGTTAGGGACCTATAATTTACAAGAAATGCTAAGTATTTATAAGAAACCAACATAAAATGAGGACATCAAATCATAGATATCATATTTGAACATACCTGTATCCTCGTATTCTCTGATTATTGCTCTCGTGTACTGTGACAAATGTGAACTGCTCCAATATTAATCCAAAGAATTTGCTAAATTGGGTATGTGCCAACTTTTCTTGTTTTCGTCAGCTATCTCAATATGCTTTTCAATATCTCAATTAACAGCATTAGGCCAGTAACGAAGTCCGCAATCTTCAATTGTTAGCTCTGTTTTCCATCTCATGAGCTAGAGGGGTAATGACCTTTTGCAGAACTTCTCAGTTTTTAACATCACATTTTTAATCAGCTATCAGATCATTAGACCCCATTGTGATAGATGATATTATAATGACATTATACTTATTTCTGAGAATGACGACCTAAGTGGTAAGTACTAAAGGGAGCTTTAAATTGCAATGAAAGCCATCAGTGTATGTCATTATCCTCTTTCAGCAACTCAGCCTCCTTGTTCCCACTTATATCACTCAACTTTGTGCCACCAGTAAATAAACCATGGCGTCCCAAGATCACAAGGTCCAGAAGTTTTCTCCGAGAATTATAGACCGAATTTGGGTGAATCAAACACCCCTTTTCATAAGCTTCTCTCAGAAACACAGTATGTGTCTTCCCCTTGGTTGACAAATAGAATATCCCTGGATGATCCAAGAACAAATCCCTTATATTAAAATCAATTCCAAACCATTTCCTAAAATGACTTATCTTTTCTACTTCAACCATCTTCTCCACTGTCAAACTCAAGAATTCATGAACAATAGCGACTGCACGTTTCTCCAGTGCCATGATACCTGCCTTAGATTTCCTTTTCTCTGTAATCTTATCGTATGGCCCAACATATGCCATACCCTGCCATTCCCTAACCTTGGCTTTGAAATTCTTGGACAACCTCATGCCAGGAGGATATCCATGTTTAAAACCAAATCGGATATCAGTCCTTTCAACACTGCAGTCGTCCTTGCAACATTCCTCAACTCTCCAATTTTCAACAGCTGCAATGAGAGAACGTTGGCCAGAAACTGTCCCAACTAGCTTTATGAGATGCGTACCAGCTTCTGGTGCATTACAAAGTTTAAAAATATGGGAGTTTGCAGATATAACCGAATCCTCAAAATCATCAGGAAGTCCAAGTACCCTCCAGACTTTGAAAATTGCCCGAAGTGGCAAGATTTTTGAAGTGGACATTGATAGAAGCCGTACTAGCCGATCAACAACAAGTGGCAATGAGGCCCTAATCGCTTCTGACTCTTGGTTAGAAACCTGTATAGCAGCATCAGTTAATTTGCAGAAGGGCTGACACTTAGTAGGATCATAGAAAGTATGGAAAATATGTGGATACTTGCGGAGGAAAGAGGCAGCGCCGCGATTAAGGTGGAGTTTTTGAGACAACCTGGAGAGAAAATCAAGAGAAACCACTGGATCCTTAGGGTTTGATAAGATAAGATCTTGGATAGCAACAACTTTAAGAAGGTTCTTGTACTTTTCCATCAATTTCTCAAATGTGGGGTCTCTGGCTCTTGAAGTTACATACTGAGATGAGGTAGTCTTCAAACGGACAGCAAGAGATGGCAAATACGGACGCTTGATTATAAATTTAACAAAATGGGTTCCCATAAAAACAAAAGCTTGATTAGCTCTGACTCATAGACATATGTTACCTAAATGGAGCTCCACACTGAAACCAAATTTAAACAAAGATGAGAAAATACTATACGAAAGGGCATCCATGACATCAGAGTGTACTCAATCTTGTATGAACAACTGTCCATATGAAAGTTTCAGAGGAAGAAATGTACCTAATTAAAACCTCCAAATTAACAAAAACTAATGTTGCCTTTGATCAAGATTAATTAGTATGCCAAGTTTATAACCCAGAAAAATAGCCATAACACACAACCAATGACTATAGCCCACACAAACAAGGTTGAAGCATTTCCATACTGTAGACAATTCAAGAAGTCCAAATTAACAATTGAAGTCAATAGTACATGAAATTCAGTGTAATTTTGAAACTTCATTTCATATTAGAATGGCATGTAAAGTGCATGGCAAAAAAAGAGATTATTGGGTGCCAAGGGTCAGTCCTTTATTGTATACAAGCATACGAGGAAAAAAAAATGATACCAGCATAACTCAATAACATGAAAAACTAAAATCTAAGTCTCATTATCAGTGCACACAAACCCCGTGCAATAGATTAAAATGAAAAAAAATCTGAAAGTTCAACAAAATCATTCAAATGAAAGCCACATTAACTAGTTGGCTGACCAAGAAATTGGGTAGTAATATAAGATTCAATGAATAGCTACAAGTTCAAAGGAGGTGGATATTTTACTCTTTCATACTCTACATGGAGAGTTTGGGATACTCAGGGACTATGAACCAGCTTCGAGGATTTTTTCTGCTTTTTTCTCAAACTAAGGGAGAAAGTATTAAGATTTCTGATTTCCACAATATGTTTAAATGATTTTGAAATCAGATAAACATGGAAAATATATTGTATTATGATTTTTAATTTTTTTATAAATGGGCATGATTAAATAATCTGAGGGTGAAGCAGTGAAGGCTCTATTTATTTTGCAAAAAAAAGCCATTAGAGTCCCCTACTTGTTGTGAAGAGGTTTATTATAAATTTAGAATCCACTATTTGAGAGAAAGGGTCATGAAAAGGTGAAGGATATTTTTAACAGTTTTCGTTAAATAGCTATTAGTGGAACCACTAACAACGGAGCCTCGTGTGAAGCACATGGTCTGCAGTTGGTAGGCACTGTTTATCTCTCTAAGCCTTCCACCCATTGATGAAAACGGAAGCTAATTTTGCCACATTTTTTTCTAAGAACATAGCATTTGCTCTCAAATCTTTATCTATTTCTTTTATAATCTCTTATTTCTTTCTAACTTCTCAATCTGATTCTTATTTTCTCCAACCTGGAACACACCTAAAGCTTTACTCTCTTTTTTTAACACAACCTAAAGACAAAGAGATAGCTAACTCAGATTGTTGAGCTAAGCTTACTCAGATGCTAAAGCTCACAAATTACCTATTTCTATCCATGCGGGGGAGGCTCAATAGTAGGTGAGGCCCTAGGCCACAACTAAAAATGAAATCCAACTTGAAATGTATTGAAATTTTGATAGTAACACATTTCAATGATTTAAATGTACGTAAAGAATCATATCAGATCATAAAACTAGATAATATCACAACAAACACATACAAGGTCGGGACTTCTATGCATGAAGAATAAAACAAATTAAATAAAGACGATACGACAGAGCCAGTTGCATATATTACCCATTATTAAACGCAATACTTGAAGGGAAAGAGAGTGCGAGAGTGGACTGTGAATACTATTGGCTTACTGATGGCCGGCGGCAATGGAGCTGGAGGATACTTTACTGTCAGCGTCGGTTTGGAAAAGGGAAAGAATGAAATTAGGGTTGGGGGAAACGAATGGCGTTTTTTTTTTTTTTTTGTGGGGGAGGGGAGGTTGGGAAGACAATTCAGGATTACATGACGATGCTAATTACTTTCCTTTCACTAAATTATCATATTACTCAACTAAATTACTTTATTAAAATTGATAAATATGCATACCTTAAATATGTATTGTTATATTTTAAATTTTTTATCTTTAATTAATTATATAATATATGTAAAGTTTGTATGATACGATAATAAATAAATAATCAATTTTTTTTTTGAGTTAATCAGGATTGAAAAGTAGATAGAGTTAATATTATATGAATGAATCTTAAATTATTAATCTACGTCTCTCTTCAATCATATTCACTTTTTGGTACTCTTGGGAGTCTTTAAAAAATTCAATGAAAATGTATTTTATAATACAGACATTTTTTTTCCAAAATTTAATAATAATTTAAACTTTTATATATATATATATATATATATATACATGTATACGATAGATATATATTAGTGCACTTCAATTGATATTTTTTTCTTTTTATTTAGAATTGTTTTAAACCCTAGTTGTAAGGAGTTGGAAGATATTTTAAGAGCAAAATAGTCATATAAATAAATAAAAAATTAAAATTAAAATGGATAAAAGAATTGAAAATTAACAAAGTAAATAACAAGATAACTAAAATATATAATTTAAAATAAAATTACTTATGCAACTTTTTTTAGCAAGCCGTTTTAGTTAGATAATAATTGTTGTTAGTTAGTTAGGTAATAATTGATTTTTAAATTTTTATTTTGAGATGTTTATTTTTATAAAAAAATATCTTTTGTTAGTTTTGGACCACAAATGATTAATGACATGTAATTATTTATTTTAATAAATTATTTAAATTAACATATAATTTATGAATAATTTATTAAGTAATATATTTATATTTATCTCATATTTTATTTATATATTTATATTTAATTTAAAATATTAAAATATAAATAATGTTATATTATTTAAATTCGATAAGTATATAATAGTATTGATTATTGATCAATAATTAATATTGTTATGTAATTCTTGTTTTAAAAAAAATATTTAAACAAGATTTTTTAAATTTGATAAGTATATAGAGATATTTTGATATTTATTAATGTATAAAAAAATATAAAAAATAATCAATGAATAGTGAAAAAATAAAAGACGAAGAAGATATAATTACAAGCTGATATTTATTTGTATATTAAAAGAAAGATAGAAACTAAAAAAATGAAAAATAATTAAAATGATATAAATAAAACTAATTTATTTTAAATACATTTTGATATCTATTTATGAGTAAAAAATAGCAAAATAGTAGAATCCAAGAATAACCAATGAACAGCATTGGTTACACCTATTTTTTATTTACAATTATAGAAAAATATTTATATTAAAAAAATTTTGATATTTATTTACACGTATAAATATAAAGGATATTTATTTTAAAGATATTTGGTATTTATTTGTATATAAATAAAAAAATATATTTATTTTAAAAATATTATGGTATTATTTGTGTGTAAGAAATCACGTAGACGCTACCGGTAAGAATATTTTTATTTGTACTTATTAGAATGACAACCCCACCATTATATTAATTTTAAAAAATGAGATCTTATCAAATGAATCCACCAAAATTTATGAACCATTTGGATTTCTAGGTTTTTTTTTTTTAGCCACTCAGGGTCACCATGTCATTTTTTGTCGTACTTTGGACGTTAATCAAAGCTTTAACCATTGTTGTATAATTAATTCAATTATTCGATATGATTTTATTTTTTTAATCATTAGATAAAAAAAATATTTATTTTTTTAATCATTCGATAAAAAAAATATTTATTTTCGAATAATATTAAAAAATATATATTTATTTACATTATAAAAAAAATATTTTTCTCCCAAAAAAATTCAAAATAAAATTTCATATATATAAAAAATTGTAGATTAGAAAATACAATAAAACCATGCCTCAATTAGGATCACTATGAAATTAACTCCCAAACCCCGTCTCGTCTCACAAGGTCATGTGAACGCATGATGTGGTGATCCTTACATGCTAACATCAGTATCTTAATCTATATCTATACTGTATTAAGAAATTAACTTTTTTAATAGATATCTCATTTTTTTAACTCATCAAAATCAACAGTTATCTTATATATTTTCTGATATGTATGATCTAATTTACTAAAAAACTTAAGATTAATTAATTTATTTATCATTGTATCATATAAATAAATTTAACAAAGATAATTTTTTTTATAAAAAATATAACAATTCACGTGCATTGTGCAATGCACGTTTCTTCAACTAGGCGTGTATATATATACACACACTATTGAACTCTACAACGAAAGATCAAGTAGTTATAAGGGCCAATCTTAAACAAAGGGAGCTAAATGGTAAAACAGTCATAGTAAAATAAACCCACGAGCATACGAACAGCTAGCCAATGTTTTCTCCTGAAAGAGGATGTCTACAATTGATTGTTAAGAGATCAGATTTAGGATCCCAATAAGAATGCTAAATTTCTTAACATGATGAATGCATGGGACACAATTGGAATACTGAGATTATCATGTAAGAATTGGTTCATATTAAACAGGAATAGATGAACAGACAAAGAACAAAACCACACATAGTTGGTAGGCACATTATAACCTCAAAATTGCCCTAAATAATTTTTAGAAACCATACAAGTCAATTCAACATACATCAAGAGCAAGCCTTCTATAAAAATTGAAGTTTCTTGTCACGGTACAAAAAGCCATAAATTTTTAAAACCACATTCAGCTCTTTTTTTCCCCCCCTTTTTTTCTTGAGACATATATCCCTTTGTCTAGTTTAATGTGTGCGGCTGTGCATATGTTTTGTTGAACAAAAAAGCACAGAATATCACCAAAAAACCACAAACTACTACTTAGAACATGATAGATTGATTAGCAGGTGTACTAAGAGGTGTTATTCAACAATTTCCTGAAGATAAAGATGAAACAATTTCAAACAAAGAGAGGCCTGAAAGATTAAAGATAACTAAAAATTCCTAATGAGAGATTAGAAATTAGTTACCAGAACTATAGACAGCAGAAATCTATCTGACTGTATGTTAAAAAGCAAACCACTATGAATACTTGCAACAAGCAGATCGTCCCTCAGGGGCTGGATCTTGAGGGACAGCAATTTTTTTCCCCTTGAGAAGTGATGCACTTCCCCCTGACTCTATTTCATCATTTGCAACCAAAGTCTTCTTGCTGACAGCTCGATAAATTTCAGTTAGGACTGTGAGGAATGCTGATTCAACATTAGTGTTTTCAAGAGCTGATGTCTCCATAAAAAAGAGGTTTTCCCGTTGAGCAAACTCTTCTGCATCATCAGTAGGCACAGCTCGAAGGGACCCAAGGTCACACTTGTTGCCAACAAGAATGATGACAATATTTTTGTCTGCAAGGCCCCTCAGTTCTTCTAACCACTTGGACATGTGATCAAATGACTGACGCTTGGTTATGTCGTAAACTAACATCGCCCCAACAGCACCTCTATAGTATGCACTTGTTACCGCTCGATATCTGAAATAATCAAGAACAGTACAATTAAAAAGAACCACAAATATGTCACCTTGCAGGAACTAGAAATTGCAGCAACTATATTACTATAGTATAATCCTCTCTCCCTCTCTCTCTCACAAACAAGCAAACAGGTAAGAATCTCTTTTTTGTGCTTATACACATTTAAAAAACAATAGTTCTTTTAAAATTTTCTAATGATTCTACTCAGACTTCCACAAATCTTGTCTGGATTTCTACTTCTAAAAGTGGTTTTAGCAGAACCAGGAAAGGTTCTTCAGAAATAAGAAGAGCATTCGATGTTGGTGTTTTAAAGGGGTTTTTCAATTTGTTCCTGTACGCATGAAATAATGTCAACAAAAAAAAATTTAATTGCGTATATTAAGTTGCGCAAAGTTCCAGTGACAATAACAATCAAGAAATACTTAGTAAAAGTACAAAGTGAGGTTTATCACAAATATGAAGGAAAGGCTAACAAATCAATGGAAACTATCTTCATAATCCCTAAACTCTCTTTCTGATAAATATCATACCTATACGTCATTTTAAAGTATAGTCCCTCCTTCCAAACATATTAAAATTTTGTGGCAATTCAGAAAATCATGGCTGTGATTCTAATAAATAATAACAGCACCCAAAATCTTCAAGGACCATATTAGTTGCTGGCTCCATCATGGTCTTAACCTATCTACTGTCAACAAATCACCCTAATTTCTCTACATGTTCCTCATGTCTCCATGACCGAAGTAAATGACCAACAGGTCGGTCATGTTAGAGTATAATTTTTTTTTAACATTGCTTAATAATGATATTAGTATACATTTAATAAGTAGCATGAGACTTGGATGACTCATATTGCTTATCGACTCTATTTACAGGTCATCAAGTTAAAACACGGGATATGTTTTGTTACATGACCAGCTTGCACTTAAGATTTTAACAAAATTTGAAATCAACAAATCGTTCACATAAGGAGATCATACAAATTATTCACATAAGGAGATCATACGAATCATCCACATAAGGAGATCATACTTAAATTGAATCAAACCTAAAATGTAAATTCATTACATCATCTAAAGAAGAAAAATCACTAAGGCGAAAATGGAAGATAAAAGTTCAAATGAAATATAGGACAAGTACCAAATTGGTCCGAGTTAGTACAGACCAACCCAGTCCCCAAACCTTGGATAAAATTAGGAAAAGACGGGCCCAATTGATACTTAGCCATGAAAACAAAAATATAAAATTTACCTTTCCTGACCAGCAGTATCCCATATTTGAGCCTTGATGGTTTTGTGGTCGATCATAAGTGTCCTGGTCTGAAATTCAACACCAATAGTTGCTTTTGATTCCAAACTGAACTCGTTCCGAGCATAGCGTGCCAAAAGCTGAGATTTACCAACAGCAGAGTCTCCGATCAAAACAATTTTGAATACGTAGTCGATCTTCTGGTTGAAATTGCTATGGAAATTCGACATCTCTAATCAATCGGATACAATCAAGTACAAGAAAAGGCATAAACAGTAACAAAATCAAAACTCGTAAAAATGAAGGGGATTGAGATTGAGATGGTTCGATCAAGAGACAAGCCGATCGAACGATGAAAACATGGAATTAAGGCTTTGCAATTTTTGTAGTTGATGAAGGTGAACCATGCGACTAAACAAAATCAAAGAAACTACGAGGATTGCCGGGCAATGAATTAGCAAGATCGTATAAAGATATCATATACGTGAAATTTCTAGGGGAAATTTACAGTAAAAAGCAAGTTTTATTTTATTTATAATTAAAAAAGAAAAAAAAAACAAGTTTTATGTTCGGCCGGTCCTCTCGTCTAACATGCCCAGCTCGATTTCAATAACGACACTACATCGACTTCGAAGAAAATCCAAAATTAAATCGCATTCTATATGTTATAATTCATAACTATACTAAAATCACAATTCACGTTATTATTTTGTAATTTGATATAAATAATTACCCGAGTTTAATTATAATTATTAATAATATTATTTAAAATTTATAATAAATAAATTTTTACAAGCAGAATTTTTTTATTTATATGTCTTTAGCTTTTTTATAAATAATAATATTACGTAAATACTTTTAAATCTCTCGTGACAAAATTGATAAAAGATTTAAAAAAAAAAATATTATTATATTTAATTTATATATTTTTATTATTAAATAAAAATTTAATCCAAACTTCGTATTAATATATATTTAAGTTAAACTCAATACAATCTATCCCATTTAATATTATTAGATTAATATTTTTATTTTTATAAATTTTAAACATATTATTTTATGTCATTATTTTAGATTTTTTATAACACGTAAATGTACAAGAAAAATATTAATGATACATTATATGTATATTGGATATTAGTCTGGAATAAAACAAGGACCTTAATTCAAGTAATAAAATAAGGAGCTTAATTCAAGGAGTAAAACAATGAATCCTTAATTTAAGGAGTAAAACAAGGAATCTTTAATTCAAGGAGTAAAACAAGGAATCCTTAATTCAAGGAGTAAATCAAGGAATCCTTAATTTAAAGAATAATTGAAGGAGTAAAATTTTCTTATAAATAGCTATACAATTGTAATGAAAATATGAAGAAAATAATACAAACTAGAGAACTCTTTTGTGTAGAGTTATTTCTTGTTTTTTCAACATGGTATTAGAGCAGGAAAATTAACTTGCTTCTGCTTTATTATTATCTTAACATCTTCAATCTTTGAAATGGCTGAAGACAAACCGCTAGGATCAGAAGCTGAAAGTTCATCAGTGCTTTCCTTCATGAATATGCATGAGGTGGATGTCAACCCAAATCAAAGATTAAGCTCAGTCTTATTGAATGAGTTTAATTACTTGCCTTGGTTAAGAGTAGTGTCTCTGGCTCTAGGTGGAAGGTCCAAGTTGGGGTTCATAAATGGAAGCATCGAAGTACCTGATGTTTCCTCACCAACCTATGAATCCTGGCTTAGTAAGGATCAGCTAGTTATGTTATGGCTCCTAAATTCCATGGAACGTAAATTAGCTGAAATATTTAGTTACTCTGAATCTGCATACCAACTATGGGAGACGGTCAAGGAAATGTATGGCAGTCAAAACAATGCTGCACGAGTTTTTCAATTAAAGAAAGACATCTCAGATATGCAACAAGATGACAAGCCTTTTTTACAACTCTTAGGAAGCATGAAAAGCATATGAAATGAGTTGGAAATATATCGTCCTCATACAACCGATGTAGCTCTGCTACGAAAAAGAGAGGAAAAAGATAAGATATTTCAACTTTTGTCCGGTCTGGATTCAACATATGAAGATATACGATGTCATATACTCATGAATACTGAACTTCCTTCCTTCACCAATGTATGTGCGACAATTCAACGTGAAGAAGTAAGAAGGAAAGTCATGAACAAGGGTACAATGGCTAGTTCACCTGAGGCAAGAGCCTATCTAACCAACGAGAGGAAGTACAAAAGGGAAGCATTCAAACTTGAAGTGTCAACATTGCAACCACACGGGCCATGTTAAGGACACATGTTGGATTCTACATCCAGAATTAAAACCTGATTTTATAAAGGATAAAGGATTACAGAAAGTGAATCGTACTGGACACCGTGCAAATCATGCTTTTGCCTCTACCTCTAATGGGTCTGATCCATTCAAGAACTTCACAGCGAATCCAACTGAACTCATGAATGAGTTTATGTTGTATCTTCAAAGCAAGACAGGAGGAGCTAGAATTGACTGTGTGGATAGCATAGAAGAAGGAAACTCGATAACATTGCTAGGCAAGTTTGCGGACTTCTTGGCAGATACAAAACTCATACCACAAGAGGACATGCAAGGTATCATAAAAGCCTTTAAAACTGCTCTTAAAATAAATATGTTGCATGATTTTTGGGTTATAGATTCAGGTGCCACAGATCATATGACAAACCATGTGTCAAACTCTCATAAGTTTGAAAAATTAGCAAATCCTTCTCAAGTTTCAATTGCAAATGGTGAGAATGTAAAGGTTTTAGGAAAGGAAAAAATAAAATTAATGTCAGATGAAATCGAGTCGGCAGTTTTATATGTACCTTCCTTTCCTTTCCAACTTAAATACGTAGGAAAAATCATAAATACCTTGAATTGCTTAGCCATTTTTTCTCCTCACAATGTCATTTTTCAGGATTGTGTCACCAAAAAGACGATTGGTGAAGGGTTTTACTTAGATGGTCTCTATTACATATCCAAGAGTAATCCCAGAGGGTTTCAAGCCAAGTTTAATCCTATCCAAGATAATCAATTGTGGCATCAACGTTTAGCTCACCCTTCTCTACCAATTTTGTCAACTTTATTTCCAAACTTAGGAAATAATGAAATTTCATGTGAAACTTGCCACTTGTCTAAGGCCACTAGATTGCCTTTTAATTCTTCCTTGTCTAGGGCTAGTAAGTGTTTTGAACTAGTTCATTCAGATGTATGGGGACCAATTAATGAATCTTCTGATGGTTATAAGTATTTTGTGATTTTTGTTGATGATTTCTCTCGAGTCACATGGTTATATCTTTTAAAGTCTAAGAATGAAGTTATGGAAGTATTTAAGGACTTTCATAATCTTGTTAAAAATCACTTATCTTCTAAAATTCAAACCTTAAGGTCTGACAATGGCACCGAATACATGTCCCATATCATGAGACAATATTTGTTCATTCATGGCATTATGCATCAAACAAGTTGTGTTGGTACACCTCAACAAAATGGTGTAGCTGAACGCAAAAACCGGGACTTACTTGAAAAAACTAGAGCATTAATGCTACAAATGAATGTACCAAAGAGATTCTGGTCCCAAGGGGTTATGGTAGCTGCTTACATCATCAATAGATTACCCAGTCGAGTCTTGGATTTCAAGTCTCCCCTAGAGGTCATGAAAGGAAGGAAAATTAACCTTTCACACCTTAGAGTCTTTGGCTGCATCTGTTTTGTACATATTCAATCTCATCATCGAGATAAATTGGATCCTAGAGCTGTTAAATGTATTTTTCTTGGTTATTCATCTACACAAAAGGGATATAAGTGTTATGATCCCCAACTTAGGAGATTAATTGTGTCTAAAGATGTTCGATTTTATGAAACTAACCCTTTTTTCAGTAAGTCACATGAAATCACAAGTTAAGGGGATGGCATCTTGGATGTGTTTCCATTACCAAGAATTGAACTTGAGCCTCCACAACAACAAGATCCCAGCCATGTCAACATTGATGCATCTCTCACTGAAAGTAACAATGAAGGGTCTCGTCTTAATGGTACACTGCATGAAGATGGTGATAATCAAGATGATCCTCACAATATGGTACAAGATGTGAACGAGTGTGAGATAACTCCTTCTGCTCCACGACGTAATCCAATGCGTGTTAGGCAACCTCCCACAAGACTTCAAGACTTTGTCACCTACAAACCCACACATGCCATCTCAAATATGTGTCATATAAGAGAGTGACACCAACCCATGCCGCATTCCTCAGCACTATATCGAGTTACAGTGAGCCTCAAAACTTTCATGAGGCCAACAGCCAAGAGGTGTGGAAGGAAGCCATGCAAGAAGAACTTAAAGCCCTAGATCAACACAACACATGGAGCATCACCAAACTTCCAAAAGGCAAGAAAGTTGTGGGTTGCAAATGGATCTATAAGCTCAAATTCAAGTCAGATGGATCAATTGAGAGGTATAAAGCAAGATTGGTGGCTCGGGGATTCACTCAAACATTCGAGGTGGATTACAAAGAAACATTTGCACCTGTTGCAAAAATGAACACAGTAAGAGTGCTGCGTACGTGGTCAGTAAACAAGGGTGGTCCATGTACCAAATGGATGTGAAGAATGCATTCTTGCATGGTGATCTCAAAGAAGAAGTCTATATGAAATTACCACCTGGGCATCCTCAAAGCAATGAACTGGATTTAGTGTGCAAATTGCACAAATCCATTTATGGTTTGAAACAGTCCCCACGAGCTTGGTATGCCAAGCTAAGCTCAGTTCTGACTAGTGTTGGTTTCAAAAGCAGCAATGCCGATTCCTCACTATTTGTTCGCACAGGAGCTATGGGCAAATTGGTTGTGCTGATTTATGTAGATGATTTGATAATTACAGGTGATAATGCTGACGAGATTTTCAACCTCAAACAGTCCCTCAGACAAAGGTTTGCAATTAAAGACCTTGGGATATTGAAGTACTTTCTTGGTATAGAAATGGCAACCTCGTACAAGGGACTCTTTCTTAACCAAAGGAAATATGTCCTAGATTTGCTTAAGGAAGCTAACATGAGCGATGCTAAACCAACCATTACCCCTCTTGACAGCAAGCTCAAACCTAGCTTGAAGGGCACGCCACTCATGGATATAAGTTATTACCAGCGACTGGTTGGTAAGTTGATCTACCTAACAATCACCAGACCTGACATCACATATTCTGTAAGTATTGTGAGCCAATTCATGCACTCCCCGACACTTGAGCATTTGACCCTTGTTAAAAGGATCTTACGCTACTTAAAAGGATCAGTGGGTCGTGGTATTATCATGAAGAAGAATGAAAACACACAAATCATGGGGTATTGTGATGCTGATTGGGCAGGGAATGCAATTGATCGCAAGTCCACCACTGGCTACTGTACATTTGTCGGTGGAAACTTGGTCACATGGAAGAGTAATAAGCAAACTGTCATTGCCAGATCAAGTGCCGAAGCTGAGTATCGTGCAATGGCTTCAACTGCGTGTGAGTTGATATGGCTTAAAGGTCCTTTGTGTGATTTAGGTGTTACTACAACTCTTCCTATGTCCTTATTTTGTGACAATCAGGCAGCTATGCATATAGCATCAAACCCAGTGTTTCACGAGAGGACGAAACACATTGAAGTTGATTGTCATTACGTTCGTGAACAAGTTCAATCACAGGTAATTCAGACACATTATACAAGAAGCTTCGACCAACTGGCTGACATCTTCACCAAACCCTTGGCTTCTCGTCAGTTTCAACGACTTTTGTCCAAGCTTGGATCCATAAACCTTCTGGATCCAGCTTGAAGGGGAGTATTGGATATTAGTCCTTAATTCAAGGAATACAACAAGGACCTTAATTCAAGGAATAAAACAAGGAGCTTAATTCAAGGAGTAAAACAAAGAATCCTTAATTCAAGGAGTAAAAAAAGGAATCCTTAATTCAAGGAGTAAAACAAGGAATCCTTAATTCAAGGAGTAAATCAAGGAATCTTTAATTTAAAGAATAATTGAAGGAGTAAAATTTTCTTATAAATAGCTATACAATTGTAATGAAAATATGAATAAAATAATACAAACTAGAGAACTCTTTTGTGTAGAGTTATTTCTTGTTTTTTCAACAATGTATTTACTTTATACTCATATTTTTTTATAATGTAATAAGTATATTATCATTTTGTAAAATAAATAAATTATTTTATTTTCAAAATAATTATATCATATAACATAATATAAGAAATATTGGTATAACATTTTAAAATATTAGTAACTTGGATATTTTTTTTCTTCACAAAAATAGTTAAAGAAAAAAATAAGTTTTTCTATATCATATTTGTTGAATACTTTGCTCCCTAATCCACGTGTTGTGTGGTGTACCGTATCCTTGGTTATCAATCATGTTATTCGTGCTCAAACTAAGCATGTAGAACTTGATATACACGACATTGGAGATGAAATAATAATAGTTTCACATCGACTCCTAGTGCAACATATACCCTTTACTCAGCAACCTGCTGATCACTTGTTCACTAAGTCCCTCTCCATTTAACGGTTCTTGTTTCATATAAACAAACTCAGTATCATATACATGTCATTTAAGTTTGAGTGGGGTATTGGAGGAAAGCAAGAAGTTGCTGCTGATATTAAAGCCAGCTCATCAGTTCACATGGGCCAGCTGATGCAGCTAGTGGTGCAGCTCACATGAGCAAGCTTAGCAAATGAGTTAATGTTGCATGCAGCTCACATGGAGATGAGTTTGTTAGGATTGTAGACTCTCCATTGTTGAAATCCTTTCATGCATGCATGCTTCTCTTCTTATTCTCTTGATGCTTCCTATCATTTCCTTTGCTATCTGTTCATAGTTCAATTCTCAGGTATTTTTTTAGAGTTTGAAGAAACTACTTACCAAGTACGTGAAAATATTAACTGGTATATAGTTTACTCAACCTATCTACTACTGTACAAATATTTGTAAATGTCATAAACATAATCCAAATTTGGTGGTTTAATGAATGATGATTCCAATCACCTCATAATAGTTATTATTTAGTTAACACATGTTTCAATAAATAAATAAATATATATATATACACGTATTTAGAGTTTGAAGAAACTACATATCAAATATGTGAAAATATTAACTAGTATATAGTCTACTCAACCTATCCACTATCGTACAAACATTTGTAAGTGCCATACATATAATCAAGTCTGGTGGTTTAATGGATGATGATTTCAATCACCTCATAATAGTTATTATTTAGTTAACACATGTTTCAATATATATATATAGTCAGAGTTTGAAAAAACTACATACCAAGTACGTGAAAATATTAACTGGTATATAATCTACTCAATTCTATTTACTACCGTACAAACATTTGTAAGTGGCATAAACATAATTCAAATATGATGGTTTAATGGATGATGATTCCAATCAACTCATAATAGTTATTATTTAGTTAACGCATGTTTCAATAAATATATATATCAAAATATATTCAAATCAATTTATTAATTTTGAGTAATTTTAAATTAATAATGACATTAAATTAGAGTGAAAGATTCTCAATAGTTGTATTAAATTAGATGGAAAAATTCTCAATCTTGTATTGTAATATTTACAATTCGATTCTACGGATAAAACTTAAATATTGTATATATATCACTGTTTTAAGATTTTATTACATTTTATTATACTTTTTCTTAATTTTTAAAATTAATAAGACTTAATTTTAGATTTAATTTTATATTTAAGTTGAATATAATATTATAATATTATCGATTTGTTTTAATTTATTTTGATGTTGTAATATTTATGACTTAATTATAAAAAAAGATATTTATATATTGATTGTTGATGAAAAGATTAGACTGATATTGAAAAAAAATGCATCAAAGACACTAGAGATTGATTAGAACAAATCCAATCAATTCGTGAATCGAATTGGATGAAAATAAAAGATCGGAGTGGATTTGATGAATTCTATCGTATGATCAAATGATAAGGTTGGACTTCATGGGTATTTTTTAGACACGTAGCTAAAATATATCAACTTGAAATTAATACCACTTATTCCAAGTCGTTGAACATTCAATAGGCTTAATTTTGAGCACATCATAAGTGGGTGAAACTAGTAGCAAAGAAGAAATGAGTTGTTTTTTTTCCCCTTCCCTTTTTTAAAGAAAAAGAGTTATGAAAAACAAATTGAGAAAACTTATTCATTAAGAAGCCAATCTATTACAGCGGAAACAAAATGCAAAAAAGATATATTGATAAGTTCTAATTCACGACACACAAACATTTATTAATTAAGATAGCTAGAAGTAGGTGTAGATATAATATATTATATATAGTCCTAAGCATCATTCGATTTATGAATATGGAAATTTCAAAGCTCCACAGACTTGTTTCTAATTCATAACTTGACCTGCAACAGAAAAACAAAAGATCCCATCAAATAAAAAAAAAAAGAATGAAAGAAAGAAAAAAAGATTAAAATAAAATAACGGAGAAAAGCTGCTTAATTTATAGAAAAGATAGAGAGAGAAAGAGATACAGGGCTCAAAGTTGGCAGTGCATTTCTCAGGGAGCTGAAGGGCCATATTGCGGTCAACACCAGAAATAGAAGGGCCATTGACAAGAACACACAAGCAAGGCTGTCCTAAGGCTTTGAGGGCATTGCAACAAGTCTCACTTGGTGGAAGTGGACTGAATGGAGCTACTGCTGCTCTGCAAGGTATTAGCTGAATTAGTGCTGAAAAAAATGTACTTGTACATGTTGATGTGCTCATTTGACCTTGTACAATTACAACTCCTCGCATCACCAACACTAAAACCAATATTGACAATGCCATTGATCTAACTACCTTCATTATTTTTCCTTTGTATTTCTTTTCCCTGTGTACTTATTCAGAATCTCAGATTTTTGGGTTTTCAATCAATACGGTAGTGAGTGTAGATGTCTAAATGTGAAGCTAGCTTGCAAAATGAGTCATAAGTTCTCCATGTATATGTAGGAATGGGATTCATGGGTTCATGCCATATTGCATATCCATCCTAACTATGTATCACACTTGTTATGCATTTATTCTAACTTTTCTTTTAATATAAAGCTTTCTTCAATTTGTTGAAAACACAATTAGTGTGCATTTGAAACAGTTGGTGAACTAAAATTTCATGACTCAGAATATTTCAGGAACTAAACTCATTTGCAATGATTTAAAATAACTTACAATTCATTTTGTACTTGGTAATACAATTTCAAATTAATTTTCTTCCCATAAAACGTACAAAAAGCTTTTGAAAACTTAATAGGATAAACAATGGCACAATTCAACTCAATAGTCATCATGTTCCTATTGTAACAGACTCAAGCATCATCAGCACCAGAGTATCATATATTATTTTTTTTTATTTGTTTTTACCCGGCACAAGTTATGAAAATTCTTTTCTTTCCTTTAAGATTGATTACTTCAAGCTCTTCTTCAACATAATCTCCGGTATACATGGAAGGATATTTTTCGGCAAGTAGGGATTCTATAAAGTGACCCAAGGCTTCAAGATGGCATCCGATGCTATTTGAGCAAACAACTCCACAAGACAAGAAATCACATATCCACGTGCATGAGAATTCTACATTGAAATATTTCCAATAATTAAAAAAAAGAAGACCAAAATTGCAACATGAATGAATGATACGACTAGCTTCACTTACTGTAGAAGATACTCTCCATAAGCTACAGTTTTGTACTGAGGCTAGTTTTAAGGCATCAATTGTCCTCTTTGTAACAACAACTTCATGCATTCCAGCTATACAATTTCCTCCAGTCAACCACCACAACCAGCAAGCTTAAAAATCAATTAACAACAAAGAGTAGGGGAATAAATTAGAGGTTCTATAACTAACAAGCTGCAATTAATTATAAGTCACTCACGCCCTAATTCAAAAAGGCATGCATAACTTAACAATCTTCTTATGCTCTAAAAACTATGTAAGGTATATGGCTCGACATGTCCTTTAAGCCACTGAGCAATATACCACCCTCACTACCTCATTAATTAAAAAAAGTTCAAGAACCAGAAAGTTCCCACCATGATCAGACTTTTCATGTTTGACAGTGGTCTTGTTTGACTCATAGTATTATAAAGATCTTTGGCATTCCCAAATATCTCTTGAAGAAAATATCTTCCATTTTTCTAATTTCACTATTGATAGCTCTATGTCCCAAATTCAGTTTATCGAAATAAAATCCATTGGAAAAAAAATTAGTCAAAATTGCACCTGCTTTCCTGCCTGAATGAGTAGACACCATAGAGGAACCTTGACCTCAACCTTCTGTCCATTTCTTAACCAGATATTTAATCCTGGGAATCTACTCCTGCCATGAATTGTTAAGAAGTTAAGGTCATAGTGATATCCTGCAAAAACAGTGCCCTCCTGGCCATAACGTTAAAGATCACTTCCTGTTGGAGCTAAAAGATGTGGTCCCTGGAATTCAAAAGGGAAAGGTAGTTCTAATAAGTTAAAAAAAGTAACGAGCAAGATTCCGTTGATGCAAGACAAATGTATAAAATAATGCTACACCAAGAACTTAACCGAAAGGTATTAGAAATAGAAATTGCCAGCAATATAGCAAAATCCATTCTATGTTGGTTTGACAAAAATAAATATTCTTTAAAGTTTGAAGTAATAAAGTTACCAAATCCCATACCATTCAGCGTAAATTCATCAGAAACCATCCGCATGGGTCAGAGACATTTTTATGTTTGCCTTTGAAGCATATTTGATCATGTAATAAAGCATACTGATCAAATGAATATTTCTTTGAATATCTTTATTCCTTCAAGAGTTTTACAAAACTCTCAGAAAATTGACTCTTTGAAATACTAAAAGTCTAATATGACTCAAAATTTACCTTACCAATAAGACATGGGTATGTATCTAAAAAAAGTTCAGAAGTACAGCATACTACAAGTATACCAACCAGAAAGAGAGTAAATAAAGAAATGACCAACAAAAAGAAAAGGAACAATCAAAAGAACTGAAGATGACTGGGAAATACAAGGACCAGAATCAAATACTATAATGTAATTTTGCTAGATAACAAGCTGATTTTTTTTTTTTAAAGAAAAGAAAAACCATTCAAAGGCTAAAGAACCACACCAATAAATAGTTCAGAACACCATACACCAACTAAGTTCCAGCCCCTTAGCAAAAAAAAAAAGAAAATAGAAAACAAACAAACATCAAATTCTATTCTCTCCCCCACATTAGCCGCTTAGTAGTGGTAACAGAACTTGAGAACAGGAAAAGGACAGACCAACAGCATGACTTGCCCAATGCCCAAAATGAGGGAAGGCCAACCTTGATAACTGGGTTCATCTTCATCTAAGGTTACCAAAGAAGCTTGGGGACAGAAGGCATCAAACAAACAGTTAAAAACAGTAAAAAAACATCTGAGTTCAAACACTAACAACCTCCCTATACTAACATAAGAAACACAAAGCTATAAAACCACTAATCGGGTGCAGGGCTTCCAGGGATTACAATCTTGCTTCCAAGGATTACAATCTTCCTTTTCCGAGCAATGTGGAGTAGTGTCCACTATCATACCATGTGTTGGAGTAAGGCGTTACAGATTGTGTCAAGACTTATTTTATTTGAAATATTAAGTACTTTTTATGTTAATGAATGTTCATGTACCATATTTAGGTGATATTGTATATCTTTGTAAATTTTTGAACAATTTGCATAAATGTGCTTACGACTACATGATCCTTAATAGCATGACATTTGCACCATTCAATCAAGCCATTGCAAATACAAGTTTTAAGAGTATTTATTACATGCTAAACTTTTGAAAGTAGACTATATCATACCATGTTTTAGAGTGGTACGTTACAAATAGTATCAAAACATGTCTCAACCAAACATGTTACGAGAGGTGATTGTGACAATCATTAATCCCTTGAGCTTCAACAAGATAGAGTAAGACAAGACAATAAATTGTGAAGTCCCATATTGCTTCAAAAAATAGGATTGTCATTGTTCATAAGTATGGATTCCACCCTAAATAATATGCCACATTTTGGGTGAAAGTCAAAGAGAAACCCATACTGACCTAGGGACAAAGTGAACAATATTATACCATGTGTTGTATAGTGGGGTGTTACAAAATATAACCAGCCAGCAATAAGCCATAGATTGCCCTAAAGAGAACTATCGCTTAGATTAGAGAGTTACGGAAACTCTACTAGACGCTCACATGTAGAGGAAAATAAAGATAGAAGTAATTGACATAATAGTTAAAGAAAAAAAGGAGGAACCTAGAGAAAATTGAGCAAAAGAGATGAAAAATCACAAAGGAAAAAAATGAAAAGATGAGAAGGTCAGAGAGGAATATAAAATAAATCAACAACAAGGAATTCAATTAAGAGATCAACCAAGAAACTTGAAGAAAACCCAAAAGACTGAGAGAAGTCAAATAAGTTGAGGACAAATAAGCTAGATCGGTGATGAGTCTGGAGAAAGATATATTTTTCTTTTTTTTTGAATAAGAGAGTGGAGAAAGAATTGCAAACCATTGTATTCCCATGTATAAGCAAAGAGAGTTGAAATCCTAACAAGCTGAGTAATGGGATGGATACTTGAATGGTTGATTAAAGAATGAAAAAAGTGGAGTGTCACGGAATTTTTGGTACAGATCAGAAGACAATCAATAAAAGAAAAAGTCCGCAGGTAGACTCTCAATGTTTCATGCAAGACAGAAGGTAAGCCATAAAGGAGTTTTCATTTTCCCACATCAATAGGCAAAAAAAAGAAGTCAAAAAAGAAATGGATGTTACTTGTTAGCAGATGATACTGGAATTGGTGCATCTAGAAAATCCTCTTCTTTTTAATTAGGTCTATGACTTCTTACCAAATAAGGGACTATGGAAGTTCAATGGAGAAACATTTTTCACCTGCTTCATTAGAGAAGTGAATGCGTCTTTTGGCAAGACAAACCCAATGGCGGCCATTTCGGCAACAGTCTGAATGAAAAGTAAATTATGGAAACATCAGATTACATGCATAATAAGCAGAGACAACAAAAATACCTAAGAAATAACTCACCTCTATAGCTGATATCATCTTGTATCCCCAGGAATCCATAGTATCCTTCCATTCAGGAAAGCCTCCTGGTATGACAGGCTCTGCATTGAGTTCCTATATAAAATAAATTTTGTAAGAATGAAAAGGGTGCAGTGATAGCCAAGAGAGAGATTGAAGACCTTAAAGTAGGTATTTGATGGCTGAGGACCCACTCTCCACATGTAACGCCACTTAAAATCTGGCCCGGGCCGGTTGGTACTGTTCAGACATTGCTTTTAATTTCTCTTGTATTTCTTTATCAACCAGACTTCTTGGTTCTTTGACACCTTCTGGTGTCACCCCAACCTGTTATCTTAATTTGAAACCAGAAGCTTACATTTCAACATCTATCTTTCAAACTGGAATGTATCAATACATTTATAAATCACACATTATTAGTCTAATACTATACAATAACAGAAAATCTCTCTTCTTTTTCATCGATCCTCTTTTCCTATTTCTTATACAGTATACATCAGTGAATTCCTCAATAAGGGTAAGAAACTAACACGATGCAAGTTTAGCCCCAAAAAAGACACTAGGACAAGAACTTTCTTGGGAAATTACTTAAAATAACGCCTCTAAAATTCATAACATCAACATAGCACATCTCTTTGAATTGAGAGGGGTATGGGTTATTGTGAGGAGTGCAATTTTTGTTGTTACGAGTTTCAGGGTGTTAGTTTTGTGGCTTTCCCAATTTTCTTTTATTGGTATTTTTTTCCAATAAAATTTCCAACATGAAGGGTACATCCACTTCAGTATTCACCATAAAATTACGGTAGTATCAATATCAAAATCAAGCCTTTAGCCAAAACTACATTCCCAGAAAATTGAAGAAAAAAGAAGGAATAACAATATCAAACTCTTTTTATATGAAGAAAAAAGAGAGGGAGAGATCTAACTTTGACACTCATTAGTCAACTTCATTACCCGCATTTCCAACCGAAATAACTTCCTTTGTGCAATTTTTCCCACAATATTCTAGAGAAACAAACTGCAACATATACAGCTGATTCTTCAAAATCGTACCTGGTAATGCAATTGAGGCCTCTCCTGAAGAAGCTTGAACTCTAAGGGGCTTTCAAAGTACCTCTCCATCATATCAATGGAGCGATCGTTATCTTCGATCGAGCACCGAGGGTCCTTGACAAGCAAAGCCCCGGTGTCCCTCAGTGTCCTACTCACCTCGCAACACAGCTCCCTGAGTTTTCCATCGCTGAATCGGGACTCTGACTCGGCGGCCAAGTACTGGGATAGATCGATCACCGGAAGGTCCATTTGTTTAATTTTATTCGTTAAAGGAATTCGAAGATTGTTGCAAGAGATTTTTGGGATTTCAATGCACATTTGTTCGAGGAAATAAAACAATTAATATAGTTATATTAAGTCTACAAGCAAAAATAATAAAAATTATATGTTTAACAATTAAAAAAATAAAAATACATAAAGATTAAAATAAATTTATCAACGTTTTTACCCTACCTTAATAAATTAATATTTTTCATCTTATTTAAAATATATTTTTTAATTATTAATAATACTTATATTAACCCATTTTTAATATAAAAATAAAAAATAAAATCTTAAATTTTTAATAAAAACTATTAAATCTAAAATTATAATTAATCATATATATATAAAATAAATAATATACCCTTAAAGAACCTAAATTTAAATCTTATTTAAAATAATAATAATTTTAATCATAAGCACACAAATAACTCTAAATCTTAATCCTAAACGCTAAGATCAACAACTTAAATCATAAACTCTAAATCTTATATCCTATAATTTATACCTTAAACCATATACTTTATAACTAAAATCTTAAATCTCAAACCATAAATCTTATTTAGAAAAATAATAATTTTAATAATATTTTTTATTTTTAAGAAATAATTATTTAAAAAAATAATAATTTTAATAATATATTTATCTAACAAAAAATAACAATTAAATACTATTATTTAAATTTTATTAAATATATGAATAATAAGATAATATATAATATTTTTCATTACATTTCAATTATAAACAAAACATTATAATATTAATTTTTTTATTCTAATTATCAAAACAAACAATAATTTTTCCACTATGTTATAGTTTTTATTCTAATTTTATTCAACTTCCTTAAAACAAACATCACCATAATTTTAACCGAATTTAATCGCATGTTAAATTGTGATAAATAGTGCGGCAACCTAACCCAATCAAATTAAAAAAGCTCCAGGCCGACATATTAGGGTTCCATAAACGTATTTAAATTATAGACACTCGTTTATTAGACTAGGGTTTTTCGGAGAGAAACGCAGAGATAGAGAGAGGCAATGGCCCCGAAACAGAGGACGCCTAAGGTGAACAGAAACCCTGATCTGATCAGGGGCATTGGGAAATGCTCGAGGTCGGAGATGTACCACAAGCGTGGTCTGTGGGCTATCAAGGCCAAGAACGGCGGTGTTTTCCCACACCACGACCCCAAGTCTAAGGTTTCAGCTGCATCCGAAAAACCCCCTAAGTTTTATCCTGCCGATGATGTCAAGAAACCCCTCGTCAACAAGCGCAAGCCAAAGCCCACTAAGCTTAGGTTTTTCTTTCTTGCTTCGTATTCTTTTGGATTATTTATACCTTATTTGTGTTTGTATTAGATCTTGAATTATCTTCGAAATGAGCTCATTTTGTATATACATATCGAAGTGGATCCTCATTGTTTTAATTCTGGTTTTTTGAGTAGTAATGTTTTCGATACGATTTGTGTGATTGTTGTTTCTGTGAGAGTTCATTTTTACTTATCAGAATTCCTTTTCCGTGAATAAATTGTAATTGTTAAATAAGTTTTGGATATTGACAATATGGCGTTTGTTAATATTTTTTTTTTCGAATTTTTATCCCTTTAGCTTTTAGATTTTTGAGTTGGACAGCATTATATTCACCCTCTAATGTCTTACAAAACTACAGTAATGGTTGGAGCACGAGTTTGTTCTCTTTAATTTTAGAATTTTAGGTTTCTAATTTTGGTTAAATGTTCAGATATGATTGATGATAAATTGGAGTTTCTCTCTTTTTTGTTATTGGAATATGTAGGGCCAGCATCACTCCTGGTACTGTGCTTATCATTCTTGCTGGAAGGTTCAAGGGTAAGAGGGTCGTGTTTCTCAGGCAGCTTCCCTCTGGGTTGCTTCTGGTAACAGGTAAGGTTTTATCCCCTTTACTGTTTCGATGTATATAAGTTGCACTAGAAATTGTCAAGTGTTGCACGAAATTTATCTGTTCACATTTATTTTATTTGCATCTCATTTACTTCTTTTGATGGTTTGTTGTGTTGATTGTTGATCAGTGCAAAACTACAAGTGCACAATATCGTAGTTTTATAATAAAGAGATAAGAAGAATATTGGATTGGTAATTTACTTTTGACAAATACCAAAATTATACTAATATCACTTTTATCTAGAAAAATCACTAAGGTTGTTGTAATTGAAATTTAAAATAAAATCAATTTAAAATAAATAAAAATGTTCGTAAATCAAATTAATGGGAGAAAAACTTCTAAAAATTGATTTAATCTAATCTCTTGTTATACTTTACTCATTTAGTTAATTTTATTTAATTTTCTCTGTTTGTTAACAATCTCCAAAAAAATCCAAAACCCTCTTTTGATAGTCAATTGGAAACATTCTTGTTCATCAATTTACACAAGAGTATGCAATTTAACAAAACAAGAAAACATTAAGACCAATGATTTTAATACTACACAGGTTCATACAAGTCTTTTGATCTCTATATTTACCCACGTTGAAATATTCCATATCTATCATATAATTTCCTCTTTCGATAGTAAGTCACAAGATTAAAATCATCTAATTAATATCCAGTTAATTAGACACATTAAATTCAGAATAAATCAGACAAACATGAAGAGAAATAATTCAAATTAACATAGAAAATCAAATATAGTTTGGAATTAAATTATATCTTTTTCCTAGAATAAAGAAAAATTAATTCATGCTAAAAATTAAATTTAACATAATAAATGAATTCACCATGATTTTTCTGAGAGGAATTGAAAGAAAACTAAATCTCAAAAAGAATTTGCTTTCGCTTTTCCCTTTTGCGCTCCAATCTTCTTTTGCCTCAGCTTGCATCGCTGTTCTTTCTTTCTTTTTTCTCCCTGGTGGCGCTGTTTTTTTGTTTCTGTCCTCTGTTCCGCTCTTTTGTTTTTTTTTTCTCTGGTGGCTCCCATGTTGGCTTCTAATTTATATATGTATACATGTATTTAGAAAAATCTAAATTTAAATTTGATTTAAATAAATCTTCATTAAAATTTAGGAGTTCTTAAATGATATGCTTTTAAAATTTTGGATCTTCATTTTTTTCAAATTTGCAATAAAATTTAAATAATAATAATGAAATCTAAAATCAATAAAAATAAATAAAATTAGATTAAAATTTAAAGTTGAGAAGTGATAAATTATACCAAATTATGCAAGTTATCAATTGTTCTCTATATGTATAACTAGCTTTAAGTCTAATCTGATTTTGTTTTGTTGTTGTCTATGCTTGAAAATGCGTGCATGCACACACATAAATATGTATTTATATTATTATATATATTTACAAATTCTAAAGAGTTTCTATGTAATGTAATGTTTTAGGGTGTTACTATACCTTAATTAATTGGTTTACCTACCCCTACCAGTGATATTTTTTCTTTTTTTCCTATGTTTCTTGTGCTTGAATCCGATATTTGTAATAACTTCAGTTACCTGCAGTTGTATTACAGGAAAATTTGTACTATATTTATTTGGTTTTTTAAATCATCTATAGAATTGTCCATGTGGTTTCTTTCCTCACAACAATTCTTTGTTATATTATTGAGTCACTATAACTTTAATGAGTTCACAATGGGGTTGTCTGAATTGCTAGTTTACGAATTTTCTATATTCTTTTATTACTTTGTGGTTGTGGTTGTTACCATAGATTGTATTGTTTATTTGTTTCCAATGGCAATGTCATTTTGCTTGACTCTTGCTCTGTATTGCTTTGTCCTTTGCTATGTCTTACAGGACCGTTCAAGATCAATGGTGTTCCTTTGAGACGGGTCAACCAATCTTATGTCATTGGTACTTCCACTAAGGTTGACATCTCTGGAGTCAATGCTGACAAGTTTGATGACAAGTACTTCACAAAGGAAGTACAAATGAAGAAAAAGAAGACAGAAGGCGAATTCTTTGAAGCCGACAAGGAGGTTGGTTTTTCATTGCTATATTTTTTTTGCTGCTTAGGATGATTTAATGATAATTTTGGTTTGCTGTGAGGCTATATAAACTCACCCTTCTATCATATTTCAAAATGCAGGAGAAGAATGTGCTGCCCCAGGAGAAGAAAGATGATCAAAAGTCTGTGGACGTAGCAGTTCTAAAATCCATTGAGGCAGTTCCAGATTTGAAGGCATATTTGAGTGCTAGGTTTTCTCTTAAGCAAGGAATGAAGCCCCATGAACTTGTTTTCTAATTCAACCATTGAAAATTTTAGGGTTGCTTTTCTTGTACTGGTTTTTTAACTCTTAGTTTATGGTTACTGCCTGGACATCTTTAAGGATGATATTTGTGAGATTTTGCTTTCGGTTTTGTGGTAATGAGTTTTTATGCCCATGTTTTCTTGACGAGTCTCAACTTCCCCACGTAGGAATGAATGACTTTGTTTAAATGTCAAACCAACCGCAACTACATAAAGATTGATGATATAGATCCAATATCACAAGCGACTTTAAGTGAACAATCACTATACTACGTAATATAAATTCATACTCTCTGTTTTTCTTTTAATGAAAATTTATGGTTCTTCTTGAGCATGAAGACTACAACTTCTTCTGGTTTCTTCAAGTGCTCGGGCGAAAGAATTAACTTTCAGATTGGGAAACCAATGATCATAATGTTCAAATAAGCCTTTGTTCATGAAGAAGATTATAAATTGCTGTTATGGCTTACGGGTTCTTTATTTTTTAATTAGGTAAATTTGGTGCACAAGAAATCTAAATCACACTTTTTAATATTGAAGAGAAATTTTCTTTCATATGTTTGTCTGCTTTTTGGTTATAGACTTGTTGGAGTTATAGCATACAATGACAATACCTATTACAAAGGAGGACTTGTTTTGAAAAAAAGGAAAATAAAATCGTATTACAGCATTTATTCAAACTATAACAAGAAAACGTCTTTAAAATGTCAAATGAACAGAAGCTAGAACTTCCAACAAGGAAAAGTTTTCCACAGTAAGTAGTATCACAGCAAAGTGTCTGTTAGAGCAGGCAATCTTCTGAAGAAATTGATTGGTACAGAAGGCAGCTTGCTTTGAAACCTTGGATGCCTCAAGTAATGCAATCCTGAAACCAAAGCCACCACTCTAAACGGTGTGGCATAAAGCACAGCAGCTGCGCATAAACAGAACAAAATGAAAAGGCTGGTTGCTCTTGGATCTCTCCAGCTAAGTAGAGACTGAAACCTCTCCCCTTGTGTTGCTATATCACCTACAACAGTTTGAATCCTGCCTGCAACACTTCTAAGCCTGTCATATCGCATTCGAACCATGTCGTGTGGTCTAGAGGTTGGGAATGTGTCAAACTCTTCATCAAGTTCATCTGGGTGTACTGCTTCTGCCCATGATATTTTAGTATCCATATGAGGTGGGTGCTTTGGTCTAAACCTATAGTTCCACATTCCAATAAAGAACATGTAGAGAAAAATAGTTGGAAGTATCAACTCTGGGTAGCAAATCAATATCAGAAACAGAATGTGAACTAGGATAGTTGTGATGGGATTCTTCCAATTGCAAACATCACCAAGCCACTGGCTCATTGAAAACATACCCGAAAGCAGTGACATGATTCGAAAGAAGTTAGCTTTGCTTTTTCTCATACTCCACATATGAGAATCAACATCTAACATGTACTCCACAACTTCTTTTCTAAGTGGTGGTTCAGCTCTGCTTAGTCTCACAGCTACAATATTCATGGCTTGGTATCTTAAGTTGTCTACTTGGTTTACTGTGAAGGGATGCAAATAATGCATTTTGGGAAGCAAAGAGTGGCCATAGACATAAACCATATTAGCTAAAGAGAAAGTAGTGAACCTTACTGCTAGTTGGAGCTCACCCATTTTCTTTACCCCATGAGGGTGTAGAACTAGAAGAGGGTAAGAATGTGTATGGATCCTTTGAGCTTCTAATGTCGATAGCCGGATTCTTACCTTCCCAATTCGCGAATCTCTTGTTATATTGCCTCCTGGTGGAGAACCACCTAAGTGGCAATTGTCAAAAACACCCAATGTTATCACTGTGCAAGGATCATATACTTCCCATGTATATTGCTCATTCCATTTAGGACTGAATGTGTCAAGTATTGTTCTTGTTCGAACCCATTTGTGGCCATATTTTGCTACACAATAAGCATCTGTACTTCCATGACCATCCTTCATTTTCATTGGGAGAAGACCTTGTGCACTTAATATCCCAACTTCCAAAATCCCAATTGGAGGTTTCCACAATTGCTTTGCTGTTGGCCTTTGATCACTTATATACATAGTTGATTCATCTAACACATGGTATCCACCTTCAAGACATACTCTTAAATGAATTTTGCTTGAAAATTTTAGCTCGTTTCTCCAGTCAGGTTCCAAGGCACCAAAGCCATATTTCTCAAGATTAAACCAATGAGAATGAAGTGACCGGTGATCAAGCCTCTTATCAAAAGTGTCAAGTGGTAGGCTTATTCTTCCCAATACATCATCTTTTGAAGGGTGAACCATGTCCTCAACAGTGATGATTAGTTGTTCCTCAAAAGGTTCAGCTGCTACAAACACTAAATCTTCATTCCAAAATGGGTTGGCTGTAGGAGTTGGGCATATCTGGGTCCTTAAAACTTGGTTTCCAACCTGAGCTTTAACAAACACTTGATCAGGCAGGCGATTTCGATCATTTGGAAGAACATCTTGAGCTTCAATTACATTGACTCTTAAGTACCACAATTTCGGTGATACATATACTTTTGATCTAATGTTGTAAACACCCTCACCTTGTACTGAGGCAGCATCTGAATGCCATGCCTCAGAAAATGCTTCATCAGCTTGTGTTCCCATCCAAACAGCAAGCATGATTTCACCTCGAAGCTTCCCTTCACCGCGATGATGCTCAAGTCTATACCATTGAGGAGCCAGAGGACTATCAGGAGGAACTCTAGTTGGAATCTCATTCAAGTCAAATATGACCCTTCCAAGAAAATCATCTCTTCCAATCATCTCTTTGTCTTTCACGAACACTTGTAGTACTGATGACTGGATTCGTTCTTTCGAGAAAGCAAACACTTGGTTCCACTCTGGATTCATTTTCTTCTCAAAATGTTTTGTTCTTCCTTTATAATTCCCTAGTTTTACTTCCACATAAGGATCACAGCTTCCTGATATGGAACTTATTGAGGTTAGATCTTTAGCTTTCAAGACTCGAACGTAGAGATAAATCATTTGCTCAACTAGGTCATAAGTGCTTGTATGTCTCTCATTGCTCATCCATCCTCCTCTTCCTCCTCCATAACCACCACCATTTGGCCACCTCTCACCAAGTTTTGGATTGGTGTCTTTGAGATTGTAGTCATCTGGGTATTGATTAGAATTGACCTGTGTACTACCATTATCATTTCTTTGCATGTTTAAAGGGACATTTTGTGCTCTTCTCTCCATTGGTTTGCCTGGCTTAAGCACAACTTTTTGTTTCTGTATGTTTGTGTTTGTTTTCTTTGGTCTCCTCCTTAACTTGTTCTTTCGAAACTTGTTTATTTATGTAAACCTTTGTTAGATAATGATAAGAACAACTTCTTATCCAATGGAAAAACTTGATGAGCTTCCTCACTTTTCCTTGCAATATATGAGCAAAAAATTCTTACTAACTTTTCCAAGGAATGGTTTTGGTAATGATAGTTTTTGGTTTTGTTAAAATCAAACACAAGTTTGTGGTTCCAAATGGGATTAAGACTTTTGAGAATAGCTGGGATTTGGCTCAATTGGTTTTGGAAATCAACTTCTACGAATGAAGATGTAGATTCTTCACCAACTTTTGGCATAAGATCATGATCATCTGCTACTTCTACTACCAGTATCATGCTTCTTTTTTGTTGTGATATAGCTGCTTGAATAAAGCTACAAAAGGAATTAAACCATCACAAGAAATCTGAAACTCTATTAAGAAGCAAGGAAGATTTTATTTAACAAGTAACATAAGAAGGAATAGAAGGCTTTTTGTTTTCAAACACCAGTGGTCAGTTTAGTGTATTCTCTCGTTTCAAGTCACTTATTTTAACTACACCAAGTAATGTTTGATTAAAAAAAGTGTTTTGTTTTGTTAAGTAAAGAATTCTTTGACGAAGAAGCTGCCGAATTTCAACAGAATTGTAATGAGGTAGGAAAAAAACTAATTGAGGGAAAGTATAAAACTTTATTCAAAGTAATTTTTTTAATAAAAAACTTAAGTTTGGTTTATAGACATTAAGGATTAATACGATCATTTAATATATTTCTCTACTATCACAATCAACTCATACTTTCGTATATATATTTTTAAGTTTAAAAGAGTAAATAAAGGATCTCTTATTCTTTTTTGAAGAATAAAAATTATTAAATAATATAAAATATTAAAATTTGTTCATAATCAACACATTTTTAAAAATAAAAATAAATAAATGATATCGATTAAAAACAAATAAATTAAATTACATTTAATTAAAGAGACAATTCATAACCTTTATCTTAATATTATTAATAATATAAGCAAATAAAATATGCATTTGATAAAGGCTAAGTATGGTCACATGCTCTAAAATGTGTAAGGGAGGGTAGCATTCTGTGTTGTATAGAAAACATATATACTTTTCTTGGATAGACAGCAATGTGAACGTGGAATAAAGCCAGTGAGGAAAGCAAAATGTAAAAGGAAGTGTTGAATTGGAGATCAAAGAAAGCAAAATTTGAAGCCTCTCTTGTAGTGAAGAGGGTTCTGTAACCACCTAAAGAAAATATATTTTTTATCATCTTTATACACTTTAAACTTAAAATTTTTACGTGTATATGTCTCTCTTATTTCTTAATTTTAGGATCGATAAGGTTGTAACGTTATTGATTAAAGATTTAAGGTTAAATTACAAACACTTATATCACATGTATTTCCCATGTTTAGTGAATGTTATTACGCACTAAATGATCGATTAACCTCAAATTCATCGGTAAAAATACTAAAACATCATGTCAATTTTATTTTTTATTTTTTTATTTTTTGCGGGTGTAGATCAGAACATTTAAATTTGCAAATTACAGAGGACAACATTTCGTGGGGGAAAAAATAAATAAATAAAATTATGTCCTGAATTATTTGGGTATGGGTTGAATTTAAAAAAGTTAGAAAAAATAATAAATATAATAATAATTAAAATTTATATCATTCTATAAAAAATTATATTATAAAAATACCATTCAGTATACCATTTTATATATTTTATTATTTAAAAAGTATTTAATACATTATTTTATATTAAATATTATTAAAATTAAATTTATTTAAATATTATTTTATTATTATATATTTTAAAAAGTGTAAAATAATTAAAAAAAAAGTTTTATCTATATCATATTAAGTTGTAAGTAATGATAAACAAAATAATCAATAAATTATTGAACAAAGTCAAACAAAAATGTGATAAGTTTTATATTTTATAGATTTAAATAAATTGATTTTTGTTTTAAAAATATAAAAATTAACGTGTATTGAATCATTTATTATTTTAAAATTTACGTACCAATATTAACCAAATTAATTTACATAATATTAATATATATTTATTTTATAATTTTATATATTTATATTACATATAACATATATATTTATAATTATAATTATATAGTTTAGTTAAATTTTTATGTCTTATCTTCCTTTCTTAAATTTTTTTTTACTATAACTAATAAAAAATTTAATTTATTTTTTGTTTTCAATTTTTTAATAATTTACTTATTTTAAAAAAAAAATTTCTAATTAAAAATTAATATAAAATTAAAATAATTTAAATTAAATTTAAACTATAAATTAATTAAATATTTTTTAAATAATATTTTATAGATAAGTTTAAGTATATTTTACTTAATGTCCGTTATTTAATCGATATATATCGATTTAATTAACATTTTAATCGAAAAACAACGAACAAAATAAAAGTCCTTCCGAAGTAAGCCTAGAACAACCCAGTTGCCCGTTAGAAGGTGGATAATGTGATAAACCCCCTTCAGCTGAACCTCTCACACACAACCTTCAAAACCCCTCCTTTTACTTTTGCAACAATGTCTGCAATTTCTTCGCTCTTATCTTCTCCAAATCTTATTCTTCACAGCTCCATAAAATCTATCAAATCCTTATCAAAACCTTCTCTTCAACTCTTCAGCCCGACCCAATTTCAGGGCATTTGTAAATCCAGTTCTTCTTATCTGATTTCAAATTCTAGAAACTCTCAAACAATCTTTGCTGTAGCTGAAGAAACTTCAGTCGCCACATCTTCGGAAGCTGCGAGGAGACTTTATATTGGTAACATTCCTCGGACGTTAACTAATGAAGAGCTTACTAGGATCGTTGAAGAACATGGTGCTGTTGAGAAAACCGAGGTAATTGATCGCCCATTTTGGCCTTATTATTATTTTTTTTTTGTGATTGTGTAGTTGATTTAATTGTTGGGTTGTTACAAAAAATTTATATTAGCAGCTTAGGGGCCAATTCTTTTCTTTTTTCCTGTTGTTTTTTTAAAAATATATATATATATATATACACTGCAAATTGTTAGGGTTTTCAGATTTGTCTGAAGCTAATGCTCAATGCTTAAGGTCGTGAAGTATAAAATTGAAGAAAAAAAAAAGAGAGAACTTGAGAGACATGACTTTGTGTCTTAATTTTTGTTCATGCAGGTGATGTATGACAAGTACAGTGGAAGGAGCCGGAGGTTTGCTTTTGTTACAATGAAGACTGTTGAGGATGCAAATGCAGCAACTGAGAAACTGAATGGAACTGTAAGTTGTAATTATCTAGCAACTATGAAATTAATGATTTTCATCATTTGTGTAGCGATTAGAATTCCATCCTTTCTCTGATTACAGGAGATTGGAGGACGTGTGGTCAAAGTAAATATTACAGAAAAACCCATTCAAAGAGTGGATACAACACTGCTTCAAGCAGAGGATTCCCAATTCATTGATAGCCCCCATAAGGTTTATGTAGGAAATCTAGCAAAGACAGTTACTACTGATACACTGAAAGACTTCTTCTCAGAGAAGGGAAAAGTTCTTAGTGCAAAGGTCTCTCGGGTTCCAGGAACCTCAAAATCAAGTGGATTTGGTTTTGTTTCTTTTTCCTCAGAAGAGGATGTAGAAACGGCTATCTCATCTTTCAATAATGCTGTAAGTTGCATAATCTCTATTTGAAATTGTAATTTGGAATATCTAACCGTATTCAAATATCTCCACTGGCACTGATATGTTAAGAGGATGCTCTCTTGGGCTCGATTAAATGTGTTTGATCAGATTCATTTTTCGTTTTGTTTTTACTTGGTTGTGAAGCGGTCCTCTGTGCTTATCGATTACATGATAGAAGCCTTTCCTATTTTAAGAAGGAAAAAAATAATAATAATATAAAGTAATTTTATTGGTAGTGTTGCAAGCCTTAGAAATAGCCCATACTTTGTGTTCTCGGATATGTGCTCTATAATGGCTTCCCAATGTCACTTGAGAAAATAGTTTCTATTCCTAGCATGGTACTAAACTACTACTTCACTAGCTTAACTGATTATTGGTTAGATATGTTCATGTCTCGATACTTTGCCTTTATGGTTTTGTGTTAATTTTTTTCTTTCTTTCTATTTCTATGTAGTAATTCTAATTGACTTCACTCTGATCCTGTATGCCAATATTATATATTAGCAATATTCATCGTGGTTTTATTTCCAAAAAAGTTGAGGGAGAAGTCCAATCTCTCTCTAAAAACCCTAGGGCTAACTCTTCAGTTTCCAAATCTCAGCAGCCTCTCTACCCCCATCCCCACTACCCACCATTCATACATCGTGAACCGTCTTTTTTCCACTTTTCATCTTCAATCAAGTTTTCCTACACTGTCCACCTTCCTTTTGATTGTGCTTCTCCACCATCCACTTCCATTCAGCTGCCACACCTCATCTCCGTCGTCCTTCGTCACTTGATTCCATATCGCGTCGAGCTTTTTTGCCAAAGCTTTTAGTGGTTGTTGGCTTCTTTCTCCAGATCTCAGGTTGCCGGTTTATTCCTTCATATCACCTCCACCTTTCCTATTGACTACAATAATCTCTCACTTATCCCTTAGCCTGTCTGAGAAATCTCTTCTCTATATTGAACAGCTAGCCTTGGGCTGTGAATCTTCCTCTATATTGGATCTATCTTAGTTTGTTTCTTCTTTTCAACGGTGCTTAATTTTGGAATTTGACCAAGGGAAGATTAAGATGAAGATCCGGATTAATTTTATGTGTGTTTTTATATTTTCTTTTCATGTGTCATGAAGAGAACAATCTTAGCTTTGTTTTAGTGTTGCTGTTGGTTTTGGTTTCTTAGACTGTTAGGTACCTTGATTTTGTTGTTTTGTTGTGTTTTTGTTGATTGCTTTCTTGTTTCTTCCATGTACTTGTTGAAACATTAGATTGGCTCTGCACTTGAACTGAAATTGGCTGCTTCTAAATCTGATTTTGAAACTATTGGACTATAGCTTCCTCATGGAAATAAGAGTGGATAGTTTGTATGATCTCCCTTAAGGTAGTTTTAGGTTACCTTGGATAGGGATTTAGAGCTTTCAAAAGAAGCCTTGGGTCCCCTCTCTCTATGAATTTGAGGGCTGCTGTAATGCTATTGTTCTAATTCAATGGAGCTCTCTCCTTTCTGAAACAAAACAAAACAAAATATCCATCATGGTTTCATTACCTTAAAGGTGCTTATTGCACCAAAAATGGCCGTATTTCGTGTATTCGATTACCCATGTTTTGTTTCATGGAAAAACATACCAGTATTTTGATAAATGAGTTGAATTGCTGAGTGTTTTCTTTGGTTTCTTTAATGTCTATCTTGATCGTGTGTTCCTTGACTATGTTTTTCTTATATTTCTTCTAAATTGCAGGCGTTGGACGGCCAAAAAATTCGGGTGAACAAGGCATAGTTCAGTAGCAGAAAATATGGCAGTTGTTGGTACGTTAAATGTAAAATCATAAGAATATGCTATTCAGATGAATGATCCTAATGTTATTTATTTATTTATTTTTCATAACATAATGCAGCGATTGCTTACAAAAATGCACCATGTTATGAAATCTACTTGCAATTATGTATGCTTTCTTTTAAGTTCTCTCTCATGTAGAAAGAAAAAAAAAATGGTTCTCTTATTGACACGTAGTTTAAGCACTCCCAAATAATAGAATGGCTCGTTTGGACCTGCTTCTAAGAGAAGTAATCTCAAAAGAAGTTTATATCAAAGAGCTGAAGTGAAATTCCACAAAAACGTCTTGGCCATGGTTTAATTTAAATTTTCAAAATGGTAGAAGTCTCTTCATCACTAAAGATCTCTTGCACCAGTCCAACCTTCGCAATTTTGGTGTTAGAATCAACCTTATGTTTGTATATATAATCTGCTTATTTGATTAATTTTATTTTTAATTTCTTTATATTCAAATTTTTATCATGTGTTTAACATGTATTTTTAATTTAATTCTTTGATATAAATATGATTTCATAAATATAAAAAAAAGGTAAGGATATTTTCACAATCATTTTCACTTTTATTATTGTCATAATAAAAGTGTGTGAAATATCTATTTTACCCTTATTATTAATTATACATTAGTGATTACTGTTAGATAAAAAATGTATTAATAATATAACTATTTAAATTGTGATAATTTACTCAAAACAGATATTTATACTATAAAATAAACATAGAGAAAATACAATAAATATATATTTAAATTGTTGTATAAATTGCATACATATTACGCATTATATTTATCAGGTTATAAAAAATTGATATGTTTGGCACTTGGTAAGAGGCTAAACCTTAAATTTAATTTATGAAAAGAATTCTCAGTGCAATTATATATATATCTAGAACCAAATAAATTAGCCAAATAATGAAGGAAGTAGGGAGGCAAGGCTTCATCCCACACTCAACCGTAACCTCCAATCCATAGCATATAAGATAACCTGCCATGCCCAAGTAGAATTTCAACTAGATTTTGCAATAAAAATAAGATATATTGTAACAATATAATAATTTTTTTTAATAGTGATAATTTTATGTAATAATAATATAATTAAAATGTAATTAATTATAGAGATAAAATAGATAATATATAGATTTTTATTGTGATAATAATAAAAATAATTGTGACAATATCATCATTGTTTTGTAACGGGATAAATATAGATAATTTATAGCCATACATGAAGTATTTCTTCTTATAAATTTGGGATATGAGAGTTTTAGGAAAATTAAGCAATCTTCAACGTTGTTTTACAAACATGGCAATATTGAAAGCACCTCTGTCCTTAACCCGAGGCCACCAGCTTCCTTCCTCAACGTAGTTTTTGAACTTTTTAATTAAGGTTATTACCGTAGAAAAATGAAATTATTATTTTTATCAATTTTATTATTCTTTATTTATATAAAAGTATATGAATATGTGAAATGTATAAAAATATATGTAAGGTAATATATATGGAAAAAAATGCATTAATTAGAAAATATATGAATATATGAAACTTAATTAACTATTAATTTAATTTGTTATATTTATTAACATTCATGTCTTTAAATAATTTTATTCAAATATAATTATAATTTATCAATATTATTTGTTGAAATCATTTGTTATTGAAACAGTAAGACTATTCTTATTACAAATAATTTAGATAAAAAAATTTTACAAAATGATCTCGATCTTTGAATAAATAATCTAATAATATAGCTATTTTCAATTGTAATTAAATATTTTTCTTAATTTTAAGAATCAATTGTTAATTTAACTTTTTATGTTTAACAAAATGTATACATTTAAATAATTTCATTAAAAGATAATTATGTTTTGTTAATATTGTTTGTTGAAATCATTTATATATATATATATATAGAAAGAGATTGTTATATTTTAAATAAATTATAATTGAAAGAAATAAAAAATATATAAAAAAAATTTATTCATCATTATGCTATCATTTTTTAACAATAATAGAATTCAATTATTATGAAAAATAATACATAATTTAAGTGTCATTTTAAAAATAATTAATACCTATAAATTATCTCAATTTATTGAGATTATTGATAAAATTAACCAAAATATATATTAATAATATAAATCAGAGTATTTGTGGTAAATATATATATATATAAAGATTATTATTTTTTAAGTTATTGAGTGATAATTAGTATTATAATTTTCAAACCTTATGGTAAAAAAAAACAGTAATTGCTAAAAAAAAATTTAAAGAAACTTGAACACCTTGTTAAAGGGCATTGGTATTTTAACAATTTTCCACCAATAAAGAAAAGATTGCTAAAAAAATTTAAAGAAACCTGAAGGCCTTGTTAAAGGGCATTTCATTTCGTATTTTAACAATTTTCCACCAATAAAGAAAAGAAACAATATCCAGTCCCGTCATTATTTGACCTTATTAAAGACCAGAGAGAATGAAAAAAAAAACTTACTATCTTATGTTCAGCGCATTATTTTATTATTTTTTTTAAGTATATAACACTTTTAACAACTCCGTCCAAGCCAGGAATGACCTACAATTTCTTACAAAAAAAAAACTATTATTTTCATTTTCAATCAAAATGATACCTTTTTTTCATTATCTTTTTTAGAATTAAGCTACTAAATGAAGATACAATCAAAAAATTGGGAAACAATGAGTCCCGTTAAGGGACCAAATCTTACCCAGTTAACCACAAACTAACAAAAATGCATTTTTTTTGTAATGTATTTATCCTATCCAGTTGTATATACCATCGTAAGTACAACTCCAGTTGTATATAACCTAACATACTTACAACTATATAGAATTTCAAAAATTACAACTTTATTGCTATTTTTAAATTGATTTGAATTTTTAAGAATCATTAACGATGACCTATTTTTCTTCATTATCGTCTTGTATAATGTACTTGGAGGTTACAATCGTGTCGTAATTTTGTCATTATAAGTAACTTTTTTTTTGTCATAATTTTTATATATAATAACAAGGATTAATAAAAACTATGAATTGAATTTATAGTAAATTAAACTATGTCATTAATGATGACCTATTTTCCTTACTTATCCTCTCATATAATGTGTTTGTAGATTACAATCATATCATAATCTTGTCATCGTAGGTAACTTTTTTTTGTCATAATTTTTATATATAATAGGAAGGATTAATAAAAAAATATGAATTGAATTTATATGAAACTAAACTATATCATTAATAGTAACCTATTTTCCTTCCTTATCCTCTCATATAATGTATTTAGAGGTTACAAATCGTGTCATAATCTTACCATTGTAGGTAACTTTTTTTTATCTTAATTTTTATATATAATAGCAAAGATTAGTAAAAATTATGAATTAAATTTATAGAAAACTAAACTATATCATTAATGGTGACCTATTTTACTTATCTTTTTTTGTAATGTGACTGAAGATTTTAATTATCATAATCTTGCCAAGTAACTTTTTTTTTATCATAATTTTTATATATAATAGCAAAGATTAATAAAAACTACGAAGGTAAAAAAAATAAAGTAATAATAATACTTTCTTAAACAATTTTTTATCGTATCATAATCATGTTATCGAATCATGTTATCGAATCGGAAATTGCAACCTCTAAATGTGATGTCATGTACGTATATAGACTTTTAATAATACTTGTTCGTACATCGATTTACATTTGGACATTAAAAGGAAACAAATCTACACATACTCCAGTAACAATTTAAATTTGTATCAAAAAAATTCTTATAAAATGCGTTGGACCTATCTTCCAATCATCAATCTAAAATGGCTAGTTCCAAAGTAATTCTAGCTTATTGCATTGCACTTCTTTTGGGATCCATCTGCATAAGATGTGTTCCAAGTGATCATGAAGATAGAAGATCCTATATTGTCTACTTGGGATCAATTAGGGGAGAAAAGTACTCATCAACATTATTTAATCACCATAGTATACTAGACCAAGTCCTTGAGGGCAATACTTATCCAACTGATGTCTTGATAAGAAGTTACACGAGAAGTTTCAGTGGTTTTGCTGCAAAACTCAAAGATCATGAGATAGAAAAACTGGCTAACATGAAGGAGGTTGTATCTATTTTTCCAAGTATAACTCTTCAGCTACAAACAACAAGATCATGGGACTTCATGGGTATGACCGAGATGGTCAATCGAAATCACACTGCAGAGATGGATATCATAATTGGTGTTATAGATACTGGAATTTGGTCTGAATCGGATAGCTTCACAGATGAAGGTTTTGGTCCTGTTCCTAAAAGTTGGAAGGGAGCTTGTAAAGGTGGAAAAAACTTTACCTGCAACAATAAGATCATCGGCGCAAGGTACTATCTGGAAGAGTCTGCTAGGGATGATATTGGTCATGGAACTCATACTGCCTCAACTGCTGCTGGGAGCTTAGTAAGGGATGCAAGCTTTTATGGATTGGCAAAAGGCGTTGCAAGAGGAGGTGTCCCTGCTGCAAGAATTGCCGCATACAAAGTTTGTAATTCTGAAGGTTGTGCAATATCTGATATCTTGGCCGCTTTTGATGATGCTATTGCTGATGGAGTTGACATCATAACAATTTCAATCGGCTACATTGTCCATATTGGTTTCAAAATAGATGGTCTTGCCATCGGTGCATATCATGCCATGGAGAAAGGGATTCTAACTGTACAATCTGCAGGCAATAGTGGTCCAATATCAGGCTCTACAACAAGTTTAGCACCATGGATACTTTCAGTAGCAGCAAGCACCACAGATCGTCAAATAAAAGATAAGGTTGTTCTTGGTAATGGAAAAAATCTAACTGGGGATGCAATTAACTCTTTCAATTTAAATAATACTAAATTTCCTTTAATACATGGTGAAAATGCTTCAAAACATTGCTCTCCGGGGGAAGCTAGTTTATGCCTTGAAGGGTGTTTGGATGGTGAGTTGGTGAAGGGAAAAATTGTGGTATGCGAAGATGAAGCTGGAATTAAAGAAGCTTTGGAGACTCATGCAATTGGGGTCCTCACACCTTCTAGAGTTCATAATGTTTCATTTGTTACCTCTTTGCCTTATTCGGCTCTAAACATCAGAAGCTTCAGAACTTTACGAGACTACATGAAGATCACAAAAAATCCCACAGCAGATATACAAAAAAGTGCAGCAGTAAAAACTTCTGCTCCTACAGTTGCTGAGTTCTCTTCAAGAGGACCAAATACAATCGTACCGGCAATAATGAAGCCTGACATAAGTGCACCAGGAGTAGAAATCTTGGCAGCATATTCACCTATAGCTTCTCCCTCAGAATACCGAGAAGACAAAAGGTCTGTTAAATACAACATAGTGTCTGGTACATCCATGTCATGCCCTCATGTTGCTGCAGCAGCTGCCTATGTTAAGAGTTTCCATCCTGATTGGTCTCCTTCAGCCATTAAATCTGCACTAATGACAACTGCTTGGCCTATGAACGGTAGTAAAGATATGATCCAAGAGTTTGCTTCTGGATCTGGACATATTAATCCAATCCAAGCTGTTAATCCCGGACTTGTATATGAAATTGTCAAAGAAGACTATGCTAAATTCCTTTGCAGTGTAGGATATGACACACATGATCTTAGACTTATGACGGGAGACAATAGCACTTGTCCTGGAGGAGCAGAGAGATCTTCACCTCAAGATATCAATTACCCTGCAATGGTTGGTAATGTTCCACCAACGGGTGCTTTTACAGTTAAGTTCAACAGAACAGTTAGGAATGTGGGATTTGCTAATTCTACATACAGGGCAGAAATATTCTCGAGTTCAAAAATGAAGGTTACTGTGGTTCCTGAAGTTCTCTCCTTTAAATCATTGAATGAGAACAAGTCTTTCATTGTAAAATTGGTTGGAGGAGGATTACGCAATCAAACAACATTGTCTACCTCACTGGTGTGGTCTGATGGTGTTCATAGTGTTAGAAATCCAATTACTTTGCAGGTATCATCAGGTTAAGATGGAAAGCAGTCAATATGTATTTTCTTATTGCGATTGTCTTCTTGTTTGCTTAAGTTTCATGTTCTGAAAAGAAATAACAAAAAAACGTACCTATTTATTTTCCCACATTAAGTGCAAGTTCAACTCTATTTTCCTATATTCAAAAAGGTTTAACATTAAATAGCATAATGCAAACTATAGAGGGGGGAAAATCAAAACTTATACGTGTCATGAATATACAACAAATGCTGTGAGGATAAAGCTAACTCTAGCAAGCTAATAAGTTGAAATAATAATAACAATAAAAAACAGAAGACAAGACTCCTCTATACCGCTTCAAATAACAAGTAAACAAGATACTAACAAACTAAATAATGTTTGATCTAAAAAGACAGTTTAAAACTACTCTGGTGAGTTGGTTCAAATCACCTTCTGTGTGAACTGGTGCGAGATGCCAGCAGACTGAAACTTATGAAGTTTTCCAGCTGATGAGACGAAGATGGTCTTTCCAACGTTGAAGTGTTCTAAATAATACCACACTATATTGAGAATTGTAAGTACATTGTATTCAGTTAATAATGACTAGTCCTATGTTCTAAATAAATGCAATCTCATCCTATTGTGCAAGACAGTTTCGTATGTACAAAGTTAAATATATAAAATAGGCAAATAGATGTATAGCTATTTGATCTCCGTTAATAGTAAGATCAGGTTTTGTGGGAATCTATAAAGGAAAATATATGTTTGGTCATTAATAAAATGCGATACAACTTTCTAGATAAACCATTTCAACAATAAGTTTAAGGGGGAGAAAATAAACTTCTAAAGCAATGAACCTGAAAACTTCTCGGTAAGTGTTCAAGTATCTAGAATCGACTTGATCAAAACAATGACATAACACCATCATAAAGTAGGATACCTTTGAAAGTGTTTTTCCCATTGTGATCGAGCATAACACGTTAAACACCAAATACTAAATTGTTATGGCATGTAATATATATATTTAGTTCAAGCTGCACATATTTTTCGGGTGATGAATGAACCAATCACCATCAAAGACAGAACATGCAGAAGGGACTGAAGATAAAAGATATCATGGAAACAATAATAAATACAGCCAGAAATTGAATTTAATATTATGTATGAGAGGAAAGAGTTATGAGGAGTTGGCACTGAAAATTACAAGCAAATGATTTTAGTCATTCTATCATGCTAGAAAATACTAGAACCAAATGTGTTGTCATTACATATAACGGGTACATAAAAACTGTGTTCGACAGCTACAAGACCACATGCTTAAGTTAAATTACTGAAATAAAGTTCATGTATGATGCCTTGAAAGTCTAGGTATGATCAATCAAATATAAAGATGTGGACGTAGAGCATGTTAATCTCAAACAACCAATAATAGTTGAAACTGCCTGAATAGTTGGCATATGACAAGTAATATGCCGCTTAGCATTCTAGCACAACCAAATGTGTTGCCATTACATATAATGTGTTCATAAAAACTGTGTTCGACATCTACAAGACCACATGCTCAAGTTAAATTACTGAAATGAAGTTCATGTATGATGCCTTAAAGCCTAGATATGATCAATCAAATATAAAGATGTGGGCGTAGAGCAAGTTAATCTCAAACAACCAATAATAGTTGAAACTGAATGAATACTTAACAGATGACGAGTAATATGCTTCTTAGCATTCTAGCATAAACAAATAACCCCCAAAAAAATAAAACTCAGGAACATGTGCTCTCATTTCACAAGAAATATTGCCACATTCTCAAAGCAAAAATTACATCATTTAAGTGTAAGTTAACGTTAAGTGACCTTTATAGTTTTGAATCTAAATACTTGATGGCACTCTCTGCATTATCAGAAAGATATTTGCATTTCACCTTAAGATGTAGCTTTCCCTGGTAGTGACCAAACTTCCTAGAGCAAGAAGTTACAAGTATAAATAATTTCTAAAGAAAATTTTGAACATTGTTTGATGTTAATCAGGATAACCAGAAGCCTCTTTTGACCTTGCTGCCTCATTTATACCACCCAGCAAGGAAATATCTCAGCAAGAAACAGAAGCAGCATGCAATTGCCTGTTCAAGTAGAAACTTGGCATATTAGACATACAAAATTTATATATTTACGTATACATACATGAGATGATACTGATGATACCTAGCATGAATGCATGATGCATATGAACTACCATCAAATAACCACCTGGGCATTTAAGGAATAAAAAAATTACACACTTATCCGTACACACATGAGAAGTGTCTAGATGAATAATTTGCATAATTCATGACCAACCAAGACCATATAGCCAAACAAAACGATTGCTAGCTTATTGAACAACATTTGACCGAGTAAGAGATCTCACCATTACTCTGAGACTTCTATGCAAACCACTTTAAAGCAAAGTGCTTCTCATGTTAAGTTACTTTTTCTTTATCACCCATATAAAAGTTTTTTTAAACTAAAACAATTGAACTCTTAAAGACTAAATTCCCACTTTCAATCCAGACAAAAAAATTATTTTTCCAGTTGATTAACTTCAGTAGCCAATTTGGCAATTTCTATATAAAAAAGTAATGATGTATCATATACTTAGTTGAGATTGTTATTAATTAGGCTGATTCGGGAGCATGACTGAAACAAGTGAATGATTGCATCAAAAGAATCTCAAATATTTGTTTTTCTGGCATGTACACAAGGATCTTCTGATACTTTCCCTTAGAATCCTAGTGTTTGATGAATTCACAATCATATTTCATATGAGTTTTTTTTTTTAAATCAATTATGTTTCATATGTTACTACTTTATAAGGATATCATGCATCAATCAAATGTCAGACAGATCACCAATTGAATTTAAAATTTGTCCTTATTACACACACTTCGGGAACAATCAAAATCTCAACACCCAGACTACCTGTTTCACGAATAAATGTGCAAATTTATTTTTATCCAGAGTAAACTACACAAGTTATGAGAGGAAAGAGCAACAATAAATAACCTGGAAAACAAGAAGATAGATACATAGTGACTTCTCTGACATCCTCCCAAATTGTCTCAGGAAAAAATTAACGAGTGTCCCATCATTTGTTCCAGTCAATAGTCCTGTTTGAGGATCAAACCTGAAATGCAAAAGAATACAATAATACGTTAAAGTATATGATACATCTAGCCCTCTTTCTAAAGATTTTTGTTTTTTTTTTTAAAGAAGGAAGAGAGTTACCGAGGCAGGCGATGACGTGGGCATGCAACAATTCCAGAAAGCTGTAAAATATAAAATCAAGTTAGATGCTTCTTTGCATGTAATAATGTGCAGGGGATGAGGTAAGCATATGAGGGAGAGAATTAACCAAACCTGGGGAAGCGATAACAGGAAATTTAGAACTTGAGGGGCAAAGAAAATAAGGAGTGTTTCACTGTAACGGAAAAGAAAGATATAATGTAACAGTGATTAGGAAGTAAAACAAGTAAATGACCATAACAAAAACCAGCAAACAATCTAATTACAAAGGCAAATGACATCTCCAATGAAACAACTGCATTAATGGATGTAGAGGAATGAAGTCTGGCCTTTTCTATTACAAGGTAGTGCCTAAATCGGTTGTTTTATTACATAGCTGAAAAAGATGTTTCAGTAAAGTCCAAGCTAATGTCCCGATCCAAGTAACAAGCTACACATACATAATTAATTAACCTCAAGGCTTTTTTGTTCCACTTCCCACAATAACAGCCGTAAGCCTCACATAAAAAGAAGTCATATAGAAATTAAAAATATAATGACATGAAATAGACATCCGAAAAACAAAAAACAAACCCATCACAGCTTGACATGGACTCAACTAAATTAACATAGCCACAATCATAAAAACCCTACCAAGAAAATTTCATCTTAAGAAGGTTGAACGTGATTTAAAAAGAAAAGAAATTCATAAGAATGCAAAAATAACAATTACCAACTCAACCCTTTCAGTGTATCAAGCCTGGCCTAGCAAAGTAGCAGCAAGAAGGGAATAAAAATAATATACAAGAAGAAAGAACTGAATAGCAAAGAGAAGTAGTTCTGATAGCAGTATAAGGAACCAGAGAAGCAAATTTGCAACACAAGGAAAAGTACAAAATAAAAATGAGGGGAGGAACAGAAGGAGAGAGAGAGAAAGTAGCAGAAATGCCAACTGCATATCACAACAGAATAAGATTAAGAATAGCAACTGTGGCCTGTGCTCTCTAGTACTCTACTTATTTAGTTTCATTTTCATTTATCGTTCATTTGTTCTCATCAGCCCATTCAAGGGCAGTACGGAATTGGGTGCCTGTGAAAAATGGGCCAAACCCACCTGAGACAGCTGAAAGTAGAGCCATAAACTCATGGAAACAACTAGAGGGAAGAACCTGCAATCAACAAATAATGCACACCCACAAGGCAGAACTCAATACTGCCTTTTAGTATCATGATCATGCAGCATCCTTGTCTGAAAATTATAGTTACAATTTATGTCACCAGAAAGAAGTTGTGCGTTATCTTAAGTCCACTTTTTTACTCACTGCATTGAAGCCCACATGTAATTGCTTATTTCTTCTCCCCTAAGCAGTAATTTCTGCTATTTTCATATTTAGATGTTCCTTGTAGACTGCCTATGTGTCTTAAAAAATGTCTTTACATGAAAAAATGTACTTCCCAAAAACAATAATGTTCATAAGTCATCTAAACCTAAATTATTCATCCAAACAAAATTAGTGAGAATTGTAAGACTTAACTTACCTATAATGACCCAAAATCCCAACAACAGCCATAGTCATTCCAGCAAAGTAAGTGTATGTGTCCCCAACAAAAACTGATGAAGGATACCTAAATAACAAGAAAATGTCAAAAACATGTTTTACAGAGCCATAATTTTGTAAATAAAGACAGCAACAATACCAGTTGAAAGAGAGTAAAGCAAAGGACGTAGCCAGCAAGGGTTGAACAAGGTAAATTGAAAATGCATGTGCTTGCTTATATTCAGGATCCGTAGATGCTCCAATTTGCATGATATTATGTATTATAATCTGCAAATCAGATAAATCTGTCACTAGATAATAGTGTTATATTTAACTTGTTCTACGATTCGTACTACTTACTGCAGATGAGATGACAACTGTCTGCCCAACTTCAAGACCGTTTAAACCAGCATGTATGTTAATGGAGTTGGTACAGAAAACAGCTAGAAGCCCCATGTATAATTTATACATCCATCCTTCATATCAAAGTTGAAGTTGTTATAAATTGTAAGTAATGATTAGAAAAAAAAGAGAAAGTTATATGTCAAGTTAGCAACCAAAAGTTCAATTAAAGAAATGTTTACAGTGGTACTGCACATATTAAATTCTCATGTATTTTGACTACAGATCCAAGTTTATGAACTTGCCATGCAACTTAAGAATTTGTAATGCTAAAATTAATTATATAATAATGCAGAAATAACTTCTTAGCCTGAAATGATAATTTGTCTACTACAGTCCCATATTACAATGGGAAACAACTTAGAAAACAGTGTATGCCGTCATACATATGTGTCATGATATGCATGAGGGGCACTTTAGTAATTGACAAAAGAATTATTATTGAATTATTTTGGGGTTATGCTTCCCCACAGAAAGTGATTTTCTTCCTAAAATAAGGAAAAATGCTCTAAGAGCTCTTTAGGGGAGAGGCATGGTGTCAAGCTCTCCACCATCCCTAGTACCAATAGGAATGGTGTGCTAAATGAGCTAGAAAATGCTCATGGGGCGGGCACTGGTTGTGCTACGAGGGCATGTCAATGAGTGTCGGCGATGCAAAAGGATCGATATAGCGCATCTTTCCCATGCGGGAGGCTATACGAGATGGAAGGTCTATGCCTGACTGTTTACTCAATTTGGACATGTGAAGGTAGCTTTGTGGGAGAGCAACACACCTTGTGGACAGCATTGCATAGTTGATGGTACATCAATGAGTAGCAGCATGCTAGTAGGCAGCATTGCTCTATGAAAGGCACATTGCAAGCGTGACAACACTCATAATAGTGATGTTGAGTGGAGATGTGTGGTGGCTAAGGGTTCGCCCAAGTACTAAGAATCTGTAGGCTTATATGCATGGAAGTGGACGACAACATGCTAAGATGAAGGCATAATATGTAACCTTTGGATAAAGAGTTGTTCACTCTAACAACATGCAAGTTTGTGTGAATAGAACTTACTAGCTTGGAAGGCTTAAGAACTAGCTGGTATGTGAATTAGCTTGATTATAAATATGTTGAAGAGAACTGAGCATGTATGTACAAGAGGTGCAAGATGAAGTTGGTTATTTGATTGTGTATATAAAGAGATCCTACAAAAGGAATGAAAAGCCGACTAAGTCTTGGTACATTATTGTAGTACTTGCTATCAACGTGTGTGCCTCTTACACAGTTGGGTGAGCAATTGTGCGACTTAATGCCTTGAAAATGAGGAACCTTGTGATGGGACGAGCGTCTCAGTTGAGTAACCTTGATGCTAGGAAACAATTGTTATGTCGCATGCATGCAAGACTTGGTATAGAGTATTTTCTCCAAGAGCACTGAAGTATCATGAACAAGGGTCGTGTGTTAGCCTAGAAAGCTTATAGGCTAGCCTCGATTTGAAGTGGCACTGAACGACCAAATTTCCACTATGCAAACTAGTAGACGGTTACACTATGCATTCAAGATGCATCCAATTTAGTAGAATCATTATTACATGCATATTTTGTTGATAATGATATAAACTTCCAAAAAAAAACAAATTACAAAGTATTTCTAAGTAATCTTCATTATAGGGTCCTTTCTCTCTCTCTTTTGTGGGGGAAGCTAATCAATGTTCACTTCCCTCCTCCTCCCTCCCTCCCTCCCTACTAACTATTAGGTATTATGTCTTTCCTTCACCTGTCACAATCCCAATACGAGAACCGTCATATCTAGCAACAAATTGATTTATTTCTTTCTCTTTTGTCCTTGACTTTTTTTACTTATGTCGGGTATTTGCTTTTTTCTTTAGATATTGAAACCTAGTAATCTACAAGATGAATATTGTATCTACCAAGCACTTATTCTATAGCATAATTTTAGATGTTCTAATTCTGAACTTTCACCAATACTTTATTAATTTATGATCAAATGTTTATATATTCACCAAGTTAGGGAAAACACCAAATCAGACTATTTTCATCTACTTAAGAATATGACACTTGAATCCAGATTAATAACATCCGTGACAGCAAGGTAGGGAATGTAGAAATGGAAATAAATTTTACAGTTGAGGTTTTATATTTTCACTAATAATTACAATCTTATTGTTCCATGTCAAGAGCATACCTAGATCCAAAATCTCAAACCCAACATACGGAACAAGTGGCTTTGGTACTATGATACTTGTATGCCCAGCATATGCCATCAACAGAGGAAGGGCAGCAAAAGATGGGAGTAGCAATTTCCTGTTTTCACAATCACAAGAAAGAGCACATGAAGGGCATCCATCATTACTTCAAAAGACCACACCTAGAGGGAAAAAATTGCATCTAAAGAAACTTGGATATCTGAAAGGATGCTGGAAAATCCAAAATAAGTGGCTGATACTTACACTCTCCAAGGTACATCAAGAACGTCATCTACAAATCCAAGCAATATCATAAAACATATGGATGCTAGTGCCGCATTGTACTCAACTAGCCACTGCGTGATGATTATACATTTTAGTCTTCCAACATTAGAACATGTAGTGACAGATACAAACACCAAATTGCAATACAAAAAATATGAAGTTTTGATCAAGAAATCATCTCAAGCATGGTCTTAAATTACTATTTTGAGGCTCACAATGAGGCTTGGCTTAGTAAGCTTCATTTATCTACCAAGTTGAGTTAAGGCTTAGCCCAAATAATTTATTTGAGGCTTATACAATTAGGTGGTGAGTAATGAGGCTATTGGGGCTATAAGCCTCAAAACTTTTTTTTTATGGGATTGCCTTCTTATGGGTGGATTGAAAATCCTTGGTAATACAATACTCAACCCATACTAGGCTAAAATTAGTTTTTTGAGGGCAAAACAACCAAAGTAAAATTGTGTTTAAACTCAACTATCTCAACTCTACCCATCATCTGCTTCTATCAAATTCTTTATTATCTTTGAGTCTAAACAACCAACCTTATTCATATCTAATATTCCTAAAATCACATTTTAACTTGTTCAAATGACCATTCCAATGTTAGATTATGAATGTGTTATCAAAAATTTGTTATTTTTTGAATGTTATACAATTTGTGTTTTGTTATTCATTTTTTAGTAAAAATTGAGTTACACTTATAACTTGCATTAGGAGAAAATTATCTCAATATTGTTTTGAATGAGGCTTACACCTAGGGCTGTTCAGCGGATCGAAACCGCTGATTTTATACTCATCCGATCCAATCCGATTATCCGCTCGGATTAAAACATCTTAATCCGCAACCGATCCGATCACCTTTCACATCCGATCAATCCGATCCGTAAACTATTCGGATGGCATCCGATCAATCCGCTCAATCCGACCAATAAACTTAATTAACTCTATTTTTTGTATTTTTAAATAAAAATTTTAAATTTTCACATAAATCATAACATAAAGTTATTTGATTTAAAAGAAATATTAAAAATTAAATAAATATATATTAATTATATATATATATATATATATTTAATTTAATAAATATATATATATAATTAATTTAATAAATATATATAATTAATTTCGGTTGGATCGGATCGAATCAGATGAATCGTAGTGAAATCAATCATCCGATCCGCCCATCGGATTAGATCGGATCGAATGAAAAATCAACGGATCGGATTGATCGGATTTTTTACACACCCCTACTTACACCTTACCTTATGCGAGAAATACGCCTCAAGACATAAAATCGCATTTTAAAACCTTGATCTTAAGTAAGGCAGGGTATAATTTATTTTGACAATTCAAAGGAGGCAAAGTAGAATTTCTTCTAAAATTATCAAAATTAAAAGTGACAATAATCCACACAAACTCATTGTCACTCTCCCTAATAATAATGCATTGTTGACAATAGTAAGATCATTTAGCAATCACCCATCTAAAAGTGAAATATTTCCACTTGTAGCTTGCAAAGTGCAATTATTCTAATAATATCCAAACTTGCATGTATTCGTCTCAACATTTTAATCCATCCATCCTTTTCTAATATCATCAATACAAATTATCTTACTGTTCTAGAATTCTTTTGTACTATGTCCTTATGTAATTTAGTCATGTTGCCCGACTATCGTTTCTAATCAGCATCATTTACCACTAGAAGCAACAATTTCCTGGCTCAGCCTCGACTAAAACTAGAAATAAAAAAAAGAGTACAAAACATCACTTACATTGGAATCTGCAGTAAAGTTAAAATACTGAAATAGAATTGCCACAACCAAGAAGACAACTCCAACAACGATACCCAATGACTCGGGCCTGAAAACAAAACAATGCATAAAACTTAGCAAAAGAATATTGTAGCAAGAAGATATACGAATGAATGAAAGAAGACTGTGGGTACTGTTAACTGCTAACTATCCATAGATTTCCATAAATGCTCTCGAGATACAGTACATGAAAACTTTTTGATTGCTTCCTGATGCAGAAAATACAAAGCACAACCCATTGTTTAAGAACAAACAACATAAATGAAACATCAACGGCTGCAGATTCCTGAAAATGCCCTAAAAATAAACAATGAAGAAATAGAACCCCTTTCATCTGTTTTTCTTCCCATTTTGTCCTTTGTCAAACATTTGCAAACAACATATACCAAAACATCAACAGCTGCTGATTTCTGAAAACGCCCAAATAAATAGATAAATCATAAAAATCATTTGCATCTTTTTTACTTAACATTGTATGCTTTGGCGAGCATTTGCAACTGCAAACTATTTGATTTAGCTCAAAAGGAGGATGACATTTTCAAAAAAATTGGCAAAAATAAGAGAACAAAAAACTGCATTCTATCATCATATAAGACGACCATTTCAAAGAATTGTAGGCATGCAAGTTTGAAGACCAAAACCAAAAAGCTCATGCTTTCCTTGAAAAATAAAAATTACAAGTTTTGGGTCGTTTTAGTCATGTGTACCACTTTAGTCCTGTGACTATTAGGATATGTCCATTTAATCAAGAAATTTTAAGCTTGGCTCATTAAAAGACAATTTTCAAAAAAATGCAAATTTTTTCATTCAATGAATATGTGCATCTCACATGTTCCATTTTTAGTTTTGGATTATTATTTTGGCACAGTACAAGGTGCAGATGTTCATTTAATGGAAAATATGATGTTTTTTAGAAAATTGTCCTTCAATGATCCAAAATTAAAATTATTTGACTAAATGGATCAACCTAATAGTTACAGGACAAAAATGTCAATCGGGCGGGGCAAAGTTAAAGGATTAAATCGACCCAAAACTCATAAAATTACATATCTAAGAGCCAACATAACAAATTTTTATGTTCTAACTGACATAATAAATTGAGAAATGTAGACATACATTTAAATGTCAGTTCAACATTTCAGTTGGACTCAATCCAAGTGCAGCCAACTCAAGAATTCCAGTATAAAATAAATTCTAGGGGAGAATGTGCACCATCAACTTCTTGCATAATTAATAATGACTGACAAAAGCATTATGAAAAGGTGACAGACAACTTTGAGCATTGACAAAAAGTAGGTCCAAATTCAGGACCAAGCAAATATTGTGCTCTAACATTAGAGAGAGAGATTTTAACTAGAAGGAATTCTTGAGAGAAAAGAAGAAAACAAAGAGTGAATAAATTATTTTAACTGCAAGTAGTTATATCAGTCATTCAATATAAAATTTGCTAAGAAGAAGCTTAAAATCCAATGAATCATCAAGTCAATATTTCAAACCTATGTGCATGAAACATAACTAGAAACCAAAGCCAAATATAGGACATGTGCAGTTAAAAGTTTATTGGAAAACCCATTTTAATGACATCAGAACAAATATGATAAGATCATCCAAGTAATGTCAAGTTCTTGAATATCATATCTAGCATGTAACTTTTTCAATCAATTAACTAAAAAATATATAGAGCACGTATCTATTTATTTAATCAAAGCAACGAAAGAGAATAAATTAAACACTCACACTTTGACAGTGCCTAGAGGAGTTCCCTTCTTATTGATATCATAGCCAAAGATACCACGCCTCATAACATATCTTGATGCCACAGGAATCATTTTAACAGTTATGAAGAAACCAAAGAAGCTTAAGCACGCATTTATCAGAATTGATCTTTGAAGCTCCTTTTCAATCTTGTAGTGATGGAAGAGCATATAAAAGTACGGTACTAAGAGAAGCAGTGAGAGCTTGAAAATTTCACCAATTTTGGGTGGTCCAATTGGAGGACCGTCTGAAGTGGGTTGGTGGGACTTGTATTGCGATGTTTCATTTGGATGAGAATCTGTTGATGAGACAAATGAAGCTCTCTTTCGAGCAGTCATGGTGGTCTCTCCCTTATTCTAATAAAAAAATGTAAGAGCCTTAGGTAAGTTTACATATACATCCCTTTGCATGAGAAGTTGGCAAGAAAAATATTAAAAGGACTAGACGACTTATGTATCACCATAGCAACCAATTATTCAATCAGAGCAATGATTTATGATGTTGCTACCCTCTGTGAAATACATTTGCAATAAATATTTTGACTACTACCAGGGAACTGATTTTGCCTACTACCAGGCAACTGAAGACTTACATATTTACTAATGCTCCTTCTGCTTACTAGTGTTCCAATTAAGACTCTTTTAACCTAAAATTAATTCTCAAAATTAAAATTTGGTATACTTATGCATTGTGTGTATACCATAAGCAATTTCTTATGATCACATAAGAAAGCTAACACTACAAGCTAGAGGAGGTAAATAAAGTGATTGGCATCCAAAGAAACAATATATATATATATATATAAAGTAACAAGTAATAACTTTTTTCCCTTAATTTAGTATATAGAAGTACATTTGGTAGGTCCATAGAGAACTACTCTTTCAACATTTTATAAACTAATTAAAAATATCATTTCAGATGGGTATCAACAAGAGGAAATTTCACAGAGAAATTATCAGCAAGATAGATCCAATTTGTAAGCTAACCCATAATTTAATTCTCTTAAATGTCATTTCATCAAACATATTGTGCTCACTGATGTTTTACTTTGTTGTTCTTTTTTTATGAAATGATCATCACTGTTATCAGGGGCGGCTCAAGAGTTTGTGAGGCCCTAGGCCACAATTAAAAATGAAATCCAACTCGAAATGTATTAAACATTTGAAAATAACACATTTGAATTATCCAAAGTACATAAGCATCATATTAGATCACAAAACTAGATAATATCACAGTAACATCAATACAAGGTCAGCAATTCTACGCATAAAGAATAAAACTGAAACCCATCAAATCATGACGATACAATAGAGCCAGTTACACAGATTACCTTTACGAAGCAGAACACTTGAAGAGCAGGAGTGTGGGAGAGTGGACTGTAAAGACTATTGGCTTATTCGATGGCCGGCCAATGGAGCTGGAGGATACTTGACGTCCGGCGTTGGTTTGGAAAGGGAAGAGAGTGAAATTAGGGTTGGTGGTAAGGAAATGATTTGGACTTTAGCGATCTCCCTTTACCTTTGACATTTTTAACGATTTTTTTCTTTTTTGTTTGATAATAATTAACAAAAATGTTAGCAAACACTTTTAATAATTGAAAATATTTAAATTTTGAGGTTATAAAAGAAAAAAGTTTTTTAACGAATAATACCAAAAATTGTTTTTAATAACAAAAGGTAAATAAAAAACTTAACAAAGCTCATCCATAAATGTTAGCCGTTCAAATTATTTTTCCCTATATTTATTTATTTATTCTTTTGCTTTGATGTGTGATTTATCTTCTTCTGTGAGTTTTTTCTCTCTTAATGTGTTTATGTTATTTTTATTTTGTTTAGTTTAATAAAATCATTTTAACTTATCGATGTTAATCTAAGGACGCTTTAATATCCCAGTGGATCAACTAAAGCCTAAGAATTGTTCAAAGAAACGCTAAAAAGAGCCGATTCAAAGCCTTTTAGAGAATAAATGTGTGTCGCGGCATGATTAATTGTGCGCTGCTGCATAGAGCTCACGGTTGATTTTGGATTTTAGTTTATTATACCGCATCGTGAGTCCGTCACAACACACATCTCTTAGGATAGTTTTAGTTTTTGAACCATATCACTACATGATTTAATGTCCATTACTACCCGCACACTTAAACTTTGTTTACTCGCATGTTTAACTGGTTTAAATACTGTTTAGTTTTAATAATTAATCTTATAATTTTATTTTGGTTATATAAATAGATAAGTAGTTAGTCGTAAAAAATTAACTTAATTCATATATAAAATTTGATTTTTAATTAAAGTTGAAACTTTTTAACCTTAAGTGTAAATATATTTACAACTCCTATAAAGTATTATCATCAATGGATATGTGTTGGGTAATATTCATAGAATGAAACCGAATGTTATATTTTGATTGTATAATCGTTAATTATTTGTTATTAAGTCTTTGGTCATTTTTCTTAAAGTTTTCAAACTATTTTACTTAAATTTTAATTTAAGTGAATTTATTTATCATATAGATTTATTCTAACATAATTTTTGACATAAATTTGTTAGTTTTTTTTATTAAGATTACATTACCTTAAAATTTAAAAACATGTCTTCGCGTAAATTGATTTAATGTATGAAATCATAATTAAGAGTAATAAGACAAATAAATGAAAGCTAATCAAAAAAATACAATTACAATCGATGCATTCATTGTAACAATGAATAATGATGATTGTTATCGATATATTCATCAATTTTTTTTATTTTTCTTCTTATAATTGAATTATATGATGTAATGTAATTTCAATTAGTTAATATAAAATTTACATTCTTAAAATATTTTAAAAAAGAAAAACATGTAAATATAATTTTTTTAAAATGAAAATGACTATAATATATGTAAAATTTTAATTAATATATTTTAATGTGAATTTAGGACCGTTTTAAATTTTACCAAGCCATTTGAAGAAATACTAAACATATCAATTGAAGAGTTAATTTAAGATCAAAGGGTAAGGCAGTAAAGAACATAATTTGTGTTAAAGATCAAACTAAGAAATAAGAGTGTTGATTCAAGAAATTAAATACACATCACGGCGCGATTAATAGTGTGTTGTGACATGAGTTAGTAATCGTTGTGGAACACATCTCTTGAGATAATTTTAATTTTTTTAATTTTTGGACGATATCGTAGCATAATTTAACGTGCATCTCAACCTACATAATTAAACTTTATTTTCTCGCCTATTTAACTTATTCAAATTTAATTTAACTTTAATATTTTAATTAGTTTACTTAGGATTTTTATTTTGATTATATAAATAAATAATTAAATAATAGTAAAAAATTAACATAATTCATATATGATATTTGATTTTTAATTAAATTTGAGAATTTTTAGTTTCATTATTATTTGTAAACAAACTTCTTAAGGTAAAAATGAACGTTATAATTTAATTCTTAATTTTATAGGATCTCTAACAATTTGTTATTGAATCTTTTCTCGTTTCTCTTAGAGCTCTCAAAGCACTTCACATCATAGATTTAAAGGTTTAATTTCGCATTACTTATGTTCATATTTTAAGAAAATATACATTTTACTATTTGAGATTTTATTGAAGTTTGTAGACTAAGGTATCTACTTTTTTTACATTAAAGTCAAAATTTTTATTGATTCACGTCTGTTTCAAAAATATAAGTATAAAAATCATAAGAAAAAAAATTACAATACTAAGACAAAATAATTACTTAAATTCAATAGTTCTGTTTTAAAAAAAATTATTTTTTTAAATTGCATTTGATAAGAAAAATTAACATAAATAATAATCCTTCAATAAATAATCAAGTGATAGAGGTGTTACTGCAAATTATCTTACACTATAAAATACATTTTACTTATTGATATTCAGTGCGTATGCGTACCTGCACGGCTGCACCTGCATCATGCATAAATATTATTAAAAAAAGTAATAAAAGTGTTAAAACTTTAAGATATATATACATGTCTTACTTTAAATATTATTTATAATTTATCTTTTTATTATTATTGACTTTAAAATATCTCTCCGTCCTAATTTTAATAAAAAATATTTTCTTTTAATTTTATTATTTTATGGATGCATTAAAAGAAATTATATTAACAAAACAGTTATGCTTGGATTAATATATTCGACATGTAAATTGTATGAGATTAGTGGTAACCACGAATGATTAATTTGGTTAATTCATATAATTTCCAATTTATTTAAATTAATGATTAAATGTGTTAGATTACAAAATAGAAACAAAAAGATGTAAAATTCAAAAAAAAAAAACACTTAAAGTAAAATTTGTATAATTACAAGATTCTTTAAGCCATAACCATAGCTACGGTGCCTTTGCCTACATGCGTTAGTTTTTGAACTGATACTCTTTAAATGGATCGTGAAATTTTGAACTGGTGAAACAAACATTTATAGAAAGCAGGCTCAGCTTAATTCTACAGGTATCCCTATTTCCTATTATGTTAAAGTCTCATGTCGACTGGGGATCGCGCCAATGTTACGCATATAAACAAGAACAGTCCTCCATCTCAGAACCTGGGTTTTGAGATGGAGTTAGGCCCAAATTTAACATGGTATCAAATCAAGGTTACCCCGTCGGTGCAGTTGTTTCGTCACTGGTGAGTGATGCATTCCACCACTTGGGTTTCATAAGCTCAACATCCCCGTTGGTCTCAAGGGGATAGACCCTTGCCGATGTGAGGGGAGTGTTAAAGTCCCACATCGACTAAGGATCGCGTTCACGCTACGCATATAAACAAGGACAATCCTCTATCTCATAACCTGGGTTTTGAGATGGAGTTAGACCCAAATTTAACATACTTGGTGAGAAGTGGTACATAGTTTGAGGGGTTTAAAAATAATAGGAAAGATGAAACGCATGTTACATGTTTAATTATAACATTATTTTATACCTAAATAATTATATATTATAGAGTATATAATATTAAATTTATTTAAAAGTAATACGTTGTTAAGTTTTAATTAATTGAAATTTTAATATATTTAATAAGATGTGTATCTTTAATGTATATAGACACAAATAATTTATTTTATTGATAAATTAAAATAAATCTATAGTTATTAACAATATACATAATAATTATGGTTCTTAGATCATACATATTTTATTCTTTTTATCTGATATCTTATCGTTAGAGAAAAATTAAATAATTTTCTAAGAAATACATTTAAATCTATAAAACTATATAATTAATTAATAATTATAGATTCAAGAACGCTTTCGTATATCTATATTTGATTTTTGATAATAAAATATGAATATTATCGAGTTATATTTAGGTGATTGTTTTTACCAAAAAATATTTTATTATAAGAAATAGTATACGAATTTTTTGTATTTAATAATTAAAAATCGAAATTATTTTTAATTTATAATAATTTTGATATTTTTATTTTAGTTTATTATTATTATATTTAAAAATAATTCTTGTTATCTTCTAAAATTATGTTTTTAAATGTAAGAATAATTTATAATTATAATTTTTTTATCTTAAATTTATATGTAATCTAAAAAAAGTTATTTTTATGTATAAATCATATTCAAAAGATTTTTGCATTAAAAAAATTATCTGTACGGAAAAAGTCATCTTCAGATTTGATGTTTTTTTTTTTACCGTTTATCATGAATTAAAAAAAATAGTAATAATTAAATCTTTGATTTTCAATTGCATACTCCGATTAAAGCAATTGGAATCAGAGGCGTATACATTAGATTGAAGAATGTTTTCTTAAGCGTCGTAACGGTAGATTTGGTATTAATTTTGACAGTTTTTTTTTTTATCAAATTTGGTTTTCTTTATATATTATAATTTAGAGTAATTAAAGGGTTTTTTTATGTTACAACTAAAATTTTAATTATTATATAATTAAAAAATACTCAAAAATATTTTTTTATATTTTTTAAATAAATATTATTTAATTAATCAATAAATTATTGTTAAAGTTTTTTTAATGATTATTACATAATATATTGGATTGAAGCCTGTATAAATAATTAATTTCTTCTAAAGCTAACATATATTTGTAGATTTAAATAAAAATTTTATGGATTCGAAGACATTGATTAGGATCAAGGGATCAAAATATAGGTATGGTTTAGAATCAATGTTGATTAGGTTGATCATTAATTTTGATAAAAAATAATTTATAAACTTAAAATTTAAATATTAATATATTTATATATTTTTGAAATAAATTAATTAAAGTAACTTATTATCAAAGTGTATTTTCTCATGAAAATTAATTTATTTTAAAATATAAACAATTAAATACATATAATTTATACAAATATTGATTGATCCAAAGAAAAGTTAATATTTAATATGTGATTGTATGTAAAATCGTTATAATAAACACGTGATGATTATTTGATTTTTGTATATAAATAATAATTCAACCTAAATAGAGATTTATTGTTTGATATGATCTTATTGTGTGTTTGATTATTATAACAAGATACCACTTACATTTATTTGAATTTATTATTTTTGTTTTAAAATTTAGGTGAGCTTGTTTTATTTGTTTGTTGTTATCTGAATTCAATTATAAATAATCTTGTTAATATTATTGTCAACATTAAATATATTCCTATGTTAAATGACAACAACTTAAAGTCATAGTAAGAGAATCTATTGAAAGTTCTTATAATTATGGATTTGGACCTTACGTTAAGGGCTGATTCTCCTACACTTCTTAAAGATAAGAGTACTTCTGATTAAAAGAATGAGAATGAAAGGTGTAAGAGATCAAATCACATGCTTATGATGCTTATGAAGAAGGTCATTCCAGATGAATTCAATGGCACAATTTATGAAAATATAGTTAAGAATTTTATTATAGACAATGAAAATAAATTTGCAAGAATGAAAAAGCTAAAATAGGTACGATATTGACGGGTTTAATTTCAATGAGATATAGGAATAAAAGCAATATTAAGGAGTACATCATAAAAATGTCTCATCTTGCTTCAAGTTGAGAGCAATTAAGGTAGAACTTGATGGTGCATCTGATTTTGATATCTTTTCTCATACAGTTTAGTAAATTTAGGGTGAGCTACAACTATCAGAAAAAAACTTGTCTCTAAATGAGTTCATCTCATATTGTGTTAAGGAAGAAGAAAAATTAAAGTAAGGTAAGACAAAGAGTAATCATATGTCATCAACCTTTAAGTACAAGGATATAAAAAAGAAAAAAAAAGATAAAGAAGCTACAATTAAGTAAACAAAGTATAATAGACAAATTAATAAGTGAAAATTCAGCTACATTATTGCATAAGATTAGTTAATGTCTTTAAATGCGATTAAAATATAAGCCTTTAATAACGATAAAATTAAAATTAATATGATTTTTTTTATAAAGTATTTCTTTAATATTTGTTAATTATCATTATTTTTTATTTAATTTTATTACTATTTATTTATTTATTAAATTATTTCATATTAAACTTTACTTTTTTAATTGTTAAAACTCATATTTTAATTACGTTTTAATTGATTAACATAAAATAATAATAATTTAAATAAAAAATTAATAAAATAATATATTTTTTAATTGATTATTTTTTTATAAGATTAAGATATTAAATACATTATTTATAATCTATAAAATTAAACAATATAAATAATATAATTTAAGTAGCTTTCGTGGGAGCACACTTTAAATAATAAAAATTCTTCTTATCTCTTAAATAGGATGAAAAAAATAAAACCAATAAATTTATTATAAAATTAAAGTATTTTATTTAAATTTATCAATTAATTTTATATTGTGATATATTTATAATTAAATATTTATTAATATTATAAATTTATTATTTTTATGATAAATTTATGATTATTTTTATGAGTGATATAAATATATTATCAAAATTATAATAATAGTGATTGAATTATAATATTTATAAATTTTTTATGGATAAATTTGTTGTAAGAATAATAAAGTTTAGCTTATAATACTAATAAAGTTTGACATAGATTTATCATCATATATAATAAGTTATAATTTTATACAAAGACATACATTTGTTAGTTTCATCAAATAGAAAAAAGATGACATCAGTAGGTGACATCAGTAGGCATGTTTTCCGAGTTCAATGTGTTTAACGTGGATATATTATTTTTGGAAAATATTTTGTACGGATAAAATACAATTTATATCATATTTTAATTTTTCTTATATTATTTAAAAAGATAAATTTTATAGTGTAATATTTCTACGATTTGTAAAATGAGACATGGATTTTTTTTGTTGGGAAAAACCATTGCAGAGTAAAACAGTACAATCATATCACCAATTAATTAGTTATAAAAAAATAATTTTTCGATTTTTATGTTATTCATTTATTTATATAACTTAATTTTAATTTTTTAATATATATGATATATTATCATATTATATAAAAATTAATATATTTAATTTATAAAAAATATTATAATATATAATATATAATAAAAATAAAAATAAAAGTTTCGGGTAACTAAACATATGTAATAATTTAAACGAATAGATGACATTAGTTTTTAAAAATGAGAAATTATCATAATGTCTTATATTTTTTGAAAAAATTATACTTAAATTTATATTTTTTTGTTACATTTTAAATTTATTATCTTAAAAAATTAATAAAGAAAAAGTTATAATTATAGATAATTTAAGATTATATATCATACATATTATTAGATATATAATCTCATTTTATACTTATAAAAAAAATGAATTATTTATATAATTTCTGTAAATGTCTGTACTTTAGGGGACAAAAGCTAGTGAGAAGAGAGAGTACAATTTATTATTAATTTCCTTTTCTTTTCTTTCTCTGACTAATAAAATAAATAAAATTTCCGATTAATATAATATCCTGATATTTTTAGCATCGACAGACACCCCAATAAATGAATGGTAGTCATAGACTGACTGAAAGGGGGAGTTGTAGAGGATTTAAGCAAAGATATCAAAGCATGAAATTGTCATGGCCATCCTCCTTCTTAATATTTCATGTTATAGCCATTCTTAGCTTCTTATCTTTCTCCCACTGCGTCAAAATTCCAAGCCATTTGTCTGTACTTCCTTTCAACAGGACTAGTTTTCCAAAAGCTTTCATTTTTGGTGCTGGAATATCTGCTTTTCAGGTATACTAATTCCTATTTTTTTTATCTAAAATAATACTAATTACTATTTATTATAAGTAAAAGTGATTGGTAATTAAATTTATAATTTAAAGTTTTAAAATATAATAGCTTCTAAACTTTTAAAGTTGTATATGAATATGTGTAGTTACAGATGTTAATAACCATAATCGCATCAATTTTAGATATTTTCGGTTATTTAGATATTTTCGGTTAATAATTATTAATTATGAGATGATTTTAGTTTTTTTATAATTTAATTATATTTTTTATTTTTTAACATTTATTTAAAAATATATTTAATTTTAAAAAATTAAATATTAACTTAATTACTATTTTATTATATTATTTAAAATATTAATATTAATATTTATTTATTTATAATTATTTAATAAATATTTTCAAGTAAATTAAAAATAAATAAAATTTAATTTAATTATATAAATAATTATGTATTTTATTATTAAAATTATATTTTTTATATAATTATATAAAATAATAATATTAATATTTATTTGATTTTGATTAACCATAATTTTAATATTGAAATAATAATGTTCATTCTATGTCTTATTAGTTATATTTATTTTAGAAAAAAAAATATCAAAATTTTATAAATAATCATAATTTAACGATTTATGGTTAAAATATTAGTGACACTTTAACTTATATGTATTTGTAAATTAAAAAAAAATATATAAAATAAAATAAATTATAAGATTTAAAAATTTAAGAATTATACATAAAATTTTAAAAATTAAAAGGGTAAATAGTTTGTTTTAAAAGTTAGTAAAGATGTCTTTGAATTTAGTTAAATTTGTTGGAGAGGTTTGTGATATTAACCAGAAGTTGGTTGGAAAATATTTATATTTTTAAATTGCCATATTTGAGGGCAAAAGCAGTAGTTGTTTAGTATTTTTAATCTACCATCTTCTTAGGCTGAAGGAGCAGCGCGTATAGATGGAAAGGGACCAAGTGTTTGGGATACACTTACCAAAAAACATCCAGGTTTCTCTCTCTCTCTCTTAATACTTCAACTTTTTTTTTTTTAACAAATGATATTTATTGTTATTTGAGAAATCCTTCTGAACTGAACATTTTATGAACTGTATTGATAATGATAGATAAGATAATTATGGGATATTTATGCAAACAAGTCAAATTCAAATATGAATAACTAATCAAGAATATAATTGGAATAAACTACTCCAATCTGACATATACGTTCTTACCAAGGACTGAGATTGAAAATTGAGGGCAAAATGCCGCCATTTTAGATATTTTTACATGGCTTGCTTGATCTATGGAACACCTAATGTAAAATTTTATCGCAATCGGTCCCTATCGCTTATAGGGCGCCCCTGTGACCTCCTAAAGATCGACATGGGGTCGAGCAAGCCATCGCTTGGGACGCCCAGGTGCCAACCCATGTTTACTTGAAGAAATGGGATCAAATGGAATTGAAGTGAGATTGATCGAGCACATTTGGTCGATCAAGATTCATTACTTTTTGAACCGTAATTCTCATATCGAAAGATATCCATGTGGGATCTCCTAGAATCCATGCTAGTTCTTGACTAGACACCGTATCAGGTTACACGTATTCTTTTCGTTCTTACCCAGTTTCATTGAATCTGTGGGTCACAGGTTCAACGAAACTGGGTAAGAACGAAAAGAATACGTGTAACCTGATACGGTGTCTAGTCAAGAACTAGCATGGATTCCAAGAGACCTCACATCGATATCTTTCGATATGAGAATTATGATTCGAACAACTACAAATCCCAATTCACTCATTTTAGGTCCCAATTGTATAGTTCCACCTACAATTTCCAAATTGAACCAGACAAAGTCTCTAGACTGATATTTATATAAACAAGTCAAATAGTAGCTCATAATGTCAAATAGTGACCTATCTCAGTTCATAATCTCATTGAATCATTCATCTTTAAATCAGCTGAGCTGAGAGCTCAATTGACAATTATAAATATACATGGCACTGCATTTTAAAGGTTTTTATCTCCTTGGATTATAGCTCGCCAATTTTTAGCTGTCTAAATTGATGAAGGTATATGGTATATAACTCTGTTATGTGTTAGCGCACGACTTTATAGCTTAAGCTTTTGTTGAGATTTGTATCGATTCATGAAATGGCAGAAGCTATCAAGGATCATAGCAATGCAGATGTAGCTGATGACTTTTATCATCGTTACAAGGTGAAAATATTGTTCAGCATAATCTTTAATTGATTATTAATTTTCACATATTATATAAGGCAAAAGTCATGTACAATACTAATTTATACGACTTCATCTAAACATATTATGTGTACAGGAAGATATAAAATTGATTAAAAAAATCGGTTTGGACTCCTTCAGATTCTCACTCTCATGGCCTAGAATATTGTTGGGTTTTTCTCTTGATTTGGAGGAGCCCAAAGGAAGCCCATGTGGCTTAAAAGCCCATGGAGTAAGAAGGACAATTGTGTCATTTTATTGCTTTAATTAATAAACCCATTTAGGGTTTGTTGTGTGAGAATTCTGCAGAAAAATCAAGAGAGCAGCAGCTAGAGAAATCTGCAGAAAAGAAAAGCAGAAAAGCTCTCAGTTTTTCATCTCCAGCCAGCCTTCATCAAGTGCTCTGATCGAAGGTCGTTTGTGGTCCGATTAAGCTGAAATTTTGCAGGCAGGTTCACGACTCAACACTATTTAATCTGTGCGGTGGGATTTGGATTTGGCTCACGGTTTGAGAAATTCTGAAGCGGTGAACGGTGACTACGAATTGGGTTAGATTTCTCCATTTTCTTGAAATAATTGTTAGTTTCCAAGAAGTGTATTCTTGATGATGTTGTTGATTGTTTGCCTCTAGTTTTACCTAGAGAGAATCGTTGTACAATTGTTTCTTGATAGTGGAAGTTTTGGAGAGGAGTCCGTGGTTGTTTCCTTCCTACACCGGAAGGTTTTTCCACGTAAATTGCTTGTGTTGATTTTGTGCATGTTTGATTTTGAGCTCTATTTATTTGTTTCCTAAAAGATTCACACAAAGAAGGAGAATAGGTTTAATTCATTTGTTTAGAACTTGATTAAGTTCGAATTGAAATTGTGATTCTCCCAACAAAGTGGTATCGAATTTGTGGTTATTATTGTGGAATTTCTTGTGTTGAATAATGGAAGCAAATTTAAGTAGAATGATTACTTTGAATGGTTCTAATTATCATACTTGGAAAGGAAAAATGGAAGATCTCCTTTATGTCAAACAATTTCATTTACCGGTATTTGCCTCTGAGAAGCCAGAAAAATTATCTGAAGAAGAATGGACTTTGTTACATCGACAAGTCTGTGGGTATATAAGGCAGTGGGTAGATGATAATGTTTTGAATCATATTAGTGGAAAAATACATGCACGGTCACTATGGAATAAACTTGAAGAGTTGTACGCTCGGAAAATAGGAAATAATAAAATGTTTCTTATAAAACAGTTGATGGCTTTAAGGTACCAAGATGGAACTCCGTTGACAGATCACTTGAATACGTTCCAAGGAATAATCAATCAGTTAGCTGGAATGGGTATCAAGTTTAATGATGAGATTCAGGGGTTGTGTTTATTGGAGTACGTTCTTGGGACTCTTGGGAAACATTTAGAATGTCATTAAGTAACTCAGCTCCAAATGGTGTAATCAATATGGATCTGGCTAAGAGTAGTGTTTTGAATGAAGAAATGAGAAGAAAGTTGCATGGGTCTTCTCAGCAGTCAGAGATTTTGGTTACAGAAAGAAGAGGGAGGAGTAAAAGCAGAGGTTTCAAGAACAAAGAAAAAGGAAGAAGCAAGTCTAACAGGTTTTCTAATGTTGAGTGTCATCATTGTGGCATGAAAGGGCACATCAAGAAATATTGTAGACAGTTGAAGCGGGATAACAAGAATAAAGACAAAGAACAAGAGGGTGATGTTGGCAAGGAAAATGATCGAGTTGCCACCGCTAGTTCAGAAGACTTTCTCGTTGTTTATAATGAAGATGTTGTCAATGTTGCATGTCACGAGATCAGTTGGGTTATTGATAGTGGAGCCTCCATTCATGCTACGTCTCGAGAGGACTTCTTTACATCCTATACAGCAGGTGACTTTGGGACAGTGAAGTTGGGTAATGATGGCTTGGTTAAAGTCATTGGTATTGGAGATGTGTGTTTGGAGATGAATAATGGCACGAGGCTACTTCTTAGAGGGGTAAAGCATATTCCTGAAATTCGTTTGAACTTGATCTCTGCAGGTAAACTTGATGATGAAGGATATTGCAACACCTTTAGTAATGGTCAATGGAAACTTACTAAGGGTGCTATGGTTGTTGCTCGTGGGAACAAGCATTCCAGTTTGTATATACTGCAGGCGAGACTCTTTAAAGGCGTTGTTAATGCTGTGACAGATGAGCTCACATCAGAATTGTGGCATAAGAGACTTGCTCGCATGAGTGAGAAAGGCTTGGCGCTATTGACTAAAAAGAATCTTCTTTTCTGGAATGAATGATGTTTTTTAAGAAGATGTACTTATTGTTTGGCGGGAAGCAAAATAGAGTTTCTTTCAAGAGTTTCCTCCTTCAAGAAAACAATCGATACTTGATTTGCTACATTCAGATGTATGTGGTCCTATGAAGACAAAAAATTTAGGCGGTGCTAGTTATTTTGTGACCTTCATAGATGATTGTTCAAGAAAGTTATGGGTGTACACTTTGAAGAGCAAAGATCAAGTATTAGATGTGTTTAAACGATTTCAAGCCTTAGTGGAGAGACAGATCGGGAAGAAATTGCGGTGCATCGTAACGTATAATGGGGAGAGTATTCGTGTCCTTTTGATGAGTACCGTAGGCATCGGGGCATTCGACATCAAAAGACACCTCCCAAGACTCCTCGATTAAATGGGTTGGTGAGAGAATGAACAGGACATTGGTTGAAAGAGTAAGTTGTCTTCTTTCGCGAGGCTCGATTGCCAAGATCTTTACGGGGTGAGGCTTTGAATACGATTGTACATGTTCTTAATCTCACACCATGTGTTCCTCTTCGATTTGATGTACCAAACGAGTTTGATGGTAAAGATGTTTCTTATGATCATCTTCGCGTTTTTGGTTGCAAGGCATTTGTGCATATACCAAAAGATGAGAGATCTAAGCTCGATGTGAAGACACGACAGTGTATCTTTGTTGGTTATGGTCTGGATGAATTTGGCTACAAATTTTATGATCCAGTTGAGAAGAAACTGGTAAGGAGTCGTGATGTTGTGTTTATAGAAGATCAAACTATACAAGATGTTGAGAAGATAGAAAAAGGAGTCCATCAGTATAGCGATGATTTGATTGACCTAGATCTGGTTCCTTTATCAATACAGATGGAACAAAATGTTCAAGATGACCAACAGGGTTTAGATGATGTAGATATGCAAGTTGAAACATATCACCGGACTGCGATCGGTTGCCGTAACCGTAAATTCCACCCGGGAGGTCTACCGCAGACCGACGTCCTTCCACACGGTATGATACAGATGAGTATGTGTTATTGACAGATGAGGGAGAACCTCAATGTTATGCAGAAGCGATGGAAGATGGAAACAGAGCACACTGGGTTGGTGCTATGGAAGATGAGATGCAGTCACTGTATGACAATCACACGTTTGAGCTGGTAAAGTTGCCTAAGGGTAAGAGAGCTTTGAAGAACAAGTGGGTCTACAGGGTGAAGCAAGAAGAACACAATTCACAACCACGATACAAAGCTAGACTGGTCGTCAAGGGATTCAGTCAGAGAAAAGGTATTGATTTTGATGATATTTTCTCTCATGTTGTGAAGATGTCTTCCATACGTGTTGTTCTAGGTCTAGCAACAAGCTTGGATTTAAAAATTGAGCAAATGGATGTGAAAACTACCTTTCTTCATGGTGAGTTGGAGGAAGAGATTTATATGGAGCAGCCAGAGGGTTTTGAGGTTAAAGGAAAAGAGGATTACGTATGTCGGTTAAAGAAAAGCCTTTACGGGTTGAAGCAAGCACCTAGACAATGGTATAAGAAGTTTGAGTCAGTTATGGGGGAGCATGGTTACAAGAAGACTACTTCTGATCATTGTGTTTTTGTGCAAAAATTCTTTGATGATGACTTTATCATTTTATTGCTCTATGTTGATGACATGTTGATTGTTGGCAGAAATTCTTCAAGAATTGATAATTTGAAGAAGCAGTTAAGTAAGTCCTTTGCCATGAAGGACTTGGGGCCAACAAAACAAATTCTTGGTATTCGAATTTGTCGAGACAAGAAAAGAAAGAAATTGTACATGTCACAGGAACGGTACATCAACAAGGTACTTGAAAGGTTTCATATGGATAAAGCTAAAGTGGTTTCTTCTCCTTTATCTAATCACTTTAAGTTGAGATCGAATCAAGGCCCTTCAACAAATAAAGAGAAGGAAGATATGGAAAAGGTTCCATATGCCTCAGCAGTAGGAAGCTTAATGTATGCAATGGTGTGTACGAGGCCAGACATAGCTCATGCAGTTGGAGTTGTTAGTCGTTTTCTTTCGAATCCAGGAAGAGAGCATTGGGATGCAGTAAAGTGGATTATGAGATATCTTCGAGGTACTTCCAAGTTAACACTTAGCTTTGGAAGTGGAAAACCAGTGTTAGTTGGATACACTGATTCAGATTTGGCAAGAGATGAAGATTCTCGTAAGTCTACTTCAGGTTATCTAATTACTTTCTCTGGTGGAAGCGGTTTCTTGGCGGTCAGATTGCAAAAGTGTGTTGCACTTTCTACAATGAGGCGAGTTTATTGCAGCAACGGAAGCCTGTAAGGAGTTGTTGTGGATGAAACAGTTCTTGAGAGAACTTGGTTTCAAGCAGCAGAAATATGTGTTATTCTGCGATAATCAAAGTTCTATTCACCTAGCGAAGAACTCGGCATTTCACTCAAGATCAAAGCATATTGATGTGAGATATCATTGGATAAGGGATACTCTTAACAATAAGTTGCTTGAACTTGAGAAAATCCATACTGATGAGAATGGATCTGACATGTTGACAAAAGCAGTGTCAAGAGAAAAACTAGAAGTTTGTTGTTCAATTGCCGGGATGACGGATCCCTCCATCTAATCGGAAAAGGGGGAGATTTGTTGGGTTTTCCTCTTGATTTGGAGGAGCCCAAAGGAAGCCCATGTGGCTTAAAAGCCCATGGAGTAAGAAGGGAAATTGTGTCATTTCATTGCTTTAATTAATAAACCCATTTAGGGTTTGTTGTGTGAGAATTCTGCAGAAAAATCAAGAGAAGCGGCCTAGAGAAATCTGCGAAAAGAAAAGCGAGAAAAGCTCTCGCTTTTTCATCTCCACCAGCCTTCATCAAGTGCTCGATCGAAGGTCGTTTGTGGTCCGATTAAGCTGAAATTTTGCGGCAGGTTCACGACTCAACACTATTTAATCTGTGCGGTGGGATTTGGATTTGGCTCACCGGTTTGAGAAATTCTGAGCAGTGAACAGTGACTACGAATTGGGTTAGATTTCTCCATTTTCTTGAAATAATTGTTAGTTTCCAAGAAGTGTATTCTTGATGATGTTGTTGATTGTTTGCCTCTAGTTTTACCTAGAGAGAACTGTTGTACAATTGTTTCTTGATAGTGGAAGTTTTGGAGAGGAGTGCCGTGGTTGTTTCCTTCCTACACCGGGAAGGTTTTTCCACGTAAATTGCTTGTGTTGATTTTGTGCATGTTTGATTTTGAGCTCTATTTATTTGTTTCCTAAAAGATTCACACAAAGAAGGAGAATAGGTTTAATTCCGCTGTTTAGAACTTGATTAAGTTCGAATTGAAATTGTGATTCTCCTAACACCACCTACAATTTCCAAATTGAACCAGACAAAGTCTCTAAACTGATATTTATATAAACAAGTCAAATAGTAGCTCATAATGTCAAATAGTGACCTATCTCAGTTCATAATCTCATTGAATCATTCATCTTTAAATCAGCTGAGCTGAGAGCTCAGTTGACAATTATAAATATACATGGCACTGCATTTTAAAGGTTTTTATCTCCTTGGATTATAGCTCACCAATTTTTAGCTGTCTAAATTGATGAAGGTATATGGTATATAACTCTGTTATGTGTTAGCGCACGACTTTATAGCTTAAGCTTTCGTTGAGATTTGTATCGATTCATGAAATGGCAGAAGCTATCAAGGATCATAGCAATGCAGATGTAGCTGATGACTTTTATCATCGTTACAAGGTGAAAATATTGTTCAGCATAATCTTTAATTGATTATTAATTTTCACATATTATATAAGGCAAAAGTCATGTACAATACTAATTTATACGACTTCATCTAAACATATTATGTGTACAGGAAGATATAAAATTGATTAAAAAAATCGGTTTGGACTCCTTCAGATTCTCACTCTCATGGCCTAGAATATTGCCAAGTAAGTTCGTATCTATACATGATTTAATTGGAAGAAGGCGCTAGTAGTCCCATAGTTTTGGGTAAAGAAGTAATTTGATCCCATGACTTTCAACTAGAACACTTCAATAATTTTAAAAAATGTCAATTTTAGTTCCATATCTTTGGTACGAAAGATTCACGTTAGTTTTATGTTTTGAGTTTTTTAGGAATAAAGTGCAATTTTTTTCAAAATTATAGTACTAAAATGCTCTATATTGTAAAAGTTATGAGACCTCTTGTGTCTCTCACCTAATTTTGTTTGATTAGTTTACGATATTCTTTCAAATAATGAAATTATCACTTTTGATTAATGTGTATTTCATATTTCCTATTGTTTCAGAAGGGAAGGTCAGCAAGGGTGTGAACCCTCTTGGTGTTAAATTTTACAATAACCTCATCAATGAGTTGCTTTTAAATGGTAAAGTTTAAACTTATCCCTTTCTTCAACCATATGTTGTTAGTTTCAACAAATTGACATAAAAAAAATAGAAAATTACATTTAAATATCCCTTAAAACCTATAACCACAAAAATAGTTAAACTCGTATATTTTTTATTTATTATAAAGAGAAAAATCTAAATATATTACATTGAATACCATTCAAAGTTAAACACTGGAACTGTGGTCTAATATTATTGGGTGAAATCAACATTATTATAACTATTAAGAGTATTATTTGAGATAATTTTGAAAAGAATAAAAAAATAATTTTTTTAATTATTTATGTTCATATCATATATTTTTACTACAAAGGAAAAACTCAATTGAAATATTTCACATTAAACACCAATTAATTGGGTACCGTTCAAGTTGAACTCTAGACAGTTAGACCCGTTTAATGTTGAACGTGGTTAATTAAACCCCGTTTAATGTTATTTAATATTATTTTTGTTGTTACAAGTTTTAAGTATGTTATTTGAAGTAATTTTGAAAAGAAAAAAAAAATATTTTATCACTTAGGACTTCTCTATCTTTTTAACTCTGTATTTCTGATATAGTTTACTTACTTGTGTGTAGGTATCCAGCCTTTTGTGACATTATTCCATTTTGATACACCCCAAGCCCTTGAAGATGAGTATGGTAGTTTCTTAAGCCCCAACATAGTGTAAGTCAATCAAAACTGTCACATATAATTAGTGCATGACATTATTTATTAACATATTGTACCATTTGATTAAACAAACAGACCATAAGTTTTAATTTTTGTGATGAACAGGAAAGACTATTTAGATTATGCAGATTTCTGTTTCAAAACATTTGGTGATAGGGTCAAGTATTGGGTAACTATGAATGAACCTAATATTGTATGCATGAACGGTTACGATGCCGGCACTCAAGCACCTGCTCGATGTTCTAGATATGCTGGGAATTGTACTGCTGGTAACTCAGCAACTGAGCCTTACCTTGCTGCCCATCATATGCTTCTTTCTCACGCAGCTGCTGTGAAACTTTATAGACAAAAATATCAGGTTTTAACAAACTTAATTTCGATAACAATCGTAATCACCCATTTATTATCGAGATTTGAGGAGTTTTGTGAACACTTTTATCGTTTTTTTTGGCAGCCATATCAAAAGGGGAAGATTGGTATTACCTTAGTTACTCATTGGTTTGAACCAAAGTTTCAAAATGCTGCTTCCTATAAAGCTGCCTCTAGAGCTCTTGATTTCTTTTTGGGATGGTGAGAGTTATGATGCAACATTTGATACAACTTATGGATTTTGATTAAATTTAAACTTTACTTTCATATAATTTATGATTCGATATCATATAAGTAATTTAGATTAGGTTATTTGTATCGTTAATTTTTAGGTTATAAATAATTTCATTTAGTTTTGTAAAATTTAATATAAAATTATGTAAGAAAAAATCAAAGATAATAATATTTAAAGAGAAAATTATTTAAATATATAATTTAAGTTTTAATAAAATTAAAAATTAATAAAATAATGACAATTAACAAATATTAAAATAAATTTTTTGTGAATTTTTTTATATTAATTATTTAAATCTACTATTAACGTCTGACGTTATTGTTGTGGGCGGAAGCAATAAATAGCGGTGTATGAATATATCAAAACGATAAAATGAACACACACAGAATTTACGTGATTCGGCAATTCGCCTAGGTCCACGGGAGGCAGCAGATATTATTTGAACTGAGTAGGGAATATACAGAATACAGATACAGATTTCCTCACTAATAATATCTCTCAAGTGTTTTCCCAAACTTATAGAAAACTCTCAAACTCACAAGTGTTTTCCCTCTTTGAGTTTGCTTATGCTCTCTTTGATTTTTCTAATTTTTGGCTTGTTTTTCAATGCATGAATTCTTCCCTATTTATAGATGAAGCAAGACTCACTTTCCCTAAATTGTGCCATAATTTAAGCCTTAAATTAGGCCACTAATTTCCTTAAATTATGCCACTAATTTCCTTAAATCATGCCACAAATTAGGCCACAAATTAGGCCACTAATTTCCCTAAATTATGCCACTAATTTGTTACTTTTAGAGCCAATATTCAACAATCTCCACCTTGGCGAAAAAGTTCATAACGCCTCCCAAATGCTACTGGCGCTCTAAGCTTGAGATATGTTGATCAAGTTCAAGCAGTGTTGAAACTTGATCCCTGTAACCACCTTTGTAAGCATATCTGCGGGGTTATCTGCAGTTCCGACTTTCTGGAGTATAACATTTCCTTCATCGACGATTTCTCGAACAAAATGAAATCGAACATCGATGTGTTTGGTGCGACCATGATGAACTTGGTTCTTTGCCAAACAAATGGCACTCTGGCTGTCGCAGAAAACCTCCACGTTCTTCTGAACAATACCCAAATCCTTAGTCAATCCGAGAAGCCATATAGCTTCTTTGAATGCTTCTATTACAGCCATATACTCTGCCTCTGTAGTAGACAAAGCTACAGTTGACTGCAATGTTGATCTCCAACAAACTGGTCCTCCTACCATTGTGAACACATAACCAGTTGTAGATCGACGCTTATCCAAATCTCCAGCATAGTCAGAATCCACATATCCAACTAGTTGTTTGCCTTCAGTCTTGTCTCTTTCAAACTTTAAACCAATATCCATAGTACCATAGATGTACCGTAGAATCCACTTCACTGCTTGCCAGTGTCCTTTACCGGGATTATGCATGTACCGACTCACCATACTAACAGCTTGGGAAATATCAGGTCTGGTGCAAACCATTGCATACATCAAGGCACCAACAACATTTGCATATGGAACACGTTCCATTTGCTTCTTTTCATCGGTGGTGCTAGGTGACATCAATGCACTCAATTGAAAGTGAGGAGCAAGCGGTGTACTTACTGGTTTGGTTTTTTCATCAATGTCAAACCTTTGTAGTACTTTCTTCAGATACTGAGTCTGTGTCAAACAGACTGTGCTTGCAACTCTATCTCTTGTGATTTCCATCCCAAGAATTTTCTTAGCTTCTCCAAGATCTTTCATTTCAAATTCTGAACTCAACAGAGCCTTCAATTTGTCGATCTCCACCTTGCTCTTAGATGCAATCAACATATCATCAACATATAAGAGCAAATAGATGAAGGTACCATCTTGGAGTTTCCGAAAGTATACACAGTGATCAAACTGACTGCGTGTGTACTGTTTCTCTAATGAAGCTATCAAAGCGCTTGTACCATTGTCGCGGTGATTGCTTCAAACCGTAAATTGACTTGCTCAGCTTGCAAGCCCAATTCTCTCGTCCTAGAATTTTGAAGCCATCCGGTTGAGACATGTAGATTTCTTCGTTCAAAGTACCATGGAGAAAAGCTGTTTTGACATCGAGTTGAGCTAACTCGAGATCAAACTGTGCTACCAAAGCCAATAGTATCCGAATAGATGAATGCTTAACAACAGGTGAGAATACCTCATTGTAGTCTATTCCTTCTTTCTGAGCATAGCCTTTTGCTACCATTCTGGCTTTGTATCTGATATTGTCTTTACCAGGAACACCTTCCTTCTTGGCATAGACCCATTTGCAGCCAATAGTTTTCTTTCCTTTGGGAAGTTGAACCAACTCCCAAGTCTGATTCTGGTGTAGAGACTTCATATGTTCATCCATTGCCAACTTCCACTCCATACTATCAACTCTCTCGCACTTCTGCAGTAAGTGCATGGGACATCATCATCAATTACTGGAAGTGCGAATGCTACCATGTCTGTGTATCTGGTAGGCTTCCTAATCTCCCTTCTCGGTCGAGTAGTGGCAATAGATTCTGACTGCTGATTGATAGGTGGTGATGGTGAGAAAGCCTCCACCTCAACTGAGATCTCTTCTTGATCATCAATTTCATCTTCACCACGATCGATAGTCGGTGCAATCTTTTCTAGATCTTCCGGAGTCTCAAGCATTACCTTAGAAAGAGTATTTGGACTTTCATTCTCTTTCTCTGAATTTGTCTGTCTCAGCATAACAGACTCGTCGAATGTAACATCTCGGCTTAAGACGATCTTCTTGGATTCACCACACCAAAGTCGAAATCCTTTAACTCCTTCCTTAAAGCCCAAGAAAACAGCTTTTTTTGCTCTAGGATCCAGTTTGGATTCACTAACATGAAAATATGCTGGACATCCAAATATTCGCAATGAATCATAATCGATGTAGGTTGTCCGCACCATACCTCTTTAGGAGTTTTCCCATCTAATGCGATCGCGGGAAGTCATTGACTATATGAGTTGCATATGACAAAGCTTCAGCCCAAAATGCCTTGCTCAATTTGGATTGAGATAGCATACATCGAACTTTCTCAACCAAAGTACGATTCATTCGTTCTGTAACTCCATTCTGCTGTGGTGTGCGAGGAACTGAAAAATGTCTGATTATCCCTTCATCTTGACAAACTTTAAAGAAGGGATCTGATTTATACTCGCTACCATTATCAGATCTGAGCCTTTTAATTTTCCTACCTGCGAGTCTCGATCATTTTCTTCCATTTAAGAAAGATATCCAGAACTTCATCTTTGTGACTCATAGTGTATATCCGGACATATCTAGAGAAATCATCAATAAAAGTCACAAACCAACGTTTACCTCCAAGTGAAGCATTCTTTGAAGGTCCCCAGGACATCCGTGTGAATATAATCAAGAGATCCCTTAGTACGATGAATGGCGGTCGAACTTGACTCTTGTTTGTTTTCCCATTACACAATGCTCGCAGAAATCAAACTTTCCAGTCTTGGCACCTTTCAAAAGACCTTGTTTCATTAAGCCTTGCAGAGCCTTTTCACCGACACGCCACTAAGCGCTGTGCCACAAAGGAAGAATCATTTATCTTTTCTTCAGAACTACTTGAGATAGCTGCTCTTCCTGTAACTGTACTCCCATCTAGGAAATACAAGTTCGCCTTTCGAGTACCCTTCATTGCTACAAATGCACCTCGTACAACTTTCAAGACTTCATTTTCCAATGTTACCTTGTAACCATCAGAATCTAGAACACCTAAAGAAATAAGGTTTTTCTTTAGGTCAGGAATATACCTTACATTTGTAAGTCGTCTTATTGTACCATCGTGCATCTTTAGTCGTACTGTTCCAATCCCTTTTGTCTGACAGGCATTATCGTTGCCCATAAGCACAACTCCTCCATCGAGCTCCTCAAAACTCGAAAACCAATGTCTGTTTGGACACATATGATAAGAACATCCAGAATCAAGGATCCACTTATCTGAGTAGGCTTTTGATGATGAAACTGAAAAGGCTGATTCTTCATCTTCATCGGCCTTCTGTGCAACATTTGCATTTGACTTGTCCTTGTTTGGGCAATCTTTCTTCCAATGCCCTTTCTAGTGACAATAGGCACACTTATCCTTTGCAGGACGTCTTCTGGATGAATTTCTCTTGGACTTTGATCTGGATCGCCCCCTATTATTTGATCCGCCAGATTTTTTGTTGTTCGTCCTACCTCTGGCTGCCGTCAATGCTTCTGATATTGAGTCTCTGTGATCATGTTGATCCTTCTTCCGGTACTCGTTATTTACCAAAGCATTTGAAACATCTACGAACTTAACCTCATCTTTTCCATATAACAGGGTTGTGGTTAAATGCTCATAGCTCTCAGGTAATGAATTCAGCAACAATAAAGCTTTATCTTCATCGATAATTTCAACATCTAAATTTTGTAGATGGGCCAAAATTTTATTGAAATTATCTAAGTGCTCAATCATAGGGGTACCTTTCTTGTACTGGAAACGGAAAAGTTTCTTCTTCAAGTAGAGTCTGTTCTCAATACTTTTCGTCATATACTTGTCCTCTAGTTTCTTCCAGAGAACTGCAGCCACATTCTCTTTCATGACAAAGTACTTCTGATCTTTTCCTAAGCACAGTCAAATTGTGCCACAAGCTTGTCGGTTGACATAATTCCAATCTTCATTTGAATAATCTCCTGGCCTGGTCTCCAAGGCTATATTAGATCCTTCTCGAAACAATATATCTAATACTTCACATTGCCACATGCCAAAGTTATTGGTGCCGTCGAATTTCTCCACCTCGAACTTTGCGTTGGACAACATAGTTCTTCGAGTAGAACAACTTGGTTTGACAAAAATTCTAAGGTCAGCTTGTTCACCTTCTTCGATCTCTCTTTTATCAGCCATAAGTACAAACAGATAACAGAAATTTTGCACTTACAACTTAAAACAGTGTTTTTCCAAATTTTATACCTTATTTGAAAAAACGGAATCCGCAGTTGAATCCAGAATGGTCCAATTAGCTAGGAATAGATCCAACTCAGCTGAAAACGGATGAAAAACGGACCAACTCGGTCCAAATATCACTAGTGACTGAGTTGACTCGGTCCAACTCGGTGAGTTGACTCAGTGCTGGCAGCAACACTCCGGCAGCTTCTGGCGGCGATTATGACTTCTGATTTGAGCGATTCTTTCACCGTTGTGTTTGTCTCGTCGAGAGCTTCGATTTGATATATAATACTGCTATATTTGGCTCTGATACCAATTTGTTGTGGGCGGAAGCAATAAATAGCGGTGTATGAATATATCAAAACGATAAAATGAACACACACAGAATTTACGTGGTTCGGCAATTCGTCTAGGTCCACGGGAGGCAGCAGATATTATTTGAACTGAGTAGGAAATATACAGAATACAGATACAGATTTCCTCACTAATAATATCTCTCAAGTGTTTTCCTAAACTTATAGAAAACTCTCAAACTCACAAGTGTTTTCCCTCTTTGAGTTTGCTTATGTTCTCTTTGATTTTTCTAATTTTTGGCTTGTTTTTCAATGCATGAACTCTTCCCTATTTATAGATGAAGCAAGACTCCCTTTCCCTAAATTGTGCCATAATTTAAGCCTTAAATTAGGCCACTAATTTCCTTAAATTATGCCACTAATTTCCTTAAATCATGCCACAAATTAGGCCACAAATTAAACCACTAATTTCCCTAAATTATGCCACTAATTTGTTACTTTTAAAGCCAATATTCAACAGTTATTATTAACATAATGATATAAAAAAATTGTTTACGAGTTAAGTGGTATGAACAAGATAAAAAATAATTTAATAATATGAATAAAATAAATACAAGTGGTATTTTTATAAGTTGTTTTACAACTTATTACCATATTTAAACTTTACTTTCATATAGTTTATTACATAAACTAATCGGAGTATTATCAAGTTCGAAACATTACTCTACAGATTGCCTAAGTTTATTATGTTCAAAACTGCTGACTATCCTTTAAATTTTAGGTTTGCTGATCCAATAACATACGGAGACTATCCAAAAAGCATGAAATCTACAGGAGGAAAAAGATTGCCTAAGTTTACTCAAGCTGAATCCAAGTTGTTAAAAGGGTCATATGATTTCATGGGGATGAATTACTACACCACAAATTATGCAGAAAATGCGCCATTGTTGAGCAGTAACCGTAGTTATTCTGCAGATAGACATGTAACTTTTACCAGTATGCTGCAAAGCCAAACCATAATTTTGCTTAAATTGATCACGATGATGTTTTTATTTTTTATTTACTTTTACAAATTTTCTAACTTACTTTTATGTATCATTGTCACCATGAACAGCTCAGAAGAACGGGATCCCAATTGGTAATCCGGTATGATCTAACACGGTGCAATATTGACTTGTGCACTCCTTATTTCATGCATATACATAGTTTATGTGATGTAGAACAGATAAAGAAATAGGAGATTTAGACGAAAGAAGAGAAATAATACATGAATTTGAGATTATGGATATAAACAAATAGAAAAAGGGGAAACTGACATATAATTGAAGAGAAATCAATAATAATGTATTATGTTTTAAGAAATAAATACAATACAAGATTATATTAATAAGACTGAAATAATATACTAGATAATCATAAAATAATTAAAAATAATCTAAATAGTTAAAGGATAAAACTTAATATAAATAAAAAATTTAAAGAAATAAATAATATCATAATTACGAGATAATAATTTTATTTTAAATAAATTCTAATTTAAATAATTATTCTTTTTATGTCTAGTTTTTAACACGTAGAGTGTAATAAATATAAGTTAAAATATGTTTATATTTGTGTTTGTCCGTCCTACTTGAATAGATTATTGTATACAATGATTGTATTAACACGTGATAGAACAGATTAATTTTGATCTCTTGTTTTTATAAAAAAAAAATATTAAACATATGAACAATTATAATTAATAGGAGCGTACTTGTATTTAAGAATTTCTCCATGGTAGATGTATTTTATTTTTATTGATGAAACCGTGATGTACAGACTGCATTGAGCTGGCTCTTTATTTGTCCGAAGGGTCTAAAAGATCTTATATTGTACATAAAGAAAAGATACAACAATCCTCCTGTTTACATCAATGAAAATGGTATGTTTTATTCTCATTCTTTCTTTCATTATAAGAAAAAGGAAAAAAAATTCTCATTGAATTTTTCTTCTCAATTTTACACCAGGATTACCTGATGAAAATAACAGCTCTATACCCATTAAAAAGGCCCTCAAGGACAGCTTAAGGATAAGATATCATCATGCTCATCTCTCGTATCTTTTGGAAGCTATCAAGTGAGTATTTTGTTTTGTCATTGTTAAAAAACTTCAAGGCTACATTTGATAGTCTAGTCCTTAAATAGTAGGATAAAGGACTTCGTTTGTTCCAAATTATGCCTTCATTAAGAGAAAAGTCTTCAAACTAAAAAACCTAACACTTTGGTTCTCAAAGTTATTGAATATCACACTTAAGTTTTGTTTATTATACTTGAGTTCCAAAAAATTAACAGAAAACTTAAGTGTGACATATTAGTCACATTTGCAAAAATTTTAATTTATGATTTACATGTTAAAATATAATATATTATGAATTAAAGTGTTATTTTTTTAGTTTGGGACCTTTTTGTCAATGAATGTATAGTTTGGGGACCAACTAAACTCTTCACTTTAAATAATATGTAAAGAAAATTTGATGAAATTGGCTGTATAATATCATGTACATGTATATTCTATACATTTGTAATGTATAAGGTGACATGCTACTTTAGGATGAGCTTTACTTAAAACTCCCAAAACATGATATTTTTGTGCACTGCAATTCAAAGTCAAACACAATCATCTTTATGTTACTATGAAATAAAAAAATTAGTTAAATTGATCCCAAAATAACATGTTAAATAGCATGACAATGGGTGACATGCTATTTTGAGATGAGTTTTACTTGAAACTCCCAAAACATGCTATTTTTGGGCACGGACACAATCATCTTTCTGTTACTATGAAATTGTGCAGGGAAGGTGCTGATGTGAAAGGATATCATTTATGGTCATTTATGGACAACTTTGAATGGGATCATGGGTATACGGTTCGATTTGGCCTAGTTTATGTGGATTATAAAAATAATGCTAAAAGATATCTCAAGTACTCTGCGTATTGGCTTAAGAAATTCCTTCTGCGTTAGTGAAGAAGAAGATTAACGGTTGCAACTTCATGTGATTTTCTATGTAATAAAGTTTGATGTGGGTAATATAGAGGCAGGATTTGTCATTTGATTGTAGCCTGAGATCTGTTCAGCTACCTCATTCCTATTATATTCTATTGTGCTTTTGTTGTCCTTTTCATCTGTTGTAATGTAAGCACTGTATTTTCGATGGCTATGTGTTGTCATGTTTTAAAAATCTTCCTAACTAAGCAACTTATGTTTAGTGCTATAGAATTCTTCCCACAAAAAAAGGGGGTAAAAAAGTAAAATGCTTCGTATGGTTCCTTCAATTGAACATAATACTATAATAGTAAGGGATGAAAGGAAATTGATTTATTAGTTTGGTAATCCATTTCTAACATATAATAAAATAGATATGATGTGTAACAAATTTATAGTAATTTTTTATTTTTAAAAAAATTAAAAATATATATAATAAATTATAATGAGATATGTTTGAGTGTTATGTATTAGTGTATCTCGTGTGTTTGGGATACATTTATATGAGACGTAGGTGAGAAAATATGATCGCACTTAATACATTGTGGACATGAGATGTACGATGTGTAAGGTACATCTCATACGAGTGATCATGGCACATGAGGTGTTCCAGGTATATGATTCTAATAGGGTGCCCGAGGTGTAAGAATTGAGAAGGAGACATAAAGACATGAATTGTAGAAAAATAGGCATGATCTCATCATATGACAAAAAAATTGATTATGAATTAGACATGGTCGTTCTATTTAGATGCCAGCACCTAGGGGTGATAATATCTATATATAGACCTAATTCCTATTAAGAGGATTGAATTCTTTTTACAATCTTTCTAATCCTGTAGCACTTGTAAATCTTTCCAAACAATTGACGTCTATCGTGGGGTCTTGAGTTTTTTCAGTTCAAATTAAGGATCTAAGACCTTTTATTTAGAAAATTGGGAGAATCGTCTCATGCATTAGGGAAATTCATCCCATCATATCTAGTCATCGTACTATCTCTATTTTGAGAAAAAGTAACCTTTAGAATCAAATTAGCCACCTTCTGTCCCAAAGTCTTATGGCTGACCCTATAGAACACACCCCATTAGGCAACCCACCTAATCTCGGATAAGGATATTATTCCAGTAATCCATCAACCATTGAAGATAGGGCTGAGGTCACTAAAACGGTCCTACGCGCTACAAGTTTTGTGAGTGTTAACTTAGATGTACCCCTAGAAAAAGATGCTAAAATGGAAGAACTTTAATAAGAAGTGGCGAAGTTGCAAAAGCCTTTATCCAATCACAAAATGATAACAAAAAAACTGCATGCGCTTATAGGAAAATTATTTGAAAGAAACTAAAAGTTCTTTCAAAACTGTAATAGCTACTCCTCCATAACCATCACAACTAATAAGAACTCGACAAATTTTAGAACCAAGAAAACATCACTGTCAACCCTCAAATCCACCACAAGCGCAAGAAGCTTACTGTCATACCAAATCACTATTAATCAACCTGAGCCACATATAAATACCAATACCCATTGCAGAGATACGTGTTAATACCTCATTCCCCCTTCCCCCGTGCAAAGACACATGCCAATACTCAATCGAACTATCTTAATAGTGAGTGAAATGATAAATGGAATAAGATGTAAAAGAATATGGAAGAAAAGATGTTTGATCAACTCAAAAAATAGGGAAAAGGGACATCGTGTGAATGATATTGAGGCCATGTGTGACCAATTATCAACTTCTTCCTTTTCAAATGAAATAGAATTGATGGTACCTTTATCTAATTTTTCAACCCTAAAATGTCCACCTTATTAGGGGATAGACGACCTAATAGCTCATGTTATACACTTCAAAAGGGTTATGGCTCCAATATCTATCTCGAAAGAGAAAAAAGATTTTATGTTCTGTAAGATCTTTCCCTCAACCTTTCAAAACACGAAACATGAATGGTTTGTCGAGCGTCCACCTAAGAGCATCATCAATTTCAATCAATTGGTAAAGATAGTTATTACGAACTACATGATCAGACACGAATTGTGTTCAATGAATACTCAAATATATATATTGCAACAAGTAGTATAATGATAAGAAAATATCGTTCTCATGGAGATTATGTTATTATAAACTAATTTTTAAAGCTAAAAAAAATAAAAAAATCAATTTTTTGTGTTTTTATGTTTTAAGAAAACAAAATTAAAAGAACTTCAAATAAATAACAATAATTAATTAAATCAAATTTAGTAGTTGAGAAAATATTTCGGAATACTTAATCACCCAATTTTTTAAACATGTGAATCATTAAAATCTTTTCAATATAATTATCAATCAATTACATGATCAATTGAATCCAGCCTAGCATGAATCTCTATCAAGTAAACTACATACTATATAGTAATTAACTTAATCACATTCTTATGTCAATTAATTGCATATTACTCATTAAACTCATCAATTATGAATCACATACATAAGAATCATACATCTCTGCCTACAAACTATGCATGTTATTTGATCAAGACAAATAATTAAATAATCCTCTCAAATCTACTTAATTGTCTATATAGATAAATTATTGACCAAACAATTAATAACATTAAAATAAGATTAAATAATATAATTAAATTGAAATCATAACTGAGGTAAAATATTATATTATTACACGGTGAAAATTGGTTTCATAAGACCCATAGATTAATAAGTTAGCTAGATATAATTTTATTCATAAAACTCCTATTTTATATAAAGAAAAACATAAAAATTGATAAAGAAAGAAAAAAAAAGAAAAAAAGAAGAAATACAATCAATATCTTGAATTGTAATACTAATCTCTTATTAAATCTTCACCAAAATTGTATCTCATTTTAAATTTTTCTATATTTTTCTCTTTTCTTGGCTCCAAAAACTAATAAAAATTATCTTAATTTTGTCTCATTAGGATTTATAAGGCAATTAAGGGGTTACATTAGGTTCAGGTGTAATATGGACCGTTAAATTTGCTTGAGATCAAGGGATAAAATGAAAAAGAAAAAACTAATATTGCCAACCAATAGGAACGTGCCATGTGGCATGCAAGATTTATTGGGCGAATCAGAGAATGAGGCATGGTGGGAGGACTGGTCTCGATCAATATAGGCTAAGTAATCAACACCTAGAAAAATGTGATTTGCGAATACTGATTGTGTGGCTTCCGGGTGGAATGAATGGACGAATAAGGTGACAACGTGTGGCGAGAGGTTGACCAAGTGGTGAACTCGGAATGAACATCGTGTTGACATGTGACATGATGTTGCATCATATGATATATGCTGTGTTTTGCGATTGACCCTCTTCGCTTGTGTGGTACCTACGTGGCTTGCCTGGTCAGCTCCCTTGCTTACGTGGCGTCCATGTGGTAACTTTTGATTGGTCATGCATTAAAAATTTATAAAAAATCCAAAAATTAAATTTCTACCCTTTTTTAGTGTAAAGTTTGTATTTTAATATTTTTAACCCCAAAAATACTACTTATTAAATAAAACGAGCAAATATTAAGCATAAAAGTGTATTGATGATGCTACTTTTATAGTCATTACTCTGCTTGCAACTAGCCTATTCGTTAAGAATCACACCATTTATTCTCTATAGACAATGGAGAATTACATGAAAAGGTTTAAAAGGGAGAAAATGGAGATTTTATAATGTCGAACTCCATCGCTATCGAGGCCTTCAGGAAAGGAATAAAAAAGGACACTGGCTTATTTGTAGAACTTACCAAGAGTACTCCATGTTCGTTAGATATGTTTTATGAAGAGGCACAAAAGTTTGTCAATGCTGAAAGACATTCAAACTCATCTTGTTATAAGCCAACAATAACACTGAGACAAAGGTCGATAACATGGGATAGAGCTTTGTCACATTTCAAAGGACCACCATTGCGGATGTCCCTTGCATATGTTGTCCAAAGGATGGAAAAGTTGGAACAAGCGAGGTGACCTCAACCTATACGAGCACTCCAAATAGACCTCAACAAATATTGTGCATTTCATAAAGATACTGATCACTAGGCCAAAGGTTGCATACAATTGAAGTAGGAGATTAAACAACTCTCGTCGGGATGACATCTGGGAGATATAGTAGATGGAAATAGGAATATACCTCATAGATAAGAAATATGAGAGCTAATTGTAAAAGAGACGTGATTCCTCGTAGGATTAGCTCTGACAAGATGATATAAAGACATAATACATTGTTGAAAATACAAACATAGTTTCATCATATGACAAAAAAATTTGATTATGAACAATATATGATATTTTATTAGGGTGTTTGAGGACCTATTGAATTCTCACTTTATACTCCGTCTAATTTCATAGTATTTGTAATTATCTATCAACAAAATAAAAATATTAATATTAATATAAATATATAATAAGTTATATTTAAGATTTAAAGTATATGATTAAACCAAAACATCCCCTAACTGGATTTTATAACTTAATAGTAAGGAATGAAAGGAAATGAATTTATTGATTTATTAATCCATAAATTATGATTATAAAGTATATACGATTTTTGACTTATTAAATGGATTATTTTTAAACTCTACTTAAAAAATAATTTTGCATTAATAAAATTAATTTTTTAATATATTGTTTAACTGTTAGTTTTATAATAAAAATAATCAAAAATATATAAATATATTGTATGTATTTTTATAATAAATTAAATGTTGGAAGTGTTTTTTAACACCGGTCTAAAAAGTTAAATTCATTGTAATTTTTTCCATTTCTCCTTAAAGTAAAATATTTTCTCAGAACATGCGAGTCATATAGTGAGTTTTTGAACATTTATAAATCAACACGTAAACTCTCAGTCTCTCAGATCTCAGTGTGCCTCGGAAGCTTCTTCGATCCGTATTCATATCTGATTATTGGGAGGTGCTACTTCTGTATGCTCCATTTTCGTTTTTATGGTTATATTTCTATACAATTTTACACATATGCTTCTGAGTTTTGGTGTGTTTAGTGAATGTTTGTTGTTTGGTTGCCGTCTTCGGAAAAATTGGGTTGGAATACTTTTTTTAAAAGTTGATGAGGAATTGGAGCTCAATTTCGAGATCGTGCCTTTGTTTTTTTTTGGTTGTAGATTTGGTTTACCTTATTTGAGTTTTGTACATTAGATTTGTGTGGATTCGAAGATAAGATCGGTATCTATGTATTGGGATTTCCATGGTAATAGTCAAAAGAAATTAAAAGCTAGGCGTTAACCGCATGACTTGATTGGAGGATTTTGGTTTATAATGTTTTACAATTGTTATCGGATCTAAATTTAAATGATTATGAAATTTAAGCTTGTCAAGTACAAAATTGAGATTTTGTTACAAGGAGCTGGAGAGCGTATTATATAAATGTGAACGTTATCTGTAAATTCTATAACTTGTATTGCATAGGATTACAAAATTTACGTTTGGGAATTGTCTTGAAGCAGCAGCGTTCTAAGGTGGCGATAGCTACATAGCACTATGATTGTTGTTGTAGCATAAATTAACATCTTTGGATTTAAATGCATCATTTTTGTTCATACATCGTGTATAGCTTATTTGGATAGTGATTTATTTAATTGGCTGCCTTTTAACTCACGATAAAAGAAATTTTTGATGTAATATCTATGAAATATTGACAAATTACATGCATAAAATAAAACTACATCTAAGAACTAGCTACAAACTAAATAATTTGAACATATTTATACTCAAATGAGATACATATAACATTTTTTCATTAAATAAAAATTAAATACTTAGTTATAATTATGTTAACTTTTTACTATTAATTGTTATTATTATAATTATTAATTTGATGATTATAGGAACTGAGAAGCAAGTAATACTAATTTTTACCATTCATGTAGTGCCCATTCTGACTTTAAATCATGTATTTGACAGTCTATTCCATTTATTTCCTTCGGAACTAAGTCACTCAGGAGTTCATAAAATTTCTCTGTTGGGTTTCAATTCATTTTTGAATTTGTTTTTTCCTTGTTTATAGCTGTTCATTTTGTATGCAGTGTTTTACCTTTTTGAATCATGTGGAAGTTCAAGCCATTCATGCACAAGGAACAAACTGGACTTGAAGGCCGCATGTTGGATGTTGGAAATCTGAAAATACAAGTTCAAAAAGCAGTTGCTGAGGGAGGGTTCTCTTGTGTTTACTTAGCTCGTGATGTTATGCAAGCATCCAAGCAGTATGCTTTAAAGCACATTATATGTAACGACAGTGAGTCGTTGGATTTGGTAATGAAGGAGATCCAAGTTATGGAATCACTAAAGGGACATCCAAATATTGTTACTCTTTATTCTCATAGCATCTTGGAAATGGGACGGACAAAAGAAGCGCTCCTTGTGATGGAATTTTGTGACAAATCTCTGGTTAATGTACTCGAGAGCAGAGGATCAGGTTATTTTGACGAGAAACAGGTTTTTTCTATCTTCAGAGATGTATGTAATGCAGTTTTTGCCATGCATTGTCCGTCTCCACCCATTGCTCACAGGTAATATATTAGGAACTTGTTAGACCACACCGATATACTTATCAATATGCAGGGTCTTACCCTATGATTGATATTATATATTTTTTGTTTTACATGGCCAAATTTGGTAGTTTCTAGTTGGTACTTGAAAGGGGCCAGTGAATGAATTTGGTATGGCATTTCTGTCTATTTTTTGTTTTTTAGATTTTCGTTTATGCTCAACCGTGTTTTATACATTAAACAAATGAAATGTTATTCTTCTGTGTATTTTTGTGGACCTTTCATTCATGATACTGAATGCAACTAATTTTAATTCCACCTAAAAAGAGGGAATAATATCAACAGTTAATTTAGCATTCCAATAAACTTTCAGGGTTGAATAACTTGTTTCTTTGCTTCCAGGGACTTGAAAGCTGAGAATCTTCTGCTAGGGGCTGATGGATTATGGAAGTTGTGTGATTTTGGGAGCACTTCTACCAATCATAAGCGTTTCGAGAAGCCTGAAGAAATGGGTGTTGAGGAAGACAATATCAGAAAGCACACAACCCCTGCTTATAGGCCCCCTGAGGTTTGAATATTGATTTTCATTTGAAATTTTAGTTTATATTTTGTGGAAGAAGTTCTAATGTCTTCCTTGTTCCCTTTTTATCAGATGTGGGATCTCTTCCGAAGAGAACTAATAAATGAGAAGGTAGACATATGGGTAAGTATTTAGGGCTTTATATATATATATATATATTATATTTGCTTAATATTATACTTTAATCATTCAACTAATGCTGTCAAAATGAACTGGTATCTAAGATTGTTCCTTGTCTTCGTAGGCTCTTGGGTGCCTTCTATTTCGGATTTGCTACTTCAAAAATTCTTTTGATGGAGAATCAAAGCTGCAAGTCTTAAATGGAAACTATCGCATTCCAGAGTTACCCAAATACAGCTCGGCAATTACTGATCTCATCAATGACATGCTTCAAGCTTCGCCAGATGACAGACCAGATATCACGCAGGCAAGCACTTTGCTTGATTGGCCATTCATCTCCATGAATTTAGGTTAGTTTTAGATCATCCATGTCATGACACTCTTTGATGGGCAGATTTTACCTTTTGCTTGCGAACTGTTCTTCTCATGGTTGCAGGTGTGGTTTCGTGTCAATGATCAGTTACCTGTTAATTTACAGAAGTCTTTACCAGACAGGCCTCCTCAAATGCAGTCTACCAGAGTACGCGAAGGTAATGATTTTTCCACAGTTAGAACAACATACACTTTTTAGCTTTTGTTCGTTTCACAATTTTGTTTGTCACTTTCAGTAAAATTAATTTATGAAGTGGCAGTCATGCATGATATTTTTTTAATGCAATTTGGAAAATAAAGAACCTGATCTTATCTGAAAAAATAGCTGCTCTGTGTGAGGTTTAACAGTTTAACTCTCAGCAGGACATTTTGTCTTGTGAAGTTGTGTAAACCTTGGTTAGCTTGTGCTTTTGTTAAAAGTAGTTTTAGGCAAACGGTTTCAGGAAGAAGATCGTACATGGTCGGTTTGTTTTTGCTTCTGATACTTGTAAAAAAGCAACTGATAGCAAAAAATGCTTCATGTGCTAGCAGAAAGAAGTTTTTAGTAGCGTTTTTAGGGCTTAGAATGCAAATTATTTTTCCTTCTAGAAAGAGCATGTTCTTGAAATTGCTTCCCCTCTCCTTTTCTCTCTTCTGAAATTATTTATGTTGAAACTACTTTTAATAGAAGCACAAGCACAAGTAAACGAACCAATGCTTCTATCAGGAAGCACATAATGTGCTAAGCCCTGAAAGTGTTTATGACAATTTTTTTACTATTTGTCCTTAAGGGCTTTTTTGATGTCATAAATGCCTTTAAATGGTTTGAGAAACAAAAACAAACAAACCCAGAATGTGAGCCTCATACATGTTTGACAATCTAGTATATTGCATGTAAAAAGTTGAATTAATTATGAGACATTGGATTTGGGAGGTATTTACCTTGTATAAACTGATATTTCTATTTCATTGTATTTGCCAGGTAATCCACGAGCTCCAAATATGTCACCTCAGATGCCTCGTAGAAGTCCACCTCCCCCGCCTTCAGCTGGTGATCCAACACAGTTCACATCAAAAGCAAGGGAAAGTGGAGGAGAGTTTGGTGCTTTCTGGTCTACAGTGCATGCGAAGGACTCAGTTGTTGGTGAGAAGAGTGAGTCCAAATGTGACGAAACAGCTAGCCATCACTCAAAGCATGATAGTCATCCTTCATCAAAGAACAATAGCCTCTCAAAAGATGAAGATGCAGAAGCTCATGCTGTGAGAAGAAATTCTCATGGTAAATTACTCAAGCCTGAGGAGGAACCTTCAAAGGACTTTGGAACAAGTTTCTTCCAAAATGATACAGACAGTTCTTCCAAGAGCGCATCAAAGACTGAAAGTGCAGCTACTTTTCAAGATGATGCCTTCAACACTTTCATTGCTGAATTTGATACTAAACAAATCAGTTCCGGTGTTTGCAATAACATATCAAAACAAGAAGCGTTAGAAGCTGAAGTAAAAACACTGAAGGAGCAGCTGAAGCAAGCTAAATTAGAGAAGTCTGAAATGACCTCCAAATTTGAAAAATTGTCTGTCATTTGTCGATCCCAAAGGCAGGAGATACAGGAACTTAAGCAAGTACTTGCAACTAGGGCATCCTCACCAATTAAAGATGCTTCGAGAAACCAAACCTCATCTTCAAACCAGCCAACTATAACACCTCTGGTATATCTTCCTAACATCTATTTCTACTTATTTGGCACTGTTTCAATTTTTGAATTGGTTCCATTTTATTTTCACAATTTGCCTTGAAAATAGCAGCACAATATTAAAGGAACCATTTGGGAAGTACAGCAAGAAAAAGCTATCTTGAGTCCAGACCTAAATACATGGCAAGCATTTGCAGAGGAACCTAAGACACAGCAGTCTACTTCAGTTGATAGCCCTGTCAATTCTGTCAGAACAAGGAATGGTCACAAGAACAAACAGGCCACTCAAGTGAGTACAGAGAGTTTTAAAGCTGTGTCTGCAGGTCGGGCTCAAACATCAAGAGTTGTCAGTGAAGGAAATAATAATTCTCAGCGCTTTGGGGAGGTTAAAATTACTGAGAGCAAGTCAGCTTCTCAACCCGCTGGATGGGCAGGCTTTTAGCTTCCCATCCAATTTGTTAGTATTTGGGAAGAGACGAAGAGATCATAAATGTATTGCTCTTATTTGCTTGATTTCTGCTGTTGAGTGCTCGCATATCGAAGATTCTGTTAGTTATTGGGACATTTACGTTTGTAATTTCAAATGCATACTTATCATCTGCATATCTCATTTGTAGTATAAGAAAATAAATATTTCTATTTGTACCTTGTTATGGTGGTGGTACAAGTAAAGGGTATTTCTTGGGTTGCTTCCTTTGAGCTCTATTTTCATGCTTGTTTGCATGAGATCAACAAGACTTCACTTTTATGAAGTCATGTTTGTGATTGTTGCATGAGAAATTTCAATATTGGTGTCTAAGTTTACGATTTCTTTGGTTTATACAGGATATACCAAAACAGTTCAATTGTTTCGTCATTTCTATACATAAACAGATCTTTTTGTTGTTGCAAAATTAGGGCACTACATGACTTAAAGTGGTTAAATAGAAAGTGGTAGGAACCAAAATTACGGTAACATAAAAACTTGTTTGTGATAAATAGAAAGTGATTTTATACATCTAACAAGAGGAGTAATAATAGTGTGACTACTTTCAATAGGTTTCTCTGTACAAAGTACAAACATACATGCAAACCCGGTTCTTTTGAATAGGGGTTACTGTCTACATAGATTTTGCAAAAAGGGTTGGAGGTTTAAATTGTTATATACTAATAATGTATAAAGCAATACATACAAAGATGATTAGTAACCAATAAAAGCTTTGGATATTCTATCTTAAATCTTATCTTAATAATTATTTATTTTTATTTTATTAATTGAATCATGAAATATTATTTAAAATATTATCCTTAATATAGAATTCTTAAAAATTTAAGTATTTTTTAAATGATATATAGATTTTTAAAACAAAACATTTGAGCCCAAAAAAAGATAAATAACTCATAATAAACTTGTACACAAGTAAATACATAAGATAAGGTAATTATAATTATATTAGATTAAATTATATTTTTTTAAAGGATACTTAATTCTTTGGTTGGTAGTAATAAGATAAAAAGCGATATCAGTTAGACCACAAAAAATTCTTAAAAAATAATAGAATAATGTTATATAAAACATAAATGTTAAATGTTAGCATATTTGTACGCACATAAATTATAAAAAATATATATTATGAAAATTCATGAAAAACTTAATATTATATATATAAATTATATGTTTTTAAAAATATTTTACATTGTTTACTGTTTAATGATAAATTAGTAAGATAAAAGTGATATTAAATATTTTAATATGATAAATTATATTTAAAATAATTGTAATTTATTTTATATATCAAAATAATTTTTTAAAATGTATTTAAATTCATATTTAATTTATTTTTTTTACATTTCTCATATTTTAAAAATAAATTTTTTTAATTTAAGATAAAAGAAAATATTAAGATATAATTTTAGAATTAAAAATTCATATTAAGGATCCAGTTTATACCAACTCTTATTAACTATACAAATTTTTTATAATATTATTATTTTTATTTTATTTTATATAATCTAATTTTATACTAAATACATGATTATATAATTAAATTTTTTAATATTTGTACATGTTATTTTCGGAGCAAAGTTCAAAATAACTTTGCCATACTTCGTTTTTAACCGGTTGCCGGCCGTTGACCGGTTGGATTTTAGCGATGACCAACGATGACATGTAATACATTGTAATTTAAGTAATACTAGGTATTATTAAAGGAAGTCATAATTTATATTAAGATAAATTGTACCATTAATATTTATGTTTTAATTAAATTTATAAGTAGTTTCGTAAATTTTTAAGATATATGATTAATTTTTAAATTTTTAAAATTTCATACATAAATTTATTATTTTTTAAATTATATACTTTAATCATCTTTTACAATTTTACATATAAGTTTTAACTTATTTATTAAAATATATATTTGTGAATAAAAAATTTAAAATTTACGTGAATTTTTTTATTATTTAAGAACTAAATTATATGAATTAAAAGATTATGAATATATATGTAAGTTTTAAATATTTAAGAAACAAATTATATGTTTTAAAAATTTAAAGAATTATGTATAAGATTGAAAATATATATATAAATTTAATTAAAATTTAAGAATCAATATATTTTAACTTTTATATTATTGATATATAAAACTATAATTTATCAAAATATATAATTTATATATCAAAATTAAATGTAACATAATAACGATAGTAATAACATGTATCAAAGTAAGGTAGAAAGAGTTTATATATATCATTTTCATTTATGTGCGTTCAAATATTCTTGATTCTTAATTAATTTTGAATAAAATTTTATATATATTTTATTTAAGTTTAATATTTAAATAATAAAAATTTAAAATTTAAAATTTAAGAGAGTGTATATTTTATATTTAATTTTATTTATAATTATCTAGATGTTATATTTATAATTTTTTTTTGTTAAAAAAATAAAATGGGGCACATAGAACTCTAATTCTTGTACAAATCTACCGCCACTAGGCACCTAATTTATATTATTATTGATATATAAAATTATAATCAATTAAAACTTATAATTTATAAATATAAAATATTAAATTTAAGACAAATTTTAATAATATATAATCTGCCAGAGTTTAATATATATATATATATTTCTTAGAATTAATAATTTATGTGCGTGGAAATCTGTATACGTTTAACATTTGTGTCCTATACGGCCTTATCATAGGTACTTATTTTCTTTTCCCTGAACTACACATGTCAAGGAACACATAGTGCCAAAATTTCCCTCGAACACTTGAAGAAGTACGCTTTAATTTGTGAGGGGGTTCAGCTCAATTTGCCACCTTGACTCGGCTCATTTTATTTGACAACCCTTTTGGTTCTAGGGCAAAACTCTGGTTAGTTCACCTCAGCATCCAACCACCATGACTCCTTTTTTAGCTTTCAGGAAAATGGGAACTATAGCACCCCGCACGGCATTTAGTTTGTTCGGTTCATTTAGATTCTCAAGGTATATATTTTAGTTTGATTTTATGGTTTTTGGGTCCAAAGATATTTATATATTCGGATATTTAAAATTTAAGTTTATTTTTTTCGACATTCCTTTTCCACTGTAATGTCTAGATCAAACATATGTGATGAATTATCATTACATATTTGGCAAATGGATGAAAAGAGAAAATAATGACGGTTCTGTTATTTTTCTTTTATCAAGAGTTATTTGATGGGTTATAGCAATAGTGTTGTCGTAGACCGAGAAAATCTTGGATACCATCTATTGCAGATTATTGATATTTAATTTAAAGTTTTATTTCATTTAGATCGAGAGCATTAAAAAAAACATCTCCATTCCTCTGCGACTTGCTATTCTTAAGTAGCTAATGCATATAATAAGTTGTCCTGTTAAATCTTATTCTTTACTAGTGTTGCGATCTAGTAATGCTTAGTGACTTTTGATTTGTCAAGACAAGTTTGTACTGAAGAAGCAATTACGATGTAGTGCAATGGTAGGCAATGAGAGGGCGTGAGTTGGAACCCTATCATTGTCTCTGTGTGTAATTGTTATTTAAAATAGGGAAGTTATATACTTAATTTAAAAGTGATACTTAGTTCTTGTTATTATTTTTTGTAACATTTTAGTTTTATTGTTATGAAAAAGTGATTAATTTTTTATGTTTTTTTTAGTTACAATTTATTTAAGTTATAATAGTCTCGCAATTGAAAAAAATTAAAAATTAAAATATAAAATTATATTTTTCATAATAATAGGATTAACCTGTTACAAAAAAAATAAATACAAGATTTAAACGTCATTTTTGCAATAAGTAAATGATGGTATTTTTCTCTTTAACAAATAGAGAAAAACGTCATAAAGGTTCCTAGATTAGGTTATTTGTGTCATTTGATTAGATTGTAAGTAGTGTTATTTAGTCATTTAATTTTATTAAAGGGGTCAATTAATAATAAATTGTATTATTTTTATATTACTTAAAAAAATAATATTTTAATGAAAAATCATTAAAATATTGTATTTAATCCTTAATTGATCCCTTTTTCTAAAGTAATGGAACTAAGTGACACTACTTTTAATTTAAGGAATCAAATAACATCAATGACTTGATATAAGAGACTTCTACGGCCCCACTCCCCAAAAAATATTATGGTGTTGTATGAGCCATATTTATGAAATTATTTATATGATTATTTTGCGTGTTTCATGACAGATCAGTTCATTCTCTGCCCTTTGCAACTTTAGAAGCTGAAGAAATTTCTGGTTCACAACCAGCTGAAGCATACAACTTGGGTAGGCAATTTATTAGAACCTGTCATATGTGAGATAAACATGGTTTCAATCCTTAGCAATAGCTGAACTATTGCATGGTTTAATTTAGATTTATCTTTATTTATAGTTCAGGGTAAATGGACTGGATCTTCAAGTTGGAATACAATTCTGGACCCTTTAAATGGGGAGCCTTTTATTAAAGTTGCTGATGTTGATGAAAGAGGAATTCAAGTATGTTATAAATTGATGTTTAACCGCTTTATTGCTTTCATTTAAATCCTTCTTTTTATCTTACCGAGTAACTGAGTTAATATATCCAGTTGTTACTTAAGGCTGCTATTTAAGTACCCTCCTTTATATCCTTCATTCCACTGCTTCCTTTAAACTCTTCTAACTTATGTCAGTTGCAGCTTAATTGAAAGTATCTGATTTGTTTTTCTTCTTTGGCAGCCTCTTGTTGAGAGCTTGACCTGCTGTCCCAAACATGGTCTGCACAATCCTTTCAAAGCACCAGAGAGGTCTAGATTTGCTATTATTTTGTTACTTTATATATCTCTCTATGTATTTTTCTACAGCCTTTTCGTTAGTAGATATGTATTATAATCGTGGTCCATCATTTTGATAACCTTTTCTTATGAAACATAATACTGATGATGTACTTTTTAATAAATTTCATAGGTATCTTTTATTTGGGGAAATATCAGCGAAGGCTGCCCACTTGCTTTCTCAACCGAAGGTAAGATTCTTAAATGAAAATAGGTTTTCCATACCTCTTTAACACTGATGCTGCAGTATTGAGTGAACTTTTTAGATTAAATACATTTAACTTGTTGGATCTCAGGTTGCCAATTTTTTCACAAGATTAATACAAAGGGTTTCTCCAAAGAGTTACCAGCAGGCTTTTGCAGAAGTTTACGTTACTCAAAAGTTTCTGGAGAATTTCTCTGGTGATCAGGTAGATTAAGATCAGTTAGGTTGACCTTATTGTTTTATCCAAATATCCTATAAATAAATAAATGGAAAAGATCCTACAAATTTACCAGCATGTAGTAGGTAGTCAATGTACTTAATGTTTTTATTCAAACATATTGTAGTGCTGAATCCTCTTATTAATGTCGCAACTACCCTTAGCTTTTCCTTTGTAGGAGGACTGAAGCATGTTATTCGTATTTGTTTCTCTTATGAAATTGAGTAACTAGCACCGATCTACAAATCTGCAGCTAATATATCAATGTTCTTGTTAGTTATATTTGCATTCTGAATTTTACCTTTCTATATAATTGGTAGGTTCGGTTCCTTGCAAGGTCCTTTGGAGTGCCTGGAAATCATCTCGGACAACAAAGTCATGGTTTCCGCTGGCCTTATGGTCCCGTAAGGCTTCAAAACTTAACATATCTAATTTTTATGTGAAAACTTTGAGTCACTGTCAGTTAATCTGTCTGTCACATGATAATTTATCTCTTATTGCGTGTCTTTATTATACTGTATGATGTTTTTATTGATTTTACTGCAGGTGGCCATAATTACTCCCTTCAATTTCCCACTGGAAATACCTGTACTTCAGCTGATGGGTGCATTATACATGGGAAACAAACCCATCCTTAAAGTTGATAGCAAGGTAGATAGCTAGTATCTGATGCAGTATAGGAAGAAGATAATTATAGAATAAATTTTACTTGGAATTTTAATTAGGATTATTATATCTAGAAATTGTCTAGTTTTTGTATTTGAAATTCAAATGTTATTTAGGCATCTTATATTATTAGTGATTTGGTGTCATAGGCTCCGTATTATTGTATTAAGGAGACAATTGTTATTGAATGATTATCTGATTTATCCCTTGATTTTGTTTCTCTTATCTCCCTATTATCTAAATTCACAATCCTCTAACCCTAAATTTGCCTCTTCTTCACCCTTCTCGTTTTACATCTATATCCTTATGAATATTGCTGATGGTGCATGCTCTCTTGTTCATTGTTGTGAAGTGCCCAAGTGCTAAACTGTAGTTGTAGTGGCACAATCCATAAGATATATGTATTTGTACAACAATGGTTTGATTTCTTTGTCCCTAATTCTTTCACGTGTACATGTTCCTTTTCTTTTCTGTCATTCTCTTTATCTGTTCCCAATTCTTTTCTGTAAACCTCTTGATTTTCACTCACATGCTTTTTTTGTCGTATTTCCCTAAATAAACATGTTTATAAGCATTGTTCTGGACTATGGAGAAACTTACATGTTAACTGAGGCTCATAAATGTTAATTTTATACAGATGTATTTATTTTTCTCTATAAAAACGTGTTTTGTAGGTATGCATTGTCATGGAGCAAATGATGCGGCTACTTCATTACTGTGGCTTACCAGTTGAAGATGTAGACTTCGTCAACACTGATGGGAAGACAATGAACAAACTGCTGATGGAGGTTTGGCTATTAAACTCTTAATTTTTCCCACTTTCTTTTGTTAATTATTTCTTTTCATTTGTGAATAGGCAATAGAATCTGAGGACTCACAAGTTTCTAAGACATTAGTTTTGATCATATGAGCAAGGACGTGTAGGTTTTTCATGGAGACTAGTTTATCTAAGCTATAAATAGTACTGTGTTTTAAAAAAAAAAAAAAACAAAAACAAAACATAGTTAGTGTCGTTCAACCAGCAACCTTGATATAACATTTTTGTTTCTATTTTTTATTAGAAATATTTCTTTCATGAACTTTTCTTTTTTGTAGTCGAAGATACATCTTATGTTTTACTATAAAGTTATATATAACAGATAAGAACTAGTTTGCCAACATAAGAGGTTATATATTTCTTGGGATTGAATTATTCTTATGTTGCGATAAGTATAAAGAAGTTCAGTGGTTTTTACTCTGAAAGTGAAAGGATGATTCGTATAAGCCATGCTATGATAAGAACCAAGTAGTAAGGGTACTGAACTGGATTTTCTCTACTTCATATTGTCTTTTGGAAGATTTGTGCAATCTCTTCCAATTTCAGTTCCTTTGCAAGAACTAGACAAAAATAGTTCCATTCTTCATATTCTTTTATGTATGCATAACTATTGTATTTAATCTAGGCTAAATGGTACTCAAACTATGTCCTTGATCATAGATAGATACCCATTGATTTTTATTCTTTAAATTTAGTACTCAAATCTTTTAATCTTCATGCTTAACGATATTTTATGATTAATAAATGACCATCTAATTAACTCCTATCAAACATGTGACCCTCCATGTCTTTATTATAACTCAGCTCCACCCAATCCACCTACCATTATTAATAAAGGCACGAAGAAAAAAAAATGAGTTGCCCAAAAACCATCACAAGTTTCACAACCACTCTGCCAACATCTATAACGTTTGCCGCCATCTCTGTTTCCTGTAATCCATCGGACAACCACCGAACTCTCCAATCAGGTTTTGGTCTTTTCAGTAGATCCAAGATCATGACTTCTCCATCTTTGCTGCAAGAATAATCTCTGACCTTACCACCGTCAAACCCATTTCTGGCTCTGCTTCTGCCTCTTGCTTTCTGGGCATTGCCTTAATCAAGACCACAATCCCAACCATCAGCGCTGCCTTCTCTCATTGCCAACCACTGTCGTGTTGGTCATATGGCTAGATTGTGGCCATGATAGACTCTTATGGTGAAAGTGGTACTCTTTATGATGTGGTAATCTCAAAGCTACCCATTCACAAGAGGTTCCTGGCTCTGTGGCTTGTCAGTGTCCCACCGCTTCTCATCCAAAACTGCAGTTCAGTGTTGTCACAAAATGGAAGATTTTCAAGTGGTATCGAGCTGAGATTCAAAGGGCTCAATCTATGCCCATTCGAGGTTTACCTCTTCTTGGGTTTTGTTTTCTTAAGTTTTTTTATTTATCAACTATGGTAAGGGATTGGGTGGAGCTGAATTAAAATATACGTGAGGGGCACATGTTTGATTAGGGGTTAATTAAATGACGTGTCCTTTATTAATCACAAAATAGTAGTTAAATGTGAAGATTAAAAAGTTTGGGTACTAAATTTAAAGGAAAAAAAAGAGAATGGGTACCTATTTGTATTCTTGTTCAAAGTTTTGGCATCTACATGATTGTTTAGCTACCATCAAGGTACACTTTGAATGTTTGTCTTATTTAGTCTTCGGTTAATGGTCATGCGACTAGCATTTGAAGTTTTACTAGGGTTGGACTGTTTCTTTTTTCTTTTTTTGTTACTATTATCTATTAAACTTGATTGTCTAGTATTTATAAGGTTTATAACTACATTTTCTAATTTAAATATCAAGGGAGAAATTGGAATCTGACTGAAAGGTTCAGAACTATTTGACAAAACTGGCTTGCTAACTGCCCCTCTAATTGTTGAAATTCATATATTGTTGCAAAATTATAGGGGCTTCAAGATAATGGTTTATGAAATTTTACTTGTATTTTATGACAGGGAAAACCTCGAATGACCCTTTTTACTGGTAGCTCAAGAGTGGCAGAAAAACTGACTGATGATTTGAAGGGCCGGATTAAGTTGGAGGATGCAGGATTTGACTGGAAAGTCTTGGGTCCTGATGTCCAGGAGGTTATAAGCAATCAATACTTTACTTCAAATTTAGATTCAAGGCCTTTACCAGTTTACCTATTTTATTTGGTTTCTGATATGGTAGGAAGACTATGTTGCCTACGTCTGTGACCAGGATGCGTATGCGTGCAGTGGTCAGAAGTGCTCTGCCCAATCAATTTTGTTTATGCACGAGGTTAGATTTTCTGGTTTGTTTATGTGAGGCTAAGAAGACAATCTTTTAAGTATTAAATTTTTTTCTTTGATAATTCTAGAAGTCTATATTTATGCCACAGGATAGGCTTTCAAATGACACTATGATGCTTACCTGTTTCTTTCTCTTGAGTCTTGATTAACTTGAAACTGATGTGCAGAATTGGACCAAAACTTCACTTATATCCAAGATAAAAGATCTTGCAGAGAGAAGGAAGTTAGAAGACTTAACTGTTGGCCCAGTCCTTACGGTGCGTGTGCTACTGGTTTTGGGCTACATTTTTTTGTTATTCTTTTTTCCACTAATACTATTACTGAAAATCGATGCTTACAGAACCTATGGCAGTTAGTTATTATAAGACCTAGGGGATAAAGTACCGGATAATGTTATTGGATATTTCGTTGACATGATTATTATGCATAGATCAATCGTCTATACATATTTCATGATTAGAGCTAGGTTCATTTTCCATTTACCTCTCTAGTTACATCTTTGTCCTTGAGTATCCATAATCCTCTAATGAACAATTAATTATGGTGTCTAATCATGACCTGTGGGCACAATTGAATAGATGGAATGGATTCCATATCTATGATTAACATTATCAGCCATCTATTTCATCATGACTTCAAGTTACAAGGTTATTTATGATCTAACCGTACGAATCTCAGCAAGTCAAAATCCATAATGTCATATGTAGGAGTCAATTAATCATTCAAGATTAAGATTGTCCTAAGACTAGAGTAAAGCACTTGGTATGCCCTTAGTAAGGACTAACATGGCTTTTCTAAACCTGGCAAAATGGTTCTTGACCTATTGGTTCCCATCCTGCCTGGCATAGTGAAAAACTTTATTATGTTTATCGTTTGAACACAGTTATGTGGAAACTACTCTCCTATTGGATACATTTGAGAAGGCACACATCCTATTAATCACACATCCATTGACTTTGATTTTTCTTTGTGGTTGCAGCTTACGACTGAGGCAATTTTAGAACACATGAATAAGTTGCTCAAGATATCTGGTTCAAAGCTTCTCTTTGGGGGTGAACCTCTAGACAGCCATTCAATTCCACTCATATATGGTGCTATAAAACCAACAGCAGTTTATGTTCCCCTGGAAGAAATTGTAAAAGACGAGAACTATGACCTTGTGACTAAAGAAATTTTTGGACCCTTCCAGGTAAGGGACAATAACATGATGCTTAAAATATTTGCTCAAACATTGTCTTTTTGGATGTAGTGATACTGGACTTCTTAATAGGAGTTGCCTTGATAATTGTGAATAGTTTCAATTCTGGGAGAAAAAGAAAAGAAAAACTGCAAATAGTTTCACTATTTTTATATTTATTATATAATTCTTTTGTTTATGTTTCCCCGAAATTTGAAGGGGAAAAAACGTAAACAGTACACCAAAACATATTGTGAAATATGAATAACTCAAACTAGATGGTGAATCAATGTATAACTTGAGATTATTTTGTAAGTTTGTCTTAAATTTATCCTATATAAGGAATACTGCGATTTAACTGAAAGTGTAGTTTTGTTCACCGGATGTGTTGTGTACGTGAGAGAGAGAGAGAGTAGTAGGAATATTATTTTTTCTTTGTTATTTAATTATTTAAAGGATTTTTTCTGTTGCTGACATCACTTGAATTTTGCTTTCAGATTATCACAGACTATAAGAGTGAACAACTTCCAATGGTGTTGGATATTTTGGAAAGAATGCATGCACATTTAACAGCCGCTGTTGTTTCAAATGATCCCCATTTTCTGCAGGCAACATCTCTAGTCTTTCCATTGCTTTTTATCTTTTACAATTTCAGATGAAAAATCCTTGTAGAACAAGTGCACCATTTTCTGATTAAAGAGCCATCCTTATTAGTTAATGATTACCCATAAATAGGCTTTGTAATGCAATGCCATATACTTCAAGTGGGCGGCACTAAGAGGATGTGGGTTTAGACCCCGTCCAATGTAAGTGAGTGTATGTGATATGTTATTTTAAAAAAAAAGGTTCTTTTAAACATAACATAAACTAGTATAATATTTGCTATAGTTTGTTGTAGCAATGACTTCAATGGCTTCATGAAACTAATCCATTTTATCAATACTTTTGCATCCTTTTAAGATTAGTTCTATAAATCTTATTCATTTATTATCATATGTTGATTGCAGGAAGTTATTGGCAAAACAGTGAATGGAACAACATATGCAGGACTAAGAGCAAGAACAACCGGAGCTCCCCAAAATCACTGGTGGGTATATAATTTGCATTTCTCCTCGGATTCACGAGGAGCATATTTATTTCTTAACGAATCTATTGATGGTTTACGACAGGTTTGGACCATGTGGAGACCCTAGGGGTGCCGGGATTGGAACACCAGAAGCGATAAAGCTTGTGTGGTCTTGCCACAGAGAGATCATCTATGATTTTGGCCCTTTGCCTAAACACTGGGAAATCCCGCCTTCTACCTAAGAGTCCTGTCAGCTTGAAATGAAGGTGGAGTCTTGATGTGAACTTGCATTTCATTACAGGCTTTTAGAGCCTTGGTCATATATCAATGCTATGCTATCAGTGTAATTTGCGAAGTTAAATAAAATAAATTCATAAAGTACGTGAGGATAAATTGGGTGTAATGAGTCATATATTTAATAAGAATGTTTTTTCTATATAATAGATAGACTAAATATTTTATTATGTGTGATGGTCTCATAGGCTACGCTGTAATTAAAGTCTAAATTAGCTTGTTAGGTTTAGATCTACGGGTAGTTCTATTATAAATAGAATAGAACATGTAAGTGTTAGAGTCAATAAAACTACATAAAGTTTATTACATAGAGTTCATAGAGTTGAGTGTGATCGTTTCCATAATCTTTACATGCAAAGTAGTAACTTTTAGAGATACGAAATAGAAAATTGAAGTGTGATTAAGAGATTAATGGCTTCTATACCATTTTTACAAAAACGTATATATACTATTTCAATTAGACATGTTATATTACTGAAAAAGTTTACTATTTCAACAAAGACTGCTCATTTTGTACTGCTTCTTAGTCCACGTATTGGTGTACATATATATTATATTAATTTAGTGAGATGTCATTTTTCAAAGCAATAATTGTAAATATAAAATTAAACATAATACTAAAATATGTATAATTTTTGAAGGTTTAATTTAATTTTTATATTTATGGGTACATGTTTTTTTCCTTACAATATAAAAATGTGTATATATATTCAAAATAAGGTGCACATGTTTTTTAAAGAAGGAAGTTGAAAGAAAAAAATAGTTGAGTAATTAATTCTAACAAACGCTGTGAATTTAAAAATGTGGATCAATATCAAAGGCTGACCATGGAATAAATTATGAGAATCATTTATAAATTTGTGGGCCTACGCTTCCTCCCTTTTCATTATCTACCAATAAGTTTTCTCAGCAAATAATTATTTATTAAAATAATATAATATAATTTTTTAATCTATAATTAATTATAATTTTATAATTTATATTAAATAGAATTTTTACTTTACGAAGGGAGCAAAAAGAATAAGAATGGTTCCTTTTCTTTATTCCATTTTCAGATAACCAAACAGCCCTTTATTCTAAGTATTTTGTCCTGTACTTAATTTATCACCTTGATTATTGTACGTCTTGCTTAATAAAATTAAAAAAATTAGGGAAAATAATATCCTTAAATCTTATTACAATAAATTAAGTACTCTATAATACTAGCTAGTAGCTAATGATCACTTACCCATATATAGTTATATAAATTTTGGGAATAAAAAAACGTAAATTAATAACAAAAAGTAAATCAATTTAAATACATAGTTAAAGTATAACTAAAGTAGCTAGTTAAATTAAAATTGAGTAATTAATATTAAGGAAATTATTATGCATATAGGTTTAGGTCTTGAAACGAAGGCAGCTGGCTGAGGGAATTGGTAGTAGTGAAATTTAAATCCTTCAATGCTGTTGTCATATTATTGTCATGTGCTGTTGCTTGGTTGTTTACCATTATACCCTTGTAATAGCCTTCAACTCCAGATTCCATATTGTTCTCTCCTGCAAGTGTTTGACAAGCTTTCTCTAATATACTTTGCATGTATTTCCCCTGAGCTTCGATTCTCAACTGAAGGTGTTTTTGAACCTGTATATATATCCATTACAATAAAGTAAAACATATCGTTTGGTTAAAATCTATTAAATATTATTATTATTTAATAATTGTCTCCACATTTTATGCATGCTTTTAATAATAATTAATATTAATTAATTAATTACCTCTAGTTGTTCATGCAACCTTCTCTCCACTTCCATTTGCATCCTGATATCGCATCATCATGAACTATGCGTGAGTAATTGTTATATGTATAAAGTTTTCCACAATCAAATGCTTTCAAAAACTTATAATCTATTGAGACAAAAGGGAGACAAATTTTTTAAACATATATCTCTCACACACACGATATAAAAGTCTTAATCATGTTTTATAAAAAATTTCACTTATTTTAAAGTAATAAGCATTATTGTTATTATTTCCTTATAATTTATTTAAAATTATTATTATTTATTAATAAATTAATAATTATTAATATTTAAAATACTTATAATTACATTAAAAACTATTTAAAATAATAAGAGTATTATAAATTTAATTAAAATAAAATTCAATAATAATTATTTTTAATATTTTAATAAATTTATTATAATACATTTGTCTATAACTATAATATATATATATATATATATATCAGAATTAACGACATTAATTTTTTATAATCTTATATATTAACAGTCAAGATTTACTAGAGTCAAGAGAGAAAATTGTCCTTTTAAATCTCAACTCTTTATATATAAAAGTTTAAAAAATTACATAATAATTTATAGCTATAGATCTTATCTCATATTTATAAAAGTATATGTATTTATCAGTGGTGAACAACGGATAGATATTATATATTTTTGGTCGATCTGAATTCAATCTAATTGAAACAGTTTTGAAATTTTTTAATCTGAATACAATCTGATGATATAATCAATCTGAATTCGAACAGATTGATTTTTTTGCATCGAATAGGGGCATATTAATATTAAAATTTATTTATAAATTATTATCATATACAAAACACGACATATACAAATTTAAATTTTAAATTTATATTTTTATAACAAATATTAATATTTTTAGTTACAACTAAAAAAATAAGAAATATTTATGTACAATTATTAAATTATTATAAACATTTATATTTATTTTTTAAATAAAAATAATAATATAATATAATTATGGTATGCATAATATAAAATAATATATATATTTATTTATATTTTAATAATAATTTAGTTCAAATCAGATACACCGAATTATAAAATTTATTAATTTGAATCCAAATAAATCGTATAATTTTTAATCTGAATCTATTCTGTTTATAAAATTTATCAATTCAATTCGATCCGTTAAAATCTATCAATCTAATTTGATTTATCAAATTTAGATCAAATCAGATTTATTAATTTAAACGAATTAATAAGATTATTTGATTACTTATTACATTTACCCGTATTTTAATTCATATATATATATATGGTAAATTCTAATAGTCAATTAAGAAAAGAATAGCAATGTAAAAATTATTATCATTTTTCCCTCCCTTGGATTAATAAATTGAGATTTATAAGACAAAAAAATATTCTTTTTGAACTCATCTATTGATATAATAGGGAGTAAAAAGTTATCTAATATTTTGCATTCAATTCATCATATGGTATATATAACATACTCATTCATGCTGCGGCCCATTATCCCAGATGATGAAGAGGCCCCGGTGCTACTTCGATGAAGTTCGAAGGCTGCTGCTGCATGCAAAGATAATATTTATGAAACAAATAAATTTAGCTATATTGCACTCATCATTTTGATATGATATATTATTTACCTTTAAATAGTAATGAATTATCACAGTTATTTTTATTATTATCACGCATAAATTGTTAATTATATTCTAAGTTTTATGATATTAAAAAAAATAGTTATAATTAATAAATTATTATTTGGAAAATAATTAATAATTTTAATTATATTAATAAGAATGGAAAACTTTTATCATACCGTCCTTTATTGCGTGGTCGTTGAATTCTTTGTGAGGCTGCTTTCCAAGCCTAAATTTCTGTTCACGAGGGTGAGGAGAATATAATAAGAAACAAGAAATGGATTATAGAAAAGGAAAAAAAAAAGTTAGAATACTTGATGTTTTAATTGTTAAAGCCAACCCCAGAAAATAACAATACAAAGTTGTGAGAAATAATTAAACTAGTATTTATATCAAAATAAAATAAAATAATATTTTTAAAACTTACAATAATATCTAATAGTAATATAATTGAATGATATTCAATATTAAATAAATTTAAATAATTATTATATTTCAATTGAAATTTTTTCTAATAATAAAAATTTATTAAAAAGAAGATTGGAGTATACTATATATTAATGTTCTATTAATCAAACCTGAAGGTGGCTCTTGAGATGGTAAAGCGTAAGCCCCTTCACACCCATAACTCTCATAATTGTCTTCGGTGTGGCCTCTGAAAATCGGTGGAAAGTGAATTAAAAAACCCCATATTTTTATATATGATCTATTTATTTACTTAATTCTTTTTTAAAAAATAACATATATTTATATATGTTATGAAAAAAAGGAGAAACAAATGTTTTTTTATTTTTATTCCTTGAGTTAAAAAGATGAAACTCATGAATATATGAAAGAATTATATCATCTAATTAAAAATAAGAAATACAGCGTCAATTAATATTTTATTTCGTTTTTATGTAGGAAAAAAAATCGAAAAAGATTCAGTAAATTAATGTAGAAATAAGATTAAATGAAGTAATTAGTACTGTCAGGTCCACCAAGCTGAGTGACAGCATCGACGAAGCGTTCATGAAGCTCGACAGTCCATCGTAAACGGGGCTTGGGATCTGTGGTGAGGACAAGACCAGAGTCACCAGCTTGAACATGACACATATTATTGGATCTTTCATGTGAATTCATAGTCGAAGGCTTCTTGTGTTGGTACATTCCTTCTTTTCTCTCTCTCTCTTTCTCTCTCTCTCTATCTCTCTGTAAGAATACCAAAATATTCAAGAACAAATGCGATGCAATCTGAAAGAATAGGGTACGTTTTGAAGAATAGCGAGCGCTGCCTTTAGTTTCTAGCTACTATGTAATATCGTCTCGAAAGCATTGTGGACAAGCTAACTTTCCATAAAAGAAAATTGGAAACCCTATTTTAACTGCAAAATAGTAGCGTGATTCTTGTATATAATAGATTATTTAATTGATTAATTTTTATTTTTACTTTTATAAAATAAAGAAAAAAAAAGTATTAAAAGGAGAAAAAATCAATGATTATTAATGAGATTTTCTTAAAAAATAAAATATCATACTTAAAATTTATAAACATACATATATATTAATATTGTTATGTCAAGTTAATTTACATATTTTTATTATTAAAAAAATTATAATTAATCATTTTATATTGAACTATAGATATTTATATTTATTTAATTTTCAATTACATCTAAATAAATCTCTTTAATTATTATTTAGGTGTTATTTTTAGTTTTTATAAGTCTTAGAGATATAATTTTATGTAATTTGTATGAGATTTTTTCCTTAGTTACAATTACAACTCACATTTTTTATTATAAAGAAAAAATTCAGCCCATATGAAAATATATTCAATTTTTTTTGTTATAAATTTTGCCAATGTTATAGAGGTATTTTTTCAAGAAAATTTTAATAAAAATATGAAACTTATATAATATTTCAGAAAAATATTTTTTATCTTAACTTAATAAATACATTAGTTAGCATTTTATAATATAATTTACTATCTATTAATAAGTAATCATATAATTATTTTAATATTTTATCTTTATAATTTAACATCCAATATAATACATAAATATATACAAATTTATTCATATAACATTACTAAATATTTTGAGTTCTATATATTTGACAAAAGATGGTCTCTCTCTTTAATATATTCCAAGCTTCTTTTACTTTTTTTTTTCTTGAAAGAATATATTCTTAGATAAATTACACAAGTGTAGAGAAAGAAAAGAACCCAGTGATGCATATTTTTAGCTTTTAATATATGCAAGCTTGACCCTTTAACTTTGAGCACTTAAAGATATGAAGAAGCTTCTTTACCCTTTAGGCGTCGCATATATTCTTCCTTCCCAGTAGCGTTATAGATTTATTCTTCTGCCATGACAAGCTTTTTGGCATATGCATGAAAATGTGAGTGAGGCCCCATGCAATGATGATCCCACCTTTTAAAAATAAAAAAATCAATGATTATAATTTATTACATTAATATATATTTTAAAGATTTATAAAAAATATGAGAAAAATTACTTTTTTTAATCTCAATAATCAAGATATGATTGTATAATAAATAACTTCTTTATAAGGATTTTTTTTTTTGAATTTCAAACACATAAAAGGCAGTATAATTAGTTGAGGAGACGTTAGGAATAATAATAATAATAATAAATAAATAAATAAAAGAAAAGGAGATGAAAGAAAAACAAAGTGAATAAATTAATTAAAAATTAAAATGAAAATAATATTTATAATGTTTTAAAATTTATAATTTTAAAAATAACATTCTTTAAGTCTAACTTATAGATGAAAAATGAAAATGAAAAATAACATCATTATTAGATTATTGACAAAAAAAAATAATATTCCCGTTATTATTACAAGCAAACAAAAATGAAACTTGTCATCTTACTTTGAGAAGCTGGTGGAACTTTTTTTATATACATTTTAACTAATATTTACCTACTTTTTTGCAAAAAAATTATTGATATTTTGCAGTTTCAGTGACATTATAAAAAAATAACAAAACAAAATTAATGAAAATTGATACTTTAATATTTTTATTAATATTTTATAATATTATTGATATTTTAAATGAAATCGATTTCTAACCCATATTAATATCCATAACGTGATTTTATCGATATTTTCATGTATATATTGAGATATATCTTAATTTTTTTCATCCATGCATATAATTATGTTAAAAAATAAACTTTTAATATCAAACATAACTCTTTAAATAATTAGATTTAATTTTGTTTATATTTTTACATTATTTTATTTTACTTAAAAATATGTGGTAAATAGTTGAAGAATAAAAATTATTGTCAATATTTTAATAGAGTAAGTATCATGTTAATATTTTAATTTTTTTAAATAAATATTAAAAAATAAAAAACATAATTAAATTAAAGAAAACTTGTTCTAAATATACCTAAAATCGATATGAAATAGTTATGACATAACCGTCTTTTAAGTTTACACATCCATCCCTACAAGTACCAGTAATAATAATAGTGGTGCTCCATAACTTCGCGGGTCATGGGTTCAGGCCTCACATATTTAAAGAAAACATATTTTTGTGGAAAACATTAAATACTGAGAAGGAAACAATTTGTCTTGTTCTTATTATCAAGCGCTACCAAAGAATCTAAATGATGATTAATTGGTTGACAACCATAACCTCCAATGCACATCCAAGACTTGTAAACACAAAAAGTTACAAACAACTTTTGAATTCATTCATAAAAACCCTTCTTATTTTTCTAGGGTGTAAAAAACATCCTCAAAATTATATACATTCTAAGTGCACAAAAGAGCAACTTCATTTTCTTAGAGGACATGTATGTCTTAATGAATGAGTATGACAATGATGTATTAAATTTGAAGCCCTAACAAGTTTATTATTCTCCAATGGTAGTATTGTCAACCATGACTTCTAGGATCAACAACTTTGTGAACCTTTCTATCTTCTGCACTTGAGTACTGCCCCACCACACGAGCATGAGGTACAGAGGGCTTTCCAAGAGCAAGGGCTTGTATATTCTCTAGCAGATACTGCCTTGGTAGCCTGCCTACTACATTCCCCTCTTCGTTTCCATCTTTATCAAGGAAAGAAAAATGTGGAATACCCTCAACACCAAACTCGTCAAGCTCTTGTTCCCACTTTGTATTATCAACATTCAGCATAACAAAATTAACACGATCCCTGAGTCGATAAAAAAATAAAATTGCTTCATATTAAAGTTTAAACTCAAGATAATAACTGAAATGCAAACAATTTCAACGGAGTGGGGCATGAATTTCATTACTTGTATTGCTGCTCAATTTTGTAGACATCGGGTGCTAATTCCCGACATACTTCACACCAATCTGCATAGAACTCCACGACTGTTGGCTTCCCGTTTGAAAGAGCCTAGTAGCATACCACAACGAAAGTAAACGACCAAAGGCAAGTAAATACATTAATAATTAAGTACACATACACATATGTGATATTATATAGTACTGAAAAGTGTCACATGTCCTCTATATTAGGATATGAATAATGCAGGTATTACTACTCAAGTGAATAATGACATTTATATCACTTATCTGTAAATTTGTGATTAATTAAAACATACACCAAACAATGAACATGACACAAATTCTAATGACATATTCAATCAGTCACTTAAGTGCAGCAATAGTCATTACTCCATTTATTAGTAATAAATATCATTTTTATTAGTACATTAATACAAATTATAAATAGTATTATTTAGTTCCATTGATTAAGAAAAATGCGTCAATTAAGAAATTTTTCTTACTTTTAAAACTTTTAATCTTGTATCATCTAATTAATGTGCATTAATTTTTTTTTTAATTTAATCACATTGATAATATTAAATTGAATTTTTACCTTTTTAAAAACTCGTATTTTAATATTATTTAATCTGAAAAAAAAAATTAATAAAAAATTATTAAAAATAATGTAATTTGTTTTTAATTTATCCATTTTTTCAATTAACGTGACTATACGAAAATTTCTAATTTTAAAGAATAAAATAACAACAATAGCCTAATCTAGATGACCTATACGGCCCAACTCCCTATACTGTAATTCTAGGCTGAAAATCCGTGAATTGAATAGCACTTTTCTTATTGATAACAAGTATATGGATGAAAGTTAAATGATAATTACATTATTCTTCTAGGAATTATACTAGGAAAGCTAATTGATTGAACATTAGATGCAGCAAGATTGAAACTCATCCTTGAATTTCGGTGTTGACATAATTGTCTCATGTCTCAACATGATAATTAGGTTCTTTACTGGACGCATGATCAAAGAGATTGTATTCCTTTGGATATTTACATGAGAATTCATGACCATAAAAGTAAGATTATTAGACACTGGATTAATAGTTGATTCAAGAAGTAAACTAAAACATTATTAAAAATCTAAGTATACATAACAGTAAACTAAGATGATATAATTAATGATAGATAAGTTTAAACCAAAAATCTACTAAAACAATAAAAATAACAGCTTTAACTTATAACCACAAAAATAGTACCTTTTATGTTGGGTTCATATATTTTTACTATTTAAAAAATATTCAATCTATTATGTCACATTGAATGCCAGCTAATTAGACGTCGTTCAAATTGATTACGATTATTTAGATCCATTTAGTGTTAAACTCGAACCAATTGGACTCCATTCAATACTATTAGGACGTTATTTTCATTGTTATAAGTTTTATGGGTATTATTTTATGTAATTTCATAATCTATTATGGGGTTAAACATTAACATGCACAATGCAATTTGAGTAGTTTAGGTTTGACATAATTTTTGATTTTAAGGTTTTAGAAAAATCATAACATGTTGTTATTGGGACGTTATTTTTGTTGTTACAAGTTTTATGGGTGTTATTTTATGTAATTTTTCAATCTATTATGAGGTTAAACATTAACATGCACAATGCAATTTGAGTAGTTTAGGTTTAACATAATTTTTGAATTTAAGGTTCTAGAAAAACCATAACATGCTGACCCCTCAGATGATGTTCGTCACATCTCAGTATCTCACTCAATAGACATATCCAGATTGCTAAACATGCTGTCATGTCAATGGGGACAAAAGAAATAAAACTTCAAAAAGTAGATTCTTTCTTTCAACTAACCTCTTCATAAGGCAATGCAGCAGAAGATATATCCTTCAAAGAAATGCCAAAATCTAATCTTGTCGATAAAAAAAGTCCCACTGCTGCAAGAGTAGAAACAATTGCTATCTGCTTATTGATATCTTTGTTTGGAAAGTTAGGAAAACCACCATCAGTGGAAGAAGAAGACGAAGAACTCGTAGCTTGACTAGGTTTCTCATCTTCAACTGAGACAGGACCAACATGCAATTTTTTCTGAAAAAGAGTAGATGATGCAGACAGTTGATAGCTAAATAAATATATTAAACTTTGATTAAGGAAAAATCCTCCCCCCTCCTCCTCCTCCTCCTCTTTTTTTTCTCCCCAACACAAAGGCCAAGACAATCAGATCATTGTTCTTTTAAGGAGAAAAATATCTGTACATCATTGAAAGTCTGAAATTAAAAGCCACAATTTGATCCAACGGAGTCAGCTTAACTTACAGGAAAAACTCTGGTTATATCAAATTTTACTATCTTTTCTTCATTCCAAAAAATGGAACTTCTTTTCTATCATGCAACACGAAAACATAACTTCAGAGGTACCAATGCTAATGAACCCTAATAAAACGAAGCAGTCCAAGTTATATATCAGATATATGTAAGAGAATACAAACACTAGTTCTAGCCCCCTTAATTTAATTTACAGGAGGAACTTTGGTTATATAGTTTAATTTACAGGAGGAACTTTGGTTATATAGTTTAATTTACAGGAGGAACTTTGGTTATATAGTATGGGTAAGCAAATGGTATGAGCACAACTACAAAAAATAAGGGTGAGGGCAGGGAAGATCCCATAGCTTATACAAAAGAAACGCTTTAGTCTCGTTACTTTCAACTAGAATGCTTTAATCCCATAATACATATTTAATAACTTGATAAAACTTATAAAACATTATTTATACAACATAAATTTAAAGAAATAGAAAAAAACTAATATTAATAATAAATATTTGTAGTAGTAGTATTTTTATTAGCATTAATTAATGCATCGTAATATAAGCCTTATCTTTTACCAATAATTATATAAATTACAACAAATATTGATTTATGACTAGATGTATCCTAATAAAAATCTATTTTTGTAGTGAAAAACAGAATTATAACAGTACCATCCCTGATACCGAAGAGATGAGAGGGAAAACTAAAGCTTATTCAACAATTGATGTAAGAATTATTTGCTTTAGAATAACAAATTTACAAGCTTTTATCGTGATTAAAGCTTATTCAACAATTGTTAAGGTTTAATTAAAGTTCTACATCGACCAGATATTATGTCTCCGCTACGCTTATAAGTCCTTGACAACCCTTTCCTTTCAAGGTGTCTTTTGAGGTAAAGTTAGGCTATAGATTTCTACATGATATCAAAGCTTGATTCTCTAGCGATACTCAGGGCTCTTCTTGTAACACTCTCATCTCTACTCGTCGGCACCTCAATCATAACTGATGTGGAGGGAGTTGTTAAGGTTTAAATTAAGTCCCACATCAACTAGATATCATGTTTTTGCTACACTTATAAACCTGATTAAGGTTTAATTTAAGTCCTATATCGATTAGATATCATACCTCCGTTACCCTTATAAGTTTAAGTAATCATTCACCTCACAACCTGAATTATTCTTATAAGTCTAAGTAATCATTCACCTCACAACCTAAGTTTTGAGATGGAGTTAGATTTGGACCAACTAACATGGTATCAAATCTTGGTTCTCTGATGATGCTCTGAGTTCTCCTTGCAACACTCTCACCCCTGTCCGTCGGCACCTCAATCATAGGCGATGTGGAGGGGGCTATTAAGGTTTAATTTAAGTCCCACGTTATATCATAATTCCGCTACACTATTTATAAATCTGAGCAATTATTCAGTTTTGAGGTGGAGTTAGGTTTAGTCCAACTAACATCACGTTCAGGGTCTTATCCGTGAAAGAGTTGTTATGACATCTATAATTTGTGAGCTACTAGAGCAACTGGCTCACATACCATGGTTTAAATGTTAAAGTTTGATCATTAATTTAATGGGCACAGAGACAAAAGCAAAACTCACAGTCGTTTCCAGATCCTTTTCAGTGGCCTTAAGCGAGAAGAAAGGTTGGCCATGCCTCCTTTCCGTTCGTTCTGAGAAGTGAGGTGGTAGCATAGGCTTAAAACCACTTGTCTTGGGCATACGACAATGGGCCAACGTCGTTTGAAGCAGATGTGAGATAGTGGCAGTGGCTGCCATGGCTTGACTGCGTGGTTTGCAAACAGTATCGTGCTCCGTCTTCAAGTCCCTTCAGCCATTTATTTAGGAGTAATAATATTGTACAAAATCAATTCTCATTTATAATAAACTTTGATAAATATAATTTTTTTTAAAAATAATATATAAGAAAACAATTAAAGAGATGAAGAAAATCCCATTTGGGTATTTCTTTTTTGCTTTATTTATTTTTATTATCTTAAAATGGAGAGACGAGAAAGCTTTTGATCTGAATTAGACTGCGAAAATAATAAGTGCTCCGTTTGAATAGCCAAGCAAAACTAAAAACCAGCATGAAAGCTACTAGAAATTATATCTTATTTAAAAATGAAACCACCAGAAACAAACGATCAGAAAATTCGGATTGAGAACTGTAACTCAAATTCGCAACACAAAAGAAAACGAATGATATCACATATCTGAAATTCAAGCAAATATCAATAGAAGATAAACAAACAGAAAGCAAAATTGAAGTAGAAGAAGATATTAAAGTAAATGGAAATGAGCTCAGTGTAGTTGAAGAACGTGCTTGAAGCAATTCAAAATTTCAATGGGAAGTGAAACAGAGGATGTGCAACCAATCGTACCTATCGGAGGTAGGGGAAGAATAAGCGAGTGGTTGTTTATGTGACGGGGTGAGTTGTTCTTCTTATTTGTGGAGATGGATAAAAGAACATCTAGATTCTAGTGGCCTTTGGACTAGTTATAAAATTATCCCTACAATTTTTTAAAATATTTAACTTTTAATTTTTAAAAAATAATTTTATTTTTAATTTATATATTTTTTAAATATATATATATATATATATATATTATTTTTAAACTTAAAAATATATATTCTTTACTTTATAAAAAAATAAAACATAAGTTAAAAATAAAATTTTATTTATAAAAAAATTTATAAAATACAATTAAGTATATTTGTATTGAATTAAAATATATTATAATTATTTTATGTAATAATCGATGAAAAATTATATAATATAATAGATTAAAATTAATGATAAATAATTTTTTAACTATTAAAATAATTTCATCATAAAAATTAATTAATTAATATATATTTTTATGTTTTAAAAATAAAATATTAATTTTAATTTAACATAAATAAAAAAATCTAAAACTAATTATTTTATAATTTAAATTTTATATAGACTATGTAAAATGTTTAATACAATATAAATTTATATATAATATTGATATTATATTTTTAGTGAACATATCATTTTTATTATATATGATATTATTTTATTTTAAAATTAAATATATAATTATATAAATTATATAACTATGATTTTTCATATTCTTTAATATTATATAATAAATATATTTTAATATTTTTAAAATTTATAATAATAAAAATAATATCTTTTAGTATTAATTTATACATCTAATAATTTAAATTAATTGTATTATTTTTATTGATATAAATTTTAAAAATATTATTTTAAATAATTTTTATTTTTTTAACTAATAGGTCTTTTTAAAATAAGCTAAAATAAATCCATTTTCAGCAATTAAGAACATTGTGCATTAGAAAAAAATGTTAAAATGAAAACAAAAAACACCTATCTACCTCCCAATGCTTTGTCTCATCTATCCGCACTATCCATACTTATAACAAATCATCTTTTTATGTACTCTGATATGGGTATTTAAAAAAATATATAACTGTAATTTTTAAATATAATTAATTTAATTTAAATATTTTTAAAGATTAAATTTGAGTTTTTATTAAAAAAATAACATTTTATTTATAATACTCTTAAAAATAATATTAAAAACAAAAAAATGCATTTTTCTTCCTTTATTCTCAAATATAAATAATTTATATTACATTTAAATATTTTTCAATGTTTATGTTTCTTTATTAAAAATATTACTTTTTTATCTTTTATAATTTATAAATTCAAATAAATTTATAATGTGAACATGATTATAGGAGAACAGATCCAAATTTGCCAAAATTCTTACACATATTCAAGAAAAAAATACAGAAATAGAAGCATAAACAATCGAATCATTCTACGAATTTCATATTCGAAAAATATCGCATCCAGACCAAGAAGCCATAACAAATGACCACGAATTTGATTGCAAAACAAAACAGATGTTGAAAACGAATAAAAAGTTGAAGATTGAGAGAGAGATGAGGAAGATGTAAGCGGTAGAAGTGAGAGAGGGCATAAACGAAGATTTACAAACTTTAATAAAAATCTAAATCTTCTTATTATGTTTAGGGATAAAATTGAAATATTTAAATAAAATCCAAGGAGAAATTCTGAAGGAAATTTTGAATTTTACTCTCGAGTATCTTATTAAATACAATAAAATTTACATATTAATAAAAATTATTTAAAATAACAAAAAATAGCCCACCCATCTTTCACATGTTCTACCAAAATTTCAAAGATTACATCTTGAGCCACCGTGCATCACAAATAGCTATTACCAATGGATTATGGTTATGGTAAAATATAGTAAATAAATAGTGTTCGAGTATTTGGTATTTTAAAATCCAAGAAAAAAATGATATTATGTTGAATCGATAAGGTTATCGTATATGATAAGAAGTTTTGATAAGAATTATCAAATTTAATAGAAAGGTTCGGTTAGAGATACCAAATTTAATAGAAAGATTCCATTTGTTTATTATAAGCTTTGCATGATTTGTAAAAAAACATTAAAAAAATATATGTTTTAATTGATTTTTAATTATTATTTTTTTACATTTTTAATATGTATTTTTTTTATTTTTAATATTTAAGTTTTTTTTGTTGTTAGTAGTAGAGTTAGATAGAGTTAGAGGTAGAAATTTATACGTAGGTTAAGAAGAAGAAAGAAGGGTGAACTGTATTGAGATTTTAAGAAAATATTTTTTTTAATGTAAGTAAAGATGAGATATATTTTTTAATTTAATATACATGATAAAGTTATTATTTGTTTATAATTTTAAATGTATTATAATTAAGGATGTTTAAAATTAAAACCGAGGATTTTTTTCAAAATTTCTCAAATAAAAGTTGAAGATCACCGTAGAATAAAAAAAGTTCTATATATTAGTAGTCTATTTTTAAATATAAATAAATAAAAACACGTAATTAAATTAAATTAATTATAATTACGTAGTTTACACGATAAGTGTGTCTTGAATCTCATGTATCTTTCGTTATTAATTTAACGTAAATATTGATGATCAACTTACATATATTGTGGATAATTTAATTTTATACATAAAATCTAATAAGTATCTACTCAATCATATGTAATTATTATAAGAGGATAAAAATTTAATAATTATAATTTAATTATTTTAAAAAAATAAATATATAAAGATTATTTTTTAATTATTTAAAAGATAATAGAACAGATAATCAATGATAGATATCTACAATATATAATTATCTATAAAATTACAATAGCTCAATAATAATCGAACAAAGATAAGTTATCAAATTTATTCTTTATCATATATACCCATGTACACATAAAATAATATCGGATCAAAATATCTTAAATCTTATTAAAATTATTAAATCTCATGACATGAAGTCACAATTAATCATTATTTTTTAGTAAAATTATTAGAATGATAGTACAATCTTATCTATTTTACATTTTATAGTTATTAATTTAAAAACCGTTGGACAAAATACTATTTCTATAAAATAGTCTAAATCTTAAGTGGTAGATTATACAAAGAAAAGTCCTCCAACAAAAATTAATATTAACAATTTATTTTATACATGTATACAAAATTATTCATGTTTTTCCTTCTTCTAAATACATATTAATTATTATATACTAATAATTAATTTTTTCTTTCAAACTAGAAGATTTCTCTCCAATAGTATATGGATTCTTTCCATTACTCGCTTCAGACTAGAAACTGAAGACCTGGTAAACTAGAAGATTTCTCTCTAATAATTTATGAAAGAGATTCTCATATTTCCACAATAAAATTAGATGTGAAATCTAAAAAGCCCCCTTTCATGGTTATAGAAAATGTTTTTTTGTTCGAATCCTTTTGAGTCGTATAATAACAAATATTTTAGTATATAGCATTCAATGAAAGAAAGAGAAAATAATAATAATAAGAATTTGAACAATCAATATTGGTGATCTAATCATTGTTGTATTAGATCCAAAGGTTTTTTCTTGACCTAACGGGACTCTTTAATATTAAAAGAAATAATGTAGAACTGAAAAGAACATAGGAATTACTAGTCTTAGAATCGAGTTAGATCAGTTTGATTTCTTTGAGCGAGACTTTTTTTCTTCTCATTTAAGATATTATGTGCAATTAATGAACCTACTACTGAATGTAATGAGTTAAAGTAAAGTCAAAGTGTTAGTTAGTCGTTGTTCGTTCTAAAATAGAAAATGGATTCAATACAATTATTTGTACTCTTTCTTTAAAAAAGAATTGCCATATCTCGATAATGGGGTCTATTGATTCAGAATTGCGGGATGGGTAGATATAACAGATCATGAATCCCTTTTTTTTTCCTCTGTCATTCTATCTTTGTTAGTGTCGTCTCTATAATGATAATAACTAATGAATCAAAAACTTTCAATTGGTATTTTTTATTAACTACAAAAATTGTAAGTTTTTTTAAAACTTTTATTATATAATAAGAATATAGAATAATAATGTATCTCATTTAGCTCCTTCATGCATGATGGAGGCGAATCAGATGGAACGTGGGCTAGCCAGCCGCGAGGTTCGATTCCTCCCTGATTCCTATTTACTCGATCCATTGCTCCCTCGTTCGTGCAATCTTAAGGTTCATAGTCCTTTAGCTCTTATTACAGTGGTTGATAGTGACTTATGAAAATTATGCCCCTTTAAACAATGTAAAGTGGTTTACACTGGTTGAATTAAAAAGATCATTTTCCTCTCAATCGTCGAGGGCTCACAACCAAGATTGCTCAACAACTCTCTCTCTCTCTCTTCAAAAATGGGTCAATTGGGACAAACCTTATTTGTGGGCTTAACATAGGGCCCCTTGGACTTGGGTGGCAGTATTATTTCCTTATAAGGACTGTAACAGGGATCATATTTTTCATTTGATATGTCCCTTTAAAGGAACGACAAGTCTAGAAGGTCCCCTTCGCTGTTGATGGTTTGGGCAAAGCAGTTTCCTTTTTGGCGTTTCGGATCCTCCTCCTGGTATTTTTCTTGATTTTCTCCCCCCTAATTTTCCAATTTTTTGTCCTTTCACCAGCCTTGCTTATCGGGGGAATGAGAAGAAGATGAAGCTCTTTCGGTCATTAATTTTAGCTCCCGAGGCTAGCCTACTATTTGTATTTGTGTGAAAGTCTTTTGGCGTAGCATCTGGCTTCTCTCGAAAAGGCCTCTTTGGTTATAACAGTGTCATCACATCCAATTATAGCCTTATTACACCCCTATATAGTCAAGGTCTCTTCAGCAAGAAATCAGTCTTCCTGTGGCTTTCTTTTTCTACATTGCTTCGTGTTGTTTCCTTCCTCCATCCGAATTTCTTTGATAAATAAGGGGGAATGGGAGTTACATAATAGGGTGAATGCCTCTTTTATGTTCTAAAGAGGCTATAGGGCCTTCGATTAGGATTGCCTTTCAAGTTTGTTTTATGCCAGACCCTGCTTGATGCTTCAAACGCCTCTTTTCTTTTTAAAAAATACAGAAAGAAGTATTTTTTTTGGGTCTCACTGTTTGGATAACTTTTTTCAGCATAGGCGAAATCTCATCCTTCGACGAATCTTGGGGAAGGAAGAAGTGTCTACAAGAGATACTGGGTGATGTGATATGGAAGCATGCTATAATCTCTATTTATCTTTTCACCTTGCTCAACCATGCTCACATATTAGAAACTTGATAGAAAGATAATGTCATTTGATGGATAACTAGAAAAAATAAAGGAGAAGAAGGTCTAAAGAAGTAACGACGACTTGTCACGTTCTAATTGTTTATTTAATATAGTTTTCATGTTCCAAGTGTAATAAATAAAAAGATCTTTCTTTTTAAAAATTCTATATAATAAATGAAACGAAAGATTTTTTTATTTCGATAATCAATCCACTTTCTATAATAATAAATAATTTGCTAACAAGCCTATTTTATTAAAGGCCCCAATGCTTAGTTATAAATGGTGGGATCTCCGAGTTAACACTAAGGGAAGAAGTGACCAATGGGCCAAGAAAACAAGTTAAAAACATTCACCAAGAAGAAATGTGTTGGCTGAGTAGCAGTTCCAGCTTGAACTCACTATTACCTTTCTTTCGGGCCCTATTTTATCTTGAATCACTAGTCTTTAGTCGATAGATGTGGATTGATAGATTATGGGTCCCTAATTGGACAGGCGGTTAACATTACTATGATTATCATTATAATTCGTTACTTGGTAGTGCCTCGTCATACTACCTACGAAAGTTATACTACTTGACCTCAATTCAATGAATACTTGTGTATTTTGAATTAATTATAGACAACAAAAGTTTATTTTAATCACGATTTAAATTATTCATATAATTTTAAATTAACAAAATTAACAAAAAAATTCATTTATTACCCTGGATTAAATTGATAAATAGATATATTATTTATTAGTTTAAAATAAATAAATTGTTACTCTCACCAATAATATTACTTGCCTTTTCAATCAAATATAATGTATTTATATTTAAAAAAAATAGATGTCAAAAATACTACATCATTATTTTCTTCTAAAGAATGAATAATTTCATCTAAATTATAAATGTTGGCTTTCAAATTTTACAATTATACTTAATGAATTAAAATACCAATTTGATTAGAAACTATGTGTGATAAGGGTAGTTCATTAAGTAATAATTTTCCAACGCTTGAAACGATCTTATTTAATACAAATTCTTTAAAGATATACCATTAATAATTAAATATTTTTTTATATATCATAATTATAATTAATATAATAATTTATAATGGATGTAATTATATAGATATAAATACACTTATTAATAATAATATACCATATTATTTAAAATTTATCATAAAATTATGATATAGATTTTTTAAAAATATCAATAAATTTAGTATCCACACTTTAACTTTTCAAAAATTTAAAAGATAACTTTTAATTTTAATGAAAGTTAAATATAACTATTAATATATTTGATTTTAAGTAAAAAAAATTATTTTTTCTTATATTTTAATATTAAATAATCAATAAAATAATAAAATAAATAAAAAATAATATATTTTTATTTTATTTTAATAACATAAATTCACCTAAAAATATACACATGTTTATCGATTAAAAAATAAAATTGAAATACATAAAATGAATAATTTTTTTTAATGTATTCCAATCACATAAATTGGATAATTTTATTTCTTAATTATCTATAAATGGTTAGTTTCAAATTTAATTCAATTTAATGAAATAATATAATTATAAAAATAAGTTAATATTTTTAATTTAAATATTTATATTTAAATTAATAATAAATTTATAAAATACTAGTAATTGAAAATAAATTTTTAAAAAACTTAGATTAATTAACTTTGATTAAATTATAATAAATACATTATTATTAAAATATAGTTTAATTCTGATTAAATTATTATTATTAAAATATTTAATTAATAAAGATACGTATAAATTTAATTAATTAGTTAATTAATTTTTAATAAATAAATATTAACAATGAGATAAAATCTTGGATAATATATAAAAAATAAAATATTTTAAAAGAATTTGAGAGAAATAAACAGATATAGTTGAGAAAAGAAATAATATATATATATATATATATATATAGATTTTTAGGATTATTTTTATTTAAATAAGTTTTTATATTTATGTATTTTTTGTATTTTTTAATCATAATAAATAAATAAATAAATTTTTATTTTATTATTATTTTTAAATTACATTTTAGTAATTTAATAAAAATAAAAAATATGTGAGATATAATTTATTGAAAATCAATTGTGATAATTTACTCAGTTCATTTGATACACATTTTTAAATCTCAATGGTATATAAGAGAAACCGATATTTTGTCAATAAACTTTTCCTTATAATATTGGTCCATTATTATAATTATTATTTTTATGAGCACAAAAATTAATTTTTAAAAAGAAAAGAAAAGATTAACGCGGATCAGTTATTTTCCATTTTTGAAAATATTCACAATCTATCAGTTGTTTCTGATTTTTTGCCTTATTCAATTCCCTCGTTTCAGTTTCTACCGTAAGAAACCGGAACCACAGAAATAGAGTATTTTCCTTTTTGTTGGATATTTTTTTTCTCGTATTTTTCCTCAATATCCTTAATTTTTCATCTTTCTTACCATTTCCTTATTTCTTCAATTTGAGTTTGAGGAACGAATTGGGTGATTTGAGATTTCGGGAGGAAAAATGGCGACCAATATAGGGATGATGGATAGCGCTTACTTCGTTGGTAGGAATGAGATATTGGCTTGGATCAACAATCGTCTTCAGCTTAATCTCACCCGAATTGAAGAGGTATATTTTCTGATGGTTTTACCCCCCCCATCTTTCACTTTCACTTTTACTTTCAATTTTGCATTTCTTAGTACGAAACTCTTTCTTGATGCTTGATTTTGGTTCATGCTACGCATTAGTTCCTTTGATCGCATTCCGTTCATTTCGAATTTGCGAATTGTCGCATTTGTCTTCTTCGATTCCCATTCATTTCCTTGTCTATCTCCCCCCCTTTTTCTTCCCTTTTATTTTCTCTTATTGTGAGTCTTTTTTAGAAGTGACTTTTGAAATGCATTGTAAAAGATTGTTATGTTAAATCCTTGGCAATATAAACTACCATTCTATGTTTAGCTAGGAAAAAATTAGAAGCGATCATATTCCATTGCTAGATGGAGTTATAATCTTCAAGTTGTTGCAATATATTACATATTTTCAGGCCGAGTGAGATTGATGCTTACATTATTCTTTGTATCTAACTTACCAGGACGTGCCGATTAGGAAAACTTACTCACAAGTTTCATAATATACTAAAGTTTGGATGGGGTGGAATTGGAAAGATGAATCCGGGCACACTTATGTCACTCATCTTTGTCATTTTTAGATACATTGGTCACCTGGACACATTTGTCTCCTGCTATTATACTATAAAATAGTTTATTCCAATTTATAATTATTTTAAATGAGATGCTTCTTATTTTAATATTTTTTAATGCTAAATGAATTTTAACAAAATTTAAAAAGATATTATTTATCATATTTCTCACGCGGGAATGCTAAAGAGAGAGGCAGAAAGAAGTTAAAATGATAAATAATACCCTTTTAAATTTTGTTTGAAGTCATTTAGCATTAAAAGAAATATTAAAATAATGAGCCTATAATTTAAAATATGATAAAGTGGATTAAACCGTCCTATAGTATAATACTAGTCAGACAAGTGTGTATCAATTTAAAATAAGTTAACAAGTGTGTCTAAAAATGATAAAGATAAGTGACATGTGAGTTACTTTCCCGTGGAGGGATCTTCAACAATAAATGAATGATCTCTTAGGTTCCCAACTTTTGTGACTCTACACTCTGGTGGTCCAAACTATGTAAAAAAGTGTATCAGAGTGTGTGTTTAGTCCCAAGGTTCACATTGGATGGGGACTTAATTACACAATTAGTTTTATGATGTGGACTTAAGGCTGGTGACCTAAGTGCACATTTACAAAACTTGGAGACTGAAGTGTCTTTTATGATAAATATATAGAATTTCGTAAGTAATTTCTCAATTTTATGATTAAATGCCTGTGCAGTACCGTGGATGTTGTTAGGTGATAGTTAACAACCAACCTTGATAATATATAAAATGCTTGTTTACTTTGTATGATTGAATGTTCATTGTACCTTTAATTATGTTGATGTATTGTGTCCAGGCTGCATCTGGTGCTGTGCAATGTCAGATGTTGGATATGACTTATCCAGGAATGGTTCCAATGCACAAGGTTTCAACATGACTCTGTGTCTGCACTATTCAAATGCACTATTACTTTGGTTCATGATTTTATTTGTATGGTGTATTTCCTTTCTCTAATGGAGTGTACTACAGATAAACTTTGACGCAAGGACAGAGTATGATATGATACAAAACTATAAGGTTCTACAAGATGTACTCAACAAACTGAAAATTGACAAGGTATCTTCTCAGTCCTTATTTTCCTCCTTATTTAGTGCTTCTTGGATGCTTAATGTGGTTATCGTCCTCAAAATAAGAACCTATCCTTGGGGGTCTGTCCGACTCTTCATCTGAAGAATACTGTTAATGTTATCAAATTTCTTCTAGAGTTCTTTTGTGCTTTATTCCAGCGTGTTCCTTGACTAGTACTACTATATCACTATTATCACTTCAATTCCAACTCATGAACTTTCTAATATAAATTATACTTGGTAAATTTTCACTGTTTCTCTCGTGATGGGAAAGCTAGGTGGGCCAATATCTGTAGCTTTGGCACTGTTATTCTAAGGTTATTATTATTATTATTATCTGAATCTGTGCTACTAAAGGAATAACAGTCGAGAACATTACTGAAGAATTTAATAATAACGGTTTATGAGAGAAATGAACGATTTTATGGTCTTTTCAAATTTACCTCTATTAGACATTAGGCATTACATCCATGAGAGGCTTGCAAGTGAGAGCATACATCTATTTGCAATTTTGGATAAATAATGAATGAATAAAGTTTGTGGTTGTATTAGATATATACATGATTTTACTTAAGCATTCTCTACATGCAAAGTGGTCTAAGTTTTTGTATAGCAACTAGTGGAAGGTATGAATCTTAACCTCAGTCCAATTTTGCCTGACTGAAGTAACATAAGTACTGAAAATATAAATTTTGGAGTAATATTTTCTTAGATCGGTCAGGTTAGGGATCTAAATAATACAACCCTCTGGTTTCAGAAATTCATCTGAGACCCCTTTTAAGAAAGTGTTTGGAGTCCGGGATTAAAGTGAATCAATGTAGAGGTATCATTGTATTTCTGAAACCTGTGGTTGCATTTGAAATATTGTCAAACCACCTGGTCTGCAATAATTACCCTAGCAGAAATGAAGTTTCTTTCACCTATTTGCCAGAACTGCCCTAAAATTGAGTAGACATCTTCATCAATTTTAACAAGCTTGCTATAAAAGCATTATAGCAAGTTTGTGCATATCTTTATTGCAAATGCGTGATTTTGGATTGATGTAGAATTATTGGTGATTTGTGCTTGATTTTATCATGTACTCAAGTTACCTGGATTATTGGCAACAATAGTGACATCATTTGGCTTGAGCCAATGAACAGATTGTGTGCAACCATACTTCATGATTGCACTATATGCTTTATTTACTTGGTTATATCATTCTATTTGCTTTATTCTTTGGTTCAGCTGAACTTGTTCTGTAAAAATTAGGAGAGAGATGACTTTGCTGGGCTGGTTTACTAATAAGACAGAACTTCGAATGTTATAGATGTTCTTTGGTTGGTATATGGGTAAGCTTGAGAGTAGAGATAAATTCAACTATTGTACTTCTTTTGGTTTCTTGGCGCCATATTGATTATCTCTATTTGTAATGGTAATAGTTCATGGTTTAACTAGTATGATATTTATAACGAATTAGTTTGGAACTGGATCTTTACGGTGTGTTGACTGCATTATTTTTCTACTTTTGCTTTGTTAAAGCACATTGAAGTCAACAGGCTTGTTAAAGGTCGGCCATTGGACAACTTGGAGTTCTTACAATGGTTGAAACGCTATTGTGATTCCGTAAATGGTGGCATTATGAATGAGTAAGCAATATATTATGTCTTCATGGTAATTATATCATTATGTTAGTGTAATGCATCAGTGCTTCTCTCTCTCTTTTTAGTTCTGAATAACTCTTCCACTGCTCATACCCACTATTTTCCTATATATTCTCTAATCCTTGTTTTATGCTTTTCAAAGGAATTATGATCCAGTTGAGCGAAGGAGTAAGAGTGTGAAGGAACGGAGTCTTAAGTGTCCTCAGAAGCAGTCAAAGTCACTGCAAGCAAACAATATGTATGGTGCTGCTTGTGGTGATGCTGTTGGTCTAAAAGTTTCTGGTCAGCTTATACCTGTAATTTTATTTGTTGTCCTGTCCATATTGAAATCTTCATTTTTCATCTGTACTATTTTCGTGGTCAAAAAACAACTCTTCCTATAGTGGTCTGATTTGGAACTTCCAGGGAAAAAGCTTGGGAAGACTTGTGGTGATTCTTCCAGCCAGCTGCAAGCTTTATCTGAGGAGGTATTGTTATTAGGGTAAAGGGCATCAAGGGTTTTGTAGCTTATACCAATAGAACGTACAAGTCCTATAGTTTTTTTAGTTGGGTCTTGTTGTTTTCATAAAATTAACAATAAAGTCTTATTTTAACAGTTAATTGAGAAATTGGGTCAAATTCTGTCATGTATTGATATGTAACTAAACTTGTCAGATTATTTCTAATCATTTATCATCACCATAATAACCTCAATAATATTATTATTCCTGAAATACCCTCACACATTTGGTAACATAATCAGCAAATAACATTATCATGTCCAATTTTTCTATCGACAGTCAAAATAGAACTTTGGTGTTAATTTTATGAAAGCAACATGATCTATATGGTCCACTAAAATACTACAAGATTGTACACTAGACTTATGCAAGCTACAGGACCCTTGGTGCCTTTTACCTTGGCCTTTATTTATTATTATGTATTTTTCACTTATTTCCATTTAGTGCCTCTATCTCCCTTAAATGACTCTATCTAAATCATTTTTAGTAAATCAAATGTCACTGCATTAGAAAGTTCTACTTTCTCTTTAATTTTATGATTGAGGGAACTGTTTCATGTTTGCAATCAATGGATTGGAGAACATTCCAGTTACCCAGCAACAACATAGCATGGAAGTCATCTACTTGATGCAATATTGACAACCCCTGTTAAAGACTCCGCTTCCATTTCAAGTCTGATTTTAAATTGCACTATGATTTGATCTAAATAAGTGTATTGATATCATCAGTGGTGGATTTTCTTGGAGGGCCAAGAGGGGCACTGTCCCCTCTCAGCTCTTGATATGCAAAATTTTAAGTGTAATATTTATGACGTTATGAATAAATTATATGCATAAATGGGGTTGTGTCCCCTTGAATTTTAATTTTTAAATCATTTACCTCTCGAGACAAACTTAATAGTTGAACAAGTTTATACTATATTGAGATACATGTAACATCTTTTTTCATTAAATAAAAAATAGAACATGTACTTATTATTATGTTAAATCTTTATTATTAATTTTTATTGTTATAATTATTAAATTAATGATTAGAGGAACTTTAGAAACAAATAATACTATTTTTTTTATATGGTGCCCCTCAAAAATTATTATTCTAGATCTGCCACTGGATACTATGATTTAATCACCGTAAGGAGTTATAACCATTCAGAACTAGTTTATTATTCTCTCTTTAGCATTCCTAATACTGAAAATATATTACGTGATTTGATGTATCTGATCATTGTGATTTTTCCCCAGATTACAGACCTGAAGCAATCTGTGGACCTTTTGGAAAATGAAAGAGACTTTTACTTTGCAAAACTAAGAGATATAGAAATACTTTGTCAGACTCCTGAAATGGAGAATCTCCCAGTAAGAATTTTTTCGATTTCAAAACCTTCAACGCTAAAATTATCAATTTGTTATTATATGTTTTGTGATTTCTCGTCTTTTTAAGGACTAGGTCTAAATTTGGACGAATCAATTTTCCTAGTGATATTCACTATGCTCATTCATAAATATGCTTGTAGATTTACATCTAAGATTTAATAAAACAAAAATACTTTTATTTTTCTTCAATCACCCATATTGGGGTCAAGTGTTACACTTTTTCACAATATAGTTTAAGTTGTGGGAATTTCAGAACGAAAGTTGGTAAAGTTGTAAGAAGCAAGCGTATGTGAGAGTTGAGGGAGGAAATAAAAAAGTATTTACTAGAAGATTTACATGGACATGTAACCAAAATTAAATTTTATCGTTATATGTGTGTAAAAAATTTATATGAGTGTGTAATTGGGAAAATTTGAAAGAAAGAAAGAAAAAAAGTGAGCAGTACACCAAAATATATTATGAAATATTGATAACTCAAATTAGACAGTGAATGTTAGTATAACTCTAGTATTTTGTAAGTTTGTCCTTCTTTTTCTCTCTCTAATATTAGTTTTATGATTAGTATTCTTTTTTTTTTAATTTTAGCTGAAACAATTTAGATTGGGGTAGCATTGTTTACTTTTTGCTTGCATGCTCTGTGCAGTAATACATACATATGATGAAATTTCATGCAGATGGTAGTAGCAATAAAAAAGATATTGTATGCTGCTGATGCCAAGGAATTAGCACTTGCTGATGCTCAAGGCTGCCTCGCTGAAGATTTTGATGGTGGTGAAGCTGTCGAAGGAGATTGATTGCTGAATTTTTCAATGAAGATGGAAGATCTGAAGAAAGCTGCTCTACTTGTAAGTAAACACTTTTGAGACATCTTGCTTAGCAATTATTATTACCATGAAGTGCTGATGATCTTTCTATCTGAACCGCATAAAACCCATCGCGTGGACATTCTTGTAATATGATCTTTTCTAGTCCTTTCACCGTAAGCTTTGCTGGATAGAATATTAAAAGATCTGTCAGCTATTTGCTAATAGGGAAAAGTGCCGTAAAAATCTCTTTGCTTAGGCATTTGAGGCTATTTAGTACCCTTATTTAGAATTGCTTTTAAGTTATTTGCCTATGAAAAATGTGTCAAATTATGACAAAGTTAATATTTCATCTAATTTTTCGTTAAATATAATAAAATAGTACATTTAACACATACATGTTTGTATTTTCGATAGACATGTATGTAATGAAGTAATTACTAATTTTTTTTAACAAAATCATTTGATAAAACTTAAATAAAAAATTTATTGTCTAATGTATGACTTTGTATAATAAAACAATGAAAATTTTGTTTAAGTTTGAAAGAAAAAATTTGTTAAAAAATTTGAGTAATTTTTTTAATTGATTTTTTTTCATATTATCCATTGAAAAATATAAATATAAATGTGATACATATGTTTTTCTGTTATATTTAACAAAAAATGTGATGAAAAGTTAACTTTGTTCTTATCTATTAACTTTCTTACAAACAAAAAGACTTAAATAATACATTTTTCGTAAACAAAAGGATTTAAAAACATTTGTTCTAAACTAGGGCACTAAACAAGGAGAACATTTATGCACTTTCACCGAGCTTTATGTACTCATGCGTGCATGATTATTTTGGATGCACAGCACAGGAATCTGCTGTTTGGTTGCTTAAGTCCATAACTCTCAGTGCCTGCTTGATCTCAGCGACAAATTTAAGTCATGTGCTTTGTTATCTTAGTACAAGCTCGAGCTGCTCTATAGATTTATTCATCTTCCCTTGTCTTAGTTATTAACATTTAAGAGACTTGCTCATCTTATTTTCCATTTAACTTTTGGCATTTTTTAAAAGAGAATATTTTGTTTACTACTAAAAGTTATAATTTACTTTCAATTTACTACTTCAGGTGTTTTTCTTTTTTATCAATTTAAAATTTTATGTATTCAATTTTATATCAATCAAGTATTTCAGTTAATATTTCAAGTGAGATTATTAATCCTTCCCACTCCGATTCGTCAAAAAATTCCTAACACCCAAAATCAATAGTTCAAAATGACTTATTTTATCAAGATTTAACATTAATATCAATCAAAATGCTCTTTTAGTATAGAAATGATATCATAAATTATCAAATTGATAGGGAAAAAAAATATTAAGGTAGTAACTCGAGACTAAAACTTGGGTATTTAACCATTGATAGTTTAAAGGAGCAAACATGGGATGCGGCAGAAATTGTTAATTAACGAGAGTTATTTTTTAAGTTTAAATTAGAGGGTTCCATTGAACGTAATAAGTAAGAAACTCGGGGTGTAATAACAATTAGGGTGTCAATTTTTGACACAGGTCCTACGAAAACGATCTGAATTTGAAAGTATACTCTTATTTAAATTGTTTGTTAAATGGGTTAAATATAACATAATAATTCAAATTAATATTTTTGTATTATGTAATTCATTAAACCTGACACAAAAATGACACAAATGAGTTTAAAAAGTATTTTATTTATTTATTAAAATATCCTATATTTTGATTGAAAGTTTGAAACAATCTTAATAAATGCGTAATCATAGTAATAGTTTTTTTTCCTTCCTTTTGGCTAAGAGAGAACAGTGTAAATTTGTAATAATTACTTTGGAGACGAATGTTTCAAACATTCATCCATCTTATTAAAATAAGTAAATTACAATTCAAAATCATTTCTAATAATATTTAATAAAATACAATTCAAAATCATTTCTAATAATATTACGGATTCATATGCTTGTGATTATAATGAAATTGGTTTTAGATAGAAGGGGTTCACACAAAATGTGATTTTTAAGCTTTTAAAGTGTTTCTTATATATTTTTTTTAATGTTTGGTTATTAAACATTTTTTGTTGTCATAAGCGTTTTATAATGTCTGAAAAGCAAAACAAACAAATCATATGTCCAACACATGAATGCTTCTCTTAAAATTACATTTAACAAAACTATTTCATTTCAAACACTTCGTCTCATCGAAACCGGCCATATTTTATCCCACCAATTGAAATGAAGAACAAATATCAAATAAATACGCAAGAAATAGCATTTACAAAACAACCCTTGGACTAGTCAACATGTTATGTTGGGATCATAATATTAATCTCAAATTAAAAAAAGAAAAGAAAAGTTAGTCATCTGACAAAGATGGGTCCACCATTCATTAGTGGCCACCCACTCAAGTCATCAAGTGTAACAAGTTGAAGAGAATTCAAACTTCTCACGCTTAAAGAGGATGGTGATTAGAGATAAGAAACCAAAATTGACAAGCATGTGCCTACAGTTTAGATGAATGGCACCTAAAATGGGCAACAATGCAAAACGGACTATGCACATAACCTAATTTTGGAACTTTGTGCATTATTATTATTATTATTATTAAAATGGATAGACGAGAGTCAGAGTGAGAGTGAGAGTGAGAGTGAGAGTGTTGGTTGTACTACATTACAGTTGTAAATGTTTGTCATTCTTTTCAGAACCCACATTTTAATACGGTTTATACATAAATTTTTTTTTTATGATTAAATTTTATCATATTAATTAATTAAATTTTATTAATTACGTTAATTTATACTAATTAATTGTTGCAGTAGAATTTAATTTTTAAAAAATCATGTATAAATAGGATAAATATCTGAATAGTTTTCTGTAGAAAAAATATATATACAGTGAAATAGACTAAAATTTGAGTGTTGTGTTTGGAAGGAAGAAAAGGGTGGTTTGAAGTGAAGTTCTGCTTTATAGGCTATGGGCCCACTATTTACATTCCAACTTTGTAAACAAGGGTAGATACAGAATCAAATAATTCAATTTGTTTTTTTAATATATTTCTTTTCGACACTGTCTAATGGAATCTTTCCGATCATTCTAATTTCTTTCTTATGTCTTATATTTGATAATTTATTATATATATATATATATATATATATTATTATATTTTAAATAATTATCATCTTATTTCATTTCCTTTTACCCATTTAATCCATAACATTTCGATGTTTATAGACTAAATTAGTTAATGTTATTAAAAATTTATGGATTAAATTGGTTACAGAAAAAAAAAATTGGACTAAGTTCATTCAAGAAATTTTTTTGTATTAATTTGATTTGAGAAAAAAGTTATTTTTTTATTAAATTGATTAAAAGAAACGAATATGGATTAAATATGTTGAAAAATTAATTGCCAATCATCTTCTAGTAACAATTTATTGATAAATGCTGGGCATTCCTTCAAATTAAATCATGATTTAAATCTCATAATTCTCAAATATTGCTAAAAGAAAAAAGTTTAAAAAATAATTTAATAATTTAATGATAAAATTTAACAATTTATTCAATATTTTAATAATTTTTATAATACAATATCATAACAAAAATTTATTTTTTTATTTTTTTATATATCAATAAAATAAATTATTAATAAAAAATAATTTTTTTTGATAAATTTTTACAAAAATAAATGATTAAATAATTTTTTTTCGAATAAATTAAACAAACACTTTAATTTAATATAAGTAACGTGTACCATAATTTTTTTTTTCTATTTTATAATAAGGTAAACTGATGTTTAGAATGAACATGTTTTTTAAAAAATAAATAAATTAAGAAAAACGATTTTGAACCAAATAAGTTAAAAAAATAAAATAATTATCCACCGTTTCCTATAATACAGTTGATAAATGTTTTACATTTTTCTAAAAATATCCAGTTTCGAATTCCATTAATAAATTCAATTCTTTTAAGATTATTAAATTAGTTAAGTGATTGAAAATTTATTTACTAAATTGATCGATTTAAAAATAAAAAATAAATAAATTCATAATTTTTTTTTTTATGTTGAATACAATTAATTGATCTCATCTTGCAAAATTACTAGAATTAGAGATAAGATCCTTTGATTTGATTTTGCACCACTTATATCATTTAGAAAATAGAAGTTGAGATTCAGTCCATATACTTCTCATCCCATAAAAAGGTGGAATCCAATAAAAACAGGAATCTCCATCACTCCATCTAATCTAATCTATTTAATTTGCCCTTTCTCTCAATTATATATGCTTTTATATATATATATATATATATATATATATATATATATATATATATATATATATATCATATGTGGTTCCAAAGTCTCACTTGATTTTTCATCTTTTTTTTTCCCTTTTTTTTTCATAATTACACGTTGTAGTGTACACATGTATACATGAGAAGAAAAAAAAAAGGGAAGTTTTTTTCATCATTAACCAAGCAGAGGAGGAATCACGCACAAGTTATAGTGAGTGTAAGTGAAGTGATTTGGCTGCACGAATCAAAAATAAGAATTGAATTTGAGTTTCTTTATTTATTTATTGTATTTTGTACGTGAGAGTCATATTAATTACATTGAGATACTTTGGGTTTGAAAGCTGATTTTGGTTCCTATTATTGTTCTTGAGATATAATATGTGTTGGATTATTGGAAAAAAAAATACAGGATTAATATTACTTGAATTTTGTATTTTGGGTATGAAGTATATAATTTACAAAATCGTGTTAAATTTATTGTATTTTTGATTGTTTTGTTTGTTTTTATTTTTCCATTTGTTGTTATTTATAATTTTATTGTATAAAATAAGAGTGTTCGGAGGTCTGGATTTAAAAAAATATGACTACAATAAGATTTGAGTATGAAAAATTTGATGAAAAAAACAATTTTAATATTTGTTAAAATAACGTGAAATAATAACTTTTTAAGATATTGAAGTCAATAAAATGTAAAGACACGAAGGATGATAATTAAGATAAAATAAAAGTTAAAGAAATGAACACTATTTTATTAAGTTTAGTTTGAGAGTTCAAATAAAGTATATTAAATGAGACTTTGTTATCAAAAATTATGAAAAAATTGAAAAAAAATAATATATGTTAAAATTTATTACAAATAAGATTTATTTGAAAAACATAATTGTATATTTTGAAAATAGATAAAAGTAATGACTCAAAAATCATACGAAAATTCAATATATATATTTTTTAAATTTTTAAATGTTAATGTAAAGATAGGTGATGAAGAATAAATAATGATTTTAGTGTGTTAATTGTAAAAACATAAGATACATTATTGATAACATTATTTATTGAAAATATTTGTTATTATATAAGATTCAAAAGCAAGTTATTATAAGAATAAGAGACCTACAGAAATTGATGAATCATTTTTTAGCCCGTCAAAAACAAATGACATTGAGAGTGTACGTTTTATAAAGGGATCTCAGTGCTTATATTGTACTCACAAGTTACCATTTGCTATTGAATTCATCGAGAAAGAAAAGAAACGAGCCTTTCCTAAGTCTTCTTTTGCTCATTGCAACTTCTTGAACAGTTACGTTCCACTTTGGTAATTCACGGGTTTGAATTAGCTAAGTACTTAGAGCGGAAAAAATCTAAAGATTAATTGTTTTTTAATATCAAACACTAGTTTAGGTATAGTAGTAGTAGTGTCTTGCTATTAATATCATAAGATTATTTACCTAAAATAGTTTATAAAATTATTTATGTTTTAAAGTTAATATATATATATAGATGGTACATGACTTTTTTTCTTTTAAATAATAATGAAGTTTTATTTTTTTTATTAAAGATTCAAATTTAAATCAACGATGATAAATTGAATAATATTTATATTTGAATCAGAAATAAATCACAAAAAAAAAATATATATATATATAGATAACTGTAATTAAACTTACTGCACATAATCCATAATAATAAGATTGACAAAAAGGTTAGGCCACGTAGACAACCAAGATCTGCTCTAACAAAGGCCACAATTCAATAAGTGTCTTTTTAATTTTTTTATAATAAGGAAACTAAAATTTATGGAAATAATAATTTTAAAGTAAAAAATATTAATATTAAAATAAATAAATATTTTACTTTATAGTTTAATATTGTAAGATTTTTTAAAAATAAAAATATTTTTCTAATTATATCAAAATCTGACTATATGGCTATTCAAATTTTTTTTTACTAACACATTTATTACACGATCAAAATATGATTCAAATATAATTTTTTATTAATTATTTTATAAATTTAAAATTTATTATTTTTTATAATTATAAATAATTTACTTAAAAATGATAATTTTTTATTATATTAACTAACACGTTAGTACAAAATTGATTCGATACAGACTTAGCACACGAATATACCACGTACACAATATTAAACCTAATCTAAATATAAGGCACAATAACAATTCTATATCATTAGTATATGAATTATAATTGGACAAATAATAATTGTCCCTATCATCTTCACCATCTATCCACGACCATAAAAATATAAAGCAGTCTTTCTATCTTAATTAATTTTATATTAATTATATTACTTATATTTTTATTATTTTTATTTTTAATAAATTTTAATTAATTAACATTAAATTATTTATGTACAATAATTTCAATCATAATTATTTCCTTTTCCACGTCTACAACAAATTGTGCATATTGACGTGTATAAATTTGATTCTTTCATCCATATAAACTTAATAAATTTAGGATGTGGGGTTGCGAGTGTTTTTTATATTAAAAATTATACTACTTAGTTTCATTGTTTTTCAAAAAAATTAAATAAAATATATATTTTAATTTTTTTTATTAAAATATTATTTTTCAAAGTAATATTTTAATATAAAAACATTAAAACAATCTATTTTTTATTAATTGATTATTATTTTTAAAACTAAAGACTAAATTAATAACACTTATAATCTAAGATATCAGATAATACAAAAGATATAATCTACGACATATTTATGATATTTTACTCAATAAATTTATTATTTATTGAAAACATAAAAGTATAATAAATTTATGAAATTATTTAAAATAATCATTTTCAAGTAGAAATAAAAACATCCTTAAAAATATATTTATTCTCTCTAATACATTTTATGAGATTAAATTTATTGAATCAAAATACATAGAATTAATTGATATAATAAAATTTTACATTTTTTTTCAAAATAAAATAGTTTAAATTTTTAATCATTTTAAGTAAATTTTAAATTAAGCATTTAATTTAAACTATTTTATGGTATCATAAAATAATTTTTATCTGTTATTTTAAATTTATTAATTTTTATAATTTTTGAGATAGTAAGAGATTTTATCATAGTTGATAAAAAGTGTAAAACATTATTTGTTCCTATAATGTTTTTTTCATAAGTAATATTTAAAATAAATTGGATGAAAAACATATTGCTAGTGTGTATTTGTATTTTTTATTCAGTATTTTAATAATTTATAATTTAAATTATTAAATATAATATATCTAAAATTTAAAATTTTAATAAAAGTATTAATTGTAATATATAAAATGATCATACAGGTCTTGTTTGGTTCAGATAAAAAAAATCTTACAAAATAATAATTATTTTATATATACATGGTACTGATGGATTTAGCGTTGAGCTGGTGATAACTGTACTGATAGTGATAACTAAAGCTGTCACGTAATAAGATAATATATTTAATTTAATTTAAACGAAATTAAAAATAAAATAATATATTAAATTTTTAGTAATAAAAGTATAAATTGATATAAAAAATTATTATAAGTTTAAAATATATTATCTTTATTGATTTCTTAAAAAATTCAAATTCATGTTATAATGAAATCATTCCGTTTTAATGATTATTATTATTAATAATAATAATTTTAATTTAATATCTTAATATCATATTTAAATATTTAAAATAAATTTAAAGTTTTTCATGATAAAAATCACTCTAATGATTTTTGTTAATTTAATATAATTTTGTCTCCAACTTTTCATAAAAATAAAATTACATCTATAATTTTTTTTAACAAAAATTATTAATTTTAAACAAAATTAAGGATTAAACTATACGTTTTAAAATATTAAAGACTAAATACTATTTTAAGATAAAATTTATAATCAACCTAATACAAAAATCAAAATCAAAATAAGAAACTTTTTCTTATCAGGAAGTTATACAATCTTATTAGTCTAACAAAAAAATCTTCATGATATTTTTATGATGTACAAATGTATTAATATTCTACCGATAGAATCATTGAATGATTATTTAACAACTCAAAATATATCATTATTATTTAATTAGATTTATATTTATCTCTTAAATTATAAAATTTATTTTATTTTTTAAATATTTATGATAACTTCTTATAACTTTGTTTTAATTATATGACATAACACTTTCACATATAGAAGTTTTATTTTTAACCTATTCAAGAAAAAAAATGGTATTTTTTCTTAAAACGTAAAATAATATAAACACATTGTGAGCTGCATTGCTTAAGAAAATACAATACATGATAGTATATGTTCGAATGTCCTTGCAACGCGTCCAATCTACATTACATTAAGCTTTTATTTCTAATTGTCCAGTGGAAGATAGTAGTATTCCTTGACTTGGGGTCTGTTTCAAATATCTCAACACCTTGTGAGTTGCATCTAAATGAGGTTAGCAAGGCTTGTCCATCAACACCTTGTGAGTTGCATCTAAATGAGGTTGGCAAGGCTTGTCCATCAATTGGCTCAAAATGTGCACTACATATATAAGGTCTAGTATGGTGATTGTAAAATAAATGAGTTTTCTAACCAATTTTTGATATTGAGATGTATCTTTCAATAATATTCTCCCATCTTTCTGTAACACCAAAATCTGATCAATAGGGAAACCGTGATGGTTTAACTTCTAAGAAACTAGCATTCTCAAGAACTTTAAGTGCATACTTGCATTGACTCAATATAATTTCTTGTTTAGACTATACTATCTCAATGCCAAGAAAATATTTTAGCTGATCCATGTCTTTGAGCTTGAACTTACTTGCAAGAAATTATTTCATTTTCAAGATGTTTTCCAAATCATTTTAGGTCACTATAACATCATCAATATATACTAACAAGATTGTAAATCTTCCTTGGTAATTTCAGACGAAAAATGAATAATGTGACAAAAATTGACTAAAACCATCATCCTTAAGAGTAACAAAAAGTTTCAAAAACCATTGTTGGGATGCTTGATTCATCCATACAATAATTTGTGAAGTTGAAAAACTCTATACTCCCTCTTTCATCTGAAACTAAGAGGTAGCTTCATGAAAACCTCATCACATAAGTCATCATTGAGAAAGACATTGTTGACATACAATTGATGTAGGTTCTAATCTTACAAAGTTGCTAAACTGAGAAGAATATGAACTATGGTGGGCTTAGCTATAGGGGCAAAGGTTTCTCGATAATAAATTCCTATAATTTGACCTTAACATTTGGTAACTATAATGAGCTTTGGAACATTCCACAGTGCCATCAAGATTATGTTTGATCTTAAAACCCACTTACAACCAATTGGTCTTTTGTTGGGAAAAAGAGGTATCAAAATACATGTCTTATCTGCTGGTAAGGCATGAATTTCTTGATTCATACTTGCCCTCCACTTTAGTTCAAGGGTGGGATGAGAAAAAGATTATGGTGACTTTTCTAGGCTAAGATTGATAATAAAAGCTTTGTGTGTGAGAAAAGTTTGTCATAGGATAAGACACAATCAATGGAATGAGGAGTACCTGAAGGCCGAGAAGGTCGAACTTCACTTATGAAGGATGACATTGTAGGGCGAGAAGGAAGGATTGCCATAATATGAAAGTCTTGCAATGTGGTTGACATTCTGGTGGGTGGGTCTTTTGAAGCGTCGTGGTAGAGGAACTAATGTTGGGGAAATGGATGAGTCTGAGATGATTGGAAAGTGAGTTTTAGTTTCAAGTGATACGATTGAGTTAGTAGAGTTAGGATTGAAATGTAAATATGATCCTGGAAGATTTCGTGAGCTAAGATTGGAATCAGTTTGTGATCCTGGAAGATTTGGAGAGTTAGAGGTGGAATTAGACTTATATTTGAAAATATTTGGTGAGAGGTGGTGGTTTGTTCAGGACGAAATAAATGAGAAAGGAGAATCAAATTTACTAGATCGCAACGGATGGGTGGAAACAAAACACTTACAACCAAAGACAAGAAGTTGGGAATAAGTTGGTGGTTTGTAAAACATCTCAAATGGTGTTTCCCTTGTAAGAGTGGTGTTGGTGTCCTATTGGTTAGGTAAGTAACCATCAATACGACATCCCCCCAAAAAGTTTAGGTATATGTGACTGAAAAAGAAGTGTATGAGTAACATTTAACAAGTGTTTGTGTTTATGCTCAGTGATGCCATTTTGTTGAGTTATATTAATACAATTCGTTTGGTGTAAAATATCTTTAGAAGAATAGAATTTGATGCACTTATACTCGGGACCATTATCACCCCTAATAACCTTAACTCATTTCCCAAATTGTGTATCGACTAAATTAATAAAATGAATGAGCAAATTTCTTATTTTATACTTATGATGCATGAGGAAAACTCAAGTACTTCTGGAATAATCATCAACAATTGTTAAGAAATATTGAGTTCCAGATAGAGATGGAACATGATAGTCATCCCATATATCCACACGAATTAAATCAAAACAAGAAGTACTAGTCGAAAAACTTAAAAAAAAAAGACTCTAGTTTGCTTAGTTAGAGGATAAATAGAATAATGACTAAAATTACAAGTTTTATTTTTCATAAAAAAGAATAAAGAAATAGCCTTATTAGAAGGATGACCGAGTTGATGATGCCACAAGTCTTGAGTTTTTGTTTGCACCATATTACATGTTCCTTTCTTGGACATATTGAAATAGTGGAGTCCTTCACTTTCAACTTCCGTCCCAATCATCCTCCTCTATTGAAGGTCCCGTATAAAGCAAATTTATTTGACGAATACAATGAAATAAAAGGAATCCAACTCAAGCTTACTAATAGATATAAGGTTCAAGTATAATAATAGGACGCAGAGGACATTATGCAGTATAAAATGTAAGAAAAAGACTACAATTCCAATATGAAAGACGTACAATATGATACCACCAAGTAGTTTGACTATATGATTATGAACAGACCGAGATAATGTAAGATAAACAAGATCATATACACTATAGTCACCGGCTCCATTATCTAATATCCAAATCATGTCTTTATTATGTTATGTTAGAGCAAATATTTTACTTGATATCTCTTCAAAATTAGTAACATTACCAACAAGATTGACAAATGATGATTGCATTATATTTAACATAGTTGGATATTGACAATTAATGCTCAAAAATCCAAATTTTTTTTAGATTCTTAAGAATATATGCTTTAATATTACATTGAATTCTTGAAATGTGAAAAAAATATATATTTTCATTAATATTATTGATAAGTGATTGTCCTTTTTTTTATATGATGTTAAATCATATCAATATATATCTAAATAATATATTATATTAATACAATAAATTATATCTAAATAAGATATTATATTAATATAACAAATCAAATAATTATTATTATTTTAAAACATGTGAGATTTTATTTTTTAATAAATATATATTTCATTTCTACTAAAATATTTTATTTTAAAAAAAAATGTAGGTTGAACATTTATCCAAATCCAACACTTCATTTTGGTCATCCTCGGGTACTCTTCTATTTGCTTTATATAATAATGTTAAAACAATAAGTAATAATTTTTTTAAATATAATTATTTATAAAAATAATAGATATATTTATTATTAAAGTATTTTAATAGTAATTAGTATATATATATAAACCAATAAAAAATAAAAAGTAAAAACAAGAAGCAAAATCGTCACAAAACAACTGCCTCCCTTTTTTTTATATAAAGAAATTATAATTCCGTATTTCCCTTTTATAAAATATTAATCTATATATGAATTTGTAAAAAGAAAAAAGAAAATCCCACTCATGCCCTTTCGTTTAATATTTTTTTATTAATTCATATAAATATATTAATATTGGATGTTGATATTATTATAATATATTTTGTTATTATTATAGGATAGTTTTATTTAATAATAATATTAAAATATAATTAATATTACAAATAAATATTTTATATATTTTTATCGTTATAACGTAAAGAATTACCATTAATATTTTACAAATAACAATAATAATGAAATACAAGCCACAGCCTCTGTTTTGCCTTTAAAAGTAAACTCCCACCATGAGCAATTTTTCATCCACATTCATTCTTTAACTCCATCTTCTTCTCTCATCTTTCCGAAAACAATGAATTTACTCCGATATTCTTCCGCCATGTCCTTAGCTATCCTCTTCTGCCTCTCGATCATAACCATATCGTCGGCTCTTGACATGTCGATTATCTCCTACGACGAGATTCACCGTGACAAATCGAGTTGGAGAACGGAAGATGAGGTCATGGCTGTATATGAGTCATGGCTGGCCGAACACGGAAAACCCTACAACGCTTTGGGTGAGAAGGAGAGGAGATTTCAGATCTTTAAAGACAACTTCAGGTTCATTGACAAACACAACGCTCAGAACCTTTCTTATAAACTTGGTCTGAACTATTTCGCCGATCTGACAAACGACGAGTATCGATCAAAGTATTTGGGTGCTAAATCTAGTGGTAAAAAGAAATTGAGTGATCGTTACTTGCCAAAACTAGGCGATGAGTTGCCGGAGTCTGTTGATTGGAGAGAGAAAGGTGCCATCGTTGGCGTCAAAGATCAAGGAAGCTGTGGTGAGCTTCTTTACTTTTTCTACTCTATTTTTATATAATTATTTATTCTTTTATTTTTCTTCGATTGATATAATTTATTTAAAATACATAACACATAATTATTAATTAATTATTTAAAATTATAGATAGGTTGTAACCCCATCTAATGAGATATGGACACTACCTTTCCTTCGTTATTATGGAATAACATTTATTCTTTTATTCATCGGTAAGCAAAACGGAACTGTGTATTTGTGTTTATTGGAATTTTTTTAAGAACATGTATAATACTCTCTCTTATATCTTATAACTATAAAAAATAATATACTTATTTAAGATATATATTTTTATTAAAAAATTAATTTAAAATTTTTACATTAAATATTACTTCATTCAATTCTTTTTATATTAAACTGCAACGATTTGATTTTTTTATTGTTGAAATCAAATCAATTAAATATATATATTTTTTAAATAATATTAAATATGTTATTATGTTTTAAGATATTATTTTATTTATTTTTCAAATTATTTTAAATACGATTTTGAGAAAAAGTATTTTAGAGAGCATATAAATTCCCTGAAAAAAACAAGAATGATATAAATTCAAAATGTGGACCCACTACCCCACTTTCATGTCACTCTTGTTCTTCTTCTTTTTTTTATTTTTTTTTATTTTCGCACTTTGATCTCAAGGGAATACGAACTCTAGTATCATTGAAAAAATTCTTAATACCTTTCTTTTTTTTAATTTGTTTTTTAATACATATAAAAATGATAGTTTTTGTAGATTAGCGAAAAAAGAGAATTTTTTACAAGTACGCTATTAAAATTCATAGAGAAAAATTTAGCAGGTAATTTAGTCACTTAAAAGCTTAAAATAGGTTAACTTTATGTTATTTTTTTACTGTAATTCAATCTTTTTATTATAAAAATTAACTATATAAAAATAAATAATTTAATTTATTTATTTTTATTAATTTTAGAGTTTTTATTTTTTATTAATGAATATAATTTATAAAATTAATATACCTATAACAGTTGAATAATATAAAAAATAAAATAAAATAAATTGATTATGTGTTATTATGTTATTATTTTTCTAAAATAAAATAATTAATTTTTTTTAAATAATAAAGAAAAGACTAAATTACTTTCTTTTTTTTTACCAAGTAGATTGTAATATAAACCATCCGTTTATTAAATATATACTGTCGTTGTGAAAATAAAGATTCTATTCTTTTTCCTTTGGCCGGCCACACAGAACTACCACCTGCTGGCTATTGGCTACCTTTAAAAGAAAAGCTGGGAATTAAAGATTATCCAATAGCCTAAATAACCTCTTCCTATTTGTTTTGGGAAATCAACTTCTTTGTTTTTGGCTTTTAGTTATTCCCATTTCTTTTTTTTTTCGTTTTTTTCTTCCCTTTTTTTTGTAAACCTTGTTGGAAAAAAAATCAACATTAATATTTATAATAAAAAAATAATATTTTAATAATATTATATGAATATAATTAGACTACATTTAATATTTCAATTTTCTAAACATACCTATAACCAAAATCCTCACAACATAATTATCAATCAATTATATGATCAATTGAATCTAATCTACCGTGTAAACTATATACCATATAGTAATTAATTTAATTACACTCATGTCAATTAAATTACATATTACTCATTAAGTTTATCAATTATAGATCACATACATAATAATTATAAATCTTTGCTTAGAAATTATACATGTTATTTAATGAAGACAAACAATTAAATAATTCTCTTAAATCTATTTAATTGTCTTTAAACAAATATTATAAAAATTAGACTAAATAATATAATTATAATTATAATTGGGGTAAAATTTTAGATCATCATATGGTAAAAATTAGGTTCATAAGACCTTTAGATTAATAAATTAACTAGATATAATTTTGTTCATAAAACTCGTATTTTTCATAAAGAAAAACATAAAAATTGATAAAGAAGAGAAAAATAAAAAATACAATAAATCTCTTCAATTGTAGTACCAATCTCTTATTAAATCTTTACCAAAATTGTATCTTTTAAATTTTTTGTATTTTTCTCTCTTGGCTCAAAAACTGATAAAAAATATGTTAATTTTAACTTATTAAGGATTATAGGGCAATTAGAGGGTTAAATTAAACTCAAGTGAAATCTGGACTGTTAAATAAACTTTCAGATCAAAGACAGAGATGAAAAAAAAGAAAAATTAACGGTGCCAGCCAATATGAGTATGACACATGACACGCGGGTCTTATTAGGCGAAATAGCGCGCGACGCGTGGCACAGGAGGACTGAGCTGGTCAACACATGTCGAGTCAACGTTACGTGGCGCGACATGATTTGCAATCATGGATGGCGTGGTGCAATGTTGGAAGGAATTGACGAATTGCTTTATGACACGTGACAAGACTTTTGAAAGCATGATTAACTTGAAATGAACGTCGTGTTGACACGTGACATGGTGTTGTATCGTGCTATTATGTGATTCACGCTCTCCACTTGCATGTCATCCGCATGTTATCCATGAGCTTTTTTACTTGCGTAGCGTTCATGTGTCGGTTTTTGATTGGTCATATGTTAAAAATTTATAAAAAATCTTAAAATATTTCAAAAATCATATTTTCACAATTTTTACTAAAAATTTATATTTTAATATTTTTAATCCTTAAAAATAATATTTATTGAATAAACCGAGCAAATATTAAATAAAAAAGTGCATTGATAATTTTACTTTCATAGAGCCATAAATAATACTATTATTTATATAACTTAAGAAATAGAATGTAAATTTTTTATTTTGGTTAAAACTAAAGTGTAAATTTATTCTCTTTTTTTACGTTACTAGAAGTGCTAACGTTTTAATAGGCGGCGGATTAAAAGTGTTTAAAGTATTTATTTTTCTTAATTTTAGAATTAGTCTTATCTAACTTGAAAATATCAGGACCAAATCTTCATTTTTCACATAATAGTAGAGCTAATAATATCATTTACTTATTTTAAATTTGTAATTTTGTAAATATACAATTCTAAAAATCACTTACATTTCCTGAATAGCATGATTGAGTATTGACATAAATATGCTTAATAGAATCATCCAGAAAAGTAGGAATAAAAGAGAATCTACGACTTTGTTTGCTTTCAACATCTAATAATATGATAGCTTTCTTTCTAACCATCCCATATAATATAATGATGAAGGGAGTTGCTGGGCTTTTTCAACAATTGCTTCAGTGGAAGGCATCAACAAGATAGTTACTGGTGATCTTATGTCACTGTCAGTACAAGAGCTGGTAGATTGTGATACTTCTTACAATGAAGGATGCAATGGAGGTCTAATGGACTATGCTTTCCAGTTCATAATCGATAATGGTGGTATTGACTCTGAACAAGACTATCCTTACAAAGGTGTCAACGGAAGATGCGACCAATATCGGGTTAGTACATTTTGTATAACTCTCCAAAATATAATGATACAACAAATGAGATATCTTGATGATACATTAGTTTTTTTTTTTGTGTGCAGAAAAATGCCAAGGTGGTTACTATTGATGGTTACGAAGATGTTCCTGTTAACAATGAGAAAGCATTGCAAAAGGCAGTTGCAAATCAGCCCATTGCCGTCGCCATTGAAGGAGGAGGTAGAGATTTTCAGTTATATGACTCGGTAAGCTTCTTTTAGTTAATAATAATAGACAAAAGAAGAATTAGCATAATGATGTTAATTACATTCTTTATATAAATAGATAAATAGAGTTAGAAGTCGTTTGTTATTAATTCTACCAAAAGTTATTGGGGGAATAATCAATTATATTTTTATACATTTAATAACTCTCCAAAACAATTAGAGTTAATGAGCCTTAAATTTCTAAAACTGATATCATATTAAAAGTTATTGATTAACAACTCTCCTAAAAGATTAAATTATTAAGAAAATGGTCAAATTATATTTTTATATGTTTAGGATATCTGCATAGGTCCTATAACTTTTATACAGTGGTGGTTTGTAGACTCCACCTCTAACTAGGTTAAGTTGATTCACCTTTCTCAAGCCTCGAATCTGAGATCTAGTCCTTAAGTACCTTGGATTCATAGAAGTTGATACCAATTGAAAACTTGAAGTACTTAAGGATTAGGTCTTAGGTTCGAGACTTGGAAAAGGTAAAAAGAACGCGTCAACGTAACCTAGTTAGAGGTGGAGTCTACGGACCCCCACTGTATAAAAGTTACGGAGCTCATGTAGATATCCTAAACATTATATATTTTATCAAATATAACCATTTAGCAAAGCAAAATATTGTCAGAAAAACCTAGAGAGATTACAATTTATAGATGAAAAGATTCCTTTTATTGATGATAATAAAAATAGTTTTGACTTCTCCTTTTTAGAGAAAGAAATAATAGAAAATGAGACAAAAGAATAATTTTCAAATCATGCTAATTACAATCGAATTCTCTCTATAAATATATAACCATTTAGCAAAGCAAAATATTATCAGAAAAGCTTAAGAGATTACATTTTACAGACGAAAAGATTCTTTCGTTTCCTTCTTCAATTTTATCATTTATACTTATCTCAATTAAGAGAGGATTATAGTTCTTTTAATATATAGTTAACTTCCCAATATTTTCACTATTTTGTTGCTATTTTTATCTCAATAAAAGCTTATGTTGGAAGTTTATCTCGAGTGAGAGAATGCGTATCCAAATTGGTTACTCAAGTGATTCGATGATTTTGTTTTGGCCACAAATTTTTCAGGGTATATTTTCGGGAAGATGTGGAACAGCACTAGACCATGGTGTTACAGCAGTTGGATATGGAAGTGAAAATGGTAACGATTACTGGATTGTGTTAAACTCTTGGGGTTCGAGTTGGGGTGAGAAAGGCTATATAAGAATGAAGCGTAATCTCCATAGCACATCCAGTGGTATATGTGGAATTGCTATGGAAGCTTCATACCCCATTAAGAAAGGTCAAAATCCTCCAAATCCCGGTCCATCTCCTCCCTCTCCAGTGAAGCCTCCATCAGTCTGTGACAATTACTATACATGCCAAGCGAGCAACACATGCTGTTGTGTTTATGAGTATGGCAAGTATTGTTTTGAATGGGGATGCTGCCCCCTTGAGTCTGCAACCTGCTGTGAAGACCATTATAGTTGCTGTCCTAGTGACTATCCCGTTTGTGATGTCAATGCTGGTACCTGCTTGATTGTAAGTTATATTGCTAATACTTCCTCTTTTTCTCATTATTATTTGTTAATTTTAGCTTAATTTAGGTGAATTGTAGTTCAATTCAGTTCATTTTAAATCAATTAAGCTTACTTTTAAGCTCAATTACATTTATGAAAAATAAATCATAAAGGTAAAAAATATTTATAATTTTTCAAAAAACAAAAATATTAATATAAATATTAGATTTAGATTATATTTTTGTAAAACAATACAAAATGAGAACACTATCTTTTAAATGCGTTTTTTCCTAATGACAAGTGAAATGGACCTTTTCAACTCAAGAATTAGATGAATTAATCTTAAATAAACTAAAATTATTTGATATCTTATCTTTTGGCTTACAATTAGTTTTCTTACTAAAATTTCTTTTTAAAGAGAAAAAAGATTAAAGTTATTGAATCAATCTTAAATTATTTGAGTTGAATTGAATTGTTCATTTAACATCATTAAGTACCATTAATTTGCTTACTAAAATTACATTTTTAAGAAAAAATGTTTAGAAGTAATGTGCCTAAGAGAGAGCATACAAATCTTGTCATTTGCTTACTGAAATTTCATGTTTGAAACAGAGCAAGGGCAATCCATTTGGAATCAAGGCCTTCAAACGCACACCAGCAAAACCTCACTGGGCCTTTGGAAGTTTGGGTAAAGGAAGCATCAAAGCTTGAAGCATATATATATTCCTTGGAAGGACCAAGGAATAACACCATGAGTGGTGCTTTATCATACTGCAATACTTTCATTTCCATGTCCAGAACGATGGATGATGGGGGCTATTTAAAGATTATTTCGGATGCTGATTTGTATATATGTCTATATTATTTTATCGTTGTATTTGATCTACAGAGGTTGTTAAGTTTCCCATTATCTTCTGTAAATTACTAAATTCAGTAGTAATTTAGCATTGGCATTAATGAATTGCTTTATGATTATTATCAGTTGTCCCTTGAGTTGGTTCCTTTTAATAATTATATTAGTCTAGTCACACGCACATGTAATTAAGATTATTCTAATTTCAAATTTTTCGTATGTTTAAAGTAAGCTACGTATCTTTGGGCTATCAAAATCATTACTGAGTTGGTTTCAACTTTTTATTTTTCCAAAATTTCATTAAATATTAAGAGTAAATCTCGAGTGTGATTTTGTGTTTCAGTTGTTAATTCAATTAAAAAAATGCCACGCGTAATATTTATTTAAAGATATATGCTTCTTATCCATCAATTTCTCACAGTTTCTTATTAACCTTAAACATCCAGGGAAAAAAATATTTAGTTGTTTAGTTATATATTTTTCATATAAATTTCTTATTCCTTGTTAATGTGTGTTCAAGTTTGATAGAAGAGGTATAACGAGGGTAAGAAATGGAGTTATTTGATATTTATAAAAAAAGCAATATATATATATATATATAGCAATTTGTTATAGGAGTATATAGGAGACAAATAATTTGAACGAAAGATTCGGACAAATTATTAGGGGTCCTGGTACACTCCAAGTTAATAAATTTATGTATTTTTAAGATTTAATTCCCTAAAACGTACTTAAATCCTTATTTTAAAAAAATGTATAATTTAACCTTTATATATTTTTAGAGTTATTGCACTAATATATTTTTAAACTAGAATCAATTGTATCCTCGCTCAATTATGATTAAAAATACTTATTTAATTAATCAATTATGTCCTCGTTCATTTATAATTAAAAATACTCTATTAAAATTATAAGAAAATTAATTTTAGATTAAAAAAATAATTTAAAAAAATCAAAAAGTATGAAAAAATCAACAAAAATTATACATAAAATTTATAATCATAAAAATAATATATTTTATTTTAGTTCATATTTTTATTATTAAAAAACCTCTAATATACCATTTTATATTAAAAATCGTTTAATTAAATCAACTATTTAAATTTATTTGATGTTAAATATCGTCTAATTTTTGTTAAAGATGTTATTTTTATTATTATAAATTTTAATTAAATTTTATTATCTAATTAAATATTATTCAAATATGATCATTTATATTCATTCAATTTAATATCATTGAATATTGTGTGAGTATTATTTTTATTGTTATAAATTTTAATGATTTTTTTTAATTCTTAAAGTGATCGTGCAACAAGAAAAGACCGAGACATGTATGAGTTCCTTATATAGAGTTCGTGCCACCACGTTTATAAGAAATGCTTATTTCTCGCCAAGCCGTACGACAAATTCCCAAAGATTAATTTGACATATCTTCTAACAGACACATATCTTTAATTAGACTTCCATTTTCAAACATAATTAAATATACCTTTCAGCTATTCACCATTTATTTAAATGGCAGGCAAAGACTCCTTTGAGAACACATGGGCTGACCAATGGGATTATTACAACTTTGACCCTGCAATCTATAGTGACCCAATTAACAAAAGTGCAAAGTTCAAGTACAAGGCAGATGATGGTGTTGTCAAATACAAAGCATTTGCTTCAAGGAGTTTCAAGAAGGTCAATGAAGGTACCTTCGTGGGCTTTCAATGGTTAAAAGACAAATGCCAAAAGCAAGAATCACTCCTTTGATTGTATTATATATTTCAATTTTATTATGTTGTGTTATATATTAATTCTAAATTCAATCTCTCATTTGATTCTCTTCTTTTAATAATTTTTTATTTTGTTTGAGTTTCGTCGATTTTATAGTAGATTCATATTATTTTTTGTTCTTTTATTTTTATTTTTTTTGGGTTCAATGATATTTTAAGAGATATTGGACAATTTCATTGCAATTTGTAAAATCTATATGATATTTACTAGATGCAATGGACAAAAAGGTGAAGATTTTCAAATTTAGGTGACAGAGAAAAGATGATCCTTGAAACGAGAGAAAGACAGCTGAGAACAGGCTTGTTAATTCATACACAATTTTTTATTGAAGACAAAGATTGAGACTATAGAATAGAAAATGTGAGACTGAAAGAAGATCTGCATTTTTATAGCAAGAGACGGAAAAAAGATAGTAACTATAGTACTTGTTTTATAAAATTATGTATATCATTTTAATAAATATATAAATTTAATTACATTAAAACTTAAATTAATTATATATATATATATATATTAATCCGTATTTAAAACATTTATAACTTCTTTTCTAAAATAAATTACTAAAATATTTAAAATATTATTTAAATACATGTTCCTATTTAAGGTTCTCAAATTTAGGTATTAAACTTTCACGTTCCATTTAATATCATCTTCTTTCACTTCATTTTCTCTATTTTTTTCAAACAAATTGAGGCTTAAAGGTTTGAAAAAATCGTTTATACAAAATTTTAACAAATATTATGTTTCTTTGATAATTATCATATATATTTCATATCATTTTTGTTCTATTTTTGTACAAGAATATTCATCTATGTATACTAAGAAAAAGAGAAAACCAAACCTAACATTAGCAACAACTGTACACATACAGCTGCTGCAACCCATATTTTATGGCTCCATTAACAAATTGTTTATCATTCTTTACTCTACTAAATATTGGTCTTTATCACTGCTGCAGCATGCACCACAACACACACCAACATATATGTCTCTTATGCCCAACTTGTCAAGTAAGTTGTAAAAGTTATTTGCAGACACAGATTTTGTGAGTATATCAGCCAATTGATCTTCTGATTTAACAAATGGAAGTTGAATAATCTTTTCTTCAAGATTCTGTTTGATGAAGTTGATCCATTTCAACGTGCTTCGTACGATCATGTTGAACTGGATTGTGGGAGATGGCAATGGCTGCTTTGTTATCACAAAATAAGTTCATTTCAGAGTTAGAAGTAACACCAATCTCAGTTAGAAGTTTTTTCAAGCAAAGGAGCTCACATATTCCCTTGACCATTCCTCGAAATTCAGCTTCAGCGTTAGATAAGGCAACTACTTTTTGCTTCTTGCTCCTCCATGTAACAAGATTGCCCCCCACAAAAGTAAAGTAACCAGCAGTAGATTTCCTATCCTTGATATTCCCTGCCCAGTCTGAATCTGTATATCCAACGATTTCCAATTGACCATTCTTTGAAAACATGAGTCCTTTCCCAGGGGGAGGATTTTAAATAACGAAGTATTCACATGACGGCATCTATATGGTCTTCACTTAGGCAGTGCATGAACTGACTCACGACACTCACAACATAAGCAATATCAGGTCGAGTATGAGATAAATATACGAGTTTACCCACTAACCATTGATATCTCTGTTTATCTGCTGGTACTTGGTCCACATATTCTCCAAGTTTATGATTTTGGACCATCGGAATATCGACATGTTTACAATCTAGTAATCTTGCTTCTGTCAATAGGTCCAGAGTATATTTCCTTTAGGAAAGACATATACCTTGTTTTGATCTTGTTACCTCAATGCCTAAGAAGTATCTGAGCCCTCCCAAGTTCTTCATTTCAAATTCATTTGACAGTTGTTCTTGAAGCCTAGAGATTTCTTCTTTATCATCCCATGTAATGATCATGTCGTCTACATAGACTGTAAGAGCTGTTATTTTTCCCAATTGATGTTTTAGGAAAAGAGTGTGGTCAGAGTTGCTTTGTTGAAACCCATATTTCCTCATTGTTGAACTCAACCTACCAAACCATGCTCGAGGTGATTGTTTTAGTCCATACAATGCTCGTTGTAGTCTACATGTAATTTCTTTTCCTGATGTAACAATATATCTTGGTAGGATATCCATGTAAATCTCCTCTTCAAGGTCACCATGAAGGAAGACATTTTTTACGTCAAGTTGGTGCAATGGCCAATCTAAATTTGCTACAAGAGATGACAAAACTCTAACAGTTTTTAGTTTAGCCACAGGTGAGAAGGTTTCTTGATAGTCTATACCATGTTTCTGTGTATACCCTTTTGCTACAAGCCTCGCCTTGTATCGATCAACTGACCCATCTTATTTATACTTAATGGAGAAGATCCACTTGCATCCTACCATCTTCCTCCCTTGAGGTAGCTCGCTTAACACCCATGTGTTATTCTTCTACAATGCCTCAAATTCTTCTTTTATAGCTTGAGCCCAGTTTGGATCAGATAGGGCTTCTTCAACGCTACTTGGAATTTTACATGAGGAGAGTGCTTGTGCAAATTCCCTTATAGGTTCTTATAATCCTTGAGTAGATACATAATTGGCTATTGGATACTTGGATTGTCGTTCTTCTCTGTCTGGAGAGTATCGATTCGGAGGTTTTCCTCGATTGTGTCTGAAAGGTAGAACATAACCAACAAGTGTATCTATAGCATTAGTTTGTAAAGGTGTGATAGGATAGCTTACCTCAGGAGTATTTTCAACAGAAGGATCATTGGATACTATAGAGTGGAGGGGTGCATCAACCAATGCATCTTCTGGAGATTCAGTCACTAGTTCAGATTCAATTCTGAGAAGTTCAAGTTCGGGTCTAGGTACTGGCTCATCCATATTGTTGGCATTATTTGAGTATGTCGGATTGTTACTAATGTCTACTACTTCAACATCAAGACAATTCCGTTCTTCACCATAACTCTCCCCCTGAAAAGGGTAATTGGATACTGATGATGGGAAAAACCATTCAGATTCTAGGAAAGTGACATCCATGGTAATGTAGATTCTTTTAGTAATAGAATTGTAGCATTGGTATCCCTTTTTTGTACGCCATATCCCAAGAATACACATCGTACATCATATGGATCCAACTTAATTCATTGATTTTTATGGAGGTGGAGGAAGCATCAAAATAGTAGGCAAGGGAACATGATCAGATAGCACCTTTAATGGAGTCTAAAATTGTAAGGTTTTTGTGGGCATACAATTTAGTAGATACACAACTGTAGTAATAACATCACTCCAATATCTACTAGGCATATGTGCACCGATTAGTAAGGCCCGAGCAGTTTCTAAAATATGCCTATTCTTCCTCTCTAAGGTCTTATTCTGTTGTGGGGTTTGTGAACATGAGGTTTCATGGAGAATGCCATGATTGTCCAAGTATGTCTGAAATGGTTGATTAACATACTCCCCTTCATTATCAGACTTAAGAATCTTAATTTTTTCATAAAATTATATCTGAACCATGGTATGAAACAAGTGAAACGTAGAAAATACTTCATATTTATGTTTGAGAAAATAAAGCCATGTCATGCGTGTACAATCATCAACAAAAATTACAAACCAATGATGACCCGATGACGTAGTGATCGGGAAAGGTCCCCAAACATCAGAATGTACTAAAGCAAAAGGAGTCATACTTTTATTCATGCTCATAGGATAAGACGCTCTATGACTTTTTGCTAAGATACAAGTATCATATTTGAAATCCGAGTGTGTAATATTTGAAAATAAACTAGGGAGTAGGTGCTTTAAATACCCAAATGATGGATGCCCAAATCGACAATGACATAACCAAATCTGTCGTTCCTTGTTACCAATGGTATGTTGCATGTGATTGGCTCTTCCTGAACTGAGGTCATCCACATAATATAACCCTCCCCTCTTAGTACCACGCCCAATGATCTCCTTGGTGAGAATATCCTATAGAAGACAAAAGGTAGAATACACAAATACTACATAGTTAAGATCGGAAGTGACCTGACTTACAGACATTAGTCTGTTTGAAAGAGAGGGAACAAGTAATGTATTAGATAATGATAATGAAGGAGATAAAGTCATTGTTCTAGCCCCTGTAACTGGATAAGTGATCCCATTGGCATTGGAAACACGGCTCCGTCTCGACTGGGTTGTATTATAGAGATCTTTTGGGTCAAATGTCATATGATTTGTAGCTCTAGAATCTAGAATTCAATCCTCATTATCACTACGAGTAGAGATGTGAAATGCTTTACTTGAAATACTTGGATCCTGGGAAGATTCGGCCTGAGGAATAAGGGATAATGATGCACTATTGGTAGCCACAATGGTTCGCCCAGTGGTTTCCAGTTTCTTTCGTGCTTGAAGTGTCAATAGACGGTGGATTATGGTGTCCCTTGACCCCTTTGAAAGTCATAACTGCTCCGGGTGTCGTATCTACACCCGTGATCATCACGAACTGCCGGACCTCTTCCCTACGGATGAATCCATAGGCATGTTCCACCATAGGGAATGGTTTGATTTGAAGCACATCACTTCGAGTTTTATCTAGTCTGTCATCAAGTCCATCGAGGAAGGTATACACTCGATCTTCCTATATGATGGAGTTGTATTTTTGTATGTCAGTCGCACACTCCATTGGATTAGGACGACGGAAATCAATTTCTCTCCACAACTCTTGAAGGTCATTGTAGTATTTTTCAATGGATCCACCCGTCTGCTTTATATGAGTAACTCGATGGCGAAGATCATACACTTGAGACGTGTCTGTCCCATCATAGTAGGTGGTAGCAGCAGAATCCTAAACCTGTTTCGCAGTTGGGAATCGAATAAAATTTGCAATCAAGAAGGGGTCCCTCGAATTGATCAATCATCCTTTGACAATGGCATTTTCAGTGCACCATCTCCTAAATGAGGGGTCGGTTTCAGCAGGTTGAGGAAAATCCTCATTAATATATCCCAGTTTGTCTTTGCCAGAGATATACATCTCCACCACCTAGGACCACAAGGCATAGTTAGATCCTCCCAACTTGATACTAATGGAAGTAGTCGACGCTTCAGTTAGCGAAGGTTGTGAGGTGGTTTGAGCTCTAGTCAAAACTTCTGTCATTTTTGTAGTCAACTCATTCAATATGGAGTTGGTGGTTAAATCTATAGATTCTGCCATGAATCTATCACTTCTATTTTTTACACCATCCACTATATATATATATATAAACAGAATGTAACCCTAATTTTTTTCCCAAATTCGTGCAGCTTCTTCTACTGTGTTCCTTAATTCGCGCAGCTTCTTATACTGCGTTTTTCGACTGTGTCCGAGCCAATCATTTCTTTCAGCTGCTGTGAAGCCATAATTGCTGAAGGCTTGTGATGCTATAATGTTCTACCAAGCTGCTTTCGGAGCTGGGAGGTCAGTCGTACTTTAAACCCCAAGCGCAAGGCTGATCAGAGTAGCACAACTTTGTTGGGGCTTTTATTTGTCACTTGGGTTCTCGGACTGGCTATGATCTTTGTTCTTCTTCAAATTCTTGCCATTGGCCTGGTATATTCACAGGTTGCTTATGAGATTCGTGGAAGAGAAATCGGTAGTGGAAGTTTTGCAACTATCTGTTTAGCCACGCCCAGAAAAACTTCTTCTGAATTTCCTTCGATTATGGCAATGAAATCTTTGGATAAGTTTGGATACAAGACGTTATTGAACGAGAGAGAATTTCGTAACGAACTTGGAATTTGCCCAGAAATCATATGTTGTTTTGGCTATGATTCTAGTGTGGAAAAGGGATATTTTCGAAAAAAGAATCTTATTCCTTGAATAACACTTCGAACTGTTTATATGATATTTTGTGGGTTCTTTGTAGCAATGCTTCCATTTATTGGAGACATAAGTAGTGTGGTAGGAGCTATTGGCTTCGTACCTCTAGATTTTATACTCTCAATGCTTCTCTACAACAAGACACCAAATAACCAGTCAAATACTCACAGATTAACACAATTTGTTGAGCGTTCGTACACTAGATCAAACCAGTTCAGAGAGGAACATAAATCAGCGTAGCACACCATATCAAACCAATGTAAGTGAGAACAGAAATCAGTTTATTTCCAGCGTAGCATGTAGCTATTTTATTCATTAGGACAACATTAACTTTGCTCTGATACCATGACAAATATTGTGTTTCTCTGATAATTATCATATATATTTCATATCATTTCTGTTCTATTTCTTTACAAGAATATTCATCTATGTATACTAAGAAAAAGAGAAAACCAAACCTAACCCTAGCAGCAGCTGTACACATACAGTTACCGCACACCCATATTTTATGATTCCACTAACATATTGTCTATCTTTCCTTACTCCACTAAACAGTTACCGTACACCCATATTTTATGATTCCACTAACATATTGTCTATCATTCCTTACTCTACTAAACATTGGTGTCTGCCACTACTACAACATGCATTACAACACACACCAAAAGAATCGTTATAGCAATCTACCCCATTTCACATTCTATTACCGTGAAAAAATGGCCATTGACAGTGGCTTTTGATGAAAACCAACAATGTTGTTCAACTATATTAAGGGTGTTTTAATTTATTTTTTTATTTTTAGCTTAGATTTTTTATTGAGCTCATTAGGCGATGATGACAATTTCATGCAAACATGAATAACATGACACGTGTAACTTATTTAATAAATATATCAAAAATAAAATAACACAAGTTAATCCTTTTAATATATATTTCTATTAAGTTAAATTTGGTTCCAAAATTAGATAAAAAAAATAATTTAATTTAATTATTTATGTTTGCGTTTTCCATGACAAAAAAAATAAACTACTACGAAAATATCAAATTATCTAATCTGCTCTATTTTACGTAACTAAATAACTGAGATGCATTTATCTCTTAAATTAATTTAAAATTTAGAAAATGTGACTCTAAAATTTCTATATTTATTCTAAAAGCATCATTTAAATCTTACACTTTTTTTATAACAATTTAATATTATTGTTATGAAAAAATAACTACATAATAACAAATAATTATTTTTTATATTTTTATTTACTTTTGTTTAATTTTTCTTAAATTCTTTTAATTACAATTTATTTAATTTATAATAATTTCTATCTAATATAATTAAAAAATAAAACAAAAAATAAATATAAAATTTAAATATCATTTTTACAATAAGTAAAAAACTCTTAAGATATTTTTTTCATTAATTTGATCCCCAAAATACATAAACCGATCTCTAAACGACGAAAATTTATAATTTAAACATCAATTTTTCAATTATGTGATAATTAAGTATAACACCGTTAAATCAATTTAACAAAATATATAATTTCGGATTAAACTTGTCAATTTATGAACATTAGAGATTAAATTTAATAATACCTTGTATAATTATTGACAAAGACGAGCAAACTAAAATCATTACCTATGTGACAAAGTACATTATATACATTTAAAGCTATCAAGTCCATCTGGTATTCTTCTGACCATTAAAAAAAATGTGGAACCGTACGAAACAATATATGAACGTTGGCAAAATTCTATAGTTGTTTGCCACGCTGGCAATTCAGCTTACATGGTTATTATTTTCTTGAGGCAGATACCACCAATCTCCAGTTATCTGGACCACATTGTTGCAGGAAGATTAAAGTAATCGATCCCTTGCTGAAAAAATGGTGAGAATGTCCAATAAATCTCATACCAGGTTGAAGGTAAAATATAATTTCAATATTTGATACAATTCAAACCTTAAATAGCATACATATACAGATAGTATCTAATTAATTTACCCCAATATATATTTATACATAAGCTATTTGGCCTCAATATAACATTTACATTACAATGTAGAGGTTGTACTGTGTACCTTAGTTTATGCACACCTAACATGCCATATTGGGCTAATTTGACTTAATACTGAAACACGTTATGACATGACGTCAGTCACGATGCAATCAAGCACATGGGACCATCATGTGACGACTTTACAGAGTTAATTTCTTATTTTTGTTCCCTGAAACTGTCTCACCCCTTGCTGATCTGAAACTTCAACATGACTCTTCCCTCTTAGTTTATAAGAATTCCTTCCCAAGAAAATGAACTGTTCTATGCCCTACAGTGTCCCATGAAGCTTTGGTGTGTTTGACTGCATGCTGGCAGTTAATTTCTAAATCAACATTGGTCACTGTGGTTATAATTGCTAAAAACTGTTAGGTCATGTGTGATACACATGACAGATAGGAATAGTAACGGGAATGATTAAGGTATTCTTGTATTTGGTTTGACCGTTAATTTAAAGTAAAATATAAAACATTCCAATAATAACAAGAATGCTTATTCCTCTCACACCTCTCATAAATACACTGAAATTCTCTATTTTTCTCAAATATTTGTATATTATTATTTTTTCATTTAAAAATCAAAAAATTCTTATTTTCTAATTTTGTTTCATTATTAATTTTATAAATTTTATTTTAATATTTATCATTATTTTGATTTCACTGCTTAAACAAAAATAATAATAGTAACATTTTTTTTCATTGAATTTTATTCTTATTATCATTCCCATTTTCATTACGTTTTCGTTTTACAAACCAAACATGAACTTATAGTTTAAGTTACTCATCAAATCAATTGAAAGTTCAAGTATGAAATTTAAAATTGGGTGCAAAAATTTGTCTAAGTTAGTATTAAACTGATACTAAAAGCTAAACGTTAACTTTTTACTATTTTGCAAATAGTAATTTTTAGCAGGAGCAAAAACAGTTAAACTTCCATTAAGGAAAAACGTAATGACTAAAGACTATGAAATAAATTGTTATATGGAGACCACTCACTTGAGTTCATCAGCAGGAACTTTTCAGTCCTCATCAGTATCATAAACGACAGCCATTCGACGATGAGTAGTAGTTTTCCTTGGAGGGGAATCCTCATCTGAATCAATCCCTTTGCGCTTTAGATTGTGTTCCTTCACTTTAATCCTTTGCTTAGGATCCTATAAAACATAAAAGAAAATTTTAATTGATATGAATGTATGTAAGCATTAGGGGAAAAAAAAGTTCAAAACTCGCAAATCAATGCTTATTTTATTTTACTTAACAAGGAGAAAACAATGACAAGAAACAAGCTGAATCAGTTGTCAATTCGTTCAAGCAAGGAAGTTACAAAAAATTGAGGTTGTCTTTTTCCTGCCATTACTTGTACAATTTGCTCCCATTACAGCAAAGTTCTTGATTAAATATTAATTTAGATGGTTATGCTTGAAGTACAGTCACATGTCAGAAGACGATAAGAATGTAGCTGATACGTGATATGCCAGGAAATGCTTTTCATTGGAGCCCCTCAGACTAAATTAAGGGTTGATCTTGGTCTTCAGAACCTCAACTCAGTCAGTGTTCTTATTTCAGTGTCGAATATGTATGCAGATACAGAATTTTGCATCGGCAGATAATGGGGTGTGTTGTCACTGAGAGAAACTTGATAAGTCCAATTAGACATTTGTTAAATGTTAAGTTAAAAATGAACGACAAAGGCTCTAACCAATAGCCATTATAATTCAAAACTAACAAAGGCAATCAATTCTTATAAAAATAGAATAAAAGCAATCAAGACATCCCCGAATATGAATGGAGCTGATAATACATCTACCAAAAAGAAAGTCAAATTGCGAATGAATCACTTAAACAGCTGCATAACTTCAGAAACAAAGTTGCTTACTATTTATTACCAATGCCAGAAAGAGTAGGCCTAAGTCGGAGAGCAAAAATATAATCCAGCATTATAACTCCATGACTCTTCCCAATATAAGGGTACTCAATAGACAAGTGCAAGCATATGATGTATTCATTTATATCTGATGCATGCAGAGTTACAAACACATTGAAAGAAACCAAATCTAAAAAAATCAAAAGACTTTCCCTGTTCTCTTTCTTTAAGACAAGTCCAAAGGCAATATTATTACAAAATAATCTTGTTTGTAATAAACAACTTACTAAAAGAAACGAACAAAAAAGAATAAAAAAAGAGAGAAAGAGAGAGCCATATAAAAAAATAAAAAAAATATAAAGTCTAACACATACCTCATCCTCCTCATCCTCCTCTGATGCTTCATTCATTTCTGCCTCCTTTTCATGTTCTTCCACGTCTTCCTCTTCTTCATACTCTGGCTCCTCCTCAACCCTTCTACGTGGAGGGGATCTCTCATCTTCTTGTCCATCACTTTCATATTCAGACTCACCTCTATCATTATCAGAGAAATCCACTTGATGGTGAGAAGATTTTCCAGCTGAAAAGGATGATTTGCGAGGCATGTCTTTTATTCCCTGAGACTGAATTTACAGGACCAAGTGGTGGGCAGCTATTAAAAAAGTCCAACGTGCTTACCAAGGAATATAGTTGGAATTCAAATCACATACCTTCTTAGCATTTAAAATGCGTTTTTCTGCTCGGGATTCAACTTCCAAATCTTCCTCAAATCGCTGACGGGAACGACGAGAATCGTAATAATCTGCTTCATCATCCTGGAATGAGTGGAGGTGAAAAATCACATAGTTTTAATATTACTTATGGAAAAGACATTTAAACCTATTATCTAAATACATAAAGGTCCGCATCTTTTTTTAATAAGTACGAAGTGGACCAGTAATCCACCTACAGAAGGGAGAACCAAGCTTTCCTAAATAATAGTTACATGCCATATCCCTTCCACATCTCAAAAATGTTGGAAGAAAATTCACCAATCAAAATGGACGTAAGGAATTCAGTTCTACCTCATCAAGAGCATCTTCCAAGAACCCAGGTGAAAGTTGGCGCCTCCTATCCACAAATGGGGTATACTTTTTGTTTACCTTTTCCTTCTTCTTGCTGAGGAGCCAATTAGCTCTTATTGTTTGACTTTCAGCCTATAAAATCGTGTATAAAAGGTAAGATGCCATCCTGTGACACTCAATTAAAAAGTGCACATTTATACAACAGTTATACCTTCTCTTTCTCTTCCTTTTCCCTCTCAGGATCAATGTCTGTAATGCAGTTTTTAACCTTGTACACTTTTTTATGTCGTGAATCAACAATAGCAGTCAAGAGCCTGTGAGAATTTGATGATAAGGATGATGGCCTAAACCTCATCTTTCTCAATAGCCTTCCTTGTGATTGGAGGATTCCCTGCAAGTATGTAAATTTAGGATTCGAGAATAAACACTACATGAATGATATAATTACTGTTGATTACAATAAATTAAGCCAATTGCTAGAAGATCTCAAATATGATCAACACTTGGTCAACCAATCTATGCTTCTGGACTAGAACTTAGAAGTAAAAGCTTCGAATTAAAATCACTTGGCTGCTGTGGAACCAAATTCATTGAACTGAATCCACTTAATTTGTAGTCCATTTTAAAGGCAATTGAAGTTCATTAATTATTACAATTCTTTTCCAAAAGCAACATATACTGTAATTTATTTGGCTCATTTTCAACTGGTAAGAGGCAGAGGAGACCAGGAGGAACTAAGATCAATGATAATCCATAGAAAGAGAGTTCCCGGTCAGATTAGAAAGGACATCGAAAATCATGAACTAACTCCTCAACCTATCAGCACTATGAACAAAGCAGAAAAAAGTGAGGACCAACTAAGAAGAAACTACAGATGTTTAAACATGCTTCACTATCTCAGTAACTGAGATCAAAAACTTCAACACTGCACTACACAAAGAGGAAGGTGCACTGCAAACAAATAAAAATTTCATTAACATATTATAACAGTTTAATGGAAGGTATGCTAACAAAACTAGCTAGACGGCCGGCATTGAACAACACTTCAATGAGAATATTAACCACCATGTAATCAATAAAAAATTAATTGGATTGATGACCAAACATCAGAACTGTTAAGAATTAAGATGGTAAGCAATAGAAATAGGAAATAGAAATAAACAAAGTACAACTGCAGAAGTCATCAACAATTATCTGCAGAAGTCATCAACAATTATCTGCAGAAATAAATAATTTCCCAGAAGTTCAATTGTTCTAATACTCAAAAGGAAGAGAAGCAATAAGTAACGGTATAATTCGCCTTGGTAAATTGTAGATTGGAAACAAAGACTTAAACATATTGCACCTCGGCTAAATTTGAAAAACAAGAAAGCATGATAAATGTCCAAAAAATTAAAAATGAAGTTAGAAGTCACCTTTTGGTGCCTCAGAAAAAGGTGTGCTTGATCATGTTGTGCATCTTGCACGGATATATCTAAAACCTCATTCCCGATTAATAATTGCATGCTTCCATCAGACCACTTCACAAAGCGTGCATTGCTCTCATGCTGCAATTCACACATGTAGGTAAAAACACTGGGTAGAAGCCACACGAGAATAACATTGAAATGCAAGGCACAACGACTTACTATACTGAATTCATATCGATGAGGATAACATAGATGGGAATATTAATAGAGATAATTAGAACAAAACAACACATGGCATACACACCATTTTTCCCTAAATCATATGCGTCATAAAAACACTTTTTAACACAAAATATCACAATTTACATTGAAGTTTAGCAAATTCCAAAATAGCTCGATCCAGTCATAATATAAACCATTGACCATCGTTAACACAGCCAGTGCTGACTGGTTGGTTGCTGGCCATCGACCGATCAAACTCCAAAGATGACCAAATATTGAAATTTACTTCATCTTTCACATCTTCTACTTCATCTTACACATTTTTCTGAATTTGATATGATGAGTCAACTTCATTTGATGAAGTTTATTTCATCATCTTGTAGAGCAAACTTCATAAGCGTTCATTCAGTGAAACCAACTTCACATAGTGAAGTAATATTTTACTCAAAGAATTTCATCTCCTACTTTTATGGGCATGCATCACTTTGAAAAAGGGAAAAGAGAAAAGTGGACCTTCAAAAATTTGTGTTAGTATGAGAAAAATTCCATATTAATATGTTTCAAAAACCCAACACCACAACAACAAAAAAAACTATGTGAATGTAAACAGTCAAAAAATCACTACATATAAAGTTCTCGTCTTTATCTTTTAAAACATTTCCAAAACACCATACATGGAAAGATTCAAACCCTGACTTCAAATGAGACTACAAAAGAAATAGACATCAAAACAACTGTTCAAAATGAAAATCACACCATCAAATGGAACTAATTAATGCAAATGATTGTGTCCTACCATGACAAGCACAGAGGAACATTAATAGGTAGCCATAATGGTCCCTTCACCATTTCACAAATTAATTCCAGATTATACATACAAATGCTACAGAAATATATTACAGAAAATCATAAGGCAAAAGGATTACCTAAGCAAAACAAAAGCAAAAAAAAATAGAAATTAATGGAACGGCTTAAAAAGAATGTAAGCTCAAGCATTGGAGCGGCTTAAAAAGAATGTAAGCTCAAGCATTCATGCCGCATTTATAAGAATGCATGATCGGTATATGTTGGAAAGTAATTACCTACTAAGGAATAATAGTTATCTAATGGTTAAGATTTAAGTATTTTACTATTATCCAAAGTCTTAACCCTGTTAAGTTTGTAAACCTATAAATAAAAGATATAATCTCTTATTATGGTACTACCAATTAATAATGAATTTATTTACTTTTCTAATCCTTCGTTCTAAGATTTTTAAATTTCTCCACATGGTATCAAAACAGTTCGATCCTAAACACAATTTATCATTTTCTAAACTCTAGACTTTGTGCTTCCTTACTCCTCTATTCTTCGATTGTTTTTCCTTTTCTCTCTAAAGCAATAATATTATTTCCCAACTGGCTGGTAAATTTTAGTCTTTGTGCTTCATTACTACATGAATAAATTTGAAGACTCATGCCTCTTAAAAAAAATCAAAATTTTAGTCTTGATGGTTAATATATATATATATATAAAATCTCCCACAAAGATATCAAGTTCTCCTAAGCACTCTTAGGGACTTTACTGTGTCTCCCCTACATTATTAAGAACTCTTTTTTTAACTATCTAATTACTCTATCATCTCTTTAGAGCTCTCTATTATTCTATTGTTCCAGTAATGGGTTTAGAAAAATATTATCTTTTGTGACGATTTATTACTCATTTAATATACAACTGTTCTCAAGAGTGTGTAGGAAGTCATATTTAGAGCTCATTTGGATTAAAGGCTTAACTTCAAAAACAAGCGTATTGCCCAAGCAACTATACAATATTCAAATGATTGTGGCTATTTATATTAATGTCTTATGTCAATTTTCGTGTCTTTATTTATGTAACTTTTTTATTGTTAATTGTCAGTGTCCAAGTTGAACACAGGCAGTATCCATGTCCAACATGAAGGGAAGTGTTGGAAAGTAATTATCTATTAGTTAATAGTTATCTAATGGTTAAGATTTATATATTTACCTTAGAGATAAGATTTAAGTCTTTTATTATTATCCAAAGTCAGTCATATTAAGTTTGTAAGCACGTAAATAAAAGATATAATCTCTTTTTATTGTACTACAAATTAATAATGAATTTATTTACTTTTCTAATCCTTCATTCTATAATTTTTATATTTCTCAACAGCATATATTGTCTTTTGCTGGCCAGATCTCATGACGTACTTGAAATTAACAATAGATGCTGAAAGCTTAAATTGTAGCACATGCTTTGAATTGACGAAAACATGCATCAGGCATATAGAACAACAAAGTGAGTCATCGTCTGAATTCATAATTAACTAGTTCTCTTTCTTTCACTTTTGCCTAAAGACAAATTCTAAAAGCACGCTCCTTTCATCTTGCACCCACTATTTAATTAAAACTTAAATTACAATAATAACCATATATGAAATTACTGAAAACTCTATTACCTTACCTATTAAATAATTAGTTATTTCCTAAGAAGCAACTCCATAAAGTATTTTTTAAAAGTTGTCAAATTTAGAACTTTTTTTTTTTTAAATTAATTGACCAGTAAATCCTAAGCCTTCATGGAAGAAGATGCAAGCACCAAGGAGACCATAGATAATCAAAAATCAAGTTCCTGTGGTATGATTTCATCGACTTTGCTTACGTTTTATTCGCATTCCCTCCTTGTATTGTTTTTTAGTCGGTTGTTTCTTAAATGTCAATCTGCAAGGATTAACCTTAATAGTACTGATTGCATAACTATTGATTATTTTGATTGAGTTGGTGTTCTGCAATGAGTACTGTTTATCATATATATTTTTGATTTGGTATATTGTTTTGTTGATGTGCTTTAATTAGCTGTCAGGAATTTGGGGTTACTCTCATGTATTTTTCTCTTTATACTTACTATAAAAACCTAATATCAAGATTGATGCTTTAATTTGCTCTGAGCACAACTCTCCAGCTAGCATCATTTAGAAAATGGTCAATAACTGAAGCAAATATTTCAAAAAATGATAACAATAGATTTCATCAGATTATGTATCCTATTCCCTATTAATTAATTAGATTAGCTTTAGATGGGTACTTTGAGAAAACAGTTAATTATTTAATATTTAGTCAACTAATCAGACTATTAGGCTCATGAGGCACATTTTTGGAAATATTTGGTTATTTCAAGTGTGCCTAAAAATTATAACTTTCTAAATTTGATTAAGGGTGCTTTGAGTAAGAGTGTGCCTTGAGGCTAAACGTGTGCGCCTTAAATTACCCTCGCCCAAAGGAAAAGGATGGTACTAAAATATGGAGCCTAGAGAGCATGGAGTTTACAGTCAATGCTACATCAGCAGAAAAACAAGGGCATTACCAATACTTTATAAAGCTCAGTTCTTATTCCAATAAAATTATCACAAATTTCTATGTAAGAAGTGAAGATTATACTTTCAATAAACCGTACACCTATCCTAAAAGGCACAAATTAAACATCCAACAGAGCTACAACAATCCAAGGGTTGTGAGAAAAATTGATCATCATATTTTAGTTAACTATACTACAGGTAACTTTAAATATATTGCATATTAATAATGATTTTTATTGTCAATTTAACAATTTGAAAATTTGAAAATTTTAAATTCTAGTTTTTCCTTCTATCATTGGCCAAACTTTTGGGAACTTTAAGTTTACTATTATTTCTGTCAACAGTCAGCTAACATTGTCAATTAGGTCATGCTCACCCCTGCCCTGTCCTTGGCGCAAAATCAATTTGCAGAATATCATAGAGCTGGTATTAAACTGGTACTGCATCCTGATAATAGTATGTGGCAGACAAATGCAAACAACAGCAGTAATATAGAAGTACAAAGACAAATCCAGTACAAAAAGGGATTTACAAGTTCACTACTTCCGGCAAAAGGAGCCATTTATTCTGTTTATTTTCAACCAATGCACTTTAGTCCTTTGCTTATATACACATGCACACTGTACCACTTACACTCCTATGTAACTCAATTTACACGGGTATGTAATTTCAGTTAAGTGTCCTTGCATGCGCTTTTTGAAAAGGAAATGGACATAAGTGCAACATTGAAAAGAGAGAGACAAAGGAATTAGATTGTTCCATTGGCAACAAAAAAGGGACAAAAGTGCCCCCGTCACCCAAAAGAAAATCCATGCAGATGAACGAACTGAAACTTTTTCAAAAAAATAAATATTGATGGCACCTATGTTGCTTAAGCAAGTAAGTCCATGTACACAGCCATTTAACCATGCACAAGCATTTGTGCATTTATAATGGACTGAAGTTTTTTAGATACTTACGGATAAGATGCCATCAGGATTTCTGACAGTTCTCCATCGAACAATATTATTCTCCATGCGTATACGTTTCCTAGATTCAGAGTCATCAGTCACAAATGTATCTTCCTCCACATATGTCTTTGGGTCGAATGGCTTTGGGTCAATGCCCATGATGTTAGAAACTTTGATCATGTTCATCTACAAAAGGTCAATATTTTGATATAAGAGTCTGCCCTGGGTCAAATATTGTAACATACATCAACTTTCCCATTAGCAACATAAATTTGGAGATACTAAAAACAATCAGACAGCAAAGGATAACCACAAGTCAAAAGGCCAAATTGTCAACCAATGAAAAACGAACTACATGTAAATAATGAAAGAAAAATGAACAAAATGGTACCAATGTTAACATGGATGTATGGAACAATAAAATGTACATTATTATACCGTTACAGGTGTAGAATTGCCAACCATTAGGAATAACTTTTGAATTCCGTTAAGTGAGTTTCAAGCATATTCAAGAGTTAATGATTCATGCATTTAGTGCTTTTAGTTTTATGTAGTTTAGTATTTTCAATTTTTCTATTAACTTTTTCCATTCATCAATCTATCCAGGTTTTGAATTTGGACTGGACACTTCAACGAATGGATACAAAAAATTCCTTTTTAAAATGAAGAATTAAAAGTATTTATAACTATGCCACCAAGATTCTGCAAAGATGGTGAAAATATGGTGTAAACTGCGAAAGTAATTATATGACCTCAAATAATCTCCCATAGCATGGTTTGATAAATTTATAAAAGTGATAACAAGAGTCCCAATAGGAAAATAAAAACACAATGTTTTTTTAGTACACTAGAAATGGAAGAAAAAACAATCTTACCGATCTGCATTGATGATATAATCCTAACTAGGGACAACATAGAAGAAATTGGAAGACTAAAGAAAACCTTGACTACAGAATTTGAGAGAAATGCAATATTTCTTGGGAATTGAGGCTACAAGATCAAATAAAAGAATTAGTATCTCTCAACATAAGTACATCATCAATCTTCTCACTGAGATTGGAACGTTTGGGTAAAAACTAAGTGATACTCCAATTGAGACTAGAAAAATGTCAAAAGAGTAAAGAGAGCCAGTGAACAAAGATAGGTAACAAAGATCAGCAGGAAAGTTGGTATATTTTTTTCACACAACCATACATGCATTTCCCAAAAAAAAGCTCATTTTGAAGTTATTTGCAAGATTCTTAAGTATCTAAAAGAGCCACCTAGCAGAGGTTTGTTCATTAAGAAAAATGAAAACAACGGGATATAAGTCTTTACCAACGCAGACTATGCTAATTTAGTAAAAGATAAAAGATCCACTACCGGTTATTATATCTTTGCATTTGAGAATTTAATGACTTAGAGTAAGAAGCAAAACATGGTGGCTAGAAGCAGCGTCGAAGCTGAATTAGGGCAGTTAAGAGATTTATGAAGCATTATAACTAAGAAATCCTCTTTAATGAACTTCAGGATGAACGTCTCCAATTAAACTTTATTGTGATAATAAGGCGACCATTAATATTTCTCTTGATCCAATAACATGACACAACCAAACATGTAGAAGTGGATAAGTATTTCATCAAAGAAAAAGTGAAAGATAGGACTATTTGCTTGACTTATGCTCCAATAAAAAAACAAATTGAAAATATCTTCACCAAAAGACTTCCTTCAGGCCTTGTACCTCTACGCAACATTATTCCATCAGGCTTTCGCCTATTGTGGAAAATTCTCCACTGCTACCTCCTGTAGGAGTTTGGGTCGTGTCTCAGTCCCAGTGTGACTGATCATCGCCTTGGTAAACTATTGCCTCACCAACTACCTAATCAGATGCAAGCCAAAACTTTGATAATTTCATTTACAAGTTGGATATGATCAACATTTTTTATCCAACTTGAGGAGGTGTTGACTTCCAAGATTAAAAACTAAAATCCCAAATTAATGGAGATTTGATCATGATTGATTATGTTTAAATTAAGAGATTTTATTAATTAGGAGTTTATTTAGTAATTATAAGGTTTCCATATTTTATAATTTTCTTAAACTACAAATATGTAACACAACTCTATAAAGATATAACAAATAAAATTTCATATCATATCAGTTCATAGCAAGTCTTTACTAGGTGTGATGCCTATGGACTCTAGATGCCTTGTTTCATTTTCTTATGGTACTTAACGCACTCATCTTAATCGTTGGCTTTATACAGAGGGGTGCATCATTTTGGAAATGAAAACTCTTACACTTTCATAATTAACAACAAAAGGGTTGTTCTTAAACCAATAATTAACAACAAAAGGGCTGTTCTTAAACCAATGACCATACTGATATGGAAAAGTATTAATCAATCCAAGAAAGAGTCTGAGAATTCTGATACGCTGCCTCCCTTCTCCCCTCCAAAAAAGTAATTAGAGATATTCTCTACTCAGCCCTTGGAGACAGTGATATTGCAATAGATACCAAAAGAACGTAAAGAAACATTACCAAACTTAAAAAGAAGGCAAAGAAAGAGTGCCAAATTTTAAAGAACAGAAGAACTCATTTGATGAGCCTCGTAGAGAGACCATTTTTTTCGGAATCTGGTTTGAAAAGAAAATTGGTTGAATTTAGCAAATGGAATGCAATTATGGTTCATGTACAAATCCCTAAAAATAGTTTTAAAAATTCTCAAACAATATGTCCTCAACCAGCTTCGAAATAGGAAGACGCTAAATGTTTGGTCCCCTAATTCTTTTCTTTTGTTATTGGTGCACCTTAATCCCCAGTTTTGAAAGGGTGCACTATTACTTTCCTAGCAACTAATGCACTTAATGTCATTTGAAACATTAATTGATTTTAAAAGAAAAATACACATGTATGAAGGGCAATGGAATCTTTTTTATTGCTAATTTACCCAAACTTATCCAATTAGGACATATATGTTCATTAAAATTTAAAAGTTTAAGGTTACTTGTGAGTCAAAAAAGCAAGTTTGGGTACCTATGTATTATCTTGATCAATGTTTGGCTAATTTAGATATAAAAAGACTCCGTTGCCCATCTCGCGTTTGTGTTTATAATTATTTTTATAATTTTGCAAATCAATTAATATTTCAAATGATCTTAAATGCACCAATTTTGTAAGTTAGGGTATTAATAGTGCACATTTTCAAAAGTTGGGGAATAAAGTGAACTAGTAGCAAAAGAAAGGGGGGGTAAATCTGAAACCAAACCAGACATTGCACCTCCACAAGAAAGGGACATCAAGAGTTCTGGTTAGGTGGAAAGGAAACCACTTTTGGGTTTTAACATGTGAAAAGGCTTAAGATTGTGAAAATTCAACAAATAATTAAGTGTGCCACAAGCTTTCTGCTGCCATCAACTTAATGGCCTCAAGGTTCTCTATGCCCATCATTTGGAATTGCGAAGAATTGCCACATTGGGAATGACTTCTGAAATATATCCAAGAGTCAATGATTCATGTATTTAGTACTTCTAATTTCATTTACTTTAACATTTTCAGTTATCAGTTAGCTTTTTAGGTTCATGAATCTGGAAAGATTCAAGAATTTAGAAAATTTCTACCATTAAGAGTCTAGTCAATTTTATATCCTACATATATTAAGTCTTAAGTTCATGTACCTCTTGGTTCCATGAACTACATGTCCTACACATATTTAAATGAAGGAAAAAAAGATAGTATTTTAAGAAAAAGCATTCTATCTAAAGTTCTGTGTGATGCAAAAACAAAGCTAGGTATGACGCATATGGTCTCCAGCTGTGATGCCTAGAGCCTACTTGGCTACTAGAGTCATGCAAGTAGTTTTTCTAACCCTTAACTTTTTATCTCTATTTCCTAATTCCAAATTTCCACCACATCTCAATTGTCCTACATCAAGAGTCTTTTCAATTAAAAATCGAACGCTAATACAACTTGAATTAAAACACCAATACTTCTTTTACTGTTCGTACAAAAAGAAGATTATAATTAAAACCACATTCAAGTCACACAACGCAAATAAAATAAATTGAATTAATCGATTTGATCCGGTCTAAGAAACCCCAAAGAAGTATGGTTTATTAATGTTCATATAGAAACTATTAAGTTTTTCTTTCAACGGAAGCAAGAAGATCGATACATCAAAACATTATTTTATTAAATAGAACAAAGAAATGACCTTTTCTGGATGAGCAGGAGGTGGGCGCAATGGAATCTCTAGCTCCAATGGAGGGCCAAGTAGCTTCTCTTTAGCCTTAGCTTCAATATTCTCTTCTTCTGACTCATAAAAAACATCTTCTCGAACTACATCCTCTGGTCTTGAAATCTTTTCATAGCTTCCTTCTTCTTCCATAGGGGATCTCTATTGAAGAAAATGCTTTCGTCTCAAAACAACAATGAGAATGCTTGGAACTATTATCATACTTATTTATCAGTTATATCTCTATGAAAACTTTACGATTAAATACTCACATGAAAATCATGCTCAATTTCGTTTTGAACAGTGTAATCAGCAGCTTCTTCTTCTTCATCAGAATCACCAAATACATTACGCACAGCAGCTGAGTGTCCACTATGGGTCTCATCCTTCTCCTCTTTAGAGGATAAGCTGTTAAGAAATAAAATCTTTTTGAATAGTCAAACTAGCTTAGTACTAAATATTAGGAAAACTACAAAAGATATAGATATCAATCCCACAGCCCCTTGAACCTATTATTTTGTTTTAGTTTAGCAAAGTCATAGAAACTGATGACCAAACTATGCATGGAAATGATCGTATAAAGCAACAATCAACAAGAGAAGTAAAAAGAACAAATCTCACAATTATTTCCAAATGATTTATGTTATTAAGCCTTGAACCTAGTTTATGCATAACGCATTTACCAAATAGTCCTAGCATACCTAAGTTTTATTTAATCCTATACGGGGAACATAAATCAGATGCATATCAACCGTGCATAAGGACACAAAGAGCAGAAGCAGATTATAGGGCAACTCATTCAAAAAAAGCAAAACAAAATATTTATGCAAATGCTCAGCAGGCTTCTAAAAGGAGGATAACTGGATAAGCATAAAGTTGACAGGACGAAATATAGCAAATATTTTAACCTATAAAAAAAATAAAAGAAGAGAGGTTCACCTCCGGCTTCTAGCCTGGTCAACCTCATTATCTTCATTTTCAAGGTACTGGTTTTCTTCAGACCTCTCAGATCCACTTTCAATAACCTTGCGCCTCCTACTTGTCAGCTCTTCTTTTTCATCACTATCAGTATATTTTCCTTCACTCTCTTCCCTCTGATCAGCAATCTCTAATTCTTGAGAACTTTGTTCTCTATCACCCTCACTTTCTCCTGGATCAGGATCTACTTCATGTGTCTCTCCATCGCTCTCTATTTCCACTTCTCCTTGACCCTCTACTTCACCTTCTCCCTCGGGCTCCACCCCTACTTCCCCTTCATCCTGGAAAATAAGGATATTACTGAATGTAAGCTCTTACTACAAACCTTACATTTTTTTACTCCCATCAATTCAAGTAGGAAGTTCCATGGAAGATAAAGAACATTTACACATAAAGATGTTTTAAGCACTAGCACAATCCAACAAAAATAATGCGTCCTTTATGATAAATCATGAGGAAGAAAGGCAAAGATAATTGACAGTGACAGGAAATGACTAAAAACAAGACTTCCATAGACGATAATCTTGTAAGTTCACACAGTTCTCATCTGGGAGCAAAACATTCAATAACTTTTACTCTAAATCATATGATCATCAAAAACTAAAAAACTATCATGCTACTTCCACATTAAAAACTCAAAAGAGCATACATTTTAGAAAACCCTTATATCATCATGCAGAAAAACACACACTTCTTATTTTTCAGTGACGAACATAAAATTCAGCAAAATTCACCAACATAGACAGATAATAATAAAATTCTAACGGTATAAAGTACTAGAAAAAATAGTTATATCAAAATCAAAAAGGCATGCCCTAAAGCTAAAAAGAGGAGATGTAAGAAGTAATACAGAGGCGTAATTGGGCTGGGGATTGGACTCGTGCTCGGAATCGATCTCTTCCTCTTCTTCGGATTGATCTCCGAAAAGGTTCTGCATCATCTGGTGCCTTTTCTCTTCCCCCATATCTCTCTCTCTCCCTACGAATTTGGAAATATGTGTATGAAACAAGTACCTTCCTGTTCTTGCGCTCTGCGCGTATATTATGATCGTAGGAGCTCGGAGGTCTCGGTGAGGCTAATTTGTATAGCAGATCTGGCTACGTGAAGCCGCTAATTCCGTATCCTGATTTGATTTAGGCTTTTTTACAACTTTTTTGCCACAAAGATTAGCGTGGTATGATCAAAAACGAGTTTGCGAGTTTGTTTTCCGGGCACTACTTATATGTTCTACAGCCATGGTGGATTACAGACCGACAGCTACGTTGGCAATTTATGATACAGGTAGATCCGAACAGGATGTAGCCCTGCACCATTTGAATATTAAAATTATACAATAAAAATATTTTCAATAATAATTGAATTAACATGATTTATTTATGGAATAGATTAATATAATTTGACATTTATAAATAACTATTAAAAATAATAATTTATTTATTTATTTAAAAAAGATAACATGATAAAAATAAATAAATAATTTCTTATTTTATTTTTAATTATAGTTGATATATTAATTTTATATATTATATTTGACATAAATAAAAATTAATATAAAATTAATTAAAAATATTAAATGTTTAAAATTTAATCTGTTGTATTTCTTTCCCGTAGTTTGCCACCAAGATTAGGGTGGTATGATCGAAAACGAGTTTATTTTTTTGGGCACTACTTTTATGATTGACGAGGGATTTAATAATTTAATCTCGTAATTTTTTTACTAAGATCCAATTGGTCTCACGAATTTTAAGAAATATTCAAGTAAATTCAATTCTTGATTTTAATTAAAATGGAAGAATAGACACGTTTTTTTTCTTCATGTACACTGAATAAATTTTAACCTCTAAATAAAGTTTTAATATCCTTAAATCCCATTATTTTTAAATCTAACTTGTTTTCTTTATAGAGAAAAAAAATGCCAAATTTTTTATTACCTATCAATATTTATTTGCAGAAAAAAAAAATTTATAAATAATACAAATTTAAGCATGTGTTTAACAATTATATTTTTCATTATGTATAATATTTAATTTTATATTAAATAAATTTAATTATTTTTGTTAAATTATATGATTGATCAATCCAATTCAATGCTTACATAATTAAAATATATTTTGTATTAATTATTAATTAAATAATATTAATATAGAGTTGGTAACTAGTGGATGATGTCTAGTTACAATTTAATTTGTTTGTTTTTAAGTCATATATCATTGATTTTTTATTTTATAAAAATATATACATAAATTTAATTTATTATGTATTTAATAAATAATATATGCTATCATTTATTAAATGAATAATATTAAAATATATAAAATTTTATATATTTTTGTACTAAATTATTTAAATCAATGGTAAAATTATTCTAAAATTTTAAAAATTAATTAATTTTTTTAAATAATTACAATTATATAAGTAATGTATATATAAAAATAAACGCAAATTTGTAACAAATGTCAGGATTAAAAAATGACTATTATATTCTTTTAACTTACTGCGAACATGTTTTTTTTAATAAAATATATTTATATTTTAAAAATGTGTGGGAGTACTAATATGTACTAGTATTATCATAAAATAAGAATATTAAAGCATAGTTGGGAAACTTTTTTTTCCATAGATATTAGGATGAAAAATGAATTAAAATTGATTATTTTTAATCAATTTAAATCATATTTAAAAATTTTACTATCCGAGTATAATTTGATAAAATTTCGAATGGTACAAATTTTTAGGATAAAATAAGGTTAAGTTGATGTCAAAATTTATTTATAAATTATTATCATATATAATATTTGAATTTTAAATTTATCTATTTGTAACAAAGTTTATTATTTATAATTATAACTAATAAAATTAAAAAAATAATAATAAATTTGTATGAATAATTATTGAATTATTATAAATATTTAATATATATATTTATTTTTAAATTAAAATAATAATTTAATGTATATATGGTATCTATAATTTTTAAATAATATAACATAAAATCAAATATTTATTTATTTATTTATAATTTAATGATAATCTGTCCAAATCGGATTGCAACATATTATAAAATATGTTAATTTAAATTCAAATAAATTGTATAATTTTTAATCTAAACTTAATATTAATACAAAATTTATTAATCAAAATATAATTTAAATCATATATGATACATACACGATAGAACGAACATGATATAATTTTTAGTTTAGATTACATTTTTGGAGCGTTTTTCTCGTCATTTCACGAATAAGAAAGCTCTACATATCAATAGCACTAATAGATGATATTAGTAAATACACATAATTAAGCTATTAACGACAAGAGGAGGAGATCGACATTTTAGAGTTGTTTATGTATAAAAATGTCACACTAAGCATAAATCAATTTTCCGTAGATATTTGGATATGTTAATTTGCTTGCATGCTTGATGAAAACTAATAATCTTTTGAAGTTATTTTTCCACCGTTGTCTGTGGTCGTGTTATTTAAACTTGTGATTGATATGATTAGTGGGAGATTAAAATGATGCATATCTCCTGTGTATATATTCCTTTGCAGAAGTACAAATCTGATGTGTATGAATTTTAGATTTAAACTTATTGTAGATGTTGAATTTTGAGTGTGCGAGATTAGGTTTAGATTTTTTATCTTAACTCTCTAGAAAAACCAACTTAAAACATGTAAGATGTAGTATCGGTTCTACGTGTCAACCGAATTTATACGTAACGTCGGTTGAAACGTAGGATCGATGCTACACGTAAGACGTAGCATCGGTTCTACATGTATGTGTTAACCGACATTATCCATATGTAGTGTCGGTTGACACATAGAATCGATACCACGTTCTACGTGTAACGTCAGTCCTACGTTTCAACCAACGCTACACATGTTTTTATTTTCCTTTTCTCTTCTCTTTCCCCCATCCAGACAAAACGTATTTTCAAGCATTGTGTAAACTTAAAAACCAAACCGACCAACGACTCTTTCCTCCATTTTTTTTCATTTTCTAGCCACCTCCAACCACCAATTTTGGAGTTGTTTAGTGAGTTTTCTTCCTCTCTAAAATTTTTTCTAGATCTCTTATTTTTTTTAGCATAATACTTAAATTTTTTATACTCATTTTCTCACTTACAAAACATAAATTTTTTCTTCATTTCTTTTATTTTGTCACTTTATTTACTATTGTAAGTATTTCTATGAATTATTTTACACTTATTATTCATATTTTTTTTATTTTTTTTGTATATTATGTGTATAAGTTTTTATGTTACGTAGGTTTTGTATTTCAATTCAAACTTAGAAGATAATAAGATATTTTTATTCATTCATTTATTTTAATAATTTTATGTATTTAGATGTTTGATATATATTAATTTATTTTAAACAAATAATGAAAATTATTTACGTACATGAAATATATATATATATATATATATATATAGATATATATAAGATATATAAGATATATTTTTATATGTATATAATGCATAATGAGTTTATTAATATTTTTTATTATATATATGTATAAAATATGTATTATTATTAATTACATGCATTTATATATATAAATTACTATATATTGTATATTCTTAATATCATATATTTGTTATGTTTTATTTTTATTTGTTTGTTTTTATATGATGTTTTGATAGATATTATAATATTTCGAAAATTCGTATATAATAATATCTGAAATATAGTGGTTGGGAACATATTTAATATACTTAATGTCATTAATATAAATTGATAAATTTTGGATGTTAAAGTGTAGAATTGAGCAGAACTATATTTATGGAGTTGAAAGTTTCTTAGAATTTGGTTGTAGAAATAATAATAATAAAATTAGTATGATTCAATGCCTATGTGTTAAATGTAAAAATGAGTGATTTCATGATAGTGATGAGGTTAAGTATCACCTTATCCATAGTGATATTATTTTGAGTTATAAATGTTGATATTATTATGAAAAAAAATATTGAAAATACTCATAGAGAAGAGATAAACAATAATGTAAGTAGATTATATACATCTTATCATAATGTACAGACAAAAAATATATTTCATAGTGTTGAAGATGAACTACACGAGTATGATTCCGAAACCTTTAAAAAACTTATAGAAGATGTCGAAAAATTGTTGTATCTAGAGTACAAGAAATACACTAAAATATCGAGATTGGTTCATTTGTACAATGTGAAGGTAAAAAATAGATTTTCTGACAAGGAATTTACAGAATTACTAAATGTAGTAATATATATGATTTCAAAGTGATGGGGTTATTATTATATAACTTCGTTGTCGATGTTGTAATCTCTTTTATTAATATACTCTTTTAACATATATAAGTTATTTTTTGTGAATTCATGATATTACATTCCTATTTTGGATTTAAATACATGTAGTTCCTGGATTGAAACAAGTCATGCTATTATATGCAAATTTTTGATGATTTGTGAGAAGAATGAGAAGAACACACGATTCAAATTATAACATCATAAGAAAAACTAGGAGAATAATCTAATGATATTGAATAACATAGAACATTACCATAATAATTTTTATAATGCTTTAATTTATCTATTCCTGTGTCTCTAAAGTTTAGGTAACTTGTTTGATAGATGTTTATGTGCTCATATATTTAGGGAAATGAATTGTTATATAAAACGGTTGTTTTTTGCCCAAACTCTATTTCATCTCTCTTGTATAGTTTCTTGGTAAGTATGCTGGTGATTTTAAGTAAACCAAATTTCATTTTAATGAAATAAAGTAAAAATATCACAAAATCTATGACAAAAAAACGATATTATTTTATTTATAATTGAAGTTAAATATATATATATATATATGTGTGTATGTATTATATGTAAATTATTTTTTTTATAATAAATTTAATTCTCAAATAATTAATTAATATTTAATTTTTTTAATTATTTATAGTATTTAAACTCTTTTAAACAGATTTTGGTTTTTTCTGTTATTATATAATCGAACACAAGTTTTGAGTATAATAAAAAATTGATAAAATGTCTAAAAAAATATAGAATTTAAAGTTGGTTCATCTAACCGACTTTAATACCCTCTTTTGACGTAGTGTTAGTTTTCATCGTAGTTATTTGTACTCAATTTTTCGTCTTATTTTTTTCACCATCGACGTGAATTTTATCTAGTTGACGTGTTGGTTTATGAATTAGACTGAATTGAGTTCTTCTAGTTACGTGGTTCACTTGGTAGACTTTTTTTTAGGTTGTTTTTTTCTTTTATTTAGTTAAATTTTGTATTTATTTTTTTAACCATTTTATTTAATTATTATGAAAAATACAAAAATAATTTTATTTTAATTTTTAATTTTATTCAATTACATTTAATAAAAGAAATTGTAATTTGAATAAATTATAACAGTAAAAATAAAAACATAAAAAAATGATTGTTTATCATTATTCAATCACTTTTTATAACAATAAAAACTATTATAAAAAAATATAAAAGTGTTATTATTGTAGTTACAAATTTTAAGGATGATATTTTTTCTTACATTTTTCATTTTCTATTTAAGATTTTTTTTATAATTAGGATGTATTGGTACGAACTTTATGCTCCAATGAAATAAGGCCTATATACAAGTCATTCACTCAAATAATAAATGATTATTTTAACTATATGGTTATTTGTAAAAATAAAAAAATGATTTATAAATGAAAATAATTGTAATTGACAGGCATAAAAATAAAATAATTTTTACAATATTAAAATTATAATTAATTAAAAATCAAATATATATTAATATTATATTTATATATATATACAATTACATAAAGATATACTTCTAATATTAAAACACTAAACATTTTGAATAATTATATTAAATTTTGTTTATTATTAGATGCTTTTTATTTTGATTAAAAATATGTAATAAATAACTAAATAATAAAAATTAATGTTAATATGTTAAATTTACTAGAATAATTATTCTATTAATATTTTAATTTTTAAAAATATAAATATATTTTTAAATGAATATTAAAAAATAAAAATCATAATCAAATAGTATAAAAACTACTTCTAATTTATAATCGATTTATTATCTAAATTTATTAAAAAACGACGCAGATTAATATAACTTTCATAGCCATCCATACTCATTTATAAACTTATCTAATAATTTAAAGTTTATTTATGTTTGTCCATAGATCATCTTTATTGACTAAAACATATATCTTATATGAATTTATTTAAAATCATAGTAGTTTTACCATAGCATAAATGAATGAATTTGCCAAATATCTTATCTGTATACCTTGATTTCTTAAATATATTTTAGGATCGGTAGTTTTTCGAATAAATTTACTTATGTAAAATATATAAATTTTAGTTATTTTATTTTTATAAAAAATATTTAAATTATTTATAATAAAAATAAAATATGTTAATTAATTTTTAAATAATATGATGTTATTTTATTAACAAAAATTTATCTTAAAATAGTAAAATATATTTAATGAGTAAAATTGTCTTTTTAAAATTTTCTCTCCGTCAGCCCTCCTTTCTTATTTGGTTTAATTTTTGATCAATTTTTTAATTATAAATTTAAAAACATCCATATTTTCTAACTATATTTATAAAAAATATCATAAATTTTTTTAAAAACATCCAAATTTTAAGGATGATATTTTTTATTTATAATATAATTATTTTGATAAAGAAAAAAACTACATAAAATAAATTAAATGATATTTTCAATATAAATTATTTTATTAAAATATTTATTATTAATTTTATTCGATTATATTATACACTATATAAAATAATTATAATATAATTATATTTAACTTATTTAATTAATACACATAATATATCATATTTTTATTAGTAGCATAGATATAAAACATATTTAACCAAAATTAAATTATCAAAATGTCCGTCGGTAACATAATTTTCATCCTTGCTACGAGAGAGGCAGAGCAAGCACCAACCAACCAAACCAATAAATCAGCCTTGAATCCAATCCACATAGTTTCATCCCGCGAACCGTCAGGCTTGGTCCGAACCTCATTTTCCTTTCTCAGTTCGTTGAAAATTTCACTCTCTTTCGATCGGTTTATCCCTCCTCTCTCTCTCTCTCTCTATCTATCTGAGCTTAGAAGACGCCCACTTCTCTTTCAGATTCAAACTCGTCTTGTCAATCGGATAGCCTTGGAAGATCGGTATTGAACTCGAACGCACGCTTCTCAGTCAATACTGTGAGTTTGTTCTCTATTTAAAAAACCCCAAATTTTTTCTCTTGTGAGCCGTCTGTGCTGTAAAATTCTTGCTAGGGTTCTTGGTTACATAGGGCTGGGCAGTTTTAGTGCAGCTCGTAGAGTTGGAATTGCGACATATTTTAAATCGATCTTATGCTTTTTGGAATAAAATGTAAGATATCGGGAATGATTGATGTGGTGGCATCTGTTCGGTTGCTAATAAAATGGACTAAAAAGTAGAGAATTGTAAATTGTTCCTCGTAGATTTCATTGCTGTTTACCTCGCTGAAATGAAAATTTCTGGCTTATGGTTGATGCCAGTTTTGGTCCAGTGTAATCTATACTTGATTTTCCTTTCCTCTTTAATGTTGTTTGTTTGTTCTGCTTATTTTCAAATTTCTCTCTTCCCATGGCGTACATGCCTTGAAATAGCCGGAGCCTAAAGGTTATTCTGTTAGATTTGGTTTGCTTCAGTGATTTATTATTTGGTGTTTCTCTCGTCTGGGTGCCTTAATTTGTGTAGTACTCGGTTCATGTACATTCGATGTTGGAACATTAGTTAAATGAGGTTTTGTAAATTTTTCCCCTTTTTCCTTGTTTTTGTCTTCATTGTTAGTGTTACCTTCTTATAATTACTCGCTATGCGTTTCTATCTAGTATTCTATTTGATTTTTCTTTCCTCTTAAGCCTGGAATTATTTTGACGTTTGCATGCAGCATTGCTTTATCTTTTAGTCTATGCCAATCTGCATGACTTGTGAAATTGTTTATTTGTATTTGGCAGTGACCTAAAATGCATGCTTTAGAAAACCTTATGTACCAGACACTAGAAACTACTCTAATGTAATTATTACATTTTGTCATCCCATATAGCAATCACAGTAACTCATAGGATCAAGAAAGACCCTTCGTGTCTTATAGAACAAATTGCCTATACCTAATATTGATTTATCTTTTCTTTCATGCATATGTTAGGAGCCATGACACATACATTCATAGAAAGATTTAGAAGTTTAAAAGGTCTAAACTCTAGCTAATTATATGCTACAATTATTGTGCTTTATTATTCTTGTCTTTTATCTACAGATTAATTTGAAGTTATCTTTCATAGCATACTTTTCGATCTTTTTTACCTAACACTTGCACCAAAAGAAACTGAGTTAGTTTTCGAGTGTTGAGAATGTAGACCACAATGAAATATGAATTATTGCAAATATCATGCATATTTTAGAGGAATTGATGCAATCCAGTGTACAAGCTGATAACCATCCAAATTTTTTATTGTTCTCCTGCTTGTATTCTGTTTAAACCTTTTATTAGTAATTTATTTGTATGGAAAATGCTTTTATTGACACCTGTGAGAGGATCCCAAAAGTCTTTTTTTTTCATATACTGTGAGTAATATATTGTTTATCACATTTCAGTAAGTGACAACCTTATTGAAAAGAATTAAAAAGAACAGTAAAAGAAAATGGAGTTGTGATGCCTCCTTCCCCTGAATGATTATTATCAGTTAGATCATTCGTTACTTGACCGAACTAGATTACTTATATCCTTAGTCATTTTAGTTATAGAGCTAGTGTTGCGCATAAACTTAGGATGGCGAAAGACACGTATCCATCTAGATTTACTTCTTTCTCTTTTGATATTGTTATTTTTAAACTCTTTATTAGAGCTTTTTAGATTATATTTGGAAAAGAGAGAAGGCAAGGATCATAAGGGATGAAATGGCTAACTCTTTCTCGTGTTGATGATAGAGTACTTACATTATGTAATTCCTGCCTTTTCAGCATGAAGTTTGTTATCATCTGTTGTAAACAATTGTAAGCATGAAATGAAGTACATTTAACCAGACAATTTGATAAGATGGATTTTTGGGAGAGCTTAGTTCAATGTTGAATTCTGGTTTTGCATTTTTTGATGGCATCTAGGTCTAGGATATTTTTTCAGAAGCCATGTTTGATAGTCTTTTGACAAGGAGTAATTTGGTAGAGTGGTGAGTTTTCTACAAAAAATGTTTATGTTTTCGTGCTAAAGAATTAAAAGTTAAGTCTCAAATAATTTCTACGATGTTATAGAAGTTTTCTATGTCTATAATTCTACATGGTGATCTCAATACAATTCATTAGGAGCCACAATTTCCTGTTAATCATTAAGATGTAAAGCACTCTATTTATAGAAACTAAGTAACAAAAGTTATACAAAGTATTTACATTTTCTGGTGTTGATAGGTCATATGACATGGACTACTGCTTGTCTTGTTGTGGCTTAATACCATCTTGAATTCTTGATATGTTCACAAGGTAGGATGTGTGTGGTTAAAAAGCTGTTGGATTATCCCCTGTATGACCGTAACTTAATGGGATTATATTTGATAGTTTGGTTTTTGGTGTTTTATGAAATATGGAATTGCTGTAGTTTTGACCTATGTTATTTTTTTTCCTACAGGTAAAATTTTTTCTCCTTACCAAAAGTTGAACTGCTGAATTTTGTGGGCAGAATAATTATTAATGTCTGGCAACGAAGTTGGAGACAAGGTCCACAATTTATTTGGTCAAGATAAACATGGTCAGCATCATCCACAGGTCATCAAGGGTAACTGGCCGCATATGAGTAACAATGCATGGGTTGAAAACCAGGGACACATTGGTTCTCCATATAATTCTAATTTAAAGAATTACAATGTACAACAATCAGGTACATATTAATCTCTAGATCAATTTCTTTTTTATTTATTATTTTGCATGGCAAACATGCTATTTCATTTAAGTGTTGCAACTTTGAGCTTCAATTACCTGCTAATAACACCTGCATGCATTCTTTGGTAGATGTTGAGAAAGGGGATGGAAGTCAATCTTATTATACCCCTCATGGGCTAACACATTCGAATCAGAAGCCTGAGCTTAGCAAACTTCAGTCTCAAAACCAACAACAAGTGGCGAATGGTTTTGTACATGGGCATCAGGTCTTCCAGACAAGGCAGAACGAAACAAACTTTTTGGGAGTGGATACAGAGTCTAATAGGCACAATTTAACTTCAAGAGGTTTATCTACTATTGAGTCACAGGAAGGAATTGGGTCTGAACAGAATAAATTTTTTTCAAGGAGGGTGGAAACTTTCGAATCTCCTGTCAGTTATGATTTTTTTGGAGGCCAACAGCATATGAGTAGCCAGCAGCTTGGCATGCTGCAATCTTTGCCTAGGCAGCAACCAGGGATTAGTGATATGCATCTATTACAGCGGCGTGTTATGCTAGCCCAAATGCAAGAATTTAATAGACAGGAGCAACTTCAGCAACTAGAAGCAAGGCAACAGAGCTTTACGAATCAGGTCTCTTCCACTGCAAAGCAGGGAGCTAGTAACCATTCACCATCCCTGATAAATGGTGTTCCCATCAATGAGGCACCTAACCAATCATGGAGTTTAGAGCTAATGGCAGGTAATCCAAACTGGATTCAGCCTGCTGCATCCTCTGCTATGCAAGGACCTTCTGCTGGACACATGTCTGCTGAGCAAGGTCAAGCACTGCAAATGGGTTTGGTACCGCAACAGATGGATCAATCTCTGTACGGTGTTCCACTTTCTAGCCATAGTGGCACCCATGGTCCTTATCCTAATATGCAAATGGATAAAATGCCGATGCAGCAAATACCAGCCAACGGTAGTTCATTCTTGGGAAATGCATATGCTACATTATCGGATAAGGTTGGCTTGCAAGGCGGATCAAAGGTTTCTAAAGTGGATTCTCAAAGGAAAAATATGTTTGAATCTGGTAGTGGTCAAAGTATGAGTACTGGACCTAATTTCGAGAACTTACACCAATCAAATCACTTGCAAAGAAGTACATCTTTGCAGGAATTCCAAAGCATTCAAGAGGTAGCTGGTTCATCGGAATCATCACAGGGAAAAGTATTGCAGGTTGCCTCTTCACTGAGTGTGGCTACTCTAGATCCAACCGAAGAGAAGATTCTATTTGGATCCGAGGACAGTATTCAGTATGCGTTTGGTAGGAGCATCGATGTGGCCATGGGGAGTTGTAATATGCTGGATGATACAGATAATTTTAGTGGATATCCTTTAGTTCAAAGTGGGACCTGGAGTGCTCTTATGCAGTCAGCTGTTGCTGAAACCTCTAGTGCTGATGTAGGGATGCAGGAATACTTAAGTGGCCATCACTTTCAAAGTCCAGAACCTCTAACCATGAATCGGCAACCGCCAACTGTCAATGATGGGAGTGAACAAGTATTATGGGCTGATAATAATAACATGCAGCTTGCTCCTGCATTAAATACTAGGCAATATGCCCTCTCAGATGATGCAAACAAACCTCATTCAACTATGAATTCTAATAGTATTCCTGAAATACAGCAACAAAGCATAAGCTCTTATGATAATGATGGCCAGCCCTATAATAGGTCAAATGGTTGGAACTTTATGGGATCTATGCCAACAGATAACAACAATACCTTTAAAGGCCATGAGAATAAAAGTGTATCAATACCATTTCAAACTGGCGATGGTAAGCTAGGTATGCATGGAAAAATGGATCAATTGTCTGGTGTGTGGAGAACTGATTCTACTTTAACTTCTAATGCTGGATTTGAGCATGTAAGATCTTCTGCAGAAAGCCCATTGTTAGGCAGAGAGAGCTCCAATATGAATAATGTTGTTGAACCAAATCCCAGCACTGGTAGATCCAACCAGGAGAACAAGCAGTTTTCAAAAAGTCATAAGCTTGATTTGTGGAAATCTGTTGATCCTTCAGTGAAATCTGGTGGGGAAGTTAACCAAAACCAACATAATTTTGATAGAAGTCCTCAAATTTTGGAGTCATCTTTAGATACTGGCTTGGGTAAGGGAGCTGTTGAAGTGTATCAACAACTTGAGAATTCTGATAGTAAGGAGAACTCAAGTGAAGGTCGTGGACACCACCATCGTTCTACCAGTGTTATGAGGGAAAATGTTTGGTCAGATGCTGGTGACTCACGCAGTTATCATGGTAGCAATCAGAAATCTTTAAGAAATGCTGGTCGAAGACCCCCAGAAACTTCACATGGAGCAAAACATACAGCATATCCACAGACTATGGCCCAGCAGCGCTCTCGAGGATTAAAAGGTCATGAGAAAATAAGCTATGGGCAGTCAACCTTGGTTGGACACACTGATAGGACAACAATTGAAATGGGACAGGTGATTTTGGATCTTATTGTATAGGACTATGATGGTTGGTTTATTATAGTTTTGGTTTTTGAATGCCGCTACCATTTTCATTGGTTTATTGTTGTTAACTTAAAAAGGAAGTAGTAAAAAAAATTGAAATTTTCTTTTCCGTAGCAGGGGCAGGCAGCTGGTTCTCAAGGCGACATAAAAGGTTCTGAAGGTATACTGTCAAAAAGTGTGTTTCCCAGTTTTATGCCAAACACCTCTGCTACATCCGATAGGTCTATTGGTAATTATACCCCAAACAAGGCCATGCCTTCAAGGTATTATCTTTCTAGACTTGTTTCTTGTTATTGTTTATCTTAGATCTCATATAATTCTTTATTTAATTTTGGTTTAATTGTTTTCTCTAATGCGTGTTCATTAAAATACTAATTTGTTTAAAAGCATCTAATACCTCTTACTAGAGTTTTCATGTTATATTTTTTGTGACCTATTTAAACTGTCCTTGCGGATTTGGTAGGAATTAAAACCAAATGAGTTGACGTTGTTAATGCTTTTTAGGACAGGGATCATTTTTAACTGTACAGTTTACTTTTTGGTTGTGCTTCCATTGGCTTAGCTACTTTATCAATCTTCAAACTTTGACCATCTTTACATACAGGTCAAAAAAATTTAAATCATATGATTTAATTCTCAAATTTTTAAAACTTCATAGATATGTCCCAATTTGACAATTAACAAACAAATTTGTGAATTTTTATTTGACATATCAACTAATTAATAGATGATTACTCACTTGAGTATCACATTAGTATTAACTGAACTCAATAGGGTGCTCGATGACTTTTAACCCAAATTTTTCCTTAAAAGAATCATAAATTTGCAAGATAATTGTCATAACAGAACTTGTATGTAAAATTTTAAAAATTTGGAACTAATTCATATGATTTAAAACTTTAGCATCTATGTATGTGGCCGGTCAAAGTTTGAGACTAATGTAATAGTTTAGCCTAATATATTTATCTCAGGAAAAGGTCTTTGGCCTTGTGTCTTTACAGACACGTATGTTCATAGATAGACGAACAAAATTAAACATATTCAAAGATTTTATTAGGGTCATTAATATTTGCAGTCAAAATATGCTTGAGCTTCTTCACAAGGTGGATCATTCAAACGAGCACGGTACTGCTACACCTTTAAGCTCTTCTGATCCCATTATGTCTGAGATGCATGAGCCAGAAGCTTCTGATGGATCTGTTGGTCACGTTCAGCACAATCACTCATCTGGTTCTCAAGGTTTTGGTTTGCAGTTGGGTCCTCCATCTCAGCGTCCGCCCATAACAGACCATGTTTTATCTTATCAACGCTCCATGCCTAGATTTTTTAATTCCACTGATGTCACTCATGAGATTGGAGTAAAGGGTAATTCCAAATTGGATTCAGTGGCACGGGATGAAATTTTTCCCTCATGTAAACCATCAGAAGAAATTAGGAATGATGCTTCTGGTACTTCTGGACGTATAGAGAGTAAAACCTCACAGTTCAATGTCCAGGGAAGTTCTTCTCCAGCTATTTTATCTGGTTTTCCATTTTCTAAGAACTCTGGAAATCTTCATGCAACTGTCGCTAGCAGACAAGTACCAGCAAACCAATCTATTACTATGCCTTCTGAAAGCTTTTCTTCTCGTTCCAAAGTGATTGATGACTCATATGAAAGAGCCCAAGTCTACCAATTTGTTCCAACATCGGTAGCTAGTCTATCAGGAAGTACTACACAAAAAATTGTTTATTCTTCTGCAGAGGTGTCCAAGCTCAATATTTCCAATCAAGATTGCTCAAGGGAACCGAGTCGATGGACTTTGGAACAAGATGAGGCACCCGTTACACTGCCTTCATTTGCTCATGGGTCATCCCAACATGGTGATGTGTCTAAGGTCTTACCAAATGCACGGAACAGTGTTCCATTCCAGCAACCTTTATTAGGTGCCCAACCTTCCAACACTATCTCTAATTTGTTCAGATCCCATGAAAACAAATTGTTGACAACTTTACCAGGACTGCCAAGGGTCAATGAGCAAGATACTCTGGAAGAAAAAAGTGGCTTGTCTCAGTTTGGTGCAATTCCAGCAAACTTGCAAAGCTGTGCTAGGTTGGAGCAACCAGCAAAAGAAAGACATGGGCAGCAAGTTTCATTTGAAAGCTTGGACCCTGTCGAAAAGACATCAAGTGTATCACAGGGAAGAGAATCAGTTGTAAATCATTTTTCTGAGGGATCTACTTCAAACACTTCTACTACTCAAAGAGATATTGAAGCTTTTGGTCGTTCTTTAAGATCAAATAACAGTTTACATCAAAATTATTCTTTGCTGCATCAAGTACAGGCCATGAAGAGTACGGAGGTTAAAGCGGGTGATAGAAATGCAAAGAGATTGAAAGGTCCAGAATATGTAGTTCAGCATCCGCAGGTAGGACCTAAGGGAGAGCAGCAACCTAGGTATGGATACAATAGTACAGTGAGAGATTCATCAGTTAATCCACTCTTAACTCCTTCTGAAGATTCAGAGAGAACAAGTTTTTCATCCAAGCCTGTGGAGAGTCGGGATTCAAATGCATTATCTCAAAATGGGCCATTTAGTCAGAATAGTTCTCATAACTTGCCTGGTAGTAGTAATATACTTTCTATTAGACGGGAGCCTTCCCAGATTAGTCCCCTGATGGCTTCATCATGGTTTGATCAATATGGAACCTTTAAAAATGGGCAAATGTTACCAGCATATGACCTGCAGAACCAGAGACCTAGCACTTTGAACTTAATGGAACAGCCGTTTAAGGTTGGAAGGCTTGCTGATGATCTACATGCTCGGAGTTTGGTGGAGCAAGGTAATGTTACTGATGGTTGTAAACCAGGAGATGTCCCACATAGTTCTACTCCCACAAAAGCAGCAAACATACATGCCAATTCCCTTCATTTAATGCCTCCTGATCTCACTGATCAGAGTTTAGCTGTGAGACCAAAGAAACGCAAAGCTGCTGCACCTGAACTTCTACCATGGCATAAAGAACTAACAGAGGCTTCTCAAAGTCTTCGAACTATCAGGTTGTTGAAGAGAAACTCAGTTTTTACCGCCTCTTGTTTGATGTAATAATTCATCACTTTTTTGCTTGCATTTAATGCTGGTTATTCAATATTTTGACTTCTTACTCAGCAGGTGATTTAATGTTACTGTTACCATTGTTATTACTATTATTACCGTTGTTATTACTATTATTATCAGTGTTCCTATTTTTGTTGTTGTTTATGTTGATATTATCATATGATTAACATACAACTACTAATTGAATTTTCAGCATAACAGAATCAGACTGGGCTCAAGCAACAAATCGACTAGTTGAAAAGGTATTTCTTCTTGGTCTAGTACTTGATCCCATATAGTTTGTATGTTGTGCTCTTTCCAGCACGATAGGATAAATAGTCAGATTGCATTGAATCAAAAATTATTATTTTTTACATAAGACACGTCATATTATATTTAATAATGGTCCACAAATTGCAATTTGTGGACCACTGGTTCACTCAAAATAAAACATTGAAGGGAGAAGAGTGCTGGTAGTCCCAAAGCTGCTTTGGACAGAAGAGTAGTTTAGTCTTATGGCTTTCAACTGAAGTGCTTTAGTTCCATATATTTGTAAAAGGTGTGCAAGGTGCACTTTAGTCCTTTTACTTATTTATTTATTTATTTTTGGTATTTAAGTGCAAATTTTTTCAAAGTTATGGGAATAAAGTGCTCTAGTTGAAAGCTATTGGTCTAAGTTGCTCCTTTGTCTAAAACTATGGTACTGCCAGTGACATTCACCCAACATTAAAGTGATTAAACTATGTGATAAAAGAACTATCCTTTACAATACTTTAACCCCTTTGTTTAATCTTTTGACTTTAGAAAATAACGCCCAATATGAAGCAAAGAACAAAATTGTTTTCCACAAAAAAATTGCTCATTCTTAGTATCGTCAAAAGTTGTACTATCCCTCTCCATCCACAAAACCAAAATTTTTTCCTACCGTGCAACTCAATAACATTGTAGCTTTACTAGCCTCGGTATTCTTCTTATGTGTGAAACATTTTCAGCAATAGAGATCTGTAGGAACGTGGACATTGGACCTCATATTCCTTTTAAACTCGAATCAAAGTCAATGCACAATTGGGCAACCTAGAAATAAATGATCAATGTCTTCTAAACTTCTTGTATTGAATTGAATTGTGCTATATTTAAACTTTTTGGTGACTGTTCAGATATAGTTGGAAAAATTATACAATGTTTAGGGTTAATATATATATATATATATATATATATTATTTTCACATTTATACTTTTGAAAATAATTTAATTACTTATATTCAAAGCTATTACCATGAACTATGTTTGTTAGGAATAATTCATGGCGTGTATTGAGTTGCTGATAACCTTGTTTCTAATTTTTTTTTATATACAACCATATCCAATTGTTCTAGAAAAATGAAAACCAAATTTCCATTTTTATTAAAAAAAATGGAGAAGAAGAAATCAAAGTACTTCTGTCAACAAGTTGATTCTAGTTTCCATGTCAAAGTAACCCACGATTACAAAACTAGACCTCTAACGAATTCAATAAACAATTGATCCAAATTTGCATAAATTGAAGCCTGAGTTAGAAATCAATGTTCAAAAGGGCCCATAATAGATACTCAATGGCAAGAAGTAAAATCTTGTCGATCCAACAAGTTCCGCTTGAAATAAATAGAATTTTTGAGCTAATTTGTTTGAAGGTCTGAAACTTCTAGAAGGCAACAGAATTAGTAACTGGATTATGAAATCTTGACAAAGGAAGGATAAGGTAGATATGAATTTGAGCTTTTGGGGATATTATGTAGTAAACATGGGAATTATAGGGAAGTTCTTTGTGGTGTGACTGCGAGTGTGATTTGTGACGAAAATTGATTGACACTGTATTCTCGAATGGTCATTGGAATAGAAGGTTTTTCATTAATGGGCATCAAAGGAGGGGGCTGGAAGCTTGTATGGTTTGAGGCATGTGGGTGAAATTGTTGTCAATAGAGATTCCAGTCTGCCTTAGACCCACTCCTCCTTCTGGGTTAAGACTTAAGATAGTGCATGTTTAACTTAAATGTGTTATATTCCAAGTTCAGCTTATCCTATCTGTAATTATTTTGGTGCCAAACGTTGTATATAATCAGTCTATTCTATATGGGCTTTTTTGGGATTTGTAGCTCCAAAATAGCAAGTATATGTAGTACATAATCAAGCCCCAAAATTACATGCTAGTTTGTACATAACGTGTAAATATGTATATATGTATTCCGTGTGTTCAGATAACTTGTGTACACACTATATACAATTGACATGTTATTTTGGAGTTAGTTCGATTATGTACAACTTCGACGTGCTATTTAAGGCCCAAACTTGCCTTTTGTTTGAAAGACCAAATGCTCCCATGCCTTTTTGTTTGAAACACCAAGGACACCCATAATGTTCTATTTATCCCTTTTTTTCTAGACTTTCCTAATTGCTTCATGTCTTTTCAAAAGTTGGAGGATGATGATGAGATGAGCATGGATGCACCTCCAATGCTTAGGTCAAAAAGAAGGCTTATCCTGACTACGCAGCTCGTGCAGCAACTGCTTTGTTGTCCTCCAGTCACGTGTCTCTGTAAAGATGCTAGTTCAGAGTGTCAGAGTGTGGCTTATTTTGCTGCCAGACTGGCACTAGGTGACGCATGTAGTGCAATCACATGTTTTGGAAGTCTACCGCCTCATGACAGTGAAAGGCGGTAAGAAACATGTTTCTTTTTGATAATATCTACTTAATTTGTCTCATTTAATCTCTTTGTACATGGCTGTTGTGGATCACATTGATGTTTTATGTTTATTCTTACTCAAGTTTATTGTGTTATAGGTTGTCTGAGAAACCTAAAATGCCTGAGAAAGTCGGTGAGCAGTGTTCAAAAGTTATTGAAGACTTCATTGGTAGAATAAGGAAGCTGGAAAGCGATTTTTTGAGGTGCTTGTCCGTAATTTTATTTATTTTTCCTTTTATTTAAAAGGGAAAAATGGCAGGTCGTAGTCATGCCTTTGGGGATACTTTAATTCCCTATTTAATACTGGATCAGTTTACTTCCCTATTTATAAAATACGAACACCAGAAGTCTCCCATTTAAAATTTGTTTCCGTTGTCTCATATATATAGTCTCCTGTTTATTATAAATAGGAGACTATGGTAGGGTGGCAGGGTGGCAATTTGTGTCATGTGAACGAGTCTTGTATTGTTAACTCATTTATTAATTGGTTATATTTGTGCTGTCCCATTGAAATTGGTAACTTATCATAGTTTCTGCTTGCTAGTCTTTGATATTGCCTTGCTTCTTGTTTACATATGCTTAGTATCTCATTTTCGTCTTTCCCCTGTGTGCACGCTCGTGTGTGGCTAGTGTCTCATTTGTTCTCCTCTTATGCTCCCTCTCTCTCATGCAGATTGGATAAGAGAACTTCAGTCCTAGACTTAAGAGTGGACTGTCAAGATTTAGAGAAGTTTTCTGTCATCAATCGATTTGCCAAGTTTCATGGCCGGGGACAAAATGATGGGGCTGACACCTCATCTTCATCTGATACAACTCCAAATGTGCAAAAAGCATGTCCCCAGAAATATGTAACTGGTTTTCCAATGCCTAGAAATCTGCCAGATAGGGTACACTGTCTTTCACTTTGATAATTAATTAATTCATTCCTGGCTCTTGCCAATCGTCTCTACATTCCCCTTTGTCCCATTTTGTTTCAAGTTCTGTCATGCTTATGCCTCATCACAACCCTACTATAAAATGGAAATGTAGGGGAATGGAGACTAGATCGTCTCGTTAAAAGCAATGGAGGCTGTTAGATTTTGTGATTCTAGGTCGTCTGATTGTTAATTCTTTGAAAATTATAAGATGGCTATTGCAGTGCATAGTTCGTGTATAAATGATAAGTATTTAAAGAACGAGTGTTTAACCCTCGATAATTTATTTGGTGGTTGAGTACTTAAATATGAAAGCAAATCACATGTACCATTTTTAAAATTTCACTTTATGTGCCACCATTGGATTGGTAAATAAATACATTTATAAAAAAAATCAACTCTTTTAATCATTTTTACCAGCTAGTTTGTTGCTTGTTGCATATTGGTGGTCAATAACAAGAGAATTGGACTCCCAATGTTCGTTAGTTTCGTAAAACTCATTAAGCACAAGAGTTCAATTAGGTTTCAAATGCATGTATTCATAAGTTAGTATTGTTGGGTTTGAGGTTTCAATCTAAAAAATTAATCTAATATAAGTAATTTATCTTAATTATATATATGATTTACTTATCATATTTTTATTTTTTAAATGTGAGATTTCTTTGTACATTTAACAATTCTCCTTCAATGAGATTACATTATTTCTTTAGTTTTTAAATGTGTCCTAATACTAAGAATTATTCATTTAATAGCATATTTTAAATTTACATCTATGTTTTATTAAATTTATAAGTGGTAAAAAATAGTCAAAGAATTCATGTATATCATGTAATTTTTATTACGATCCAACAAAGAATTTATTATTTGTTTGAACTTGGGTTATGTGCATCAAAGAATTCATGTATATCATGTAATTTTTATTACGATTCAACAAGGGATTTATTATTTGTTTGAATTTGGGTTATGTGCATCATCTACGTAGATTTATTTTCACCTTGAGTATCCACACAATACAAATAGGATCTTAGCTTTGATTACTATTTATGGGTTTGAGGTTTCGAGGTTAACCTAATAATGAGTGAAATAACTCATTCTAATTATATACCTAATTTTTTTTTATATTTTTTGAACAAAGAGTTAAACGAACAATACAATGAATATTTAAAACATTCAATCTATTAAAGAGTAAGAGTGTAAGGGTGTTCATTTTTACGCAATATATAAATACTACACAAACATAATTATTATATAATTAAAATATTATTAGTTACAATTTATCACTAATTTTTTTTTTATAAATTTAACTTATAGTAATTTATACTATTATAAATAATTTAGTTAAAAAATTATTTAAAATTTTAATTATATTAACTAAAATGTGAATACGAACATGATAATATACAAATGTAACACATGATCTACTATCAATTATAATAGACATTTAAGTCTATTTTTTTCCTCTAAAAATAACATATTTTAATTATTTTAACATAATAACAAAGTGTATTTAATAAAGATAATTTTTTTTATTTTAATTATTTGGAATTGAATTTTAATCGTATAATATTTTTTCAACTATTTTATAAATTTTATATTTATGAAATATTTATGTATTTTTTTGAATACTTTTCTGTATCGTATTTTCTTTAAGAATCATATTTGGATAAAAAATATAAATTTTAAAAATATCAAAAATATGAGTTATACAAGCCAAAAAATTATAAGATTAGTGGTATTGAAACTACACAAATGAACACTCTCATATCCACTATTTTTGAAGATTAGTATAGAAGTTCAATGATGCACCTACATTGTATTGCTTGGAGTTGGGATAGTAACTGTGCCATCTGTATGGTCTTCAACAATTGTAGATTAGAAAGAGCTCATCCATGTGATTCAAACGTCATTAATCTTATAATTTTTTAACCAATATAATCCCTATTTTTGATATTGTAAAGTCTGTAGTTTTGATTTAAATACGATACTTACAAAAAAGTGCATAAAAATATAGAAAAATTCTATAAAATATAAAAAATATAGAAAGAGTGTTGACAAAAAAATATTATAATGTTAAAATTTAGCTTTGAATTGTTAAAACAAAATGATAATTTTAGTCCCATTAAATTTACTTTATTATTATGTCATAATTTTTTTATTAATAAAATAATATTTTAATGTTCAAAAATTGAATAAAATGTTCCAATTTTATCGTCAAATTGTAGATAATATTGTAAAATATCGCTTAAATATCGACATCGCTTAAATATCATTTAGATGTTTTTTTTTACTAAAATTTCCTAAATATTGTGACTATTGTCGCTAAAATATCGTTAATATGTCTCTAAAATGTTGAACAAAATATAAAAATACCAATTCTTGATTTATTTTTCTTTTTTTTCTTTTTCATTCTGAACATTTATTTTAATTTATTTTTTCTCACTCTTTCATAGAGAATATATTCTATTTTTTATTTGTAGCATGTTTGTTATACATACGAATACTCTTAAATATAAATAATCAATAAAATTAATTTTTATACTATCGAAATTTATTTATTTATGATAGTTACAATTAAATACTATACTTAATTATTTCAAACATTTTAACTACTTACTCTATAATATTTATAAAAAAAATATATTTTACTATACAATATTTTAATCAATTGATAAACTCATTGATTAAAATAAATATTTTATATGTTTAATAATACATGTATCAAATCAAAATTAATTTAAAATATAAATAATTACTTATTTTCATATTTTATAAAGTTATATTTTTTTTCTTCATATTTTTGATAGAATTTCTATAATTTTTGTGATTTTTTTTCGAAGTTTTCATCTACAACCACAATATCTTCTACATTTTTGAAAAAATTATTTATCGACATCTCCACTAATATAGATATTTCAAACCTTGCTTGTAACAATGGAAGGAAACCAGATAAGAACCCTTTATTGCTATTATAAGATTGGGGTTGAAGGTTCAATACAGAGGACTCCAAAAAATATAAGGAAGAGATTTTATGGTTGTTCATTGATATGTTATCCATTTCTTTAGTGATATTCTCAACCTTTTTTAGGTTTTTTTATTCTTTTATAGAATTTTAGAATTAAAATGATCATTTGTACAATAAAATTATAATTAATCAACTGAAAATATGCCTAAAATTATTAAAAGACTCTTTGAGATGGTTTCTACTACTATTTTTTATTTTTGGAACAATTACAAGGATGCTTAAGGATATATTGCTTAAAATACTTTTGAGTAATTAGTTTTATGTAAAAAGTACTTATCTTAAAACTATGATTATTAATTAATTATGGAAAATGATCATTGTGAATTATTGCATAATGTAGGTATTATTTTAGGTGTTGGGTATTGAGTTATAGACAAAATAGAAGGGTGTTTATTAGGTATCTAAAATTGGTTTCCAAGATAACACACACCTTGGACATGCATTCACACATTATGCACCCTCACACACCCCCCTTTAACACACACTTCACACCCTCAACACACCCTACACAAACCATGTGCACACACCATCACACCAATGCATGTGCAAACCCTCACAACAGTGCACACACCATGCACACAAACCTCTTAACACACACAACATGCACCTTCATGCACACATAGGCACATATACCCTACATACCATGCACACACACCCTCACACCAGTACACACACACACCATCAAACCAATGCATACACCATGTATACACACACTATGCATTCTCACGCATAAAACCAATGCACACATCATGCACACAAACCCCTTAACGCACACAACATGCACCCTCATGCATACATAAGCACATACACCCTACATACCATGCACACATACCCTCACACCAATACACACACACCCCATCAAACCAATGCATACACCATGTATACACACACCATGCATTCTCACGCATATACAAGTGCACACATACCCTCATGCACACACAAGAACATACACTCTTCATAGGAAGTGAAGATTACACAACTGAGGAAGAAATTGAAGATTATGATTTGTTTTTCATTGTAATGTTGTATGTATTGACTTAATGAAGATGATGTAGGGTTAGAAAATGATATGTAGTTAAATTATTTTAAATTGATGATGTAGTGAAGATGGTTCTTCCGAGCTCCGTATAAACACACCTCGTTAAATTAATTCACTATATCTCTATGAGAATTAAATTTAATAAGATTCATTAAGTTCTAAGTTTTCAAATGGCTACACATACAATTAGGGTATATTCCTATCCTTCATCATACATGTCATTCTATTTATGAGCAATATACACACAAATGCCTCTTCCAAGTTTATTTATGTGCCACGTATCGTTTTGATAAGATTCGTAAATAATCAAAAAGTATTAAGCACAAAATAGAACGAACAAATCGAACGTCTTATAAATCTATCAAATATAATTAAAATCAAAGCTTCATAAATTTAGATCAAATACAACCCTAAAAAAATTAAATTACTTCATATATTAAAAATAAAAATTACAACACATAGAGAAAAATAAGATGAAGAAGAAGGAAAATTAAAACAACACTTAGAACAAATATTTGGCACACGCAGAACACAACAAAAGCCAAAAATGGCTTCTGCGTGTTCCATAGCCAACACACAAACACTACTAAAAATTACAAACTCTAAACTCTCCAAAAAAACTAAAACTTTCGAAAACTAAAACTAAAAAAACACTACTAAAAAAAAAACTCTTTAACTCTATCATCTTATCTCCTATTTATAACACAAAATTTCTAAAAAAATACATTTAAAAATATATTTTTTTATACACGCGGGGAGACAAATAATGATGGAGAAAATAATTTAAAATTACGAGTGGGGGACAAAAATGTATCGAAAATGGAATCAAAAATGTGAGTGGAGATGCTGCGCGTTTTTGTTTTTTATTTTCCTTCCACGCTGCCACGTGTCGCGTTCTGATTCGTTGAAATAAATAGTGGGACAGGTGGTAGCATTTCATTTGCCGTGGGAAACGGGCGCACGATGAATTGTCGCACGGGAGCCAACGACTACAACACGGGCGTGATCCAGCGCGGTCGCGCTCATTGTAACATGCCACGTGTCGGAAGATTATTTGTTGAAATATTAAGTGGAACACGTGGCCGATTCTGGTTCGCGGAATAACCGGGAGCACGTGGATCAACTGCACTGGAAAAGGCGCGCGCGAAGGTGGGGGATAGGTCTACACGACGTCAGACAGGTGGGTCCCACGCTACACGCCGGCCTGGGCAGCAAGTGGGCCCCACTCGGGCGCCGAGCCGCGTGAAAGAATCTGCGCACACGCGATTTGGTCGGGCGTGATCTGGACGCGCCAATCGTAGCCGTTTCTTCTTTGATCGGACGGTCCACGTTTGACGCTTGTTGTTGGCGCGTGGTTCTTTTAATCTGCACAGAAAATTCAATTTTCTTAATTGTATTTTGACCCACAAATATATTTCAAATTACATTTTAAACTTTGGTTAATTGCAATGTAGTCCTTTTGGTAATTTAAATTAAATTTTAAACTTTTAATAATTAAAATTAAGCCCGATTTTAATTTAAATTATATTTTCAACTTTTATAAATTGCAATTAATCACTCTTTTATTTGAAATTATATTTTTGGAAACAAATTTGTCATTTAAGAACATTTTCGATACAATTTATTTAATTTTCTTAAAATATATAAAAAAAACAGTAAATACTAATTTATTAAACTAAAATTACTAAAAATAGTGAGAACGTAGCAATTATAATTAATAAAATAGGTGAAAATAACTATATAAAATACAGTTATCAATGGTAAACATTCACTATTTTATGTATTAAATTCCTATTCAACATTTGTTTTGTGATGACAATTTCCTATAATGAAATTATCATTCTTGTTTTGTTAATGTTCCTATTTTTACACATGCATTGTAATATTAAATTGAATTACATAAATTATGTATAAGTGTACACATTTAAAACCTATATAATTATAGATAACTTACATTAATATTCATTATCAAAATATGTCATCGTGTGTCAACTTACATGTCCTTTTTACATGTACTTACACAAAATAGTCAATTCCTATTCTAGTTACAAAATAAACACAAATTGACAGCCTACTCCAATTTCGTTTTGCATATGAGATTATTTTGTCATTTGTTACTCTTTAGGGCTTATAACACTCTTTGCATCATATATAATCCTTCTTACTTTACTTTTATTTCTTTTACTAATGGATGATTGAATAACACTTGACATTCAACATCTTATAATTAAAAATGTAATAGTACTTCAAATTCAACTTGAAATATAATTTGATTCAAATTTACAAACAATTCATTAAAAGTGACACACCTGTTCAAATTGAATATTCATAACACTTTGAGTATCCAATGATATGTCATCCATTGCAACCTGTTAATATGATGCACAATGTACCAACTTGGCCAACTTCTTTACAATACCCATATGTCATCCTCGACACTTTTCTTAATCTTGAAGGCTTTTTTAATGTACTAACTTGGATATTTGAAGGTGTAATTTTTTTCTCAATTAATTTTTCAAAAGATGACTTGTTTCTAGTATTTTTGGGTCTCCCACTTTGTCATATTCAGTTGAAGTAAGCCAATAATGTCAGGTTTGTACAAGTTTTATAACGAGGCTTTGAAAACAAACACCAATAAATTATTATTATTTACCATAATACATATAAAACTTTAAGTTTAAATGAAATCTACATAGTTAAAATTATCTGTATTGATCTTCAAATGCTTGCCTCTTGTATACTGAACCAACATAATCTATTGAATCCTCTTGGCTAATAAGAATACTCCTTATGCCATGTATACATGGTATGCCAATGGGGTCTCATTCCCTACAAGTGAAATTACTATTCAACAAGTCTATCTTCACTTTCTTATTGAAGTTAAATTGAACTTTGTACATATAATCACCAATATGCTTAGCAACACAAGTAGTAGACTTGTTTATGTTCTCTATGACTATATCCATGATTTTCTTTGAAACTGTGTACCCCATCTTGACAACTCATCTCTCTTAATATTGAATCTATCACTTAAATATAACCTTATTGTCTCCAACATAGTTAAGATTGAAATATCTCTAAGTTGAAATATAAGCACAAGTTATTTAGTTGATTGCCACAAATTGATGTAGTCTTATAATGCAACTTTATAAATGACTCAAATGGTTTTGTAGACAACCATTTATGAGCTTTTGCTGATTTCACTTATAGTTCTTGCATCCATCGCTCAAATTAAAGTACTTTTGTAGTGTCTACATCCTCATTCCAAAAAAATAACTCAAATCGTCTCCTTTGACTTAATTTACATAGTTTTTATGCATGTATTATATGCTTATTCTATGCTTTAAATTGGATACTATTTACTTCACTATTGATATGATTTCCTTCATTTTATCACTCATGATAGTACAAGAGTATTTTTCACTACTTCCTAAGTCTTTAAACAAAATTATAATAGACCATTTCTATGTTTTCTTTAACTCAGTTTCAATCACATAGGTCAAATGGTATATTCTATTTTTTTGCATGAACACTCGCAACACATAGAAGAATGCCTAGATTGTGCCTTTTCAAATGAAATCCATCATTCTTTAACAGGACCCAAACAAACATAAAATCTCTTAAATCTTACAACATTTTTTTTATTCTTTTATTTTTTAACACAATTGTGATTCCAAGGATGATTATCTTAAGTTGTTCACTATATGAAAACAATTTAGGATATTAGTGGTTATATTTTTCATGTATTAATTCTTAGCCTTAATCTTAGTTATTTTCACAACATGCTTACTGATTTCAAGATTAAACTTTTCTCTAACTACATTTTGAATTCTTTGATATTTTACCTTAAGTTCATTTACAAAGAATTCTAACATGTTCTCAGATATAAATGTACTACTAATCTAATTTTTCAACCCATGATTACTTCTACACGTGTGAAACTCCTCATTATGACATTCATAAATAATAAATATTGAAGTTCTAAATTACTTCCTAGCAAATATCTCCCACTTATAATTTTCATTATTACAAAATATTTCAATTTTAACTTTGTCATTCGTCTTAAATTTAATATCTTTATAATATCTCAATGCATATAGTTTTATGAAAAATCTCATAGTTATGGTTATTTTCAAAACCATCTTAATATTTACTTCAATTGTATCCTTATTTAGTTTAATCTTTTAAAAAATATGAACCTCATGTGTACTATCTTCACCCAGCTCTCCATCCACCTCTTAATAGGTTAATGTCTTCATCAACATTAATTTCAACATTTTTATCTATATTAACCTCCAAGTTAATATTTCTTAGTTCTAAAAAAATGTTAAAACAAATATTATTCGACTAAAATCCTAACTATTGTGCCTAATTATAGTTCAAATAAAAACAACAAATAGGAATAACAATAACATAAAATTATGCTTTGTAAGAAATAAACATACTTTTATAAAAAAATTTACAATTTCATGCACCCTCAGACAAAAATAAAATAAAATAAGAACAACGAATTAATAAAACAACATAAAAATAAGGAACAATAAAAATAAATAAATAACTAACAAAAAATAATTAAATTCAGAGAACAACACCGTTTTGAGCTACACAAAATAAGTAACAAAATAATATTAATAACAAACTAACAAAAAAATCAATAAAAAATGAACAACACTATTTTTAACTACACAAAATAAGTAGTAACAAAAATGAATAACAAACTAACAAAAAACGAGGGAGCAATACAGGGAACAACAAAAAGAAGTAAGAAATTACAAAAAAAAATAAAAAAAAAAAGAATTTACACTATCTTTACCACAAAAGGAACAATTTGTTGTATTATTTTCATAAAAACTAATCATTTTTGCTTTTTTTCAACAAAAATAATATTCGTATTCACAAAAATGATACTATTATTATCACGATAACAAATACTCATGATGGCTTTAGTATGAAGTCATCCAAACAACAATGCATTATCATATTATATTTACAATAATATGACATATAAGAAACAATTTTATCATCTTCGACCTTTTGTTAGGGTTTTGATTTTTTTTATTTCAACTACCAATTGACGCTCTGTGCACCCATTATAAATGGTTTCGTTTTTTTATTTCCTGTATCCCCTTTGTCCTTTAAAAATATTGAATTTATTGTCCTATGAAAAAGCTTGCAAAACTAAAACGATAATATTTTCATTAGTTTTATTTGAATTTTTTTAATAAGTGAATATAAATGAAAAAAATACCGTGTTAATATATGTTAAAATTTTTTATTAATAAAAATATTTTTATTACCTTTTTATATAAATAAAATATCAATGAATATATTTTTTTATAAACAAAATTACAAAGGTGTAATTTTTTAAATAATACTTTTACTCCGGAACATTTTTTCAATATACATGTTAGATAACAAGAAGAGAATCTTTCTCAATTTTGGGATTCACCCGCCAATAAATTAACGTAACCCCACAGTACTGTAAACTCTGAATCCTTTCTCAATCTTGCGCCCAATGACCTCCTTCACAGAGAAATTGTGTGGTACAATTTCTACTCTCAGACTCTCAGATAATGTCGCTTGAGGGATAAGGAATACTTAACATTGAAAAGTTAATTTTTTTTTTAATTTTTTTTAAGAGGGTTTCAAATTTCAATGGTGAAGAAAAATACCAAAACGGAAACTCGTACAATTGATCTCGATTCCCCGACTTATGGTAAATAATCACTAGCTCTTTCTTCTACTTTTCCACACTCCTGGTTATCAAAAAGTTCGAGAATCAAGTTATTTTTTATTTTATTTTATTTTATATATGCTGTTTTCTTTGCGGACTACAACCATATTATGTTCTTGTTTTGATTTGCGTTGTAAACCTGTTTCCTTTTTGGAATTTTCCTAGGGTTTAGATTCTGCTTTCTATTCTGTTTGTATAGGTTGAGTAGGTGGGTTCTGGCTTTTATGCGAACTTTGTCACCATCTTTTTTTAGACTCAAAAGATGGTAATTTTCTTCATGGTATTGTTTTATGCAGTATTAGTCATTGTGATTGTGGGCAATGTTGTAGAAGGTTATTTTAGGCATCGAGGCGTTTTTGTTGGACGAGGCGAGGCACAAGTCTCAAGTAAGCCTCAAACAAATCTTCAAAGAAACCTTTAAAAATATAAAATAATAATAATAATTATGAATCATATAACTAAGCAGATAAAAGTGGAGCTTATTTTTCCAATTATCTTATGAATTTTTGGTTTATTTAGATGGAGCTTATTTTTCTTTTCTTTTTTGGTTTTTGGTTTTTAGTCAGAGAGATTCCATTAAATGCACCAACCACAATACAAAACTAAGCAAACAATACACCACCATTTCCCTTCCAATCCCATTCCTAACTCTCCTCACCAAAACACCTAAGTGATGTTTGCGGGAGAATGAGTCAATGACCAAAGCCAAAACAACATCACTCATTTGGTAATTCACACGTCCCTAAGATCAAAAGAATACTAGTTATGTGATGTAGGGAGAAATTGAAATGGAAGTAAAGAATTGAATTAGAAAGAAGAAAGAAGGAGAATAGGGGTTTGGAGGATAAACTAAAGAACTTGTTCTCAAAACTTCATCCATAATGTCAAATAATCAACATTCTGATCAAAACAAGAAATAAGAAACCTATATATTCATATTCAAATGGACTTTTAATATGCTATTGGGCCTTACAATAATTAAAATAACTATAAATAATAAAAGACTATCACCCTCCTTTCTACATTATTATGAAACCCTTGAGATATAGAGAGAAGAGGGAGCTTTCTCTCTGTAATTCTTTGCATTTTCATGGTGGAAATGTTTCTAGATACAACTTTGATATACTGATAGTCTGTACCTCAACTTTTGATAATTTAAGCTATTTCTACAATTTCTCCGTACCTATATGTTCTTGATGTGAACAAATCAACTTTCCCATTTAGCTATTCTGCTAGTTTGATGGTGTGATAAAGGAAATACTAAGGTGGGATCCATGAGTTTTGAGCACTTTATTTCTACATGAAACTTTTTGTTGATGAATGTTTTAATCTACAGATAATGAAGTGTTATTAAGACTCTTTATATTGAACATTGCAACGTAATGAGAAAAACAATGTAAAATCTAAGTTTTCCTAGGTATAATTTGTTTTCAGATAGAAATTGATTCATACTACTGGAATTTATATCTGCATGACTTATGATTTACGAGTGTGTGTACATCGTCACAGTGGCTTGTAGAGACCAGATTTCAAAACATCGATCATGTTGGAAACATGTTTCAGCCATCTTTCATGCTGAAAGAAAGAAGATGACTAAAAAAGATCAGCAAGAGATAGAAAAGTTTGAATATACTTCCCCATGTTTCTTAAACTTTCCTTGCCGTGAGAGGTCAAAGAGGAACATTAAATGCAAAAAGTCAGACCATGTAGCATCCAAACTAAGTAAAAAGCTAGATTCCAAAGCTTTCGAAGATTACATGGCGTAAGTTGTGGGATCAAGTTAACATTTTTATCTTTTTAAATGAGGTCCCAAATTTTGTTGTGTTTTAAATATCAATTATGCAGGAAAATATGGAAGAGCTTTTCCAAGGATAAGAAGAATGCTTTTACATACTTTGACTGTTTGTGGTTTCACAGTTACATGAAACAACCCTACAGATCTAAGGTTTTGTCATGGATTAAGAAGAAGCATATTTTGTCAAAGAAATATACTTTTGTTCCTCTAGTTTGTTGGTAAGTATTCTGCTACGTTTAACTCAAAATATTTTTTCCCTATCAAATGTCTTTATATATATTTTTTAAATAACATTATACACTCATACCCGCACACACACATACAGCGATGGGTTCGAACTCTTGCCCTCTCGGTTCCCACAAGGAGCATATTCCCTATCAAATATCTTAGACTTTTATTTTCAATGCCATTATTGTAGGGGCCACTGGAGCCTCCTAATTTTCTGTAACTTTGGTGAGAGCTTGCAATCAGATTCCAATCCACCGTGCATGTTGTTGCTTGATTCCCTTGAAGCAGCAGATCCAAGGAGGGTTGAGCCAGAGATAAGAAAGTAGGTTTATCTTTTCTTTCATAGATGCTATTTTATTCTCTTAGAGTTGCATGTCTTGGTAAATCAGAATAAATGAGAGTTGCATGTCATTGTTCAGATTTGTATTCGACATTTATAATGCAGAGGGCAAGCTTGTGACTAAAAAGGATGTCAAAAAAATTCCATTATGGATGCCTCAGGTGATCATGATACCGTTCCTTCTTGGCTTCATAGATTCTTATATTTTTGTTTGAACTTTTTACTGATAAACAAGAATCATAATGGGGCTCCAAAAAAAAAAAAAAGGTACCACAACAGAGGAATTCTGACGAATGCGGTAGCTTTGTTTTGTACTTTGTCCATTTGTTCTTGGAGGGTGTTCCTGAGAATTTCGATACTAAGAGCTCTCCTAGTTTTGTATGTTTTCATTTCCTCTTTATATAAAGTTTTTCCTATGATACAAGTATCATAACTTGGTAAAGCAGGATATTTATACCTTTCCCTCATACCCTGCAGTTGGGAAAGAGTTGGTTTACATCTAAAGGCTTGGACTGCTTTTGCAAGAAGCTTCATTCTTTGGAAAACTGATGCTTTCATGTTAGCATACAACGTGTATATATATTTTAATTGGAAAAGCTTTTATGTGTAATGAATTTTATTTAACTTTTAGCTTCTTCTTTTTTTTGTCTAAAGCTTTCTCCCATTTCACTGAAATCTGTGCGCCGTTTGTAGCTTTGGTTCTCTTTGAGAGTCTGAACCAAGTGTATTGTGGTTACTTGAAATATATTATTTCCCGTAAAAAGTGTAAAGTGTACTTAAGTTTATTACCTTTAACGAAAATGTAATTTAATTTCGTATTAATTAAATGAGATAACTAAGTCTAAAGAAGATATTATAAGTTTATTACTTTTTAACAAAAATGTAATTTAATTCCGTATTTATTAAATGAGATAAGTAAGTCTAAAGAAGATACGAAGATATTATAAGTTTATTATTTTTACAAAAAGACAATATAAATCTATTACTTTTATGTAACTTTTTTTATAAATGTAACGAATTTGTATTATCTTACTTAATAAGTACATATTTAAAATATAGTTTCGTTAAAGATAATAGACTTATAATCTTTCGTCCTTAATTTTGTGATTTTTTTGAAATATAATAAAATTATCAGGATTTATATATTGAGACATACACAGGATTATAGAGTTTGGATGGTGCTTTTATCTAGTGTGCCTTCGAGCTTCTCTTTAGACAAGAAAAAAACTTACCATGAAGTGCCTTAGAAAGCATATACATATTATGCTATCTATTGAATCAATCACAATTCAAGTTGGGTTTTTTTTATCTTCATACGAATCTTAATGGTGTCATTTTTGTTTGATTTTATCGTTTGCACTTGGTGAGATTGGGTAAACAATCCATTCATGGTGTAACAAATATCGAGTAACTAATCACGCATAGGACCTTAAGCTACAAAGAACCGTAATAGCTTTTAGTGTAATACTCTAGTTTTGTCGCAAGGAATCCACTGCAAGAACCACAAGCCTGAGGTTAAATATTCGGCTTACCTATAACCCATAAAAATAGCAAATTTAGCTTAAATTTTGATTCGGTTACACGAACACATGCTTTAGAATTTGTTCAAAATAAAATCAAAAATTCTTCTACAGTGCAGTTAGAAACTATAAAATTGCACAAGACAAACATACAAATTCAGAAGTGTTGAGAATGAACACATGATACGGAGAAACAAAGAGGTCAAACTTGTAAGGCCAGTAGAAAATAGAGAAAAGTGTCAGAAGTCCCTTATACTAAATAAATTGTATCATTTAATCCCTTAATTAATAATTAGTATCATTTATTATTAAAAAAGAGAACTAATTAAGGATAAATTATATTATTTTAATATTTTTTATATTAAAATATTATTTAATTAAAAAATCATTAAAATAATGTATCTTATTCTTAATTGACTAACTTTTCTAAAATTAAAATACTAAATAATACCTCTTATAATCTAATCTAAGAGACTAAATGACTCAAATTATCTAATCTAAGGAACTTTTACCCCTTGCTCCCTACTATTCCAATCTCAAAAGTTTGAACCCTAAAGATGATAATACTCAAAGTCACACCTTAATATCATACTTAACCTATGTATGATATTCATTTTAAACTCTAATAAGACTGAATTGATTGTTCAAAACAGATTATATATAATGTATAATTAAACATCGTTCCAAATGGACACTAATCTTTGCTTAATAGTATATAGAGAATTAAGAGAAGGGATACTTAATAGCATGTCACAAATATATAATCACATCCTGATTCCTGAGCAGGTGTCTAAACAAATGGACACTAATCTTTGCTTAATGATACTCTGCAATCTCAAAAACTCGGGCAGTGCCATCTATCGATACTGAAACAAGGTAATCCCGGTTGGGGGACACAGACAGATCTTGAATGGCATCCGAGTGCCCACTAAATGTTCTTACACAATCACCAGAAAGACTATCCCATACTCTTACTTTTCCATCCACACAACCTGTTGCAAGGAACCTAGATGTACCAAGCCAAGACAAACAGGTCACTCCATCCTGCATAGAATTTAAATATCTTTATTGTTAGAATAGTTACTGGCGACAATAATATTTGTAGCTTATTGGGCAAGCACTAAACTCCTCCCTAAAGTAACTAGCTGGCAATTAAGTCATGATTTGAAGCCCCAAACTATTACCTACATATTATATGTAATTGAATCTATCTCAAAATAGTATATTAATTTCTACATAACAATATGTACATATCTAGTTTATATATACTATATACTTATAATATTTATACACATTATGTACATCTAACATTTTATTTTGAGTTAATTCGATTATGTACGATATTTAAGGCTCGGACTAGTTAATCATTAATAGTAAAACTACAACTTGTTTTTGTAAATTGAAACTATCTCAAAATAGTATATTAATTTCTACGTAACAATAGTATGTATCTAGTTTACATATATTATATTATGTACCTATAATATTTATACACATTATGTATATCTGATATTTTATTTTGGATCAATTCGATTATGTACAACTTGTATATGCTATTTAAGGCTCGGACTAGTTAATCATTGAGAGTAAAACTACAACTTGTTTTTGTATAAAATGAAAAATCAACACACCTCATGGTTACAAGCAGAACGGGGCAATGAATGTTGCAAATCCCAAATAATAAGCTTCTTATCCATACCACCCGTCGCGGCCCAAGGTGAACTGTCATAACAAAAAGTTGGATACAGTAATACAGATTATATTACTCTCAAAAAGCTTTTGTTGATTTAACCTGTTGCTACAGCTATAGATATCGGTATTTCTTTTCCTCTGAATAAATTTTGTCATCTTTATTTCTCCATTATCTATAGGTAATAGTATATCTTCTATCACAAAGTAAAAAACTTGTTGGGTTAATGTTGATGTACCTTAAAGCAAACCCAATACATTCAACAGAATCTGTATGCGAAATCAAAGAACCAACTACCTGTTGGTGGAAGCAAGCAAGACTTAATACAAAAGAACACTTAGGTGACGTAGCGAAAGCAAAAGCACATTAGAAGCAAATGCATCATGAATCCATATATCTGCAATTACAATCATATCACATGCACCCTTAATTTTTTATGAAGTAGCCACGTCCAACGGACACAACACTCCAAATTTGATACTCAATACTCCAAATTGGTTGAAATTTTAAGAAAAATTAAAAAAAATAGATATATTTGACACTCATTTATGTATCTAAAAATTTAAGATACTCGATGTCTTAAAACGAGTTTGTATAACAAAGGTTATAATTATTATCAGCTATTAAAAAAATAATTAAAAAAAAACTTACTATATTTTAATGGTAAGATGAACTATATATGAGTTAATCTAGAACAGAGCATGAATTAAAATCCAATATAAAATATAAAACATTATACTTCAAAATAAAGAAATAACTAAAAACAAAACTTTACACCATGGTACAAGTTTTCCATGTTTATTCCTCCCATCTCGCCTTGTTGGTCAACTTAGGCTAACTCATCCTAAATTTACCATGACATGAAACATAAAAAACTACTATAAGAGATGCACATGCTCTACATTGTACATTTGTAAATACACGTTCCCGTGTTGGAAGCAACTAAGAGTCACCTTAATAACTATGCTAACTAATAAAATAGTAACAATTTTCTTTAAAATATTTCTGACTATTTCAAAAGAAATAAGGCTCTAATAAGGAAGTGGTTTGGAGGTTCCCCTGGAGATAAATTCTCTTTGGAATAGGATAATTAAAAGTAGATATAAGTTAAATGAGAATGGATAGGAAGCGGTTCAGGGTTCTCTGATTTCGTTGTAATCCTTGAATGAAAATTGTTAAAGAATTGGATAAGAATCAAATTCTTTCTTTTCTAATGTGAAATATAAGGTGAGAGATGTAAAATTCATTTTTGGAAGGATCGATGGATGGAAGGTGATTTTTTTTCAACAAAATTTTCAAGACTATATAGTTTAAGTTTGGAGCAAAACTTCTCTATCAACAAGTTGCTTTTACCCGAAGATTGGAACTTCGGGTTTAGAAGAAACTTCAATGATTGGGAAGTTGTAGAGTTCTCGAGCATGATGTTAGAATTGGAAGAAGTCACGTTAAGAGCAGATACATGTGATAGAAGGATTTGGATCAACCATTATTCTAGATGATTTTCGTGTAAATCTTATTTTGAAGTTACTGTAGATAACCCTATGGATCAAGCTTTTGATCATCACTTCTGTGTGGATAGGCCTGATTCCTTTAAAAGTAAAATTTTCTAAACAATTGATTACTCTTATGAAGTTGAACATAAATGAATGGATTCAATTAAAGTTTTTTAAGTCTTATCTTTCTCTTAATTGGTGTGTGCTATGCAAGAATAATTATAATTTATTTTTACATTGTCTAGTTGCACATTTTCTTCTGTCTATGTTACAAAATAATATGGGTTTTCATTAGGCACTCCCAAGATCTCTATATCACTTTTTTTGGAAACTTTCTATATGTATGGGAATAATAATAAAGCTTTGAAGGCAAAAGTGTTGCGAATCTGTGGGATAGGAGCAATATTTTGGGTATTATAGACAGAGAAGAATAGAAGAATTTTTAATAATTGTGAGAACAATTCGAATATATTATGGGAAAAAGTTCTTTTTTTTTTTTTGCTTCTTCTTGGACTTCAATCACTTTGTATCTTTGTTTTTATCATTTTTATTAATATAATATAAAGTTTATTATAAAAAAAAATGGAACTATAATACTTTGGTCTCATTAGTAAAGTCCGTACAGTAAATATGTACAAAGCCCGAGTTTATTTTGAGCAATAAGGTATTGTCAAAGGAAATGTTCCCAGCTGTAGCAGAAAATTTGAAAGGATAATGTGAACAAACTCAAGGCACTCTCTCCAAGCATTGATCCTTGTATAGGCAGACAAAATCCATTCACAGCTAAAAAAACAGTTGAGAATGTTCAGAGTGATTAAGAAATACCCTTCCCGTTGTCAAGTTCAAAATGTGGACAGAACCATCCTTCGAACCAGTAAGAGCAAGACTTGAATCAGAGCTGATTGCCAAGCATGTGATTCCTTCGGCATGATAAGGATGACCTAGGAGACAAAGTCCAAAAACATTATTGTCTTTTACAAATGCAATTACTTTAGCAATGATTACAACGCTGGCTATAAAACTTTAAAGAATATGAAGGAGGAAGAGATTTCACATATTCATAGACCAGACTAATAAGAAAGAATATAAGAAACAGATAATAAATACGTTTGTAATAATGACAATTTTGGCAATTAAATTTAGATGTCAACCGGTTATACCATGTTTTTCTTTTCTTATCTCTTGAAAACAATTTAACCGTACATAGCAACTGAAGAAAGTTTTACCCCAGAAAATTCGTTGCAATTACACAATTTAAATTTGAATTAGGTCAGAATCAATATAAGTAGAGACTGTAACATCAAAGTCAGAACTCAGAAACAACAAAGTAAAAGAATTCTTTAATGAGATACACCCTCTCAAATATCTCAAAAAATTAGAAAAAAGTATTAAGAGAAGATGAACAGAAAACAATTTCAAGTAGCTTATTTTCATCAAATCTTGAACCAAATTGACTTGGAAGGAAAGAAGAAACATTATTATTGTTGTCCTATCATACCTCTAATGACATGAATGTTTTCACCATTCTTTGGGTTCCATATCCTCAAAGTAGCATCATCAGAACCAGTACATATAGTTTTACCTAAAGCAGCAAACGGGAAGGAGAGGAAAAAAAACAAATAACACAATATTTTCATATAAGTGAAGGTTAAAAAAAATAAAAAAAAATCACACAGTATTGAAAAAGGGGAGGATGACCGCACAAGTCTCATACTTATTTTAAAATAACACTTAGATCTAGTACTTATTTTTTATGACTGTTTAGTCTTATTATTATTAAAAATGACTTTACAAGGACAAATAACAATTTTTTCTATTTTTTTCTAATTTTTTCTTCAATTCTTTTAGTTACAAAGTTAAAACAAAACAATCTCTATCTAATGTCCTTGAAAAAATATTAATTTTTTCCTTTTACAGTTATTTTTTAATAATAATATGACTTAACTATCACAAAAAATAAGTAAATGACCTAAGTGTTATTTTTGCAATAAATAAGGGACTTTGACGGTAATTTTCTCTTAAAAAATAGATTATTTAAAATACATTTTTAAATGGAAAATGAAGAGTCACATACCATCAGGAGTAAAATTACCACATGTAACACTACCAGCATGACCTGTGAACATTTGAAGATACACTCCTCTGTCAGCATTCCACATCCAAACCGTGGAATCCTCTGAACCAACCAACACAACATGCCCTCTCGGATGCCACCTAACCCACTGAAAAGTCACATCTTCATAAATTTCAAAGAAGTATAATGTCAGAAAAGTAACTAACTATTGCCTCACATCTCACCTCAATGCCTCCTTGAGGACCTTCAAGAGTACATTTAAGACTTCCTGATGATATGTCCCAGATTTGAGTAAGCCCTTCGAGGCTTCCAGATGCAAGTAATTGCCCATCAGAGCTAAAGGCCAAACTAGACACAGAATCTTTATGCCCTGCAAGATCCATAAAAATTTCCGCATGAAGAAAATTAGATGTCTGATCTAACAATGTTGTAAATTTTTTTCGAAGCTGGACTGAAAGTAAAAGTTGGCTAATTGAAACCACTGAAGCAATCAAAAAGAAAAGTGAATAAAGCATGCAGCTACTTTCTAATGCACATACCATGGAGTTCAAAGGCCCAATCTCCGTGACCAATCTTCCACAGAAAACCTTTGTCATCTCCACCCCCAGTGGCCACTAGTGTATGATCTGTTGGACTACAAGCAACTGCATAAAGTTCATCTGCGTAGGAAGAATTGAGAGTAATCTAAGATAAAAACACTTAATAAGTTTCTTGGTAAGCAAGCCATTCTATTAATGACAGAAGCAGGTAATCATATCTTGCAATTTAATGTTTGAATCAACAGGCACTCGTATAGAATATAACTCAAATAACTGAGAAAAAGTTGGGTCAGAAATTGTCAATTTTCCAACTCTATAAAAGGTAGCATTATTCAGAGCACAGGAAGCATCGCCAATAAAATCAATTGATGCACATGTAATATTTTTTCTTATAACCCCTGAACCCCGAATGTCAATGGCCCAAATTGTAAATTGAATGTTTAAACCTGATCAAATACCATAAATCTACTTAGAGAAACTCTAAAACAACACGAACCTACGCAGAGCATACACAGCTCTAAATTAAGTTCTGATTGATTAGTAGTAGAGATCAAACACAGACATTATATCATAACACCTTAGCAGCCTCCCTATTAACTTGTGCTATGATAGTCTGATACTATTTCTAGTAACACTACCGTACCCCCGAAAAGTCCCTACTAAATTCTTAATTGGATTCCTACGCAGTATGAAGTGCACACAAAATGTATAAAGCCAACCTTCACATAAATAAAATAAAGAGTTCTGCATAGAAGAAGTATTTCTACACATTGGACATGGACTCTGAAGAACAGCTCTGATCACTATCATGCAGTTCAATACTTCTAAGAAACACAATTAAGTGTTAGAGAAAACAAGGCCTATGTAGTGCAAAAAGAGGATTTCAAAAACTTGCATTTTTTATTTTTATTTTTATATTTTTTATACTTTTACGCTGTTATGATCCTTTAACACCTAACAAAAAGATTAAAAATTTAAATATCTAAGATGATTTGACTATAACAATAATTTCAAATTTGGTAAGTAAAACTTGTAGAAGAGATATGACATAAAAAAAAATATAGAAATACCATTGTGACCTGTGAATATGTGCATGGAGTCATCAGCCTCATCTGAACCGGACAGAAAGAAAAAGAAAGAAAAAAGAGTAATAGTCAGATTCCCCTTAGAGTTATATCAAAAACATATCACGAGCTCACACATCTAATCGATATTAACATTAGCAGCAACTGGAAAAACTTATTTCTAACCCAGCACAAATATTCTAAAGATGGGGGGGGAAGTAGCATTACATACCAGCAATTTCAGCATCAGAGGTTGCACCGTCATCCGCATCGAGAAGATCTGCATTCCGCAGTAAACACACAAAGAAATCATAAAGCATGCAATGATTATATTAAAACATATACAGATATTCAAGGTCATGGAGGTTGGAGAGAAAGAAAGCAACCTTCCCCATCGACCGTAACTTCATGGATTATGTCAGAGTCATCAAGAAAAACCTCACCCTGATCGTCTTCTTCCTCAAGAACACGAGAAGGATAGTTCATCTCCTTCTTACCCAACTCTCTGTCACACATAAAAAGAGCTCATCATGGTCTCCAAAATATATCGACAATATTATTCTATGGTGCATTAGTGGGTAAAGTTCTCCATCCAATAACAAACAGACTTTGATCTTTATCATGTTGGGTTCATTTTCAGTCAGAGTGGTTCTTTACACATCCTATGTAACTCAATAGAGTTTCTCACAAGTAGAAATATGAACTGAAATGAAATAATGGTGAGCCAAAATGCATTCTTTAATCCTTCGTCCCACATCTCTGTAAAATTTCCAGGTTTCATAGATTTCTAGTGGACAAGGAAATCCCATGCCACAAACCTGGTGTCATTTGTTCTCTTTCTCTATACTTATCCTGCTACTTGCAAAATTTTATATTTTTCTTTTTGAAGCTAAACGTTATATGCCAACTTAATATCTGGTATTTCATCTATGAACAAGTCAACTACATCTTAAGGTGTTGTATGTACTAAGCAAACGTTGATGATAAGCTTTTACATTCATGCATTACAATATTGAATATTCTTTGACGTAAACACAGAAAAGCTACAAATAAGTTATTACATGACTTCATTTAGCAAAGCATTCATCAGCATCAGGTCAACATGCATACCATTGGTGCACCACTATAAAGTTTAACACATATGGCAGGATAAAAATGAAATGGTAGAATCACCCTGCACCACACATTCATACAATTACTCAAAATATTTGACAAGACTAAAGGGTGTTTATATATATATATATATATTTTACCACCAGCTATTACATTTGTTGCATAGTTACCCCAAAACTTTTTTCTTTACAACCTACCATCAACTTTTTTAAATGTTACAAAAGGACCAGTCTGTCAATTGGGTATCAACAGTGCTTAAATTAAAAACTGTTAATTTTTTGCATATTTTCTCACGTGCATATTTAACAATTTATAAAATCAAAAATATATCACATGCAAGGCACATGATCTTCTTCCCCAAGTTCCCCTCACCCAAAATCCAAATGACATTATAATCAATTGCCCAATTTTTACATGTGAGATTGGAATTGTGAGCTTCTCCAACAACGACCCAAAAAACTTTGCGAGACAAGTCGCTTACTTGAACATCAGAGCTAGATCTCTCCACCGTTGAAGTGTTCAATGAAAAAGGAAATAATTTTTTCGCCGTTCAATATGCTTAGAGACAGAGCTATCAATAAATGTGAGTAAAAGCACCAAGAGGCAAGGGCACATGATCTTCTTCCCCAAGTTCCCCTCACCCAAAATCCAGATGACATTATAATCGATTGCCCAATTTTTACATGTGAGATCGGGATTGTGAGCTTCACCAACAATGACCCAAAAAACTTTGCGAGACAAGTCACTTACTTGAGCATCAGAGCTAGATCTCTTCACTGTTGAAGTGTTCAATGAAAAAGGAAATAACTTTTTTCGCCGTTCAATATGCTTAGAGGCAGAGCTATCAATAAATGTGAGTAAAAGCACCAAGGGGCAAGGACTGAGTATTTATAAGAAAAAAAGAAGTTACACTTTTAAGCTCTCCGCTGTTGCTATCACTTGGTTATGTTTAAATGGTAATTACCTCCAAATATAATAAGGGCAATATTGTTTTGGGAAATGAAATTTCCAAATTTGGTTGCAGATGGATAGAAAAACTAATTGTTATCCTTTAAAATGTTTTTCATATCAACTTTTGGTGTCAATGAAGATAAACATGTTGTCTTTGATGTATGTTGTCTTTGATGTAAATTACGTAAATTACATAATGGCTGACAGCCGAAAATAAACTTACACAAAATGGCAGTTCTAGGAAATTCAATAATTTTTTTGATAAGAAACTTTAAATTATATTAATAAAAAGATAAAAACCACGACACAAAGTGGATCATTAATCTACTACACCCTCAAAAAATCAAAATTAAACTACACGACAAAACTCTTACAAAAACTTTCTAAGAAACACAAGTTTTCTAATTAAAACTTCTCGGCCTTCCGGTCAAAAAACAACGTCGATGAAACCGTGCACGAGATTTTGAGTCTCGCGTGTCTACCACCCAATCATTCCGGATAACGCTTGCATCCTTAGTATTACCGCGGTTGCTGGGGCAGAGTTAGCCGATGCTTATTCCCCAGATACCGTCATTGCTTCTTCTCCGGGAAAAGAAGTTCACGACCCGTAGGCCTTCTACCTTCACGACTAAAAATAAAAAGTTTTTCTTTTGATCTGAGAAATTGAGAATAATTTTTTAAATCTTTAAAGATTGAAGCCCATGAAGAAGCAAAAAAAGAACTTTTTCTCATAACGGATCGTTCTCACAATCATCGAAAATTCTTCTACCCAAAGGATTACTCCTACCCCATAGATCCACGACGCCTTTGCCTTTAAAGCTTTATTACTATTCCCATATATATAGAAAGTTTCTAGAAAGAGTGATGGATAAGATCTTAGGAGAGCCCACTAAAAACCCATATTACTTTGTAACTTGGAACAAAGAAAACGTGCAATTGGATATGGTAAGAATAAATTATCTATATCTTCAGAATTACTCTTGCATGGCATACACCAATTAGGAGAAAGATAAAACTTAGAACACTTCAACTAAGTCCGATCATTTGTATTCAACTTCAAATAAGTAATCAACCACTTCAAAAAATTTACTTTCAAAGAAATCGTGTCTATCCACACAGAAGTGTAATGATCAAAATCTTGATCCAAAGGGTTATCCACAAGAACCTCAAAATCATAAAAAACATCCAAAAGAATCGTTGATCCAAATCCTTCTATCACATATATCTGCTTTTATCGTGACTCCTTCCAACTCCAACATCATGCTCGAAAAATCTAAAACTTCCCAATCATTGAAGTTTCTCCTAAACCTAAAGCTCCAACCTTCGGATGAAAGCAAACTACGGATAAAATTATTTTGCTCCTAGCTTAAACTGCATAACATTGGAAGAATCACCTTCCATCCAATGATCCTTTCAAAAACAAATTTTACTTCCATCTCCCACCTTATATTTAACATGAGAAACAAACGAATCTGAGTTTTTAACAATTGTCATCTACGGACTACAGCAAACTCGTTGAAAACCACGAACCGCATCTTACCCATTCTCATCTAACCTATATCTACTTATAATTACCCTATGTCAAAGAGAATTGACCTCCAAAGTCACTTCCCTAACAGAGCCTTATTTCATTTGATAATGTTAATGATACCTAACCCTTATTTTTATTTAATCTTTGACCAGTCGTCCAACTAACCAAATGACTTTCTTTTTTCTCCTTCACTAGCACCTTCCCATGAAAAGTCTTTTAACACTTTCTCTATTTTTTTGGCTACAATCACAGGTATTATAAAAATTGACAAATAGTAAGTAGGAAGATTTAACAAAACTGAATTTATCAAGGTTAACCACCGCCCCCCTTTAGGGGAAAAAACTCTCTTCCATCATGCCAATCTTTTTTCAAATCTTTCTATAACAGGTGACCAAAACTTTATTGTCCTTGGATTAGCTAAAGCTAACGCTTTATTTTCATAACAATTAATACCTAATAAGAAACTTTTGGACAATTTAATCTTTAACCCTACACAAAATCAAAAGGTTGAATCACATTAACTAGGTTTTCAAGCTTATCCTCAATGCCCGAAGAAAAGAAAATATTATCATCCTGAAGGTAAGAAACCTCAACACGATTTGTTCCACCACAAAGACCATCTATCAAATTAAACCTCTTAGCTCTATCGGTTCAACCCATCAACTACCAAAACGAAAAGAAAATGAGCAAGTGGGTCTCCTTACCTTAACCCTTTTGATGCCTGAAAATGTCCTCTTGATCTCCCAATAATAATTACTAAAAAACTAATAAAACACAAATAACCTTTGATCCAAAATCTACATCTTTCCCCAAACCCTTTCTCTTTCAGCATAAAGTCCTAAAAAGTCCAATCAATATGATCATAGACTTTCTCAATATCAATCTTCAAAACCAAAGCTTCATTATTATTTCTCCTATGCTCATCAACAACTTCATTGGCTATCAAGGCTACGTCTAAAATTTATCTACCTTTAACAAAAGCAGCTTGTTCAACAGATATGATGGACTCAAGAACCTCTTTTAGTCTTAGAGATAAAACCTTGGAAATGATCTTGTATAAACTGATGACCAAGCTTATTGGTCTAAAATCTGTGAATTTAAAAGCTTTATCTTCTTTGGTATTAAACAAATATAAATAGCATTAGTTTTTTTTGTTAACTATGTCATTATAAAAGAAATCCCAAAAACATCTCTAGTAGCTCATTTTTAACCAAATCCCAACATTGGTAAAAAAAAAAAAATTTAAATCTGTTAGGATCAGGAGTCTCATCTTTCGAGCACTCAAAAATTGTTTTCCTAATTTCCTCTCCTTCAAAAGGTCTTTCAAATAAACGGGCTCTTTCATTTGAGATATACCATCAGTTTAACCATTGAAGTTTTTGTCTCGGTCCATTGAAATTAGAATAGAGTTTCTCGAAGAAACTCACTACTTCCTCTTCAATTTGACAATCATCCACCACTATATTTTCATCTTTCTTCTCAAGTTTTTCGATCAAATTTTTATTCTTTCTTCCATTGGCAACAACATGAAAAAAAAATTGTGTTTGCATCACAATTCTTAATCCATGACTTTTATCTCCAAGAGATCTCTTCATTTATAATTAAGTTTTCCATATGAGATTATAGGTTCGAAAGCTATGCTTTCAAATAATCATTTAAACTTCCATCTATTTGACATTTATCCTAGAAAATTCAATAATGAAGTAAGCTTTACTAAGTTAAATATGGTACTTAAATTTTCATTAAAGTGAGGCTGGGTCAGGGTTAGGCATAAAGTTTAGGCGTATAAAGAAAGATTGGTGGAGCCATTGAAGTTGATTTGGAAAGAAATGCCCTTCATAACAAGTTGGGATAGGGGGATTTTGAAGAAGAAGAGTAATCTTTTTAAAGAGTTGTTATTTCTAAAGCAAAAATATTAATGATAGAACAATTTAAAATTTTGTCTAACAATATAATGCTATAACGTTTCTAAAAATAGAAATATTGCTCTAAAAGTAGCAAAACTTACTTTGAAAATAGGGCTACCCTCTTTTTGAAATATTTTATTCTCACAAACAAAAAAAGGGTACATTTGTAAAGTTTAAAAAATTTGTGGTAGGTTTTATAATGAAAAACGTATAGTGATAACTACGCAATAAATGCAAAACTTCGGTAGTAACAAATGTCGTCCACCTGGACTAAATTTCACAACATGTGATGAAACATATAGCATATTTAAAGATAATATAAATGGCTAAATGCAAATCATGAAAAAATGGATAAAGAAAATCAAGAAGTACCAAGCTTGATTCAAGAGCTAAAATAAATAGAGAACTCATCAAATATATTTGTTTCACCTCTCTTTTTTATCCATTTTCCCAAACACAACACATGTTTTACATATTACTAAATATGTAAAAGCCAATTGATCAGAAAACGGAAACGATAAACCCATGACACAATACAATCTTCAATTAAGCGAAACTGAGAGAGATTTTCTTTGATTTTTTTTCCAAGAACCATGAAACCTAAAGAAGAAATTATTTCAACCACCAGCTAATAACCTAATTTTGAGAATAAGAAAATGAGGGAGTGATAGAGGTATCTTACATATTATAGAAGAATAGTGAGAGCGAACTGCAAGAGTGATACAGCCGACTATGGAGCCTGCTGATTTAGTCGAAAGGGCTTAATTAACCGAATAGCAATGCATTATTAATGTGGTATGACTGTACGAGGTTTTAATTCAACAGAGGGTAGCAGAATTCATATAGCAATTCTAAAACTCATTGTCCGATATTGTCACGTATTTAAATCGAAATTTTTTTCTATATCTTTTGATTAAATTATCATAAAATATTAATAATATCATTAAAATATCTCGATAAAATATTGTTACTATTAAAATTTTAATAAAATATTGTTGTGCTTAAATGTTTTTTTTACTTAAAATATTATAAATATTATCTTTAAAATATCACTAAAATATCGAGAAACAAATATCAAAAATATTAATTCCTAATTTATTTTTTTCTTTTTTTTATGCTTTTTGAATAATCATTTCAATTCAATTTTTTTTACTTTTATAGCAAATAATATATAATCTATTTTTTAACATTTTGTTATATATAAATACGATTAAAAATAAATAATCAATTAAATTTATTTTCATACTATTGATATTTATCTATTTATAATAATTATAATTAAATATTCTACTTAATTATTTCAAACCTTTTAACTATTTATTATATAATATTTCATCAAAAAATATATATTTTATTGTACAATAAATCAATTTATTGATTAATATAAATTATGTATTTAAAATACACATAATAAATAAAAAATTAGTTTAAAACATAGTAATTGATTTTTTAATATATTATAAAATTTTATAAACAACAATCATTATTGACAAAGATTTCAAAGTTTTCCTGATTTTTTTCCAAAATTTCCATTAACAAGATAATATCTTGAACATTTTTTAAAAAATTATATCTCAATATCTTCACAAAAATCAATATTTCAAACCTTAAATTCACACTAGAATTATGTATTTATTTATTTTTGGAAATGGATTAATCTAATATTAATAAAAAGTTACCTTAATAAAACAAATAATATTTTTTTGTATTTTTATTTAATTTTTTATATAATTCTTTCATCTTCAATTTATTCAAATTAATAATCAAAAATGAAAAAATAAAATAAAAATTAATTTTGATCTTTGTACATTCATTTTTTAATGATAATAAGATTAAATTGTCACAAAACATAAATACATAATATTTTATTTTTACATCAAGTAAAATTAGGATTGTATTTTCCTCTTTATTCAATTGAATTAGAGCTTCGACATGAGTTTTTCTTCTTCTTTTCTCACAAAAACACAGGATTTGGTTTAATCAATTTGTTATTTTCTTTTAGGTTATGAAAAAGTTACAAATGAAGAATAAATGATTAAATTTTAATCTATTTTTATTAATTTTGTAATCATTGTTGTATACTGTTAAAAATAATCTATAAAAGTGATATCTTAATAAGTTAAAAAATATAAAAAATAAAATAAAAAATTTGTTATTTTTTAAAACAAAATTACTAAACTGCTACAAGAAAATAAAGGAACTAAACTATTCTTTTCGATATAATTAAAAAATTTGTGCAATCACCTATATTTTTTAACCAATTTTTTTCCCGATTTTTTCTTTTTGTGCGCCTTTTTTTGTCATAAACAATTAAACATATATCTGAATTATTAAATTCAGATAAAGTTAATACTAAATTTTAGATTGTTATAAATCTCTAATCAAACTCCTAAACAAATTTACGAATTTATTATTATCGAACTTCAAAATAATGATAATAAATTTAAGGCATGATTATGGTGGATTAACATTAAAATCACTACATTTAAATATTTGGATATGTTAGGAATGTTACGTGTATAAGGGTCGCTATCCTAATGACCTGAATTACTTCACTTGGATGAGAGCCCGGTGTATCAAGCACTTTGTATTTAGCAGCCTAGCTCTAGAGTATACTGATTTTCTTGTAGAGCACTCCGCTTAATGACCTGACCATGTGGACACCAATGTCAAGCGACCTGAAGGCTTTCCACGTTTCTACACCACGCCCATGCAAAGAATGTACAAACTCCAATGACTTAATTGCTAGGACAACAACATGGTTTCATTGAACGGGTTATTGTTGTAAAAAATATCATGTTTGGGTCGGTTATGACGCCTTGACAAAGTACCTATTAATGTAACATTGACACCTACCTCTTGTATGCCAATATATACCTTATTTATGAGATAAATAGAGGATCAGAATATTATCTTCACTATAAACCTCTTTCTAGAAACCCTAAAATACTAGCATCTTTCCAAGTAGTTGGCACCCACCATAAAGCCTTAAATATTTATAGTTCATAGTTAGCATTTGAAACCTTGTATCTTACTAATATAACATTGACACCTGCCTCTTGTATGTCTATATATACCTTATTTATGAGATAAATAAAGGATCTGAGTATTATCTTCATTACAAACCTCTCTCTAAAAATCCTAAAACACTAACATCTCCAAACAATTGGTGCCTACTACGAGGCCTTAAATCTTTCTAGTTCATAGTTAGCATTTGAGACCTTACATCTTACACATTCTGGAAAAACAACTCATATCATAGGGACATTCAATTTGCTCAATATGACTAGCCCGTAAACATGGCTTCTAAGGAAATATCCTAGACCTAGATGCCATCAAAAAATGCCAGTGAACGAAACCAGAATTAAACATTGAACTAAGCCTTCCCAAAAATCCATCTTATCAAATTGTCTGGTTAAATGTACTTCATTTCATGCTTACAATTGTTTACAACAGATGATAACAAACTGCATGCTGAAAAGGCAGGAATTACATAATGTAAGTACTTTATCATCAACACAAGAAAGAGTGAGCCATTTCATTCCTTATGATCCTTGCCTTCTCTCTTTTCCAAATATAATCTAATGAGCTCTAATAAAGAGTTTAAAAATAACAATATCAAAGGAGAAAGAAGTAAATCTAGATGGATATGTCTTTCACCATCCTAAGTTTATGCGCAACGCTAACTCTATAACTAAAATGACTAAGGATATATCAAGTAACGAATGATCTAACTGATAATAATCATTCAAGGGAAGGAGGCATCACAACTCCATTTTCTTTTACTGTTCTTTTTAATTCTTCCCAATAAGGTTGTCACTTACTGAAATGTGAAACAATATATTACTCACAGTATATGAAAAAAAAAAAGACTTTCGGGATCCTCTCACAGGTGTCAATAAAAGCATTTTCCAAACAAATAAATTACTAATAAAAGGTTTAAACAGAATACAAGCAGGAGAACAATAAAAAATCTGGATGGTTATCAGCTTGTACACTGGATTGCATCAATTCCTCTAAAATATGAATGGTATTTGCAATAATTCATTTTTCATTGTGGTCTACATTTTCAACACTCGAAAACTAACTTAGTTTCTTTTGGTGCAAGTGTTAGGTAAAAAAGATCGAAAAGTATGCTATGAAAGATAACTTCAAATTAATCTGTAGATAAAAGACAAGAATAATAAAGCACAATAAGTGTAGCATATAATTAGCTAGAGTTTAGACCTTTTAAACTTCTAAATCTTTCTATGAATGTATGTGTCATGGCTCCTAACATGTGCATGAAAGAAAATATAAATCAATATTAGGTATAGGCAATTTGTTCTATAAGACACGAAGGGTCTTTCTTGACCCTATGAGTTACTGTAATTGCTATATGGGATGACAAAATGTAACAATTACATTAGAGTAGTTTCTAATGTCTGGTACATAAGGTTTTCTAAAGCATGCATTTTAGGTCACTGCCAAATACAAATAAACAATTTCACAAGTCATGCAGATTGGCATAGACTAAAAGATAAAGCAATGCTGCATGCAAACGTCAAAATAATTCCAGGCTTAAGAGGAAAGAAAAATCAAATAGAATACTAGATAGAAACGCACAGCGAGTAATTATAAGAAGGTAACACTAACAATGAAGACAAAAACAAGAAAAAAGGGGGGGAAATTACAAAACCTCATTTAACTAATGTTCCAACATCGAATGTACATGAACCGAGTACTACACAAATTAAGGCACCCAGACGAGAGAAACACCAATTAAAAAATCACTGAAGCAAACCAAATTTAGGCTCCGGCAATTTCAAGGCATGTACGCCATGGGAAGAGAGAAATTTGAAAATAAGCAGAACAAACAAACAACATTAAAGAGGAAAGGAAAGGAAAGTATAGATTACACTGGACCAAAACTGGCATCAACCATAAGCCAGAAATTTTCATTTCAGAAAGGTAAACAGCAATGAAATCTACGAGAAAAAAATTACAATTCTCTACTTTTTAGTCCATTTTATTAGCAACCGAACAGATGCCACCACATCAATCATTCCCGATATCTTACATTTTATTCCAAAAAGCATAAGATCGATTTAAAATATGTCGCAATTCCAACTCTACGAGCTGCACTAACACTGCCCAGCCCTATGTAACCAAGAACCCTAGCAAGAATTTTACAGCACAGACGGCTCATAATAGAAAAAATTGGGGTTTTTTAAATAGAGAACAAACTCACAGTATTGACTGAGAAGCGTGCGTTGGAGTTCAATACAATCTTCCAAGGCTATCCGATTGCCAAAACGAGTTTGAAACTGAAAGAGAAGTGGGCGCCTTCTAAGCTCGGATAGAGAGAGAGGGGGGGGGGGGGATAAACTGCTCGAAAGAGAGTGAAATTTTCAACGAACTGAGAAAGGAAAATGAGGTTCGGACCAAGCCTAACGGTTCGCGGGTAACAATGTGGTTTGGATTCAAGGCTTAACAATGTGGTTTGGTTGGTTGGTGCGTGCTCTGCCTCTCTCGAAGCAAGGATGAAAATTGTGTTACCGACGAACATTTTCGTAATTTAATTTTGGTTATGTATTAAATAAGTTAAATATAATCATATTAAATTATTTTATATGGTATAATATATTGGAATAAAATTAATAATAAATATTTTAAAAATATATTTAAAATTTTATGCAGTTTTTTTCTTTATCAAAATAATTATATTATAAAAATTTATTTAAATTGATATTTAATTTATTTTAATATTTAAAAAATAAAATTATTATTTTTAATTTAAGATAAAATAAAAAATCATATAATTTTAGGATAAAATTTTAAACAGTAAAATATTTAATATAATTTAAACTTATTAAATTTTTAAATAATTATATAATTTTTATTATGTATAATATATTTTTATTTTATATTTAAATATATAAATATATAAAACTTATACAATTAATTTCTTTGTATATCAAATATACTTAATTCATTACAACAATGTCTCCTTCGCCGTAAGTTTGTTTTCTTGTGATATTTGTATTATTTTCGTTAACAATGTTTGTTTTTTAATGTCAAGAGACATACACTTTTATGAAAATTATGAAAAATATATAAATGTAATAAAGTAATAAATTTTAAAGATATTTTTACAATGATTTGACGTTGAAGAATATTTTATCTATATTAAATAAATATTTTAATAAATTTAAATTTTATATTTCAATAAAAATAAAATATATTAATTATTTATAATAAAATAATAAAATATATAATGAAAAAAAATCATTTTAAACTTTTATATCCTTTATACTCTTTACTTTCTTTTATAATTCAATTTTAAAGTTATTATTTTAACTACAAAGTTAAAAACATCATATTTTTTAACTATTATCTCTCTATTTTCACATTGATTTTTGTCTATTTTCTCATTGCAAGAAAATAATATAAATTGTAATATGTCAACGACGATATCACTTTCAAACTCACTACTTTTTATTCAATTTGACGATGGTTCTTCACTATTTCATATTTATAAAAAAAAATCTCAAGAAATTCAATAATGAAGTAAACTTTACTAAATTAAATATGATGGTTAAACTTTTCATTGAAGTGGGGTTGGGTCAGGATTGGAGCGTAAAGTTTAAGCGCATAAAGAAGGATTGGTGGAGCCATTGAAGTTGATTTTGAAAGAAATACCCTCTGGCGATTTTGAAGAAGAAGAAAGAGTAATCTTTTTAAGAAGTTGTTATTTATAGAGCAAAAAATATTAATATTTAACAATTTAAATTTTTTTCTAACAATATAATGCTATAATGTTTCTAAGAATAGAAATATTGCGATGAGATTAGCAAAACTTACTTTGAAAATAGGGCTATTCTCTTTTTGAGATATTTTTTTCTCACAAACAAAAAAAAATGATACATTTGTAAAGTTTAAAAATCTTTGTGGTAGGTTTTGTAGTGAAAAATGTATAGTGATAACTATGCAATAAATGCAATACTTTCGTAGTAATAAATGTATTTCACTCAGACTAAATTTCACAACATGACGATACATATAAAATATTTAAAGATAATATATATGGCTAAATGCAAATAAGAAAAAATAGATAAAAAAAATCAAAAAGAAACACTAAGCTTGATTCAAGAGCTAAAATACATAGAGAACTTGTCAAATATATTTGTTTCACCTTTCTTTTTTATCCATTTTACTTAACACAACACATGTTTTACCCATTACTAAAATTGTAAAATCCAATCGATCAAAAAACAAAAACGATAAATCGATGACATGATATAATATTCAATTAAGCGAAACCGAGAGATATCTTCTTTGATTTTTTTGCCAAGTATCATGAAACCTAAAGAAAATATTATTTCAAACACCAGCTAATAACCTCATTTTAAGAATCTAAAAATGAGTGAGAGTGAGAGAGGTATCTTACATATTATAAAAGAATAGTGATTGTAAACGGCAAGAGTGATACAGTCGACTATAAAGTCAATTGATTTAGTCGAAAGAGCTTAAATAATTGAATCACTACTACAAAAATGGGTATTTAAGTCAGTTTTTAAACCGACTTATAATAAATTTAAAGTCAATTCGGTGTAGAATCAAGACTATCTACATAAGACGTAGCGTCGATTGACGTCCAAATTGACAATTGGAAGAGCAAGTGTTATAAGATTACAAATAAGGCGTGGAAGGAATACAAGACTTCCAGATTGACAAGAAATTGTGTGTTTTTATATTTGGAACCACTTGATGAAGTAGAGCTCTACAAAATCCCTAAAGGACACCCCTAGATTACACCTCAAGTTTGGAAAGACTTCGTGGATTATAGATGTACCAATGAATTTCAAATTATTAGGGAAAAACATTAGAATATGCAAATGCATAACATTCTTCCTAACTGTACTGGGAGGTCTTCAAATCCTAAAGTTAGATATAAAATGGTATTATTAATTTGTGTTAATTTATAAATATTTTTATATTTATTTTCCTTAATTTAATTTCATGTTATGGTTAATAAAATTTTCATAATTTATACAGGAAGTTGAATTGGGTAGACCGGTTACCCGAACTGAATTGTACATAAAAACAAAGACTCCCAAAATGAAGAAGTCAAGATCGATGACTAAGCGAGGAAAAGAACAACTAAATAAGGTGGTTAGTAATTTCGGTTGATACAAAGTTTTAATGATTTTTAATAATTGATGTAATAATGCATGATATGTTTGTGTGCTTTATTATTTGTAGATAATTATTCAAGAACAAATATCTAGGGGTGAAATAATCGAAGAGTTTAAGAGAGATGTTTTATAACATGCATTCGGACGCGACCATCTTGGTCATATTAGGGAAGGTAGTCAATATGATGGTTATATAGAGTATTTTAACATTCCAAAATAAAAAACCTCAGACGATCAATAATGAAAAGTACACTAAAATTGAAGAAGAACTCAACTTCTTTAAGGCCTTAGTGTTAAGTGAGATTGTCACTATAAAAGAACATCAATCACAATACATGTCAGGCATGACATCATTCTATAACCAGGGCATGCCATATTGGCCAAACATGCAACCATCCATGTCAGGCATGCCACCATCCATGATAGGCAGGCCACTATTCATGACAGGCATGCCACCCATGCAATCTCATGGTGCTCAAACTATATCCAGTATGGGATATAGTCATCCTATTGGTCCTCCCTATATGTCAGGAATGCATATGAAATCAAGTAGTGGTTCATTTTGTCCAATGTAATCTGCGCATTCTTATCATCAATCAAATCACGATGAATGTTTTAGTGAGAATGTACATCCAATAGCTACCCCACATAGGAGTCCTATTCTATTTGATGAATCATATATGGTAAGATTTTAATTTTTGGTGTATATAATCTATTATTTTTATTTCTTATTATATGTTTTATTTATTATATATAACACTTATTTTTTACAGAATATGAAATGTTTATTGAAACATCCTTCATCAACGGACTTTGTTGCTATTGGAACGGTACAACAATTGAGCGATGATCAGATGATTCATAATCAATATTTGCCTAATCATTGGCGAATAGTAATTAATCAATCATTGCTTCATGATTGTCCACTACTTGTGCCTTCTGATGCTACCATAATCCAAGAGCGCGGTTGGACAGTATGTGGCTTGGCCGTCAATTTAAGTTGTTCTAAATTTTAACGTGGTACTATTTTTTAACTTAAAAGATAACACTTGTTTACTACTATTATTTTATTATATCTTTTTTGTTACTAACATACATAATACTTTTTTTAGTCTATTATACCATAACTCTTAAATGCGACACATTTAAGAGATACGAATCAAGTATCTCGTGCTAAATCTATGTCTAATGGTCAATCATCACACATCAAGTCATTCAAGAAGAAGCCTTGGAAAAAGTATAATTATGATTATGCTTTAAACTTTAGCAAAAATTTTAACGCTTTGATGACTATTGTTGTGAGGGCATCTAGCATAAATGATGGATGAACTATGCCATTTTCTATATAAATTTCTGGTGTAGACCTTGGCCAAACTTATATATCGATCGAGTGCATATTACAACTATTTGAATATCAAATGATCAATTTAAGTATAATTTAAGTGTGGATAAGGTGAGTCTTCAATCTATTTAATTTTCTTTCATTTATGTAGAAGATATATAATTATATTTATATTATCTAATTACTTATATATATTTCTTTTATATAGGGCGTGTTATTATCAACTTCAACATAATCACTCATCACATTTAGTAATGTTCTATGATTCTTCATATGTCAATCAATATCAAGAGAATGATGTTAGCATAAGAGCTAAACAATTATGTGATAGTGCATTAACGCTTAACAGAAATCAAAAGTTGATAATCTCTTGACCACTAAGGTTTGAACAAGGTCAAGATCATTGGATGTTAGTAATCCTTGATCTATTCAATAATCACGCTTGGTACTATGACTCAACTTCCACAGAATTGAGTAAAGATACAAAATAATTGTTGAAATGTAAGAGTTATAGTTAGCTATTGGTTTCTTCTATTATTTTTTGTAATATTTAATAAAAAATTAATCGTTTTAAACCTTGATAAGATATGGAAGTTGTGGAACAAGTTTAGGGGCATTATTTTTAAAAAATCTCATAAGCTTATATGGACAAAAGTTATGGTATGTACAAGCCAATATTAATAATTTTACTATTGAATAATAAAGATGTTCGAATATTAAAAATCATGTACACTTATTTTTTATAGGTTCCACAACAAAATAATGGAATCATGTGTGGTTATTATGCCATGAAGTTTATGAGCGAAATCATCACAAATATCAAAATTTCAATTGATGATGTGGTAATATCTTTTACCCATATACATAAAAGTTTTTAACATATTTGAGTTATTTTTTGTAAATACATGAAATTATATTCTTATTTTGATTTTAAATACATATAGTTCTTTGGTTGGAACAAGACGGGTTATGACCAGTAAATTTTTGATGATTTACGAGAGAAATGAGTATAACACATGGTTCAAATTATATCATCACAATAAGAATCAGGAGAAGATTCTGATGATCTTGAATAGCATATGACAACATAACAGTAATTTTTTTAATGATTTAATTTCTCTATTATTGTGTCTAAAGTCCTTTGTTTAATGGATGGTTATATGCTCATGTATTTAAGGGAATGCATTATTTTATGGACCTGTTTTTAGCTAAAACTTCATCTCATCTCTCTTGCCTACTTTTCTTATGACAACATCATGGTAGCACTTTATTAATCATTTGTCTATAAATATGAAGTTATCTGGAATCTTTGTTGATATTTTTAATGCTATAATGAGCTCTAAATATAAAGTTAAGTGTAACTCTTATTTTGTTACTTGGCTTATATGAGTTTTGGTGCCCATAAACGTATTACAAAATTGTTGTATACGTTCAAGGGCACCAAAACTTATACAAGCCAAGTAACAAATTAAAGTTACACTTAATTTCATATTTAGAGCTCATTATAACATTAAAAATACCAACAGATATTCCAAATAACTTCATATTTATAGACAAATGATTAATAAAGTGTTAGTATAAGTTTAAAGTGATAAAATTATTATTATACCACTCGGATGTTGCTATGATAATCTCTTTTTGATTGTAATATTTATAATGATTTAATTTCTTCATTCGTATGTCTATGAAATTTAGACTGTTGGTTTGATGGATGTTTACGTGTTCGAGTATGTAGGAGAATGAATTGTTATATATATCATCTATTTTTTGCCCAATTTTCTCGTCATAATGCTGATGATTCTAAGCCAACTAAGCTTGCTCGCACAATTCAATTATACTTTGACGATATTATTTTATTTGTAATTTAAGTTAACTATATATATGTATTGTATATACATTATTTGTTTTTGTAATAAATTTAATTATCAAGTAATTAATTATATTTAAATTTTCAATTATTTGTATTATTATTATTTATATTTTGATTTTTATGCTATATTGAATACAAGTTAGTGAGTGAAAAATGAAAATAAAAATAAAATAAAAATCAATACAAGTAAAGTCGGTTCACTCAATCAATCGACTTTAAAACCTATTTTTATAATAGTGAATATCGATGCATTGTTAAAGTGGTATACTTATACGAGGTTTTAATTCAACATAGGGTAGCATAATTCGTATAATAATTCTAAAAGTCATCGTTCGGTATGAAAATGTCGAGGTTACCATTGCCACGTATTTAAATTAAAAAAATTCGTTTATATTTTTTGATTAAATTACCATAAAGTATTAATAATATGATTAAAATATTGTTACTATTAAAATTTTAATAAAATATTGTTGTGCTTAAATGTCTTTTTTACTTAAAACATTTTAAATATTATTGTTAAAATATCATTAAAATTTTAAAAAAATATCAAAATATTATTTTTTAATTTTCTTTTTAAATAATCATTTTAATTCATTTTTTTTACTCTTATAGTTGATAATATATTATCTCTTTTTTAACATGTTTGTTATATATAAATATTTTAAAAATAAATTATCAATAAAATTTATTTTCACACTATTGATACTTATCTATTTATAGTAGTTACAATTAAATAATATACTTAATTATTTTAAATCTTTTAACTACTTATTCTATAATATTTTGTTAAAAAATATATATTATATTATACAATAAATCAATTAATCAATTTATTGACTAATAAAAATATTTTATGTATTTAAAATATATATAATAAATAAAAAATTAAAATATAATTAATTGATTGCGTTAATATTTTATAAAATTTTATAAAAAAAATCATATTTTTGACAAAGATTTCATTATTTTTTTCCAAAGTTTCTTTTAGCAATGATATCTTGAAAAAAAAAATATTATATCTAAATATCTTCACCAAAATCAATATTTCGAACCTTAAATTCACATACGTTATGTATTTTTTAAATTTTTTATATAATTCTTTCATCTTCAATTTATTCAAAATAATAAAAAAATGCAAAAATTAAATAAAAAATTAATGTTGATCTTCGTGCATTCATTTTATAATAATAATAAAATAGAATTATCACAAAAAATTAATACATGATATTTTCTTTTTACATAAAATAAAATAGGGATTGTATTTTCATCTTTATTTGATTGAATTGGAGCTTTTAGATGAGTTTTTTCTTTCTTTTTTTTTCACAAAAACATATGATTCATGTTAATCAATTTGTTGTTTTTTGTTACATCGTTTAGGTGAGAGCTTGGTATATCAAACACTTTGTATTTAACGACCTAGTTTTGAAGTATATTGATTTTCCCTAGAATCACTCCACCAATGCAAACATTGGTGTCAAGCTACTTAGAGGCTTTTCACATTTCTATCCCATATCTATGTAAAAGATGTACAAAACTCTAACAACTCAATTGCTAAGACAATGATAACTTGACTTTACTGCACGGGTTATTATTGTAAAAATGTTATAGTTATGTTGACTATAACACCTTGATAGAGTACTTATTAATGTAATATTGATACCCATGTCTTGTATGAATATATATACTTTATTTATGAGATATATAAAGGATATGAGTATTATTTTTATTATAAACTTCTATCTAGAAATCTTAAAATACAAACATCTCTTCAAACATAATACTTTAGTTTTTAAATTTTTAACTAATATAATTTAATTTTTTACAACATTTTAGTTCTTAAATCAAAATTAAAATGTCACATATTATTAAAATTTAAAGATTGAAGTGTTCCAAATATATAAATTTATTGATTTTTTTACTTAATATATTAAACTTTTAAAATATGGTTTATTAAATTATATCAATTAATAATTTGAACACTAAAATATTTTAAATAATTTTTTTTTATGATTTATTTAATGATATGATTGCAAGACTTGCACTCATTTAACTTAACTTATTTTTTCATTTTAATACATAAATGTGGCTTTTTCTTAAGAGGAAAAAAAAAATATCTTACTACTTTCACCATATCCAGAAGAGCAACGCTCCCTAGCTGTCATATCTCATTAGTTATTATTCAGTTTAAGCACTCCAAGCCCGAGCTTAGGCCTTAGGGTATAGTTTCATGTTCGGTTTCAATTTATTTTCAAATTTTTAATTCTCTTTGGGTTGTTAGTAACGTATTGGGCTGAAAATGAGAGCTTTTCGTGCAATCGTTCCCATCGAGTTCGCAACTCTGCCAATAAGTTTCAGCACCTCATCAAGGTACTTCTTTGTTTTTCATCTTTCTTCTTTCTTTATGGATACTAGACTTCATTAATTACTAGGGCTAGTCCGTTCATTGGTAAATTTTGACTGACGTTTCACTACATTAAGGTATTTTGCCCCTTGGCACTTTTATAAAGTTGCCACCGTTCAAGAAAGAAATTTGGGAAAAATAACAAAAATAACAACTGAATGGATCTAATTGGTAAGAGTCAATATTGAACATGTCTAACTGATCGGATGTTAACTTACATCATGTCTAACTAGTGAGCGTTCAATAAGTAATGTTTGGGTTGTACTCTATATTTGTTAGTAAAAAATATGTAATTTCCTATGAGCTAGAGATAACATGTGTTATTTTTGTGGTTATCAGTTTTAAGAGTCAGTATAAATGTTGTTTTGGGAAAATATATTATTATGGGTTTGGTTGGGTGTTACTAATAGTTATGTTGGAATGAGAATTGGAGACTGCATTGATTTTGTAAAGGAAGTCCCTTTATTTTATTTAGCCATTAATCTCTGTGAATGTCATGAATCATGTGAGTTAGCCTAATTAATTTTTTTTTGTTATCCATTCAACTGATTATCATCTTTAAAGAGAAGAAAACATGAACTACTTCCTATAATCAAGGAGACTACACAAGTTTGTGTGTTTCCACGTGTGTATATCTTGTTGTTAACATATTAACTTGATTTTAATCGAAAATGCCATATATCTCAAATGACTTGGTGTAGTATCATTGGTTATTACAGTTGGGCTCACAAAATTGTATCCAATAACATACTGCTACTTTAGTTGAGATTGTGATATATAATAGTGCGTAATTTTAATTGGGATATTTGTATTCTTTTGCTTCTATCTTAAAGATTCAAACTCATTCTCAACTTGACGTCTTTTACTTCTGGAACATTAATCTTGAGCGTTAATAGTGGTAGGGATGTCTATTTGTGCTGTAAGAGGCTGGATTCGTGGAGAAACCTCGATTTTTGACACCGGTATGGAAGAAAGAAATGTTTCCTTTTTCCATTTTAGACAATTTTAAAAAACTGGTAAGCTTACCCATAGGCCAGATCAGGCAGGATAAGTCAGACATCAGTACACTACATAGGAAATGCAATCTATATATCTGAATGCCATAAACTGAGAATAGCTCTATTCTCATGGTCTGTGTCACTTATTACCCCATTTGATGCATGATACATCTTCCCATTGTCTGCCCTGCTATGTTGGTAAAAACTTGCAGGAGTTAAAAAAAAAGGGTGCAAGATAACAAGTATAATACCATAAAAACATTCGGAACAGTCTTATATCTTGGCCCAACCAGTATAGCCATTGAAGTAGCTAATATCTACTAGTCAATGGGCCTGTTTTGATGTATTTCTCTTGTAAGTGATTTAAATGAAGTAATTTGGTTAAAAGTGATTTTAAGAGAAGCATTTAGGTGTTTTGGATGAAAATGTTAAAAGTGATTTTGAATGATATTTTAGTAATTATTTTAGGAAGTGCATTAGAAACTACTTCTCCTTAAATCATTAATAATGCTTCTTAAAATTTTGGAAACACTTCTTTTGGTGATTGTCAAACACCTTAAGAAGTGTTTTGGGCCATTAAAAAGCACTTTCAACCAAAAGGAGAAGCAATACCACCCAATAGATGAGTAATCACCTTGGTCAAGCACTTGAAAAAAAATACTTCAGTTTCAAAAGAGATTTACACAAGCATTAATCGAAGTTAATATATGCTTTAGTTCTGTGGCAAACTGTTCTTGGTAGAAAGATTCAACCTTTTCTAAAGCTTAATCACAAATTGTTGCTGATGTATTAGATTTTTTGCTAGATTATTTGTTTGGTGTTTGTTCTGTGCCTATTAAGTGGAGTAATTTATGTTGAAAAAAATACTTAAAGTTTCAAAAGAGATTTACAAAAGCTTTAATCTAAGTTACTATATGCTTTAGTTCTATGGCTAACTGTTCTTGATAGAAAGATTCAATGTTCTGTGCCTATTAAGTGGAATAACTTATGTTGGTCCTTTTCCTCCCAGGAGTCATCTAGCTTTCCCGGTCAAACTCTTTTTCTGTCGAGCAAAATTTGGTGAGCACCGAGCAATCAATTGTCGATGAAAAGGACAATTTTCATATTGATTTTGGATAACTTTCTTCTTAGAATGTAAACTAATGTGTTGTGCATATTCACACAGCTGAATCTGGAATAGATGGTTCATTTAACCTTAAACTAGTATCTCCAACCCTTTTAACAGCTGAAAAAGAAGAATCCAAGGCAGTCTTGACACTGTTCTTGAAGAAACAAGGTTTGAGCAATGCAGTTGCTGCTAGAACTATCAACAAATCAGACCTTTTCATTGACCACTTGGTATCAAGGCTTCACACTCTTCATAAATCTCGGTATCTAGTAGGTTTGGTTCAGACTTCAGACATACAACTGGTTTTCTTTAGCTTGAACTTAACCATCATTGTTATTCTTGATTTAGATCCTTTGTTTTATTAATAGCACCACAACACGTAATTTAAAAAAGTCTTCCAAGTTTCTAGAAGGAAAAAGTATTCTTTTGGTCCATAAACTTATGTCTTTGATCACTTTAGTCACTATATTTTCAACTGGTACACTTTAGTTCTCATATTTTAAAAGTTTAGGACATCATGTAAAAATAAAATAAAAACAATTTTTGGCCCAAGCTTTACAAAAATGAGACAGTTTAGTTTCTAAAATCTTAAAGTATGGAGATTAAAATGTACATTTTTATTTTAAAAGTATGACCTAAGTGTGCTAGTTGAAATTTTAGGGATTAAAGTGTCTCAAAGATATTAGTTTAGTGACTTTGGTATCACCTACCCTTTCTAGAAACTCAATGTTATGGGTAATGTTTTAAAAGATGTGTTATGATTCTATTAATAAGATAGTGATTAAGATAAGATTTAAGATAAAGGATTCAAACCTATTATTCTTAATGTGTTAATAAAGTTTTCCCTTTGATTTTTATATGATTTAGTTATTCATATAATTTCACTTTCAACCTCCTCTAAAAAAACTTGTTAAAAAAAATATATGCATTCATCAATGTTTTTTTACGTTATACAAAAAACAACATATGTGCATCGCGTGGAGGGAGTGAAAAATGAAATTCCATTTGTGAAGAGATTATGCTATATACTTAAACCTTAATAGTATTATGACATTGCAGGACGAGAACTAACAACACTTGAAATAAGAGATGCTCTAATTCCTTACCTTGAAGCCCTTCATGCAGAGTATGGAAACGAGATGGTGGATGTGGTTGAAAGCTTTCCTAAACCCCCGACCACTAACGAAAAACCAGTTGCAACAGTTCCTGCTTCAGATACATCCCTCAACTCTAAGAAGCACAAAGCTATATCTCGAGTAAGTGAAATTGGACCAGCTGGGAAGCTTAGGCCTCATATTTTGTATCTCATAGAGTTGGGAATGGATCTTGATCAAATTAAAGGAATTACTCGCAGATTTCCCTCATTTGCCTACTATAGCTTGGAGGGAAAAATAAAGCCTATAGTTGAGTTTCTTCTTGATCTTGGTGTGCCAAAATCAGACATCCCTTCAATTCTTAACAAAAGGCCTCAGTTGTGTGGAATTAGTCTATCTGAGAATATTAAACCTACCATGAGATTTTTAGAAAACTTGGGCGTGGATAAGCAACAATGGGCTAAAGTCATATATCGTTTCCCAGCTCTTCTAACTTATAGCAGACAAAAAGTGAAGACCTCAATAGATTTTCTTTCTGAAATGGGACTTTCAGCAGAGTCCATAGGTAAGGTTTTAACGCGTTGTCCGAATATCATAAGTTATAATGTGGAGGTTAAGTTAAGACCAACAGCTGATTACTTTCTTTCAATGGGAGTTGATGTTGGTGTTCTTCTTCATAAATCTCCAACTGTATTTGGTCTCAGTATTGAGGCCAATTTGAAGCCTGTGACTGAGTTTTTTTTAGAGAAAGGATATAGTTTGGACGAGATTAGGATCATGATTTCGAGATATGGAGCTTTGTATACTTTTAGTTTGACAGAGAACTTGATACCAAAATGGGATTTTTTCTTGACAATGGAGTACTCACCGTCGGAACTTGTTAAGTTCCCTCAGTATTTTGGTTACAGTTTGGAAGGAAGGATTAAGCCCAGGTATGCATTCATGAAAGAATGTGGAGTCATGATTCTACTAAACCAATTGTTATCACTCTCAAATAGTGAATTTGATAAAGCATTGAAGAGGAAAATGAAGAAAAATATTTGATAGGATCAAAAGAGAAAAAGGTTGTATTATGTGAATTGAGCAAATATTGTCTCCAAATAATGAAAAAATGAGTACTTCTATTCTGACCATTGAAAAGTTGAGCACTTCTAGTAAAGTAAAACAGGACCAAAATTACATTCAGTGCTCAAGTTGCATAAATAATAGGATAAGAAGTGTCCAACTTGAAAATATAATGATTAAAATGCTCATTTTTAAAGGACCGGGACCTTTAGTGCAGCGCACACGAAGATGAGACATAAAAGGCAGCCAGTTAATACTTATAACACCGAGAATCTTGAAGTTATGTGGTGGTGACATGCAGGACAGTAATACGCATGAGCCTTTGGGGCGAGAACTTCAACTACCTGGTTGACCTAAAAAGGGCTGCTTTTCTTGAGCAACGGGATCAAGTTCCGGTTTCATTGTTATAAATTGCATATGATACTAACAGCTGCATGGCTTTGACTATCGGTATTTTCTGTTTGTTAGTTAGGCTTTGTAAATGTAATTATGGTGTGGAGTTATTAGTTTCATTGTTTATGAAAATGAACCGTTTAGTTGCGTTATTTTTGAATTGGATTCAATTAGTCTTATTAATTTTTTAAGAAAGAATCAAATAAATTTTTAAATTAGTTCGATGGCTTTTTATATCCTGTCAATTTGTCTTTTGTCAACAGTCGTAAGACACATTGGAAAAAATAAAAATAAAAATAAAAATATGTTTCTCATTATTTATTTTCATTTATTTTAATTTTAAAATATTAAGTTAGCACTTGCCATCAGAGTGATATACATGGACGAGGCACCGCAAAAGCGCCCAATTAAAAGCGAAACATTTTACTATATTTCAAATATACTTTAAAAGAATATTGGTGTAAACTTTATTTAATGTACAATATATATGTAATTATTTATTTAATTTTTTGCTAATTAATTATTATTTTTATTAATTAAAATATTTAATATACTAAATGATTAATTTTAAAAATAAAAAAAGATAAAATAAGTCTACAACCAATGTTTCCTTCTTCTATTAAAAAGAAAGGAATAAATACTCCCTCAGCATTAATTAAGAATATATTTTTTCCCTCTTTATATATCATAAACCTTCCCCAAGTTTGATTAAATATCAAGTTGCTCTAAGATTTTTAATTTTGTATCAATTGTGTCCTTAAGCATTAATATTAATGAAGACCTATTTTAATAAAGTAGACAGCTACCCAAGAAAAAACTATTAAATAATAAAATAAAATAATACAATAACTGTTGAAGCAATAAAAATTATTAGTAATATAAAAATTATATATTTTACTTAAATTTACGGACATTCTTTTTTATAAAATAAAGAAAACAAGTATTCAAATTAATAAAATAATAAAACGAATTTATGATGATAATATATACGATTTAAAATTGAAAACAAATTACTCGTAGTTAATCGTCAAAACATATTAATTTAACTAGATATTCTTAATTATATTTTAGTTTATTATTGCATTAATTTGAATTAAGTTATTCTTTTTACAAGAACTTACAAGTTCAGAGTGATATGGATCAATAAATTTAGTAAAAATGAATTAAAAAGAATAATTTACATTTTTTTAATTTAATTCCTTTCTTAAAGCTTTTTCAATCTTTTTGCTAATTATTTTATTATTTATTATTTATTATTTTATGTTTTCTTCTTCATGATTAGTAATTAGTAGATGTATAGAGTCCACTTAATTTAAATTGATTTTTATTAATATTAATTATAACATTAACACTAAAATAGAAATTTAAAATTTTAGGAGTAGATTGATATATTTTTTTTAGCATAATAATAAAAAAATACTTCCAATATGGAGTAGATTGACATTCAGTTTGTGATATTTTCTTTCCATATTGGTTGAATTGAATCTCCCAGAGCAGTTCTACCGAGTCGACCGTTTTTAATTAGCAGCGAGTGTAATTTTACGTTCACTTCTTAGGCTCTTAGCATTAGAAGCTTTCTTTGGAAGTTATTTGCGAGTTTCTGATTTACAAAACTCTAGAGAGCGAGAGTGAGACAAAGACGAAGTATGTTAGACTCGAAGAGCCTTCTTTCAAGCAAAGGGCCTTTAGGCGCCATTTGGGTTGCTGCTTATTTTTTCAAAAACCTCAAAACATCTCAAGTTTTAGACACCGATATCTCCTCCTGTGTTGGTTCGTCTCTTCCTCTCTCTTCAATTCTATCTTCTTCTTCTTTTTTTCTTTTTTCCCTTGTCTTTTGAATTTGACATTTGGGTTCGTTTCTTTAGCCCCAAAGTGAGGAGAATTTTTCTAACGTATTTATAGGAACAAAGCAAAAATAAAAGTAGGAGTGAGAAGAAAATGATATCTGTGATACATGGGTGGGTACGGTATGTACCCACTCCTTGGTACTAAAGGAGTATTTAAAAAAATTTCCAAAGGGAGGCCCTTCATGCTTTTTTGGGTTTTGAATTTTTCAAATTTTAATAGATGATTGTAGGCGAGTATTGCCTCTATTCGAAAGAAAGTTTGAATCCCCCCCCCACCCCCCACCCCCCTCATTTTGATCTCTTGCTGATGAGTGTTTATGTTGGAAAAAAAGTAAGTGTTTATTTGGGTTGGGGGTGTTTATGTGTATTGTTATTTATATTATGAATAAATCAACTTTTACCCTTTTTCTCAAGTAAGTTGTTTTTGTTAACCTAATTTATGCGATTGTTCTTTATTTGCTCAAATCAATAATCTAGCTTTCTTCTCAGTTGTACTATGTTGTGCTCTGGCTTGCAGTATTAGCATTCCTTGATATTGTATTGAATAGCAGATTCCTGACTGATGTTTATTTAGCTCCCATCATTTTTTTTGGGGTTTTGGAATAGTTCTGTACTCATGAAACAACATTTTTAAAAGAGTAATTCCTTTTGTATAAGTGTAGGATTTGATGTTAAATTGGGAATGTGAGATGTTGAAGTAGTTGTTGGTCAATTATATTGTGACATGTGGCTTGATGTTTGCAATAGATAAGTATTTTTTTTTTGAAAATTTAGTTTTAGTGTTTGTGGTTTCTTTTTAAACACAAAAAAAAATCATGACATTTGGGGAGAGCATAAAGTTGGATATGAAATATCTTCAGTTCTTTCTATTTGTTTCTTTCTTAGGGGGAGATTTTGTTGTTTCTTTTTTATGTTACTTGGGGTTGTCCCTTTATTGGTTTTGGTGTTTCTTTATGATGTTAAATTTTAACAATCTTCAGGAAATTATTATAATAAAATTTTAAATTATTTTTTATTTTCTCATCAGTCCGCTGTTTATTTGTCTAGTGCAGACAAGATCATGCAAGATGAATTGCATGTCATCACATATAGAGTATTGGGATACCTTCTACTTGGTGTTGTTCGAATATTCTCGAAGAAAACTGACTGTCTGTTCGATGATTGCAATGAGATGCTGATTAGAATCAATGACTTTGTTATTAAAACGAAAAAGAAGATGCATTCAAAAACACTGCCGGCACCTTATTTCTCAATTACTTTACCAGAAACATTTGAACTTGATGCATTTGATCTGGAGATCCTTGAAGATGCTAGTAGGTAAGCTATGTGGTTAAGGGTTTCCTTTTCCCTAACTATTCTTTATCGTGGTTTTTTCATATTATTTAACGTGTTTGTTTATCTCACTTTCCAGTGGCAACGTGGTGCCTAATGAGGACATCACCCTCAAAGGTATAAAGTTTCAGTTCAAATGCTAATGTACTTTAAGCTACTCCAGATGTTTACTTCATTTTTGTCATATAAAACAGATTTTGGGACGAGTAACATGGAAAAGGCGTTATGCTCTTCAAGCACAGTATGTGGCATGGTTTCCTCGGTTCTCTTCATCCCACACAAAAAAAGAAAAAAAAAACTTTTATCTTAAAATTAATGATTTTCTGTTTTTTGTTATATATGTACTGAAATAAGTTAGTTTATCTCGTATGCAGTATCATTACAGTGGAACACATGCTGGTTGCAGTACTTCCTTACCTTGTTACGCTATGGTGGAAGAGTATGTAAATATATATGGGAAACTCAAAATTTTTAGTTTATATTTGTTCCAAAGTTTTGGTCATAATTTTCCAAGTAACACATCTTGCAGTTCTGTACTATCACACCAAATGGACATTGATACAGAGTTACTACCATCAAATAATCTAAGGAACTTTGAAGGTAGCATGGTGAAGCTGCAAGACAACAGATTTGCTCAAGAGGAATGTATGGACCTTGACATGTTTTGTGTAGTGGAGGCGCGACCTCTATGTTCAATCCAACCATGTAGCAAAAATCATCAAGCTAATGGGGACCCAGAAATAGCACATCCTGAGATTATAATGTTGGGAGAAGGAAGCATAGAAAAGCTTCGAGATTCTAGTCTTGATCAAGACAAGGGTGTCAACCTTTTGATATCTTGTGTGATTGAAAGCGAACCTCCTGGTCAAATCAAACGGGGCAGTGATGATCAACAAAGTGATGAAGAGCATGTATTTGTATCAGAATTAACTACAAAGCAAGTAAATAAAACGTTCCAGGTTGTGGAAGAAGACCATGATGTAAGCAATTTGGAAACTGACATAGAGAAGCTTCTAAATTGTTCACATTCTGAAGTAAAATTCATGGATCTTGATATGTCTTGTGGGCCCAGTGAACCTATAGAACTTGCTAAATCAATTGATGAAGAACATCTTGATGAGAAAGAGCAAAATTCAACATACATGTGTGAAAAAAGGACAGGTCAGATGACAAAAGATTATCCAGTGTCTATTACACTAGACAAGACCCTGCTGTCCAAGGAACAAGATATTTCAGGTGAATACATCCTTCTAAGTTTTATGCAATTACATATGATCGTTCTTCTGGCCTTTCGGGAAAATTATCCTGAAACATTTCGACAAAGAGACCCAATTAAAGGGATCTGTTAACGTTAAATATTAAAAAGAGTGAATTTTTTATAATAAACAAGAAGTTGTCTTTTCCTATTTTATGATCTAAAGTTTATCTGAAAGTGAGAGGGGTTGGTTTGTCAGACTAATCCTTTTAATAATGCAGATGCTACTGAACCACAGTTCATCGGTGTTCCTACACCAGCTGCTAGGGAGCCTTGCCGAATTTCTAGGAAAAGAAAGTGCCTCATCGATGATATGACAGTGCTGGAGAATGAGTATATGATGTTTCTCCCTGTAGTATTTATCTAAAGATTAGTTACCTATATGGAAATGCAGTCAAGTTTCTATTTCTAATTTCAACCTTTTTGTTTTTGGTTTTATGATGTTAACAATAACGATTTGCTATTCTAGGAATGAGAAATGCTATACTTGCAAAAAGAAAATGCCATCCGGATCATTCCAACAATTTTTTTTCCTTTGCTTGTTATTCTTGCTCCCAAAAATTAGTGCCATGTTATTTCCTGATGACCTCAAGCTAACATTTATGAGTTAGGAAATATCATGTATAAAAGTAATATTGGTCAATCTCTCAAGAGTATAAGCTTGTGGGTAGATTGGTGACCAACACATTCTTAATATGGTATCAGATTATGTTGGGAAAAATAGATGGTTGTAAAGAAATAAATTTCATACACCTAGAATAATTTTCCAAATCAAAATAGAACAAAAATAACACCAAGATTTTAGCGTGAAAAAACCTTCCAAAATGAAAGTAACAACCACGGGATCCGTAGGTCACTTAAACTTTCACTATAATAAGATGAGATTACACACTTCACCTTTAGGTGGATCTCTCACAAAAATACAACAAATATGTATCTTCAATTTGTGGATAAAGCTTCACAAATTGACTCTCTTAATTTTCCTCTCAAAAACTCTCTTAGAAAACTCTGTATTCTTTTCCTCCGCTTCTAATTTGTGTATATTGAGATTGAAGCAAAGGCTTTTATAAAGCCAAAAGCTCCATTCTTCACGTATGATTATTTGGAGACAAATGGCATAAATTTTTGACTCTTTTTTTTTTCTTCTTTCGGTGAACCATGTAAGATTGAAACAAAGTTGATGTATATTCTTTGGCATTATCACTTCGCAAAGTACGAATTGAAACATTAAATTGAGTTTTAATCTCAACACAAAATGCGCAAAAAATAGAAAACAATTCAGAACGACTCTTCATTAAATATAATCAAGTTACACGAGAATAATCATCCACAAAAGTAACAAAATACTTAAATCCAGGTTTAGACAAAATAGGACAAGGACCCCAAACATCAAAATGAACTAATTCAAAAGGAACACTAGCACGTTTATTAACTCTTGGATTTGAACTAAGACGATGATGTTTTACAAATTGACAAGACTCACAATCTAATGAAGACACCTTACTAAACTGAGGACAAAGTTTCTTCAGTAAAGGAAGAGATGGATAACCCAGTCTACAATGTGCCTCGAAGGGAGAGGTTACACTAGAGCAAGTGACAAATTTTGGTATTGGTGTGTCAAGAATATAGAGGCCTCCAGACTCATGTCCTTTACCAATAGTCTTCTTCGTCATAAGATCCTGAAATAAGCAACGATTAGGAAAAAATGAGATACAACAGTTAAGATTGCGAGTAAGCTGACTTACAGAGATCAAATTAAAGGATAAGCTAGGTAAATGTAAGACAGACGACAAAGGAAGCAAAGGAGTGGGAGTAATTGTGCCAGACCCAAGAACACGAGATGGTGACCCATCGGCTAATGTAACAGTAGAGGTAGAAGTGTGTGACTGAAGAGTAGAAAAGAGTTTAGAATTACCTGTCATATGATCTGTGACACCAGAATCAATAACCCATTTGGAAGATGAGGAAATGAGACACATTTGATTTACCTGAATCAGCAATAGCAGTGACAGAAGGTGATGAAGACCTTAGTGATTCTTGATACTGTGAGAATTTGGTAAATTCATCTGTAGAGATGAGAATCGATTTTTCAGAAGTATCAAAAGTGGATGCAATATGAGTCGAGTGACCTTTCTGATGCTTGTACTGAAGCTTTCTACAGTCATATTTCGTATGTCCTGGTTTGTGACAATAGTGACATATAATACCTCCTAGGTCCTGTGGTCGAGTTTCAAACCCTTGCGAGCCGCCTCCTTTGTTTCTGTTCAAATAAATTGACCGTCTATGCTCATAATTATTACTTCGGCTGACCAAAGCACCATTTAATTGAGCAGGTGGAGGTGGAGTGCCTTCTGTACGAAGTACTTGACTAAACACCTCTTGTAAAGAGGAGATCTCAGAACCAGAAAGAACCTGGGACTTAGTAGTCTCAAAAGTAGAGGAAAGAACGGCAAAAAAACTCATGACTGCCATTTGTTTCTGTTGGCTTTGCTGAACCTTTACATCAGGGCTAAAAGGCATCAAACTATTGAGCTCCTCATAAGTCCTTTTAAATCTCATAAAATAATTTGTGAGTGACGGATCTTGTTTATCTGCACGGTAAAATGCTTTGCATATCTCATATATGCGAGAAAGATTTCCTTTACTAGAATATAAGAAATCCAAATAATCCATCAATTCCTTAACGAATTCACAATGATTGATCAAGTCAATTACATTGCTTTCAATAGAATTCTGAATTTGCAGAAATAAGCGGGCATCTTCTCTAAGCCATGTCTGCTTGGAATCATCTTTAGGAGGATCATTAGTCAAATGAATATCTTTGTCGATACTTCTCAAATAAATTCGAATGGTCTTGCTCCAAGCTAAATAATTCGAGCCATTGAGCTTATGGTCTGTGATTTTAGACATCATAGGTACCATATCCGTTACAACATTAGATTTCTTTTCAGCCATAACTCCTACAAACGACAAGACAGCGAGCAAACGAACAAACAAAAGCCAACAACAGTAGCGACCAAGCACGCAGCGAACAAGAACACAAAATTGGAAGAACCAAAACCTGAACAATCACAAGCGATGCGTGCCAAACCACCACAGATGACGCAGGGGAACGGCGGAGAGCAACACGAGGTCGACCGGAGAATACTGCTGCACGGACGCGTTGTCACGCGCCGGCGCTTAGAAAGATGGCAGAAAGTCACAGTGGCACGTGTGGCTCACTCACAACTCGTATGGTGATCGGACTTCGGGGTTTGGCCGGTCGGTGGCTAGTCTTCCTCCCTGTGCCGGCGGTGAGACACGTGAAAAGTTGACACAAAGTCGCGGTGGCGCGTGTGGCTCACTCACGACTCGTATGGTAACCGGACTTCGGGGTTTGGCCGGTCGGCGACTGGTCTTCCTCCCTGTGCCGGTGGTGAGAAAAAATGTGCACTCCAAAAGGATGTTCCGAGTTAGAACCCAAAAATGCACTAAATCCTAATTTATGTTTACCTAAAATCAGCCCTTAATTTGAACGGAAATTTTTTTTTTTCTCAAATTTTGTATCCCAAATGCTCTGATACCAAGTAAAACTCAGAATTCACTCTTCTTATTTTCATTCAAAAACACTACCTATTTATATACAAAGTTAGGGACACTCTTAGGTGACATACACCTAATACACAACTAATATATTCACCTAGTGATAGACACCTAATACACAACTAACATCTCTAACAATGCCAAAACCCCTATGACATATTTAATTTCTTTTAATTACCCAATTAATTCACGGTTAACAAATAAGGGCAAGCTCTTCACACTTGGTCTCCTTTTTGTCATATTTCAGCCATTAAGAATAAAAAGTGAGATTTATGATTTACTAGTCATTAGTTTTTCATAACTTTGACCTTTGATTTCATTATAAATGGATGAATAAATTTTCTTTTTATTTTTGGTTAAAAAAATTCTCAGGGTCATGAGGCAAAGCATAAAAGATTCAAGTGATTTGGTTTCCAAACGAAGGAAAGTTCCCCATACTGCTCGTACTGCCTGGAAAGCCTGTTGGAATAGAAATCTCTCACATGGCTTCTATGAGCCATTGCTGCCTGGTAAGTTTTCAATCCTTACTTTCAGGCTCTTTACTTCCCTTATATTTTCTGAACATATTTTCTTCAGCTCTTCAACAGGAGCTTAGATCTCTATTCTTCAACAAGAGATTAATGGTCATGGAATCTGACTTAACTCTGCAACCTCTGAAAAAGTTAGAAATCCCAGTGTCTCCATCTCATGGTAAAGTCTTGAAAGTAGCAATTGCTCCACAAACACCTGTTCAATCCTCTACATTAATGAAATCTTTTGAGAGCCCATGGAGCCCTGAAGCTCCTGATCATGACCAGTTCAGACCTGAACCATTTGAAAGCGTCCAGAAAATGGTGAGATTGGAACCATTTGAAAGCGTCCAGAAAATGGTGAGATTTGAACCATTTGAAAGCGCACAGACACAAGTGGAACCTGAACCGTTTGAAAGTGTAGAGACAGAGGTGAGACATGAACCATATGAAAGCACAGAGAAAGTGGTGAGACTGGAATCATCTGAGAGCGCAGAGGAAGTGAATAGACCGGAACCATTTGAAAGTGTACAAGTAGAGCCACCTCTTTTCAGAGATAAAGAACTTGAGCTGAATCTGACAAGCGAGACAAATGAGGTAAAGTAACTATAATTTTAACTTTGAGATTCGTGTTGCAATGCAATAACTAGATGTCTCAGGAGTTTAGGAATTTTTAAAGTCGTCTACAAATGAGGACTTACTTTATCTCTACTTGAAGTATTGAGTTATGTGAATTTGCTCAAACCTCAATATAGTTTTCTACAAATCATACGTTATGAACTTTGCCTTATGCCTGGGGTCTAAAAGATTTCCTTGGAAAGATGGAAGTTATTTCTTATTTCAAATCTGCCATTTAAATTTCATTAGTTAACGAGGTATTGTCAAGGTACCAATCCCTGTTCATTTCTTACTTTTTACCCTGTTTTTGCAGGATATAATTGGATATACCCATCAATTGCGTAAGAGTTATTTCAAATCAGTTTGACTGCGTTAACTTTGAATTGCTTGGATTATATAAATTGAGCGATTTTTATATGTTAATCTTATTTTTATTGCAGACGAATGGTCAGCAAGAACCAGGTATGTGAAGTGGTCTTATATCATTTTTTAGTTTTCATTCCTTTTAAAGGATGGCATTTTTTGAATAGATAAGTTAACTGCATGCAGAGTCGTTACAACGTATTTGCACCGGAGTTTTCTAAAGCAAAATAAAAAAGGAAAGGATGAGATGGTGAGCGTATTACAGGTTCTGGAGGGAAATACGAAGAAAGGAAGTGCAAGGTTTTTTTATGAGATACTGGTATGCTTCTTCCGTATTGTTTTTGGTTCTTGTTCCGGCAAATCTCCCAGATTTTGGTTGTTAAGGAAGATTGAATTGTAAAATCTCGCAGATTTTTTTTTTAAAAATAAAAGGCTAAACTAAGCCAAACTTTACTAGATTCTACTCTTTGGAGTTTAGTCCCCCCCCCCCTCTCCCCTATCTTCTCTTAATATTACATTCAATATTTTTTCAAATTTAGCAAATTTAGAAATTACGTAGGAATTAATATGTTAATTAACATATTTAATCTATTATTTTTAAATTTGAGCTAAATTTTTTTAATTTAAAAAGATAATAAATATAATATTACAAAAAAAAGGTTTATTGGACCGTAAAATTTGATCAAGTTTGGTTTAGGACCAATGCGTTACTAAATTAAAATTAAAATGCTTTATCTCATTGGTTTCATCAGATGACATGTGTTCATTACACTGTTGAATACTCGTTAAGACATTAAATTTAAGGGTGGGTGACGGTAGAGATTCGTTATATTTTCGAAATGATTTTCTTTATTTGTTTTTTAAGTTTTTTATTTTAAAAAATCACTTCAACAATTAAACATATTAAAAAAACCTTATTTTTCAAATGAGGTTAAAAAAATAAAAAAATATTTTTTAAAAAAATCATAAAAAATGAACTAGTGAATCTGTGTGTTGTCACTTTTTTAAAATTAGTAGACTAAATTGTCACCAAAAAGACTCGTGGATCTAAGTGCAATAGTTAGTGTACTGTTGTAACATTTGTCTCTATATTTAAATAGTAACTGAAGAATAACCACTTTTCTGCTAGTTTTTGACAGGATTCCATAGAGTTCAAGGTTATGTTTGGGTATCTACTCAAAATTCGATTTTTTATTTTTCATATAAACATATATTTGAAAAGTTGAATTGAGAAACATGATTTCATCATTCAATTTTATTTTATGTTTGTCTTAGGATTTAGTATTATTTTTAAGCTTAAGCATGTGATTCAAAATGAATTTCAATTCTAAACTGCATTTGAAATACATTATGTTGAAATTATCTTAAAAGAGTAGATTGAAGACTTGTTTTTGTATTGAATGTTTGCACCAAAAGAATATGTTTTCAATGTTATCAAAAACAAGAAAAAAGTGATTTTGGGTACAGAACCAAAAACACAGTAACAAAAATGTATGCTTTGATCCTTTCTTTTCATTACTTTAATTTAAAATATAACTTTAGATATATATATTTTTTAATGTGATGCGAAACCTCACATTGATTTTTTGAACAATTTTTCAGGTATTGAAAACTAAAGGGTATGTGGATGTAAAACAAGACGATGCTTATGGTGACATTCTGATCATGAAACTCCCGAAATGGGACGAAATTTGTGCAGCGGATCAATAGAGAACCAAAGCAGAAGTTGTGTATTGTATAGATTAGTTAGGGTTTCTGCATGGATCACCAAGCTTTTAAAGATGTGTAGGAATTGTCTGGCTAGCTTTGTGAGATGAGATAGCTTTTTTGCTACTACTGGTTCTCAAACGTGGTATCTGTACCAACCACAAGCAGCAGTTGAAGTGGACCGGTTAGATGAGTTAGCTTAGGGTCAGGGACGGACCCATGTAGTGGGTTAAATGGGGCTGTACCCTGGTCTAATTTTTTGCAAAATTTCCAGGTCCATCTTTGCTTAGAGTGTAACTTTCTTTTCTTTTTTTAGATGTTTAGACTTTTGTTTTATGATTTAGCCCCCCTAAAAAACTAAGGGTTTTGGAAGATTTCTCATCATTTTCTCAGTTATTTTCAAGCTACAATGATCCTGTTCGTTGTATTATCATAGAATGGAGAAATCCTCAATTGGAACTTTGAAACCGAGTGAATTTTATATTGTTGGAAAAAAAATATATCCACAAGTATATGGATTATGACAAGTAATAAATAATTTTAAGAACATAGTTATCATACCTGTTTTGGGTGTTACATATCAGGTATCTCATATGTTTGGGGTATATTTGTACCGAGTGCATTAGGTACATGTGAGAAAATAAGATTGCATGGATTACTTTGGGTATAGGATGTGTATGGTGTGTGTTAGAGATGTAAGATTGAACAAGGGGATATAAATACATGAATTGTAGAAAATATAGGCATGATCTCATCATACGATAGATGATTTGATTATGAGTTAGATATGGTTGTTACATTGAGTTAATGACACCTTGTGGGGTAATAATATTTATATATATATGGACTTGAGTGACCCATAAAGTGAATATGATTTTATCATCTTTCTAATCTTGTAGCATTTGACATTTTTTTCAAATAATCGGTGTACGCCGTGGGGTCTTGAGTTTTATCAGTTTATATTGAGAATTTGAGACCTTTCATTTAAAAAATTAGGAGAATCACCTCGTGTATAAGGGAAATTTACCTTTTATCATGTCCAATCATCCAATTACATCCACTTCAAGAAGAAGTAATATTTAGAGTCATATTAGGCATTCCAAGCCTTAGGACCCTGAGGCTAATTTTATGAAACACATACCTTATCAGACAACCCACTTCACATCTTATTGAGGATTAGGGTATCATTCTAGTAATCCATCTACCTTTCAAGATAGGATTGAAGTCACTAAAATGGTGTTGCTTATTGTCTGTTTAATAAGTGTTAGCTCTAAAGACATATTTGTAGACAAGAGTGCTCAAATGGAAAAAAACTTTTGCAAGAAGCCTTTATCTAGTCTTAAAATGATAATAAGAAATCGCACACTCTTTTGTTACAAGAAAGCTATTTCCAAATTGTAACAACTATTCCACCCTCACAAGCATTACACCCAATAAGAACCTTACAAATTTCAAGACTAAGAAAACATCACCATTAACCCTTCAATTCACTATAAGCTCAAGAACCTTGCTATCGTGTCAAACCCACCAATGACCAACCTGAAACACATACACAAACACCCCACATAGAGAGACATGCCAATACCCAATTGAACCATCTCGATAGCGAATGAGATGAGAAATGAAAGAATATGGAAGAAAAAAGTCTGACTAAATTAAAAAAAAGGGAAAGAGATGTTTTATGAATGGTATTGAGGCCAAGTGTGACCAAATATTGACATCTCTCTTTTAAGATGAAATATAATTGATGGTACCTTTACCTAAATTTTTTGCCCCAAAATGTTCATCCTATAAGGGAATAGACGACCCAATAACCCATGTCATACACTTCAAAATGGCTATGGCTCCAGTGTCCATCCCAGAAGAAAAAAAAGATCCCATGTTTTGCAAGATCTTTGCTTCAACTTTTCAGGATATGACACATAAATGGTTTGTCGAGCCTTCACCTAAAAGCATCATCAATTTTAATCAATTGGTGAAGACATTCATTACGAACTACGCTTACAACAAGCCCATTCGGAAGGAATCACACCATTTTTTCTCCATAGTCCAAGAAAATGAAGAAATGATAGAGAACTATATGAAGAGATTCAAGAATGAGAAAATAGAGATTTCATAATGCCCCGATTCTATCGCTATCGAGGCTATCAAGAAAGGAATAAGAAGGGATGCTGATTTGTTTGTAGAACTCACCAAAACCACCCTACATTCTTTGGAAGTGCTTAATGAGGAGGCACAAAAGTTTTTCAATGTTGAAAGAGAAATGAAACCCACCAAAGTTACCATATCTACATCATCAGCCAAGCCTGATACAAGCAAGGATATAGAAAGAAAACCTTTTATGGACAGATGTCTAAACCCACCCCGTTTTAAGCCAATAATAATACCGAGAGGAAGGCCAGAGACATGAGGTAGAGCTTTGTTGGCTTTTAGGGGGTCACCATTGTAGATGTCCCTTGCTAATGTCGTCCAAAGGATAGAAATATTAGAACAAGTAAGATGGCCTCAACATATGCGAGCACTCCAAGAAGCCCCAAAGATTATAGACTTCTCAAATGGGAGATCGAATAACTCTTGTTGGAAGGACATCTAGGATATATAGTAGACGAAAACAGGAACATACCTCCTTGACAAGAAAATAGGGGAGGTAATCCTTGGAAGGATGTAGTTCCTTTTAATCCTCCACAGAGGGAAGATAGACAAGTCCAACCATATTAAGGAAAAAAATTGCATAATCATACCATCCATGGTGGTCCAACTATGTCAAGATATACATACAATTCTCACAAAAGATATGCTAGAGAGGCAAGAGACAAATATCATCTAGTTTACACCTTAATGCGTGAGGGACCAATATTTTTGATAACATTTGAAGGAAGAGAAACTCTACCACATCATAATGATTCCTTAATGATTATAGTTAAAGTCACATATTGTGAAATACATAGAGTATCAGTAGACAATGGAAGTTCCTCATATTTATTATATTTATCAGCACTTCTTGATATGGGATAAACCCCAAAGAGATCACCCAACAACAAATGCCTTTGGTAAGATTTAATAGCAGTATCATTATGTTTATGCGTATAACACGACTCTCAGTCTCAGTGAAATGAGCTATTATACTCACCAATTTTGTTATCTTGAATACCCCCATCTCCTACTATGCAATATTGGGAAAACTATGGATTCATAAAATGATGGCCATTTCATCAAATTACCATCAATTACTTAAATATCCTACAATAGATAGGGTGAAAGAAATCAAGAGAGATAAGGAAATAGTGAGGAGCTATTATAGCACCACCATGAAAACTACAGAGTCTACCTCTAGCTCTAAATAGCAGTTAAAGGCTCCCCACCATGGAAGAACTACCATGACCATATGCATAACCAAATATTGACTATAGGTCATGAGGTTTATAAGGTAGTTCTAGTCAGTGATGAGAAAGTTTTGAAGATCAATTTCATATTACCCATAGATATTAAGGAAGACTTGATCAAATTCCTAAAGAGCAATGAAGATATTTTTACTTGGAAACTAGAGGACATGCCTGATATTGATCTGGGCATAATCATCCACAAGTTGAATGTGGATCATACAAAGAAACCAGTTCGACAACAAAAGCGAAGTTTTGAGAAAAAGAAAAGCAACATTATCAAAAGCAAGGTAGACTTGCTCAAAAAAGTCATATGGGTTAGAAAAGTAGACTACTCCACATGTCTCTCAAATGTGGTACTAGTAATTGGGCTAGGGGTAACCACCATATATGTGTGGATTTCACTGATATTAACTTTGCTACACCCAAAGGTTCTTTTCCCTATCACACATTGATCAATTGGTTATTGCCACAACTAATTTTGAAGTAATGAATTTTATGGATGTGTATTTAGATTATCATCAAATCTATATGCATCCAAGAGATGAGGATAAGACATCATTTATTATTGGGGAAGAGACATTTTGCTACACAATGATTCCTTTTGGGTTAAAAAAACGCAAGCGTAACATATCAGCAATTAGTAAATAGAATGTTCGGACACTAGGTAAGGAAGAATATGGGGGTGATGTTGACAACATGATGGTCAAAACTAAATCACAAAGGATCATGTTTCAGATCTCGAAAAGTTTTTTGCCATTATAATTATAAGATGCGTCTTAATCCTAAAAAATGCGTATTTGATTTAACATCAAGAAAGTTCTTAGGCTACCTAGTATCTTCCTAAGGAATCAAAGCTAATTCTGATTAAATTGATGGCCTAATCAATATGAGATATCCACAATGCCTTCAAGAGGTACAACAATTAAATGGATGAATAGCTGCATTAAGTCATTTTGTATCGAAGTGTGCAAAGAAATTTTTACCTTTATTTCAACTCTTAAAAATAAATAAAGATTATGTATGGAGCTATGAGTGCAAGAATGCATTTATAATGATATAAGCAAAAAAACGAACCGTTCAACTCTCTTACAATAAAGCAATAAGATCCAAAAGTTTCAGTGTGGGAGATTTGGTTTTATGCAAAGCTCTAAGGAATAAGGTAGAAACTACTTGTAGAAATCCCTAGTATGGAAGAGGAGGTGAAATAGACCCTTGCATTAGGGATGCAGATGTAAGAGGTACAGAGGACGTCTTAAGAAAGGGTTATAAGTTCACAACTATAGACTTAAAGAAAAATATTAGAGACAATACCTCACAAATATGTTATGTGTATCATTACTGAAAATTCTCACGAGACTTAAACTCATCCACTAGGGCAACCTAGGGGTTTAAAGGCTTGTTGCATACGATAAATGCAATCGTGTCAATCTACGAAAGTGATTTAGGATAGTTTAATTTTTAGTTTTTATCGTTTCTCGTATTAAGGGACTAGCAAGAAGCTGGTTGGAGGTTGTGATGAGTGCTTAAAAAATATTAAAATTATCATGATTTAACGTACTTTAATTGATTAAGTAGATTTATATTCATATGATTTTATCATATTTTTATATAAATTTATCTTTTCAGAATTACGGGCATTTTTATTATTTTTCAGGTATTTTTATTTAAAAATAATTTAAAGACTTGAATAAAAATAGTAGAGGTAATACATCACAAATATCTTGAGAAAAAATGAAGAAAAATAAAAAAATGAAAAAATTGGACAAAATAGGTCAAAAATGTCGAGTCCTACGAGTGCCTTGCTCGTAGCCAGAACATGCCCACGTATGCCAACACACGCCCGAACTTGTCCAATGTCACACCGAGTCCTTCGCATTTGCACGTGCTTACGTTTGTCTATCGTAAATCTTGCCCACTACACTTGTGTCAACCTGTCTAAACGTGTCCAAAATCAATTTTTGAGATATTTTATTTTTTCAATTTTTTTGGCCTTTTTCTCATCTATGAAAGGATTCTCTATTGTTTATTGAATCAAAAACTATAAATCTATAAAAGCATAATTATTTCTTCTCAAAAAGAGAAGAATTTAAAACTAAAAGAATTAAAAAAACTAAGTTTTATAGAGAGAAAGCTAGAGAAATGTGTGATTTTGAGGGATGAATTTTACAATGGGGGAGATGGTCCTTTTATAAATGAAGAAAAAAGCCAAAAAAAAAGTGGAAAAATATCTCAAAAATTGATTTTAGATGCGTTTGGACATCTGGCACGCTTGTGGGAGGTGAGATTTGCTGCAGACGAATGTTGACGCACGCAGGACTCGGTATGACATGTGCGCGGAGAGAGTGGGACAGGTGCGGGTGTGTGCTAGCGTGCATGAAACTCGACATTTTTGACATTTTGATCGTTTTGACCCATTTGTCCAATTTTTCCATTTTTTTTTACTTTTTCTCATTTTTTTCTCAACATATTTGCGATGTATTGCCTATAGTATTTTTCTTAGAGTCTTTAAATTATTTTTAAATGAAAATACTTGAAAAAATAATAAAAATATCTGTGATTCCGAAAAAATAATTTTATATAAAATTATGATAAAATCATATAAATATTAATTTATTTAATCAATTAAAATACATTAAATTATGATAATTTTAATATTTTTTAAGCACTCATCAATAGTCTCTTGAAATGTTTGACCTACTTTAGATATCTTGGAGTGCTTTATTCTGGAACATTGGTTCCTTGCACAGAGACCCCGTCAATTTCTGTGGTAGAAATAGAGAGCATTAAAACCCCATATTGTGTTACTGGTTTCCTTACCTGTATTTCTCTACCATGTGAGTTATACCTACGGATTATTAAAGGTAAAAGGTCTTAGGTCCCTAAAGTAGACCTTAGAACGACACTACTTAGGTGGGACTTGGGCTGCTAAACCATAGATTAAAGAAATTTTTTAAGTATTAAGAGTTAGTAGAAGCACCTCAAGATAACAAGTTGTTATTCTCACGATTAAGAAAACTAGAAGGACGGTATGAATGTCCTCTGATAACTGTATTTTATATAATTATTTTCACCTATTTTATTAATTATAATTGCTATGTTCTTGAAGTTTTTAGTTAATTTTTGATTAATAAATTAGTAATTACTGTTTTTTATATATTTTAATAAAAGTAAATAATTTGTATCGAAAATGTACTTAATGTCAAATTTATGTCCACAAATATAATTTCAAATAATATAGTTCTTAATTACAATTTATAAAAATCGAAAATATAATTTAAATTAAATTTGGGCTTCATTTTAATTATTAAAAGTTTAAAAATTTAATTTAAAATTAGCAAAGGACTTAACTGTAATTAATGAAAGTTTAAAATGTAATTTGAAATATATTTGTGGGTCAAAATGGCATTAATAAAGTTTAATTTTGTTGCGCAGGCTAGAAGACGCCATGCGCCCAACGTGGACCATCCGATCAAAAAGGTAACGGCCAGATTTGCGCGTCATTAGCACACCCGACCAAAGAGCGTGGGTGCAGGTCTCTATTTTTCACGCGGCTCAGCGTGCCAGTGGGGCCCACCTACCGTGTAGGCCGGCGTGCAGGGTGGGACCCACGTGTCGGTTACACGTCTGCCAAATGGCGTTGTTCTGTGCGGCTGAACCACGTGAAATCGTTCCTCCAGCCAATTAAAGTCTTCCACGTGTCCCAATTTCCCCTTGAACGAATCATCAGCAGACGCGTGGCACATATCGGTGAACGCAAAAGCGTAGAATCTCGCACGCGTTCTAGCCGTTGCCCAACGTTACGCGCGCCCCAATCCCGTGCGACAAGTCTGCGTGCGCCCATTCCCTTCAACAAATGAGATGCTGCCATGTGTCCCACTAATTGTGTCCGCAAATCAGAACGCAACACGTGGCAGCGTGGAATGAAATTAAAACAGAAACGCGCAGCATCTCTCTCCACCCACTTTTTCGATTCCATTTTTCGATACAATTTTTGTCCCCTACGCGTGTAATTTATTATTTTCGCAACACTTTTTTGTCCCCCGCGTGGATTTAAATTTAATATTTTATTGATGTATTTTTTAGCTATAAATAGGAGATAGTTTTTAGTTGTAAAAAAGTTTTTTGGAGTAGAGTTTTAGTTTTAGTTTTCGAAAGTTTTTAGAGTGTTTTAGTTTTTTCAGTTTGTAATTTTTATTGTGTTTGTGTGTTGGTTGCGGAACACGCAGAAGCCATTTCTGGCTTTTGTTGTGTTTTGCGTGTGCCAAATATTTGTTTTAAGTGATGTTTTAATTTTATTTCTACTTCTTCTTATTTTTCTGTAGTTGTTGTAATTTTTATTTTAATTTTATGAAGTAATTTAATTTTTCTAGGGTTGCATTTGATCTAAATTTATGAAGCTTTGATTTTAATTATTTTTGATAGATTTATAAAACGTTTGATTTGTTCGTTCTATTTTGTTCTTAATGCTTTTTGATTATTTACGAATCTTATCAAAACGATCCGTGGCACATGAATAAACTTGAGAAAGGCATTTGTGTGTGTATTGCTCGTAAATAGAATGACATGTATGATGAAGGATAGAAATATACCCTAATTGTATGTGTGGCCATTTGAAAACTTAGAACGTAATGAATCTTATTAAATTTAATTCTCATAGAGATATAGTGAATTAATTTAACGAGGTGTGTTTATACGGAGCTCGAAAGAGATGTATGAATAATAAAAAAAGAAGTTTTCGGTTGACAAATTAAATGTACTAAAAAATATAAATCAAAAGAAAATAACATGATTTGAGTGGATTAGTTTGGTGAAAAATTGCAATCCTAGATTTCTTTTATTTTCTTATGTTACTTTTTTGTTAAATCAACGATTATTTTGGATAAAATCATAGAGATACAATTTTAGTACTCGACAAACTATAGTAACAAATCCTCGTGGGATCGATCTTTACTTACTAATCATATTACTTGTGACCGTGTATACTTGCACGAGTCCGTGTGTTGAAAAATACATAACATCCTCTGACAAGGATTAGAATTTTCACACAGCTTGAAATCCTTTGAAGGAAAATTTTGAATGTTTAAAGTGAATGAAAGGAATGAGGGACTATAGCTCATAATATAGTGGGTGAGAAAGTTTAATCTTCTGGTGGAAGTAGAAAGGTTGAGAATTTAAAGGAATATTTCAAAGAATTTAATAAGATTTAAATACATAGAATGTGGAAAGATTGCATCTATTAGTGATTACTCAAGGACATTGATTCTTTCATCTTGCTTCGAAATAAAAGAATGGGGAACTTAATGTTTAGAAGTTGCGTACCAAGATACCCATGTACCTAAGGTATACTCACATGGGGTGCATAAGATGCATATGAGAAAATAGGATTGCACGGATTACTTTAGGTACACGAGGTGATCATGACACACGAGATGCCCTTGGTATATGATCCCAATTGAGTATCCAAGGTGTAAGATCTAATAAGGGGACAAGAAGACATGAGTTGCAGAAAACACAGGTATGACCTTATCATATTACAAAAGATTTGATTACAAGTTAGACATGGTCGTTTCATTAGGATGTTGACACCTAGGGTGATAATATCTATATATATGAACTTGAGTGACCCGTGAATGGATCTGACTCTCTCTTTCTATCATCTCTTTAATCATGCAAGACTTGAAATTCTCTCCAAATAGTACCAATAAGACTGTTAATTTTGAGATAAGTATTGAAATTTGATTATTTCTACTTCTATTTCAATTAACGAAAAATTGTTTTAATAAGATAAAAACAAAACTATATGACTAATTTGTCTTTTAACATATTTAATGCTCTAAAATTGGTTCTTATTAAGCTTTATGTAAGTGGTTATAGAAATTGTCTTACAAACAACACTAAAAAATTGGTTGATTATGCAAATTATTACAAATTGCTTCTTTGAGCTTTCTGTAAGGCATTACATAAAATTTTAAAATAGATGTAGTATCTTACTAACACATTGCAATAAGTAGTGAAGTTGTACAATCCATTAATGATATATAACCTTCACATACAAGAATTCCTAAATATAAGTGAACCACCAAAACATAATCTGAACTTAAAAATACTATATCAAAATCAGCAAGCATGAAACCCATTAATTCAAATCAAAATTTATAGCTTGTTAAGCATTACATGAAGATGTGTACTTTATTAAAGTGCTGATTAGTCTAAATTGGAATTACATTTATTATAAGAAATACAATAAACAAAAAAATACTATATCAAAATTAGCAAGCATGAAACCCACGAAGATGTGTACTTTATTAAAGTGCTAATTAGTCTAAATTGGAATTACATTGATGATAAGAAATACAATAAACAATATCCACAGTTAGAATATTCCATAATCACATATACATTATTTTTACAAAGGAATTACATTATTTTTTAAAGAATATATATAAAACTTACATATATATATTTATTCAACATATTTTAACTTGTTGGACAAATATATATAAATTCATATCAATGACAAATATACGTAACGATATATAATCAATAAAAATTACGAATATATATATATTGTTGGAAAAATTGGATATATTTTTTCTATTTTAAATAGTATTCATTTATGATTTAAATGAATAGAATTCAAACTAATTCGACAAAATAATACTATTGAAAATATAATGTTAAAATAAATTAAATTAGATATTGAAACATAAATATTAAAGTAGAAAAATAATAACACCAGAAATTTAACGAGATTCGGTATAAATATTACCTAGGTTCTCGAGCATTATTGACCACTTTCACTATCTCCAAATTACAATTAATTGAACGAAATTGAGCTAATCAATTACCCTTACAAAAGAGAGTAAGTAGATATTAAAACAGAAATATTAAAGTAGAAAAATAATAACACCAAAAATTTAACGAAGTTCGGTATAAATGTTACCTAAGTCATCGAGCATCATTGACCATTTCTACTATCTCCAAATGAATGAACTCTAAATTACAATTAATTGGAAAAAATTAAGTTAATCAATTAACCTTACAAAAGAGAGAAAAATTTACAAATTTTAAGATGTTTTACAAATGGTGAATAAAAACTTTATTTATAGTCTCAAATATTCGTTTCTAAACAACCTGACATTATTTTAATTTAGATAATATAATTCTTATTACATTTGTACAACCAATGCCCCTGGAAACAAAATAAAATATAATAGTTTCTTACAAATAATAAAGAGCATGAACAAAACTTTAGCAGGGATTACCAGAACTCAAGCTATACTGGCGGTTATCAAAACCTTGGTGCTAGTAGTTGTCTAAAATCTCGTTGGTCTAATTTGATTTACATTTTAATGAAGTTAAGTAGTAAAGATATTTTAATGTTTTTATTATATGAAGCTGGGAGTTTTGAGATTTTTTTTTAAAATGATCAAAAATGAAAAATGAAAAATGAAACATAAAAAAACCTAAATTTCAAGTCAAGTTTCAGTAGGCACGTATAAGTTTTTTTAACGTATGTATGTATATGTATATTGTCACGACAATTTAATATCCTATTACCCGCTGGCGGTAATGCAGACCCAATTTACAATTTCACAAAGGCATGCGTTGATGCACAAGGGCAATAGGCAAAGTGCACAATCGGAGTTCGACACCTCTGCGTTGGGTTTCACTAAGGTCGAATACGAAACCCTAAATCATGGACACAATTCCAACATTGATCGCCCAAATTCAGGGGTTATGTAGCTGTGCCGGAGACATTTCTCGGCTTCAAACTATTCTGAAGCAATCGGAGGAGTCGCTTAACTCCGAGTCGATTCGCTTATTGCCTGCTTTGGACCAGCTTGACCCTTCGATCCATTCTCTCGGATACCTCTACATCTTGTACTTTATTCTTCATTTTAATTGTGTCTCTGTGTGTATATATTTTTTTACATTACGGTATTGTAAATTTAGGTTTGTTAGGGTTGTTTGCTGAAAGAGTAGATGTTCAAAACTGCGTGCCCGCCCGTTGTGGAGGACTAAACTCTTTCTTTGCTGTGCGTGGGTAAATTTTGTTATTGCTTTTAAAGTGGAAAGAAAGTTAATAGCTTATACAAATGAAATCGGCATAGAGCCTATTTGAATGTAAAATGCTTTTAATAGAAGTAGTTTAAAGTATTTTGATTTCAAGCACTTCTATTGTTTTCATTGTTGTCCCCAGAGCCATCAGGCGTAAATTTTATTTTATCACCAATCATTTAAAAGCACTTGTAGACCTAAAAGTGCTTTCTAGTAGTACATCCAAATGCACTTAATCAATTTGCTGCATTAAGTTTGATTTGGTGGAAACTTGGGTATCTCTTATTCTTGAATCCTAAAAATTTCAGACTATAATTATGATAATTTATGAGTCTACATTTTTATCCCTCTTCCGGCATAAGTTTGAACGTTAATGATATTTAACTTTCGGCCTGGAATCCACTCTTGTAAACTAGTAGATACTGAAGAGTTGCTTAGTTTTATGATTCTTCATTCATTTGTGCTCACAGAGAGGCATCATTGTCTGGACCGCTTACTAAAGAGCAAGCAAGTGTGCTAGTACCTTACACTTCAAGATTTATCAATTCTTGTGCTGCAGAGCAGATTCGTTTGGCACCAGGGAAATGTATTTATCTTAATTCTCAATTTTTGTTTTAGTATGATATGTGGTTAATTTCCTTTACTTTGCATGTGGTTGTTTCATCTTGCTCTATGGGTATGCAGTTATAACTGTTTGTATGAGGTTTAAAGACCAAATTATGCTGCTGGAAGCTCCATTGCGGGGCATGGCACCAATGTTGACAGCTATCAGGAAGATTCAAACCTCCTCAGAACATTTGACAACCCTGCATTCTGAGTTTCTTCTGCTTTGCTTGTTGGCCAAATGCTATAAGACAGGATTGTCTATATTAAATGATGACATTTTTGATGTTGATCATCCGAGGGATCTCTTTCTTTACGGCTATTATGGGTGAGTTTTTGTTTAGGGTTTTCAATCCATTTGTCTGATTGTAGATCAAATGACAAGTAATCATGCTCACAATGTTTCACTTTTGGGACCATGGCAGGGGGATGATATGCATTGGTCAAAAGCATTTTCACAAAGCTTTGGAACTTCTTCACAATGTCTGTTGCATATTTTGCTAAGTTCTTTCTTCTTTACAACCTGTCTGAATGTCTAACTTAGCTTTCAAATCTTATTTTGCATTTCCTATCTTCCAGGTTGTAACAGCTCCCATGTCTACTATTAATGCCATAGCAGTAGAATCACACAAAAAATACATATTGGTTTCTCTGATTCACAATGGACGGGTAAGCTTTTTTTCTCTTTCATTGGTCATATTAAGTTTCTGAATATATTTTTTGGCCTAGACGAAGCTATTAAATTGCACCTTCAACTTAAATCATAATTGATCTTTATTGTTTTGAAAAGTTGATTTGTGTTTAACCGCATGAATGAAATGAGTTTTATAGTCATATCTTTGGCTTTCTATTTCATCTCTTTGTGTCTCTCCCAAGCAATAACCAGCTATCATGTGGGCACCATGACAATTAATCATAATATCAGTTTAGTCATTCAGTTAGTAATCCTAATATAGAAACCTTTTATAGTTTCTACTTTCCACTGACACCATTGTCTATAATTCCTGCACCTGCAATAAGTAACAAAATACTGACCTGCATTCTTTCTGTTGGCAGTTCTCCATCAGTCTCCCAAAGTACACTTCTACAGTATGTCAGAGGAACCTGAAGAACTTTTGTATGGTAAAGTTAGCTTGCTTGCTTCATTTTCTTTCTGTTTTGGGATAACCTGAAGTATCCGAGCAATAAGATATGGAGATTTTCTTTTCAAGAATTATATTGAGATCATCTGGCATCAAATATCACTAGTATCCACTATTATTGGAGTATCCAATTCCATGAGTCTTAATTTCTATTTCGCTTGTATGATTTCATGTCATGATTATTTCCTTGTAATGTCTGTGTTTCTCATCTTGCATGTTTATGTAGACTGTTAATGCATCATTTATCTTTCCACAGCTTTGATCTCTCACATTCTTTCTTGCTAGCGTTTATGTATACTTATAAGAGCCACCAGTAACCACACTATATAAAATTGGTTTGAATAATTTTGTACTAGTTAGTAGGTGTGTTTAGTTCTTATGCCTTTTACATGTCTTCTATCTGTAGCCCTACATTGAATTGGCAAATTGCTACCACTCAGGGAAAATTTTGGAGCTGGAGACATATGTTCAGAAAAACAGAGAGAAGTTTGAAAGTGTGAGTTCTTAGTCATTTACTTTGTTGTGTTTTTTGAATTTTTTTGCATGTGTGGATCTCCTATTTCTTTGGCCTGAAGCATGTGTGAAGACAAATTGATACCATCTAAATGAGGTTTGAGAAATTTTGTTTCCTAGGACAACAACGTTGGACTCGTAAAGCAGGTCGTATCTTCCATGTATAAGCGAAACATCCAGAGATTGACTCAGACATACTTGACACTCTCACTACAAGACATAGCAAACACTGTGCAACTTAACAATGCTAAGGAAGCAGAAATGCATGTGCTACAAATGGTAAATTCCTGGAGTGCTAGATAGACCTTATTTTTCCACGACTTCATGTCATTAACATTTAATGGTTATGTATCAAATGGCAGATTCAAGATGGTGAAATATATGCAAAGATTAACCAGAAAGATGGAATGGTCAGATTTCTTGAGGATCCTGAAGAGTATAAAACTTGTGAGATGATTGAGTATATTGACTCTTCAATTCAAAGGTGAATTCTTTGATTTATTATTGGGATATTTTACAATCCATGCAATAACTAAATTTGATTTTTACACTGACTTGTTATAGATCTATATTAGTTTTTTTCTATTTCTCCATTCAGGATAATGACACTGTCAAAGAGGTTGACGGCTATGGACGAGCAAATCTCATGTGATCCTTTATACCTAGCAAAGGTAAGTGTGTCATCTCCATGTTGTGAGATAAACATCTTTCAAGACCATTGATCATTTTAGAAAACCATTTTCTCTACTTGTTCAGGCTGGAAGAGAACGACAGAGATACGACTTCGATGATTTCGACTCTGTTCCTCAGAAATTTTTTATATAACCTGAGTAGGTGGTCATTGACGATTCAGCTGATTTCGATAGAAAACTTTCTAGTATTATGCTTCTTACTTCAATTGAAAGCAGGTTTGACCAATTGTCTTGCAACAGAACTGGACATTTTTCTTCGTTTTAATTTGAAATTAAAGAAAAAGTCAAGACAGTTTTAGAATTGAAAATTTAGATTGATTAACTCAAGTGGTTTAATATGATTTAAACCCATCTATTTTGTGGGTCAAATTTTTTATATAATCCTACAATTTTTATTATGTATATTACTAATTGTGATCTGATTTTATAATCATACATTGTAAAAAAAATTATAGTCAGGATCAATATTGTATTTAGAATTTATATCGAGGAGGTACATTATATAAAATTGAACATTTTTGTACAAATTTATAGAAGGTAAAAAAGAACTATATTAGTACTCTTCCAAATTGATCTAAAATATGATTTTCTTGTTAAAGCATCCTCTTAGATTTTCATTGAGATGAAGGCAAAGAAACTTTCTACTACTACGACGGTAAACAAAAGGGAAAGAAGAAGAAAAGAAGCTAAATTGGACAAGTAGTCTTTAAATTTTTTTACTTTGGTCACGTATTATTTTTCCTTATGTTTAGTCCATTCATGTTTTAATTTTTATATATTAGATCTATAATATGAGACCAATTTGAAATTGTTAAAAGTATAAAAATGTAAGTGAATCAAAGTGTAAAAATAAGTAAAAGGTGAAGTTAATTAAAAAGTATAAAGATTAAAGCATAAGAAGAAGAAAAGCAAGGAATGAAAGTGTAGAACGTAAATATTTCGAACAATTTGTGTAATTCAGTTCCGAAAAAAATATGGCAGATCTATTGAAATAATTAGCAAGTTAAAACCTTTGTCATAGCACTAATCTCAAACATCCAACCAGTTCTCTTGTCCTCCTCTTTTATACATTTCAAAGGCCCTTCGTTGCCCATGAGATTGAAAAAAAAGAGTACCTTATTGACACATGCTAGTTTAATACTAGTTTATTAATGATAACTTGATCTAATAACAGTAAGATGTAATTAATATTAATAATAAAATTAACATTTCATATATTGTGACAATAAAAAAATACCATAAAACACGGTATAGAATACTGAAACACAAGATGATGCATGATCAATCCTAAAAAGCTGAAACAGTTTATTAGAAAGAAAGTGAGAAACAGTTGAACACTCCAATTGCCAGCAACAATCAGCCCCTTTAAATACAAACCCAAAGGTAACCAGCATCCACAAAGCAAATATTATGATCAAAGTAGGAACCCAAAAAAAGGAAACTTTGAATTTTCTATCAATCCGAAATTATTCAAGAGATGATAATAATATATCAGCTAAACTAGTAATATAGCGGATTAGGATTTGAAAAACATTTTCCTGAACTCATCATTGGACTTTGGCTCTTCGTCATCAACTTGTTTCTCTTCTTCATTTTGTTTATTTGCAGTCCTGTCTCGTACAACATTTCTGGGAATTGCAAAGGTGTTCTTCCCTTTGAGTTCGATGCCATCAATTCTAGGTTTCCGACCAGGAGGAAGTGGTGGCTTGTGCAGATTAGATGGAGATTCTTTATATTTGGTCTCAACAGATCCCGTCTCTTTAGTTGCAGATAGTGCGGGTTTATTTGAGTGTTCTTGATCTGTATGAAGTGCTACCAATTTTGAGTACATAAATGAGTGAAATCCAGTTTGATCAACATGATGCAATTTTCAATTGGAAGGTCAGTATTATTTTATTGGATTAAGAGCCGGAATGGTCTTTTTCTTTAGGTCAAAGATTCTGTTTAGTGCCCAAACTCCCTCGTTTGAGCAATGTGTTTTTAAGTCAATTTATTTGTGAAGAATATGTCATTTAAGTAATTATTTTCTTTGTGAAAAATGTATCAAATAAGAACAAAATCAACTTTCTATCTTTTTTTTTTTTATTAAATACAATGGAATAACATATATGTCACATGCATATTTATATTTTTAGATAAGTATATTTGTAAAAAAATAATTTAATTAAAAACATTACTAAAACTTTTTGAGAAATTTTTTTCTTTGAAACTTCTAAAAAAACTATTGTCTAATATCCAAAATCATTAAATTTGATTAAAATAATTTGTTAAATATTTGAGTAATTTTTTAATCAAAAATTTCGTTATTAGATATATCTATCAAAAAATATAAACACGTATATGTTATATGTGATATTCCATTATATTTAATGAAAAATTGGATGAAAAGTTTACTTTATCATTATCTATACCTTTTTCACAAATCTAAACAATGGTATGGCCTAAACAAAGGGACTTTGCGGACAATTTTTCCTATTTTATTGACTTAATTACATTAATTTCCAAACTTTGAACAACTTTACACATAATTTATCAAAAATTTTGTTATTAGATATGTCTATCAAAAAATATAAACACGTATATGTTATATGTGATATTCCATTATATGTAATGAAAAATTGGATGAAAAGTTTACTTTATCATTATCTATACCTTTTTCACAAATCTAAACAATGGTACTAAATAGCCCTTGAGGCCTAAACAAAGGGACTTGCAGACAATTTTTCCTATTTTATTGACTTAACTACATTAATTTCCAAACTTTGAACAACTTTACACATAATTTCATAAAAAAATTTGGGGTGTTACTAACAATGAAAGGGAATATGCGAAAAGGAATAAAAACTACAAATTTGAAAATCATTCTCATTGATTGTTTTCTTACTCTTCCCTATTGATTCCCTTTTCTAAATTCACAAGATATAATTATAAAATTATCTCTTAATTTAATATTTTTTTACTTTATCTTTTTTATTATTACTTTTAAAAAGTAAATTAATATTTTTATTCCAATTATTTATGAAGCTCGTTTACTAATCCATAATAAAATTTGAAAAAATTTGAAAAAGAAGAAACACAAACAGGAGTTAGAAACAAAACAAATTAGAACTAAATTGCTTTTTATTGTGTCTACTTATTTTATTGTGGAATCAAAATAAAAATGATTGTTTTATTAAACTATCTTTAGAATGCAAAAATAATTATTTTCAGAGGCTTATATTTTTTAAAAGAGGTTAATTTTGGGAATATAAGACTTAACTTTTTTTCCTACCAATTCAATTCAAGACTCCCATGGTAATCAAGTTGTTAAAAAAATCAGTAACTTTATTTATATTTGTATGGGCCCTAATTACTTGAAGGTTTATTTTGTAAATAAACAAGTGAAAAGTAATCATTACTTGTAACTTAATTCCCACTACAAATTAGTAAACACGCTCACAGTTCTTTATTAAACACAAAGAAATGGAATGAGTTTTACACTCCCTTTCTTCTCCAACCGATTCATGTTTATTTCCAATTCGATTGATTCCCATTATGGAATAGTAAATGCATCGTTAAATCGTATAATTTAGTCCTTGAACTTTTAAAAATTCACGTATTGACTACTAAAATACATATTTGTGATTCAAAATTTTGAGACTTATACGTGAAGTTCTATGAGTTTGGGGACTAAATTACACGACTTAAAGTTTAGTGACTTTTTGTAAAGTTTTAAAAATTTATGTATGTAAATTAAATAAAAGTTTCCGTACCAATAGTTTTTGGCCTATTTTATTTAATATATAAGTAACTAAAAATAAAATACCTATAATATTGGTTTATTAGAATTTTGTTATTTTATAAAATGCCTAACTCATGCAATCAATTGGTTGCCTTTTCCATATTATAGTAGTTCTCAGCTCTACTTTAAGGATGCATAACCATCTTACTTGACACCTCCTGAGCAATTAAGTAGAGTGCAAACATACACAAGCAGGGTACACGAAATAGTTCCGAGGCTTACCTTGCTCCATGGAGAAACTCTTCCCAGATGGACCTCTGCTGCTACCTTTTGGATCTGACCGTCTAATGCTGATCCTCTTGCCAAGTAATTTCTGCCTATTCTTTGCTATAGCTGCAGCAAGATGTTTTTCATCGGCAAAATCCGCATATGCAAGCCCCTTCAAAAGTAAAACACCACAAATAAACATCAGGAAGCACAATTGACACTTAAAAAAAGTAGATTTCCAATGGATCATGCTGCAAGTATCATCTGACAATAATACGATATTTATTATAAATGCTCAGCCTTATTTGCAAGAAATTTATTAATAAATTGGTTCTGGGATTTAGTTCAGTAGGTACCATCAAAAATTTAGGAGAAGGTTGATCATCCTAGAGGCCAGATATTGCCAGATATACATGGTAGCTCAAACACGTCCACACGAAAAAATTAGAGAAATTTATTTTTTAAGAAACATTGTATTGTGTTAATGATATGTAATAGTTACAAATATACAAATTGGACCAGTATCTTACATTCCCACCTACAAAGAGAAAGTAACAAAATATACGAAATAATAGTCATGCTACCTATCCATTACAAAGCTCCAACAACTACAAAAAGAAAGTAACAAAATATACTAAATAATAATCATGCTACCTATCCATTACAAAGCTCCAACAACTAAGTAGGATATGCAAGTTTCCCAATTATACATACGAGTATATTGAGATTCTTGATTTTATGACATATCCTCCAATTTATGAAACAAATACATGCCTGAATCAAAAAATCAATTAATTAGTCTTGAACTAAAGTGGCGTTTGGTTTGTAGAATAGAATCGGAATCGGAATGGGAATGGAATGGAAAGGAAAGGAAACAATTTTGTTTGGTTTCACCACTAGAATCAAGCTCAGAATCAAGATTACAGTATTTGGTTTGCACTGGAATGAAACGAAAAAAGCTGTAAATGACCTTAATACCCCTACAAGCTATAAAGTTCAAATAATGTCATTTAATTACTATTTTTTCGTCAGACAAAATACATTATTGAAATCATTATTTTTCTAAATAGGGTTTAGGGTTTTGAGGTTTGGGATGTGGGATTTAGAGTTTAGGGATTTAGGATTTACGGTTATATTTGTAGGTTAAGGTTTAGGCTTAAAATTATTATTTTTCTAAAAATGGTTTAGGGTTTTAGAAATTTGGATTTGGGGTTTAGGGTTTTAGGATTTGGAATTTGGGGTTTAGGGTTTTGGGATTTATGTTTTAGGGTTTTGGGTTTTGTGATTTATGTTTTAAGGTTTAGGGTTTAAGGTTTAGGGATTTGGGGATTTGGGGATTTGGGTTTTGGGATTTAAGGTTTAGGGTTTTAGGATTTATGTTTTAGGGTTTTGGGTTTTAAGATTTATGTTTTAAGGTTTAGGGTTTTGAAATTTTGGGTTTAGGGTTTTAGGGTTTAAGGTTTAGGGATTTGGGTTTTAGGGTTTAAGGTTTAGGGATTTAGGGTTTTAGGATTTGGAATTTGGGGTTTAGGGTTTAGGTTTTGGGATTTGGGGTTTAGGGTTTAGGGTTTAGGGATTTAGGGTTTTGAAATTTTCGGCTTGAGAATTTGGGGATTTAGGGTTTAGGGTTTTAAGGTTTAGGGTTTTGGGATTTGGGGTTTTAGGATTTGGAATTTGGGGTTTAGGGTTTTGGGATTTGGGGTTTAGGGTTTAGAGTTTTAGGATTTGGATTTAGGGTTTTGAAATTTTGGGTTTAGGGTTTAGGGTTTTGGAATTTTGGGTTTGAGAATTTGGGATTTGAGTTTAAGGTTATATTTTAGGTGAGGGTAAAATTAGAAAAAAAAAATTTAGATGGGAATGGAATTATGATTACCAAGATGGGGGAGAAGTAATTGTAATTCCTTCTCTTTTAGTAATCCGATTTCATTCTGTCCTCCATTTCGTCCAACCAAACACACAAAATGAAAGGAATCAATTCTGATTCCATTTCATTCCCTCCAACCAAACATGGGGTAAGGGAATTGCTATTTCTAGACAATTAAAAATTTTACCTTATAATTTAATGCTCTAGGGTTTTTAAAAAGAGAAAGATTAATCTAGTATTAGCAAAAAGTGCTCTGGCAATTAAATTCTTAGTCTAATCCGCACACTAACAATTAATTAGTCTTGAACTAGCTCCCATATATGAATAATCAAATTCTTAGAGCCTACTTTATTAGCTAAAAAAATTCGTAGTGCATATTAACATGATACTCACACCCCTCTAATGCAGGGATGATTTTCAGTTCCCTAAAGCCTTCATTTCTTGAGACAAAATGGTGCACTTTCAGCCATTGCAAGAACATCTATACAAGTGAAATACAACCTAAATAAGGGGTGGGGGGACAAAATAAATTCAGGCTTTTTAATTTCTGATCCTTCCAGTCTCAGTAGCCTTCAAATTTGAGCAACATAAACAAAAATAAGAAAAATGAAATAAATGTGTGAAAGTTAAGGAGGGACAGGGTAGAGAGAGATGTATACCCTTGATTTATGAGTGTTTTTATCATGCAGTACACGGATCTCAATTAGTCCTCCAACATCGCTAAAGAATTCACGCAAATCATCACGAGTTGCCTGCAAAGGTTTTTATCATTATTGTTGTGTGGTAAAATATTCCATGCCTAAACCAAATGTAGGTAGCAGTCATTTGAATGTCTACTTACCTTCAGATGGAGGTTCGATACAAATACAGTGCACTGATCAGTGTATACTTTTGTTTTCTCTGGAAAAGAATCCTTTTTCAGCTGTTCTTTTCCAACATCTGGTATTACTACTTGAGCTTTCGCCTCTTCCATGCTATTTTGTTCAACTGAATTCTGAAATTGACTTCTATCCTTGATATGCACTTTCTTTACTTTCTGTGCTGAATCCTTTTGTCTCTTTGCAGGAGATTGCTCACCAGTAATATCTGAGCCTGCCTTTCTCTTATCACGAGGATTTTTTTTAATAGAGAGGTCCTTCTCCTCAATGGATTTTGAATCCTGCTGTAATCTAAACAACTGCAGCTCTTCCAGCCTAGGTGTTGCCTAGAAAGGAGAAAAGGTGATTTATTCAGATGACTAGTTCCATACATCAGAGGAATTACTTTAAAAAAAAAGCATCATATATTTATTAATAAATGAGCACAAAAATACAAGTAGTGGACCTGCAATCCACTAAGGAAACACCAAGTAATATCAAAGGACTAATTATCCTATATGAGATATACAAACTTCTCAAATAAAACTTGTAAGAGATAGAGAATGACCATTTAACTCTTTAGATATCCACAAAACCCAAGCCTTCCTAGCTAGCTTTCATACTCCTCCTATACACGTGTGGGGTTTCTACTTTCCAACAATAATGATTGGCACGATCCTAGAATAGCCTCGTATTCCTTTGTAACTTGGACCACAAGAGAAGTATGCAATTGGGAAGTGTAGGAATAAATGAGTATGATTAATGTTTGTAAAGGGGATATATCAATTTATCGCGAATAAAAATTTCAATGTTTCATCGTGATACATAAACATTTTAATCACAAAGTCAACACCAAAATAATAAATGTTATGAAGATAATCAAGAGGACAATTATTTTGTTAACACCATGAATCTTCAAAAGGGAGCAAAAAAGCAACAACATTACCACTGAAAACGGCTAAGTTCCTTTCTGTACTAATTCTGTATCATGTACTATATTCAATGATCAAATTATGCTCCATCTTCCATTAGGACCTATGTTGCTTGAACTCTTCATATTTCGTGAAGTACCCGTGTCCACAATATAACGGGTACATAAGTGTGGGTACTCGAACACTCTAATTTGGTGTAATTTAAAAAATGAAAATAGAAAATTTGGCATGTTCAACACCCGGATATGTTTCTAAAAATTTACGACTATTGGTGTCCTAAAAAGTCCAAGTAACATAAATTCTGACAGAACAATATCAAAACAAGTATTGGCCCACCACCTACCAACTTAAGCATTTAGGAAAATAGTAGTTAACACTGGCATTATATTCCAACATGATAAATCATGTTACCTTTTTAATATGATGTAATGGGACTAATGGAAACACATGAGACAAAATTAAACACGGCCATTAAACATATTAGAAAAGAACTTGAGCTATACTTAAATTCACCCAAAAGTAAAAAAATTCAAAAGCCTTCTCATAAGGAATGGAGTACAAAAAAAACTTAGAACTCATTGATGCATAGAAATCAATAAATAGATAAATATGGAATCTAAAACAACCAGATTAAAGTCAGAAAGATTGTTTTGACTTGGAGATGCTGCTGAGCAAAGAAATAATGGAAATATTTTCAGGAAAACAAACGGCACCAGGAGAAAGTGGTAAAGGCACGGATAGTGGGGGAACTGGTGCTTCCCATAACACCCTTTTTACAGTCATATTAGAATGCAAAATTATATAAAAATCATTATGCCGTCAAAAATGTAAGCCATATCTATTAAGTTCTTTGACTTTCAAAAAACCAAACAAAAAAAACACCAACCAAAAAACTTTAAAAAAAAGTGAGATATAGTTGCAAGCCATACATTCAGAATAATATGATGAATTCACATACATATACATTTCTGTTGAAACCCGTTGTCTTTTTAATCTTTCTTGAGCTATATAAATATGTATACTACACCTGTATTAGTACTTTTCCCATCCAGGTTTAGAATTCAAAATCAACTTTCAGTTTTATTGGATAATTACAGAAAATTGAACTCTTTTTTCAACATTAACATTTTTTTTATTGAACAATTGAAATAACTATTTTGATGAACCACATGCATACATCAAAGAAAAAATAAAACCAAAATTTTGTCGATAGTCAAAATGAAGATGACCCAGAAGAAATCTACCTTTTGAACAGCATGGTCCAAATTCTCTAGTGTGCCAAACTCCCTCTCGAAGCGTAACCAAGAATGGCAGATGTCCTGAATGATTCTGTTTTTAGGAAGGGAAGGTATCATCTAATTCAAAATGCTTTAGCTTTGATGAAAATTCTTAAACTACCAAAACTGGGGTTGAATAAACTAATAAACACAGAGATTGAATTTGCCCCTCAAAATTCTAAAAGCTTCCATACATTCTTTCCCGTAAATGATTATGTTGGGGATAATAGCATTGGTTTCGAGGAAAAGAGTAGTAAATTCTATCTTTGAACAAGATTTAAAACAAAGATCATTTAAACAAACCCACTGCTTCCTTTTCAAGTTATGCATTTCAAGTTTAGTGATTTGTTCCATTTCCAATACCAGGGATGGGTAAAGATAGTATCTCAGCTTAAGCCATGCATTGAAAATACATTTTTCAAAAAGTAAATGGCACTATCGTCAAAAAATATTTGTGGAAAAAGGTTTAATTTAGAACATAACGAAATAAAACAATACCTCTGAACCAGTCCCAGGAAACCTTTTACTGTAGCACCTTCTATATAAGGAACGAGCTTCACTGATATGGCCCAACTCAACCTCCATTGCTATATAGCCTTGCCAGACTTCAAGCATAGAACCACTGAAAAACAAGGGGCAAGTTATATAGCATGTGGGATACCTTAAAAGAAGACATGTAATACTCCAAAAAGTGAAATGTATGTCTCGCAGATGGAATAACAGAGATATGATCCAACCAGATCTTAAGTAAACTCTCCCAAACTCCACGAGCTGCAACCAGATCTTTCCCCAGACTTATCTCTAAACGGGCCCAATAAGCATGCAAGCACAACAAAGAATCTGTGTTCTTCAGTTGTGATGAGAGATAGTATGATGCTTGCTGAAAGTAAAAAATAGTTCAAAATCAAGCACGAGCATAAACACTATTTTGCCAACATTCTACCAAAGCCTAAAACCAATATAGACACTGATCTGTTAAGCTTATAAGTTTACTTAACCATCACGTGCAGAAAATTTAACAGGTTTAGAATAAATTATAGATCCAAGAGATTGGAATAAATTGTATTCCAATCTCTTGGACCAAGTTCAAACAATAACTTTTTTCCTACAAATAAGTTCTAGGGGGGGGATTATTTGATAGAACACCAGAGCCATTTAATTAAATCAGACAAAAAGAAAACATAAAAAAGTGGACTAGCAATCCAGTCAATTACATGAAAAACTTAAAAGCTAGTACAATACAAAACCAAAGAGCATAACAAGAAAACTAAACAAGTCAAAGGAGACTAGCTTTCCAATAATTGATAACAAGGTTTACATCCTTACCCGCACTAGCCCGCATAACTGATAAGCTAAAGGAAATATTGCCCACCCAAAAAGGGCATATCAGGCAAGCTGATTCTTAAATCTCCATGTAGATTTAGGTCATTATGATATGTTAAATCAAAATGAAAGCAAGGGAAAATAGAGAAGAATATAATATGAGCAATTTAAAAGGAATCCTGCAAAGTGCTAGGGAACCTTCACATATTACACTACCATGTGCAAACAAGCACTCAAAAGAATAAATATTTTTTGCAACAAACCTGAAATGTTTCCCTTATTAATAAATAATCCAAGCCCTCGGCTTCACTAGTTGTCATTCTTCTCCTTAAGCCATCAACCCTAGTTAAGTATAAATCCAGATACTGGAACAGAAATGCCAATAAAAGTAAAGTCAATGCTTGCAAAGCATGGTAGATCAAAGGGAATATTCACAACAACATTTACTAAGAAGTTTTATACATACCTCATCAAGAGTTGAATATGAGCACTGAAGAGATTTCTCAAATACCTGAAATAAGTTTTCGGTATCACTTAAATTAGATGAAAAGTTTAAGGCAGGGAGATCTATTTTCAAAGAACACAAAGATATATGGAGGTCGCAGTACCTCCATCTCAATTGTTCTCTAGAAAATCACATAAGTGGAAGAAAAGCAAAAAAATCAAAGATACTTTGAGTAGGTCAGAATATCACTAGGATATAACCAGCATAAAAGACACACAATAATAATATTTCCAATATAAACAGTTAAATCGAAAAGAAAACAGAAGGGAACTGAACTCTATCCAAATTAAATACGAGAAAATTATCCTAGAGGTCACTTTGTTTGTTTCATTTGGACACTTGGCTTTTGCAAGGGGCATATAAGTCACTTGATTTTTAAAATTGGGACACTTTTAGTCACATTTTAAATCAAGTGACTTATGTGTCCCTTGGAAAAGCTAAATGGCAAAAGTGTCCTAATGAAACAAACAAAGTGACCTTTAGGGTAACTTTTCTTTATTTAAATGTGACTAAAATGCCCCAATTTAAAAATTCAGTTACTTATATGTCCCTTGCAAAAATTAAGTGACCAAAGTGTTCTAATGAAACAAACAAAGTGACTTATGTGACTAAAATGTTTCAATTTTAAAAATCGAGTGACTTATGTATCCCTTGCAAAAGCTAGGTGACCAAATTGTCCTAATGAAACAAACAAAATGACTTGAAGAATTGATCACCCATTAAATAAATCCAAGAAGAGGTACAAACTGAACATACACCAGCTATCTCTTTCTCAGAGGCATGACCACGTTCCAAGCAGATCAAATATCGAACCCAAAGCTCCCCAACCCATGGGCAATTTTTAACAGCCCTAGTGTAAACACAGTTAACAATATTTCCCACCTGAAGATCATAGGAAGAAAAGATTTCAAAAGAATTGAATTAGTCCCCAACAAAATAGAGAGAGAAAGAGAGAGAGGGAGGGAGGAGAGAGGTAGACAAAAATGCACAACATTACATGAGAAGGGGACGAACCTTTAAAGTGTTGTCCAAAAAACGAGTATAGTCAAGCCAGAGATCACTAGATATTGGAAACCCAGTAATAGCTCGTTCATATAGAACTTGAACCCGTGCTGGATCTCCAAAAGACTTTTCAAATTTCAGGTAGTCCTGCAAAGCCAATTAACATTATCCTTTCAAATATTGAAAATATATTATCTGCATGGACAAATAAATAGTAAAAGGTTCCAACAACATCGTTAAAAAGAGGAGGAGAAGATGACGACGACGACGACATTATTTAAAGAAGAATTGGAACCAAAACTAAGAAATGAGGAAGCAAGCTGGATAAGTGAAATGCATTTGCTACAGTCTACAAGGAAAGCTACCTAATGACAAGACTCCATAAGTCGTAATTCTAATTCTGATAAGCTCTACATACCATGAACTGTTTAAGTCTTTCTGAATCAGACACATCCTGCTTAGAAATTTGTTCTTCAAAGCAAATACGGTCATCATACAACTCTAAAGCCTTTTGATATGCTGAGGCAACATGAGAAGGAACGCCATCCAAACTATCAGATTCAACATCAACACTCCCTCCTTGTTCCACCTCCCAGGCCTTATAACCTTGAAGTGTCGACTTCATATCAACAAGAGGGACCGACATGTGGCGTTGAAATATACTCCGAATGCGTTGAATTTGCTTTTCTTTCGCCTGCAAGATAAAGATGTAATTATAGATGCAGAAACCAAAAAGCTCTAAAAGCCATAAAGAAACACAACAATTACAATAATTGCTGCATAAGCACATGCCCCTAGGAAGCAAATATAATAATTTCTTTCAACTACTGTCTTGTTTCTTGTTCCATTAAGCAGATTCATTCAATTGACAAGTGTACACCATCAAGTAACATTTCCCTTCACTATTTTTCATTGCAAAAGTCTACTTTAAATTACCACAACTACTTGACTTTAAGATTGACTTTAAGACAGTACATCCTCAAACAAAATATGATGTACATAAACCTGTCGCTAAATTCCATATAAAAAAGACGAAGTCAAAGGGGTCTCAAAAGAAAGTCCAGCCCACTTAGAGGTCATATACATCTATAGCAGACAAATAAACATAAGTTAAGGGCAGTACTCCAAGTATTCTATTCCTGTTTACCTCTAAGTAAGGGGTTTAGTTAAAAGCTTGATAGATAGTAATACTACCCAAATAAAAATCCTCTCAGTTGAATCTTTAAGCTATCAGTATCTGTAAAATGGTATCCTACATTTTTCTTTTTCAAATATACATGTTACCACGACCTTGTTCTGAATTATATGCATTTATAAAAAAGAACTGCCCATAAGGAAATGGGAGAATAGCATTAATGTCAGGTATCATTTGCAAAACAAAGTGAGCAACGTTACTAAATTCAGACCTGAATGTCAGTCTCATCGATAGCATGAAAGATTATTTGCTCAAATTCCTTGTATGCTTCCCATATTTTACTGCCTTCAGCTACATGCAAACCAGTGGCTGTAAGAGCACGTTCATATAGGTCTCTCATCTTTGAGATACCGGCAGCAGAGCATTCTCGTACTGAAGAATCATGTTCTTGAACAAATTCTAAGTAGTCAGACCAAAGAGAGAGAGACTGGCCACAAGAAATATAGTTTACTGTCAATTTTCCAAACAATGTGTCTATCATTATGGTTGATAACTGTATGCTGCTTCCCTTCCATTTATTTGGATTTGATTAACAGCAAAAAGAAATTTAAAAGTACAGGGCACTACTAACTTGAACCAGTATCCCTTAACTAACCAACCCTCCCCAAAAAAAAAAACCCAAACAAAAAAAACCATCCCTAAAACAAAAACACCAAAAAAAAAAAAAACACATCCTTTAACCAAAGTCCTAAGCATGCAAAATTACTGAAAATCTGAAGAATTTACCCTACAGATTCCAATAGACTACATGCTTAGTCCACTACACACCTATCAATGTTAGTTTTTTAATTAGGTCTCGATGATATGCATTTTTAGAATCTATATAGACTGCCTTCCGTTACATGCAAAGAGCTGATGTGATAGAGAATAAGATATGACATATTGCTTATGTTCACCATGACAACCCTCAGTTAGACCATACAAGAAAAAAGTGAGATTATTAAAATTCAAAAGTCACTGTCACCAATAAGTTAAAATTCACATAAAAACTGCTAAAGTACTAATATATGAGGGGCATATTTTAGAAAAAGATTATTCTCTTTTATATCACAAATTTGTTCATTTAGAGGCAGAAATATATCATTCCAAGAGAAAAGTCATGCCACTACTTCGCTCACGATCCATAGATTGATGCAAATGGAAACATTTCACATTATAAAGAAAGAGGAGAAACTAACTAGATAATCAAATACTCCACGCTCATAAAGCTTTTCGATTGCAGAAAAATCACTAGTTCTGCACGGTAAAAGAAACAACTTGTTATTAACAGAACAAGTATAATTGGCAATGAAACAACCCAAAAGACACATGAATAAATACACATGTCAAAGTCAAAAAACACTCGATAACCCAAGCAGAAGAAACCAACAAAATGTTAATTGGATACATTACCCTAAGCCAAGAGAAGCTTCGTCTCTAGCCCATTCCTGCCACAAAGCAGGGGTTAAGGGAAACAGCTCACTCATAGCTTCCCTAGCTCTTCTAAGCTTCTCAATATCACCCATGTCCCTAAGAAGCTTTATGTACTGCAAAAAAAAACAACGAATACGCATGATAAAAAAAAGCCCCAAAATTAAAAGTTAACAAAAATGTAATGCGAATTGCATGTGGATGACTAAAACGAAAAATCTACCTCAACATGAGCGTCGTACTGAGAACTATTGGTAGCAAGCTCGGCTTCTAGGGTTTGGAGGCGAAGATTTTTCTGGTCATCGTCGTCATCGGAAGAGTCGGATTCGGATTCAGATTCAGAGCCGTGCTGCGGCTGGGCTGAGTTCGAGTCAGGCATGGGTTGGTCTGTTTGTATAGGGATAGAGCCTTCTTCTTCGTGGGTTGAAAGCTGAGGATTTCGGAGCAAAGCTTCTTCTTGCATAATTAAAAAAGAAAATCAGCTTCTTCTTCTTCTTTGTGAAAATGAATTGGGATGGCACCAAAATTATAGAGGATTAAAAAGCAACTGCGGCGGTAATAAGCTTGCTGCTTAGATTTGGCTCAGTAAAACGACATAGTACTACTGTATAAATGTTTGATTAATTACATTTTATGAATAATACATTATTTTTCTTACAAATATATTCATCGTCGTTTATAAAATTACAAATAAATTTATAATATAGATAAAATTACAGACATATTTAATATAAATATATTATAATTTATAAAAATTATTATATATTTGTAACAAATATGTCTCTAATTAGATGTTTTAAATATATTATAAACATGTTTGCAATTTTATAAACTTAAATATTTCTAACAAATCTAATATGTTAAAGATATAAACGTAATTAAATGTTACGTTAGTTTGATTTTGAATAACACTCGATTTAATTATTTTTGAAAAATAAAAAATTATACAAATTAATTTGAGATGTAACTTAGTTTAATCTAAATAAAGGAGTTTAAGTGATTTTAGTTAGGTTGGTAAATTTTTAAATTTTTTTAAAATCTTTGGAACTGTTTCATGTAAAATTTTATTTATTTTAAAGTTTACATATAAATTTTATTCTACAAATTTTAGATTTTAATTTATTCATACTTATATATATATATATATATATATATATATGATACTTTTAAAACTTCTAACATGTAAACGATAACTTACCTTTTAAAATTTTGTTAAAATTCATTTAATATTAAAAATTACTTAAATAATGAGTTTTAAATTTAAAATATGAAAATTAAATTAAATTTTGTTATAGTATAATAGTTTATGATAAATACATCCCAATTAATTAATTCTAAGTCACTAAATATACAGTGTTATAATAGTTAATGTTGGAAAATTTGGATCAAATAGTATAATCATAAATTTTCTACTTACAAGATCATACTTAATAAAATATCAATGAATAAAGAAATAGAAATTGAAGAAAAATTATTTTCGTTGTCAAAAAATAACTAGAAAAAAATTCATTACGTAGAAAATTATTGAAAGTATGGTCGTAACAATTTTCTCACACACCCAAAAGACAAAAACAATTACAAATTCAAGAGAATTTTCTCACAAAATTCTCTCACTCAAAAACTTTTCATACAAGTTTTTCTCTATTTTTGGGATGGTTAATAATGAAGAAATGAAGTCATATTTATAACCTTCAAATTTTTATTTCATATGACAAACATTTATTCATTCACCAAAATTAGGTTACGTAATTTTCTCATTCTTCGTTCAAACAAAGTTAGTAAACTCATCTTTGACAATATAAAAAGTCATATTTTATAAAAAAAATTCTAAATTAAATACCTCTTATTTTGAATAAAAAATTTAATATTATTTTTAATCAATCACAACTGTTAACGTAAGGTTGTGGGTCAGATTTCAACTATCACAAAAAGTTGCTCATAGACCAGTAAAATAGTCACCAATGCTAGCGTATTTTTACAAGTTAAATGTGGATGTGAGGTAGATGTTGTGCGTGCATGGAATGATTGGTTTGGGATGTGTTATCCGAAATCAAAATGATGAGGTGATATGGCTGATAAGAGGGTGTCAAATATATTGCTTTGAGTAACTGAAATGTTGGCTATCTGGTATGATTTACATATTAGTTTCTCAAAGGTGTTGCTAGAATTTGATTGTTTGCAAGCGACGTCTTGTCAACAATGAGTCATATTTTCTATATCGGAGGAATATATATGGACTATATTCAGTATGTAATTTCTCAAAATCTATTCTTTTCTCAGTATGTTATTATAAAGGGTTGTGTAATGACTCTATTTATGGCTCTTGTGAACGATGCCAATCATCAACTCTGATGAAGTTCATGTTGGGTTTTCCTCTTGATTTGAAATAGCCCAAAGGAAGCTCATGTGGCTTAAAAGCCAATGGAGTAAGAAGGGCAATTGTGTCATTTCATTGCTTTAATTAATAAACTCATTTAGGGTTTTTTATGTGAGTATTCTACAGAGATTTTTAGAATTGTAGCAGCAAAGGCCAACTAGCAGAAAAGAGAACAGTTTTTCCCTCTCCAGCCAGTCTTCATCAAGTGCTCTGATCGAAGGTCGTTTGTGGTCAGATTAAGCTGAAATTTTGCAGGCAGGTTCACGACTCAAGACTCTTTAATCTGTGCGGTGGGATTTAGATTTGGCTCACCTGTTTGAGAAATTTTGAGCAGTGAACAGTGACTATGAATTGGGTTAGATTTCTCCATTTTCTTGAAATAATTGTTAGTTTCCAAGAAGTGTATTCTTGATGATGTTGTTGATTGTTTGTCTCTAGTTTTACCTAGAGAGAACTATTGTACAATTGTTTCTTAATAGTGGAAGTTTTGGAGAGGAGTGTCGTGGTTGTTTCCTTCCTACACCAGGAAGGTTTTTCCACGTAAATTACTTGTGTTGATTTTGTGCATGTTTGATTTTGAGCTCTATTTATTTGTTTCCTAAAAGATTCACACAAAGAAGGAGAATAGGTTTAATTATGCTGTTTAGAACTTTATTAAATTTAAATTGAAATTATGATTCTCCTAACAAAGTGGTATCAGAGTTGTGGTTATTATTGTTGAATTTCTTGTGTTGAATAATGGAAGAAAATTTAAGTAGAATAATTACTTTGAATGGTTCTAATTATCATACTTGGAAAGGAAAAATGGAAGATCTTATTTATGTCAAACAATTTCATTTACCAGTGTTTGCCTCTGAGAAGCCAGAAAAATTATCTGAAGAAGAATGAACTTTGTTACATCGATAAGTCTGTGGGTATATAAGGCAGTGGGTAGATGATAATGTTTTGAATCATATTAGTGGAGAAATACATGCACGGTCACTATGGAATAAACTTGAAGAGTTGTATGCTCGGAAAACAGGAAATAATAAAATATTTCTTATAAAGCAGTTGATGGCTTTAAGGTACCAAGATGAAACTCCGTTGACAGATCACTTGAATACGTTCCAAGGAATAATCAATCAGTTAGCTGGAATGGGTATCAAGTTTGATGATAAGATTCAGGGGTTGTGTTTATTGGGTACGTTGCCGGACTCTTGGGAAACATTTAGAATGTCATTAAGTAACTCAGCTCCAAATGGTGTAATCAATATGGATCTGGCTAAGAGTAGTGTTTTGAATGAAGAAATGAGAAGAAAGTCACATGGGTCTTCTCAGTAGTAAGAGATTTTGGTTACAGAAAGAAGAGGGAGGAGTAAAAGCAGAGGTTTCAAGAACAAAGAAAAAGGAATAAGCCATTCCAACAAGTTTTCTAATGTTGAGTGTCATCATTGTGGCATGAAAGGGCACATCAAGAAATATTGTAGACAATTGAAGCGGGATAACAAGAAGAAAGACAAAGAACAAAAGGGTGATGTTGGCAAGGAAAATGATTGAGTTGCCACCGCTAGTTCAGAAGACTTTCTCGTTGTTTATGATGAAGATGTTGTCAATGTTGCATGTCACGAGATCAGTTGGGTTATTGATAGTGGAGCCTCCATTCATGCTACGTCTCGAGAGGACTTCTTTACATACTATACAGCAAGTGACTTTGGGACAGTGAAGTTGGGTAATGATGGCTTGGTTAAAGTCATTGGTATTGGAAATGTGTGTTTAGAGATGAATAATGGCACGAGGCTACTTCTTAGAGGGGTAAAGCATATTCCTAAAATTCGTTTGAACTTGATCTCTGCAGGTAAACTTGATGATGAAGGATATTGCAACACCTTTAGTAATGGTCAATGGAAACTTACTAAAGGTGTTATGGTTGTTGCTCGTGGGAACAAACATTCCAGTTTGTATATACTGCAGGCGAGACTCTTTAAAGGCGTTATTAATGTTGTGACAGATGAGCTCACATCAGAATTGTGGCATAAGAGGCTTGCTAACATGAGTGAGAAAGGCTTGGCAGTATTGACTAAAAAGAATCTTCTTTCTGGAATGAATGATGTTTGTTTAAGAAGATGTACTCATTGTTTGGCAGGGAAGCAAAATAAAGTTTCTTTCAAGAGTTCCCCTCCTTCGAGAAAACAATACATACTTGATTTGGTACATTCAGATGTATGTGGTCCTATGAAGACAAAAACTTTGGGTGGTGCCATTTATTTTGTGACCTTCATAGATGATTGTTCAAGAAAGTTATGGGTGTACACTTTGAAGAACAAAGATAAAGTATTAGATGTGTTTAAACAATTTCAAGCCTTAGTGGAGAGACAGACTGGGAAGAAATTGCGATGCATCAGAATAGATAATGGGGGAGAGTATTCAGGTCCTTTTGATGAGTACTGTAGGCATCAGGGCATTCGACATCAAAAGACACCTCCCAAGACTCCTCAGTTAAATGGGTTGGCTGAGAGAATGAACATGACATTGGTTGAAAGAGTAAGATGTCTTCTTTCACAGGCTCAGTTGCCAAGATCTTTCTGGGGTGAGGCTTTGAATACAGTTGTACATGTTCTTAATCTCACACCATGTGTTCCTCTTCAGTTTGATGTACCAAACAGAGTTTGGACTGGCAAAGATGTTTCTTATGATCATCTTCGCGTTTTTGGTTGCAAGGCATTTGTGCATATACCAAGGTGATTGGTCATATGCTATAAATATCCCTCGTTAAATGTTCATTTAATTTGAAAAATCTACTAAAATTTTGCCAAAATTTTCATTCATTTTGAATTTCGTTTTTTTTACTGTGTTACGATATTAACAATACGTTTGAGAGAGTATAAAATAGTGAGGTAGATAAGTTTTACTAAATTGTGAGAATCTCATTATGAGAGTGAGCTAATTTAAATTTTTTGAGTTCTATTATCTCTTATTGTGTGTATTAAGAGATGTGTTGTTTTGGAGTTTGAGGGTGATCCTCAAGATTGTGAGTAGTTGCACTTCTTATTATTGATTTGTAGTTACTGATCACACCACATTGTATGGTATTGGTTAGGGAGGAGAGTCGAACTTGTGTGTCAAACCATATTGTTGTGAAAGCAACAAACAAGGGAAGCAATAGGTAGTTCAGATAGAGTCATCGGCTGATAGAGATAATATTGATTTTATTTCTTTTGGAGTTGTAATTGTTTATTGCTTAATGAATTGTTTGTTTCCTAGTGGTTTCCATAAGCAATCTGTGAATATTACCACATAGATAGAGTTTTTATGTGACCTTACCTTGTTATATTATGTATTATGTATGCTCTATTATTGTGTTAGTCTGATCTAAATTTAAGGAGAACAATACTCATCTCGTGAAACATGCATACATACCGAAAAACTAAAAGGATTTCCAATCACTTCAGGACCTCGTATATGGAAACATATTCGATAAATGAAAATTGTACTTTCACAACTTGCAATCAAACATAAATAGAAAACCCTAATAAAGAGTTTGACACCTAGTACACATCCTGAGTAAAGAGATACAGACTCTTTAAAGACTCACACCAAGCAGGTATGCAGATAAAAGGCAAATTATACTTACACATAATCTAAACATGCATGTCTTCTAAGAAGGAATCCAAGACCTAATACACGATGAGGTTAAGAAGATTTTGACTCCTTAAGGACTCAACCCAACCTCATAAACACTGAATATAAAAACACCTAATAGATAATCACAGTATAGTATAAATAAGTATAAACAAGCAATAGATAAAATTTAGTAAACAGAAAGCAGGTGATAAATATTAAAAGCTTTTTAGTCAAATTTTAAACTTCTGTATGTAAAGACATACATCATTTACACTATGATTATACTAGCCACATATTCGAGCATGCATAACTTCAGATATAACTAGATAAACCCAATATAGGAATCTTATCTATGTGTTAAGGAAACAATTCATCAGTAAACAATTCACTAATCAATATAATAGTTACAACTCTGAAAAAAAACCAATATTATTTATATCACTTGGGACCTTCGTCCTAACTATTTATTGCTACTCTTACTTGGTGTCTCTACAACAACCTAGTTCGACACACGAACCTGACTCTCCTTCAAAGCCCACGCTCCTCAATTTGATGTGATTAGTAACCACACATTAGTAACCAGAAGTGTAACAACTTACACTCTTAAAGACCACATTCAAACTCAAACATCATATTGCACACAACAAGAGATATGAGAACTCAAAGTATTTAACTTAACTCATTTTCACAAAGAAGTTCTCAAAACATTGATAAAATTGTCTTAAGCACTCACAACTTAAGAATGATATTTTACACTAACTATGAAACATCATCTCGATTACTCATAACTCGCAAGCACATTTTTAATCACACGATCATGAATTACTAATATCGAATAATACTTAAGGTATTAAGATGTAGAAATAGAATAACGAGATGTCAATTTGACAGAGCTCTACTACTTTTTTTGGATAACAAAAATAAAGAAGTGAAGGGGTATTTATAGAACTCAGATTGGTTACCTATGGTGAGGTGGTAAAAAGTCATATTTTTTTGTTTCAAAAATTGTTGAGTACTTTCCATAAATATTCATACCCAAAACGAACCAAAAACACAAGTGAAAGTATCAACCAACACTACACTTAGCATTCACACTATGAAAACCAACCATGTAATGTGTGTAAACATGTTTAAATACAAAGTGTTCCTAATTATGTGCATGTATGTATTACTAATCTGCAGTAACTAGTCTTAAATAGAAAATAACAGAATACTAAGTAAAATAAAACAGGCACCTTAGAAAGTTAATACACAGACACGAATATAACGGGAATTATAACATCTAATTACAATCATATATATTTTCTTAGATGATATTTTAATTTTTGCATACAAATTAAAAAAATGATTTTAAAAACTAGTTTCTAAGAAGTATCGTACAATATACGTATCTTGATAAAAACATAAATTAATCACATGTCCTAATCTTCTTCATCATTAGTCATGAATTGTATCATATATTTCACCTACCTTTCTTGTAGTTCATTATAATCTTTATCAAAATATTTATAGTTTGATTTCTTAGTATATTGTTTAAAACTATAATAAAATAATTAATTATAACTCTATTTAATTAAAATTAACTTAAGAAATGAGATAAGTAAAACTTACCAAATCTAAAGAGAGAACTCATTTCTTTTTGGGTGATTTCTTCCCTTAATAACATCATATAAAATTTGCACATAAGTGCATCACTTTGTTTGGATACGTGCTGCATATAAATCATGTTAATAATTGAAAATTATAATTTAAGATTATGTATGTAGATAACATATTAAATAATTATATACTCATTAATGGTTGTTTTCAATTGATATGTAATAATAAAACAATTGCTTTCAAACACTAAAAAATGATAAGCCCGATAATTTCATCCCAAGTAAGAGGTGAATAAATAAAATTAACAATTATGAAAATACAATTGTTATATGAAATACTAAAATTACTTACATGTTAACATATTTTGTACATCCAAATGTAACATTTTTCAATGAGTTCAAATATACATAATTATTATGTGGTTTATAAATAACCAAAATATAATGTATATTACAATATAAACAAATCAATTACATAATAATTAAAAAATACACCTTAATATAATATATAAAGAAGCTTAATGTACATATAAAATAAGAAACTTTTAGTTCATTTATAATTTTAAAGCTCTTTCATGTACATATAAAGCTTGGTCAGTTATCTTTTAGAAAGTATAGGTCGTCGCATCTCTATTTTAAAAATATAAACACATATGTGTTATTTATATAAGATCGATTTAATTAAATAATTATATTATATTTATCACTAGATTTTGTTTGTTTTATAATTAGATTTGTAAAATTATATGTAATTAAAATTTATCATATTGTTATAGTAATAGTTTTAAAAATAAAATCAAACATAATATCTATCTACTTTGTATATATTTAAAGAATTATCTATTTAAAATATTTGTATTCAATTATAATTTTAATAGAAGGTAAAATATGATTTGAAAATATAAATTTTAATTTTTTAATAATATATTATTATTACTATTAATTTAAAATTTTAGTTTTTTTATCGTCTTCTTTTTTTTCAAACATAGCTATGTTTTCTTTTTCTTTAAACATTACTATGTTTTCTTGTTCTTTATTTTTTTCTGAGCTTATATATAAATCTATCACAAATATAATTATTTATATCATAAATCAACTACTAAATAATTATAATAAGACAAAAAAATTGAATAATCACAAACTTATGTAATTATACCACAAATTTATTACTAAATAAACATAATGAGACAAAAAAAAACTAAATAATAACAAATTTAATTAATTATAACATAAATCTACTACTAAATAAACACGTTAAGATAAAAAAACTAAATAATCATAAATATAATTATTTATATATATATAATAATAATAATAATAACAATAAATTTAAGAAAAAAACAAAGAAGTACAGATTTGCACGAGGATATATAGGGACGCGAGACAACGCAACACAGGCAGACGACGGCGAAGGCTCTCGGCAACGAAATCTAGCGACGCAAGGCGGCAGTTGACAACTGAAAGCAGACAGACGACGGATGGCTGTTCTTCGCTATTCTTTCTTCGTTCTTAGAGAGCTTGTGGTTCATGTTTCTATGAAAGCTAGTGAAGTAATATCACATACTGGTATAGTAGTGAAAGAGAGAGTAATGGTGATATTTTGCTTTGGTTTTATGTTTTAAGTGGGTTTTTAAGAATAAAACACGCAAATTTAAGTTTTCAAATTGCGTGGGTTTTACAGTGGAACCTACGCAAAAAATTCCAATTTTTGTGTGGGTTTTGTACTGTAGAACTCACGCAAAATTCATATATTGTAGTAGTGTTGTGTCAATTATAGACAGGTACAAGGTCTGTAACTTCTATTGCATAATTATTGTCAATTATAGACTGGTGCAACTATCAATTGACTGACATAAGTTGGTTATTTTTTTTATCAGTCTATGTAACAAAACAAAGCTCTTTGTCCATTGTGGAACTTGTGCATCATGCATCATTATCGAAGTTGCTATGCATGAGGATCATAGCAAGTTAGCATATCATGTCCTGAAGTTTATGGACAAATGGTTTGCTAGAGGTGACAAAGTAAAGCTCACTGTTGTGCTTTCCGTTGATGAAGGGTTACTTGTGTCAGCAATGTCAACTGCTGGCAGAACCTATGATTTAACTTTACTGGATGCATCATGGGCTATCCTGCGACGCTCATTGCGTCAAAAGAAGACCCTTAAGCCTAAATCTTACCTTGCCAAGATATATGCCCTCGTAGCATTGGGTAATCTACATTGGTTTGAGTCTGCTTATGGAAATACTGATAAAGAAGTAGAAGATGAACTCCTATCTCCATTCACTTCTTTATCTCCGTTGGTTGCTACTTGCTCAAAGTAGGGTTTTGAGACTTTGGACACAGTATGTCGTTTTTATCTGTATAGCTTACTAATCACAATAATTAGTTTGTAGAGCAGCGAAAGTTTTACCATTATCTGAGTGGTTGAGTTTTCTAGTGTAGGGCTAATTACTTGTAACTTAGGGCTTGAAGTTTATACTGATACGATTCTTGTGATGCTCTCTCTAATCTCTACAAGGAAATGTAGTATGTTTGTGATGTTTACATTAACTAGATAGTAAAATGTACTGTTTTTTCTTACCCACAGTTTCATCCTCTAGCTCAGGTATATTAACTAGATAGTAAAATGTATTGTTTTTGGGTCGGTTTTTAAACCTGTGAAATTTTAAACTGGCAAAAAATGGTTTTTTTTTTTTTGCAAAAAATAAAATAAAATCCGCTTTTTAAATCGGTGAAAAATAAAAATAAAAATCACAAATTTCTTTGGCCACCATTTAATACGTTAGTTTTTAAATATTGCTATTATCTAAGAATAGCTAATTTTACTACTACTCATAGCTCAGTCAAATATGAAATTACCATCTTAAATTATGTTATTCGGAAGAAAACTAAGTTACCTTCATTCAATCTCGATAAACATGTAACAGCTTTTATGAAGGGACCTCCGATAAAATTGGTACAACACATAAGAATATTAGTATGATCCATGCACAGAGATGATACCCTTAAATCGAAAACTATAACAGCTTTTAATTAATTAAATAAATAAATGTTCTTCTTATGAAAAACAAAATGTACCCGGAGTCCCGGACCTTATAAAAATTGGGTAGTAACCGGAGATTATTTTCCAACAAAAAAGATAAATAAACAAATGAAAATCCGGAGTTCTAAGGCGCTGAACATTCAAATATCAGCGACCGCAAACAGCTATATTGAACGAGCCCTTGAGGCTCTGCGTCAAAATGATAGATTGGATTGTGGCGCTTATGGTCGTCTGATCCACTTCTGCACAAACAACCAACTAGTTCGGCTAGCGAAGCAGCTTCACGCTCGTCTTTTTCTCTTCTCCGTCACGCCCGATAACTTTCTCGCTTCAAATCTCATCACTTTTTACTCAAAATCCAATCAACTCCCACAAGCCCACCACGTTTTCGATCAAATTATACGGAAGAACACATTCTCTTGGAACGCTATGCTTATTGGGTATTCTCTTAACGACATGCACTTTGATACCCTGAAGTTGTTTTCTTCTATGATGTCTTCATATTCGATAAATATGAAACCGGATAATTATACTGTTACTTGTGTTGTCAAGGCACTCGCGAATTTGTTTTCCAAATTGAGGTTAGCCAAGGAGATTCATTGTTTTGTTCTGCGTCGGGGGTTTGACTCTGATATTTTCGTTTTTAATGCTTTGATTACGTATTACTCGAGATGCGACGAGCTTGGGCTTGCGAGACTTATGTTTGATAAAATGCCTGAGAGAGATTTAGTCTCCTGGAATTCGATGATTTCTGGGTATTCACAAGGTGGATACTGTGAAGAGTGTAAAGAAATGTATAAGCAGATGTTGGGTTCTGTGGAGTTGTGGCCAAATAGGGTGACATTGGTTAGTGTCCTCCAAGCTTGTGGACAAACAAAGGATCTTTTATTTGGTATGAAGGTTCATCAATATGTTAACGAGAATCAAATTGAGATTGATATTTCACTTTGTAATGCATTTATTGGGTTATATGCAAAATGTGGTAGCTTGGATTATGCTCGAAAATTGTTTGAAGACATAAGCCAAAAGGATGAGGTCACTTATGGATCACTAATTTCTGGGTACATGACTCATGGGTTTGTTGATGATGCCTTGAATCTTTTTCTCAAAGTGGAAAATCCAGCATTGAGCACATGGAATGCTGTGATTTCAGGTCTGGTTCATAACAACAGGCACGAAAAAGCCTTGGATTTGTTCCGTGAAATGCGGGTTTGTAGCTTTAGACCAAACACTGTCACACTTTCAAGTGTACTTCCCACAATTTCATACTTCGCAAATCTTAAAGGAGGAAAAGAAATACACTGTTTTGCTGTTAGAAGAAGTTATGATCAAAACATTTATATCTCGACTGCACTTATTGATGCTTATGCCAAGTCGGGGTACCTTCATGGCGCTCAAAGGGTTTTTAATCAATCAAAAGGGATGAGCTTGATCATTTGGACAGCAATAATCTCTGCATATGCAGCTCATGGAGATTCAGATACGTCCCTTGGCCTTTTTAATGAGATGCTGAGAAATGAAATTCAGCCAGACTCAGTAACTTTCACTGCAGTACTTGCAGCCTATGCTCATTCTGGAGTGGTAAATGAAGCTTGGAATATATTTCATTCCATGTCACCACAATATGGCATTCAACCCTCAATCGAGCATTATGCCTGCATGGTTGGTGTTCTTAGCCGAGCTGGAAAGCTCTCTGAAGCAGCAGAGCTTATATCTAAAATGCCTATTGCACCAACTGCCAAAGTTTGGGGTGCACTTCTTCATGGGGCTTCAGTATCTGGTGATGTTGAATTGGGGAAGTTTGTTTGCGATCATTTATTCGAATTGGAGCCTGAGAACACTGGAAATTACGTTATAATGGCTAATTTGTATGCACAGGCTGGAAAATGGGATGAAGCTGATAAGGTCAGGGAAAGATTGAAAATAATGGGATTGAAGAAAGTTGCTGGTAGTAGCTGGATCGAAACACCTAACGGATTGCAAAATTTTATAGCAACAGATGTATCAGATGGAAGAAGTGAAGAGATATATGGCATATTGGGGGGATTGCTTGGGCTGATGAAAGAAGAAGGATATGTTGTACAGGATAAATTACATGAAGAGAATGTCTATAGTTCACAATGATCTGATACCTGTGTCAGACACTAATTGTACCAAAACCTCAAGCAAATCGGTGATATCTCTTCATGGATCTGCATATCTCGGACTGTCAGACGCGAGATGTCAAATTGCCTACCCATCCTATACCATTTATATTTAATTTGTCCCTAATAGTTCTAGACCCAAGCATGACTCACCCCTACCCAAATGGGATACGGATTACCATTTATTAGAGATATCAAATGAGCTGGACTGATTCGACTCGCTTGAATCCACCTCATTTCAAATTAGCTGTAGTTAAATTCAGCTCATTTTTATCTAAACTGAGCTAGGTTATTTATTAACAGTTCATTTAAATTTTTTATATATTTTTTGCAACTACGTTTATTTATTTATTTATTATTATTTTTTAAATAGATTTATTTATTTAATTTTTACAAGTTTATGATATTAAATAAATTGATTTATTGTTTTTTTTATATGTTAGATAATGATGTGATGATTACATTGTAATTAGTTAAATGAAAAAAAATTTAATGTTTCAAATTTGTTGATCAATGAAAAATTTGATAGTTTTTGGGAAGAGGGGGAGAAGTTTTGTTATTTTGATAAAAAAATCAACCAAAAAAATGTTAAAAAAATATATTTAACCTTTTAGAGGAAAAAAAATGTTTAGTCAAAAAAATTTATTTTCATTCAAAAATATTGTTAAATGAACTGACCAAATCAGCTGCTAAGTGAGTTAAGTAAGTTGGTTTCTTTTAACAAATAAAAGATATAATATAGTAAGTGTATACACTTAATAAAAAAAATGATAAAAGTAGTATACTTAATAAACAAAAAAAATAAAAGTAACATATTTAATTTTAAAAATATATAATTTAAAAAAATATATATATGTATATTAAAAAGATTAAAATAATCATAAATTTAATCGAATTAGAATTTAGATTTTATAATTTAGGCTAAGGTATATGATTTAAAGTTTATGATTTTGTATTTAATATTTAATATTTAATATTTATGATTTATGGTTTAATTACCAATAAAAAAGTATAATTGATAAATTAATATTTTTTTTGTTTAAAATATGTCTTTTAATTAATGATCTTATTTTTTTTTTCATTTTACAGGTTGTAAATAACATTTAAGTGATGTTTGGTTGGAGGAACGTGGGGACAGAATAAAATCGATTATTAAAGGAGAAAGAATCACAATTCTTATCTAAACTTTTTTTTTCTTAATTTTACTCTCACCCCAAATCTCAAATCCCTAAACTCAAATCTCAAATCCCTAAACTCAAATCCCAAATCCCTCAACCCAAAATCCCAAAACCCTAAATCTAAATCCTAAAACCCTAAATCCAAAATCTCAAAACCCTAAATCTCAAATCCCTAAACCCTAAATCCTAAACCCTCAAACCTAAATCCAAAAACCTAAACCCAAAAACCCTAAACCCCTAAACCTCAAATCCCTAAACATTATTGAAATCATTATTTTTCTAAATAATTATTATTTAATTAAAAAGAAATATATTATTAAAATTATTATTTTTCTAAATAGGATTTAGGGTTTTGAGGTTTGGGATTTGAGATTTAAGGTTTAGGGATTTAGGATTTGGGGTTTAGGGTTATATTTGTAGGTTAAGGTTTAGGGTTAAAATTATTATTTTTCTAAAAAGGGTTTAGGGTTTTAGAATTTGGGATTTTGGATTTTGGATTTAGGGTTTAGGATTTGAAATTAGGGTTTAGGGTTTAAGGTTTAGGGATTTGAGGTTTAGGGTTTTTGGATTTAGGTTTTAGGGTTTATGGTTTAGGGTTTTGGGATTTATGTTTTAGGGTTTAGGGATTTGAGATTTAGGGTTTAGGGATTTGGGGTTTAGGGTTTTGGGATTTTGAATTTAGGGTTTTAGGATTTGGATTTAAGGTTTTGGGATTTTGGGTTTTGGGTTTAGGGATTTGGGATTTGAGTTTAAGATTATATTTGGGGTGAGGGTAAAATTGAAAAAAAAAGTTTAGATAGGAATGGAATCATGATTGAATTGCATGGTTTACAGCTGCTTGGTAGGCGCGTATATTGGTAGGCATTTGGTAGGCGTTTGGCATCGGTGCAGTATTTGTTGAATGAATGCAGTCTTTGTTGAATTCAACACTCCCCCTCAAGTTGGTGCATAGATGTCTTTCATGCCCAACTTGACTGAAACTTCTGTGAATACTCGATATGAGACTGCTTTAGTGAGGATGTCAGCCAATTGATCTTCTAACTTAATTTTTGGCAATTCCAATGAATTTTCTTCTAACTTTTCCTTAATAAAGAATCTATCAACTTCAACATGTTTTGTACGATCGTGTTGAACTGGATTATGAGCAATATCACATGCTGTTTTATTGTCACAAAATAACTTAATTGATTCTTTAACAGGATATGCTAAATCTTTTAAGAGAGATTGTAACCACAAGGCCTCACAAAGCCCAAGTGCCATTCCTCTGTATTCAGCCTCTGCGCTTGAACGGGCAACAACATGTTGTTTCTTACTTCTCCATGTTACAAGGTTTCCTCCTACAAAAGTGAAGTAGCCTGATGTAGATCGTCTATCATTTATTGATCCAGCCCAATCAGCATTAGTATATACTTCAATTCTAGAAAACTCTGAGTTCTTAGTGAACAATACTCCTTTTCTAGGAGCAGACTTTAAATATCTCAAAATACGAATAACTGTATTCATATGTTGTTTTCCAAGATTATGCATAAATTGGCTGACAATACTTAAAGCATAGGCAAGGTCTGGTCTTGTGTGTGCCAAATACATCAACTTTCCAACAAGCCTTTGGTATCTTTCTTTATTTATTGGAACTTGATCAACCTTGATACATAACTTTAATCCTTCCTCTACTGGTGTATTAGCTGGTTGACATGCCGACATACCGATTTCTTTTAATAAATCTAAGGCATACTTTCTTTGAGATAAGAAGATTCCTTTTGTTGATCGAGAAACCTCAATCCCAAGAAAATATTTTAAGGAACCAAGGTCTTTCATTTCAAATTCTTTGGACAAATAAGTTTGTAGCGCTTTCCTTTCTTCAAGATCATTTCCTGTTACTATCATATCATTAACATATACAATAAGTGCAGTGATCTTACCATACCCTTTTTTTAGAAATAAAGTATGGTCTGAATTGCTTTACTTGTAGCCAAATGCCTTCATTGACCTTGTGAACCTGTCAAACCATGCTCTTGGGGATTGTTTCAATCCATACAGTGATTTTTTTTAATTTGCACACCTTTTCATCATGGATTGTGGATTTCTTGATTCGTGGTGGTAAATCCATGTAGACTTCTTCAATTAAATCTCCACGTAGAAAGGAATTTTTTACATCAAACTGATATAATGGCCAATCTAAATTTGTAGCTAGAGATACCAAGACCCGAACAGTGTTAATTTTGGCTACAGGTGCAAATTTTTCTGTATAGTCGATCCCATATGTTTGAGTGTATCCTTTTTCCACCAATCTTGCTTTATAGCGTTCAATCATACCATCTGCTTTATACTTTACTGAAAAAATCCATCGACATCTAACAATTTTCTTTGTTGGTGGACGATCGATAAGCTCCCAAGTTCTATTTATTTCTAAGGATCTTAGTTCTTCATTCATAGCATCTTTCCATTTTTGGTCAGCTAAAGCTTCCTACATACTATTAGGAATAGATACAGCAGATAATTGATTCACAAATGATACGTTTGATTTTGACAAACGATGTTTAGACATATAATTACTCATGGGATATTTGACTTTACTAGAAATCTCAAGTTCATACATGGCTTTAGGAATACCTCTGTTAGGACGTGATGGAAGTATTTTTCTGGCTGGTTCAATAGTTGGAACATCCTCTGCAAACGATTGGTTAGGTATATCAGCAGCTTATGGAGAAGGAAACTCGTACTCACTTAGTGGTAGTAAGGAACTTGCTTGATGATCTTGAAGTTGATGAGGACTTGATTCCATTTCCCTTGAGTCTTTTCTATATTGAGAGTTATTACCATCTGAATTCAAGTTATTTGTATTTTCCTCACATATAATTTGTCTTTCTTCATAAAGAAACAATTTATATGTAAGGGTCTGAATTTCAGCATGGTTGTACTCCCCCAGAAATTCAGGTGTAGAGGAGAAATACATTGTATCTTCATGAAATATAACATCCATAGTAGTAATAATTTGTTTTGTAGGAGGATGATAACAACGATACCCTTTTTGTTGTATGACATATCCCATAAAAACACAACGCATTGCTCGTGGATCCAACTTGCTACGTTGTTGTTTATGTAGGTGTACAAATGTCATACAACCAAAGACATGAGGAGGTAAATTGGGAACATTTGGTGCAACAATTGCTTCAGTGATGGCTTGTAGTGGTGTTTGGAAGTTAATGGGACTGGAAGGTACACGATTGATCAAATATGCAGCAGAAGTAATTGCTTTTCCCCAATAAGATAATGACATATTAGCTTCGATCAATGAGGCACGGACAACTTCCAACAAGTATCGATTTTTTCTTTCTGCAACTCCATTTTGTTGAGGTGTATCAACACAAGTAGTTTGATGAATAATGCCTTCTGATTGAAGATATTCTTGAAGCTCATAAATTTTATATTCTCCTCCATTGTCACTTCTTAGAACTTGAATCTGTGTTTTATATTGAGTACGAACCATTTTATGAAATTTTCTAAATAAGACGTTTACCTCACTTTTAGATTTCATTAAACACACTCAAGTCATTCTACTAAAATCATCAATAAATGTAACAAACCAACGTGATCCTCCCAACGTAGAGACTTTGGAAGGACCTCATACATCAGAATGTATAACCATAAACGGAAATGAACTTTTATTTAAGGTTATAGGAAATGAGGAACGATGACTTTTTGCTAGTTCACAGACATCACACTTTAAAGTAGAAAGATATAAGCTCAAAAATAAACTTGGAAATAATTTCTTTAAATATCCAAAAGAAGCATGACCCAATCTCCTATGCCATAGCCATATATTTGATTCATCCTTGTTAGATCCAGTTGCTACCAATGCATGATTTGTTGAATCCAAGTCCAAATAATACAGGTTTCCTTGCCTAACACCAATCGTTTGCTTTGTTTGAATGTCCTTGAACACACAAAAGTCAGGCCAAAAAATAACAAAACAAGATAAAACAGTAGTTATTTGAGAAATAGATATAAGGTTATACTCTAAAGAGGGAACAACTAGTATTGAGTCTAAATTCAAAGTACTAGTGAGAGACAAAGATCTTTCCCCAATGACGGGTTGTGTTACCATTGGCAGTGCAAACAGTTTTGTGTGAGGATGGTTTTGAGATTTGTCTAGAATCGAATGTCATATGATCAGTTGCACCTGAATCAATTATCCATGTATTATTAAAAACAGGAGAAAAAACTTTAAGCATCTTACCAACATGTGCTGAGGAGGTTGCAACATGATCCTTTGTTGTTTCAGCAATGGTGGCAGTATACATCTGTCGTGGATTTTTCTTCCGAGAGTCACGATTGTGATCCCACCAGTTTAAAACATTGTTCTTTTGTATGACCCTTTTGATGACAATGAGTACATTTAAATGATGATTTATCAGTCACCTTTCGTTCTTGCTGATTGGAAAAAGAATGAGTTTTAGATATCATGGCAGAAGCGTCAACATCTCTAGATTTTTCCTTCAATGAGATTCGACGTACTACCTCCCGTCGAATCAAGGAATAACAACCTTCTAAATCTGGGATAATTTCTTTTCGCAAAATTTCTCCACGAACCTGCTCAAACTCATCATCTAATCCAACAAGGAAAATATGTATCCTTAGTCTTTCAACAGACTCTTGATATGATATTAGATCATGAGGGTCTTTCATGACCACCTTATCACGATGGTCTAGCTCTTGGAAAATTTCAGTCAAGTCAACTCTCCATAATACTCTGAAAGTGATTTTCCATTTTGTCTGAAAGTAAAGGCTTTTTGGTTTAAGACAAATACCTGTAATTCATCACTTCCATCATAGAATGCTTTTGCCAAAACACCCCAAATTTCAAGAGTAGTAGGTATACGTAAATATCACTTCATGATTTCTTGACTCATTGACATAAGTATCTATCTCTTCAATTTTTAATTTTCTGCATACCACTTGTTATAATTGTTTGATGTTTTTTCTGGTTGCAAATTTTTGTCATGAATATAAGAGAGTTTTTCTCTCTCTACAATATGCATTTCTATTATTTAAGACCAAACATCATAATTAGTCTCAGTAAGAACAATTTCAGCATTAAACACACCTTCAGATTGAACAGATTGTACAACAACTGGATTTGATTGCTCCATAGGTAATGAAATTATACCCTCTGTCATGATATTATGGTAACTAAAATAGAAAATGGTGTAATAATTTTAGGACAAAAAAATTTGTTTATGTTGTTTTGTTGTTTTGTTTTTATTTTTATTTTTATTTTTATTTTTATTATATATATATATTTATACTAAACCGAATAAAAAACCACAAAACCGGTTCAAAATTGGTTTAAAAACTTGAAAAATTGAACCAAACCGGTTTTAGAAATCCAGAACCGAAAAAAATGGGGTTCAGACCTTTAAAATGGATCGAACTAAAATAGAAAAACTGTGAAAAACCAAGAAAACCAGGTTCAAACTAAACCGCCGGTTGAACCAACTTGAGCCGAACCGAGGGCGGGCCGGCTACGCCCTCGAGCCGAGCTGAGCTGAGTCGCGCCGCGCCGAACCAAGCCAGCCGAAATGAGCTACGCCGAATCAGCCGAGCCGATTCGGATGACACGTCATCATCTTCAACCTCCAAACGGCGTGTGTGGTGCGTGAAAAATGGTACCTTAACTTCAGGAGGCGCGTGGGGGCGCGTTCTGCACTTTTCTTCTACTATATTTTTACCAAAATGTTCAAAATTGTGTTTAGAGTAATCTGGTAAAATTAGGTGAGACAAATACCACTTTAAAAATGATGTTTGTAATTAATATTTATACGGGTGTTTGAATGAGATTTTTTTTTCACGAGAAGAAATATTTTCAGAGAAAGAAATCTTTGTTTTAGAGAATAAGAATTTCAAATTTGTATAAAGTAACAACTTGACTCTGATACCATGAAGAAATAATCAGAAGAAGAAATAAACATTTTCCTTCGTATATTTTCTTAATTTGTATCGAATATGTACATTGTTTATATAGACAAATATCAATTACTATTTCACCAATCATCATGATTGAATTGCATGGTTTATTGATAAGCACCGTATATATTGGTAGACATTTAGTAAACGTTTAACATTGGTACAATATTTATTGAATGAATACAATCTTTGTTTAATTCAACACCTTTGCCCTTATTAAATTGTTTTAACAAAACATAATTAATTTTCTTTTCTTTTATTATTTTCATTTTTTAACTGCATTGAATGGTTACTATTTTTACTTAAATAATTATAATTTAAAAATAAAATTAAATTAAATTAAACAAATAAAAAATAGTTATTTATTATTATACAATCTTATACGATCATTCTTAATAATAATATAATCATTCTTAATAATAATATGGCTAAACTATAAATAAAAAAAATAGAGAAGTTAAATATTACTTTTGAAATACGTATAGAATTTGTAAAGTTACTCTTAAAAAAGATTAGACTACAGAGGGATACATTATAGATATAGAGCATCAAAGGTAAATACTAAAAAATGCAAGTCAAGCAATCTTCTTTCAATGGTCGTACCTCATACGTAGAGGCCAATGGAAAATTTGAAAATAAATAAATTGAAATATAAAAATTAAAAGAGTAGGGCTAACGAAATATATCACTTCCTTTTACACATTCATATTTAATACGATTTTCGTCATAATCATTTTTTGAACATGTCCATCAAGTACTAAGCACACATTAACACAAGGCTTTCTTTATCTATACTTCCTGTTTTCCCCATTACAGATAAAACATACATATATTGTGGCTGTCTTCCCCACTTAATGGGATGTCCGAAGACCTTTCATGCGCTCAAAGAATTACCTTCTCAGGCTCTCCACAATATAGTCCGCATAAAGATCCCTTCATGTAGAATACAAATTTAGTTTGACTAAAGTTAAAATCACAGCCACGGGGATTTAGCATGTGCATATATGTGTAAACACTATACATATTTACATTCATTTGTATATAAAAAAATATATTTACCATTAAAAAAAAGAATCTTACTATATTAATTAATAATTATCTGATATATCAATTATAATTATATCACAACTTGTGACAAAAAGAAATATTCTAAACGAGATATGTACATATTATGAACAAACTAACATGTTATTTTAGATCCATTTATATGTGCAATTTTGGGACAATATATATGTACTATTTTAAAACTTCAATTAATTGATACACGTAAACTACACAATTAACAAGTCAAAAGATTATTTGAGCAAAAAAAAAAAGGTCAAAACAATATTGATAAAAGAAAAATGATTTTTATCACAACTAGATACATGTATCAATCCAAGTATCTACTTTATTCATAAATATAACAATGATTATTATTCTCTAACATGTATCAATCCACATATCACAATATAATTGACCTCTGTTAGTAAGTAATCTCGCAATTACTTTAACATCTTATATCCCAATTTAACATTCAATCTAACATTTACACAACTTGATGCTTAAAATATTACTCTCGATAGAAACCAAATGTAAGTTGATTTACTTAATTCATAAATATAACAACTATTTTTATTCTCTAATGGATTTTAATGCATTTGAGCAACTTTAGTGATCGTGTTTAAAGCCTAAATGGTAGTTAAGAAAAAGCAAAAACCACATAATCTTATTAAAATGTCCCGCTTATTTGGTTCCCTTAACCAATGTGCTGTTCACTCATACATGATTTTAGTTTTTCTTAGCCAGGACAAACAAATACTTGTAATTCAATTATGCAATTATTTATATATAATAGGATTGGTTATATGTCATATTTTTTAAACATGTGAATGATGTAACGGACTAGGAATATGACTTTCATATGGAAAGAGAGAGACTCTGGCTTACATGGAATGCTGGATTGCTTCATAAGCAGGGGATGCAGGAAGAAAGTCATTAACTGCAACTTCCTTGTTCTCATTTTTCTTATCTATGTTTTACTAAATTAAAGAAAATTTTAAATCTCATCTTAGCAAAGGATCATTTAGTTTACTAGTAGTGTTAGCTAAAATCTCAAATTTTGGAAGGATACAGTCTTCAAAGAAGCGACGGATCTCAGCCAAACGATGTGGGGGGAGCTCCTTGATATCACTGTAGTGACGGTACTCAGGATCATCAGCACAAACGGCAATTATCTTGTCATCTTTCTCACCCTGTTTCACAAAAATGATTAATGTCTCTTCAAAAACAATAAAAACGATTATCTGTTATACATCATACCTGGTCAATCATGGGCATCAGGCCAATAGCTTTAGCCCGAAGAAAGCATCCTGGAAGAACTGGTTCCTGTCAGTGTTTTCATGAGTTGAATTGTCAAAGTGGCATCCTTTCGAAATGAACTCTATTATATATCACAAATTTGTTACCCATCTTAGATGACGTGGTGAGATGTATTTGGCTCTTTACATGCAAGGGGCCTAAATGGTTTTGGTATGGACCAATCAAATCTCACCACATCATTTGTGGTTATCACAATTTTGTCATAGATAGTCTTCTTTTGAAAAGTTTGTTATAAACTGAAAGCAAGCAATAGAAATTCATCTTGTTCCCTGCATATACTATTTTTTTTCTTCGGCATGTCCACATATGCTTAATTATTACAGCTGACAGTTCTAAAACTATTGGCATATGATCACCCACATCTAGCACAGAACACAAATTGTGATAGTTGCCAAGGGCTCCAACCCCCTAAGCACAAAATTCTGAACCCAAAAATATTTCAACATACCTTCATGCATCATAAGATTACAATGTCAACCCAAATGCAAAGCCGCTACAATATTATGAACTCATCTGAGGATACTAACTGAAATACACTAACCCCTATGAGTGTGTCTCACTGAGGAAAGTTTTATCTTCCCTGGATATGGTTAAGAAATTTCTGGATTTTAACAATTAAAAAAAAAGAAAAAGAAAGAAGAAGAAAGATGGAAGCATTATATTTATGTATGAGAGGTGGTTAAATCCTCCGATATAACAACCATGAACAAGCGATTTTACAGTTGCTTTTGTCCAATTTTGAAATAGTTTAGCTTATCTCTTAAAAGTCTTACTCAGGAGATATGCACGTATTTTTTAATATACAAGATGAGGATACTAGACGTCACATCTTTGGTTGGCCCATAAAAAAAAAGCAAAAGAAAAGAATACATGTACTTATAAGATACCTGGACAAAAAGCTAATATGTAAAGGTTGCCAAAATCAAGAATAATCCTAGAACGAAAATGGATGTATAAAATTTACAACATAATGTCCAATCAAACAGACCTGCATGATAATCAGGACATCCAAAGGGTCACTATCTTCACAGAGAGTTCGAGGGATGAAGCCATAGTTATGAGGGTACACAACTGATGAGTAGAGTACACGGTCAACCTACACATGGAATGACCATTAAGCAAAACATGATTCATATACCAAAGTAACCAAGAAATTATCTTGGCACACCTTGTTACCTTTATCAGTCCAGACTTTTTGTCTAGTTCATACTTCACCTTGGTCCCCTTTGGAATTTCAACAACCTGCACAAATCAGTCATACTTCGTACTCATTCTGTCTTGTAAAATCAAAAATGGGCCATGAAATAAGTAACTATGCTTTAAACAAATGATAGTTAATGCTCTCGAAATAAACATTTCAAGAAAATGGTTTCAGTCAATGCTAAATAACAGCACATTAAGAATGCATGTGATTTTCATTTAAGAAGACTTTCCAGGTCATTTCAATTCATAGCTATTTGGCAGAGTATCTCTGAAAGCCTAGGCCTTTAACAGAGACAAAGTAAAAACGAAAAAATTAAGTGCTCTAACTGAATTAAGGCAGGGAAACTAATGACATTTAGACGTGATTTCTTTAGCTCCATATGAAAAATACACTAAACATTTATCCACCTCTAACAAATAAAAATGAAGTACCGTTTAAAATAAACTTTTTAAGAAATTTACTCAAAGAGAAACTTGAAACAAATGAAAAAGAAAAATCAAAAACTTGAAATTTTTCATTATTAAAGCTGGTTGCTATAGTGAAAAACAAAGCAAAACAATCAAGGAGATAATAAGTGTTGCCATTATTAAGTGCTTTGCCGAAAATGGGGAGATAGATAGTTTAATAACTTGCAATTTGGAAGTTGCCTACATTTAGGCACCATTCTTTGAGCATCCAACAGTTTAAGGAAAAAATTTGTCAATAGATATAAAATGATGGCTCTGTTTAAGTGTGCTTACACAGTTAAAAATTTTTGGAGCATCAGGTCCTATTTCAAGATCATGCCAAGGGTGCGCAGCAACAGACCTCCTGGTCAAGGATGAAAGTATCCTCTCATTGAGAGGGAGATGTGGATGACGATTGGTCTCGGGAGCCTTGTTAGTAGTCTCAATGGGTGGAGCCATTGCTGCAGAGGATAAACCACACTATGTAATCAAGAAAGAGCTTAAGTGAGCTACTTTACAATATCAGAGCATAGGACTATGTGCACAGCACAAGCTTTACAAGCAATATTTGAAAAATAACAAATCTAATACCCTAAAACTTATAACAACAAAAATAACATCCCTTACACTGGTTCATGTCCATTCCAATTCAAAGGAATGGTGTTGTTTTTGTTTGAAGTTTTAGGGTGACAGTTTTTGTAATTTTCCCCACAATTATTCATAAAGTGTCCCTCCAAGGTTCAAAACAGAATTTGTTTACATGCCAAGTATATTTAGCTGACGAAGGAAATAGAAGGGAGGCAGAAGGAAAGTGAAGTCAGAAACGCTCAATACTAAATATGAAGACAAATGCAAGAAAACATATAAAACTATGAAGCTTCAGTTCCAGTTGCGACGTTTGCAAAATGTTTAACATTATCCATTGGCCTCCCACTTGCCAACGACAGTGACATTTTCCCTCCATTAAAAGGTTCATCATAAAAAATAAAAAATAAAATTACGAATAACAGCAAGTCTTATGTATACAGCATCTAAAATGGGTTTTAGTTCGAGTAACTACAAAAATTAAACCTTTATGTAGAGACCCAAAGACGGTAATATATCCAAACAACTCCTACAGATAAGTACCATTGACAGCATAACATATACATTATATACAGCAACCAATAAACCAAAAATCTTATGTATACAGCATCTAAAATGGGTTTTAGTTCGAGTAACTACAAAAATTAAACCTTTATGTAGAGACCCAAAGACGGTAGATGATCCAAACAACTCCTACAGATAAGTACCATTGACAGCATAACATATACATTATATACAGCAACCAATAAACCAAAAATCTTATGTATACAGCATCTAAAATGGGTTTTAGTTCGAGTAACTACAAAAATTAAACCTTTATGTAGAGACCCAAAGACGGTAGATGATCCAAACAACTCCTACAGATAAGTACCATTGACAGCATAACATATACATTATATACAGCAACCAAGAAACCAAAAATCTTATGTATACAGCATCTAAAATGGGTTTTAGTTCGAATAACTACAAAAATTAAACCTTTATGTAGAGACCCAAAGACGGTAGATGATCCAAACAACTCCTACAGATAAGTACCATTGACAGCATAACATATACATTATATACAGCAACCAATAAACCAAAAATCTTATGTATACAGCATCTAAAATGGGTTTTAGTTCGAGTAACTACAAAAATTAAACCTTTATGTAGAGACCCAAAGACGGTAGATGATCCAAACAACTCCTACAGATAAGTACCATTGACAGCATAACATATACATTATATACAGCAACCAATAAACCAAAAATCTTATGTATACAGCATCTAAAATGGGTTTTAGTTCGAGTAACTACAAAAATTAAACCTTTATGTAGAGACCCAAAGACGGTAGATGATCCAAACAACTCTTACAGATAAGTACCATTGACAGCATAACATATACATTATATACAGCAACCAAGAAACCAAAAATCTTATGTATACAGCATCTAAAATGGGTTTTAGTTCGAATAACTACAAAAATTAAACCTTTATGTAGAGACCCAAAGACGGTAGATGATCCAAACAACTCCTACAGATAAGTACCATTGACAGCATAACATATACATTATATACAGCAACCAATAAACCAAAAAAAGAAGAAAATGGAAAGTTACTAACATCCAGTAGAGAAATGGGAAAAAGGTCCTAAAGGTCTTATAATTTTATCAAATGAGCACATTAGTTCTATAATTATTTAGGTAGGCACACTATCTATAATTTATAGGTTATGTACTACTAGTCATATTATTATAAAAAATAAGCATTTTAATCTTATAATTTATTAAAATGAATACTTCTAGTCCATTAAAAGTATTAAAACTGAAAAATTATAGTGTCCAACTTTTATAAATAATAGCCTTTTGTATCGATCTTTAAGGACTCTTCATATTTTATCGAATAATAGGCTGAGTTAAACCCCTATACTATTTGTAATGAGGTTTGGACATCCATTTGTTAGTTAACTCCAATCCAGTCAAATTGAGGAATGAAATATAAGATTGTAATTGTGATAAGGCAAGTGAAAAGGTTCAAATCTAACTTATCATTAATATGGAGTCCTTTAAGCATATAACCCAAATTTATTTAGTTCAAGTTAATCTTAACTCTTTATTTTTATAAAAATAGAAAAATTTTAAGAGTTGGTCACAGAATCAAGAACTATTACTACATGCAACTTGGTATACAAGATATTCTCATATTTACGAAAAACAAACCGTACGGAAGATCAAGATCCTAGCAAAACAGCCGCAGATCTATATAATACAGCAATCCATTCGTAATACAAAGTCTCAATGAACAATCACAAGTCTCTACCTCATATTAACATATATTCAGAGCAGTTAGCATCCGCAAAAGCGAAAATACTTGCAAACAAAATTCATTTACAGCACAAACAGATCAGATCTTCAAAGCAAGAACCACATGCAAAGTTATGAAATAAAAACAAGAAATACACCAGAAAAAAAAAAGAAACAAACAAACAAAAACAGAAACAGCGTTTATTGAAGCTCATGAAAAGAGAAGGAAACTTACCAGCTAGTAAGTAGAGAATCCAAACGAAACGGAACTGACGAAACTTGAAGAATAAAGAGACGAAGAAAAATGAACTCGAATCTCAAAAAGTTGGTTGGGAGTCAATCTAAAGCTGAAATAAAGGAAAGCAAAGAGACATGGGTGTTCCCGCTCTCTTTCCTCTCTGCTACTTATAAAGTAAAATTATTAATGAAAAATATTGCAATTAGGAAGGTAAATCGTTCCATCTCTCATTTGATAAACGGGGTTAGCTTATCTATAAAAACATTTTTATGATATCGAATTATTTTTAAGTTATCGTGAGATATTATCACCTTTGATCAATTTAATATTTTATATTAGTGTTATCAGATATTTTCATTTTCACACCCCCTAATTGCAATGTTATTGGTAGAGAAATTATTTTATTGATATTAAATTAACATTCATAATAATAAAAAAAAATTATTGAAAAAATTAAACCAATTTAATTAGTTTATTCTCTTTCATTTATAATAAGATCATGGAGTGATAATAAATCCTAAACTAATATATTATTGCTTGTTATTGGTATATAAAATACTAAATTCTTGCATATAATAAATATTGTATTGATACACAGTGTGATAAATTTTAACTTTATTTTTATAAAAAATTAAATATATCATCGATATTAATTATTATGATTAATAACAAACATATAATATATTATATTTAAATAATTAAAAAAATAAAAAATAAATATACCTTAAAAACTTATAATCATAAAATAACACCCTTAATATACTTACCATAAATTTTTATTATTAAATTTTTTTAAATATATTATTTTATTTTTAATATCATCTAATATTATTAATATATTATTTTTATTATAAAATTTAAAATATTATTTTTATAATTTTTTTAAAATTTAATATAATTTTGATCGTAATATATTTGTCTTTAAAGGAATGAAAAGGATTATATTTAAGATTGTCGGACAAAATTAGTTCTCTATTTAAATTATATAAGAAATTTATCAATTTTATTTTTAATATATTATTTTAAGTTTCATTGATAATTAAAACATATAGATAAAAAATTATATTTTATATAATAAATATTTATATTTTTAATATTTTTTTCACATAATTAATATATATTAATAATATATATAAATGCACCTAAAATAATACAATAATTATACTCTTAAAATATCTACGTAATTTAGTATGTAACATTTTTTAATAAAATACATCAAAAATATATAAATTTGAAATAATATATATTAACATAATTTTAAAAATATTTTTTGAAAAAAATTGTACATATAATAATACAATATAATTAATATGTAAACAAATCGTGGCTCCAGCTGTATTTTCATCTAGAACGTGTCGCTGAGTTATTAGCTGAGGAAGAGAGTCTAGTTGGGTCCCACTGTGGACCTAGAAAAGGTATTCGTAACCGTCGTGCTGTGCAGTTATACTTTGGTTCACCGTGTTGTCGTGATTCGGACGGTGTTACTACAAGATAAATAAAATATTCCTTCGTGGTGGGAAAAAGATGCCACTGGTGTAAACAATTTTTTTAAATAACACGTAAATTTACAATTATTTTATTAAAATTTATTGCATATTAATATTATTTAAAAAATAAATTATTATTTTAATTTTTAAAACAATTATAATACATTGAAAAATATTAAAACAAATTATTTATTATAAATTTATGATAAATTAAAATTAATGTATCGTAATATTAGTAATAAATAGTTCAAATTTAAATAATCGTATTTAATTAAAAAACTGATATATAGTGTATTAAATATTATAATTGTTATTATTATTTATCACAATCATAATTTAAATAACACATCAATTATTATCGTGATATAATTGTTATATATGAAAGTGTACCAAAGAATATGAGCGTAAAATTATGCTTAAAATTACTTAATATTATAATTTTTCAAATTTTTAAGATGAGGTGACATATAAATCTCTTCTATGAGTTATTTGTATTATTTAATCATTCATATTATAACCATTATTATTTATTCTATTAGTTTTATAAAAAAATTAATTAAGAAAACATTATATTATTGATGTCAAGTAGTTAAAATATGAATATTTAAGAATAATAAAAATAAAATTTAATGTAAAATAATTTTAAGAAAAATAAACAATAATAAAACTCAAAAATAAAAAGAATTTTAATAAAAATTAAAAATTAATAAAATATTAAAAAAATATTTTGTTAACTTTTCATATTAATTATAACTTTACTATCGTTAAATATTCGTATTTTAATCGCGTTTAATCACTTGACAGAAAATAATAATATTTTAATACAATAACTATTAAAATAATACAATTTGTCATTAATTGAAACTTTTTATAAATTTAAAGGATTAAATAATGTTATTTTTAAACTAAGAAACTAAATAACAAAAATGATATAATTTAAAAGACTTATATGATATTTTTAATCACAATTTGATAGATACAACAATTAATGTAAGTAGCTACGAAGACAAATACACTCAATATAATTTAGTTAAATAAATTTGAGCAATATATTATATTTGTTATTTTTTTATTGTAATTTAGTTTTTTTTGTTATGAAAAATGATATCACAAATACAGTTTATCAAATTTTAAAATTTTTTATTTTTATTTTATTTTTTATCAAATTTGTAGTTATTATTGTTTAATATTAAAAATAATTATAAAATTAATATTTCAATAAAAATAAAAATAATACAAAAAATAAAAAATTAATCTTTTATGCTTTACTGTTAATTTTTCAAAACAAACAATTAAACTATTATTACCAAAAAAAAAAAGTAAAGATTTATGATATCACTTGTCTTTTATTTTTTTAGGAAAATATTTCATGTCTCTTAGACAAAAATTAACTTTTGTGTCATATTTTGATTATTCTTATAACACAAAGGGGTCTCATATCGTGAGAGATGAAATACACAATGTAATAATATAAATGACAAAAAAAATTGAGATGATAACACACAGGATAACTCTTTTTGTTAATGATATTAATATTTTCGTATTTAAAAATTTTAAATTATTAAATTATAAAATAAAATATTTAATATTAGGATTAATATATGATTCTTTTATTCAACATTATTTTACTTTTAGTGTATAAAAATTATATATGTTTATTTTCGTATAATATTAAAAAAAAATTTATTTAATTGGTAAGAAAAATAAATATATATTTTTTATCTAAAAATTAAACTTAAAAATTAATATTTAATTATAATTTTAATATTTTTTTAATTTAAAATATCAATTCTATGAGTTATAACATTACTCATTTTATTATCCATTTTTACGTTTGTAAAGCAACCAATGAAACGTCACTTAAACCATATAAAAAAACAATAAATAATGGGGAACAGTACACTGCCTGTATTTGCAGGAACGGTTTCGAGGGTGTACATTAAAAAAAAAAACAAAAAACTTAGCCACTGTTAGCATAATGGGTGGTTATTTTTTATATCTTATTTTATTATTTCTATGATATTTTTATTACTTAAAAATTATTAAAAATACTCATCTTATCTTTAATTATTAAAAAAAATTAAAAGTTTTTAAATTTAGTAATAAATATATTATAAAATAATAATATAAAATGTAAAAATAACACACCCTAACTTAACAGGGAGTAGTCATAAACTAGGAGTTTTTAGTTTGCTATAAACGAGGTTTGAAATTCGTGTACAATGTGAAAATGTCGTGATTATTGATTCCTCGATATTATTTGATGATTTATATTTTTCGTAGAAATGTTATCGCCAATAAATTATCTAAAAAAATATCTTTTTAAAAAATAATACTTCTAAATTTATATCAATAAAAAATATTGTATGTTTAATTTGAATAAATTAAATATATTTAAATGATTTTAGTTTAATTTAAAAGGTATTTAAATATAATATGTGCTGTTATTTAATAAAAATATTTGTAATTTTTTTATAAAAATATTATTTTTATGATAATAAGTTTTAAGTATAGTATTTTTTTTTTTTATAAATGTAGAATTATTGATACTATTCCAATAATATTCAGAATCCAAAGTCCCAAAAGACTAGGGTTTCCTTCGCAATGTTTTCATCTATGACGAGAAATCAAGAAAATGAAGTACAAGGATCTCTCAAAAATTGGGTCTATTGTTAAACTAGGTATAATATATTATGAAATGAACGAAATAACATAAAATATTTGTATAAAAGCTTTAATTTTTTTTTCTGAATCTTATAACATTAAATTTATATATTTATAATGTTTATATTTAATGATAAAAAATTAATTTTCAAATTTAGATAATATTTATTTATTTTTTAACTTTTTTTCTACTTTATTTTTTTATAATTAACGTTATACCATGTACATACACATGCTTATATAGTAATAACATAAAATATGATATTATTGAGAATATGATACGAGGTTAATAATTTAATTGAGTTGAAAGTTCAATTTAGTTTCTTTATTAACGTAAAAAGGTGTTATTTAATTTATTAATTTAGATAATATGTAATTTAGTTTATTTTATTTTAAAATCAAAAAATATTTAATAATTTTAAAATTATTTTATTAAAAGACTATTAGGATATACTCTGTCATTTCACCGTTCAGTAAGTATCATTTTCTTTAAAAAGTTAATTAATAAAATACTTATTAATATTATTAAATTTTTTATATAACTTATTTTTTTATAAATAAAATGATCAAATGAGTACATTTTTTAATTTAGAGAATTATACAATATTTTTAATCAAATAAAAATTACTCTAAATTGTTTATCCCTTTACAATATCGACATCAAATTAGATTGTTCGTGATTTTTTTCTTATGTTCAGAAGGTTTCATCATTAATGGGTTAGTCACTAGAGATCTTATAATTTATGAGTTAGGTATTATTATTCTATTATTATTAAAATTAAGTATTTTTATTTATATAATTTATTAAAAGTAAATATTTTTAATCATATAATTTATTAAATCAATACTTTTAATCCATTAAAAGTATTAAAAGTGAACATTTATAGTGTAAAAATTTTATAAATAAAGAGACTAAATACTAAAAAATTATAGAATTAAAGTATTTATTTACACATAATAATGAGACTATTATAACATTTTAAAAAAAAATTATGTAATGTCTAATACTCAATGCAATAATTATGAAACTAAAACGTTTTAATTAAATACTCACAAGCTCTTGGATTCCATGGCTAAGGCTAAAAAATTATGTAATGTCTAATACTCAATGCAATAATTATGAAACTAAAACGTTTTAATTAAATAATTATAAAACTTTTATTATCTAATTTTCATTCAATAGTATGACTATTTACTATAAAATAGGATAAGATGTCACATAAATTTCTTAGATTATGTCATTCGTGTCATTTAGTTCATCAAATAAAAATAATATTATTTAATCCTTAATTTTATAAAAAAAGTTAATTAAAGATAAATTATATTATTTTAATGATTTTTTATTTAAAATATTATTATTTTATATTAAATAATTAAAACGTGATTAAAATACGAGATAATAAAATTGAAATTTAATACAAAATAGTTTAAAAATATAAATAATAATAAAATTAAAACAAAAAGTTATTTAAATATGTATTATAGTTTGTTTATAATTAAAAATTAATAAAATATTAAAATAAAATAATGATAATTAAAAAATATTAAAAAATGAATATTTTGTGAATTTTTTATATTAATTGTGATTTTATTATTATTAAAAATTCTTATTTTAAAAATAATATAATTTTTAATTTAATAAATAAATGATATAATTTAAAATATTTATGTAATTGTTTTTTTTTTTGAAAAAAAGTAATAATATTATCGACTTGTAAATAACATTCATTCTTATTAGTGGAATCTTTAAAACAAAGCTTTTGTTTCAGTGACTTTGATTTTTTAGTAGTTATTATAGTTAATGCATGATGTTTCATTTTTAACTAATTTTATATTAATAAAGTAACGCGTAGATTGCATACCTCACTTAGAATTGATAGTTTGTTGTAGATACTTCTCGGAGATACATGCAATCATACTCTCTTTTTTTTAATCATGTTAGTTAAAATGTTTTTATTATTTTTATTTTTTATAATAGTTTAATAAGTTTGTTTTAAAAAAATCATAATATAAAGATAAATATTAAATTTTAATTTTTTATATAATAATTATTTATATTATTAAAGATAATTTATAAAATTAATATCTTAATAATAATTGAAAAATTAATAATTTATTATCATATTATATTTTTTAAAACAAAATAATTTAATTACTTAAAAAAAAGTTATGAATATAATTAAGAAAGTTGTGTCGTGACTCACTCTAAGTAGCTGTAAATATCTGTAATTATTAATACCAATTTTTTTTTTCGAATTTATTATATTAATAACAGTACTGCTCATTAGGCATTTTCACAAATTCACAAATACAACTACTATTCTTCTTGTTCATTTAGAATGTTGACAACCACTAGCCAACTACAAGTCTCCTCCTACAAGTCTCCTCCTACAAGTCTCATTCATAACCAAATAAAACTACAAGTCTTGTTTTTTTTTTAAATGGAAAATACAAGTAAGTTATTTTTCAAAATTATATACATTTATTTTATAGAGTATTTATATTTACACAATTAATTTGGTTATTCTGAACATATTTTTTTTATAATAAAAATTTACTCAATGATATTAGCATTAAAATTGACAATTAAAAATGTTATTTTACACATTCTTGTTGTGTAAATAAATAAATAACTAAGTTGTGAAGTATTATTTTCTTTTTATTTTTTTAATTAAACAAAGGTATTGATAATTTTTGTAACTTTTTAATTAAGTCTCATTTGAGATAAACTATCACAAATAAAAAAAGTATTGTTATTAATTAAATATTTGAGTTGAAACTTTTGAATATATCATATTCTTAAATAAATTATACAAGTAGAAGCATTTTTATATTTAAAAGAGCTTGAACCAATGTGATCGAGGCACTCCCAAATATATATATATTTCTTTAGACAATAAGCTTTGATTATTTTATTTTGAAAGTTAGTTAACACACAAATTTATTTTTCAAGCAGAAAAAATATATACATTTTATTAAAATATTGTCGTCAATAGACAATAATATATGTTAAAGTTAATGTGGTAATAACCATATGTGATCGATTTTAATTATGTTACTACAGGAAGAAATTTTGAGCAATATAATAAACATATAAATATCAAAAAGGTTGGATAACTATTGCATTTAAAATATTTAATTTCAATAATTTTTTATTATAATTTAATCTATAAATTTTAAAAAATTAACAATTTAGTCCATTAATCAAATTTTACGTTTTTAAAAAATTATTTTTAAATTTTTTTAATATAAATATTTGATGAAGTATTTTTTTAAAAATAAAAAATAACTAAGAAAATCATAATATTGACCCTTTAGACCCATGTTGTTACAACTTTTCAATCACCCGTCATATAACAAAATTGAAGGAAAAAGGGTTGGGTACCGACCCAGTTACCTTTAGGAAAAATATAGAAAAATATTATATTTTTTTATAGAGTATATCAGCTGTCATTTTCTTTTGAAAATGATATAATTTAGTACAAAATAACTATGAAAAGATAAATTTGATTAATGTAAAAAATTAATGAATAATTTTTTTAAAAATGTAAATTTATTATTTTATTATTGTTAATTCTAAATATATATATATATATTTTTTAAAAAATTACTGGTGTATCCCTAGTTAAAGTAAGGTACCAATGGTGTAATATGATTTTAGTATTAATCTATATCTTAACAAACAAAAAAAAATTAAGATAAAACGTAGAAATTTTACCCGAAAGAAAAATGGGGTGTGTATACCATTCCAGATCAAACAGAATGATTGCTTACTGAAATGAAAATTTTTTTGTTATAAATTTCCATTGTAATTATAATTTTTTATTTCCATCGAAGAATTTTTTATTGTTATATCAATTGTTGTCGTATTTGATACTTTTTTAGTAGTATTTTTGTTTGAATGGTATAACCTATATTGCTTCCATTTCTATATATAAACTTCTGTTTTCATAGTTATATATTGATCATGTTTAGTTTTGAATTACAATGATCAAGATGACATGTTTAAGTGTACCGTGAAGGTTTTTTATTAAATAAAAAAAAAACAAAACGTATAACGTGAAGGCATAGCTTTATATTGTGAAAAAACCAATAATAATAATAAAAAAAACATCTCATAACTAATTACTTATGAATTGGTTTAAAATGAGGGTTCAAGTTACTATAAAAAATTATTATTTATAAAACTATCCCTTTTTACTATTTCTGTATTTTTCTTATCATTTTTTTTTCATGATATTAAAAATCGAATGCTCAATTTTAAAATTTCCAAGTAAAAAATACTCTTATGTTTATAATTATGTTTCCTATATTATGGTTAGTAAAAATATATATATTAAAAAGATTACTAAATTTTATTTTTCAACAATTACACGTGCATGTATACTGGTGCATTTAATATATATCTTTTTATGGTAAAAGCTATTTCAGAATAAAAAGATTTCACAATAAAGCAATTTTAAGAAGAAAAAAACGCTTATAATATGTAGCAACAAATATTCTTTCTAAGCCTTAAAAGCGCTTCTAATAAATACTTTCTTGTTCGGCCATGACGAGCTTTTTTTGTTGTTATAAGTCTTTTTACAGATTTCAAACATAAACAAAGAAATCTAAACAAACAGACACTTAGTTCTAGATTCTTAATTTACTTTAACAAACTTTAAATTCTAAATGACACTTTTTTAAATGCACAAAGAATTAACCAAATAGTCATCAAACAAATAAAAAATGCATGCTCTTTAATATTTCTACGTTGGGTACTGAGTGTACTGTTTTACAATCCTAAGACGATGCTAATTAATTTTTTTATTTTATTTTAAAAACAACACTATTTACCTTAATTTTCACAGAGTCATAGCCATAGCTTTTATCATGTTGGACTTGGCTGCATCCAATAGAGGATCTGCCTGGAGGGCTTTGCCAAAACAGAACTTGGCTTCCTCCCACTGACCCTGGGAAACGAAAACAAGGCCCAAATTGTTGAATGCAGGAGCATAGCCAGGATTGAGTTCAAGTGATTTTGTAAACATTGCCTTGGCACGTTCATACTGTTTTTGATGGCGGTAGAGATTTCCAAGGTTGGAAAACACTGCAGGTGCGTTTTCTGTTGTTGACAAAGCTAAGGCCCTCTTGTATACTTCCTCAGCTTGGGGTAGCTCCTCCGAAAGTTGCAGTGAGATACCTGATGATATGTTGCAATTTGTGAATCAATTAGAGCAAAACTCAAGGTCTGTTTGCTTGTGATTTTGTTAAAAACTATTTTAAATAGGCGCAATTTCAGCAAAAAAAATAAAAAATGTTTTAGGATGTGCTTCTGTAAGCAAGCACAAAATGCGTTGTCTGATCCTGAAAGCACAAATTTTTTCATGTTTGGTCCAAATTTTTTTTTTCTGTTGGAAACACTTTTAAAGAAAACAAACCCACCCTAAAAAAATGAAACGTGAGAGAAGATGGGACCATGAGCAAAAGAGAATAATATATAAAATATAGACAATACTCATGAGATTCACAAACCTAGATTCGACCAAGCATAGCTGCACTCCTTGAAACGAGCAACTGCAGCCTTAAGGTATTTCTGTGAATTTTTGAATTGTCTGGCGCAAAGACTATGGAGGCCAAGCTGGTGCCAATGAACAGCATCATCTGGGTCTTCTGCTATTGCCTAAATAGGGGTGAATAAACTATTATATCAAGAAACAATGGTCACAGAACAAGAACAAATCCCAAGAGGAGCAAAACCACTTGCTTTTCCTAGAATCTTACAATCATAATCACTTCCTGATACAGACTGCAGAAAATTACCACTAAAGAAAACAGAAGAATTAGATTCAAAGTTATGCATTTATGTTAAGTAATAATCAGCATAATGGATGTTGAGTAAAAGATGAGAGCTTTAGCAGAAACGCATTTGTTCTTTCCTTTCATTGCAACCAAAAGAAAAAAGATGCCATGGCCAATTGCTTGAATAATCAAGATAAAATTATGATTTTTAAAGCATTCGGGAACCTAATGATATAAGTAATGCTATGATCAACAATGAAACAAAATACTAAGTAGGTTGCACTCAATGATTAAATAGTAAGGTCTCCCATTCTAAGGACATGAACAATGAAACAAATTCGAACTTCAAAGTTTTAAAGCAATTTTGACTTTTGAGTAGTTGGCAATTCAAAAGTAGGATCTTCAGACCTGTAAACAAAGTTGTTACTATACCCATCCGTGTTCTTCTGCTGGTAATCTTATCTACCAAATTATTAATTTGGTCCATTTTAGCTTACTACCCATTCATGAAATGGTTCCAATTTGATCCAAATTGTTTGAATTTAGTCATATGCCATACATGCTACAAAAATTAGGTAACATTGAAGGGTAATTTTGTCTTAAAATTTTATTACCTTTTCCATTCTTTCTCTCTCGTCTCTTCATTTCTCTCTCTTATAAAATTGTTGAGGAAGAGGGGAGAGAAGAGAAAGAAGAGCAAACAATAAAAAGTAATTTAAAAAGAAAAAAATTACACTTCAAATTTGACACATGTGTGGCATATAACTAAATTTCCAACTTGAAGTTTCAATTTGGTCAAATTCTATTTCTTGAATTGAACTACTAAAATGTACCAAATCAATGAATCAATGTATTAAATTAGACCAAATCAATAAAGTGTATGACAATGGGTACCGGTGCAAGAATGGAGGTACTGATCAAGGACCAATCCCCACAAAAGGTACCTGCTTTAAACTGCAAACAGCACGCCCTTCCACCTCCGTCAACACATTTTGCTGAGTTTCAAAAGCTGATGCTATCTCATGCTGAGCCTTGTGAACCATTGCTAGCCCTGCCCATGCTATGGGAAACTCAACTTGAAGAGAGTCTCCATCCCTTAATATTGATGCCATTTCATTCCCAGCCCAAGAAAGCTGTTCATTAGGATCTTGAGACCTTTCTGCATCCTTAATTCGATGCATTGCAACAGCATATCGTGTAGACATACAATTGGGCTCAAGTTTTGCTGCCTATGGAGGAAAGAACCAAAAAAAGATCATGCCAAAGCTTTTATAAAGAGAAGCAAAAGTTGAAACAATTGTGAAGAAATAACAATATGCAGAAATACAATAAAATAAATTGTGCTTGTGACTAAGCACATAACTGGGGAAGCAATTACTTGGTGTTTTCATCAGCAACAAGAACACTAAGGAACAACCTTGAGATATAATCTATAATTGAATGTTACAATCAACTATAGGCACCTTTTCCAAGCACTTGCATGAACTTCGATGATCACCAGTCAAATAATATACATTGGCAAGATTTGCCCATATATGTGCTTGCTTTGGATCTACTTTTAGGGATGCCAACAAGCATTCTTTGGCAACATTTACAACTGTAAGTTGTTCTGTTGAAGCACGTTCTCCAGCATTTGCCCCCGCACCTATAAATATGGGAAATGGAGCTCTAAACATAATCAAATAGGCCACTTCATCGTACAACAAGATTTAAAAAAAAAAAAAAAAAAATTGAAAAAAACTATTGTATCAAGCATTGTCTTACATGTTCAGAAAGGGTTAAAAGATGAAGTTGAGTTTATCAAAAGCGTACCTGCAACAACTGAACCATACTTACACAAAAGAAGGGCAGCATAGTTGATTAAGGCTGCAGGATGATTTTGATCTTTGAGGATTAGCTCTTGAAAACATTTTGCTGACAAATCCAAATTTCCACTGATACAAAGAATGAACTATAGTAACTTAACTAATAGACATGAACAAATCTTAAAAAAGTTCTACCGTAAAAATTAACACTGGACCAGTTTCCATATTCATCAAAGGCAGCACATGAAGCTATCGAATGAATCCTATATTCTCCCGTGCTTGTTTGTGCTTATAGTAATATCTTTGACGTACTAGAAGTCTCAAAGTTCATATTCATTACAGAAATTTAATAGTAGGGCTTGAACTGAGATCAAGATATTACTTTTTTCACATTTTCTTGGAGTTATGGTGTGAAATCCTCAGGACCACATTTTCGTCAGAGTGACGTATAATTACCTTAGCAGATAAGCACTTCCGAGATTTCCAAGGCAATCATAGTTGTCAGGAGCAATAGCCAGCAAAGATGACAGGGCTGAAACAGCACTCTAAAGAAGATAACACCATTCATATAAGAATAGGAAAATGATGTAAAGAAAACATAAACCTTGAATGGTCAAAATGATATAGAGCTAGTACCTGCAGGCGACCAGTTTTAAGGAGTATTAAGCCAAGGGTATTCCATACAGCTGCTTGCCTGATATCTGATTGTATTGAATCTTTAAGTTTTGAAAGAATTTCCTCAAGCTCTTCCGTTTCAAGTTCTTTATCAGAATTATTGTCTCCTAAACTTTCTAATAACAGGCACTACAGTTGAGAGGAAACATGTTAATTTATAAGCAACCACTTAAGCTATTCATATTACTTACAATTTACAAAAGAGTATTGCACCTGTGCATGGTGAATTTGAATTAGTGAGAGAAGTTCTCGTCTATCAGTCTCTGATTCAGATCTGAGCAAGATCTCAGTGGCTTTCTCATAAGCCAAAATTGCCTAAAATGTTACAGGACTCAATCAAGTTTACAACAGATGACAAATATCTAACGAGAAACACTAAGCTAACAAATGCTACCTTTGATGGTTGACCCAACCTTTGGTACATTAGGCCTAGAATAAAATGGGCATGAGCATTCTTTGGCATCTTCCGTGCAACATGAACCAAAGCCTTCAAGCATGTAACAAGGGTGTCGTGCAACAAAGTAGGCAATGCAGTGTAAAAGTCAAGCAGCTTAAGAAAGATACCGATTGATAGGCAAATACACAAAGATAAAAACCCATGCAATCTTAGAATGGTAGTACTCACAGTTTTAAGGCTGCTGACCTTTTCCTCTCGAGAAGAGGTAACCCCCCCTTGAGCAGTAAAATCACCATCTGCATCAGCTCCAGAATCAAGAGGGTACTCTAGCTTACTATTTCTAGAACGGCACTTTCCAAGTTTGTTTAACCGTTTAACTTCACCTTCCACAACATCATTGTCTCTAGAAATAACTGTACTCTTATCTTGACTACTTTCTTCCATGGTTAACCTGCAATATCAAATCAGCCCTTCATTCAATATCAACCGAAATAACTTGTTTGCAAAATAGCTTAAAATCAGTTTGACTTTCTCTCCGATGAAAATTAATCCACAAAGGAAATTTAAATTTGGGGTGTTGAGTAATACGCGTAATTAAGGAAAAATGAACTGTATTTGTTACGTTGCTTGGGTCTCATAATTATAAAAATTAGCACTTTAATCCAGCTTTGTACATAGGACTAATGGGAATTGACACAGTTTCATAATTATAGGATTTTCAATAATTATGGGACTAAAAATGTCTCCTTGGAAATAAAATGCTAATTTTCATATAACTATAGACTACTAGTACCATTTTCTCATTTAAATTTATAAAATTAAGAAAAAACCAAATTGAAAAATACTTTTTCTATCTAGATATGTAAAACGAGATTCTTCATTTAAATTTAACCTATTGAGTTCATGAGTTAAAAAAACCCACTTACTTAATTCATGAACTTAAACAAACAACTCGTTAGCTCATTTAATAAAAACATGTTATCGAAATCTAATTATTAATTATTACTATAAAGTTGACAAAAATACTAATATTAGTCAAATTAATAAATAGAAAAACTAATAACTGATTTTTTCAAAATAAAATAGAAGATATAATTAAATTTATATTAAAATATTCTAATAAAAATAAAATTTCAACACAAATAATAATTTAGAAAACATACATAATATAATTGAGATTAAAAAGATAATCATTAATTAATTTTTGAAATTTTAATTGTATTAATTTATAATAATTTATAATTAAATGCATATATCATTAAAAATATAAAATAATGTATTTTATAAGAAATATTGTATTTTAAAATTTTGAAAATTAAGAATTAATAATCAAACAAGGTAATATCTAATTTTTAATTTAATTTAATTTTTTAAAATTGAAACTATAAATTAGTTACCAAATAACTTAAATTTTTTTCAAAATATTTTAAAATTAAAAATTAAAAATTGAAATGATTATCATCACAAAAATGTTTCAAATAATTTAAATAGTTTAATATAAAAAAATTAAATGAGCTGCGTATGAACTACCCCAGCTTCTTCAGCTAATCTAGTATAAATGAGCTGAACTAAACTCGTTTAAAAATTAGATGAGGTGAACTTGAGCTAGCTGAGCCAATGCAAGTGATACCTTTCTCTCACTGCTTAAGATATCTTATCAAAGTAATTTTCTCAACAATCGAAGAAAGGCAGAACAACCTCGAAAATACAATAAAGAAACACAAATTTAATTTTGGGGAGAGCACAATGAGATAAACCTTGAGAGGTCTGGAGTTGAAACGATAACGGAACCATCTGCATCATTTTCTGGAGGATCAACGTTAAGGTCGGCCATAACAACGACCTTGGGCTGAGGTGCCTTGAAGCTGTTACCAGTGGAGCTATCTGCGGTTCCCAGCTGTGGTCCAGCTGATTGTGCTTGAGGCTCGTGTTGTTGTGACATTGTTCTGCTTCAGCGTTTGAGTTTAGGGTTTAAAGTAGAAATTACCCGAGATGAACCAGACTATGAAAAGTTTCAAATGAGAATAAGAGTAGGCTTAACAAGTCCGGTACCAAAACTTCGATACTTCACTCATGGTTAAGAACGAAAATTTCGATATCCGTCCTACTTAATAAAATTTGGGTGCTACTAAAACAAAATATGAAATTTTGGTGGAAAATTCAATTTCAGTGTTCGATCGTTGAAAAGTTTTATAAAAAATATATTTTTTCAAACTCAATAATTAATTATTGGTTGGGAGATAATATAAATCTTTTAATTACGCTAAAAATAATGATTTAATCTATTTATTAGTTTTTTTTTATTTTAAAAAGATAATATGAAAATTATAAGTAATCAATTTTTTATTATATTTTTATAATTTTATAATAATTTTTAATAATATAAAATATTTAATAAAATAAAATATTTAATAAAATAAATTAAAAAATTAAAATTTAATTATTTAACTTTAAGTCAGTTTTTATTAACAAAAAAAAAAGATATTATTAAAGTAGTATTCTATTAGTTATTATTTATTTAAAAATATATAAATTTATTAATTTTATGTTTTAAATTAAAATTTTCATTACTGAGAGTGATAATTATATTATTTAAAGTGTTTAATACATTACATTATATCTATTTAACAAAATATATTTCATAATAATAATCTCTATATTTAATTTTAAATAATAACATGTAAAATTTATTAGAATAAACGCAACACATAATATCCGAACCAATCAACTGAAATTTTTGATTTTCGTTGGTTTAAGTTATATCTTATTTTTATAAAATTGATTTATAATAAATTAATTAAATTATCATATCTTAAAATCTTACGAAAAAACTAATTTTATATCCGTACTTTTATTTTATATATTTATATAAGAAAATAACCAACATAAAACAACCACGTTACAATAAAATAAGATATTACAAATCAACGAATTTCATAAATTCTTGAACTTGTGTGGAGCAAGAAGAGTATAAGTATCAAAAATATCTTGATTAAAATCTCTTTTATTCAAACTTTTCAACTTTTCAAGAGAGCATCATCTAAAAGAATGATTCCCTCGATATAAAGCTTTTTATTACTATATGAATTTATTATCTTAAGCTTTGAACTTTTTTAACAGAACATAAAGATTATTTAATTTATTCATGAAAAAAATTAACAAAGCACTTATTTTAACAAAAAAGAGAAGAAAAAAAAAAGCTTAAGAACACTATTATCACTATAATTTTTATAGATTTTACAATTTAATCTTCTAATATATTTTTTTAAGATTTAATCTTATAATTTTATATTTTTTATATTTTAGTCCCTAATTTTTATAGATTATATTTCTTAAAATTTATTACCATAACTTTTACAGGTTCAATATTTCAGTTCTCTCGTTTATATCAAACTTAAAAAAATTAAAACAATAAGAATCAAGTATAGAATCTTTAAAGATCAGAGGATTAAATTTTAAGGAAAAAAAAGTTAAGAGATTAAAATGTAAAATCTGTAAAATTATGAGATTAAATTTAAAAAAGAAGAAGCAAGAGGATCAAAATATAGAATTAAATTAAAGGACTAATAGTGGTGTTTAATTAAGAAAAAAAAAAGGTTTCTTTTACATTTATTTTGCCTTAAGTTTTATTTTCTTAAATAAAAAGCTGTTTTCCAACTATTTCAATAATATTATATAATCATATATAGTTTTATTTATTTTATATAGTTACATAATAAAATAATTTATTTGTTTTTGTGTTTTTTGTTTGTTATTTTATTGTTTATGCTAATTGGAATTTTTTTTTTCGGTTTTTTGAATACTTAGTCGGCAAGGGGGAATATTAACAAGCAAACAGCAGAGAGAAGGAAAATGGCCGAGAAAGAAGAAGCACTCAACAAGAAGAATGCGACTACAACAACAACTGATCGTTTTCATCGTCAACTTTTCGATGGTTCTAAGTTACCAGAAGAACTCATCAAAGAAGAGATTCTTCCTAGAGTAACGTCAGTCAAAACCCTAGCTCGATTCAGGTGCGTTTCGAGATCGTGGGGTTCTCTGATCAACGACATAAGATTCATGAAAAAACACCTCTCTTTTCAACTATCGTCTCAAACTCGAAGCTACAATTACGACATTCTTCTCTTTTATCGTAATCTTGACTACTCAAATTATAGTTTTCGATCTTATAATTCCGAAAATTTTGACTTTGTCGCCAATTTCAATTGCCCAGTAGAATGTCTCTGTGTTGTGGGAACTTGCCACGGATTATTGTTGATTCGAATTGTTTGGAATGTTAGTTTTGCATTGTTGAATCCTGCAACTGGTATGCTTAAGAAAGTCTATGTTGATTGGCCTCATTTTTATTCTGAATCTGCTATATATGGTTTTGGTTATGATCCCTATGAAAATGATTATAAGGTAGTAAAGATTTATAGCAAAGAATTGGAGTCCAAGTTTGATGAAGTTAAAGTCTACAGTGTTAGCAGGAATGCTTATAAAATAGTTAATGGAGATATTGTCAAGAACATTGTTCATATCAATAGGGATAGACAAGTTTTTCTTGATGGGTGTATATATTGGTTATGTTCTTTTGAGCAAAATCGTGGGGATTCAATTCTGGGATTTGACATGAACAAGGAGGTGTTTGATCTAATAAAGCTTCCACATTGCATAACAAGAAAAAGACGTACAATTATTTTGGGAGAGTTATGGGGAAGTCTTTCTGTATTGTATTATGATTTCGGATGTCAACTTGAGATATGGTCTATGAAGAAATGTGGGTTATCAAGATCTTGGAACATACAATTAACAACTACCCTGTTTGATATGGGTTCCCCAATTGGATTTGGAAGGGATGGTAGAGTGTTATTACGGCATACTAAAAGGGGTAATTCAAATTTCAGTTCCTTTGTTTGGTTTGATCTGCGAAGCAATCATGTGATCGACATATTACATGAAGACAATAGTAAGCAATGTTACGGGTCTAAAGTCTTATTTGGTTATGTCGAGAGATTAGCTCCAATTGTGACAAAAAACGATTCGAATATTTGATCAAACCAAGCATATGTATACTCTTACGCTTTGCTTCTGCTTACTTATTTGGATGCCACTATTTATTCACCATCGTCATTTTGTTGTCTCAGCTGCAGTTGCTTCTGCATATGTTATTCTTAGTGTACTTCTAAAAATACCATTATATATGAAAGCTTGTGTTTTGTGATGGATTAAAAAGAAAGTGTTGAATGAAATTTGCAATATCTTTCTTTCGTGTTTTTTTTCTTCTTCCTGATATGTATTAAAACATGCTTGCTGGTTGAATTTTTTTGGGGTGCAATTACAGAACAATGGATGAGAAGAAAAAGAATAATAAATTATTAACAACAATGAAGGACTATCACAATGAACGTACAAATCCTCACACTAAATTGGTTCTGTGTCTCTTTAAAAAGAATTGAGATAAAGGGTCGAGACTAGAAGGCAATTTAGACCAAGAAAGAATATAGGACTTTCAAGCTTTTGTGAAGCCAGATTTAGACCAAGAAATTTGCGTGAAGGAAAATACAGGTTATGTTTATGTACCGAATAGATGGGAGAGTCCTTTGATAGCAGTTAAAATAATTTCATAAAATAACAAAAAGAACACATTTTATCCCGTTTATATATTTTTACTATTAAAAAACATCTAATACATCATCTCATATTGAATGTCATTTAAATTAAACTACTATCATTTAAACTATTAACATTAAGGCATGTTTAATATTATTTATGTATTATTTTTATTATTACAAGTTTTTAGAATATTTTTTTGTAATTCTCCAATAAATTTTAATGCTATTTGGTTAAACGGTACATCAATAATTGGATGTCATCTCAATGGTATAGTGAAGTGTTGGACATGAAGCTTTAAGAACTTATAATACGAAACTTTAAACCTACTTAATGTTTATGTTGAAGGTGATAACAAGGGTAATATAGAGGTTTTTCTTCAAAATTGGGACCATATTGAGCAAGATAACAAGATTTTGCACGCTAAATCATTTTAGAATGGTACAGATTAGATTAGTAACGAGAGGTAAATACAATTACACATCAAATGATTATATGGTCATATCATAATGGAGTTTAAGAAGACATGAAATTTTAGGGAGTAAAAGGCCTAGCATAAAGCTTAAGCTTTTTTTAAACATGAGTAATAAAATGTGAATTCCTGTTTTCAGTAAATGGAATTGATTGGTTGTGTAGGAGATAACAAGAAACATACATATTTTACAAAAACCAAAATCAACCAACTGTTTCAGAATAATCGTTGCAGACTATCAGCATCAACTTCCATTCACTAAACCTACAACATTCCGCCAGCTCTGTCCACTGCTCCACACTGAATAATAAATAAATAAATAGATCTCAGCCAGTAATCGATGGGAGGATTTTATGGGGTGACAATTGTTCTGTGTTTTAGTATTAATAATGTCGTGTTCACATGTAAATTGACATAGGACAAAATTTACTTAATTTTTTGTCGTGTTGTCTATTTATATACTAAGAAATAACGAGACCTATAAAGACAGAAAAATTATTTATCAATTTTGATAATTTTTCTCTCATATATGAAGATAGATTATAGCAGCTTTAAGAGATAAGAAAATTCATTCATTCCACCTTTGGAGGCCTGCTCAATATATGGCCCGTTCATTATATTCAAGATGCTGCATGCCTCACTGTATTCAAGATCTGGTAGCAACTTTGGAGTCAGAAGAAAGCACCTGCACATCATTTAAAAAGGAAACCACAGCCTTTAGTTTAAAAAAACTGAATATGCTCCATCTGTCACAGTATAATCTTCATAAGGAATTTGGTTGGCATTGAAAGGAACAGCTTGTGATTCACCTAATCCTCCATCATCTAATTCTAATGGTATAGGTATCAGCAGCAACACTAAAGTCAACAGTTGAACTGCTGAAGTGCCTCGTAAACTCTTAAAACTAAAACATGATCTTGGAGGGAACGAAACCTTTAAAAAAACCCTCAAATTTTTATATAATCTAATTATTCACATTGTTTCTTTTTAACCCCTCTAAAAAAACACGTTTTTTACATTATATAAAAAACATGTGCACTGCATGGTGGAAAGGCTATGATACGCTATTAAATCTTAAAAAAAAATGATAGAATTCGTTCAATAGTGTCAGTTTATGATTCATAGTTTTGAAATAAAAATAAATCACATATAAATAAAGAAAATATAGCATTCCAAGGCATTTCATTAGGAACTGTGGAATGAGTTTTCCTCCTAGCGGTATAATTTATTCTTTTCCTTTCCCTTCTAAAAGTCAAAACAAAAAAATAGAATGTCCAATTTTACATTACCATTCCATTCTATTCATACCAACCAAATACGACCATAATGACTCATCTCAAAGAGAAATTTTATAAGCAGTTCCCTATCGATCTATGCACATCCCAATAGCCAGCCAAACCTCGAATCCTCAATCCCTAATCGTTGTAACCTAAAACACTTGGCATTGATATATTGGAAAAATTCTGGTCTTTCTGGACGTCATGAAATCGAACATGAGGGATATTATTTATTCCAAAATTGAGTTGAATAAATGAGATTTGACACATTCACCATTATTTTCATAAGACTGAGTTGAACTACCAATAGAGTTTTGAATATTCAACATCCAGTATAAGGATAAAATATGTATAATAACAATACGAAAAAGTGTACCGGGATCATTCTACTTTCATAAATTAAATCATGTTGTTATAGTGCACGAAAAGGGCCTCTAAGGCCGTTTTCTATAATGAAGTAGATTCCTCCATGGGAGCTACAGAAGAGGGTATTGTTACTAATAGACAATGAGCTTCAGAAGAGTTTATTGCTACTATAGGTTCTTGTTACTAATAGAGTTCCCTGTCCCCTTCTGCCAAGAGAAACAAACCCTTCAGAGTAAACTCAGCTACATTGTTCCCTCCTTTGGAGGAAGCTTACAGTCTTGACTCACCTTTAGGAACTGTAAGAATGTAACTAAATAGATTCTATCTAAAAAGGTTTCTTTCTTAGCTTTCTCAGTAGAGCGTTCTCGTAGGAAACTAAGCTACACAAGCTGCGAGTTAACTAAGCTACACCAGTCGCTCAGTTCCCTCCCTCGGAGTTAACTAAGCTACAGATCTTAACTCGCCTTCGGGACATATAAAAGTGTTGCTTTTACTCACTAAAGGAAAGATATCTTTTCTCTTTCAAGCGTGGGGATATCCCCCACCGCCCCCTTATTCCCTCCTAAACGTCGAGCCCACCCACCCCCAAGGTCAGATCTCTTTTCTCTTTCAAGCGTGGGGGATATCCCCCACCGCCCCCTTATTCCCTCCTAAACGTTGGGCCCACCCGCCCCCTTAGTTACACACTAACAACTCCTTACAATAGTTGCTAGTTTGTTACGGAGAAATATCGTAAGTGATCAGAGAAACTACAAACGGCTAACTAGCTTTCGGCAAACAGCTCACGTTCAACGATCAAGCCAGGGAGCTCCAGGTTACAGACAAGAAGGCTCTGATTGCTTGTTGTTAATCTAGAGGGTCGAAAGACTTGGGGTACATGAAGTGCCTGGTTCAACAAGCGTTGAGGCAGTGTATTCGGGGAGTGGTGACCTCGTTCCGCACTGTTACTCTACAGCTATACTATACTTGACGTTGGCTCCAAACTGTGGAAGGTTTGTTGGGGAGGGAAAAACAGGAGAATCATGACTCTAATTTCCCCCCTTAACAACCACAGGTGGTGAATCTTACTCTAATTCCTATTTCTAATAAGAAAGTGGACTAAAGGAATGTAGTTAAAAGAGGCAGGTGTAAAAGAAAGAGTTTCATCTTGAACCCTGTAGTCTCCCGAAGGTGTATTAAGGGTAGTAGCTTTACCCGGACCATAATTTCTGACGTGATAAGGCCTTGGCTGACTTACGATCTCCGCGAAGCTCCACCTTCAAAGGGGAGCTATGTAGACATCTTTTTTTTCTTGACTTTCGTGTTTGGAGTAGGTGATAATGAGGAACACCAAGGGAACACTCTCTTACCCCCACTGACCAACGCTTATGTTAAGCCTAGGCCTACTACTCTTTCCGGGCTAATAATTAAGGGAAAATGAAATGGAGATGGAGATTATTTGCTCTTTATTTAGAATACCTTTCAAAGCGGGAAGTTTCAGTTTGATTTTACCTCTCTCTTTCAAGCGCTGCTGTTGCTCCCCGCTGAAAGTTTTAGACAATGAAGCGGCTTCGAAATTTGACTTGTCCAAGAGCGCCTGTACTGTTGCTCCTGTAATCCATGTACGCCCATTCTAACAGCTAGCGGATGCCGCCTCTTCGCATTCGGGTGTACTTGTAGTGGCGCAGCCGGTTGACTATTGGTTGAAGGCCCAATACAAGATGGGGTTCTTTTTTTTCAAGAAAATCAAGAAAAAAGATATTAGAAAAGTATAGAAGGCTAACGTAAAACAATAAAGAAGAAAGGGTCAGGCTTTCGCTTGAAGGTACTCAGGTCGGCTGCTTCTCCATCGGGAGAGTAGGCTCGCCTTGCTCATGTAGGCTTTCTGGTGTATCAACCCGGGATTTTACCACTGCAGGGTCGAATCCTGCTATTGGTTGCTGGCCGCACTAAATACATCATTATCCCGAGGCATTATATACCTACTTCTATCGGTGGAAGGGCCAAAGCAAGGCCCCGTTATGTCTTTGAGTGCCGGGATACGAACCACTTTTGCTTTGCCTTAGACTCTATTGGAACAAAGAAAGAAGGGGGCGGAATGGAGAAAGGAAAGGGACAAGGGCGGTCTTGCTTTGCGTGAAGGCTGCTGGTTCAGGGGTAAGGTACAGCGTCGAACTGGAGGAGTGAAAGCTTAGTAAGCAAGCATACGCCAACTCCCAGTTCTTTCTCTTTCTTTTTTCAGATTGGGGAGGAAGATTAGAATTAGAGATTGATAGAAAAGCAAGGATATGGGCTCGCGTGAGCAGGAAACAAAAAATATCTATTCTAGTTCTATCATCGGTTATGGGTTCAAATCTAAGAGAAATTCTAGAGAATGTTTGTTACCCTGAAATTTTCTTGTCTTTCCTAAATGATAAGCAGAAGATGCTGGGCAAAGCTGTTAGCTTGAAGAGTGAGGCTGATCCGTAGATAGATGTTACAATCTGAGACATCGGGTGCAAGATCTTATTGACAAAGAACTTCTGAAGTTTGAACCACCGGAAGAGAAGCCGAGTGTGATGCAGAATCCGCTCCCCTCGCATGGGAATGATAATGCTGGTCCATCTCCAGCTTGTGTTTCAATGATGGGTAAGGCGGTCAAGCTACCTACACCTGTCTGGTCCGATCGTTTAGCGGCTCTTTCTAAGAGACGGGAATGTAAATAGAAAACATCGCACGCGCGTGAACCAACCCAATAAACAAGGAAAGAATGCCTCTCGAGGCATCTGAGAATGATTCGAGCCGTATGAAGGGAAACTCTCACGTACAGTTTTTTTTTGGGGAGGAAGGAGCCCGATAGGGTCCCCCCACTGACTTGGCCCTTATTTACTCGATGTTATTGGAGCACGATGCTACGGCGTCATCATCACCGGTATTGGAAACAAAGGCAGAAAAACTATTTTAAGGCCTTCAGACTCCATTACCTCGATACCATTCAAGAGTGGATGCTCTTCTTCGACTAGATTGCTCTAATTCTGAAATCAATTTATCCAGGTCACGACTTATAGAAAAAGTACGCCCTATTGTTCACAATGATGATCCAATAGCGTTCCGTTAGATAGGAACAACTTTGATAAATATTGATAACTCTCGGATGGAGTATTAGAACGGAAAAACCCATTAGATAAACGGTATCCATTGCCTGCTGCCCCATCCCAATAATACGTGTTTATAAACCACCCGTGCACACGTGGGCTCTCCATTTAGGTAGCTTCCTAGATCTCCCGCAATAAGCGGGAGTGGAACTTATGATAGAGAACGAATAGAGGAGCCCATAATGGAGCCCAAAGAGCACGATCACTGAGGTCTGCGATCTTGATCGATATAACTATTTGGTTAAGAAAACGGATTTCATCTTTGGGGACAAGCTTAACGATAATTATCTCTATTTGACAGGGCTTTTTCCTATACCTATTAATTTCATTAGACCCATAAATGATACATTGGAAGAATCTTTTGGGTCTTCCAATATCAATAGGTTGATTGTTTCGCTCCTGTATCTTCCAAAAGGAAAAAGGATCTCGTCACTACAGAGAGAATAATGGTAACCCCACCATTAATTACTTCATTTATGTTCATTTATGAATTTCATAGTAATAGAAATACATGTCCTACCGAGACAGAATTTGTAACTTGCTATCCTCTTGCCTAGCAGGCAAAGATTGACCTCCGTGGAAAGGATGATTCATTCGGATCAACATGAGAGTCCAACTACATTGCATTGCCCGAATCCATCTCGATCCGTTTCAACTAAGCTAATAGAATCTATATAAATGAAATAAACGCTGTCACTTTCACCGAGTTAAGAGATTCACGTGCTGCTGAGAACGATTCCATAATGGAACTTGACAAAGATTTTGATGTGGATGAGAGAGAGAGCATATTTATTAGATATCCCCACAATTAGAGCTATTAGATGAGAAGAGACTTCGTGCCATGGAACATGTCCAAGTCTACCAGAAATTTCGCGTGCATTCCAAAATAAGGTAATATAGAGAAAGTTCAACATAGGGGATAAAGTGAGTTATTGTCTATCGTGGGCCTCTATGGTAGAATCAGTTGGGGCCTGAGAGGCGGTGGTTTACCCTCAGGATTTAGAATCCTTGGCTAACGATTTTTGAAAATCTGATCGAATTGGGTATTGAAAATGTGGAGTTTGGAAGACTGAGTTGAACTACCAATAGAGTTTTGAATATTTAGCATCCAGTATAAGGATAGAATATGTATAATAACAATACAAAAAAGTACACCGGATCATTCTAATTTCACAAATTGAATACATTGATTATTTTACTATAAAATGATTCACTTTAATCAACTTATTATTACATTTATGTACACTTTAGTTTAAATAAATCAATTTTAATGATTTTCATCACTTTATTTTCCACTTTTTGAGATATTTTCTTCTTCAAACATCTACCAACCCTATGTTAATAATATTCAATTTAATCCAACTTAAGTTTTTTGCCAAAAAAAAGATTAAAAAAATAAAATTGACAAAAAATGACTAAAAGTGTCCAAAAATGCAACACTAAGGTAACTAAAATGTACAGATTTTAAGAAAGGTGAATCATGTATAAATTTGTTAAAAGTAAAATGACCAAAGTGTCTGTTACCCATAATAATAATAATAATAATAATAATCACTAGTATCATTAGCTCTTACTGTGGTGTATTTTTCTGGCTGGCAGCCCTTACCAACTGCTGGAACATCTTTCTTTCGTTTAGAGGATCCATTCCTGAAAGAAAAAAAAATCAAAGGCTGAAAAGGTTTTCTTTGTGCCTATCTGCTTTAAGTATGGCAACCAACCTTGATTTATCTCGTCAACGACTCTAAAGGGGCAATTTGTAAGGTCTTGGAGAGAGACAAGATAAAGAATTGTAGAAACTGAACGCTCCTTTATACCAAATTGTAAGTGAGATATATAAAAAGGAAAAGGATCATATCAACCTATTATTATATATGCAAAGGTTAGTAAATAGTGATACCCCTCCAGACTGATGGTGAGCACTTAGAACTTGAAGCTGTCCTGCTGGTCTGTATGTCACAGAATCAATTTAAATATGTCATCAACTAAGTGGAGCACAATAGTTTAGGAGAAATTATTTAATTTTTTTTATTACTATTCAGCAAAATATATTGATAACACTTTAAAATACAAGGGGGGAAAATATATGTGAAAGAAAATGTCATATTAGATCAGCAAAAGTCACTCAAGTCTAGAATATGGAAATTCATATCTCCAACAAAACCACCAGAGCATAAAAATATACAACACTAAACAGAACCAAAGAACTGAGATTCAAATAGTAGTCAAAGTGCAGGTTCATTTGCCAGGTTTTTCCTGAAGCAGTTACCTGAACTTTACTTTTACAAATATACCATACTGATCGAAGTCTGTCTCATGCTCATCTGATAAGATATGTTCAACCAAAAGGGAGAAGTGAGGAAAAAATTACATGAAATAGAAGTTTCCATAAGCTTTTATTTTTCAATTGGTTACCTAATGAAACCTCGCCAGCAACTGCCATTTCTTTGAAGTTACGACTAAAAGTCTCATTTATTTGAGCAACAAGTCTTCTTAATTTGGGAAGCCAGCTTTCCTGCATGTAAATTACAAGTTGAGCAATCATCACATGTTCTCAGTAGATAAATTGATATGTAATGCATATGGAAATCCAATATAGAAAAGCAGAGAAAAATGTTAATAAAAAAAACTTTTCATGCTAGGAAGTCACCATATAAATCAAATGAGTTTGGTAATGAGCTTGTTTTGTAATGAGTTCTATTTTCTTAGGTTTGAAACTAGTTTTATGTTTTCTAATTAATTTTTAGAGAAAACATAAACTAGTTTGGTAATGAGTTTTGTTTTCTATTTTATAAAATATGAACACATAACACAAAACACTCGTTTGGGAAAACTGTGTTCTGTGATCCATGTTCTGTTTTCTATTTTTATTTTTCTATATAATACTTATTTTTGCTTTGTAGATCCTAAATTTTAGCTTTTTTATTGACAATGATGATAGAAAAAAGTGGTATTGTGGTCTAGGCAAAAAATAGGTGTAAGAGTAGGTTTTGAAATTTAATCATGAAAGTTCTGAAACTTGAAAACATAAAAAAAGTTTTGAAATTATTTTTTTCAAGCTCCAAATTAGAATGAAAAGTGAAACTCCTTTCTAATTAAAATGAAAATTGAAAACAGAACTATTTACCAAACACAAAATTCAAAAATATGAGTTTGAACATAGAAACCAGAAAACAGAATACATTACAAAACGAGCCCTAACATTCTCACTAGATAGAAGTTTTACCAATTAATCCACCTTCATCTTATAATAATTATCAGCAAAAGAGATTTAAAATCTCAATGATCCATACAACTTAATCTTTTCCAACATGACATAATACGTCTCAAAATTGAATCCACCCAAGTACATACTATAAATTGCACCCGGATATTCCTACTTAGAGATATTCGTCAGACAGGTAAATAATCAAAAGTTATCATGGACATGTACATTACTCAATATTAGTTAGGAAGCAAATAAACCCCACTTGCCTTTAGGCTCTCTACTTCAGATTTACGTGTTCTTAACTTCAATGTCTCCTCCTCAAGTGTGTTTGCAAGTCTTTCAATCTATTAAGGAAACCAGAATGAATGAAATAAATAAAGATGCAAGTAGTACAGATGGAAATTTCGGTTAGATATTACCTCACACTGGCGGTGCTCATATTCTTCCAGTACATTGCGGTTAAGAGAGAGAATAGAATTTGCTTCAGCAGTGTACTCTTGAATGGAAGCTTCCAGTTCTTCAATTGTCGTTGGCATCTAAAGGTAAACCGTAAATGCAATAGAGATAATTTCATTGACTTGGCAGAACCTAAGCATAAGTAAGTGCAGTAACAATGGGATAAAAAAGCATGGTAAATAAAAAACAAACAAATTCCATAAAGGTTTTTATTTGAACCAATCATGGTACGTTTCTCAGGAGGGGAAAAAACAAGAAAGGGAGAGAGAGTAAATGCATTTCAATTTGTACTAAGAAATTGTTTTCCAATAGATGTTGTCTTCTGGGTTCAGGATCAATTTAATCGGCTATTTTTCAGAATTGCTCCATTGTTGCATTCACATGGCAATGGTATAACATTTGATTTTCTGGCATCTAAAGGCAACATTTTGAATTCCTATAGTCTTAAAAACAATTCATTATATTTCTTCATCCCTACAACATGCACCTTTCGAACAAAATAGCTCCAGCTACTGCGAATCAAGTTCAGCAGGAAAAACTAATGCCATGTTGACATAGTAAACTTGTCCCATAAGGACATAGTTTTTACATAGACAATCATGCCGTATTCATGTCATTTTTGTGTGTTTATTTACCCATAAAAGTTTAGATATTTTATTAGTAGGCCCAACACAATTAATAATAGTTTTGACTCAAGCATGTTTTTGTTGATTCATAATCATTTCTCGTGTCAATACTTGACACCCCTCCCCTACGCTAGCATGGATCACATGAATTTAAAACTAAAATAATGATTTTCATACTGTATCTGCAAGCCATAATATAAACAAACCTCAAGAAATTCCTTCTCAAGTTCTGGAGTGATCAGAGCAATTGATTCTGCATGCCTTTTGGCAGCTGAAAGTTGTTCTCGGCAATTCTCTACCTCCTTTTTACCTAGACAAGATGAAAAATAGACAGCAGTCAGAACCTTATAATAGATACTTTTAGTAGCATGAGAACCATAATGGAAATTATCTCTTAATAATATTCTAATCAACTCCAATAATAATAATAATAATGTTACAGTGTTACATTTGGGGCGTTGATTGAATGTCAATGCCTAAGGCATACAGGCTGCTGATATTCCTTTTGTCTTACAGAAGAATTGCCAATCGTCTCATTTCCAACCTAAACTTCAAACATTGCTCGATGTAGTACATAAAAACCCCTTCTTTTTTGTTCAGTTTAATTTCTTTCTTCTTGGTACTTAAACTTCTTTTTATTTTTAAAATTTTTCTTGATCAAAATTAATTGCAATATTGAAGTACCAAATAGAACAAAAGTTGAAGAATTAGGTAGTAAATTGAGTTTATAAAAAGAGAGTTTTTAAGTACCAATCCAAGTGAAAGTCAAAAGTTTAAGCGGTCAATGAGATAAATACCTGAGAAAAACATGTAAAAATGTTCTACTCTGTGAAACTATATTTAGCTAACACCCAGACTAACATGACCCTTTGGTATTAAGCTGGAACTTCAAACGTATCATTTAAGTTTCCAACAGTCTCATATTCCCACGTGGGAAGGACCAACTAACCAGGAACAAGTACTTAACCAACAAATCAGCAGTCCCAGGTCTCTCTAGTCATGGCTTGAAAGTCACCAGCCAATTGGACATCTAATAGTGCAGTTGCTGTTTACAACTAAAGATTATGGATAATGAAAAGCTGATCTGCCAACCATGTTTAACTCACCAATGATCTCTTAGATTTTAAACTTTTTTAAGTCTCATCAACATTGCACTAATAACATAAACGCAATATGATCCACTGTTCTCTACTAACTTCATACACAGTTTATGAACATTTCTCCAGGGTATTGTCCTAAGATAACATTCTTAATCACAACAATTTCACAGTTTACATCATCACGTGAGTGGCAAAATGCAAGGAACCAAAAATGGTAATATCAACTTTGCATAAGATAATAACACAAGGATTATGACCAAAAAGGAAAAGATAATAACACAAGGAAGCATTTATAGTATTAAAACAAAAAAAATTCTAATGCATATCAGCCAATAGCCAATAGCCAAACGCTGAACTGCAATACTCCATAGCTTGTTTAGATTGAATTGGTTCCAAGGATTACACAGGTAAGAAAACTATAAGGAAAATTGTCTTTTGTTCTCGTTAAATGTTAATTCCCAATGACAGCTCACCTGCTCAAACTTATCAGGAAGAGATTACATTAGCTAAAAAGATATGTTAATATCAGATTAAAAAAAAATCTGATGTAATACACATCATACGTATGAAAATTCTATTCACCATCATAAAAATTTAGGAGGAAAAGATCTCATCCCTCAGAAAAATAACATGAAGAATTGCATGAATGATAACTCACAATGCTCAAGATTCACCGATGCTTGAAGAGCAAATTTTTCATGCTGCTTGAGATTGACCTCCAATTCCCTTATCTAAGAAATTTTAAACCAATAAATACCATTAGAAGCTATAAACATCAAAGAAAATATTTATTAGAAAAAACTGAATATTACTTTTATTTTCTTCTGAATTTCAATTGTCTACCAGCTGTATATATAGAGTTAGGAATAAATTTAGACCACTAATCTAAGGATATATTTTGATACACTTCCTATAATTAGTTTATATAGAAAAACAAAACTAAATCTCAGAAATTAATATTGATTTATGAGAATTATCTCAAAAATTCTACACTCCCTCTCAAGTTGGGTGATAGATATTAATCATTCACAACTTATAACTTTGTTCTTCAAACATAATTCAAGGTAATGCTTTCGTGAGGACATCTGTAATTTGATGACGAGTAAATGTATATAAGAGGTCCACAACTTTGTCATCTAACTTCTCTTTAATAAAATAACAATTAATTTCTACATGTTTGGTTCAGTCATGATGAATTGGGTTTTTGAAAATTCTTATTGCAGCTTGATTGTCACAATGCATGCTGATGGTTCAGTAGTTGTGAAGTTCAGTTCTTCGAGTAGTCTTTTTAACGATATTCCTTCACAAATCCCATGGGTCATAACTCTGAATTCAGCTTCTACACTGCTTTAAGCGACTACTAATTGTTTCTTACTTCGCCAAGTCACAAGATTCCCCCAAACGAATGTGCAGTGCCCAATAATAGATTTACGATCCACTATATAACCTGTCCAATCAGCATCTACAAAGACTTCAATTTTCCTGGTGGGATTCTTACTGAAGTATAGTCATTTTCCTGGTGTCATCTTGAGATACCTAAGTATACGATAAAATGCCTCTATGTGTTCTTCAGAAGGACTATTCATAAATTGACTTACAACACTCACTGGAAAACCAATATATGGTCTAATGTGGGATAGGTAAATGAATTTTCTCATTAATCTTTGATAACGATCTTTTGATGACTCTATGAAAGTAGAGTCATTAGTACAAATTTTTACTTAATATTTACTTGTTTTATTTAATAAATAATATTTTTATGGCCAAAAATATTAAAATATAAACTTTTTAGTGAAAAGAAGTGAAAATATAATTTTTAAATTTTTTTGAGATTTTTATGAATTTTTAACGCAGGACCAATCAAGAGCTGCCACGTGGCATGCCACGTAAGTAGAAGAGTTGGTTGGGCAAGCCACGCAAGCATGAAGAACGAATCACGTCGCACCGCGTGTGAAGAGGACAAAGCGCGTGCCACGTGTCAGTACGACATTCAATCCGAGTTCGGAAATTGGTCAACCCTCTTTGCCATGTGTCACCACGCCATTGCTTCACGCATTCCACCCGTGTGCCATGCCATTCATTTCCACGAATCACGTCGCACCAAGTGTCGCTGACTTAACAAACGTTGAATCTGACCAGTCTCCCCTGCCACGCGTCGCTCCTTGATTCGTCCAATGAATTTTTGGTGCCACATGTCACTCTGTGATTGGCTAAAATTGTTGGGTTTGCTTGTTTTGATCGTAACCCTTGATCTGACGATCCAGATCGCACCTAAGTTTTATTTAAACCCCTAATCACTCCATAAACCCTAATTGGCCTCCATTAGTATAATTTTGATCAATTTTTGGAGCTAAAAAGAGAGAAAAATATAGAAAAATTCAAAAAAAGACACAATTTTGGTGAAGATTCAAGAGGAAATTAATATTACAATTAAAGATATTGATTGTATTTCTTTTTTTACTCTTTTCTTAATCAATTTTTATATCTTTTTTTATGAAAAATATGAGTTTTATGAACACAATTATGGTTAATTAATTTATTAATCTAGAGATCTTATGAAACTAATTTTTACCATGTGATGATCTAATATTTTTTCCCAATTATAATATTAATTTAATTATATTATTTAATCTAATTTTTATGCTATTAAAAATTTTGGCCAACAATTTATCTTTAGAGGCAATTAAATAAATTTGAGAGAATTATTTAATTGTCTTCTATTTAGGTACCTGAATAGTTTCATGAACGGAACTGGAAACCTATATCTGATCAAGGTCACTGATAAAGGTCTTATAACCTGGTGAGAGACTTTTATAGGAAACAAAGTTATAGATGGGGTAATTTGTACAGGATCTTACACCTTTCTGTACAACAATTGGAAAATTCAAATCATCAGAAGACAACTCAATAATAGGAGGTTCAGTGATGTTAACTTGTGAACTATCAGAATGGCCTGTACTCGGGTTGGATTCTTGAATTGGCTCAAGATATGCTTGGTTCTCCGTTCCTTCTTAAGTTCTCCTCCTCCTAGATTAGACAAAAAGATCATTGTTTGAGACAGGTGAATTTTGAGGATTTGTTGGCAGAAAAGTCGAGGATTCATTGGGATTCTCGAGAATTTAAGAAATATGATTTGAGATAGAATTTTTGGGAATCATTATTTGTTCGTATGAAGGTAATGACTGAAAGGTAATGTTATTCCAAAAATGGTATTCATGGCCTATATTCTCCTCCTAAATGACAAGTTTGGAATAGTATGGATTTTGTTCAAAAAAGGTGACATCCATTGTATTGTAGAACCTCCTTGTGATAGAAGAGAAACATTTGTATCCTTTCTAGTTTGATGAATACCCTAAGAATATGCATTTGATGGCTCTAGGATCAAGTTTACCTCTATGATGTACATGGACATAAGCAGAACATTCGAATATTTTAAAGGGAATGTTGGACACGATTTTGGTGTGTGGATATGACTCAAGCATAGTGCTGATAGGTGTTTTGAAAGTGAGGACACGCGAGGGCATCTTATTGATAAGATAGGTAACCATAAGGACAACTTCTCCTAGAAATGTCTAGGATCATGAGTTGTGAACATGAGAGATCTAGCTACCTCAAGAAAATGCCTATTCTTCCTTTCAGCCACCCTATTTTGTTGAGATGTGTCAACACAAGAACTTAGATGGACAATCCCATTACTTAACATATAATCACTAAGAATTGAAGCAAAGTATTCCTTAGCATTATCAGTTTTCAATACTTATCTTTATTTGAAATTGGATTTGTATCATGGTATTGAAATTTTTAAAGATCTAACCTACTTCAAATTTTTCTTTCATGAGAAATAACCAAGTGATTCGAATATGATCATCTACAAATGAAATGAACCAACATGTCCTTGGTATGTTTTTTATTAGAGAAGGTTCCCAAATATCAGTGTGAATTAGTGAGAAAGAATGTGATTTTTTATCTAGAAGATTAGGATATGAATTTCTAACATGTTTTGAAAATTGACATACTTCACATTGAAAATCATTTGGATTTTTATTTCTAAATAATGAAGGGAAAAGTTTTTTCAAATACAAGAAATTAGGATGACCTAGGTGATAGTGATTCAACATGATTTCACCATCATTATTGGACTTAATATTGAACAAAGCTTTATTCTGATACGAAATCCCAGACACAACTTGGAGGACTTGTCTTTCTGAAGGGCCTTCACTTTTGAGGAGATAGAGTCCCGAGCACTCTTTAACACTGCCAATCATGTTCCTTGAATCCAAGTCCTAAAATTCACATAGATTATGAACAAATTTAGCCACATAATTTTTATCACGAGTGAGTTTAGTAATTAATAAGAGATTACAATCAAGGGTTGGAACAAAAAGAACAGAATCGAGAATAAAGAAATTTGAAATTTTTGCTGAACCAATCTTTGTTACTTTGGAAACTGATCTATCGGCAATTCTGACAGTGTGTCCTTCTTTGTAAGTTTTAAGATTCATGAGAAGAGAAACATCACCTGTCATGTGGTCTGAAACACCTGAATCAACAATCCATGATCTCTTAACCTGTTTCACACTAAGAACGTTGAAGGTGTTAGCTGATTGAGCTACAATTGCAGATGATGTTGGCAAGGATTGTCCAAATATTTTCTGGAGATCAATTTATTTCTTGCTAAACAAGGAAGATTCAGATGAAGCAGTTCCATGGTTTGTAGAGGCAGTATTTCCATGGCTTTCTTGGTTAGTGTGTCGTGCGAAGGATGGCTTTCCATGAATTTTCCAACAGGTTTCCTTAGTGTAACCAGGTCAACGACAATGGTCACACCAAGGTCTTCCTCTTTGGGAACGGTTGTCTGCATTCTAAGATTGCTAGTGTCTTCGAACAACAAGTGCAGACCCTTATCCAATCACTGAAATGACAGATTGAGGACCCATCATCACCTTTTTTCGACTCTCCTCTTGGTGAACTTCGAAGAATACTTCACGAATGCTTGGTAAGAGCTTTGTTCCTAGAATTCTGCCTCACATATCATCAAAACCTTTGTTAAGCCCCATCAAAAATTTGAAAACCCATTTTTTTCAACAATCTGTTTGTACAAGATTTTGTCTACTGGACACTTCCATTCGTGAACCTCAAAAAGATCCAACTGCTACCAATACCGAGTAAGAGAGTTAAAATATTGGGTAACTATAAATTATCCCTTGACGAAGATCATGGAGGATGCTTTCGATCTCAAACAGTTTGGACATATTATCAAAACTGGAATAAGTATATCTGATGGCATACTATATTCCTTTAGCAGTATCGTAGAGAAGAAAATTCTCTCCAATCTCGTTCGTCATGGAATTTATCAACCAAGACATCACCATATTATTCTCAGATGTCCATGTTCTGCATTTTGGATCATCCTTGTTTGGGACTAATGTAATTCTAGTGAGGAAATTGTCTTTCATCTTCCCACATATAAACATCATGACGGATTGGGATCACCAAAGGTAATTATGCCCATTTAATTTGTGACTGGTGATGGGATAAATATTGTTCTCGATGGAACCTCCATTGGAATCAGTCATGGTAGGTTTTCCTGTGGCCATTGATGCTCAGTTTCCACGTGAGAGAGGCGAGAGAGAGCAAGTGAGTGTTGAACGTGGTGGTCCTCAGACTGTTGCGATGAGTGAGGGTGGCTTCGCACCAGAAAAATAAAGCAGACAAGGTCGAACAATCTAAGGGTGGTTTCGCATTGGAAAAAATTGGACAAAGTGACTGATCTACGAAGAATTGTGATATTCGTGGGAGATGAACCAGGTGGACTGGTGGTGCCTGGGTTGCGAACATAGGCAGAAGTCGTGCAAGACTGATGACTGAAGTCTTGTGAAACTAATGGCTGATGTTGAGCGAGATTGAGGGACTGGTCGACGACGAAGACAGACCTGATGGCAACGGAAGCAATGGGTTGGACGGTGGTGAATGGATTTCACTTAAATGGGAATCAACATTGATAAAGTATGGTACTTGAACCACTCAAATGGAGATTGAATTTCATAAATGCTATGATACCATGAAAAAAATATTAGAGAAAAAACTAAATATTACTTTTATTTTCTTCTGAATTTCAATTGTGTCTACATATGTATATATAGAGTTAGGAATAAATTTAGACCCCTAATCTAGGGATACATTATGATATACTTACTATAATTAGTTTATACATAAAAAAGAAACTAAATCTCAGAAATTCTACATATTTAATTAATCAGCAAGAAACATTATTTTTCTGAAGAACTCGACCAAAATATCAAGCAGCCAAATATTATATTAAGAAAATTGAAAATGCTTAATTAAACATAAGAACATCACCCAACAAACAAAGGCACAAGATTTTAACAATCTTGTCAAGGAAGCCCAAACAACTAGTCACCCACTTACATTAGAGATTGATTCAACCAGATCATAATCCAAGAGCAATTACTAATATCCAACCATGAAATACCAGCGCGTTACAAAACATTTCTTGATGCACCAAATGCAGTTGGAATAGGAACTTAGGAATGGACAAGTGATTGAGGAGCTAGTTCTGATTTGAATGGACAGCTGGACTCACAAAAGATATCGCAACAAAAAAGGCAACAGATGATGAAGTACTCTTCCAAGAAAGTATACCTCATAAGTTGAAGGTCGTTCTTTCTTTCATTAAATACTTTTTAAAAAAAATGCTTAAGAAAGTTATCAGTTAGCCTAAACCGACATTTGCCTTTACCAAATTTTCACACAAAACTGATTAAAATATCCATTCATAATCTAAGGTTGCAAAAATGTGTTGCGATGGATGACAAATATCTGTTCTTGATCATCATAAACTTAATCAGATTACCTTTGCATCAAACTCAATGGAAGCCATATGTTTCTCGGCAAAACTCTGTTTGTGAGAAACAGCCTCAATAAGCACATTCTGCCCAAAAGAAAAGTAATAAAGTTAAGAATGACGAAAGTTATTTTTAACCATATGTTTCTGATGCAAATAAAAGATCTTTTAATTAAATTAGGGGTTCATCTTTATCAAGTACTTCGAATTTATTGTATACTAATTAGGTTTTTAAGTTAACATTTATGATTTTTTTAATTAGTTGATATGTATTTAGTTGGATAGAAAGCCACATTAATCCCTTAACTTTAAGAATATGACATTTAGTCTCTTTATTTATAAAAATGATGTCAAAAAGAAACATTTAATAATTTTGAATTTATTTAAAAATAAGTAAACATTATCAGAGTTTTTCTAGTCATAAAGTGAGGGTAAAAAATTATAATACCATCACCAATTATGTTTGTAATTTTTTTGGTTTGATATGGAATAAATAACAAAAATACCCTCATTAACATCCGTTCAAATTTTTTTATCAACAAAAGTCTTTTTATGACTCCTATTTTATAAGTAAAATGACTAATAAGTTCATTTTTTATAAGTAAAAGAACTAATGATCACCTTTTTAAAATTAGAAGACTAAACAACATTTTTACTCAAAGAAAAGAGACTCTCCTGACATTTTTTCCCTATTTAGTTTGTTATGTTGGTCTTATAAATAGAACATGACATTGTACTTGAATGACAGACAAGAATGAATTGAAATTGCAATTTATTAGTTTCTTTCCCATTTATTTGTATTTTTTCCCATTTTCTGTACGTCAAATCCCTAACCTCCTTTCGTCTTATTATTTCTTCCCTTTTTTATATTCTCTCTCTTATTTTTCTCATATTCTACATCAATTGTATTATCAAAGCATGGATATTTTGCTTTTCTAAACAAAATAATCATGACATTTATCATTTAAAAAAATATAAATTATACCCAATTTTAAAGCTGATCCAAGAAACAACCTTACCTTAAGTTCCATAGCACAATTGAATCGTTGAATGTTACATTTTCCAGCTTGGTCAATCAGCTTTGCCATTGCAGTATCTAGATCATCCTCCTTCTCCATAGCTTCTAGTTTCATTTTCTTCTGATCTATGATCAGCATGGCATACGCATTGGGGTTAAATAAAGGAAGGAATCAAGTTGTCAATGAAGAATAGTTGTTAATGATTTGATTAGTCATTAGTTGTCAATAAAGAAAAGGCCTTATGATTTCTACTTACTGATACGGTTTTCCATGTCGCGTCGTTTCCTTTTCTCATGATTTACAATATTTATTATCTCCTCCTGCAAGGTACATCATCAGAATGTTTATCCTCCATGGTCAGTGCAATCGTATGTCTAAACAACCCCAACTAAAAAGATCAAATGCATATTAACTATTAAGATGTATAAACATGGGCAGGTAAACACAAGAAAACACAAGTAAAGACTTTTGAAGCTTATTTTGTTTCCAGCATACCCGTTCTTTTTGAAGATTAGCCTGTTCATCCTCCAGAAGCCTTAGCTCAGTCTGAATTGATTTAAGACTTTCCTGCAGAGCAGCAACAGATTCTTCAAGCTCCAACTTTTTGGATCTCAACCTCTCACTTTCCGCACCATCTGAACCTGAAACGTTAAAAAAATACAAAGTAAAAAGTGCTTATGGAATATTTTCTTTAGTTTCTGGACCATTTCAATCTGGAGAAGGTTCAGTATACACATACCACCTAACAAAAGTTGTGATCGCTGCACGGCTTCCACAGTTGCAGATTTATGGCCCCCATATCTAGAGGTAACCCATCGGTAGTGATTCTCTGGAGTCCAAAAGTCAAGAATTCTTAATCGAGACACCTCATCAGCCTTCTGGTCAGTTATCTTAGTACCAACATACTGAGGGATGTACGTAAAAATAAAAGTATAACATGTAAGTTGCAGATTCAAGTTAGCATCACAGTGCATAATTTCCCCTTCCCAGCTTCATAACATTCACTCTGATTCCTCATATATCCTATTAAATGGTTGATTCTAGTTTTCATAACATCAAAGCCCATGCAAAACTAATTATGAAGATCATACCGATTTATCTAAACCAAACTGGCTAATCAAAACCTCCTTCACAACAAGTGGAGCATCAAAAACCTCATCAAGTCGGGAATAAATGCCAAGTGCATGCATCTGCAGTTGACCAAAAGAAAGAAAAGGGACTAATTCAGTCTTTTTAAAAAATAATATGTAAACAGAGCCCCGGATACACATACCTCCTCAGAAACTTGAAAGGGGTAGCTTTGACAATTTCCATTTCCCTCAAAATTTATAATTGCAACATCAAATGACCTGAAGTTTTTGACTAAAAAGTCCCGATCACGAGAATCTTGAGTAATGAAAGACTACAAACAAACAAAACAATTAACCAAACAAAAGATGTTAGAATTTAACAATCAAAGGAAGACAAAATTAAAAGAATGATAAAATACAGAAAATATCATGTCTGAAAAAACCAGTATACAGAAAATGGACACATACTAGATTAATACCATCCATAAAAAAAGAGGAACAAAATTAAAAGAATGTTAAAATACAATTTAAATAGCAGCATGGTGACAAGAGGAATTAATTGATGAAAGAAATAATGGAGGGCTCTATAGTTTCTAAACATAGGCCTTAATTTTTGGATAAAAGTTGGCATGAAAAGGCTTCGGTGCTTGATTTCCAGATTCACTCGAGAAGAATTTAAAATCTAGAAACCTATTGTCCCAATTAACTAGAAAGTATAGGAGTGGCACCCAAGAAGTCCAATTGAAAATAACATTTTATGAGGTTAATTTCTTTTTGTATCTTTCACCAATTGGTTTCCACACCAACTTCTCCAAAGTTCTGCAGAAGTGCTTAAACACCAGTTATTTATCACATCACTTCAATCAGTTTATTGGGTATCCTTCTCAGTTAATGAGGTTTGAATAATTTACAAGCTCAGGAAATCCATCAGTTAGATATTAAAACCTCAAGAAGACAAGGAAGAAAATGCTAAACATGATTTGAGAAATAAAATCATATTTGGTATAAATACAATTATAGATGTTGAACTTGCCTTCCAGATATAATAAGGAACATGGCCTTCTAAGTAATCACTGTGAACGCGATCAGATACATTAACCTGAGTTTTCACTCACAAGAAAAAAAGGAAACTGTTAGCATTATAACAGTAAAATAGTAAACAAAATAGTATCTAAACATTTGCACCTCAAGCAACACAGGGCCATAAACCTCCTTATTAAATTCATGCTGATGTTCTTGCAACCAATTGTAAGCTTCATTTATCTTCTCAGCTCCAGAATTTCGTAATGCTTGCAAGAGTTTAGTTTTTTTGTTCTCCATATCCTTTAGCCTGCAAAAGATGCATTATATGAACTGGATAAAGGTCCTATCCTTCATCATGCTTGATGTTTCTTTGTGAAGCTTTGTTTCTCAGATAAGTAACAAAAGTATGAGCTAAAGACTTTGCTTTGCATCATAAAGGCATGAAAACAGCATTTTATCGTCTTTGAAACTTAACCTGTCCAGGCACTGTGTTAATGCTGCCAATTTAGGCCTCAATAGCTTTTCCATCTCTAACTTTTTATGTCTCTTTTCACGTACAGAATCTTCAAGCTCCAATATATTAGAAGCTAATCTGTCCTGATGGGAAAAATTAATTCGGCAAAGAGAATGAGGAACTAAAGAAATCAACAAACTAAATAATCCAGGTATAAATCCTATTGTATAGAAATATCTAGTGTGACGAGAGATATTTGAAGAAAATCTCACAAAATTAATGATGTTTGAAAAAAAGTATCAAAGTAAATTACTTTCACTTGAAAATTGTCCATTCTTATGTGACAACCTACCCAATCGTGTGTATTACATAAAATTGATTTTAGCATAGTCACAGATTCTGGTTGTTTGACGCAAGTTTCAAATGACCAACTAGATTAACATCATAGCAGAGCAGTTGCAGACACAAAATTACGACAAAGTTGGAAATATAACTAACCAGTTCATTCTTAGGGGCTTCAGAATGAGGCATATTTTGAAGTTCTATCTCGGCAGCAGTAAGGTCTTCTTTGGCCTTTAAAACTCTTTGTTGACGAGACTCTTCTTGCTTCTTCAAGTCCTCTATTTCTTTGTAGCATCCTTGTACTTGAATCCCCTGAAAAAATATACATGAGTTGAAGTATAATAACTTTTGATGGTGAATGGAACGAATATAAAAGTTGGGAGAATATAACATTTAAACATACCAAACGGTTTTCTGTCTCAAGAAGATCCGCACATTTTTTTATATGGGTATTAATAACAGCACCTAATTTTTTAGTTTTAATCTCTGATGCAACTTTCTCTTGCTTCTGTCTCCTGCCACCATTAAGTTGGTCAAATATTAAACATGTGAATAAGACCAGTTTCCTTATAAGAGTTAGAGTTGAAAACAAGTTGACATAGAGCACATGACCTTTGAGATTTTGCAGATAACAGATGACATTACAATTAATGAAAATATGACATGTACTGCACAGTCAGAAATTTTTCTTGTTTCCACAACAAAACAAAAGATGTAACATAAATGATACGCACGCTGGCAATATATTATATGTGACTTCATTTAATCAAGTTATCATACTCAATTGGTTCTTTAAGATCATTAAGTTTTTTTGCAGCTTCATCCAACTTCTTCTTTGCATCTCCCTCCTCCTTTTTAACTTCCATGTACTTGGCCTTCTTCATATCATACTTCAACCACGGCAATTTCTTTTTCATGGATTCAACCTACAATAGCAAGTACTGGTATCTAGATCACTTTCAAGCATAAAAGCAATATCCAATCAAACCTATAGACTAACCTTTTCTTGAAGTTCTACTCTTTGACGGACTCGCTGAACATCTCTCTCACTATCAGCATTAAGTGCCTTCTGGTGATTCAAAGTTTCTCCGATTATCTCTACAGCCTGAACAAGGCAGACAGACTGTTTAAGAAAATAAAACTTATGGAAATTTTAATCAGAAAGATGTATGAATTCGAGAAGCATACTCTTTCTATGTTTTTCAAATCTCTGCTTTTTTCAACAAGAGCCTGATGTTGGATAGGAAGCTGAGGATCTCCAACAGCCTTTTCAGTCTCTTCCAGAAGTTGTACAGGAGTTAATTTGGCAAACTCACAAACCCTGTCTTGTGGTAGAAACTTCACAGAGAGAGGGGGTCCATTTTAACAAGTAAGCCCAACATACATACTATGAATCGGACAAATTATTTCGATACTTGTTAGGAGTAAATTCAAACAAATCAGGAGAATCAAAATTAAAACATAGTTAAAGAGAATGACCCAACTAGAAAATAAAAATTCCAACTTAAGAAGTTGCATTATGGAAGGGACATAAAATTTGACTATATTACAGTAAACATCGTATATTGCAATATATGTCCCTTCTAGACCATGCAATTTTAATCAACTTAGTCTGAGACCTTTACAATATTATGCAATTTAATCTTCAATGTTTCCATGTAATAAATAAAGTTCAAAATTCAAAGATTTGGGACCTATAATGTAATTTATCCAAAAGAAAAAAAAATAATAGTTAAGATTTATTTTTCCCAATGAATGGAGACTCATTCTTTATGTTAGTATTTGCTTTCCTAAGAAAGGGATAAGGAAATAGAACTCATTTCTTAAGAAAGAAAACCACAGAATCAAATTTGAATTAACTCAATATAGCAATATCCCAACTAACTAGTGCCTATCCGTGAAATCTTAACAGAAATTAGACAAAATACAAAAGAGTAAACAAAAAATAATGATAAATAATGAGGAGATAACATTTAGCAACAAGTTTCAAACAAGTTTCACTATCCCAGCATGCTTACAGCATTGAGCAAAATCAATTACAAAATCTTGATCCATGATAAAAGCAAACCGGAAGGAGCAGACAGACCAGCATGAATAAGCTGTAAAATACATTGATGTTACTCTCCCATTTCTAGGTATAGAGACACACTCACTTGAGTCAAATTGTTGACTTGAATGTTGAACCTTTGAATGATTTCAGCCACATCCTTTTTTGGCACTATTTTCCCTGAGATCAACAGACGATTCTTAGGGAAACATATAGACTGTTTTTTGAGTTCCACAAAAGAATCACATAACATCATTAACTGTGTCAATATCATCATTTTCCTTCAGCTTACGGCATGCACCAAAATAATACTGGCAAACCATAGCATAACGTGAAAGAGCAGTCTATAAAACAAAAGGACTCTATCACTAGTATGAAGTAGGCTGAATTATGGAGGGATTAGGATGCTTTCATGAAATGATAACACTTTAGATAGCCATGCTATTTCATGTGAAATGACAGAAAAAGGTAAATAAAATAAAACAGACATTAAAATTTACCGTTGAATGACCATTCAGACTTGTTACATGAATCCATCTTACGCGTAATAGTAATATGCTCTTCTTCGGTATCCCCTCTCAAGGTAATTTTGACAAAGCCAGATAGCTCACCGCGCTTTACATATGCACCAACACTGGTAGCCCTCCCTAGCAGCTACAGAGAACACATTACCCATCTTAGACCAGAACTTTTAAATAATGCAATGAAACAAGTTACCAAACTATAACTAACCTGAGGCTCACCACCAAGACCAAGTGCTATAGCACATACAAGAGAGCTCTTGCCAGAACCATTTGGTCCAATCACAAGGTTCAGGCGAGATGCTGGTTTGCATATCACATGACTGAATGTCATAAAATTACAAAGCTCAATTTCAGTTATGTTTCCAGGCATATAACCATCTTCTCCCCTGTAACCAAAAATTTGAATATCAGCACTCATAAGAATAAATTTGTTGCAAAACATTGACCCTGAATACGAAATACAGAGACTTATCAGACAAATGTCATCACTTATTTTTCTTCTTTTTCATTCGTTTTTGGCATTAAATAGTAAAATGTAGATCTTATCATTTGATTAACTTCTTTACAAGTAAGAAATTAATGAATTTACATGCACACACAAGGAGGGAGGGAGAGGGATTTAGTTCTTAATATAATGATTGAATAGTTCATGGGTTCGTGACTATGGAGTGCCTAATTCTCGAAATAGAGTGGTTAGTGACTCCCACATCCTCCAATTTGATTTGTTTTCTTTACTATAAATCAGAAAAATATAAAACTTTTCATTAGTCTGATTAAATAAATAAAAAATAAGAAGTTGGGAAGGGAAAAATAAATAATTTAAAAAAGTGATGGCAGAGAAAAACTTAACAAAAATAAACTTTTACGTTAAGTTAGAGTTCTCTAGCACCCATCTCATTTTTTGTCAGTAATATTTTTGCTAGTGATCCAAAAAGTTTTCTCATTTGGTCATCCCATAGAACCAGAGAGCCTCAACACCATAGATAACGTAAGCAGAAAAGACATCAAAAATCAAAGTTATTTGGTGCTCGCTCAAACAAAACCGACAGAGAAAGATAGAGAAATTTAGGCAGTTGGGTGGAGAAGCATACAGACCTGGTCATCTTGAGTCGCTTGGCACGAGGTTCAGCCATAATTGGGAAGTCCTACACGGAATGTACCGACTATGCGAAACCCTAGATGATCAGCGGGGCATTGTAGGGAAGTTAGGGTTCCAGAAAAAGGGAACGAGGGAAAGTGAATAATGTGGAGAGAATATGAAATTGGCGCCAAACGAGAAAAAGGGTTGTGGGACTGAAATGGCTGTGGCAGTAGGATATGATACAAACATTGATTAATTTATTTTGCTGCTATTTAATCGTTTAAATATACGGTTGACCAATAAATTTAATTAATAATATATAATTGATTATTCATGTTTAATTATAAATATCATTTATAAATTGTTCGATTTTTAAAAATTTAAATTTTAAATTATAATAATATATTTAATATTAATTAAAATTATTTTATAATTAAAATAATTAACTACAACATCAAAATATAATAATATAAATTCAAATCATAATAAAAATACCATTATTTTAATTTAATATTATACATTTGTGAAGTCATTTTGTGAATGAACTATTCTCCTAGTATATTATTTTTGTATAGTCTCCTTTACTGTCAAAAATTCTTAGAATAAAAATTACTTAAATAATTGAAATATAATAATAATAACAATATTAATATTAATATAATTATTTACTTAATTAATAATATGATTAAACTTTTGATTTATTTAATATTATTATATTTTATTTTTTATTTTTTATTTTTTATATTTTCAAAAGTTATTTTTGTACTTCCATTCAATATGTTTACTTGCTTATTTTGATTCTTGAAAAAGGTAAGTAAATTGCATTTAAGGGTAATTAATTCAGATATTTTAATTCCTTCGTATTTCAATGGATTTATATTTTAGATTAATAAATGTGTCCTAAGTTATTATTTTTTTCCTTAAAAGTGTATAACATAATATATATATATATATAATAGTGCCTCAAATAGGTATAAAAGATAAAAGGATTGATATTCAATGACGTCCACATATATCTATAATTGGGCCCAACAATTTTTTTTTTTTTTTTTTATCTTTTGCTGGATGAAGGATGTCATAATTAACTCTATTAAATTGAAATAATATCTTCAGCTTTGAGTCTCCAACTTCTCTGGACTAAGTAAGACTAATAAAGAGGATATAATTTTTCTTTCTAGCTCATTCAGTTGTACACTAAATTTTGCATGGCCATCATAACCAGTCTATGTTCAGCACCAAACCAATCTCCAACACTTCCTGCACTCTCATTGCCAATAGTCACATCTCTCAAAACCCTTCAGCTGCATTCCTCTAAATCAGCTTGTATTCTGAATTTAATATCCAATGATGCATTGATCATTGCTGCAGCAGCTGAGGCAGTGACACTAGCCCGTGAAGCAGCGATGGCAGCAAGGGAAGCCGTGGCGGCGGAGAAAGCAGCTAGGATTGGTGAAGTAGTATGGGGTTGCAAAGAGGCTTGTAATGAGAGTAATGGGTTGTCTATAAGAAGGAAAAATAGAAGAAAGAAAAGAAGAAAACCATCGGAGCTTTTGGGCATTAATGAAGAAAAGAGGGGTATTTTTGACATTAAGAAGATATCAGCACTTAAGACTATGAAAAAAGGGTATTTAAGTTCAAGAGAAGAGGCAGAATGTTGTTATAACCTCAAGGTTTGATAACAATTTTGTAGATTTATTTTTCTTAGTTGCGGCCTAGTTTTGATTCTGATATTTGGTCCCTAAAATTTGCCGGATTCTATATTTTTCTTTCCTTTATTGTATTTTTTCTTAATATTAAGTTCACTGTATTTTTAAATTTAATAATTTATTTAAATTTAAAAATAATGTAAATTTAATAATTTGTTAAAATTTAAAAATAATGAAATAACATGTTAAACTTTAAAAACTAAGGGATGAAAAAAATAATTTTTTTAATATGTTAATTATGATTATTAAAGTTAATTTAATCAAATTTATAAATTTATACTAAATGTATTAAATTTGAAAAATATAGTGAGGTAATAAAGTTTAGAATTTGATCAAAATTTAAAGACCGATAGTATAATTTAACTTAATTTAGGGTTTGATAAGTGAAGTTTAAAGTCAATTAACTCAGAAAACACTGAAATTTTTTAGTTCTTGAATGATAAATTTAAATTTAGCAAAAATGTTAATCGATAATAATTGCAATATAGTTTTTTGGCTTTCTAAAAATGAGTAGTAAATTGAGATTTTGCTATATAAAAGGAGGGAGCAGAAGTGGAAGAAATTAGGAGGAGAATAAAAAATAGTGAAAAAGAGGGAGAAACAATATCAAAAGAATTGGTAAAGGCCACAGGGATGGGGATAAGGAGTATAGAAATGAAGTTGTGTAATACAAGAGAATCACAAGAAAGGATCTGTTTCAGCTATCGAAGATTGATTGTTTCCATTGCCTCTCATTATCAAGGAAGAGGATTAAGTCTTCAAGACCTCATTCAGGTTCTTAATAAATTACTCACTGTACTTAATATTCACAACCATATTAACTTATGCATATCATATATTTTATATATATATGTATTGAATATATATTATATACGGTGGGTATATATATAACATATATTCAAATTATGTAAAATTGATATGGTATTTTAGAGTCAACTGTTGAACTTTAAAGCACCAATTTCATCTCACCCTTTACGTATATCTCAACTGATGAGAAAGTATAAAAATTTGTGTAATATGTGTTGAGTAATTATAGATTTAATAAGCAGGAAGGTAGCATTGGCCTTCTTCGAGGTGCTGAAAAATTTGATCCAGAGAGAGGATATAAATTATCAACTTTTGTTTACTGGTGGATCAGACAAGCTATCATAAGATCCATACAGAAAGGGTCCAGATTGGTCAGATTACCGGTGAGATATTCTCTCACTCTTTTATTACTTATTTTCTTCCTTGCCTTTCTGTTTTTCCCATAGACAAATAATACATCACTTTACTATCCATTGCATTTAAAGTATTTAGTTCCGGTAGTTTTTGTTGGGATAACTTATTCCACCAGTTTTAGAAAAGTGAAATCATAAATACTAATGATCAATTTTTAGGTTTTTGAACCAATTATTTTTACTTTTACTTTTTCACACTTTATTTGAAAAAAAAAATTATCAAGAATAATCGTTACAATAATTTTCTAAAAATATATTAAAAAAATAAAAATTGACCATTTCAAGTTATTTTTTCAAAACTAATGAATTAAACTATCACAAAAAAAAATGGTTATTAAACCTAAGTGTTTTATTTAAAAATTAGTTCGTCTTCACGATCACTTATACTTTAATTTAATTGCATTTTGGTTTTATTGAAACAAGTATTTTTGTTGTGTTTTTAGTTATCACTACATTTATTAAGATGTGCTTGTTTTTGTTTTTATTTACGGGACTTAAGAGCTTTTGGTAGAAAAATATTGCTTCTCACCAAACAAAAAGTAATTTGTCAATAGTGCCATCATGTTTATAAAGAACATGTAGTACAAATAATGTGCAAGCGCTTTTTCTAAAATGACTCAAATAATTTTTAACAAAAATATAAGCAAAGAGACCCTATATCATACAAGAACTGCCTTTAGCAGTTCCCTATGTCTTGTCTCTTGTAGGCTACCTGCAACATCTATTGAGTGTTTATAAATGATGTGATTTCAGGAGAAGCAAAAACATTTATGTTCCTGGTTCATTCATTATAAATTAATACATACTATGTAAGTCTGTTTGTTCATTCATAAACTTTATGTGCTTTCTTTAGGTCTGTTTGTTTATGCTTCTAAGATTTTGTAAGAACGTTTCTAACAGTAAAAAACACTTTAAAACCGAATAGGAAAGTATTTGTCAAATGATAAAACAGCACACTTTGTGCTTGTTGAAAGAAGCGCACCGCACACATGTGTTTTTTTCAATAACCCGAAACAATTTTTAATAGAAGCACAAGCAAATAGACCTACTCTCTTTTTTTTTTTTGTTGGTTCAATTTGCACTTACATGTGGCTCTACCTGAATCCACTATCATGGTAATGTTTTCTTTGTCTGAATTGCCTTTATTGTCGGTAGCTTCATATACATGTTTTGCTTGTGTTTTGGAGTTTTGGGAGGTACGTAGGTAACTAGTGAATGTATGGTTAGTTTGTGCCGTGCAGGGAAACAAGTATGAGATGGTTTCAAAGATCAATGAAGCTAGAAATGTCTTAAGCATAAAATTGCGACGAATTCCTACCTACGATGAAATCGCTACAGCCCTTGATGTGAATGTTTCAACCATAAAGCTTATTTCTGAGAAAAGTAGACTCCCAATTTCATTTGAACAAACACTAAGTGATCATGGTCGCTTGACACTACAGGTTTCACCTTCTGCCTCGTTTTATTACTTAAAACAGTTACACACCCATGCATGCACACATATACAATGACGGGTTTTTTACTAACCAACAGTGCCTACAAGGAGTATATACCATTTCACAAGGCAATTGGCAATTAGAAGCCCGTTGTTCATGTCTCGTTTTGCAAACTAAATGCAGGATATCACAGCAGGGCCAGAGGAAACAATTCCAGAGAAGATGGTTATGAAGCAACTAAAGAAGGAAGAAGTGAAGAAACTTCTTAAGATACTGAATGATAGAGAAGCTCATGTATTAAGATTACATTTTGGGCTTAATGGAGAGGTGCCACAGTCCTTCGAAGAAATAGGAAGAGGTTTAAATCTTTCAAGAGTTATGGTTAGACAGATCAATATTACTGCACTCTCTAAATTACAGCAAACATGTATCAATGACAATCTAAAACTATATATTCTGTAGACAATGCACTTTGTCGAACATAACACAAATGTTTTAATCTATAGAACTCTGTAATACTTTTCTCTATAATATAACAAATTTATCAACAAAATAATATAAAATTGTTTGTACTTCAGATTTTAGTCAGCCATGGTCAAATCTAGAGTAGAGAGGCTACTATTGATCTCAAGAGACGACAAAAAAAAACTGTAGCCAGAGGCATAAAGAGAGTTTGTTTCTTTGCCCAGATTGAACTAACCAGCGATAAAAACGTGTTTTTTTTTCCTTTTCTACCAACACATCACCATTTTGGTTTTGCACTGAATAATTATGTAGTTAATGTTGATAGTTGAAACATTCAAAATTGTGATTTTTTTTTTGGCTATGAAATCCAAAGTGTGCATAAAAACAAGTAAATATTGTTGGTGTGTGTTGTGGTGCATGCTGCAACAGTGGCAGACACCAATGCTCAGTGGAGTAAAACATGGAGCATACAATAATAGTAGTGGAGCCATAAAACATGGATATGCAGTAATTATGGTTATTGTTTAATTTTCGTTTCTTTGTATACATATATCTCAACACTTGTATAGAATACAGAACAGAAATAATAATGGAATATACTGATAATTATCAGAGAAACACAATATTTTGACATGGTATCAGAGCAGGATATTGCTAACTAATGAACTACCTGCTGATTTCTGATGAAACTACCATTTTGTGATTTCGATTGATTGGTGATTTCTTTGATTTCGATTCACGATTTCGATTTACGGTGTGGCATTGATTGTAGCGCTGATTTTTGTTTTTTCGAGTTCGATTTAGGGTGTGGCTACTGATTGTAGCTGCAGTTTTTCGTTTTTCTGAGTTTTAATTTCTGGTTTATATTAGTCCCGAAGTTGTCTCTGGTTTCTGATTCTGAAACAGATCAGTTACAATACTTGAAAAAAAAAAAATACCACTCACCAGTGCTACGACCATCTAGTATCAAGATGGCCATTTCTGCTCAGCGTCGGTTGTAGCTGTTGGCTGACTGGAGTCTCAGCCAAAGCAGTTTTTCTCGACACTGGTTCGATCTATGTGGTCGTTCTGACTTACTCATTGAAACCGTACCGGTCTAATTGGTTGGCTCCAACACTGGTTGCCTCACAGTGTGGCCGGTTTCACCATCAGTTTCTTGTCTGGAAAAGAAACATAACACAACGATAACAGGCGTTGATTGCTCGTTGGTGTGGAATTATCGCAGTTTCTCTACGCAGCAACATATATTTTGTGGTCTATCTGCATGTGTGGAACGAGAAGGAACTGCACAGAGGTTGCGTGAAGCCACAGTAGAAGAAGCTGTCGAGGAACGCAGAGAAGAAAGCTACTGAGGAAGAAGAAGAAGCTGCGCTGAGGAAGAAGAAGAAGTTGCGCTGAGGAAGAAGAAGCTGCGCAAATTTGGGGAAAAAAAATTTTTTTAGGGTTAGCAGAAGAAGCTGCGCGAATATGAAAAAGGAAGATTAGGGTTACGAAATTTTTTCTATATATAGTGTACGAAGTGTAAAAAAAAATTTAGATTTCATGGCGGAATCTAGAGATTTAACTACCAATTTCATGTTGGAAGATTTTACGGCGAAAATGACGGAAGTTCTAACTAGAGCTCAGATCAGCTCACAACCTCCGCCAACTGAAGCGTCGACTGCTCCCATTAGTATCAAGTTGGGAGGATCCAACTATGCCTTGTGGTCCCAGGTGGTGGAGATGTATATCTCTGGCAAAGATAAACTGTGATATATTAATAGGGATTTTCCTCAACCTGTTGAAACCGACTCCTCATTTAGGAGATGGCGTACTGAAAATGCCATTGTCAAAGGATGGTTGATCAATTCGATGGACCCCTCCTTGATTGCAAACTTTATCCGATTCCCAACTGCGAAACAGGTTTGGGATTCGGTTGCTACCACTTACTATGATGGGATAGATACGTCTCAAGTGTATGATCTTCGTCGTCAAGTTACTCGTACGAAGCAAGCGGGTGGATCCATTGAAAAATACTACAATGACCTTCAAGGGTTGTGGCGGGAAATTGATTTCCGTCGTCCAAATCCAATGGAGTGTGCGATTGATATACAAAAATACAACTCCATCGTACAGGAAGATCGAGTGTATACCTTCCTCGATGGACTTGATGATAGATTGGATAAAACTCGAAGTGATGTGCTTCAGATCAAACCATTCCCCACGGTGGAACAAGCCTATGGATTCGTCCGTAGGGAAGAGGTCAGGCAGACCGTGATGATCACAGGTATAGATACGACACCCGGAGCAGTTATGGCTTTTAAAGGGGTCAAGAGACACCATAATCTAATGCCACCAAAAACAGGACCTTCCTTGGGTAGCAAGAAATCCACGAGAAATCCACCATCTCTTGACATGAAATGTGGCCATTGCGGAAACTCCAAACACACCCGTGAAAACTGCTTCAAACTACATGGGTATCCAGAATGGTGGAATGATCTTCAAGCACGGAAGAAACGCGACACCACTGGGCGAGCAGCTGTGGCTACCAATAATGCCTCACTATCCCTTACTTCTCAAGCCGAATCTTCCCAAGATCCAGGTATTTCAAGTAAAGCATTTCACATCTCTACTCGTAGTGAGAAAGATGAGTGGATTTTGGACTCTGGAGCTACAGATCACATGACATTTGACCCAAACGATCTCTCCAATACAACCCAGCCAAGACGGAGCCCTGTTGCCAATGCAAATGGGGTCACTTATCCAGTTATAGGAGCTGGAACAGTGACCTTATCTCCTTCATTATCATTATCTAATACTTTGCTTGTACCCTCTCTGTCAAACCGACTAATGTCTGTAAGTCAGGTCACTTCAGACCTTAACTGTGTAGTATTGATGTATTCTACTTTTTGCCTTCTACAGGATATTCTCACTAAGGAGATCATTGGGCGTGGTACTAGGAGAGGAGGGCTATATTATGTGGATGACCTCAGTTCAAGAAGAGCCAATCACATGCAACATACTGTTGGTAACAAGGAACGACAGATTTGACTATGTCATCGTAGATTTGGGCATCCATCATTCGGGTATTTAAAACACCTACTCCCCAGTTTATTTTCAAATATCACACATTCAGATTTCAAATGTGATACTTGTATCCTAGCAAAAAGTCATAGGGCGTCTTATCCTATGAGCATGAATAAAAGTATGACTCCTTTTGCTTTGGTACATTCTGATGTTTGGGGACCTTCTCCGGTCATTACGTCATCGGGTCATCGTTGGTTTGTTATTTTTGTTGATGATTGTACACGAATGACATGGCTTTACCTTCTCAAACATAAAGATGAAGTATTTGCTACATTTCGCCTGTTTCACACCATGGTTCAGACACAATTTTCTGAAAAAATTAAGATACTTAGGTCTGATAATGGAGGGGAGTATGTTAATCAACAATTCCGGACATACTTGGACAACTATGGTATTCTCCATGAAACCTCATGTTCACAAACCCCACAACAGAATGGTACTGCGGAGAGGAAGAATCGGCATATTTTAGAAACGGCTCGGGCCTTACTAATCGGTGCACATATGCCTAATAAACACTGGAGTGATCTTTGTTACATTCTGTGTATATCTCTTGAATCGAATGCCCACAAAAACCTTACAAGTTCAGACCCCATTAAAGTTGTTATCTAATCATCTTCCCTTGCCTACTATTTTGATGCTTCCGCCCCGAATTTTTGGATGTGTTGCTTTTGTCCACCTCCATAAAAATCAACGAACTAAGTTGGATCCATGTGCTGTCCGATGTGTATTCTTGGGGTATGGTGTACAAAAAAAGGGTACCGATGTTATGATCCAATTACTAAAAGAATCTATACTACCATGGATGTCACTTTCCTTGAATCGTAATGTTTTTTCCCATCACCTATCCAATTACACTCTTCGGGAGGAGAGTTATGGTGAAGAAACGAAATTGGCTTGATGTTGAAATATTAGACACGAGTCCAACATACTCGGATCGTGCCAATAATATTGAGGAGCCGATTCTAGACCCAGAGCTTGAACTTCCAAGAATTGGTGAAGTAGTAATTGAATCTCCCGTAAGATGAAGTCGTTGATGTACCCCTCCATTCTCTAGTACCCAATGATCATCCTGCTGAGAACACTCCTGAGGTAAGCTATCCTATCACATCTTTACAAACTAATGCTATAGATACATCTGTTGGTTATGTTTTACCTTTCAGACACAATCGAGGTAAACCTCCAAATCGATACTCCCCAGAAAGAGAAGAACGACAACCCAAGTATCCAATAGCAAATTATGTATCTACTCAAAGGTTATCAGAACCTATCAGGGCATTTGCACAAACACTCTCCTCGTGTCAAATTCCGAGTAGCATTGAAGAAGCCTTATCTGATCCAAAATGGGCTCAAGCTATAAAAGAGGAATTTGAGGCATTGCAGAAGAATAACACATGGGTATTAAGCGAGTTGCCTCAAGGGAGGAAGATGGTAGGATGCAAGTGGATTTTCTCCATTAAGTATAAAGCAGATGGGTTAGTTGATCGATACAAGGCGAGGCTTGTAGCAAAAGGATATACACAGAAACATGGGATAGATTATCAAGAAACCTTTTCACCTGTGGCTAAACTAAAAACTGTGAGAGTTTTGTTATCTCTTGCAGCAAATTTAGATTGGCCATTGCACCAACTTGACGTGAAGAATGCCTTCCTTCATGGTGACCTTGAAGAAGAGATTTACATGGATATCCCACCAGGATATACTGTTACATCAGGAAAAGAAACTGCATGTAGATTACAACGAGCATTGTATGGACTAAAACAATCACCTCGAGCGTGGTTTGGTAGGTTGAGTTCAGCAATGAAGAAATATAGGTTCCAACAAAACAACTCTGATCATACTTTTTTCCTAAAACATCGATTAGGGAAGATAACAGCCCTTATAGTCTATGTAGACGACATGATCATTACAGGGGATGATAAAGAAGAAATCTCTAAGCTTCAAGAACAACTGTCAAATGAGTTTGAAATGAAGAACTTGGGAGGGCTCAAATACTTCTTAGGTATTGAGGTAACAAGATCAAAACAAGGCATATGTCTTTCCCAAAGGAAATATACTCTGGACCTACTAGCAGAGGCAGGACTACTAGATTGTAAACCTGTCGATATTCCAATGGTTCAAAATCATAAACTCGGAGAATATGTGGACCAAGTACCAGCAGATAAACAGAGATATCAACGGTTAGTAGGTAAACTCATATATTTATCTCATACTCGACCGATATTGCTTATCTTTGTGAGTGTCGTGAGTCGGTTCATTACCTGCCCAGTGAAGACCATATGGATGCGGTCATGCGAATACTTCGTTACTTAAAATCTTCCCCTGGGAAAGGACTTATGTTTTCAAAGAATGGTCAATTGGAAGTCCTTGGATATACAGATTCAGACTGGGCAGGGAATATGAAGGATAGGAAATCTACTGCTGGGTACTTTACTTTCGTGGGGGGCAATCTTGTTACATGGAGGAGCAAGAAGCAAAATGTAGTTGCCTTATCTAGTGCTGAAGCTGAAGCTGAATTTCGAGGAATGATCAAGGAAATATGTGAGCTCCTTTGGTTAAAAAAACTTCTAACTGAGATTGGTGTTGCTCCTAACTCTGAAATGAACTTATTTTGTGATAACAAAGCAGTCATTGCCATCTCTCACAATCCAGTTCAACATGATCGCACGAAGCACGTTGAAGTGGATCGGAACTTCATCAAACAGAATCTTGAAGAAAAGATTATTAAGCTTCCATTTCTTAAATCAGAAGATCAATTGGCTGATATACTCACAAAATCTGTGTATGCAAGGAACTTCTACAACTCACTTAACAAGTTGGGCATAAGAGACATATATGCACCAACTCGGCGAGGAGTGTTGGTGTGTGTTGTGGTGCGTCTTTCCGCAGTGGCAGACACCAATGCTCAGTGGAGTAAAACATGGAGCATACAATAATAGTAGTGGAGTCATAAAACATGGATATGCAAGAATTATGGTTATTGTTTAATTTTCGTTTCTTTGTATACATATATCTCAATACTTGTATAGAATACAGAACAGAAATAATAATGGAATATACTGATAATTATCAGAGAAACACAATATTTTGACAAATATGACTTAGGTCAAAGGTAGAAGAGTTAATTTTTGAGATTTTGATTGATCATATGGATTTATTTAGAAGCTATTCGGGTCAACTTAGAGGGCACTATGTGGATCCCAGAAAAGAGTAAACTTTGTTTTTTTGTCTCCATCATATTGGGGTGGTTGCAAATGTAAAACTTCCATGTATTATTGTGTATTGCACGAATGCCCTTGTGATTAATTCCGTTAACAGAGTTTAATTAAATCACACATGTATCATCAATTTTGTTAAGAAATTTTAAATAAATCAAACATGCACTAACAAATTATATTTATTATATATATTTATGGATTTCAAGAACTCATTTCCTTAGATATTTTGTTGAACCCATTATATATGATTAAATCTTCACAATCCTGATTATTTCTACATGATTGGATGATTTATTTATTTATTTTAATACTTAATGCTTTCGGTTAATTGATCGATAATTAATGCTATGAGGTTTCTTAGTCTAGCTTGGACGAGTAGATTAGCATAAAAATGTTACTAATTAATTTATGTATTCTCATGGATGCTCTAAATGAGACACATGAATATGATAGATGGATGTAGTTGATCATTCATGCTTGCATGAAATTAAGAAAAACAAAAGAGATGTGCATATATGGGGATACAATAACTCTAGACGTTCTTATCTCTTGAATTTTCTAAGTGGTGTTAATATGATGGATCACTTACAAATATTTTTATCTTGTTCGTTTTCCTTTATTTTCCTATCATTTTTCATTAGTCTAGATAGTGATAATTTGACAGAATTTCAGTACTTGATTACTTGATAGTCAATGCCACGAAGATTTTCACAATTGCTTACATGGAAAATTATATATTTACTTCCTGGTGTAGAAATATTACAGTTATTCTTAAGAATTTCCAACAGCTTAATCTGTCTTGTGCAGATTATGAAGGATGTACAGAGAAGCAGATGATAAGAAAATACAGACAGAGTAACTTAGCAAATCTAATCCAGTGGTTATGGTCACCATCTTGCTTCTCTCAAACATTTTCACCAGAAGAATCATGACAATAACATGTCCTACCTTTGTCTTCAATTCATCCAGAGAGCTAATTTTCATCCATTTTGGCCTCTCCTACAATCCATGGTATTCAACTAATTTTAGTAAATATATAATATTGGGAGAAGAGAGAGAGAGAGAGAAAAATAACGAGGGTTTTGTTCATGGAAAACAAGGTTGAAAACTCCCATCTATATCAGGAGTTGTCTATTTATCGGGAAATAGTTCATGATACAGAAGAACACATAATTTTAATAATTTTGGGATATGCTACATCGACTTTTGATTTTTCTTGACATGATATACCCTGGCAAAGACATTATCACTTCAAATTGATGGAAATTTAAAAAAAAAAAAAAATTGAAGAAAATTAGTGTCTGATTTCCAGGAAAAAATTTACAATAACTTGAGTTCTAGAAGAGTACATGTAATGTAGACTGTGAGGCAATGCAACAATTAGCTACTATCAGTTTCTATCAGTTGAATGTAGATGTTATGAGCTAGGAATGCAAGATATATAGAAATTTGGAGAAAGCACTCAAAATCCACTTTGCCAATGCTCATTTATTTCGGTTTATCTTAAATTTGAGTGAATTGAAGGATGTGATGGACAGAACACAGAAGAACAATTGGTTTCAACTAAATGGCAGGCAAGTTCCAGGGAAGTTTGACAATGTTAGTCAGGTTTGATCCTACATAGTTGCAAAGTGGAATAGGTGTTTAGGGCACTCCTAAGTTCAAACGAGGCTCGTGTAGGTTGATGTCTTGGTTGGGTTTGTGGTATTCCAACAAAGTGACATTTCTAGTTTTCTTCATGTAATGCATACAAAGAAGAACATAACATTATACGTGGCAATGCAAATAACAATTAACTAATTAAGTACTTGGCGGGGTGGGTATCTAGACAGAATCTATATATATGAGTAGGAGTAGGAGGAGGAGGAGGATACCTTCAACGCAAACATTCCAAACAAAGAAGAATTCTTAACCGCATGATCAACATCCCCATGAGACACATTACTGATAAATAATCCATACAAACCCATGCCAAATACAAACATGACCGTCCCAGCTAGATAAATATCTGCATCACAAAGATAATTTGGCATCACCTATTCACTTTGTCCGCAAAAGAAGCCACAATGAGGGAAAAAATATCAAATGAGAGTAATATAGGATGAGCATCTAAAAGAAGCGAAAGTGGTAGAAAATAAGCTGAAGAAAGAATTGGTCTTATCTACTTGAGTCAAAACACGTCAATCCTCTTTGCGAATTAAACTCAAGAAAACAGTTCTAGCAACATGCATGAAACAATTATGCAGGAGAGAATTTTGAAAATTACTTACCAATAGCTTCAACTAGACGTAGAACCATCTGTCCACTGTGAACCCCTTTGACACAGCTAGTCCAGTAAATTTTATATGCATCAAAGACGTGAACACAACCCTGCAAAGATTGAACGTTGCCTGAATATGAATGTAGGCTTATACTCATATAAATAAGTTCAATCACTTTCAGTTTCATCATTGAATTGGCTGCACCCTCTTAGGATAGGTTGCTTTTGATTGTTGAGCATTTTATAAAGGTTATATTTATTAAATTAATGAGAGAAATAATACACGATCCATACTATAATCGAATAACAGTACCAAAAACTTGATTCGCAAAACTTTTAATCTGTATAGCTGTGAAAGGTACTACCTGAGTTGAGGTTTAGAAATGTATAGTCTCTACATCATAATATAGTATTGTCCATTTATATATTTTATAAAGGTTATATTTATTAAATTAACGAGAGAAACAATACATGATCCATTCTATAATCGAATAACAGTACCAAAAATTTGATTCGTGAAACTTGTAATTTATATATTTGAAAAAGGTACGACCTAAGTTGAGGTTTAGACATGTATAATTTCTACATCCTCTTATAATATTGTCCAATTGTATATTTGAAAATAGAATTGCAGAGTCAGTCTTACATTGAGAAAACATAACACAGAACCCATTAATGAACCTCCAACAGCCAGCAGTGCCAAAAATCGAAAATCAAAAATAATCTGGAAAAAAAACAGCAAACAAGTGAGAAATTAAAACCTTAGAAGTTAGAACACATCATATAACAATTATAATAAATGTAAAATGCAAAAAATCTTATTATAAACCCCAACATCAATTAAAAGTGGTATGAAAATAATTTGGGATTCTGGCACTGCAACTGTAAGTGGCTAAAATACAATTCTGAAACATTTAATTTACAAACTTTAAAAAATTAGGGAACCTCATAAAATAAAATAGATTGTTTGATAACAATATTTCCAATCCTTTTTTTTTTCTCAGTACAAAAATAATTCTATTAATCGATATATTTACGATCTAGTTTGAATTGATATTATTTTAAATTATATTTCGATTACTATTCATATTATTGTTTACAATTTTAATTTTTACCCAATCTTACACCTTCACACAAGATGCATATACCCATGTAAAAATTCCGCACACGTTTGTTACCATTACAAGTATGAGTAAATTTTTCCCATGGATATGTAATCCATGTAAAAACTATACACACCAATGTAAAATGTGTATTTTTTCCATTTCTACAATTATGTGAAAAGTTTACCCACCCAACTCTACATTTTGAAACTCACTTAACTCAAACATCTTTGTGAAATTTCCCCACTCGAGCCTATTTTGGATGATTTCCGCAAAAAAAAACATAAAACTATTATTTAAAATAGTTACTACGCCAAACCCTTAACCACGAAATTTAACACACCGCAATTATGTAATGGACAAGAAGGCAAACAACTTTGGTTCCTTTAATCTAAGTAACATACATACCCTTTCAATAGAGGATTCGGTGGATCGGCCGATCGAAGCAATCAGATTGCCATTTGGGTTGGCGTGGGCATAGTCGAAGTTCGATTCTGGGTGTCTAGAGGAGGAATTAACGATGTGATTTGATGAAGTAGAAGTAGAGGTGACAATGGTGTCACTGGCTTTTATTGATTTTGATGATTCAGGGGATGCTGGAGGGCTTATTGAAGCGAAGATCGAGCTTGAGGAACGATTGCAGTTGTTTTTCAAAGGGAATAGATGGCGGATCGGTAAAGATACAGAAATTGGTGCTGTAATGATTGAAGTGAAGAGAGCCATGGTAGAAAGAGAAAGACTGCGAGAGGAGTTAGAGAGAAAGAATTATTCTTCAGGATGCCTTGTTTGGTTACCGTTGTTGGATGGCGGCTAACAACGGTAATTTGTGAAGGGAAGAAGTAAAGAACAAAATAGATATTTTCATCCAATGAACTTTTTTTGTTTTCACCGTGGGCATGTAATTTATTTAACAAAAAATTCTCTTTTACATTTAAATCCAACGGTAAATGATTTATTTCTTATTCCAAGATTTTAATTATTTTCCGATCAATTTCGTAACTTTCAGCGATTCAATTAGAGATTGTGAATTTTTTGCATAAAGTAAGGAAAAAAATTGATATCACAATAATTTTATAACTTATATCATTTAAATTTAAGATTAATCTCATGTTTGATCGGACGGAATGGAATCAGATTATTAAAAGAGAAGGAATCATAATTCTTTCTTCCCACCTTGGTAATCATAATTTCATTATCATCTAAATTTTTTTTTTCAATTTTACCCTCACCTAAAATATAACCTTAACCTTAAACTCAAATCCCAAATTCTCAAACTCAAAATTCCAAAACCCAAAACCTTAAACCCTAAATCCCTAAACCCTAAACCCCAAATCCCAAAACCCTAAACCCCAAATTCCAAATCCTAAAACCCTAAACCCTAAACCCCAAATTCCAAATCCTAAAACCCTAAACCTTAAACCCTAAACCCTAGATCTCTAAACCCTAAATCTTAAAACATAAATCATAAAACCCAAAACCTAAAACATAAATCCCAAAACCCTAAACCCTAAATCCCAAATCCTAAAACCCTAAACCCCAAATCCAAATTTCTAAAACCCTAAACCATTTTTAGAAAAATAATAATTTTAACCCTAAACCTTAATCTACAAATATAACCCCAAATCCTAAATCCCACATCCCAAACCTCAAAACCCTAAACCCTATTTAGAAAAATAATAATTTTAATAATATATTTCTTTTTAATTAAGTAATAATTATTTAGAAAAATAATGATTTCAATATCAATTAAAATACTTCATTAACATATAATTAAATACACAAATTATCAAATTAATAAAAATAAAACTTAAAATAATAAAAACAAATTTTAAGGATACATAATTTTGAATTAATGTCTTTATAAGTTTTGTGATTCTTAAAATATACATTTTATTTATATATATTTTAAAATAATAATTCATCAAAATGTACAATTTAATAATCTATCTTTTAGGTGGCGTTTGGTTCGTGGAATGGAATCGAAATCGAAATCGGAATCGGAATGGAATGAAACGGAATGAAAAGGAAACAATTTTGTTTGGTTTGACCACTGGAATCAAGCTCGGAATCCGGATTACAGTGTTTGGTTTGCCACTAGAATGGAATGAAAAAAGTTGTAAATGATCTTAATATCCCTACATGCTGTAAAGTTCAAATAATGTCATTTAATTATTATTTTTTCGTCAAATAAATACATTATTGAAATCATTATTTTTCTAAATAATTATTACTTAATTAAAAAGAAATATATTATTAAAGTTATTATTTTTCTAAATAGGGTTTAGGGTTTTGAGGTTTGGGATGTGGGATTTAGGGTTTAGGGATTTAGGATTTGGGGTTATATTTGTAGGTTAAGGTTTAGGGTTAAAATTATTATTTTTCTAAAAATGGTTTAGGGTTTTAAAATTTTGGATTTAGGGTTTAGGGTTTTAGGATTTGGAATTTAGGGTTTAGGGTTTTGGGATTTATGTTTTAGGGTTTTGGGTTTTGGGATTTATGTTTTAAGGTTTAGGGTTTAGGGTTTAGGGTTTAGGGTTTAAGGGTTTAAGGTTTAGAATTTAGGGTTTTAGGATTTGGAATTTGGGGTTTAGGGTTTAGGGTTTTGGGATTTATGTTTTAGGGTTTTGGGTTTTGGGATTTATGTTTTAAGGTTTAGGGTTTAGGAATTTTAGGTTTAGGATTTGGGATTTATGTTTTAAGGTTTAGGGTTTAGAAATTTTGGGTTTAGGGATTTGGGGTTTAGGGTTTTAGGGTTTAGGGATTTAGGGATTTGGGGTTTAGGGTTTAGGGATTTGGGGTTTAAGGTTTTAGGATTTGGAATTTGGGGTTTAAGGTTTAGGGTTTTGGGATTTATGTTTCGTGGTTTTGTGTTTTGGGATTTATGTTTTAAGGTTTAGGGTTTTAGGGTTTTGGGTTTAGGGATTTGGGGTTTAGGGTTTAGGGATTTAGGGTTTAGGGATTTAGAGTTTAGGGTTTTAGGATTTGGATTTAGGGTTTAGGGTTTTGAAATTTTGGGTTTAGGATTTTAGGATTTGGATTTAGGGTTTAGGGTTTTGGAATTTTGGGTTTAGGGTTTAGGGTTTTGGAATTTTGGGTTTAAGAATTTAGGATTTGAGTTTAAGGTTATATTTTAAGTGAGGGTAAAATTGGGAAAAAAAGTTTAGATGAGAATGGAATTATGATTACCAAGGAGGAGAGAAGAAATTATGATTCTTTTTCTTTTAATAATCTGATTCCATTCTGCCCTTCACTCCATCCAACCAAACACACAAAATGGAAGAAATCAATTCTGATTCAATTTCATTCCCTCCAACCAAACATGAGTTTAAGGTATACATTTAAGTTTCTCTAATTCTTTAAAAAATTTAATCAAATCTAAATAGTGTTTTTTTTAAAAGATAAATTTTAAATTTTAAAAAATAAAACCCAAAATAATAAAGAACACCAGAGAATAACAAATCTAAGTTGTTTCATGTTATAAATTAAGATAAAAATTTAACCATAATTAGATAATAATAAACATAATATATATTAAACGTTAATAATAAACTTAAAACCTAAATCAACCTAACATAATTTAAAAACAAAACCAACCTATTTAAATTTATTAAACAAAACATTGCTTTTGTTAAGTTAATTGGATGTGTATGTTTTATTAACAAGCTGTACGGAAGGACATTGTTGCTTATTAGTAATGACCATGTTTACATTATTTTTCTAAAGAAATATAGATGTGGAAATTGAAGTTTTATTGTAATGTACATCAGTACATGCCTACATGATTTTTTTCTGAATTGACGTAAAAGTTTACATTGATTTTCAAAAGTAATGTACCAACGTACAATACTTACGGTAGTTAGCATCAATCATGACTAGTTACTGCATTTTCAGGACTATAACTATAATCACCCAAAATAGTCTCAAATTCAGACTATTTTACAATGTAGTCTAAGCTGTTATAATTTTGCAATTCATATTTGATAGAGTTTTGAAACGCTAGTGTGATGCGTGAAAAAGAAAAAAAATGAATATACATAATAAAGGGAGAAAAAACCATAAACAGTGCACTAAAACATATTATGAAATATGGATAACTCAAACTAAATTATGAAACCCGATATAACTCAAATCTATTGTGAGTTTGTCAAAATATCATGTCAATCATAATTGTTAAAAACATGAAGCCAACTATTTTGAGCAGTACTAGTATGAATTATCTGTAGACGTCCAAAAAGAACCACAGATTAGCACACACTGTTCTCATTATCTTTTTTCATGGCAACAATACTTCAGAGCAACAATAGGTCCCGACATGCATTACTGATTGATGGATAAAAGTCTGGAATGTCAATCGGGGGTTATCTTCCTCGACCACGAGTGTAATGTTGTCTACTTCCATGGCTCTGCTACTCCGAAGACTTGCTGAATATTTAATAGACCTGCTCACTTTATACTGAATCTTTTAAAGGTACCGAATGCTTTCACAATTCATTCAAAGTACTAATCGTATACTTGTACCGTACCTCCATCTTTCTACTCAATCTAGCCCATCCATAACTTCAATACTCTATCCTTACCACCAGAAGCTACCTTCTCTCCATCTGGACTCCAATCAACAGCATACACCTATCCCAACAAGAATTTATAACCAAAATTTCATTAGAGAAGATAAACAAGGCTAATATTTTAGTTACTTAATTTAAAAAGGAAAAAATACCTCATCTGCATGGCCAGGAAGATCTTGTTTCAATTTCTTTGTCCTAATATCCCAAACCTAGATGATTAAAGCACACTTCAATTAAGTCCGGAATACGTTACGAGATAGTTAATAGTGAAAATAAAACACACATGATGGACTCTAGTTCCAGCACAAAACAAGTAGGACATCTAAATTTAGATGTCTCAGACACACATTTATCGGGAGCCACTAAATAGTCCTCAATCATATGCATATATGGATACATTCATCACAGAGCTGATCTCATGTTCTAAATAAGGCAAAACAGCTTGCACTCTTTTGATGGCTGAAGAAGGCCATACTCTAATCAAATTGAGAAGAGACTCACTTGTCTTACATCCATAGCAATTATGCATGTGCTATTACTAAAATGTGGAGCAAAAAAATTTGAGACAACCAATTTCATCATTGATATTAATTATTCCATTTAACCCATGTTTTATATCATCAGTGTCAAAAAAAAAATCTTAAATCATGCGGTTCAATCAGAAATTCTAACAGCTTGAAACAGGGTAGCTTGCGGAAACACCCCCTAGGAAAAAAAGGAGAGAGAGAAAACAAAAATTACCTTGAGCGTTGAGTCTTTGCTGCCACTTAAAAGAAGCCTACTGTCGGCCGACCAGCTATAAGGCAACATGCAATGTAAGTTCAATCACATAATTGAATCGACAAGCAGGGACAGAATTAATACTAACCTGATCTGGTAAACTGGGCCAACATGACCCCTAAAAGAAGCCACAAAATTTCCTGTACTGCCATTCCACAACTTGACAGATTTATCAAATGAGGCACTTGCCACCCATTGTCCATCAGGGGAAAAATAAACATGGTTTACAAGCTGTTAGAAAGAATTAAGTTAGTACTTGATTATAATTTGAATAATTACAATAGAAAAATCTGCTTATTGAAGGTGAATTTCAATCTTAATTTCAGAATCAGGAATAACAGGATGTCAATTACTGTTCTAGGATGCACCTAATCTAAAATAAACCAGCAGCCAAAATAGAAGCAGATGTGACATACGTTCTACTACCAGAGGTTACATCAAGTTACCAAATCTTGGTTTAAATCCTACAGATATGGAAGCCTTGCTCTGATAAGACAAAAGCTGGCAACAAAAGATAAGCTAGAGATGATGAATTATTAGATCTTCATCTTAAGTATAAGATGAAAATAGTCAAAAGTAACCTGGACCAAAAACAACTCTCCGAAGTAGGAAGATCTCCAAAAAAGAAGGGTAAATAATACATTGAAGATTTTCACACTCAGTATTTTCCAGTTAAGAGGAACAAAAATTTTGGGATTCCCAATTGACAAGATTCTTCAAGGCTAACGCACCAATCAATTGGTAGCAAGAAATAAGGAAAAAAAGAACATTAGATATACCAGGATTTTTTTTATTGGGATTTTACATCAAGTTAAAAGCACAAATTTACAGAAAAAAAAAGGAAACATAAGTGAGATTGAAGTCTTAAACATAATAAGCAAGAACTTGGATTGCTATACAGAGTAAAAATAAATGGCTTATACCTGTTGATGGCCTGTCATGCGAGCTTTGTGCTGTTTGCTTACAAAAGGTTCCCATAAGAACATTGTAAAATCATCTGATCCAGAAACCAACCTTTCAGGAGCATTGGATTTCATTTTGTTGTACCGTTCCAAAGCGACCTATATGTGAAAACAAAAGGAAAAAAAATCCATTGAGAAACTAAACATTCCATATAAAAGCCTATTTACAATTGGCAACATGATAAGAAAATAAGGAATACAAAGGAAATTGTACATTACAAAATGGAGTGGGGACAGAATATATGGATAAAAAAATTATCAATAAACAGTGGAAACCTATCTTGATTCTTTATCAAAAAAAGGCTTCACTATTTAATTACTCCACCAATTTTATCCCCCATCACATTAAGTCCACCAACATTTAAATGACATGATTTAGTAAAGTTTTAAAACTTCGCATATAAATCCCTATTCGGAAACTAACAAAGAATATTGTAAAGAATCAACAATTAAAGAGCTCTAATGGGTTCAATTAACACACTTATGATACTCACATGAATAATTAGTTGTTAATTAGCTTAGATGACAAACGAAAAAATTACATATTTTAAGCTGATTGTCAAATTGAATGTAAGTTTAAAAACTAAATAATATGATATAGAAGTTTGAGGACCAAGTGTGAAGAAGCTAAGGTTTAGAAACCAATGAAGAAATTAAGCCTAAAAATAGTACATAAAAAAACTTCCAACAATCTAAACTACGACCAAGAGTGAAAATTGTACCTGCTTCATTTCTTCAGGGGACGAAAATTGTTTACTAGAGTGATCAAAAGCACCAGTACGAAGAACATATTCAGTGCTCAATGCAAGGGAGTTTACCCAATGTCCATGGCCCTTCAATAAGATGATATGAAATAAGTGAAGACCATGAAAACCCGACGAGCAGAAGGAATAAATAAATAACATCAGGAATTGTTAGAAATCAACGAAAGAAACTGCTATGCCTAACAGTTTTTGTAACATACCAGACATTCTTTGTACTTTCAACAACCTGATAATACTACTAAAATGAAAACACAACAAAACTTGTGAAATGCATCTGATACTGCAGAATTGAGCCATTGAGTAACACTAATTACACTCTAATCATGCTAATACTTTAATAAGGTTTTTTGTTGCATTGGAGAAAGCCACGGCTCTAAGAATATATAGTTACCTTTAATTCACGAATCAACTTCCCCTGCGTAGTTTCCCAGACCTTGATAGTACAGTCCTGTGAGCTGCAACAGTTGACTTGGAGTTATTGGCAATAAACCAGAAGAAAAACAGAGCTTGAAGATGACTCGACTTTCAAAAGGAAGATAACTTGTAAAACTCGATTGTTGGCCATGCACAAACAAGAATTGATATATAAAGCATTTAGGGGAAAAAATATACCCAGTGTAAATAACTCCATCTCCACCCCATTTGACACAAGTCACCGCAAGTGTATGACCACTAAGACAGATAACAGATTTCCTCAAGGCAACGTCCCATATGCGTGCATCACCATCTTTGCTAGCACTTACAAAACGTCGACATGGAGCATTCAGATGGACTGGTTCCCACGAGATACCAGTAATCCATTTTTTGTGGCCCTAGGAAATGCATTTCACCATACAGGTATCATCATGAACAGGAAATAAATTCTAGACTAATGGGAAAATAAAAACTAGGGAAACACAGAACCATAGCTAATATTAATTGATTTAATTACTCACTTCAGTCAATGGTACAATTCAAAAGTGCAGCTCAAGAACTAATTTTAGCAATTGGATAAAGTATTGACATACAAGAAGTGGATTGCATGATGGTTTCCCAGTCTGTGGATCCCAACACTGAAGTTCTCCTGTCTTACTCCCACTCACAAGATGTTTACCGTCTGGTGACCATGCAATGCAAAGAACCCAATTCTTGTGTCCTGAAAAAAGTATGGTTCATGGTCAATATAACTGATGGAAAGGCAAGGACGGACATGAAAATGACCATTAATATCAGATCAGGGTAAAAACTATAGGTCCCTATTATGAAAAAATAAGTCGTATAGAATTTGCACAACTTATCCTCACTTACAATGCAAGCGCAGAGATGAAAAAATTTGCAGTTGAATGAAGAATTTATATAGTGTAAACATTACTGCATTTAATCTCATATCTGAGAAAGCTTTACAATAAAGTACACTCTTCTAGCAGCCTGAACAGTTATCCAAAACTTATATGCAATTGTATAAAAATAGAAAAAAATACCTAGAAGTCCACTAGGTTAGATAAATTAGACACTTAAATCCACTAGCTTTTAGATAGTATACTAGAAGTCCACTAAGTTTGAAAATTAGAATACCAAAAATCCATGAATATCTGATGTCCCATCCCATTTTTTTAACTTAACAAACCTCTGATGTCCATTAGGCTTGAAAAATGAGACACTATAGGTCCATTAGGACTTCTAATGTCCTACTTTGCAAGCTTAGTGGGACCTTTAGGGTACTACCTGTAAACTAATGGACTAAAGGGTACAACTTGTCAAAGTTAGTGGACCATTTCAACATCGCCCCCTAAATAAAAAGGTTATGTCATCCATGGTTTAAAATTGTTATTTTCAAGATCGCTTTAGTAAGGCTCATCTCCAACAAGTTAAAGCTTAGCCTCATATGTTTTTTTCAGGCTTACCTTTTTTGCTCAATGCTTGCACAATTAGTTGATGAGCAAACAAACAAAAGAGAGAGAGAGAACACAATGAGGCTCTTGAGACTATATGCCTCAATTATTCACTATTTTTTAGGTTTTATTTCTCATGGTTAGATTTAAGATCCTTGATAGCAACCTACATTAGAGGTTTTCAGAGAACAAAATCAAGTGCTTGACCTTATGTATAACAATCATACCCTGTGCATATTATGAGGGGGAAAAGTAGGTATGTCTTATGCCATTGCTCATATTTCCAAGTCAATGTTAAATTATGACTCCTATTATAATTTTGTTATTAATGAATATTATATTAGTAGTGTTTTCTTATTCAGTCTTGATAAAATTTTGTTAGCATACAAGAGAAAACTATCTCAAGACTCTTTAAAATGAGGCTTATGCCTCATACCACCTTGAGGCACGCCTCACCTCTAAGGCATAAAACCACCTTTTAAAACCTTGTTGTCGTCACATGTGATATTTAATTTTCTTATCCATTGTCATCGAAGTTTAGTGTATAATTGTCAAAGTTAATCTCTAAGAATGGAAACAGAACCCAAGTCCATTGAGTCCCAGATTTCAAACCTGTACATGTAAACATGGGTGTCTGAGTATTAAGATCCCATAGTCGAACTGTGGTGTCGCCCGAACCACTAGCTAAATGACGACCATCAGGGCTAAAGGCAACAGAAAGTACCGCTTCTGCATGACCTGCAGTCACAAAGCAAACAATTAAAAATATGCTTGAAAGAATGAAAGATATTGACATATTGTTTCAGTTGCCAAACCAGAAGATATGACCACATACCATCTTGTGTAGAGAGAGAGAGAGAAGGAAGGAGGGAGGGAGGGAGGGAGGGAGGGAGGGAGGGAGGGGGAGGGGGGTGGGGGGGGATGGGAGAGAGGAGAAACTCGTGTGGATTCCTATAAACTAGGCTTCTGTCTATATACCAAGGATTCTGACTAATTATTAAGGAAAAAAGCTTTCGTTGTTTAATCAAGACTGAAGCTGGACACTCAAAAATATTGTAAATAAAAATTTAGTATATGAACAGGAATCCCATTCATCAGTAGGCTGGTTTGCTTGAACAAGATTATGAGTCCAACATCTGACATAACTAAACATTGTATAACTATGACTACATGCTTCTACCATTCTGTCTACATTTTTCATGAGAAGAAAAGCTTATCATGGCACACACACATTATCAGCATCACAATACCACTGCAATGGATAGGAAAGACAAATGACAAAATAGACACACCTACAGACAGGAAGAAAAATTGATGTAGTCCACATACAATACAACACCCAAAGAAACTGGTAGTGGCAAAGAACAAATATAATATCACAGTATTCTGGTGTCAATATGTCATATATCTTGTAAGTGAGAAAATAAGACATTTTAGTGAAAAAGTGTGAATTCTGTACCAGCAATTGTAGCTGAGCAACGATTAACTGGACGTATTCTGAAAACAGCTTGAGGTTGATAAACTATAGGCAGCACTTTCTCCACAGAAACTGCATTTTTATTCACCCAATATATTTATTAAAAAAACTAACTACTAGAATATCTCAGTTTAATATAAATTTGAGGCTTAACCAATAACAAGTTTAAGTATTAGACTTCAGATTTAATATGGTTTGATTAACCTTTATTTTTCTCTAAGTAAGTGCCTAGAGGCACAAGAAGCTCCTGATCTTGTATGTAGAAGGCATATGGTAACTTCTCTTCCTGGACATAGTCCAAAAAAGAACAATAACCTTTTAAATTAGAGTGGCGTAGCAGATAGTACATATAAATTTAACAAATGAAGCAGGTAATTTGTCTAAAAGGAGCCGAAAATATTTTTTAATAAATGAACTACAAAAAGTTCTCTTTACAGGCCATTAATGGTCAACAAAATATCAAACTTTTATTGAACATTTTTTTCCACCTATTTTTAACATTTAGACCCTATCGACCTTACCCCAACCATGGGAGCTAACCTATTATAGCTGGTAAACGGTTAGAGTCTCTTAAAAAAAAACACCTATGGGCCTGAGGTGAAGTTTCCCACTTCCTTTAGCCCCTTCAAGGCAAATGCCCAATGAAGCATGTATCAGAAGTATAATTGATTTTAAAAAATGTAGTATCATAGTTCGCATGATGTAGTCAGTGAGTGAACATAATATGAACCCAGCAAAGTTCATATGCCCCTAAACAACATTGTCTTTTAAAGGAAACCCCATTTCCTTGACAGAAACAAAAGAAGAAGATCAAAGCATTAAGTTGAAACGGCGCATAGTTATTCTGAATATAGATCCCTCCAACATTTTGGACTAGAACAAGAAACCGATAGGATTTACATAGTTTTCAGATTTCAATAATATATCTAGCCAAGACAAAATGAGAAAGATATATGAAATTAGTTCCTAGGAATTTTATTTTATCCTTCATGCTTGACACAGGAGATAGAACTAACTAGTTACGGCGGTCGATCAATCAAAAGCGATTTAATCAAGTTTAAAAAATAAAAATAAAAAAGTAGAGTGAAGCTCACGTCACTAAGAAGTTTATGAACGGTCTGTTGGAGCTGTTGAGGACCAAAGTTTTGAGGAAAGTACGTCGGAGGACCCAATGGTTTCCCTTCTGGGTCCGTCAGAAGACACATAACTTTGTTGACCGTCTCTATGTGTGAAGTCGCTTCCTCCTCCATTGCCATTGCAGTCAACCTCGAATTCAGTTGAGCCAGGGGTTTACAGCTTCTGGAGGATGAAGTTAGAGTCAAAGAATTGAGACTCACAAGCAACCTAAAAATTGCAGCCAAACTGCTTCTAGTTTAGGGTTTTGAATTTTTTGTATAGCGGACCGGGTTCGGTCGCGGGTAAAATCATATTTTTATTTGCTTTTGAGAAATTTTGGATAAAATCTCATTTTTTTTACTACAATACATCCCTTTAAATCATTTAAAAGTTTTAAAAATTAGTAATTAAGTTTATGTTAAAAATACATCCAAATAATCCCAATTTACACGCGCAAAAAAACCATATGCATATCTCTATCCCCTAAAAACCAATCATTATTATATTCTTCTCATCCCTTAAAAACCTGAAAGATAATAATATTTCGCATCGTTCTAACTATATTTTTTAGATATTGTTTAGGATTTATTTGACTTATCGAGAGAAAATTTAAAGAGAAATTAAACTGATTGGTAGAATGCGTGGATCTTATAAGAGGTTCATGTATTTATAGAACATTATGTGTTAATTATATAATGAGTACACATATTTACATATCAGATGAGTAAAATTGGTATAAAGTATAACATATCAACAGTTGAGGTTGACATTGAGCTCGGGGTGATCGTTAAGCTCGGATTGTCATTGAGCTCAAGTTGTCCCACGGGTAGGACATTTGGGGTCCTTAGCCTTCCATCTTAGGTTGGTAACTTGGCTTTGGTGGTTTGTGTGAGTCGAGTATCGAGCATCGGGCCAATTCGGATGTCCAAACAAGTATTAATTTTTTTTAATTGATTTTGTGGTATTTATAATTTTTTTCACTAATCTCATGTTTTAGATTCATAAGCATTTTAGGACTGAAATAAATATTAAAAAAATATAGTTAGAAAAATAATAACGGGGTGTTAGGGGTCTTAAGGTAGAAGATGATAGATTCGGTAGGCCGAACATATGTATTCAGTTTAGTAGGCCTTTATTGAATATATATATATATATATGTTTGGTTCAGTTGGTCATTATCGAACGTATCTATTTAGTTCGGTAGGTTTTACCGAACCTTCTAATATGTTCATGTATTCTCCTACTAAACCAACAACATTTTTTTTCTTTTGGTGATATGTTAATGTAATATAAAACTAATTTTTTATTTTAGATATGAGTAAACAACCCCAACCTACTTCTCATAGGAGAAAAAATGAAGAATTATATAAAGTGAAAGGTCTTGTATAGAAAAAGAAAAATAAGACAAATATGGATAACAAGACCTTTAGGTGGCGTTTTGTTCGTGGAATGGAATCAGAATGGAATGGAATGGAAAGGAAACAATTTTGTTTGGTTTGACCACTGGAATCAAGCTCGGAATCAGGATTACAGTGTTTGGTTTGTCACTGGAATGAAATGAAAAAAGCTGTAAATGACCTTAATACCCCTACATGTTGTAAAGTTCAAAGAATGTCATTTAATTACTATTTTTTCGTCAAACAAAATACATTATTGAAATCTTTATTTTTTTAAATAATTATTACTTAATTAAAAAGAAATATATTATTAAAATTATTATTTTTCTAAATAGGGTTTAGGGTTTTGAGGTTTGGGATATGGGATTTAGGATTTATGGTTATATTTGAAGGTTAAGGTTTAGGGTTAAAATTATTATTTTTCTAAAAATGGTTTAGGGTTTTAGAATTTTGGATTTGGGGTTTAGGGTTTTAGGATTTGGAATTTGGGGTTTTGGGTTTTGGGATTTATGTTTTAGGGTTTTGGGTTTTGGGATTTATGTTTTAAGGTTTAGGGTTTAGGGTTTAGGGTTTAGGGATTTGGGGTTTAGGGTTTTAGGGTTTAGGGTTTTAGGATTTGAAATTTAGGGTTTAGGGTTTTGGGATTTATGTTTTAGGATTTTGGGATTTATGTTTTAGGGTTTTGGGATTTATGTTTTAAGGTTTAGGGTTTAGGAATTTGGAAATTTAGGGATTTGGGGTTTAGGGTTTTAGAATTTGGTGTTTAGGGTTTAGGGTTTTGGGATTTATGTTTTAGGGTTTTGGGTTTTGGGATTTATGTTTTAAGGTTTAGGATTTTAGGGTTTAGGGTTTAGGGTTTAGGGATTTGGGGTTTAGGGTTTAGGGTTTTAGAATTTGGATTTAGGGTTTAAGGTTTTGAAATTTTGGGTTCAGGGTTTAGGGTTTTGGAATTTTGGGTTTGAGAATTTGGGATTTGAGTTTAAGGTTATATTTTAGGTGAGGGTAAAATTAGAAAAAAAAAAGTTTAGATGGGAATGGAATTATGATTACCAAGGGGGAGAGAAGGAATTGTGATTCCTTCTCTTTTAGTAATCTGATTCCATTTCGCCCTCCATTCCGTCCAACCAAACACACAAAATGGAAGGAATTAATTCTGATTCCATTCCATTCCCTCCAACCAAACATGGGGTTAAGGTGATGTTTTGTTGGAAGGAATGGAAAGGAATCAGAATTGATTATTTCCATTTTGTGTGTTTGATTGGGCAGAATGGGGGGACGGAATGGAATCAATTACTAAAGGAGAAGGAATCACAATTCCTTCTCCCCCCTTTAGGAATGATGATTCCATTCGTGATATAAATTTACTTTTCCAACTTACCTCTCACCTAATATTATAATTTCAAAATTGCCCTTCCTTTATAAACGAAGAAGTAGAATGAATCTGCCTCCCATTTTTCTCACCCACGAAGAGAACCCTAGGCGTCGCGATTTCTTCTCCTGCTCTACACTCAGCCATCTCCTCGCTTGGTCCTCCACAGCTGGTGGTTTCCCTGACATTCGAGGTGAGTTCTTGTCCTCATCTGTGTCTTCTCTCTCGTCTGTCTTGCAATCCTAAGTTCTTCACGAGTTGTTCTCTTTTCTGTTTTTTGCTTCTCGCTTCTGAATATATTATTTGTTTCCTGATATTGTGGAATTTTCCTTTGAGATTGTTCTCTATTTTGTAAATATTTATTTCTATTTTGAATCGATTCCTAATTTTGTTCTTTGTTCTAATCGCCTCCCATTGTTCATCTGAGGAATTGTTCTCTGTTTTGTCGAAATTTATTTATATTTTGCATCGATTCATATTTTTATTATCTATTCTGGTATTCCGGTATATGATATTCTTTGTTGTTTGTTTTGAATCTATTTTTTGGTCTCATGAACTCGAACACGGCTTTGATATGAACATTCCTTCTACGTCCCACGAAAACGATACTGATATTGTTTCGAACAATATCAATATTGGTTATTTGCTAGAGTTTTCTGACTTAATGGCATAAACTATCAATTGGTGCTGTTAGGATTAATTTTGATAGTTTCAGTGTAGAAGATAACTCTAATTTTGGTTTAAACTATCCATTGGAGCTACATAAACTAATTGATATGCCGATGAATTCAAAAACTGTCCATTAGTGATACTTGTAGAGGTATTGTTGAAGAGAATACATTACTTAATCTTTCATAAACAAAAACTGTCCATTAATATCCAAATCAATATTGTCTATTCAAAAACTGTCTATTATTCGTGATATAATCAGTATCTTCTACAATATTTAATTTTGTCAGTTTAATATAATAGGTATATTTTATCAATTTTATGAGTAAATTGTTGTTCCTAATTAAGTATTGTTTTTGTTTGTAATTTAAGATAAAATGGATGACCATGTGGAAGAGGTGGATGTTATTGTTATGTACTTGATGCATATAATGTATATTATAAAATTCTTTTTTGAGATGGTGGTGGATAAAAACAAGACAATATCTTTAAGGAGACAATTGTATGAGTTTGATTTTTTTTTCAAATAGGAAAATTGTGCATAGATTGTGCTATAAGAGCGACATTACTAGTATTAATCAGCTTAGGATGAGTATGGGTGCTTTTACCAATTTGTGTGCAATGCTTGAAACTAGAGGAGGGCTAAAACAATCAAAGTATTTGTTAGTAGATGAGCAGGTAGCCATGTTTCTTCATGTGATTGCACACCATATGAAAAATAGAGTTATAACTGGTTGATTTAGAAGATCTGAAGAGACAGTAAGTAAGTAAGTATTTCAATAATGTCTTGCATGCTATCATACGGTTGCATAAGGAGTTACTGAAAAAACCTGAACCTATTCTTGACGATTGTGATGACGATAGGTGAAAATATTTCAAGGTAGATATAATGTTCAATTTCTTTCTTTCTTTCTTTCTTTTTCTGATTACCATGTAATATTTTTAATAATTAAATGATTTTACTTGACTTATTGGTACTAGAGTTGCTTAGGAGCACTTGATGGTACTCATATTAGGGTAAGAGTTCCTGCAGGTGATAAGTCTAGGTATCAAAACCGAAAGAGTGAGGTTACCACAAATGATTTGAGGGTTTGCTCTCCTGATATGCAATTTATTTATGTTTTACTCGGCTGGAAGGGTTCAACAGATGATAGTAGAGTCATACGTGAAGCTATACGTAGAAGGAATGGATTTAACACTACTACAAAAATGGGCATTAAAGTCGGTTAAAAACTGACTTTAAACGAATTTAAAGTCAGTTTAAAATGTAAAGTCAATTCATCGCGTGAACCGACTTTACATATACATTTTATGATTTTTTTTATTTTTATTCTTATTTTTCGTATTCAATATTCAATATATATAGCATAAAAAACTAAAATATAAATAATACAAATAATTATAAATTTAAATATAATTAATTACTTGATAATTAAATTTATTACAAAAATAAATAATGTATATACAATATATATAGTTAACTTAAATTACAAATAAAATAATGTCGTCAAAGTGTAATTGGATTGTGCAAGCAAGCTTAGTTGGCTAAGAATCACCAGCATTATGACAAGGAAACTAGACAAAAAATAGTTGATCCATATAACAATTCATTCTCCTATATACATAAGCACATAAACATCCATCAAACAAACAGTCTAAACTTCAAAGACATACGAATTGAGAAATTAAATCATTATAAATATTACTATAAAAAATAGATTACCATAGCGACATCCGAGTGATATAACCCATTGACGAACTCATATTAGTACTTTATTAATCATTTGTCTATAAATATGAAGTTATCTGGAATCTCTGCTAGTATTTTTAATGCTATAATGAACTCTAAATATGAAATCAAGTGTAACTCCAATTTTTTGGCTTGTGTGAGTTATAGCTTATTATATCATTAAAAATACTATGAGAGATTCCAGATAACTTCATATTTATAGACAAATGATTAATAAAGTGCTAATATGAGTTCGTAAGGAAAGTAGGCAAGAGAGATACGATGTAGTTTAGGCCAAAAATAGGTCCATAAAATAATGCATTTCCCTAAATACATGAGCATATAATCATCCATCAAATAAGGGACTTTAGACACAGGAATAGATAGAGAAATTAACATTAAAAAATTACTATTATGTTGTCATATGCTATTCAAGATCATTAGAATCTTCTCCTGATTCTTCTTGTGATGATATAATTTGAACCATGTGTTCTGCTCATTCCTCTAATAAATCATCAAAAATTTGTTGGTTGTAGCCCGTCTTGTTCCAACCAAAGAACTATATGTATTTAAAATCAAAATAAGAATGTAATTTCATTTATTTACAAAAAATAACTCAAATATGTTAAAAACTTTTATGTATATGAGTAATAGATATTACCATATCATCAATTGGAATTTTGATATTTGTGATGATTTCGCTCATAAACTTCATGACATAATAACTACACATGACTCCATTATTTTGTTGTGGAACCTACAAAAAACAAGTGTACATGATTTTTTATATTCGAACATCTTTATTATTCAATTGTAAAATTATTAATATTCGTTTGTACATACCATAACTTTTGTCCATATAAGCTTATGAGATTTTTTAAGAGTAATGCCTCTAAACTTGTTCCACAACTTTCATGCCCTATCAAGGTTTAAAACAGTTAGTTTTATTAAATATTATAAAAAAATAATAGAAGAAACTAATATGTAGCTATAACTCTTACATTTTAACAACTGATTTTGTATCTTTACTCAGTTCTATGGAAGCTGAGTCATAGTACCAAGCATGATTATTGAACAGATCAATGATTACCAACATTCAATAATCTTGGCCTTGTTCAAACCTTAATGACCAAGGGATTATCAACTTTTGATTTCTATTAAGCGTCAATGCCCTATCACATAATTGTTTAGCTCTGATGCTAACATCCTTCTATTGATATTGATTGACATATGAAGAATCATAAAATATTGCTAAATGTGATGAGTGATTATGTTGAAGTCGATAATAGCACGCCCTATATAAAAGATATATATATATATATATATATATATATAAATAGATAATATAAATGAAAGAAAAATAAATAGATTGAGGACTCACCTTGTCCACACTTGAATTATACTTAAATCGATCATTTGATATTCAAATAGTTGCAATATGCACTCGATCGATATATAAGTTTGGCCGAGGTATACACCAAAAATTTCTATAGGAAGTGGCACAGTCCATCCATCATTTATGCTAGATACCCTCCCAACAATAGTCATCAAAATGCCAAGATTTCTGTTGAAGTTTAAAGCATAATCATAACTATACTTTTTCTAAGGCTTCTTCTTGAATGACTTGGTGCGCGATGATTGGCCACTAGACATAGATTTAGCACGAGATACTTGCTTCATATCTCTTAAATGTGCCGCATTTAAGAGTTCTGGTATAATAGACTAAAAAAAAGTATTATGTATTTTAGTAACAATAAAAGATATAATAAAATAACAGTAGTAAACAAGTGTTATCTTTTAAGTTAAAAAATAGTACCACGTAAAAATTTAGAACAACTTGAATCGACGGCCAAGCCACGTACTGTCCAACCGTCTCTTGGATTGTGGTAGCATTAGAAGGCACGGGTAGTGGAAAATCATGAAACAATGATTGATCAATTATTATTTGCCAGTGATTAGGCAAATATTGATTATGAATCATCTGATTATCGCTCAATTGTTGTACCGTTCCAATAGAAACAAAGTTCGTTGACGAAGGATGTTTCAACAAACATTTCATATTTTGTAAAAAATTGAAGTGTTATATATAAAAACTAAAACATATAATAAGAATTTAAAAATAATAGATTATATACACCAGAAATTAAAATCTTACCACATATGATTCATCAAATAAAGGAGGACTCCCATGTGGGGTAGCTATTGGATGTACATTCTCACCAAAATGTTCATCGTGGTTTGATTGATGGTAAGAATGCGTAGATTGCATTGGAGAAAATGAACCACTACTTGATTGCATATGCATTCCTAGCATATATGGAGGATCAATAGGATTGCTATATCCCATACTGGATGTAGTTTGAGCGCAATATGATTGCATGGGTGGCATACCTGACATGGATGGTTACATGTTTGGCCAATATGGCATGCCCTAGTTGTAGAATGATGTCATGTCTGACATGTGTTGTGATTTATATTCTTTTATAGTGGCAATCTCACTTAACATTGAGGCCTTAAAAGAGTTGAGTTCTTCTTCAATTTTAGTACACTTCTCCTTACTTACCGTCTGAGGTTTTTGTTTTGGAATGTTAAAATACTCCATATAACCATCATATTGGCTACCTCCCCTAACACGACCAGGATGCTCGCGTCCGAATGCATGATATAAAGCATCTCTCCCAAGCTCTTCGATTATTTCACCATTGGCTATTTTTTTTGAACAACTCTCTACAAATAATAAAGCACACAAACATAACATTCATTATTACATCTTTTAAGTTAAAAAATCATTAAGACTTTTTATCAATCGAAATTACTGATAACTGTATTTTATATAGTTATTTTTACCTATTTTATTAATTATAATTGCTATGTTCTTACTATTTTTAGTTAATTTTAGTTTAATAAATTAGTATTTATTTTTTTATTATATATTTTAAGAAAATTAAATAAATTGTATCGAGAACGTACTTAATTGTAAATTTGTATCCAAAAATATAATTTCAAATAAAAGAGTGCTTAATTGGAATTAATAAAATTTGAAAATATAATTTAAATTAAAATCGGGCTTAATTTCAATTATTAAAAGTTGAAAATTTAATTCAAATTAGAAAAATGGCTATATTGTAATTAAGCAAAGTTTAAAATATAATTTGAAATATATTTGTGGGTGAAAATACAATTAATAAAAGTTAATTTCTACGCAGGTGAAAAGAGGCCACGCGCCCTAGTCTAAGCGCGCAACGTGGACCGTCCGATCAAAGAAGTAACGGTTAGGATGCGCGCGTGTATTCATACCCGACCAAGGAGAGTGGGTGCAAAGTTCTTCTTTCGCGCGGCTCGACGTGCCAGTGGGGCCCACCTGCCGCACAGACTAGCGTGCAGGGTAGGACCCACATGTCGGCTGCACAGGATTCCCTCGAGGTGCATCGATCGCCGTTGGATGAGCTAAACGGTCCAGATTGAAGCGCGTGGAACCAAGCTATCGCGCACCGAGCCGCTCGCCTACAAATCCTGTGCGACGCGGTACATCCAAGCAGCATGTACCCTCGTGTTTCAACGGAAAATAAGCAGCCACGTGTCTCATAAATATTCCAGCGAATAACATGATGCCACGTGGCATGTATTTGGTGAAATAAAAACGCAGAAACTGCGCCCACTTCCAGCCGTTAATTACTTCCAACGCGAGGAAATCTTGTGCGACGCGTTCCAACAGTTCTTCATGCGCCCGACCTTACCATCCAATGAAAAGTTGCCACGTGTCGTTGTATTTCTCTCAGCGAATCACATGGCGACACGTGGCATGCGTAAAAAGAAAAAAAATTCAAAAACGCGCAGAATGGTTTTCACGCATGTTGTTCCCCATACATTTTTGTCCCCCACTTCAAATAAAAAAATATAAAAAAAATAAAAGAATAATAATTGAAAAGGGGGATATATTTTGTACTCGTTTTTGGTTTTTCAGTTTTTTAGTTTTAGTTTAGTTTGGTTTTTCTTCTCTCATTTTGGGGGTTGCTCGCAGTTCTTGCCATTTTTTTTCTCTCTTGTATCATTTTCATTTTCTTTCCTCTCTGCGTGTTACACAAAACACGCAGAACGTTTATTTAACATTTTATGTTGTATTTTCTTAGGGAAATTACAGAGAAAGAAGACAACAAAGAAGAAGAAAAGGGAAGAAATTTATTTTTCATTGAGGAATCGTGAAAGAGTTTTTTCTAATCTATTTTCTTTTAATTTTTGTTTCTCTACAATGTTTTATTTTTGTGGTGTTGTAATTTTAATTTCTGCGATGAACTAATTTATTTGTTCTAGGATTGTAGTGTAGCGTAAACTATGAAACTTGAATTAAGTATTTTTGAATGATTTATGGAACTGTTTTAAGTTGTTTATTTTATCTATGTTTAATGCTTTTAATTATCGAAAGATTAATTAACTGATATGTGACATTTAAATAAACTTGAAAAAGGCATTTTTGTGTGTTGCTTGTGATAAAATAACGTATATACATAAGGGATAGAAATATATTTTTATTGTATGTGTAACTGTTTGAGAACTCAGAACTTAATAAATCTGGTTGAATTTAATTCTCATGGGAATATAGTGAATCATTTTAACTGGATGTGTCTGTATAGAGCTCGGAAGAGATGTATGGAGAAATTAGGAGTTCTTGGTTAACAACTTAAAACATAAGAACGTAAATCAAGAGAGAATAAAATATTCAAGTGGATTAATTTGGGTAAACTACAATCCTAGAATTTTCTTGCAATCTGTTAAAAAAAATTAATTAGTCAAACTGCATTAAATTATCGACTGTTTGGATAAAATTAGGTTGAAATAATTTTAATAATCAACGAAAGCTAGTAATAAATCTCTGTGGGAACGATATTTTACTTATCATATTATTACTTGTAACCGTGTATACTTGCACGATTTTATGTTCTCTAAAAGAGACAACAATTACTAACCAACTTATTTAGTTATTCTTCTCCTCGCTTAGTCATTGATCTTGAATTCTTCGTTTTAGGAGTCTTTGTTTCTATGTACAATTCAGTTCGGGTAACAGGTCTACTCAATTTAGCTTCCTACATAAATTATGAAATTTTTATTAACAATGACATTAAATTAAATTGAGGAAAATAAATATAAAAATATTTATAAATTAAGACAAATTAATAATACCATTCTATATATAACTTCAGGATTTGAAGACCTCTCAATACGATTAGGAAGAATGTTATGCATTTGTATATTCTGATGTTCTTCCCTAATAATTTGAAATTCATGTGAACGTCTATGTTCCATAAAGTCTTTCCCAATTTGAGGTGTAATCTAGGGGTATCCTTTAGGGATTTTGTAGAGCTCTACCTCATCAAGTGGTTCCAAATATAGAAACACATAATTTCTTGCCAATCTAGAAGTATTGTATTCCTTTCACGCCTTATTTGCAATCTTATAACACTTAAGTTTCCAACTGTCATCGACTTTGTAACGATTATGTAAAAACACAATACAAAAGATTAGATATAATACAAAAAAGATATAATATATATATTGATTATAAAATATAAGAGACTTACACAAATGGTTATCCATATTTTGAACTTTTATGCATCGTCAACCTGAGACCAATCATTTATATTGATTGGTATACTGGACTTCGCAAGTCGACCAATAGATGATTTCAATTATTGGCCATTTTTCCCTATTGGATTACCAGTACCATCAAATAGAACATGTATTCTATCATTTGGGTTAAATGGAGTATCAGGTATATTCGCCCAACCTCTTCTTTTCAAATACCCCAATGGATCATTTGGATCTACAAGCTCTATTATCCGAGGATCCATGAAATATCTACAAACAATGAAGAAATATAAATTAATTGATAATTTTAGGAACATACATATATATAATTGATAACTGTATTTTATATAGTTGTTTTCATCTATTTTAATAATTATAATTGCTATGTTCTTGACATTTTTGGTTAATTTTAGTTAAATAAAATAATATTTACTTTTTATTTGTTAAGAAAAATATTTTTACAAAAATTAAATAATTTGAATCGAAAACGTACTTAATTGCAAATTTATGTATAAAATTATAATTTCAAATAAAAGAGTGCTTAATTGCAATTTATAAAAAGTCTAAAAATATAATTTAAATTAAATTTGGGCTTAATTTTAATTATAAAAAGTTTAAAATTTAATTTAAATTAGGAAAGAGCTTTATTGTAATTAAACAAAGTTTAAAATGTAATTTGAAATATATTTGTGGGTTAAAATATAATTAATAAAACTTAATTTTTTTTGTAGGAGAGAAGAATCCACGCGTCATCATCCACGCATACAACGTGGACCGTCCGATCAAAGCATAAACGGTTAGGATGCGCGTGTGTCCTTCAAACCCGACCAAAGAGAGTGGGTGCAAGGTTTCCTCTATCACGCGGCTCGGTGCCCAAGTGGGGCCCCCCTATCGCGTAGGCCGGCGTGCAGGGGTGGGACCCACGTGTCTGACACATTTTCAAGGCATGATTTCGTGCAGCCATTTCACATGCTTTTGGGTATTTAACTAATAGATAGCTGCCACGTGTCCGAGGATTCCTTGCAACTAATCATATTCTAACACGTGGCATATTTTGGTGAGCGCGAAAGTGCAAGATCATGCACGCGTTGTAGCTATTGTCCCCCACGTCCGTGCGCCTCTACTTCTGTGCGTTTGTGTCTACGTGCAACCGGTTTCTTCACCGTATGAAATGTGGCCACGTGTCCATATTAATCCTTACAGCGAATCAGACGCAGACACGTGGTAGCATGAATTAAAAAAAACAGAGCCGCGCAGCTTTCCCAGTTTTGCGTTTTTGATACAATTTTGTCCCCCACGCGTATTTTTAAATTAATTTCTCCATCATTAGTTGTCCCCTGCGTGTATTTAAAAAATATATTTTAAAATGTATTTTTTTAGAAATTTGATGTTATAAATAGGGGATAGTACGAAGAGTTTTAGTTTTTGGATTTTTAGTAGTATTCGGGGGTGGACTGTGAAACACCCAGAAGCCATTTTTGGCTTCTGTTGTATTATGCCCGTGCCAAATATTTGTGCTAAGAGATGTTTTAATTTTCCTTTGTTCTTAATCTCATATTCCTTAACTCTTGTAATTTTATTTTAAATTTATGAAGTATATTTAATTTTTCTAGGGTTGCATTTGATCTAAATTTATGAAGCTTTTGTTTTAATTATTTTTGATGGATTTATAAGACATTTGATTTGTTTATTCTATCTGTGCTTAATGCTTTTTGATTATTTACGAATTTTATCGAATTGATCCGTGGCACATAAATAAACTTGGAAGAGACATTTTTGTGTAAATTGCTCGTGGATAGAATGACATGTATGATGAAGGATAGGAATATACCCTAATTGTATGTGTGACCATTTGAGAACTTAGAACTTAATGAATCTTGGTAAATTTAATTCTCATAGGAATATAGTGAATTAATTTAACGAGGTGTGTTTATACGGAGCTTAGAAGAGATGTATGGATAAAATTAGAAGTTTTCGGTTGACAAATTAAATTTACTAAAAAATATAAATCAAGAGAAAATAATATGATTTGAGTGGATTAATTTGGTGAAAAATTGTAATCCTATATTTATTTTATTTTCTTATTAACTCTTTCCTTAAATTTGTTCAAATCAACGACTGTTTTGAATAAAATCAGAGGGAAATAATTTTAGTACTCAACAAAATGTAGTGACAAATCTCCGTGTGAGCGATACTTTACTTACAAATCTTATTACTTGTGACCGTGTATATTTGCACGTTTTATGTTCTCCAAGAGAGACAACAATAATAGTTATTACAATAATATAGAACATACGTTATGTTTAATTAGGCTGTTGATCGTATACATATATTTCTTCACAATCAATTTGAGCCCATGACGAAGAATCATCATCATCGACTAGATCATCACATACATTAGGCAATTTATTTGAGAAATTACTAATATTGGTTAATGTATCAAGCATAGGGTCGTCATCTTTTACAACATCACAATCGTAAAACTCTTTTTGTGGAGGCATTATCACAACAGACCATCTTGGATCAATTTGATCGCTCGCGTAAAATACTTGTTTTGCATGAAGTGCTAACGTGAAAGGATTATCAGTGTGACTTATCTTGCATAAATTTACAAGGGTAAATCCAAAATCATCTATTTTATATCCAACATTGATAACATCTTCGACCCAATTACACAAGAAAGTACAGGATTAACATTTTTTGAACTGAAAAATTGCATAGTTTGTGTAACCATCTTCACACCACTATTTTGATTTGCTCGGACTTTGTCCCTAGCTTGAGTCGTAAACCTTGATCCATTTATTGTGAAACTATAAAATGATTTGACATCGAATTTTGGCCCATGTGTAAGCCATTGTAAACTTTCTGATATTTTATGATTGAGTTTCTTGAGTTCATCTTGAATCTATGTATACAAAAACATGAAATGTGTTTAGAGCAAAGTTTTAAAACATTGAATAGATCTAGGAACATACATGCATGAATTTTTGTTTATAACACTTATATGGTTGCGAAACCAATTAATAAGTTCTCGCTTATGTTCATCATACAACCATTTTTCTCCTCTCTTTTTTTATAACGAGGATAGATATTCAATAAGTTTAAATGCATCCTGTAATGTTATTAAATACATATGAAGTTATATATCATCATTAATAGTTAAATAAAAAATGATTTTTGCAATCATGAAACAATGAACATCACTTACTCTATGTACAGTTGTGCCTCATTATTATTTACCAAAATAATTCGGTTGCTTTTTCCCATCGACTGCGATCAATAAACAATTTCTTACTTCCACCAAGCATACGGTTACTTCTACCAACACATTTTATATGTCATTCAGTGAGATGACCATCTCCTTATATGATATACGACAATTGTTAGGCCTTCGATTACTAGAAAGGCTTGAATTGGAACGAAATTAAGTATAAGTGATGTTATTTCACTACTTGTGGAGGCATTAGGATTTAATATAGATGCAACGAATGATCATTTGAATCAAAAAGGGTTGTATATCAAATTAAATTGGTTAAGAATTCTATTTACTACTTTTTAATACGACACGAAGACAAAGTTGGTAGGGCATTTTTGTTACATTTGTTAGGTTGTACACTATTTGTTAATAAGATTGGAACAATTTCCCAATCTCTTACTCGACACTACTAACACTTAGACAACATAAATTTACATGCTTGAGGTGCAGTTGCATTAGCTTATTTATATCTACAGTTTTGCAAAACTAGTTAATTTAATGCCTAACAGGTATCTCGAGATTTGAATTTGCTATAAGCATGGACTTATGAGCATTTTTCTATATGTGCTCATCCTTCACTAAACCAAAACTAAATAGCCAACTTCCACATGTACAACACTAGGGTTTGAACACTTATGGTTCTATAGACAAGAAGTTGTTTGAATTTAAGGAAATACTAGTATATTATTGGAAATATACCATCTATAAAGATGGTAAGTAAATGTGGGAAACACTTATATGATTATATTTATAAGAACTTTCTCTCTATTTGTTATAATAACACTATGCGTAATACCTTCATTCATCAAATATTTCGATCTTTCCATTACCCAACAATAATCATATTTCTTTCTAAACTATAGATATTCACAAGCAATATAAAATGTTATGTTTGTAGACGTAACCCAACAATCTCAAGAAGCGACAATTTGTATTTGTTAATCTTATAGGTATAAAGTATGATAATCGTATGAGGAATAGCTCTTAACAAATTAATGGATATTGGATGAGTAAAAAATAAGTCTGTAATAATCTCATCAACATCGTTACTTCTATGCCATTATATATAATTGTTAAGAACCAACAAATGCATCAATTGTTGGGAAATTGACCTTATACTTTGTTCTTTGAGTCTATGCTTTTGATGAACATTGTAGATATATTTTATTGTACTACAAATTTGCTCATTATATTGCTTCGTCCTATACAAAATGTGTTTGGGCCTAACATTGCATTTTGTCATGTCAACTAGCAAATTTATCTCTTGATTATTGTGTTTTCTTACATATGGATGACCTTTAAGATATCATGTTAATCGATAATTATGTATACCATAACTCACCATTAAATTTCAATAAAAACTATTTTTTTTATCATTATTCCTTTTAAAGAAATTGGGTAATTACGTTTTCTTATTCTCATTCGCTTACTCTTCTCATCCTTTTTTTATCCTTAGTGTCTTTTGGGTTTGCTATATGATGACTTTATGAAAGTAAAGTCATACTTTTTTGCTTAATATTTATTCTTTTTATTCAATAAGTAATATTTTTAGGGTTAAAAATATTAAAATATGATTTTTTTAGTAAAAATGGGTGAAAATATATATTTTGAACTTTTTTTGTGATTTTTGGAGTTTTTTGAATTTTTAATACATAACCAATTATGACACACAACATGGATGCTATGTAAGATGATGAGCTGACCAGATGACATCACGTGGATGTCACACAAACGAAGAGGGCCAATCGAAGCACGCCGCATGTATTGGGTAATGGTGGACTTACCATGTGTCGACACGGTGTTCGTTTCGAGTTTCACCACATAATTAACGAGCATGCCACGCGTCATCATGAGATTCATTTGTTCATTCCATCGAAACACCATGTAATCTATATATATGAATCACAATGCACCACATGGTGCTAACTCAACGCGCTTTGACCAAGACCAATCCACCCACCACGCGTCACGTTCTAATTCATCTAATGATTTTCCCGTGCCACGTATTGCATTCATATTAGCCAAAATTGTTAATTTTCTATTTTTCATCTTAATCCTTCATCTGAATTTGATTTGATGGTTCAGATTTCATACGAGCCTAATTTAACACCCTAATTAGTAGAAAATTATCATTTTTTATCATTTTTTCGAGCCAAAAATTGAGAAAATATAGAAAAACTTAAAAAAAGATATAATTTTTGTAGAGGTTTAAGATAAGATCGGTGCTACAATTAAAAATATTGATTGTATTTCTTATTCTTCTCATTTCTTTATCAATTTTTATGTATTTATTTATGAAAAATATGAGCTTTATGAATCAAATTATTTCTAACTAATTTATTGATCTATGGGTCTTATGAACTCAATTTTTTATATGTGATAATTTAATATTTTATCCTAATTATGATTTCAATTTAATTATATTATTTAATCTAATTTTTATGCTGTTAATTATTTGGCCAATAATTGATCTATATGGATAATTAATACATTTGAGAGAATTATTTATCTTGATTAAATAACATGCATAGTTTTTAGGCATAGATGTATGATTCTTATGTATGTAATCCATAATTAATGAACTTAATGAGAAGTATTAAATTTAATTGATATGAGAATGTGATTAAGTTATTTACAATATGATGTGCAATTTACTTGAGAGATAAATACATGTTAGGTTAGATTCAATTAATAATGTAATTGATCGGTAATTATATTAGGAGATTTTAGTGATTCATATATAAAAAAAATTAGGAGATTAATTTTGCTTTATTAAAACATAAAAACACAAAAAAATTGATTTTTATTTTTTAATTTTAAAATTAGTTTATAATAAATTAATCTCTATGAAAATGATATTTTCTTATCATTATATACTTGGTTGCTATACGTATACTTGCGTACCTATTACACATAATTTGTGTCGATTACTTTAGAACGATAAACCTTGCTTATTTCACATGCAAAATCAATTCTTAGTCTTTTACCATTCAAACTTGTGTCAGCCTTTTTCATCACAATCACCGTTCCATTATTTGTCCTAGTAGACTTCGTCTATGCTATTAAATATTCTTTTAAAATAAATACCTATATTAAAAGAGCATAAATTAATACATTCTAACAATGTAAAATAAACACCTATACATACTATTTATTATAAATGTATAAAATATCTCACTTTATTTGTCTTAAACAAATTGGTGTAGTCATTACTTTTTTCATCCAATAACTAGTATGCTCCATCGTCTTGTAAAATAATTAGAAATTTAAAACATTTTCAAAAATATAGATGTTTGATAATTCTGTACCGAACATTTATAAAAGATTCGATAGGGTTTATCGAACATATTGTGAATGTTCTGCAAGTTCAACCAAAATAATTTTCATTTTTTTTATTGGGTTTGATAGGATCTACTTAATATGATATGTTCATTAGATACTATCGAACCTTTCATGAATGTTCGGTAGGTCCTTACTAAATCACTACGCGATTTGAAAAAAAATGTATAAATATTTGTTTTAACTATGTTTTGGCTCGATTTTCATCGAGTTTGTCTTCATTTTTCACGTCTTTGATGTATATATATTTTATTCTTAATATTTCTAATATTTTGAATATTAGGGTTTATGTATGGTTTGTATAGAGCCAAAAATGAAGAAAAAGGAGTCAAGGTGTAGAGAAGAAGAAGGAGTGAATGAGATGTATAGAATATGTGATCTTTCGTTGTATTTTAAGTATACGTAATTATATTTTTCATATAATAAAATTGATTTTTAATCATTTTTATTTATTGGGATGTCTTGTAGTAAAAATGGAGATTTTTTTTAAAATTTTCCTAAATCTCCAATTATGAAATGAAATTTTTTCTTCAAATATTACATTTAAATAAGATATCCCTTTACAGATACTAAAAAATACATTTATCATCGTATATTTCACTTACAATAAATAAGAACTTATTTTTTAAAAATTCAATACATCTCAGGCCTCCCCTCTCATCTCAACATCAATATACCTTTTTTATTTTTCCACCTCTACAACCAACCTTACATAATCAAAATATTATAAATACTAAAAATAAAAAATATATATATATATATCGAATATATGAAAAATAAGAAAAATTTAAAAAATATCAAACTAAAAATCTGGTAAAATAAATATGATCTTTATTTTTTTTTTCAAATTGCACAAAGATTATATAATCCCAATCGAACCTAACAATGAGTTTCGATAGCACTAATCGAACCTAACAAGTATATTTGATAACTTTTATCAAACTTGCACTAATTTCTTCCTCTTGTCTTGACTTTAACATAACAAACATCAAAAGACCATATTTTACCAAACTAATTACATGTGCTGCGAGCTTGTGGTTGATGTGTTACAAATTGGTGGGTGGTTGTGGAGGGCTAGAACTGTTAACATAAATAGGACATACTCTTAGAAAAATGGCTGAAATAAGTGAGGAATGGGTGTGGATTTTTTTTTATAATTTGTATGCTTTAATATATATTAATTTTAATGAATTTAGTTAGATGTTTAAGAGTAAATTGGAGATTTTTCTAAAATTTATCTTTTTCGTTTGTGCCGGTTCATGTTTTATATGCTATAAAATTAAAATGGTATGTATTATTATTTTGTTATTATGTTTATTTAACAAAAAAATTTATAATATAAATAAATATTATATATTATTATTTTAATTAATTATTTAATTCATTTTTTATCAACTCTTTTAGGATTTTAAAAATTTAAATATAGTATTCTTAACCCTACATTTACCACCATACCCACCAATAATCTTTATATTTAAATATTTATATTTATTTTATATATTTACAATGCTTTATCAGTATTATTATACTAATATTAAAATTTTGATTATATAATTTTTATTTAGTTATATATTTAATTTTAAAATAAAATTATATTATATCTTAAGATTATATAAAAGTTTAATTTGTTATAATCATTCTTATCAATATTATAAACTAAATAATTATGCTAATTTTGGAGGTCCATATATGCATTATCTTTATTTTATTATAATTATCCTTAACTTAATCAATATCATAACCTAAATAATTATGCTACTTTTTGCGGTTCCATCTATGCCTCATATCAGTATATTTACTTTAAACTAGCTAACTATTACGAGTTAATAACATGTGCATATCATGATGATTTTGCTTTTCTACTTTTTAACTTTACTTTTTTTTTTATGTATATATACTAATAAATATTAAAATATTTTTATAATAAATATATTATGTTTTATAAATAATTATATTTGATAATTTTAATACATATAATCTTTATATACTAATAAATATTAAAATATTTTTATAATAAATATATTATGTTTTATAAATAATTATATTTGATAATTTTAATACATATAATCTTTATATTATTATTCTTAAATAATTATTTTAATGGCATATAATTATTTTACATTTATAATTAGTTGATAATTGCTACTACTATTGCTTATATATTTAGCCAATTAGTTATATTCAATACTGAGGGGAGTCATAAATTTTTTTTCGAAGGAGTCTATTAGTACACTATAGGAGGTTAAAAAATACAAAAATTAAAACTATAATTATATATTTTTTATTGAAGTATAATGAGAATTAAATTTATATATATTATTATTATTTTTGGTTTTAAATATAGAATAATATTGATGTAATGATTTTGATTATATATGAATGTTAAATTATATAGGAGAAAAATAGTAAAGAGATATTAAAAACTTGTAAAGTGTTAAAAAAAAATTTACATAAAAATTTATTATATTTTTATTTATTTTTATATTAAGATGAATAATTTTATTTTAATAATGGAACTAAATGTCTTTTTTTGGTATAAAATATTTAAAATTATAAAATTATTTATATAACATTTATCAAAATAAAAAGGTTGTGACCCATCATAATCATTTAATCAATTTATTTATAAATAAATCATATTTAAAATAATATTCTCAAACACATGTATTGCACATATAGAGATGTAAAATGAGATCTTACATTTAATATCACGTTATACTTCATGTTTTTAATGTGTTTATGAGTATAAATTATCACATTTTATTTAAATATTATCACATTTTATGTTTTATTTTTTTCTTTTATATATAACATTTAGATATATTTAGTATAAATATGTATATTATCATGTAATATCATATTATCTTCTCAATTTATCAATAAGTAAATAAAATAAGATTGATTTCAAAATTCATAAATTATATTATTAATTAATTTGATATCTTATCTTAATTGAAATATTTTAACAATTATCTTTAAATTTAATATTAATAAAAATATTATTTCATATGTTCCATAAATTAAGAATAATAGGTATTATTGTAAATGATGAGATGAAAGGTGATAAGTTAAATGACATATGGAGAGTAGATGAAAATGATAAGTTTTTTTCTATATAAATCATTTGATTTCAATTGAATTTGTAATTTTTTAATCTAAATATGGTTCAATAATGTAATCAATCAATTAAAATTTGAACATATTAAAATTAACTTATTTATGAATTATTATCATAAATAAAATAAAATATATATAATATTTAAATTTTAAATTGATATATTTTTAATAATTGTGATATTATAATATTTAAATATAATATAATATAAATAAAATATATATTTATTTATAATTCTAATAATAATTTAATTTGTATTAAATTATCATAAATATATAAATATATCTTCGATACAAATCTAAATAAATTATATATTTTTTATTTATATTTAAATCTCATTATAAAACCCATCAACCAAATGCTATCTACTTAGGATGATTGGATGAGATTTGTTAGATTAATTGAATTATTTAATCACACTTAAATTAAATAAAAAATTATCCACTTATTTTATCCACGGCGGCTTATAAGTAAGTGATAATAAAATATAAATTAATATATTTATTAAAAAAATATAAATAGTATAAAAAATAGCAATAATGTGATAATTGGGAATATCATCTCATCTAAAGCACTATTATATATATATATATATATATATTTTTAATAAATATATTTATGTAAGGTTGACTTTTCTTTCCAATGAGTCATTTGTAATTTGTTAATGTTTTGGACAAAATAGAGAAGTTAAACCGAGCTAATGTTGATAATCCATTGAAGCTATCATCTGAACTCCGAAGAGAGACGGACAAAAACAGAAGCAATGTCTCAATTGAAAATCCTCTTGTTGATGATTCTGGTGCTGGTTGGGGTACCTATAGCTTTGAGTGAACATGAAGCAATTCAGGCTTTGCTTCGTCGTTTGGACTCTAAAAGATCGCCTGCTTCAGTCCAAGAAGCTGCTGCTAAAGCTATTCTCAATAGATTGCTTCCGAAACATGTTCACAGTTTTGAATTCATGATTGTCACCAAGGTTATCTTATATCTTCTCTTTTCTTATTTTCCTCTTAATTTTGGAATTTTACTTTATGGGGAGCTAGCTTTATAAGTGTTTTGTTTTGCTGGGGTGTTCTTCAATTGTTATGTTTTTTACTCTTTCTTTTTGGGTAAAGATTTGTTATGCTCTATTTGATCATTCAATTTTCAATTTGTTAGATATCGTTTGGTCGCGCACCACTCTTCTTCTTCTGGGTATTTTGGGAGATAGGAATATTAGGAAAATGCATTAAGTTGTTTCTATTTTTAACTCACTTTTGCCTTTTTGCTTGTTTTATTCTTTCAAAGGATTCATAGGAAATTCAGATGAAATAAATCTTACTATACATACCATAATTTTCAAATTCAATTTCTTGGTCGATTGAAGATAAAATGAACCTTATTAATTAGGTTTAGGTCGATTTAATCTTGTAACTTTACTTAATTACACCTTAGTTCTGTAATTAGGAGGTAGATCTATTTATTCTAATAGTTTTAAGTTTGGTTAACTGAAGAACAATTTTCTAAAATCTGTCATATTTTTTCATTAAATGAACATGTATATATCATATGTGTTATTTTTTAGGGGTATATTTGGATCATTATTCTGGCACAATAGATGCGCATGTGACATGAACATTTTCATTCAATGAAAATGTATGATATTTTTTGGAAAATTGTCCAAAACTTAAAATTATTAAACTAAATGAACCTACCAGAACTAAAGTGTTGACGGGTAAAGTTACAGGACTAAATCGATCTTTATGCGTGAGCAATAGGAGTTAAGGTCCTCAAGTAGGCTTTATGGTTCTTCTTTCAGCGTTTATCTTATTAAGTTTATCTGACACTTGCATTTGAGGGTTATAGAATTCATATAATTAACAAGGTGAGCTCCTGAATCTACAACAGGATATTTGCGGGGGGAGCAGTTGCTTTATATTAAGCAATTGCAACCTGTCAAGCCAGCATGGGGCAGAGATAATGTAAGTTGAATGTGATTCTTACACTAAGAATGTCATTTAGTGTTTTCCTTTTAGGTCTGGTACCATTTTAGACAAACTGTTCTAAATATGATCTTGGTCTTATATGTAAGGAACCTCACATAAATTACTATTTTTATTTCCTATCAATTGGTCTTAATATGTTCATTTTAATATATTGCCATTATCCATAGTTTAGTTGGTTATTTCATTTGATTCAAAATTTTCAAAGGTTTGAAAAATTCTTCATCCAACAGTTAGGTTTTAACTTGTTTGAAACCATACGGTTTCCATGTTTCATACTAGGATTAGAGGCACGACAGGCGTTGAACTCGCATCTGGTCTTCATTGGTACTTAAAGTATTGGTGTGGCGCTCATGTTTCTTGGGATAAGACTGGTGGCATTCAGATAGCTTCCATCCCGAATCCAAATTTCCTGCCTCTTGTAAAAGATGAAGGGGTTACCGTTCAACGCCCAGTTCCCTGGAATTATTACCAAAATGTTGTTACATCAAGTTGTAAGTAGTCTATCAAATTCTTAGCAAAAAAAAGAAAAAAGAAAAAAGAAAAAAAGAAGTAATCTATCAATTTTTTTCCTTTAAATATTGTACAGTAGCAATAATTCATTTTGAATGGATAAACAAATTAGATAACAAGTTTTTTAGGAAGTAAGGAGGCTCTTCTTGTTCAACTCTAATGATAGAAATGACAGTTCCATTCCTCGAGTTAATAAGCTTGATATAATATGCTTTGCAGATTCCTTTGTTTGGTGGGACTGGGAAAGATGGGAGAAAGAGATAGACTGGATGGCTCTTCAGGGAATTAACTTGCCTTTGGCATTCACAGGGCAGGAATCCATTTGGCATAAAGTTTTCACGGTGAATACTTAATATTTGCACATGTTAGTATGTTTCATAAGCACTATATTTTGTCTCTCTTTATTCCTCTCATGTAGCTTGCTTCTAATTTTGTGATTATTTTAAGACGTGGTGACTGCATAAAAAGATGTAAAAGAGCTTAGTATTAGAATGTCCAGTTTTAGAGCTGCCCAAAACTGGACATTATAACTGAAGTTCTGTTGCAGATAAGAGAAGACTGTTAAAGTTCTAATATTTTACTTTAGATGTTAAAGAGGGTACTTCTACAGGCATAACTTGAGTTTCTGTGCCTTGATAGGTGATATAAGCCTCTCTTTTAGAATTTACAACTATCTGGTGAAGAAAGACCCTTCATCATTGGCTATGTTTCGTCTAATTTCATTCCTACATATGTTTTGGCTAATTAATTAGCTCTTTCTATATATGTTTTCGCTAATTCTTTATATGTTTTGGAGGATAACTATTCTGCAGTTGATTTTTAAGAATCACGTCTATCTTTTCTGATTAGAGATTCTACTTGTCTAGATATATAACAATATTACTATATTCTCACATTTAACATTTTATTTCCTTGAAGTTGCTTTCTATACTTATTTAGTCATCCAATTGCCAATGTAGATGGGCTATAGATTAGAGAGTACATATTCTTAAGCATTTAAGTCATCTACATAGATCATTGTTATTTAACAATGTTTATGAGCTTTAAATTGATTTCTTTTTTTTCTTCTTGTATTTTGTATTTTGCAAATAATTCATAATCACCTAATTTTGTCCATAAGCGTAGTTACCTTGTGCCTCTGTCTGTAATATTTTGGAATTTATTGTCATTTGACTACAATTATTGTTTATAGGAGGATTTTAATATTAGCAGGGAAGATTTGAATGATTTCTTTGGTGGACCTGCTTTCCTTGCATGGGCACGCATGGGAAATTTACACAGGTAAGTGGGGTGATAGTGGATGCGGACTTCCTCTGTCAAGTGCATGAACTGAACAACTGTAGGACATTCTGGTTTACTAACAATAAAGGAAAATAAGGAAAATATATTTTCAGCTTTTAATTAAAAAAAGATAGAAAATTTCATTTACGGGTGTGTGAGTTTGAGTTGAAAATTGAGGTTTGTAACATGCTGAAGAAAAATTTAACTTAAAAACTTATCAACTTTCATGCCAGAGATTCATCCGTTTAAAGCTTTTTTGTGCCTTTAATACTGTGTATGTATTTCTCAAACAGCTATTGATGATGTTATTTTATTCTTATTATATATTCCTCTGGTTTTCACTGTTTTCATTATTTTGCTTATTACAGCTGGGGTGGGCCATTATCACATAATTGGTTGGATCGACAATTGGATTTACAGAAACAGATATTAGCTAGAATGTTAGACCTTGGCATGACTCCAGGTAGTTATTTTTTCTTGATGTAGAACAAGAAAAATCATAATCTTCATCATTTCTTGTGTGAAGACTGAAACTACCTGTGTAATTATATGACTTTCCTATAACTGGATGATAGATTAGGTGATGCATGATGATTACTGCTTTCTCTCGCTCTCTTGTAGATGATTATAAAATTTAGAGGATTCACGGAGTTTGGTTTTTGTGATTTACTTAATAATATGTGATCTTTTTCACAGTGCTACCGTCGTTCTCTGGAAATGTTCCTGCAGCTCTAAAGAAGATATACCCCTCAGCTAATATCAGTAGACTTGGCAACTGGTATTGTAAATGTTTTTGTTGGGTTAAACATAAGGGTGAAGTGTAAAAATAGTTCCATAACTTTTTCCAATTGAGCACTTTAGTCCATCCCGTTTAACTGGTACATTTTAGTCCATACCTTTGTAAAAAGATGTATTTTAATCCTATACATTTGGTTTAAAAGATGCACTTTTAGACCTATATTTAGGACCCAAAAGGTATGAGACTAAAGTGTACCGATTTAAAAGTATGAGATGGGACAATAAATATAACTCAAGCTTTCATGCATTCATTGAGGTTGGACAATAAATACAAAATTTATAATTTTTTAAGCCAAAAATATAACATATAAGAAGGTTGTTAGCCCCATCTCATAAGAGCTTAAGCATTTAATAGATTTGGTTGCTACCACTCATTTAACATATCTTGTTTTTGAAGTCTTATATCTAATAAATTTGTTTCATCTGGTATGTACTATGTATTTGATATTCTTATTTCCCATCCTGATTAAGTTCCATATTTAGAATAGAGAGCTTTAATGCTATTTCTATGTTGACTTCTATAATTTCTTTGTTCTTATTAGGAACACTGTTGATGGTGATCTTCGTTGGTGTTGTACTTACCTTCTTAATCCATCTGATCCTTTATTTATTGAAATTGGGGAAGCTTTTATTAAGCGACAAGTTGAAGGTGTGTGTCATTTCTATATATGTATATACTCAGTTGTCTGGCTTATCATTGTAAAAGTATCCTCAGTCATATGAATTTCTCTACCATTTTTGAATTATAGTATTGCTAAAACCAATATCAAGAGTAACATGCATATAGTTGCAAATTCTTTTGCATATTTTATCAATGTGAGTGGTAGTTGCGCAATAGAAATATGCTTGCTTGGTTTATAATAACATCTGTGATGATATTCTTGTTGTTTGACATTTTCTATTGTTACAGAATATGGATATGTGACCGACATCTACAACTGGTAATTTCTTCAATTTATGGACATTTGACATCCTGATTTTGTTACTAGATAGTTTATCTTGTTAAAATGGGGTTTTGAAAGTGCATCATTCCATGTTCAATGCAGTGATACATTCAATGAAAATTCTCCACCTACAAATGATCCACAATACATCTCTTCACTTGGAGCTGCTGTTTATAAAGCGATGTCCAAAGGCAATGCAGATGCCGTTTGGTTAATGCAAGTAAGCTTCTTGGAACCACTTCGGCGTACTTTCTTTGTAATATAATGGTTTGTTAGAGTTTCTGGTCTTGACATGCATCAACTCATACGATGCAGTTTTAAGTATTGTGTTTGTGGTATTCTATGTGCTTGCTTTAATATTCATATACTTTCTTCTTCTTCTTCATGAGCTATTTCTGGTCATCCTTCACCATTTTAACTTCATTTATTCTATTGAGCTTAAGGTAAGTAGATGCATTCTTAAATCTTGTCTTTGTCATGTGCCGGCCACATCTGTCTTATTATCTGCGTGTTTTGTTTTTCTGTTTAGCCATTAAAAGATCTGTTGCTATCTTGTATTCTTGTTGACACTTCTTATAATGTCTCAGGGTTGGCTCTTCTATTCAAACTCTGCTTTTTGGAAGCCACCTCAGATGAAGGTATGTTTTTGAGAAATTTAAACTAGTATTTAGTTTTCTTAATTTTCAGTCAATATGTAAGCTGTTGCTTGTAGTACATCTTTAATTGGTTGAATCCTGACTTGCTGATATTTGTAGTCACTTCTGCAATCTGTTCCATTTGGTAGAATGATAGTTCTTGATCTATTTGCTGATGTGAAACCAATATGGAGAACATCATTACAATTCTATGGTACTCCTTATATCTGGTAATTGTAGTCGTTATCAGTAAATTAGTCCTAGCATGTTTTTACTTTTAAATCTGGTCTTTCATAAAATCTGTTCACTATTTGTGCAAATCAGGTGTCTCTTGCATAATTTTGGTGGAAATCTTGAAATGTATGGCATATTAGATGCAGTTTCTTCAGGCCCAGTTGATGCCCGCACAAGTAAAAATTCTACTATGGTATGCCTAGTAACTTTGTTCATATCCTCTTGATCTGTGCTCAACATATTTTATGCTAAGCAACTTCTAAGATCCCAAACTTGACTCATTCACACAAAGGTACCCAAGCTAAAAAAGCTAATACTTTGTCCCTCAAACTTATTGGGTGTTACACTTAAGTCCTTTTTATCACCTTAGGACTTATCTATTAAAATATAATAGTTTAGTAATAGTTTAGGGATCAATCTTTTATTTTTTTAATTTGGTGACCTATGTGAAGCATTCCAAAGTTTGGGGACTATTTTATATGCATGTACAACTGGTTGGCTGAAAAGTAAATAATAGAAAAGTGACCCTACTCCTAGTTGATGGTCCATAATAAGACTAGGATGTGGTAATTGTTTGGCTGTAATGATTGTCTTGTTATGTCTTTTAATTGTCCTAAGATACACTTCAACAACGTGCCTATATTCAAATAGGTTGGTGTTGGCATGTGCATGGAAGGAATAGAGCAAAATCCAGTTGTTTATGAGCTGATGGCTGAAATGGCATTTCGTTTTGAAAAGGTTCAAATGCAGGTAGGTATATATTTATTTAAGAGTAATTCTAGCAAAACTATTTAGGTGAATAGACTTTTTTATCATTGATCATATTTCATTAAAATATAAAAGATTATTAGATTTATGACACATAAGTGGTATTGAGTGGTATTGTAGTATTATGAGAGGGTTTTCTTTATTTAATAGCTTTATGTGCAGTTAGTTTTCTTATGAGTTGCATAGGTTTAAAGTCCATTATGTTTGGTTACATGTAACAAGGACATGAACGATGATTAGTAGTGGGATTAAATTTCATATGACTTGGAATTAATCAGATTTAATTATACTGCACTTGAAGGAGTGGTTGAAGACTTATTCCCATAGGCGCTATGGTAAAGCAGTACATCAAGTTGAGGCCGCTTGGGAAATCCTTCATCACACAATTTACAATTGTACGGACGAAATTGCTGTATGTTCTTTGTTATTGAAATTTACTTATTCATTTCCTTTGTGTCAATAGACTCAATACAATTTGGATGTATTTCTTCATTGATTTTTCTTGATTTTATTAGTGCTTGGACATGCTCTAGAAAGGTCAGGAAAATGTGTAAAAATGCCTTTATAACTGTCATGAATCATGGATCTTTTTAGGAAAAAAAAAACAACTATCTTGAATCTTTAAAAATCAATGGAGTTAAACTATTCCGTTAACTTTGACTCCTTAATGTTGATTTAAATAAAAAATGAATTTTTAACAAGTAACAGTTACATATGCCCCAAATTAGATCACAAATACCACCAATATATTATAACCTTAAAAAATAAAATAAAATAATTTTAAATATACAAAAGAAAAATAGAGAAAAATTAAAATAACATGAAAAATAAACAAGAGAAAGTATCACAAAGGTCTCCTAGATTTATTACTTTGTTATTTGGTCCCTTAGATTATAAATAATGTTATTTAGTCCTATTGTTTTGGAAAACGGGATTAATTAAGTACAAATTATATTATTTTAATATTTTTTATTAAAATATTTTTTTTCTTGTGAAGTGATTAAAATACGAGTTTTTAACAATAGTAAAATAACTTTTAATATGGTTTTTTCATAAAATATTTGTTGATTGTGACTATTTTATTTTAATATTTTATTTTTTTTAAATTTAAGTGTATATATATAAAATTTTCTGGTTGGATATTATTGTTGATTTTTTTTTTAAATAATTTTATATGAAATTTTACTTTTATCCTTGCTAAATGTTCGTCTTTTAATTGTGTTTTAATCCCCGATTAAAATACAATATTTTAATAAAAAAATTATTAAATTGATATAATTTATCTTTAATTAACCATTTTTTCTAAAACAGAGAGATTAAATACACTATTTCTAATCTAAGAGACCAAACTATAACAATGTCATAATCTAAGACACATGTGTGGCCACACTTCCATAAATAATTATGTTACTTTAGAGTTATAATATTTTAGGATTTTATTTTACTGTAATACATATTTGTCTAGTTTAAGCTATTTAGGTAAATCTTCTATTGTATTTAGGATACTTGATTATGAAGGAATGGTTTCTTCTTTACTATTCCTCTGTTTCTCACTACTATGCGTCTAAATTCCTATTTGTTTCTCTAGTTCCTATTTTCTCTTTCCAATCTATATTAGTTTGGTATCAGGGTTGAAATTATTTTTCTAAAAAAGAATATACAACAAAAAAAAAAAAAACTGATATATTTGAAAAAAAAAACTATAGTGTTTGTTATTTGTGTCAGAAATTGCTGAACTTTAAGAAAATGCCACAAAGTTCCGTTAGTAGACATAATATACATGTTTTTTTTTTACATTTTTGAAACCCTAAATTAGGGGTGTTAAACGGTATTATAGCAAGCTAAAGGGTTTTTTTTGAAATTAACACAAGAACATATAATTTTGCCTAACTAGAGTATTGGGCTTCGATTTAATCTTACTCTTTGAGTGGTCAAGATTTACCCATTTTTTCATTAAGCATTTCCCGTTGTGGTTATTGGCTGACTCCTACTAAACACTAGCTGCACTCTACCTACATTACCTTTCATTGGAATGAGTTGTTTTCTTTAGCAATGGATCTTAGTCCCATAGAGGACATCTAAGAGGCACTGGCTGCTGGTTTCCATGGCCTTGCTCAGCTCTTAACCTTAAGAAGATTGATTCATGAGGATCTATAAAAATAAAAAATTTGAGGATGACAATGATTAGTGGGAGCCTGAGTGGGAGAAGAAAATGGGATATTGGGTTTGAGCAACTTTATTATTGCAATAAAGGCATCGTCTTGCCAAAATTTTATTGTAATATGAATGTTTAATATCTGCAGGATCATAACACGGATTTCATTGTAAAACTTCCAGATTGGGATCCAAAAATATCTCACCCATTAAAACAAAACCGGATGCAAACATTCCTATCACTGGATAGGAAAAGAAGAGTTTTACTTAAAGATAGTAGCTTCAAGTTGCCTCACGCACATTTATGGTATTCTACCGAGAAAGTGATCAGTGGTTTAAAACTGTTTATTGATGCTGGTGATGATCTTGCTGGAAGCCTTACATATAGGTAAGAAGAAAACTCTAATTCGTGTTTTTTGTTTAATCAGTGTTATTTTTTGTTGAAGGATTATATTGTCCCACATTGACTAGGTGTTCAGCTGTAGTGTAGTTTATAAGTATGGGCAACCCTTAACTCAATGAGATCTTATTGGGTTGAGTTAGGCCTTGGGCTTATATAACATGGTATCAAAGCTAGGCCCTGAGTTCATCGTGGTTTGTGGCCTTCGTTGCCCCTGTCCGATGTGAAGGGGGGTGTTGAAGGATTGTATTGTCCCACATCGACTAGGCGTTCAACTGTAGTGCAGTTTATAAGTGTGGACAACACTTAACTCAATGAGATCTTATTGGGTTGAGTTAGACCTTGGGCTTATATAACATTTTTGTTTACGAACACATTGACATGCCTGTCATTCCAATTCTCGTCCCTATTATTTTATGGGTTCTGTGGAAACCAATCTTGAGTTAAGTTTCTCATCGAAGCTCATATATCACAAAGTCTCTTCCTAGGTGAAGCCCAAATAAATTTCCGCAGAACTCTGATATTTATTGTAGGGGAAGTGGAGAACTCACAAAATAGAGTTGAGATATATCAATATGATAATATAGTTTTACTTAGCCTTATTTCCCAATATGTTTTGGTCATTATTCATCTACTGTTCACTTTTCCAATCTTCACTTCCATACACATTCCGTGTAAACATTTGACACATTTGTAACATTTTACAAGTCCTTGTGGAATTTCCACACTAGTATGTGAAGATTTTATATTTACAAACTTTACATTAAAAAATTCGCTTAGCTCATCATCTTTTATGAAATATGCTAAAATTGGACTCCAAACTGTGTGATTTTTTGTTTATTTTATCTTTTGACATAGTAATAACAGCAGCTAATAAATCACTGAACATTGTAAGGCAACATGGAGACTCATCTCTTGGGTTGACTCCAGTAAAAGATTTGACCCAGAAAGGACCAGGAGGGCCCAGAAGGATCATATATGTTTTTACTGACTATGTTATCTATGTGATGTTGTGACAGATATGACTTGGTAGACTTAACACGGCAAGTGCTGTCAAAACTAGCAAACCAAGCATATTTGGATGCTGTGATTGCTTTTCGGCAGAAGGATAGAGAGGGTTATAATTTTCATAGCCAAAACTTTCTTCAGCTCATAAAGGATATTGATACACTTCTTTCTTCTGACAATAATTTTTTACTTGGAACGTGGCTCGAAAGTGCGAAAAAGGCAGCAACTAATCTTAGTGAAAGAAAGCAGGTGAGGAAAAATGTTTCCCCTTTTGCAATATTACTTATTTAGTGCAAACATGACTCAAATATTTGAAAGTCCCTGAAAATGTCAACCTGACTCATTGATATTACTCAAAGTGATGAGAAGTGTTAAATTATAGAACCATAGGAGTGAAAATTTGTGGCACTAACCATAATTCCATAACACCAACATGACACGTAATTTTTTTAAAATAGAATTGATTGCTAATTTTTTGGAGCGTATTCATTTTGGTCTTCCTTTAACAATTATACGTGGTCATTATTATCTAAATAACTTGACAGAATGATTTAGATTTTTCATAGAATTGAAAAATATTTGAAGTCGGCACGATTAAGATCACACTAACATGACTATCATGAAACAACTACCACCCTAAAGAACCCGGTCAATCACTTGCTTTTATACTTTCGGTATGTACACTTCCTGTTTATATCATGAGGAAGGTGACTGGAGTTGTTACTGCAAACTCTTTCTAACATTTATGTAGAACAAATAGAGAATTGTTATTTCCAGAAGAAAAAACCATAATAATAGAGCAATTAAAAATTTTAGTTAACAATTTAATACTTTAGAATTTCTAAAAATAAAAATATTGCTCTACCATAAGGCAAAACTTCTCTGGCAATCCAACAAATAACATCCAAATAATTTAATAAAATTTTGGTTTTCTCCAGTACGAATGGAATGCACGAACGCAGGTGACAATGTGGTTTGACAACACAAAAACTAACCAGAGCCAGCTTCATGATTATGGTAAGGTTACTAAATGCTATATAAGCTATTTTTAAGCTTCAATTCATCACCATTTTTTTACATTAACATTTGTCATTGTCACAGCAAATAAGTTCTGGAGTGGGCTACTGGAAAGTTACTACCTACCACGGGCTGCAATCTATTTCGACCATTTATCAAAAAGCTTAAGCCAGAATCAAAGTTTCAAGTTGGAGGAATGGAGAAGAGAATGGATAAAATATTCAAATAACTGGCAAACAGGTACAGAGAATTACACTCTGACTGTGAAAGGAGATGCACTCGCCATTTCTAAATCCTTGTACGACAAATATTTTGGTTGAAATATGTGACTGAGAAGGTGCAGTTAATCGAATCGTCTTCCATTTCTGGAAAGCCTATTGAGCCAAATCGGGAAAATTGCACCTATGGCACCATATATTTAATAATAACAATGTGCACTTCGACATTTTAAAAGTTAACAATCGTAACTAAAAGCATTTTTCCTAGTGTGCAACTCGGCTGGTACAAGGTGTACGTGTAATTAATTTAAATATAAAATAAGTATAACGCAAGCTATTTTATTACATTATAAAAGAGCTCTGAAGCAGAGATGTTAACACAAACAAACAAAGATTAATATCATCTAAACACCAACGAAACCAGAAAGGACGTACATTTTTTAAATATCGATCTTTGGTACAGTAAATATCCAATTTATTCCCATTTGTTTCCCTCAAACTTGATTCTCAGTTTCTTGCCGAGTATAACGAAAACCAACCGCCTCCATATTATATATCTCCCTCCAAGAATCAATATAATATATATTTATTATTAAAAAAAAGTAATTGAACATGTCCTAGTTCTTATTTATTTTAAAAATAATACTTAAGTTGATACTTATTTTTTCTTATAGATTAAACTTATTGTTAGTAAAAGTGATATTACAAGAAAAAATAAGCATTTTTTTTATTTTTATTTTACTTCAAAATTTTCTATTGCAATTATTCAAAAACAGCTATATAATGAAATTGATAAAAATAATAATAAAAATAGGACAGAAACAGTAAGAAAAAAATAAGTACATAATTTTAAAATCATTTTTATAAGTAAATAATATGGTATTTTTAAAAAATTGTGTAGTATTATGCTCCTTATTTCCCCAAAGCTATTGCCTCTTGGATTGAATCAACCTTCATTACAATTTATGAATGGCTTGGAAATAATTTGGATCTATAGCTATATATAGGTTGTCACCTTTCTCATTGCAATAAGTAACACATCTAACTAAGGTCCCGTCTAGTCATAATATAGCTTCTTGAATGCCAAGGTTGCTGCTACTTCTACTACTAAGGTATAGCTGTCTAGTTATATAACATTTGTGGAGACCTGATAGGCTGATATTGTTTCTGTCTGCGTCAAAGTTAATGAATCAGTCAATGCTATTAAGGGTTCTAAAAAAAAGGTGCACTTTTATTCTTGTTGTCTGAACACATTTCTTTAAGCACAGCTTTACTAGTGTACATACCTGTTCATTAATTATGTTATGCATCAGAATTATAACATTGAAGCTTAATTTACCATTTCATAGGCGAGTTTAGAACTAATTTTTAAAGACTTATCTTCTCTCGCTACCCCAACGAATATTATTTTATACTTCCATAACAACTATAATGATCCAACTTCCTACTAGCTACGCAGCCCCTAGACTCAAACATTGTGTTTTTTGGTTACTATGTTGATACAAGCAGTAAAGCACTTTTCATGGCTGAATTGTAACAACTCTTTACCTTGTCTGTTTTCTTCTAATTTTTCTTATATTGTCAACAGTAGAATAATAAGCTGATGATAAGTGGAAAGAGTCACTCTCATCTTATAGATCTATGGTCTGCCTAATATCGTATTGTAAGAAATAGAGGTGTTCAACACTAGAAATATAACAAATTAGAAGAATTATCATTGTCAACCAAAATTCTATGCCTTATAATGTGTGATCTTGGTTGTGATGACCAAAGGATCATCATGAAGTGGTAGCACTTCTCGTCCCCCAAAAATGATAGGAAAGATAGGTCTTTTTTCCTTTCAAGCGATAGATGAATTGATGCACATCCTTTACTTCTTATGCATACCTCTTCTTTGAATTACTATAGTAACCTGATATAGTTAGTCCACCATATATGGTGTGAATTACCCGCACATCACGTTGGAAAGGTTGATTAGTTCTATTGTTGTCTCGGAGAACAGGGTTTGGAGGAACAAACTCTCTTCGTTTAGCGAAATTATTTACTTATTTATTCCCTCCTCTCAAACCCTTATTCCAATCAACAAAATCTCCCAAATGCCCTTTCGATAATAGATATTCGATTTTCCACTTGAGGTGTTTGCAATACTTGGTCCAATGATCTGTATTTATAGAAAGTACATTACTTATTGCGATCCTTAAGAAGAGCCTTCATAGGTTATGCCCTGTTTACATGATTGATGCGCTTTATGCATTGTACCGCCTCATGAAACGAGACACGCAATGAGGGACCTTTGAAAAGAGATAATGCTCTCCCCTATATCCCAAACCTTTCTCAAGGTGTGACCACTAGTTTGAAACAAGGAGGATTATGAAGTCTATCCACATAAGGTTTCTTCTCTTCTTCCTTTTTAGTAGGGATGAGCTTGTCTGTAGTTCTACTTAACAAACCTTTGGTAGACTTCAACTCTTTCTTCACATTAACGAACTTTTGGGCCTCCTTATAGACCATATCTATGGATCATGGAGTGGTCTTAGTTAATTTGATGAATAGGCCAATGTCACATTTAATTGCCTTGAGAAAAGCCTCAATAACAAAAAAGTATGGGCATTGTAAAATTTATATCTTCTCTATCTTAAAACATCTCATGTAAGTTTCGATGGTTTCACTATCCTCCTAGTGCAACTCTTTTTGAATTAGCTTCTTGCATGTATAGTTGGTGACAAATACTTTTAGCAATGTATCAAAGCTTTTACACTTTTGGGAGGTAATTCAATAAACTATTGTTTTGCCATCTCATGAAAGGTGGTAACAAATAACTTACAATACATGGCTTTCTTCTCATTTTTTGGTATGCTCATAGAAGCCATGGCCATTTTAAAGTGAATGACATGGGCCACATGGTCTTTTGTCCCCCTATAGGGGAGATATTTTGAGCAAAAAAAAATTAAAAGGTGGTGCTTTTAACTCAATATCATCATAAAAAAGTGATGTCAATAATTAGTCACACACCATTTCGATATCACTCCAAGGCTTAATGTTTCTTGGCCTTTAAGTCGATCATTCATCTTTGCTTCTATTTTCTCTTCCATTTCTTTAAATTTATCATAAATGTTACTATTGGGAGGTTCAAGTAGTACTTGACACCTATTGGGTGTAGGGTGTCCTAAACCTTTATGTCCTTGTACTTGTTGGGATGTATTTTGTGCCAGATGTTGGTGAGTAGGTTGGGTTGTATATACGAGTTCTATAACTGGATTGGGAATTAGAGTCACAAGTAGACACTATTCATCAATTGTACTTGGTTGATACTGGTTAGGATCTTGTGAGGCATGTTTCGATCTTGTTGGCCAACTTACCCTTATCGATAAGGTAGTTATTTGGAATGAACTTTTAGCCTTTGAATAATCATCGTATATCAACCTTGATCTGAGTTTCTTATTATCATCTTGGGATCTAGTAAACGCTTGTAGTAATTTTGTCACTTGTTTTTTGAGACTCTATAACTTCACATCTTTTTCACGGGATGTGTTTTTAAAACTATAACTAGCAGAACTAGATGAACATGGAATCATTCTGGTTGGTCTGGTCGTGCCAACACGTACTATAGGTTGCGTGACATCACCAATCATAGGTCATGTAGCACCATACCCTAGGCCACAAGGTGATGCACTAATTGGTAATAGATGTGATAAATGATCATTGAGGTTGAACTCTTGGACTGAATGAGTAGGATTGTTCATTAGTTTGAGATGAGATTGAGGGCTTACAATAGTGAAATGAGTGAATTTTTCTACTATATGGGTTATTTCTCTAGGGATGTAAAACACAATATCTAAAATGCTAACTATGAGCTAGAAAGATTTAAGTCCTACGATGAGCACCACCAGGTTATTTGACCTAGGTGTCAACACACAGTCGAATCGTTAGGTGTAGAAAATGCTTTAAAGAAGTTGAAACAATATATTGCTCATCAATACCATGTCGTAACACACGAGCTACTCAATACAATGTGCTTTATATAAGTGAGGTGATACAGGTCATTAAGGTTACACATCCCTTTTATATATAGCATATCTAATGAGTATTATTTAAGATAATTGTTAAAAATAAAAATAATAAATACACCATCTCCCTTTTTATTTGATAGGACTTGAATCACATTATTTTAGTGTTATAGAGATGCTTATTTTTCACTAAAATTAAATATTTTTCTTACATGTCTCACATTTTTTAAAATTCTACCACATTTTAACGATTTTTTTTTCCTATTTTTGAAATTTTTTTCATTTTCATAATTTTTTTTAAAAAGTTGTATAAGATACAACAAGTCAATTATACCATTTACCGTATAATACAATAGGATATTTAATAAATTTAAATGCATCTAATTTATATATAAAAAACTTCATATCATATTAGAGATTATTTAACAAAAAGTTAAACTAATTAATACCATCAAAGATTTAATTTGTTACTTCTATTCAATTTTATTGTTAAATATTTATTTAAATATAAATGAATTTATAGAAAATATACGAAAACAATAAATGATAAGTATATTTTTTTAATAAACATGTGTTCAATTTGAACACTAGTTCAAATTTATTTTAAACATAATTCATTTGGTACTTTTCATTGTACCTATATCTTTATTATAAACATTCATTCAAAACTAAAATAAATTGAAAAACACATTTATGTTTACGCACTAAATGCTATAAAAAAAGAATTACAAAAAATATAAAAATATTTAAAAATATATATAAATGGAAAAAATAAGAAAAGAAAAAAAAAAGAGAGTAAAAAACATCGTGAAAAATTAAAGCATTAAATTTTTTTGAAAGAAAACATATCTTTCTTTTTTTTAAAGGAGGTGGACGGGTGAAAAGTGAGGTCAGTTTAGAATTGAAATTAAAAAAAAATTAAGAGAATTATCTCGTATTATTATTTATATGAGATTGATATATTGGGCGATAACTACGTATATTTTATAAACTTAAATTTTAAAATCTAAAATTTAAATCTTCCATCCTAAAATCTAAACTTTAAATTAAAAGATTACATAATTATCACCTATAGACGACGTTAATCAACATATATAAATATATATATGAAGGGTAACGTAAATCTGTTACCTTTAACAAAAATATACTTTAAATTTGTATTTATTTGACGGGGTAATACAAGTCTATTATTTTTATAAAAAGAATAAGGTTTTTTGTCTATAATAGGCATATCTCATTCAAAAGTTTAAAAAGAGACTTTTTGTTAATTTAGTTTAAAAAAATGCTCTTTTTAACCTCTTAATCAAGTAACAAATCATTTTTTTTCTCTCTCCACTTTCAATTATCATCTCAATTTTTTTCGTTTTTTTTCTCTCTCCTCTTTCAATTCCCAGCCCAGTTTTTTTTCTTCTTATTTTTAAAAAAGACAAAAAATATATTTTAATTACCCTTTACAACTTTAAAGTGCCGAATACAAAAATTATAAATTTTTAATAAATAAAATTTTTAGTGAATAAAAAATAATAAAAATAATTTATATTTATAAAATACAAAAATATATTTAATAATAAATATATAATTTGTATATAACAAATAACTTATCAAAATTTTATTATAAATTAACTTAAAATAATAATAATAAATTATAAAATAATTATTATTATAAAATAAATTATAAAAACTGGGTTAATAATTATAATAATATTATATTAGATAATATTTTCACACAAATTTTACGAAATAATGTGTTATGTTTGTATTGTATATTGTAAAAAGTTGGATAGAGAGGTTTCACAATTTTTTTAATAATTTAATTATTTTTATGAATATTATTTTTTATATCATAATTATAATTAATATTATAATTATTTATTAATAATAATAATAATAATGTATTATATTATTTATGAATTATCAAAATATTTAGCATATGATTTTCAATATATGTATAAATTTACATTTATTTTATTGTAAAATAAATTATTTTTTATTTTTTAAAATAAACTTTTTAATATATGATATGATAAAAAATATTTATGTATTTAAAATTAATTATAAATTTATAAGATGTTAATATTTTTTTTATGTTTATAATAATTATTTTTTTGTAAAATAGAGCTAATATATCTTTTTTTAAAATAAAATTGATTAAAAATTTTGCTTTCAAGTTTTAGGTAAGATCTTGACTATTTTAAAAAAAAATCTTACTTGTATCCATTTTTAAACTATTGTCTAAAAGTTAACTCTTATAAACAAAACCCCAAAGAATAACAGAATCAATCTTTTAAAAAATTGTTAGACATACGACACATATCACCCTTCTTAACTAGACAAGTGGTATGCGTCTAATTTTTTTTTAATAGATTTCTAATATCCTTCTTTTTCATATATATATAGTAATAGTTTTTAATACAGTTATTTAGACAAATATTTTTATTTAATGATATCGATTTTTGAATAAATATAATCTAACAATATATTTATTTTTAGTTATAATTAAACATTTTCCTTCAATTTAAGAATAACTCATTAATTTAAATTTATATATTTATTAACATATATACTTTTAAATAATTTTATCCAAAAAATCATTATGATTTATCATACAATTTATCTAAATTATTTATCATCAAAATAACCCAATACATATATATATATATATATATATGAATGAAAAATATATGAAAAAGTTAAAAGGAGGATATATTGAGCGATTCTTAAGGAAAAAATTTCTCCAAAATCATACTAATTATTGTTTTAATCTTAAAAAAAGAGTTTAAATGCTGATTTTATTTTTGGTGATTGTTTTCCTCATATAGTCATTGGTAACAACATTCTGTTTTGTTGGACCCTAATATTTCTTTTTTTTTTTAATGTCTATACTACATACAAAAGATTTGACTCCCAAACATTATGTATGTTCAAATTAGTCACAAATCATTGAGCCATAATCACGTTGGTTTTTGGTTCCTAATAGTTAACAATCAGTTGTTACTACTCTAAACACTAGCCAAAGAAAGAAAAAAGGAGTTACCATTAATGAAATGTTCTTTAATAAATATATATTAATTTGGTAAGAAACACCCACCCACCCCCAAAAAAAAACACGAGTTACCATTAATGAAATGTTCTTTAATAAATATATATATTAATTTGGGAAGAAAACCCCTCTGGAAGCAAAACTTAGCTTGGTTTATATTTTGTATGTTACTAGGTCCATTATGTACATCATCTATGTAACTAAAATAATTCTGTGGTTCATTTAAGGTTCTTCTTCTCTCTTTTATTTTTAAGTCAAATATTCAAATCACACTAAATATTATTTATTAAAAAAATAAAAAGAATCGGATTATTCAAGTTACACAAGGTTTATCATACATAGAATGCATTGTAAAATATTTATGTTACTCTCATCATAAACTAATAATACATGGCACTCATCAATGGATATAGAAGTTTGAGTCATCAAGTAACAAGGAAAAAAAAAGAGAAATTAAAAAGGGAATACTGCCTAGCATCTCACTGTAACAGAAGCCCATTTATAAGTAACTTCTTTTATTGTTTATCTCCTCTTTCAACTATGTACTCCTTACTTCATTTAATAAAAATAATAATTAAAAAAGAAAAAAAAACATCTTTTGATGTGGGCTAACCAGTCGGAGCTTGATTCCCTTCTTATTGATTGAAGCGCAGCAATAGGCTTTAGCTTCTGTGTTTAAAGAATTATGATATATAAGACAACCAATGCTGTGGAAGTAAAGTTTTTATTTTAAAAAAATTAGATAATTTTCTATAACAATAGATAGTGTTTATTGTTATGAAAATAGCAATTTTCTAGATCAATAATAAAAAATTTGATACTTGCAACAAAAAATTTGATCAAGTGGCATTTTGATTTGACTGGATGTAAAATAAAAAATGTGAGATGTTAAAATAATTGAGGAATACTTACCAACATGAAACCAATTATATTATTACCAACATTTGAACACCCACTTATGGTAATATGATTTTAATGGACCACATCTGTTTGGCCTGAAAAAATGGTGGAAAATCTAGACCAACCTGTTTCGTCATACAGCCAACACAAGACCAACAGCTGAGAGTTGGGTTTAGGCTCATCATCTGAAAACCTAGATGCCACAAGAGTCGAGACGAGCCAAGTTGGATGCAGGTTTAGATTTGGACTGCAGTAAATGGCCCAAGAGTTTAGCAACATGCCTCTACCCGTGGCAGTTGGTTGAGAATGGAAGTGGTATCAAAAGCTACTCCGTTATTGCACGCTAAAATCAGACCTCAGCTGTACGAAAAAGACAATAAAATTATTCAATTGTAAAGCGTCCCTGCTTACTTTTATTTAAAGGGACAATTTAGTAAAAACTACATAAATAAAGTATAACGATTGATTTGGTTTTAAACCAAAATATTAGTTCTTGAAAAATAAGAACCAACTCCCCTCTATATATATATATAATTATTACATTATAGTTTCTAATGTTTTTAATGCTAATTTGATTATAATCCCTAAATTTAAAGATTTTAAATTTCAATCACTTACCTAATACTTTTAAGTTTAATTAATTAAAATTTAAAATTTCAAAATTAGAATATAGTTCTAAATACCCTAAAGCTATGTTACTTGGACTTGGCAATTTTGGTCACCACACCCACCTGTGTTAGATACGACAAGACACTGACACTGGTGTGTGATCTGCGTCAGACTCTCAAGAAAGACCACTGGACACGCCAGAAAAGAAAAGGAGAAGAAGAAGACGACGAAGAAGAGAAGATGGCTGCATATTCTTTAAATTGTTTTAAAGATGAGGGCAAGACTTCAAAAAACTCACGCCTACTTCAATTCGGACTTTAGTCGAAAATTGCAATTTGGGCTCTGTTCTTTAAAAAGACAATTTGGAATTACAGGCCTCTTTATCAAATTAGCCCATATGGGCTCAGCATAGTTATATTAATTTGGACTCAAAAATTGAAAGCACTGTCTTCATTGACACCATTACGTAATATGTGATTTTTGAGTAATTTTATTTTAATAGTTTATACCAATTCCATAATACGATTTTTAAGACCAAGCTTGATATATGCCCCTTATTCTATTATTTCAATGCATAAAATACACAATATTAGTATATATGTAAGAATACATTTAAGATAAAGCATACAAAAATAAAAATAATATATATATATATTTAATAGTTGTGTCCAAGTATCCTGTCCAAAAATTAGACGCTTTATATCCGTATCCAAATGTTCTAAAATTATGAATTTAACAAATCACACGCTTAAACACATATCCATATTTAACACCCGTGTCAGATTACGAGTAATATAACCCTATTGAATAAAGAAGATATGTAAATACTACTAATGATTCATTATCTATATCAATTAAAAATGATGAAATGGGTGAAGGGTCGTTGGAGAAGGCTGGTACGCTGCTTTGGGGTGAAGTCATGGATAAGGAGTGCAAAAGAATTGTATCATAGGTGAGGTGTTTTTATGAAGAGAAATGGAAACAAATGAGAAAGGGGGAAGAAAACCCTACGAGAAATTAGAGAAAATATATATAATATATATAAAATAAAATTATGAATTTAAAAATAAATATATCTGGGTTGGTTTGATTTAGTTCTTATATGGTTTCAAAAAATTAAAATTGAACCAATCCAATATAAGTCAATTCTATAAAAATAAGAACCAACACAAATAAATAAAACCCATATATTAAAAATATTGAGTTAGTTTGGTTCTGATAGTATGGGTTGAGTTAGTTCCAATAATTTTGCACACCCTTGCTAAAGTGTACCTTTTTTTAAGACTTACTTAAATGTAATCCTTAAAAACAAAATAACTAAAGTGTTCAAAAGACATAAGCAAAGTGACTTAAAATCAATGGACAAAAAATATCTTAAATATTTGCGATAACTCTAAGGTCATGTTTGTTTTGTAGAATATAAATGTAATGAGGATGAAAATGGAAATAAGAATTCAATTCAATGGAAACAATATTACCATTATTATATTTATTTAAACAATGAAATCAAAATAATAATAAATATTAAAATAAAATTTATAAAATTATAAATAAAACAAAATTAAAAAATAATTTTTTTATTTCTAAATGAGAAAAATAATAGATGATTACACAAATGTGTGAAAAAAATAAAATATTTTATCGTATTCTTGAGGGGTGGGTAGAATAAATATTGTTGGAATATATTTAATTACAGATTAATAATTAAATCAAACACATGAATACCCTATATCATTCATATTATTATCAGCTAAACAGGTCCTAAGAGTAGTGCAAAGCTTTTATTATAAAAAGTGAAAACAAATGTGAAGCTCCGAAGTCACGTATGCTCGACCAATTTAAGCATTACTTGGCTTGTCACGCTTCCTCACTCATTTTTTCAGGAAAAAAAGCACGGTGAAAGTTTCCTACATGACTTGCAAGATGCTAAAGTGAAACAACTCTAGAGATATGTGTTAAGGCATCATGAATCATCACATTACAAAACAGTTGTTAACAATTCAATTTGCATAATCAGTAGAGAAACAATGAGATGGTTACCTGCAACAGATCACTGCTTTTAAGTTAGGCTTTGTATGCGCTATGAGTTTATCTTTCATAATAAGCAGGAATTACTAGCATCCAATTAGCTTAGCATCTGAGAAACAAATATTAATTAGTTCAAATGAATGTAAAGTCTTCAGATCAAATGTAGAAAGGTTATGCAAACATAACAGAACAGTTAATTTATTTATTTTGGCCTGCAGCGGAAAAAAACAGATAAATCGTTTTAAAGCTATTGGATTTTTCAATAATAAATTAGAGCCTAGTAGCCTACTTCTATTTGAAAGCTTGCAACAACTGAAAAACATGATGTGCAAGAAAAAAAGGGAAGACTTACATAGTAAGCTCGTTTTATATAAGATTTACAACGTAGTTTTTCGAAAAAAAGTTACAAATCCGTGTTGCATGGGTGTGTATCTTTTTTTCGAAAAGTTACATTGCCAAATAAAACCAATCCAAACTACATTATGATTTTTTTGCACAGTTCGAGTCTATATTAGGCTATTACCCTAGAAGAAAACCCATAGCGAATAAAATAGAAGATGGAGAAAATCATCAAAATGGGAAGAGCAACAGAATTCTCTCTTTTTTCTTCTTTTTTGTGTGTGTGGATAAATAGAAGTTGAAACACTAACACAGCAGATTCTAAAGCGGCAGATACTAGACAATCAGGTTATTACCTGAATAGGCCCCTTTGCTAACTATCTGTTTCTCCAAACGTTGAGCAGCATCGGTCATGCCTAGGTCATTATAAGCTTGTATCATTGTGGCAAAGGTGATACCGTCCGGCTTACATTTCCTCTTCCTCATTGATAAAAATAATTCTTCCATCCTTTTCACATCACCAGCCTGACCATAGGCACTTATAGCACAATTAAAGAAAGGCGTATCCAGTATAACATCAGAATTTTCAACATGCCTCATTATAGAATCGACTTTCTTCATAAGTCTTGTGTTACTGTAAGCACTAAGAAGAGAGGAGTAGGTGATCGAGTTAGGTTTGAATCCTCGATGCTTCATTTTCTTGAAATATTCATCCATCCTTCCGATGTTTCCAGCTTTTCCGAATACCTCAATGACGATATTAAAAGTAACAATACTTGGTGAGAAAAACCTTTTCTCCATGAACTCCATAACATTACTCATCTTGTCATGCATTCCTGCTTTACCATATGATTTTATCAGTATATTAAATGTATGAATGTCTGACCTTACTCCCATGAGCAGAAATTCATCATACCAACTCTCCATCTTCTCAATATACCCATAATTTCCATAAGCTCCAATAAAAGAATTTAAAGTGAAAACATCCGGAAGGCAGTTGCCACTTTCAATCATATTTGATAACGTGTCCTCCATTTGCTGAAACATTTTAGCCTTACCATATCCATGAATAAGAGTATTGTATGTGACGGTGCTACTCTCAATGCCTAGATATGACATCTCCTCAATAACATGTTCAACCAGATCGAGACGATGAAATTTAGTGCAACAATTAATAAGAACAGAATAAGTATATACATCTGGTTTGCAGTCAGAGACAGATTTCATTTCATCCACTGTAGAAAATGCCTTTTCTAGTAGGCCACTTTGGCCGTAAGCACTAACAAGGGCAGTGTAAACATCGAGAGCAGGTTTGAGCCCATCGGACAACATGATTTCCCAAAGCAGGCTAGCCTGCTCAGGTTGTTTGCACTTTCCAAGCATTGTGAATAATCTTGCATATGTTTGACATCTAGGTCCATACCAATGTTGCATACGTAGCAGTTGAAAAATCTGTTGCAGGCATGTATTATGAAATTTCATATGCTCAGAAGAATATCTTCAATATATGACAAAAAACAAGCAAGATGACATGAGTGTAACAGCAATGCTGTACGAAAATATGGTTGCATTTTGATCAAAGTAGATGGAATTAGCATCTAATTGCTTATCGACCCATAATTAACCTATGGAATTCTCGAAGCAACTAACAGAAAGCAAAAATTTTACTATTTAAGACAGCATATTCTACTATACTTGTCTTTTCCTCTTCTTAACTTTTGTCCACAACCAAATTGAGGATCAGGTTCGAAATATAGCTAAACAAGTAGAAGCTTTCATGCAAGGAAATACATGTTGTCAGGGCTCTAGTAGTGTTGGTCCATCTCATGTGGGCCAACAAACAAATAAAAAAAAAGTATTCAACAAAGAAGGCTTAGAATGCGGTGAGAAGAAGAAAAAAAAAAGCCAAATGTGTGGTTTGTTTGCCTCTATAAAAGGCCTTAGCCTCAATCTTAATATATATCAAATTGAGAGAGAGAAATTACAGAGAGCTGAGAGCAGAGAGAGTTTTCTGAGAATAGAAAATTGAGAGCCAATTTGTTAAGTTTTACCCACAAATTGAAGTTACATGGTTATTGTATTTTTATGAGAGATCCACCTAACGGTTAAGTTTGTAATCCCATTTTATTATAATGAAAGTTTTAAGTGGTCTATAGATCCCATCATTTTGAAAGATTTTCACATATACAATACTATTCACATAAATGGTATTGTTCTATCGGCAGGTACCATTCACAGAATAGTATTCACATATACGTACTGTTTTGTCGGTAGGTACTATTCACAAAGTACTATTCATCGTCAAAAAAGTACCAAGTTAGAAGAAACCTGTTGAGTGACGATTCAAATAGAGGAGAGCACAGGTAATATGATAAAGTTGATCGCATTTAATTATATAATTTAGAAGTCGAAGATGGAAGATCTTTTATACATTAAAGATCTATGAAAGTAAATTATAATGTCGAAAAAGAAAGTTGTGTCTACAACTTCGACGGATGAGAAAACCGACGACAAGACACCAAAAATAACCAGTGTAGACGTTGATTGAGCCGTGCTGAACCGAAAGTGTGCTGCTCAAATCAAACAATGGATCGACAAGAGCATTTTTCAAAATTTTGAACACGATGCTTACATTCTTTGGCAAAAGTTGGAGAAAATGTATGCGAGGACAATCGCACAGAATAAAGCTAATCTGATGCGACGATTGGTCAATTTGAAGTATAAAGATGGAAGTAGCGTATCAAAACATATGAGTGAGTTCCAAGGCAATGTAGATCAACTCAACTCTATGAAGATGACCGTAGATGACGAGCTACAAGCATTGTTGATGTTGAGTTCTCTACCAAAAAGTTAGGATACTCTAATTGTGTCAGTTACCAACTCAACTCTTGACGGCAAGTTTACCAGGGATATGATAAAAGACAGAATGCTAAACGAAGAGTCTCAACGAAAATATGAAGGATGTACTCTTTACACTGAAGCGTTTGTCATGGAGAAACAAAGCAAGCAAGAATGGCAGAAAAGAAGTAAAAGTAGAAATTTTCGTAACCAAAGTCAACAAAGAGGATGGTCGAAGTCTAGATCAAGGCACGACAAGAAGTGTCACTATTACGGCAAGCCCAGACACTTCATTCGAAAATTTCAAAAGTTAAAGGCGAAACGATCCAGAAATCAGGAAGCAAAAACCTGAACAAATGACACCACAACTGTCACTGAAGAAGTTGTCATTGTTCAAGATGATGATTATGTCAATCTTGCATGTCAAGACACTACTTGGGTAGTTGACTCAGGCGCCTCCTATCATGTCACCTCACAACGGAATTCTTCTCAGCCTACACTCAAGGTGATTTTGGACGTGTAAGGATGGGAAATGATGATGCATTGAAATTTTTTGGCATTGGCAATATTTATCTAGAGACTAATCTTGGATGTAGATTACTTCTGAAAGATGTGAGGCACGTTCTTAATATTCGCCTCAATTTGATCTTTCCCGATACGCTTGATGATGATGGTTATAATAATTATTTTTGTGAAGGAAAGTGGAAGCTCTTCAAAGACAATTTGGTAGTAGCAAAAGGCAAGAAAGATACATCACTTTATCTCACAAAAGCTAGATTGTGTAGAGGAGAAGTAAACACCACTAGAAAAGAAGTTCCCGCCGAGCTATGGCATAAGCAACTCGACCATATGAGTAAAAAAGGTCTCAAAATTCTTTCCAAGAAGGAGCTCTTGCCAGGAATGAAAGGAACACCCTTGCGAACTTGTGTTGACTGTATTATTTCGTAGTCGGGCACCATCTAGGAAGGCAAATATTCTAGATTTAATACACACAGATGTTTGTACAATGAGTTGTAAGTCACTAGGAGGTGATTATTTTGTGACTTTTATTGACGATCATTCTAGAAAAGTGTGGACTTTTGCTTTGAAAACTAAAGATCAAATGCATGAAATTTTAAAACAGTTTCATGTAAAAGTGGAGAGAGAAACTGGCAGACGTTTGAAGTGTGTACGTGCAGACAATGGTGATGAGTATCATGGACCATTTGAGGAGTACTGCAGAAGTTTCGCCATCAGGCTGGAAAAATCAGTACCAAAGACACCTCAACACAATGGTGTCGCAGAGAGGATGAACAAAATCATCTGTGAAAGAATCAAATGTATGCTCTCAAATGCAAAACTGCCAAACTCCTATTGGGGGGAGGCAATGAGGACAGCAGTCGACTTCATCAACCTTTCTCCATCAGTTTCACTGAACTACGACGTACCGGAAAGAGTTTGAACGGGGAAAGACGTTTCTTACAAACACTTGAAAGTATTTGGTTGTAGAGCATTTGTTCACATCCCAAAATATAAGTGGTCCAAGTTGGATGGAAAAGCGAAGCAATGTATCTTTATGGGATATGCCCATGAAGAATTCGACTACAAATTTTGGGATTCTATTAGCAAAAGGACTACCAGAAGCAGAGACAAGGTGTTTCTTGAAGATCAAACAATCGAGGATTTTGAGAAATCCGAGAAATCACATTTAGATGAAATTCCAATTAATTTGGAACCAGTCTCTCCACCAACAAATCCTGATGATGGGAGAGATACACCAGATACTGATGATGTTAATCCACTAACTGACAGTTCATAATCAAAACAAGTTTCTAAATAAGTCCAACCAAAAGTACAGACAAGGAGATCCAATCGAGTACGACAACCAAGTCGTAGATATTCTCCTAACGAGTATGTGACGCTTACTGAAGGGAGAGAACTGGAGAGTTATGGCGAAGCTATCATTGATCAACATAAGACTAAGTGATTAAAAGTTATACAAGAAGAAATGAAATCTCTGCATGAGAACCACACATTTGACCTGATGAAATTACCACAGGGAATGAAGCTTTCAAGAACAAGTGGGTGTACAGAATCAAAAGCGAAGAAGGCAGCTCGCAACTACATTACAAAGCAAGATTGGTTGTGAAAGGATTTGAGCAGAAGAAGGGCATTGACTTCGATGAAATATTCTCACTGGTAGTTAAAAATGTCTTCAATCCGAGTTGTTCTTGGTTTAGCAACTAGCCTTAATTTGAAAGTTGAACAACTTGACGTAAAGACCGCATTCTTACATGATGATCTTGATAAGGAAATCTATATGGAGCAACCCGAAAGTTTCCAAGTCAAAAGCAAAGAGAAGTTGGTATGTAGGCTAAAAAAGAGCTTGTACGGTCTGAAGCAAGCACCAAGGCAGTGGTACAAAAAGTTCGACTCATTCATGGAGAAAAATGAATACAACAGAATGATGGTTGATCGCTGCATCTTCATCAAGAAATTCTCTAATGGTGGTTTTATTATTCTTCTACTTTATGGTGATTTTATTATTCTTCTACTTTACGTTGATAACATGTTAATTATAGGTCAAAATATTAACAAGACTAACAAGTTGAAGAAACAGTTGAGCATGTCCTTTGCAATGAAGGACTTAAGACACGCCAAGCAGATTCTTGGCATGACGATTACCACAACAGGCAAGCCTAAACCTATTAGTTGTCCACTTGCAAGCCATTTCAAGCGTAGTGTGAGTCAATGTCCCTCAAGTGAGGAGGAGAAATCGGAGATGAGCAAGGTGCCTTATGCATCGACAGTTGACAGTCTAATGTACGTTATGGTATGCACCAGACCAGACATTGCACATGTTATTGGCGTTGTGAGCCGATTCCTATCAAATCCTGAAAAAGAACATCGGACAGTTGTCAAATGGATACTCAGATATCTCAGAGGAACTTCTAGTCATTGTTTATGCTTTGGTAATAACAAACATGTATTAGAAGGATATACAGATTCAGATATGACTAGCGACGTGGATACGAGAAAGTCTATATCCAGGTACCTAATAACATTTGGAGAGAGAACTGTTTCATGACAATCACAATTACAAAAATATATTGCCTTAAGAACCACAGAAACAGAGTACATTGCAATCACCGAAGGTTGTAAGGAGATTCTGTAGATGAAAAATTTCCTACAAGAATTGCATCAATACTAAGAAAATTATGTTTTTTATTGCGACAGTCAGAGTGCAATTCACCTTAGCAAGAAGCCAACCTTCCATTCAAGGTCCAAACACATTAACATAAGGTATCATTGGATTCGTGATGTGTTGGAACATAAACTACTGCAAGTTGAGAAGAACCACACCAATGATAACAAGACAAATATGATGACAAAGATCCTAACTAGAGAAAAGCTTGCTATCTGTAGAGAGATTACAGGTGTGGAAAAATCCTACCCCACATAAGGTGGAGGGGGAGATTTATTGGTCCATCTCATGTGGGCCAACAAACAAATAAAATAAAAAGCATTCAGCAATGAAGGCTGAGAATGCGATGAGAAGAAAAAAAAAAGTCAAATGTGTGGACCGTTTGTCTCCGCGTAAAATTGACTTGAATGGTAGAAGGCATCATTTGTCTCTACAAAAGGCCTTAGCCTCAATCTTAATATATATCAAATTGAGAGAAAGAAATTATAGAGATCTACCTACAAATTGAAGATACATAGTTATTGTATTTTTGTGAGAGATCCACCTAAAGGTGAAGTTTGTAATCCCATTTTATTATAGTGAAAATTTTAAGTGACCTACGGGTCCCGTGGTTGTTACTTTCATTTTAGAAGGTTTTCTACGCTAAAAATCTTTGGTGTTATTTTTATTCTATTTTATTTCGAAAAATTATCCTGGATTTGTGAAATTTGTTTCTTTACAACCATCAATTTTTCTCAATAAGTAGAATGGTAAATGCTTTGTATTTTTCACGAAAACCATTTTCTATTCCCCGCCCTCAATTATGTTCGTCAAAAACAAATCAAGTTTAGGAAACAACCAGGTTAAAAGATTATCCTACTATTTTATATTACTCAGTTATTAACACCTCTATAAAAACGTGGCTTTTTACGTTATACGAAGAAAAAACATGTGCATCGTGTGGTTAAATATTCAAAAAACATGTGTTATAAATTGTTGAAAAACCAACTCTACTAAAAGCTTAAACTAGAAGAAGTGCCACTGATACTCTTATATATTTATCGAATTTTACGTAATAAGAAAAAAAATGTGCACTTGTTACATGGTGTTAAAAATGAAACTCCATTTATTAAAGGAAATTATGCTACACAATTAAACCAAAAAAAATCTTGTTTATCCATAGAAAATTAATTTCCAAATCTTACCCATAAAATATTGCCTCTACCAAAAACCAAAACGCACTAAAAACACCAAAACAGAGCATATATAATTCAATTCAAAACAAACAATATAAGAGAGAAAAGAGCGAACCTTGAGTGCAGTCTCCCACGAGTTACTTGAAATAGCCTCATCCAAAGCCTCCAAAACAGCTTTAGGCCACAAATTATTGTTCTTCTTTGAGTTGGCTTTTCTAACAATGTTTTTAACAGCAGCATCAGTCCGTAGAATCCGAGATAGGTCCTTGTTTGGGTCCTTCAGATTGGGGAGGCCATTAAAGGATGGGTCCGAGCTCCGTTTTGATAAATGGAGACAACGGATTAGTGATATGTTACCAAATTCACTTTGAAATTTTATGGAACGAGCAGTTGGGGTGAAGGAAGTTGTAAACGAGCGGCACGAGTTAATCAGGTCAAGGAAGTGAAGCTCCATGTCACCGCGGTTAGAGGATAAGGTTCAGTGGTGTAATTTGGGAGTTTGAGGTCCTAATTTTCTGTTTTAAGATCCAAAGCCATAGGAGCAATTAAAATCCACCTTTCTTCTCCAGAATCGAAACCCACGAGAGGAAAGATGCTATCTTTGATAGCAACTTCAAAGGCTCGTTTTAAACCGGCTCGGCTTCAGCCAATTAGAGCACTGTGAACGTGAATGAGGCCTCCCAGCCGTCCGTAACGTCTAGCTTGTCGGCCTGAGCAAATGCGCGTGTTTGTTGTGAGGAGGAGAGTTGAGAGAGTAGTGGAACTAACAGGAAATAAGAATGGGAGTGAGAGACGGTTTGGTGAAGCGGACTGGGATTAACTATCATTGGTTCTCATTTTAATTCCTCAAAAATATATAATTTATTTATAATTATTCCTTTATATATAAAATTTGTATTATATAAAATAAAAATAATATAATTACTTAGAAATGAATCCTATAATTTAACATATAGAAAATGTGATTAATTTTAATTAAATAATAGTAAATATAATTTAAAATAGCTAAAAATATATCAATAATTAAATTTAGATATTAATATTTTTTTAATAAAATAAAAAATAAAAAATATCGATACATTAATTATAATACATTTAAAATATCGAACTTATGAAAACTACCTAAAGAAAATTATTTATTATTAAATATAAGTTATTTTATTAAATATATTGATTCAATTTTGTTATTCTTTCCGTACAACTATAAGCATTTACGAACTTTTATCATACTAAATTAAGGAGTTTTATCATATGTATATATATATATATAACTATTAAAATATAAGCATTTAAGGACTTTTATCATACTTTTATTCTTTCCATCAACAAATCTAATTAAAATATAACAGAGGTAATATGAAATTAAAAGACATGTAATTATTTTTATTTTAGATTTGTTGAGATCCTTAAATCTAATAATACAGCTATTATAAACATTTTTTGAGAAATCAAAAATTTGTTTTAAATTTACAAAAGCTTATTCAATTTGGATAAAACATAACATTAAAATTATGTCAAATTTATTCCGAAGCATTCCAAAAGCTTTGAGAAAACAACAATTCGGGATTATTATCACAAATACTCCTGAAGTTTTACGTTTTTTTCAAAATTACCTTTAAGTTTTATTTAATATCAAAAATGTTCATGAACGTTATCAGCGTTATATCTTCGTTTAACATTAGGGACAAAATGGTAATCTCACCCTTATACATATATCACTCCCACGGGATAAAAAATCAAAAATATCCCTGAGATTTTCAATATCTTCAAAAATACCCTTAACGTTTAAAAAAAAAGCTACAATACCCTTGAAGTTTAAGGTATCTTTAAAAATACCCTTATTATTTAACAGAAATATCAAAAAGTCATAAAAAATCATATCAATATCTAAAAAATTCTTTTCTACCCCTACCTATATAATTTTTTGAATATTATCACAAATACCCTTAAGGTTTTACTTTTCTTCAAAAATACTCATGTTATAATAATTAATTTAACTTTATAAAAAATACCTCTGCTATAATAATTAATTTAACTTCATCAAAAATACCTCTGTTATAATAATTAATTTAACTTCATCAAAAATAACCCTGTTATAATATTTAATTTATCTTCATAAAAAATACTCCTACTTTTCAATAAGACGATATAAAATATTTTAAAAAAATATTTAACTTAATATTGTGTGTTTTATTAACTTAATTTATCTTCAGGGGTATTTTTTAAAAATATTTTATATCTTGTTATTGAGAAATAAGGATATTTTTGATGAAGATAAATTAAATATTATAGTAGGAGAATTTTTGATGAAATTAAATTAATTATTATAGCAGTGGTATTTTTGATGAAGTTGAATTAATTATTATAGTAAGGGTATTTTTGATAAAATTAAATTAATTATTATAACATGGGTATTTTTGAAGAAAAGCAAAACCTCAAGGGTATTTGCGATAATATTTTAACATTAATATTCAAAAAACTATATATGTAGGGGTATAAAAGACTTTTCAGATATTAATGTAATTTTTTATAACTTTTTTATGCTGTTAAATAATAAAAATATTTTTAAAGATATCTTAAAACTCAAGGGTATTGTAATTTTTATTTTAAACATTAAAGATATTTTTAAAGATATTAAAAACCTTGAAGATATTTTTGATTTTTTTTCCCCAACGATTTGTAATATCTATATAAATTATTGTTGACATACAGCAACAGATGTTTCTACCCTTTTACACAACTTTAGGCCCCAAGAGTAATGTTTTAAACATGATTTACAGCAGCAGTCAACTTTTCAAAATCAAGCAGTTAAATTCAATAATATTTTTTTAAATTTTCTTTTTCTTTTTTTTTTACAAACATTAAGATTAAGTCATTTTTTTTAAAATTTAAATAAATTATTATAAAAAATAATGGAGTTAAATACTATCACTATACTAACTAATGAAATGTTACAACACTTCCCCTTCTCTTTTGGAGCAAGATTGTGCAACAATTAATTAGCTTGAAAAAAAGTAAACGAAACCCAGTAAATACTACAAATAAATTACATTATAGGTAGGTTTTTTTTTTACAAATAAATATTTTTTGAGTGACTGATTATAAAAAATTAACAAATTCACTTTAATTTATATTATTATATTTAAACATTATTAAAAACCAACCATCCATTTCATTTTTGCAAGATTTTTTTCACAAATTCATATAACTTAATAAAATTTATTTTTTTGTTAACTTTTTTATATAATATGAGATATTTGTGATTATAAGAATATTATATTAAACTTTTTTTTGTTTGCAAAAAAATAAAATAAATTAATTAATTTCCTATAATTTTTCTTTTTCTGTAAGCATTTTTCTATAATTTAAATATATATCTAAACTAAAGTGAATATGTTCATTTTTTAAAATTAAATGAAGACAAAAAAAAAAAAACTAAAGTGAATCATTACCAAAAGAAATAGACTTATCGTACACTTCATACAAATACTATTGGTGTCGTGTTTTGTAGTAATAATACTTCTCCATATAGAAAATCTCAAGCAATAAATGTTTTGTAGTGATGATATTCTATGCAACAGGGACAACCCGAACTTCGTCAATGACGGGGCCGCAAAGAGCTCCAAAGTCGTCAATCTTAGTGTGGTAGAAACTACTGAAAAATGTAATCCTAGTTCTAGCAGTAAGTGCATTGAATTTAAAACGAACAGTCTTGTGTGTGCCCTTTCCAAGTGATTCAAATGGAACTTTGAGGGTATCTTTGCCAGCAAATGCTTCAACCATCATTGATCCATGGCAGCCATTCCTTGCATCACCGACCGTGAATGTGAGACTGTAAACTTTTTTTGGAATAGTTCTGAGGATCTGGGCAATTGCACTCTCCCTTCCGGCAACAAGTTCGACTGCAGAGTGTCCAAATGGAACATTGAAGTGTTTGGAGCCAATGAACTTTACAGCTTTTAGGGACTCAATGATCCAGCCAGGAAGTGGAGAGGTTTGATCTTCCTGCCTGGGAGGGAGAAGTACACCATGGGAAGAGTTGAACAATCGATGAGGACCCTCTTCAAAGCCAGGATTTCTGACCAAGTTAGCTGTGCAAAAGAACAAGAATTTTGATCATACAATGAAGTGATAACTACAAAGAAGGCATTATCGTGTCCCATTTTAAGACATTTTTCTTTTTCGAAAAATAACACTTATAATATCCAACTACAAAAATATCCTATATATATTTTTATTATAAATAAATTCCAATCCATACATTATTCATTGAACATCGACTAATTAAACGACATTCAATTTAAAATCAGCCACTTAGATCTTCTTCAATATTAAAGTCTGACAATTAACAATTTGGTCCTTTATTTTTTAAAAATATAGAACTAAAATACACATTTTTCACCAAATGATTTTACTAAGCAGCACATTTTACACCAAATGAATGTGACTAGAGCGCGCATTTTACAAAGACATTGCACTATAATGCTCTTCTGACCAAAGCTATGCAACTGCCAACGCTTTCTGCTTCTGCTTCAATATTGGATTGTTAATTTTGTTGTTTTTAAGTTTTAGACATGTCATTTGCGATAATTTCTCTTTTTTTTAATTCACCTTTAAAACTGCTCGAATTGAAATTAATGGCAACATATACTTGCTTTCAACAATAATAAAAATTAAAAATAAATAGATAAGAGATGAATACCTCTAGAGGGCAATGGTGGGTAAAGCTCCTTGATAGCAACAGCATCCAAAAGAGGTCCACAAGCAGGATCTTCTTGAACTCCAGGATTGTGAAATGTCACTTTAACAACATCAGAAGTAGCTCTGAATCCCCAAGCATAGGTATCACCTCCATTACTACTATACAGAGTCTGTAATGGAAGATCCCCTGATTGTAATGGCACCGAGATTCTCAATAACTCATTTTGTGCACAAGTTCTGGAGGCCCCAAATGTCAAAGCATATAGAGAGCCTTTTTTCACCTTCACATTCTGAGATACTGAAGCCTCATTTCCAAGCCTAACTGCATGAATCCCATGAGCCACTGGGAAATACATCCCACCGGGTTGAGGTCCACCGGAAACATACTCAACAAAGCCATTGATTTCCCATTTGGGCAGTGCATATTTCCCAATTAGTACTGTTTTCTTCAGGTCATTTGATTTTGGTCTTTCCTCAAAGTTTCCATTTTCTAGTAGTCCTGAAGAAATAAGCAGAGAGATAACAAGTGAGAAAGAAAGCCATAACAAAGACACTAATCTAAAGAGGAAAAAACACAAATCTAAAGGTAAAAAGTACTAGGAAAATTTACACTTTCGTCCTGTTATTTCAGGTTAGGCACTTCTAATGGCAAAAATGTGAAATATGAGACCTTGTAGTCCCTATGAAAGATGACCACTTTCTAGTCCCAGTAATTATGAAAGATAGAACACTCCTAGTACCATAATTATAAAATATGGACAATGCTCTATATGGGCACTTCTAATCTTGTAATGATGAAATATCAACACTACTAGTCTATCAGCTATTAAAAAGTTAAGCATTTCAATGGCAGTGCTCAAGTTACATAAATAACATGACTATAAATAAATGCCTGATCTGAAAATATTTTCAGATTAAAGTTCTCATTTTGAAAAGAAAAAAAATGGTTCCTTCAGTGGTCACATTCATCTAAATCAACATTTTGAACAAACCCATGAACATCAAATCATAAGTCCTGAAGCCAATTTTGACTAAGAGTGAAATGGATAAAATTAGAAAATAATCAAACTTCTCTAAAATACATCCACACAATCTGTAATATTTCTATTAACACCATGGAAACAAAGAAGGTGAAAAATATAGATAAAATTTAGACAGTGAGAAACTTCAAAGAGACCCAAAATAAAAAATAAAAAAAACAAAAAGCTTATAGGGAGTCGCAGATCTAGGATTTTAATTAAGGAGAATCATCGTATAAACAGTAAGAATAACGTTGTTTGTTATGAGTTATTACTTGTTTCTTATTTAAAAAAATATGTTATGTATATGTTATTTGAGTATAAATGTGTTCATAATGTATTTTTGAGAGATAAAAACATAAAAATGAAAATCAAGAGAGGCGCACAGATGTATGTAACGTGTCTAAATTTTATAAATATTAGTGCTAAAATTTTAGCCTTAAGAAAATGAGAGGAGGCAATTTCAGGAACTATGTACTTCCGCCACTGAAGATAAACAATAAAAATCCGAACTTTAAGTGGAAAATCACAAGAATCTAGCTAGCACATAAAGTAGATCAAGCTGAAATATTCTAAACTTAAGTAGCGACAGTAGTTGGATGTTAACGTGTTACCTTCGAAAGGCTTATTTGTTAGAGCAAAGGCAGGACTAGTTGAAAGTAGTATAAGAGCAAGCAAAAGTGAAAGCTGCATTGTCATTTTCTTGAAGATAATGGAATAAAATGGATAGATAGTTAGAGACGAAGAGAGATCTAAGATGGGAGATAGTGTTAAAGAGCTTCAGCGAGCTCCAGCTTTATAGTAGTTTATAGTAGAATACAAGGATAGAAAGTGAGAGATGGAAAAGAGGAAAATTAGCAAGAAATCACGGTTAATGAGAAAACACTGAGCGACCAATCAACGCGCTATAATTAAAGCTGTGAACCACCTCCTTTACGGTACTGGGTTTATTTTGATTTTAAATTAAAATTACAAATGATCGATTCTAAAATAAAAATAAATTTAAATTAGTAAATTTAAAAAATCAATCGAACTCGATATCGCAGTTTCTTTTTTATTTTTATTTTTTGGGTTTGATTTGTATTGAATCAAACAAAATTTCCCCTTTTTCCTAATGAATGAATTATGTTTATTAATTATCATTTTTTAATTTTTGTATTATAAATTTTATTATTTTTAATATTAATTTAATTATAATTTTAAAATTTAAATATTTTATATTTTAATTACCTACATAATATTTTTAAATTCAAATAATTAAAATTTAAAGTTTTAAAAATATAATATAATTTTAAATATTTTAGAATATTGAGCATAAAAATAATTGATAAATACATAAGTGGAGAAAAAAGAGAAAAAATACAGAGGACATTATACATTATGCAGAGAGAAATCATCTCAGATAAACGAAATTTATATACTATATATCTTGCACTTTCGATTTGGTATAGGAGGTTTCCTTGTTGGATACTATCTAGGTAAGAACAAATCCGATAAAAATAAAAATTATAAGAATTCGGAGTAAGCCCCCTAGGTTGTTTTTTTCTTTAAAGGGACTAAGAGAGGTTGTTTTTTTTCTTATAAACAAGAATGTGTAGAAAAAATTAAGAGTTTAATCATCAACGTTATCTATATTATCGGTTCGATTTTTATCTGATAAATATTAAAAATTTGTATAATTTTAAATAAAAATTAAACATAAAATAACGAATACAGTTATATTGGTAACCGTATCTGTTCGTACATTAAATTAATTATATTTATTTAATTAATTTATATATTTATTAATCATTTAAATTTATTGATTTTTCGCATACATATTTTAAAAATTAAAAAAAATAATTTTTTTATTTTTTTTTAAATATAATCTTAATTATTATCAATAAATAAAAAACTATTATATTAATAATCGTATTTTTCTATATTCATACTCTTTGTTACTTATAATTAATATATAATAATAAAAAATAGATAAATTTAAAATATTAAAAGTAATAAAATAAAAATGATAATCAATAAAAAAATCAAAAAAGTAAGTATTTTATTTGTAATATTTTGATAACTGATTATTATCGATTGTACAATCTACTAATATATTTTAAGCAATTTTTTAATAAAAAAATCACATAAAACTTTGAGTGATATTTACTACCACATTTTACCCCTTTAAACAAGTATCCACCGTATTATTGAAATGTAATTGTATCGATCCTATTCGAGATGTCTATTAACTTTTTTTTAATGAACATTGAAATTTTATCTTCACAATTGTAATACAAGGTGTGGAAATTTATGGAATTTGTTTTTTTATAATATAGATAATGAAAAGAACTTTGCATCACATTAATTTTCACATCTCATCTCATATAATAATATATTTTTTTTATTAATTGATTTTAAAATATATTTTTTATTAATTGATTTTAAAATATTAAAAATAAAATTAATAGCTTACTATGATAAAGGTGATGTTAGTTAAAATCCTTTTATTTATAATTTAAAATAGCTAGTTTATAAGTATCTTATGCATCGTAAAATAGATTTTATGGACTAAAAAAACAAAATTTAATATTAATGATGAATTTCAATAAATTTTAGTTCATTTCGCGTTACAAAATTTGTTATAATTATAACACTTCATGGGATTTTGTTTATGCTTTGTGGCTTCGGAGCTATTTTGCATTAAATATGATTTCTCCCTAAATTACTTGGATGATTGTTGTTATGGATTTATTTTTCATTGGATTTGGTTAGAAAAGTTAAAAAGTAGGAAGTTTGAATGTTGCAATGATTTCCTATATATATTTCACACTTACTATTAATCTTCGTATGGTTTATAAACGTCAAAAATGGTGCTCAAAGCTTGAGAAATTTTTGGTAATTCAGTAAAGTTTTACAGCTTTTTTTTAAAATAGGCTGTTAAAAAGTTATTATTAAATAATAAAAAAATATTATATAAATGGTGTTTAAATTTGGGTTTATTAACAAAAGTTAATACTATTAAAGCTTCACAACCTTATTTATCAATATTTTTATATTTGTAAAATTGTTATTCTATATTAAATTAGTAAAATTACAAAGTTAAGTTGGAGCTACCCAACATACGATCTCTCCTCATCAAATTGGCACCATATCCAAGGCAAACCTAGACTTGAGGCAGAGAATTGAGGGACAAAACAATCACATCAAAGGTAGGCCACCAAATTATTTGGCATGTGCATTCCACAGCTGTGCAGCAGAGTTATCCGACAAGAAAATGACTAATACAGCTAAAGAGGGCAAAAACATAGATACGATCAAAATATAGAGATTTTAATTTTAGGAAAATATAAAAAATATCATTAATATTAATATATATTTAAATTGTGTAAATTATTGCCAATTTTTTAAAAATAATTCATAAAATTATATTACACTACTTAATCACTTTTACCTTTTAAATAATATATTTATAAAATATACATAATGTAAATATAATAATATAGAGATATAAGTAAATTCTTTATTTAACACGCAAATATATTTTATTTAACACAACATTAAATTCCATACAATAAAAATATAAATAATTAATTGATAAAATGTGTATTGTTCAATTTTTAAAGTTGTGGAAACATAAAGCAATAATAATTTTTTTATAATTATTAATATATACTTTAATATCTTTCAACAATAACTCCATCTAAATTTTTTTAAAATTTAATCAAATTCTTATAATATCAAAAATATTTATTTTGAATTGACTATGTGGAAAGTCATTAAATACAGGTTTAGATCTGCATAAATTACACATTTAAATCATCATAACTACTAAATACTAATAATGTAAATCACTTGGTAAAAAATTCTTAGATATTACAAAATATAAACCGCTATTTGACCAATATTATCAAAACTTTCCACAACGTTAAAAAAAAATAACGCTACCACATGCACCAAAATTAATATCACTCTATTTATACCAATATTTATCGATATTACCATTTTTTTTTATTTCACAAAAACGATTTTGACCCCATTTTAAAACCCATACAATAGCTTCACCAAAATATAGCTAATTTTTTATCCATGCCTCAAACCCAGAGTTCTGTTTTTTCCTGCAATAAACCCATCAAGTTAAAAAAAATTAAATCCTTAAATTATTGCTATATTAAAGTATCTTCTATTATATGTCAATTATGTCTAAAACTGATAATTGTTATTTTAATAAATATGCTCGAAGGTATTTGCAAGTGACCCTAAAAAATATATAAGACGTTTGATTAAGATGTTTCACTCAAGTGCCCAGTAGCACCAAAAACTTGCAGTACTAGAGCAACGGAAACTTGTTTGGGCAAGTACGATAAAACATTGGGGAATGACGATATTACAGAACACATTCAGCTAAAAAAAAAAAAAAGATAATGACTATCAACGAAACAGTGCTTTTCCTACCTAGAGCAGTTTTAAGAATTTAAGATCCACTTCCTAAGTGCATACAAGAATTTTGGCTTTGGAAAAAAAATATAAAGCAGCAAATGGTAGGCGTAGGCAGGGTACATACAAATAATAAGAGAGAACTGAACTTAAAAGGCCCTAATCATCAGTCGTCTCAGAAGCTCCACCCTTGAGATGCAAGTGTTTTTCTCTTTTCTGAAATTCGGTCAAACCTTTTCCACTTCCAGTGACACCAACCTTACCAAATGGATCATCAGGAGACTTGAAGATGCTCTCCCGCTTGCGACCAGAGAAGAAACCAATCTGAAAACATGCAAATAACAGACTAGATCATCTACAAATGATATGCCACAGCCACAAAATCATCGTGGGTAAAAATTTCATTTACCACCCAAACTTTCAATTTTTAATCAATTAACTGCTCTTTCACATTTTTTATTCAACTCGTACTCTAAACTTTGCAATTTCTTTCAGTTTACTTACTCTTGACTTTTTCCTGATTCGATTTGGCATTAGAATTAGAGCTAAGTTTGGGTAGTAATGAACCTTCACCCTATTATGATCATTGATCATGTAAAACATATGCAATCATACATACCCAGCTTGATGGTTTGGCCCAAAAAATTAGCTATGATGGTGCGAGTAAAGAGTTCCGGTGTTCCAATATTAAACAAAGTAAAGATTGGTACCATCTTCTCCGATGGTATACACAACCAAAAAATTAGACATGTGATTTAAAATGTATGAATATGTAGCATACACCCATAGGCCATACCTTTTTAGTTTTGCCTTTTGCTGACTGGAACTGCTGCCAAGAATTCTGGCGCTTATTCTGTGTCAGTTCAAGTTGTTCAAACCTCACCTTTGACTTAAAAGCATGAATTTTCTTCCTCTTAGCAGCTTTCTGGGGATACGACAAATTGAAAGGTTTGTCATCAAAGAACAATGTCATGACAAGTGTAAAACAAAATAAAGTTCGAAGTAGCTATCACATATAGAGCTAAGCTCACGCCAAGTCACCGCATAACATCACAAAACAAATAAGCTTTCGTAATGAGAAATAACAGTATCTCTGATGCCATGCATATTATAAATATCAGTTTTTTAGAGTACCACATCCTCAGGATCATTGGGATCGATACGAAGTTTTGGTGGTAGGCTCCGTGATTGGAAGTCAACAGAAGCAGCTTGAGCAATCTTTCTTTTGATAGCTTGTTTAGTGGCTTCAGCAACTTTCTCAGCTTCCAGCAATGCATTCACAGGGGCTTCTTCAATTGGCCTGATATTGGCAGGATCCACCTGGAATTAGAAACCATCAGTACCATACCATGGCAAAAACCATGTACTGGAAAAAAAATGAACCAATGGAATAAGAATTACAGGGGAGAGGGGGGGAAGGAAGGTAGCATTAGGTGTATAGAACATGAACAGCTAATCAGTAATCACAACAGATGATCCACCAAAAGCTTAAAAAAATAACTGTATTTAATCAATTAAACTTCAGGACCAAAGTTAACATCTACAATCATCTGTTTCGGGGAAATGCTTCATACAGCACTCGTTTTCTGATGACGAAATATGAATTAGCAGTGCATAATGTAACTGGTAGGACGAGGCAGGAAGGTGGCATAGGATGAGAGGTGAGTGAGAGCTCTGTAGTAATGTAATTGAGGTAAAACCAAGAGAATAACAGAAGAAGAGTGAATAGTACATAGAATTAGAGAGAAAGAACTTGAGAGCAGAAACTAGATAAACATTACGTTCATAATTCAAGCCTACCAAACATACTATGGATAGGATTTATTTATAAGATTTACAAACTAAGCCTCCAAGCAAAGTGTTTGGGCAAAACAACATGGCCACCAAGTTTAGAAAACTTAGCTATGAAATCTATTACTCGGTTAAAGAATAGCTTGGCCCTAAAGAATATTACTTAACAGGGAAAGTAAAATAAAATAACAATGAAAAATAAGATAAATACTAAAAGACCATAAATATTGTTATTTTCTATTTGCATTAGTAAATGACAATGATTGAAAAATGAAATTGCAGAGCAAGGAAGCGCTGAAGAAAATTACTGCAAACCAAATGATTGTGTGATAAAAACCATTTTAACTTTGCCCTAAAGAGTGGCAGTATGATGTTCATTTCTGACAATTAGAAGTCAAGAATCGTATGGCTATAATGATAGAGGCAATATCACTAGAAGATATGATGATGCGATGAAACCTCATCAAACATTAATAAGGCCAAATAAAGATTATACCTCTTCTCTGTTTCCCCATTCATCATAGCTAACATAATACCCATTCGGTGTATAAGCCTCAATTGTTGCATTGTACCTAAACATTCAACTAATCACGAATAGACAAACACAAAAGAAAAAGGTAAAACCAAGTAGAAAATATAATTATAGTTTGAGTAACACTCAAATTAATCATTTTATATTACATACCACTCCCCATCTTCACTCCAAACAGCTTGCACTTTTGAACCAATTGAAAGCTTCTCGTAGCTATCAGGGATATCTGAGTCCTGTGAGAGAGATGGATCAGAGAAAGAGACCCAAAGTCAGCAGACATTCACCAAATGCAAAAATAGTTCTAAACCTCTAGTAGCCTACATCAATCTCTACAATCCCACAGCAGTTACTTTTCTACAGATTGACACACCTAAAGTTACAAAAGTCAATCGAAACATCCAAAAAAAAAAATAGAAAAAAGCATATGAGATGGCTATTTCACCTCTATATTCCCCTTTGTTTGAAGCAACTTAGATGATGCACCAATACTGGTCCCAATATCTGACCCAGTAATCTCATTTTGCTTGGCCGTTGCAAGCAACTCTTCCGTCAAAGCTATAACCTGCATCCTTTAAACTTTAGCTCAACTCAAAACTTCATGCAACTAAAGAAAATATGATCACTGATGCACAAAACAGTAAATTGTTGTCAATATTCGAACTTAGAATCTGAGTATCAACATCTGAAATCACGTGACAGAAGAGAGAGAGAGCAGGCTGGCCATCATGACTCATAGCACACCTGCACAGGACCAAGATAGACCTTGATGAACTTCTAAATTCTACACTTAGACTTTTCTATTTTTGAAATTCTCCAAAAGATATCTATTTCTGGTTTGCATGAACTTTTAGTTAATATAAAAACCATCCTCACCTTAGTCATCCTGAAATTTAAACATACCTCCAAGGAGCCATTAGCAATTAATTGAATTGCTTGTTTGAGCAACAGGCAGATTCCTTCAAAAGAGAGAAGGAAGAAATAAAAGAAGAACGGTAACATCATGAAAAACCTAGACACTGAAGTTTCTGCAATTGGTTTCACAGTCCCTATGTGCTAAAGCAGATGTTCATATACATTTGTGGAAACAAACGTTCGAACTTGAATTCAACGTTAGAAACTCAGAGAACATAAGAGAACAACAGAATAAGAATGCACAAAATTAAATGCTTGTATCTGCAATAGCTAAAACAAAATACCTCAGTCAGCTCCCTTTCCATATCAGCATATTCTGAATTCCCAGGATCATCAACCAAAAGCAGTTTAACCTTATCAGAAGAAAGAAAATATATCATTATTCACACAGCAAAAATACGATATGGCATCTTTTTAAATGTTTCATCCACCAACCTAATACATATAGCTTCACAAATATTATTTTATTACTAGAAAAGATAGTTGAATGAGAGATGAAATCAGACACTAACATCTATGCACAACAATGTTTACAGTGATGCAAAACGAGTGATGAATATAAAACAAGTTATATCAAACTCGCCGGAGTAAATCTTTCGCCAAAAATATCAAATTACAGCAGAGCTGGCATGCAGAAGTTATATGGACAAAAAAGAAGCAGTAAACTAAATTGCAAGTACTTGAGTGATATGTTATCCTGAGTTCAAGCAACATGACCTGGACATGGTATGGGTAATTCCAATTTGGTAGAAATTTACATAAATTGAGAAAAATTGATGGGACTGGCAACAAGATACGTATCAAAAAATTTGACTCGTCCCAAAAGAATCCATGTAAAGCTTAGTTATAAGACAATCCATAAATGTTAGCATATACAAATACAAGAATCATGAAAACCATTTCTAAATAAATGTACGTGTATGACCAAACTGAGGAGGCAGGTGAAAGTAGCAAAATGCTACATTCAAATTCATGTCTTCTCAAAGTTTCAATCCTTCATGACAAAACTTTGAACACTCATTCAAGAATTTTAAAAAACAAAATGCTTACTTTTCATATTATATGTGAAAGATATAATCAGCAAACTAGAAATTTCACCTCTTTTAAACTTCAATGTGTTCTTGTATACCAGAATAAGAGTTCCAAAACAACAATACTAAAACCCTAATTTCGCTCACGGAGGGTTAACCCTACAAAGGGTACAAGGAAAACCCTAATTTCACTAACGGAGACTTAAAACCTACAAAGGGAATTCAATACAAACCAATCAAAAACCATTGAAATGTATAAGAATTCACGCATCCTTCTTACTGCAAATGCGCTACAGATTTAAAAGAAAACTAAACATAAAGATTTAAGTCAAAATTAAACCTGAACATTTTAAAACCAAATATTATAATATAAAATTGATATATACAGGAATTAAAACAGGTAAGACATTGTAGAGAGAAACAAAAGGGATAATTGAAAGCTAAACCTGATGGAGCTGGTCTTTGTACGTAGTGAGATTGGAGGCCAACTCTTCTACGCTAACGTCTTCTCCTTGCATTTTTTCCTAAATTGTTATTCGTACAAATCCTCTTCTGTTTCGGAGAGATTTCTATAATTTTTGCAGATAATAATTAAAAAAAGAAAAACGATTACGAAAGAAGAAAGAGAGAGAACAAGTATCGAATCGACCGGTGTAAAAACAGCATCAAAACTCTAGAACAAAAATATCTGAAACCAGAAGACTATAGCATAAAGCCAAGACGCCCTTCCCAGAAGTTCAGATTGACCATGGGCTTTGTACTTTGTAGGCCCAAATTTATAATAAAAAAAATGGATACGATAAATAATAATCGATATGTTATAATTACTTTAATTTAATTTATATAATTATATTAAATAAAAATTATTAATATATAAAATACTTCAAATTTATAGAATACTTTATAATTAAAAAATAAATGTAAAACAATAAATTTTTAGTAAAAGTTTGATCTCATTCAAATATTCTCAAACTTATTAACTTCTTATCAAGAAAATTATAAATTTATTGAAATATAACATTAATAAATACATAACATAAAAGAGACAAATTTATTATAAAATATTTATAGATGTTAAATCTATATTGATAAATCTCTCAACAAATATCGAGTATTCTTGAAACAATATTAGTTTATTATCGCAATTCAATGCATATTTTGCCTAAGAATGAGCTACTTTATTACCTTGTCTTGGTTAAAGGCTTCATGTTACTCAATCAAACTTGCTACTAGATTCTAAAATATCTTGTACTATCAGATCTTCAACACCACAACAAGGACTAACATTTTGCAAAAATCGTACAATAGTGATATAATATGTTTCAATAATGAACTTTTTAAAACCAACCTTCATTGGGATGTATAATCCTTCAAAGACAATCTTTAGTTTCGCTACCAACATCGTTTGTAAACCAACAATTGGGATAGTGGCTGCAAGATAAATCTTGCCATATAAATCACGTAAAATACTAACAACGTCAACCATATTACGAGCAAGGTCAATAAGGTTGTCCATGTTTAATTTAAGAATACTTTCATCAAGTGGAACCCACTTGTATCATACTGTTGGTTTCTTTGTAATGATACTCGTATAAACCTTCAAATAATCATTCCATAAAACCAATGTTTTATCTACTACCATTTTCGACTTAAGAGATGATTCATCATGCAATTCTCTATTTATACTATGCCACAATTTTCAAAGCAACACAGATAGCAAGCTAAGATTTTTACAATTCAAAATAGATAATAAATACTCATAAAAATCGTCATGAGCTATTGGTATTTAACAAACACTATTAACTTCCAAACCTTCTTTACAAAAGGGAAAAACCCTATATGTATAATAGTTTCATCACCAACATCGTAGCGAAAAAAAGAAAAAGATAAGAATACTTTTCTCTTATACAAATTGACGAAATAAAAAAGAATATTGTGACCAAAACGCCATGCAAAATTCTTGATTGTTGAGAATTTGTACTCACTAGGGGTGTCCATGGTCTGGTTTTAAGTAAAAAAATTTAATCAAACCGAATTGTTCATGTTGCTCAAATTAGACTAGATTAGACTGTTTGGTTATTAAAAATGTTGTAATCGAATGGTTTGGTCATGATTGATTAATAGTTTGATCCGATTAATAATATATAAATACGATACACCTAATGATATATCTTTCATTAAATGGAAATTTTATTCCCATTACCTATTCTCCATCTCATCCCCTCAACTCGAAAATCTCTTCCCTATAGTATACTTTTCCAAATGAAAGAGTATATAGATGAAGCAATAGTGTGAAGAAATTTAATGTTAGCACATTATTTTGCTTGGATCACATGAGACATTAGGAATGTGAGGCTTCCCAAAATTCTCCATGCCTATTTTGCAAGTAAGGCGTGATCAAATGATTCAATCAATCAAAATCTCATACCACCTAAAGCCTTATGCGGGCAAAGTTTGTCCAAATAAAGCCAATGTAAAAGCTTTCCATTACCATGATTCCCCTACCAAAATCGAGTTATCAATGAATTTAGTTCTTTACACAATTTATCGGGCAAACAAAATAAAGACGTCATGTAGCAAGGTATGGACTATGCAACCACACATCTTGATAACAATTTCTCCTTCCAACCACACATCTTGCTTTATACTTTCTTTTTGTTTGTTTGAAATGCATGACACTTGTTTTGTACCAAGGTACTTTTCATGGTGATGGACTTCTTTCATTTGCAACAACACTATAATTTATTCCTTCAAAGTGGCTAGAGTAATAATAGATTTTCAAAAAAATTAAGTTAACTTGAAGCCTATGCATAGACTTTAAAAACATTTTTTGCTTAGCTTCATCTCTATTAGCTTTTATAAATAATATGCTATCGTCTGCAAATAACAAATGAGAGATTATTGGTCCTATTTTTGATACATGTATGTCATTAATATCTTCATTGATCTCAACATGTTTCGTGAGAATTGAAAACCCTTTAGTGCAAAATAATAATAGATACGATAACAATGGCTCACCTTGGCCTCATACTTTATGGAGAAAATGTGGTTGTTGGCTATCCATTCAGTACTAGAGCAAAGTGATTGATTACACACCTTATAATCAAAGAAACCCATTAAATTCAAAATCCCAACCTTAGTATTACCTCATGTAGAAAAGTCTAATAAATCATGTCATATGTTTTACTTATGCCTAGGGCCATTGAATGTACTTTTGGATTGTTATTAATAGAGTGAAGAATTTCTTTGACAAAAATAATATTATTTATAATTTTTCACTTCAATAAATATGCATTTTGTGCTTATTAAATCACCGTAGGGAGGACACACTTTAGTCGATTGACAATGGTCTTAGAGATTATTTTATATGAGACAATGCATAAGGATATTAGGTGAAAATCTATAACTCTTTATGTAAAGCGGACATTCAAAATCATATTATTATAGTGTGATTTAGAGAACCCAACTCGCCACCATCGTTAAGAACACTATGTCACACCTTAGTAACATCAGCTCATACTGAATACCATAAACGTTGAAATAATAAAGTTGTCATTCCATCATAACCAGGTGCTTTCTCAAAAGACATTTGAAACAGAGCAATTCAAACTTTCTCTTCACTAAACGAGACTTGTTATTTTGAAAGTCATTAAATATAGGCATAACACACTCCAAAATATATTTCATTGATGGATTAATTGAAGTAGAGAAAAGGTTCTTATAATAGTTTAAAAACATTAAGCAAATACAGTCAAAGTTTGAAGTTACTTGGCCATTTTCTAGTTTAATACGTCGAATGGAATTTTTCTTGTGCTTGTGAGAGGATTTTTCATGAAAAAAATGAGTATTACAATCGCCCATTTACAACCAATCAACTTGTGATATTTGTCTCCAAAATATTTTTTCTGTTTCCAACAAACCATCAATCCTTTTTGAAAGTTGTAAAAATATCTTATAGTTTTGAATGACATCAATTGACATAAGATTGGCTAATTCTTTCTCTTTTTTCATTCTTTGAGATTGAATATGCCTAATATGATATAAGTTACATTCACCAAGAGCCATAGCATAACTTTCCACCTTATCTATAACCCATTCCCCATAAACCACTATTGGCACAAAAACCTATGAAGACTCAATGATCCTTTGACAATCCTCATTCATATAGCTTTAAATTGAAATTACTTTGTTCCCCTTCCTTTTTGTTGTAATTTATCAAACCTTTCCTCACGATAGAGAGATGTGAAGAGAGGAAAATGTTCTGATCCTTTATTTGTATGATGATGTACTAGTGAATTTGGAAACAAATTTTTGAACGTAAAATTTGTAAATCCCTAATCTATATACTCTAATCTCTTATTTGTACCTTTGCTACCTTTATCCTAAGTATAGTGAAAACCTTGAAATGATATTGGATTTATATTACAATCTTTTAAAGTCTCACGAAATTAGGTTAGAAACCAATTAGATTATAACATCAAGCCCAAAAAGTCTTCACGTTTCAATCCTTTATTAAAATCCCTTGATAAAAGTCATAGTATATCTGATTCATCCCTCATCTTTATCAATGAATCCTAAGATAATTTGCATTGGGCTTGGTTTGAATTGCCACAAAAGCCAATGAAGTGAAATCTTGATCCATTTTGCACAAGAACATTTGCATCAATATGTCCCAAAGAATACGAAATAATTGTAACTTGAACTTCATCTGTTCACAATAAGGCCAAACTCCCATTACTTCACCCAATATTGTCTACAAATAAATAATTTGGACATCCAACATCAACTCGTACACCTTTTATTCATGAATTATTCATTTTTGTATCAATTAAAAAACCAAGCATGGGAAATGGGTCGGAAGTAAGCTCTTCAAAGCCCAATGCGTCCATGGTCTTACTAAGAATTGTCATTGCTCGTGTCTGGATTGCCCATTGGCACCCATACGTGTTCTGTCTCAAGAGGTGAAAGAATTGATTCAATCTGGAGGTAATTAGATGGGAGATACATTATCAAAAGAGCTCATCCACAATTGTTTTTTTACTAAAAAGGTTAATTTCACAAATGTGAGCCTCAAACGTATTTTCATTAGATTGACCTATTATATTAGCAAAGCCTATAATGTCCATTGTAACCATGATAAGTATTAGACTAAAGTCATCCACCACAAACCTAAGGCTATCGGTTGAAAACATATTCGACCTATTGGAAGTAGGCCTATCAATTCTTGAATCACTATGCTTAGTAGATCCACCTTTCGTGTCATGCAAAAGGTGTAAAAAGTTGGCTTCACTCCTATATTTGTAAATTTTTTGATTAATCTAATGTTTAATAAAAAAAAAACTTTTGTAATCATTTTCAATAACAAAGGACTTTAAGTACACATTTTGAGAAACAAATACATGTACGATCATTTTTTTCACATATCTTTCATATATAAAAATCTAAAAGATGAATATTTTTTAGTTCTCTAATGCATACACATATACTAAAATATTATAATAAAATTCGTATTTACAAAAAAATTAGCGGCTAAAAATTACTTTTGAGACCGTATTTAATTTTTTTTTATACTTTTTAGATTCAACTTTTTAGTTATAAATTTATACTTTCTAAATTTAGTCCAAAAATTATAATTTAATCATCAACCTTCAATCATGTGATTAACATAAATAAGTATAATTGTTGTTTCCTCTTTTTTTTTTTCTTCTTCTAAATGTTTAGTAGATTTTTCTTGTATACCAATATATACTCATAAAATAAATATATTTTGTATGAATAATTATTTTAGTACATTTTAGAGTATTAACTTTACATTGTTATCGTTAGATAATTATTTTGGTTTTTAAAGATGTTAATTTATATAGTTTATATTTATTCATTAATTAAATAGATCAATTCATTTATGAAAGATCATAATTATATTGAATTATTCATGTTTTTCGTGCCGAGATCATGTTATATTTGATATCAATTAAGAAATAATCCACTAAACTATATTATTTTTGAGCAAAAAAATATTCATAAAAATGCTTATTAAGTTTAATCAAGCTTTGTCTATTATGTTACCTTCCTATGTGTCATCTTATCATATTTGATTTATTTATTAAATAAAGTATCACTCACATTTTAAAATATCACATTTATGTAATAATATATTTTTCATTAAAATAACAAGTTATTACACTACTTATTAATAACATAATCACTATTATATATTTACTATTCATAAGAATAATAAATAATATTTTTTAAACCTTTATTTAAAATTTTAAGATCAATTATTTGATTTTTTTTTATTTCATTTTTTTAAGTAAATAATTTTAGAATAATAATAATTATAATTAATTAATTAATATTATTATATATTTATTAAATTTAAATTATCAATCTATATATTTGCATAGATATAAAATTAATATATGTATAAATTCTTTCATATTTGTATTCATTTAATTTACAAAATGCATATATATATTTGTGCTGGGTTTATTTACAGCTAAAAGATGCATAGGTGGAAAAAGAGAGAGTGAGTTTGAAGTGTTATTTTTATGAATTGTGCATATTAATTAAATTACTTTAAATTTTAATTACTTTAATTATTTTATTATTATATTTTTTTAAATTTTGATATTTTGAATTTTTTTAAAAAAAATTAATAAATTAATTTGTACCTTATTAGCAAGGTTTGGTGCATATTCAATGAAAAAAATATCTAAAAAATAAAAAAATAATTAAAATGTTTGAAAATATAATGATAGATTAAAATTTAAAATAAAATAATTATATTCGTAAATAACCTTAGAAGCACTTTTACCTACTAAAAATGAGGAGTGTTTTGCTAATATGTAATTTTTCTTACACCAAAACCTACTTCGGTATTTTACAAGAACACAACTACGTTGACACACTGATTTTAATTCCCGACATATATATAGGATAGAATTCGTACCACAGTAATTAATATTGTAATTAGTATTAAAAAAGTAAAAACAAAAACAATTTGATTTAGATCATGTAAATCGATAAACACTAGATTTGTAATATAATAGATAACACTACTCAAATCAATAATACTATATATCATGATTTAGGTTTAAATTATGATTAGTTATTAATAAATATAATATTTTAATGATATATATTTAATTAATTTTTTTATTTGAGAATAACAAATAACATCTTCCAATAATAAACTATTCGTCAGGCTAACGATGAGATGATTTCACTTTTATTCGTAGTAAAGAAAAAAAAGAGAGGGATATACCTTCGGCCCAGACTGAACCTCTCTAGGATCAATCTTATTTATTTTTTCAACAAAACAAATCGAAAAACAAACTTCGAAGATTTACGAAATTGTAACAGAGTGTATAAATGTTTCAATTTCTGAGATTGGGTCGATCGTCACTCCGACTAATTGCCACCGTTAGCTCTTTCGTCCACCATCGGAGCCCTAACATTTTTGCTTCCCATGGAACTTTAATTGGGGGTGAATGGGGTCGGAAACAGATCCGGAATAAGTCGGACGGTCCAACGGCAGGGGGAGAGTACGACCACATTAGGGCTGATGTGAATTGCCCTCGTTGCTCAAAGCAAATGCCGGTGCTCTTCTCGAACCGGCCGTTATCAATAACGGGAAGAGAGATGGGATTTTACCAGGCTGTTAATATTTGCCCTAGCTGTAAGACCGCTTTCTATTTTAAGCCGTTCAAGTTGACTCCTTTGCAAGGTAGTTTCATTGAGATTGGCAAGGTTAAGGGTGCTAAGGATACAGAGGGGAATTCGGCAAAAGATGGTGAATATTGTGGAAAAGGAGAATTCACTGTTGATAATACGACGACGTTGCCGAAAAATCGTGATTATAGCAGTGGCGGTTTTGAGTTGAGGAGAAGTGGGAATTTGGGTAAGGATTTAGGATTGCCCACGCCGAAGGAAATTTGTAAGGCACTTGATGAGTTTGTTGTTGGGCAGGAAAGAGCTAAAAAGGTTTGAGCTTTATCCAAATTTCATTTATGTTCTTTGTGATTGTAGGGTCCGTTTGTTTGTGGTGATCCAGTAAAAATGCTTCTAACTGGAAAAAAAAATGCTTACACTTCAGGACCAAACAAGAAAATAATTGTTAAAACCACTATCAGGACCACTTCTATTTCAAACCACTTTTAGCATAAATACAAGCAAACAGACCTTTAGTATGTGGTTTTGCCAAGGAAACAGAAAGCAAAAAAGAAGTCGTTGCTGCTTATGTTAGTAAGCTAAATGTAGCTTCTAGAGTTAATATTGCAGAATAATTGTTATCAAATATTGAGGTGTCTACCTCATCGTTGGAGTCAAATAAATTAATTTGATTTGTTGAGGTATTGCAAATGTTTTTATGTGACAGGTGCTTTCTGTGGCTGTTTACAATCATTACAAAAGAATATATCATAGTTCTGGGCCAGAAAGGTTAGTTCTTGCTATTTCAGCTTTGTAGTCTTTATGTGCAAAAATAATGACTATTGATTGGTTATGTCCAAGTTGTTCATGGGAGATCATAATGTTCTTTGCAAAATGTTTGAATCTTAATGGCTGTTCATCAAATGCTGCTTTTCTAATTGTATGCATTGGTTTGTCTAGTGTGCAATGGTGTCATTGTAAAGGTGGTGATGATCATGGTGATAATGTTGAATTGGACAAGAGCAATGTCCTATTGATGGGACCCACTGGCTCCGGTAATTTTATTTTTCTTACTTACACATCTATGTTTGTGATTTTAGTGTAATGAGAACATATTGTTGAGATTGTAAGCAATCCTGATTTATGTACTTTAACCTTGATGGTTGATGCTAAGGATAGGGAAAACCTTACTGGCAAAAACACTGGCTCGAGTTGTAAATGTGCCACTTGCAATCACTGACGCAACGTCATTAACACAGGTCAAGCATCATTATCATCAAACATGCAAAATTATTATTGATTTACATGCCTAATTCCCTTGCTTTTGAGGCGCTACTTGCTTAGCTTGAAATTTTCATGCCATATATGTGTTAATGTTGTCAATAAAAGCACTTACTAGTAAGTACTGCTTTTGGATTTCAGTACTAATTATATTACTGTCTATCATCAGGCAGGCTATGTTGGAGAAGATGTAGAGTCAGTATTGTGTAATCTGCTCGTGGTATGGTTCATGTTGTTTTATTTGTATTTGTATTTGTATTTCACAGAGCTTAGACTGGACAAAATGAAATGCTCTGTGAATCTGATCTTCAATTATGTAATTTATGTCCTTGTGTTAGTAATACTAATTTCTCGTGTGTTTAGGAAGCTGATTTCAATGTCGAAGCTGCACAAAAAGGCATTGTCTACATTGATGAAGTTGACAAGATAACTAAAAAGGTAATGAGACCAGTATATATGGATGGCACATTTACATAATTTCTATATGTCAATATGAATAACCTTTTTCTAGTTTTCTTGCAGGCTGAAAGTTTAAAGAGTGGCAGAGATGTATCTGGAGAGGGAGTTCAACAAGCACTGCTCAAAATGTTGGAAGGAACTGTGAGTTAATAAATTCTTTAGTTGACTCTCTCTCTCTCATCTAGATTGTTGTAAAACATTGCTCCCAAGGATAAAACTATATTAGTTTTGGTCGTTTATCTTGTAGAGAAAATGAATTTTGAATTATGGGACCATGCAGCTGTGCTTGTTGCCAAATAATCTGCCATATGGTTTTTATTGTGATGATTTGCAGTCCTGTGTGAATGACATCATTGAGTTTTCAATTAGGACTGTCTGGTTTGGAGATCTGATTTTGGTTTAGAAACTGATATGTTTATGTGTCTTGATAGGAACAAATGTCATTATGAAATTGTGATGTATATTGCCTGAATTTATGCTGTAGCATCTGGAGGACTCTGGATCTGAAACTTTTTGTAATTCTCAATTACTTGCCTTTGTTCCTCAGGTAGTGAGCGTTCCTATTCCTGAAAAAGGAGCTAGAAAGCTTCCTCGTAGTGATAATGTTCAGGTAGTATGGACCCAAAATTATCTTCTAACTTCTTTCTTTTCAATATTCTTTTATCTGTGTAGTTTTAGGAGAAGAGACTCATCACAGTTCTTACTAATTTGTATTGCCTTAGGGTGTGGGCATATTGTTGATGCTTCTACACTTTGGATGGGGAAACTTTTCTTCTGATGTTTTAGATTTAACTTTGTTGATGCTTCTACACTTTTCTGTAATGTGAGGGAGAGAGAAACTCTTCTTCTGATGTTGTAGATTTAACTTTGTTGATGCTTCTACACTTTTCTGTCATGTGAGGCAGGTGGACACAAAAAATATCCTTTTCATCTGTGGTGGTGCATTTGTTGATCTGGAGAAGACTATTTCAGAAAGGTAATGCTTTTGGTGGGTCCCCATGTTTATTGTTTGTTCTTCTAGGAGGGTTTAGGGTTTAGTCAAAGCTTGGAGAGTTGAATCATAATTTTTTTTTCAGACGACAAGATTCTTCCATTGGTTTTGGAGCACCAGTTCGGACAAACATGAGGAGAAATTCAGTGACTGATGCTTCAGTAACATCATCATTGTTGGAATCGGTAAGAATCAAGAAGCAATATTAATATGGTTATAGAACTTGCATCTTCTGTCACAGCTTTGCATTAGTTTCCGTTTGCCTAAGGTCATATTCTGTTATTTCTTAATTTGAACACTTTTTTACCCATTTTGTAGTTTATCTCTTGTGATATGCATTCTTGTCTTACTCAAGGTTTCTAATGGCGTTGCAGGTAGAAAGTGGTGACCTTGTTGCATATGGTCTAATACCTGAATTTATCGGCCGCTTACCTATTTTAGTTAGTTTATCAGCTTTAAATGAGGACCAACTGATTCAGGTATGTTTGGTCTATTAAATATTTTCAGATTTTCATTGTTGTAATTTGGAACCGTTAGACTGCATACTTACATCGAATGTGACTTGTACTGTATTTAACCCCAAAAAAAAATAGAAAAAAATATAGCACTATAGAAAAGAACAAACTGAGCAGATAGACTTTGTCTCATGTGAACCAAGAGACTTATAAGTTGTTTTCAGGCTTTGGTCTTTAGGCAAACAGGTTTGATACATTTAAGCACAAACACAGCTTTCCATAAGTCCATAACATTGCCATACTCGAGCTTAAAATTGTATATTTATATATAGAGTAAAATGCATTTGATATTTTTCATTCATTAGCAAAAAACAAATATTATTTGTCATTCAGGTTCATCATAGTTTGTAGTGCTAATTATTGAATGTATTTAAAGTAAGATCTAGCTTAATGAGTTGACCTCTTTGTCGGTAGCGGATTTAGAATTTGTATTCAGAAGGGACACCATATATATATAGAAGAAATAGGCTTAATTACTCCAATTATTACTTATTTCTTATTAAAAAATATATATTATAAGTATCTTATTTTAGTAATAATATGTTCAAATTATTGATTTTTTTTAGATATGAAGTGTTAAAAGCTTAAAATTGAAAATTCTGGTAGAACATATTTTTGTTTTATGTATATAATTTATCTATAATTTTATAAATATTACATATAAATTTTATTTATCGAGAGTTGAGGTAGGAGGTTGGTAAAACATGTTACGAGTACTTTTTAACTCTTCTTCTCCCTTGTTTTTTCATAAAGACTCATTGTCAAATTGAAATATCCTACTTTTTGCTGGTATAGGTGCTCACAGAACCAAAAAATGCTCTTGTTAAGCAGTACAAGAAGATGTTCAGCATGAACAATGTAAAGCTTTGGATACATTGCATCTTTTACCTTTTTATCTCGTTTTCTTTGTACTTTTTACCCAAGTTTACCCTTTTGTGTAACATTTCTAGGTCAAATTACACGTAACTGAGAATGCGTTGAGGATGATTGCCAAGAAAGCAATGGAGAAAAACACCGGTGCTCGAGGCTTAAGAGCCATATTTGAAGATCTTCTGACAGAAGCAATGTTTGAGGTAATATGCATGGATATTAGAATCTTTATATAGGAAATGCGATGGAATTGGTTTCTCTGAATACTACTAACGGAGGATATGGCAATTAGGTTGGGGCTAGTTGGCTGTGAGGATCTGCGAACCTTTTTGCTTCTTAATAAGAAAGAGCCGATTTTATACATTGAACATTTAGTGTACCATGAAAATCTCGTGATAAAATCATAGTGAATACGAGCTGCTAATTGTAGTAAAAGCTTAAGATGAGATTTTTTTTTTGCTTGAGAAAGCTTTAGACAAAGCTTGGCTGCAATGAGTTTTACTGTTATCTAATGCCAGTCCATTTAGCGGTTTCAAATGCATCCTACAGGATAGAACCATCAAAAGCCAAAATGAAATTAAAAAGTGAAAAGAAAAGGCTGAATGGGCACATGGGATATAAATGGGTCTTGCTAACGAATCCTAATAGGTTTTATATTCTATTGACACATTCTTGTTTGTGCACAGGTTCCAGACGTGAAGAATGAAAGTGATGGTGTAGATGCGGTGTTGGTTGATGAAGAAGCAGTTGGGTCGTGGCATGCCTCTGGATGTGGAGCTAAAATTATTCGTGGGAATGGTGAATTTGAGCGATTTGCTGGTGAAAGAACATTGCCGGAGCCAATGGTATTGTTTCTAATTTCCTTTGGATCTTACAATACTTGCATTATTTCATCCATTTTCATCTCATAAGCTTATTTTATTTAATTTTTTCTTCAATTTGGAACTGGAATGTAAGGTTTAGTTTTTACTCCTTTCAGTGTTAATGTTAAGTGTATTCGAAGTACAATACAACAGCTATTTGAATCACATACTTAATGGTTGGACTTTCAGGTTAAACGAGAATCTGGTGAGTTTGAGCTTGTGGAAGGAGACCTGCATGTTCAGCAAAGAGCCATCAACCTGTAATTCTCTTGTCCTTATTGTGAATGCACGATTGGAATCTGTAAATATTCCCTTATTGATGTTATAACATTTGGATTGGATTCAATGGGCAATCTGTCATATCCAACTTTCTTTCTCTTTCTTTCCCCTTTTTTTCTTTTTCTCTTTGAGAGAAATACTAGTAGAATATATATTGTAAAAAAAATTTTAAGTCATGTATTTTTCTTTGAGAGTTTAGTCCTAAAGTTAAAAAATAATTGCACGAGTCCAAGTTTTTTTTTTTTAATTCTTTAAAGTTTTTCAACTATGTTAAATATATATTATTTTGATTTGAGTAACCATTGAAGAATTTGAAAAAGAAAATAAAAATAGCAAAAATAAATAAATAAAATATAAAAAATAGTGTTTGATTTTATACGGCTATTTTTTTTTATTACAATGAGTATATTATCAAAAATAATAATTATAGGATTTAAGTATCATTTTGTTATAAGTAAAGATGCAGAGTAAGTTATTTTGTTTCAGCTTACGTTTCATTTATTGCTTTTAATGTATTCAAGATAAAATATTACCTCATTCTATTTAAATATCATGTTATTTTATTTAAATTTTGATTTTAATGTTATTAATTTTAAAAATAATATTCACTTTTTATTGGTTTAAATTTTGATCTCATTCTATTTGAAATCAAACATAGAAACAAATCAAACTAAATTGCTATTACCTTTTTGGAAAATCTATAGAGTAATAATAGGCTTCTCTAAGAAATCATTCAGTTTCCTTAACAATGAACTCTTCAAAAAGCATAATAGAAAAATGGAGATTTAACTTCCCAATAATTTATAAGCATAAATATCTATACAATATACATGAATATGTCATTCTGGAGAGAGAGAGGAACGGAGTCCTCAATTAGAAAAATAATAATGTACAAAGCAACCCAAAAAGGAATATAAGATGCATAAGCAAAAATTTAGATTTAAAAAAAAAAACAAAAAAACCCACCATCAAAAACACCTCAGAAATGAAAAAAAATTATGACACATATAGCTGGATAAAGTGATAAGCTAACTCAGCTGCTTTGATTTGGAATGCTTTACAAGCCAATCAATAAGTGAGTCAATGTTGGTAGAGTTTTTGCACGAGATCATGAAACAACACACTTCTCTGTCTGTAATTGTCTTCAGTCCCCTGTAAGATACGGAGATACATTTCACCAATTAGACTATATGGGTGTGTTTGGATCTCAGATTTTTGGGTAGAAACGAAAAAAATTATAAGGAATATGGTTTTCTTGGCCTTGTAAAATATGAGAGGAAAATAAACCAAATAAAATTAATTTCCATTTTCTTTTCAAAATCAGGTGTAAACTCTTCAATTTCTTGGGAAATATTTCCATTTTTAGTAGAGATTCATTTTCTCTAAAACTTTTCCTATAGGAAGAAACATAAAAAAAATATTTAAAGAAATATAAAATTAAAGACTTTAAAACAGCATATATTTATTCAAAAAAACCAAATCTCTTACATTTGATCAGTCAAATCGTGTTTAGACAGAGCTCCAGGCTTGTCGATTTTGTTCCCTAACACCAGCAATGGGATCCCACTCAATGATGGTTTGCTCAACAAGTCATGAAGTTCTCTTCTTGATATGCTCAAGTTATCATGGTCAGCAGCATCAACAACATATCTGCAAAAAAAAAAAAGCAAAGTTGTAACAACTTATTAGTTTCCATATCATTATCACCGCACTGCACTAATTGTGCACATAATATCGATTCTCAATCCTTTGCTCAAACACTATGCTTAAAACATGACTGTCAATCATATCGGTAAAGAGCGCACAGAGCACAACAATCATGTGAAAACCATTTTTTAAATCAACATTTGTAACCTATTAACTAAACCAAGTGAGATGATTCGGTGACAATTGCATTTTTATCCTCTGATAAGGGTCCGTTTGCTTGTGTTTTTGCTTAAAATGATTTCAAACAGAAACGGTTTTAGAAAAAAGCGGTTAAGCAGTACATTATATGTGCTTCTGTCATCTTACGAAAGATATAAACCCCACCCCCAATTACTGTCTCTTTGTGCATGTCTCTGACAGAGAGAGAGAGAGTACTCTGTTATTCACAAATACAAAGTAAAATGAGATGGAAAATATTTTCCTTACGCTATAGCAGAAACTGCACGACAGTATCGTTCCCACATGCTCCGGAATCTAGGTTGGCCACCAAGATCCCACAATTTTATTGTAACATTCCCTTTTGTCACTTTCCTCATATTAAATCCTACCTGAAAATAGAATATATGCCACCTTGCCATAATTAGCTGAATTTATCCATAGAAAGAAATAACAAGAGCACATAGATTGCGTTTGGATGCTATACTTGAAAGCGCTTTTAAAGAAAAATGCACTTTTATTCGTGTTTGGCCATAAAATTTGAAGCACTTCTAAATATGGTGAACCCCATAAGTAAACCCCTTACCTCTAAAAAAAAGCACATCTTTTAAAATAGTGGGAGCCATATATAATATTAATTAGTCTTTACATTAATCGTCAATTTTTAATAATTTTACAACACCATTGTAAATAATATCTTGACTATTTTAGTAACTAAAACAGATACAAACACTTATATTATTTTGTTGCCAAAAATTTACAAGTGCTTTTAATAATTTTTTTTCCCAAAAGCATGACACTACTTCTTTTAATAGTGCATCCAAACGCACTCAGAATTAGATAAGAGTACAAGCATATCGTGAAAGAAAGGCCCTTTCAAAAAGGCAACTCACCGTAGGAATCATGTCTTCACTGTATCCACCCGTCTGAGAACACATCCAGTAGATCAGTTTTCAGTAGACTGGACCAAGAAGCAGACAAATAAAAGAAACGAAACACTATCACATAGCCAGATGTTAATTTACTTACTGCCACAACATTCACAAGGGATGTCTTTCCAGCATTATGAAGTCCTATCAATGATAGCTCCATTTCCTGCTTAAAAAAGAGGCTGAAATCGCACATAATATTTAGTTAGCATATGGATTTTGAATAGCTGATACGTTAACTATACAAAAAAGTTCCATAACAAAATAAATGATTTAATGGACAATTGTCACAGTAACAAACTGGTGTTAAGAGACAGGATGGGGCAAAAACAAAAACCTCCTTAAGAATCACTTTCTATCTTAAATTAAGTGTATTTTACGGTATCAAATAAACAACTCAATTCAACTCAACTTATTTAATATCCAAATAAGATTAGGATTTTCTGTTTGTTTATACTTGCTTTTAAATCTCAATTGTCTTTGTACATCTAATATATATAAGATGATTTGAAGCTATTAATAGAAAATAATATTTTAACTCTTAAATTATGAATATATGGCTTAGATTTAATAGTAAAAACAAGAACAAGTAACAAGTAGAGGATACTATTCCTATCTAATGAATTCATGAGCTGAAAAAATCCATCTCATCTAGCATTTGAACTCAAATGCATTAACTTATGAACAACTCACGAGCTCATTTAACAAAATATATTTGTTTATGATAACATTTTTATAATTAAAAAAATATCATCATAGAATATCATAATTCATATATATATTTTTTATTTTTTTTATTGTTTTACAAAAAATATAATGAAAAGGTAATATTTAAACAAAAAATTTTGTTTATAAATTAAATTATAGATATTTCTAATTTTTTTGTATTACCTTTTTGGAAGAATAAATGAACCAGTTCATAAACTGTTCGACCCAACTTATTTAAAAATGAACTGAGAGTACTAACCAAGTACCACTTTAGGACTATATTCTCCACCATATTGGTAAGAGGATAGTTACGCCTCGATATAGTACTAACCAAGTACCACTTCAAGATGTTTATCATGTCCTAAGAATGAAGAAAAAATTGCTATTTGTGGCTCAATTAACATCATCAGGCCACTATGTCTTGTTCGGTCCTCAAGACGTGAAGGTGTATCGTGATCTCAAAATCTCAGAAATACCGACAATAGAGGGGTAACGATTAGAATCAGTCTACGTGATGTCAGTAGAATCTGCATATGTAGACAAGACAAGAAGAAATGAGACCGCAGATCTATGACATATGCGGTTAGGTCACGTTAGCTATTCCAAGCTAAGTGTGATGGTGAAGAAATCGATGCTTAAAGGGCTTCCTCAACTAGATGTGCGAACAGACACGGTCTGTGCAGGATGCCAATATGATAAAACTCACCAATTGCCATATGAGGAATCGAAGTTTAAAGCAAAAGAACCATTGGAGTTAGTTCACTCTGATGTATTTGGTCCTATTAAACAACCATCAATTGGCGATATGTGATACATGATGACATTCATTGACGACTTCTCAAGGTATGTGTGGGTTTTCTTTATGAAAGAAAAACCTGATGTATTCTCAAAGTTTAAAGAGTTTAGAGAGTCAACTGAAGGAGAAGTTGGAAAGAAGATCCGTTGTCTACGCACAGACAATGGCAGAGAATAAAGTTCAAGAGAGTTCTCTCAATACCTAAGGGAATGTCGAATACGTCATTAGTACATTTGTGCCAACACGCCACAACAAAATGGTGTAGCAGAGAGAAAGAACCGACATCTTGCAAAATTTTTTCAGAGTATGCTACATGAAAAGAATGTACTTGGGAGGTTTTGAGCTGAAGCGATGAGGACTGCAGTCTTTAATAGACTTCCTCAACCACGGTTAGAATTTGTTTCACCCTTTGAGAAACTATGGAAGATGAAACCTACAGTTAGCTACTTTCGAGTATTTGGTTGTGTATGTTATGTATTTGTTCCTGATCATTTACAGAGCAAATTTGACAAGAAAGCTGTTAGATGTATCTTTGTGGGATATGACAGTCAGAGAAAAGGGTGGAAATGTTGTGATCCAATGAGTGGAAGATGCTACACTTCACGAGATGTGGTGTTTGATAAAGCATCTTCTTGGTGATCCTCAAAGAAGGAGGTACTACCAAACTCTAGATCAGATGAATCAGGAGAACCAAATGGCGATAATGTCGAACAAAGAGTGGCTCAGAATCCTTGGCAAACTGGCATGTATCAACAACCAAACGAAGAAGGTGGGCCTAGTGAAACAGAAGAATCAACTCCATAATCTCAACTCCAAAGGTCAACAAGAACACTAAGGCCAAATCCCAAATATGCCAATGTAGCCATAATTGAAGAAGCAACAGAGCCTAAGATGTTCGAAGAAGCATCGTAGAGTTCTCAGTGGATGATAGCTATGAAAGAAGAGATCGATGCACTTCAGCAAAATCAAACTTGGGATCTCGTGTCAAAGCTAAGAGATGTGAAACCCATATCTTGCAAGTAGGTTTACAAGATAAAGCATCGTCCAGATGGTTCAATTGAGAGATACAAGGCACGATTGGTAGCTCGTGATTTCTCTCAACAGTATGAACTAGACTATGATGAAACGTTTAGTCCGGTGGCAAAACTTACAACTATACGAGTCCTACTTGCACTTGCAGCTAACAAAGATTGGAATTTATGGCAGATGGATGTGAAGAATGCTTTTCTTCATGGAGAGCTAGATCGAGAGATCTACATGATCCAACCAATGGGTTTTCAGAGCCAAGATCATTCTGAATATGTGTGTAAGCTACGAAAAGCACTTTACAGATTGAAACAGGCACCCAGGACATGGTATGGTAAGATTGTTGAATTTTTAACATAAAGTGGTTATTCAGTAACACCTGCAGATTCCAACTTGTTTGTCAAAGCCAATGAAGGAAAGCTAGCTATCGTACTAGTGTACGTAGATAATTTAATCATAACTGGTGATATTAAGGCAGAAATTCTTCGAACAAAGGAGAATTTATCAATCCGTTTCCAGATGAAGGAACTTGGACAACTCAAGCATTTCCTTGGTTTAGAGGTTGATCGCACACAAGAAGGAATATTTTTTTGTCAGCAAAAATATTCCAAAGATTTGATAAAGCGGTTCGGAATGCTTGAATGCAAACCAATTTCGACGCCGATGGAGCCAAATGCCAACATGTGTGCACATGAAGGAAAAGATTTAGAAGATGCAAAAATGTATCGAAAATTGGTAGACAGTCTAATCTACATAACTTTAACTTTGCCTGATATTTCTTATGTAGTTAGTGTAATGAGTCGGTACATGCAAAATCCAAAGAAACTACATTTGGAAACAGTTCGACGAATATTGAGATATGTGAAGAGTGCAATTGACTATGGTCTTTTGTACAAGAAAGGTGGAGACAACAAGTTAGTTGATTACTGCGATGCTGACTATGCAGGAAATCAACAACTAAGTATGTGTTTAAGCTTGGTTTTGGAACAATTTCTTGGTGTAACAAGAGACAGCCGACAGTATCATTATCAACCACTGAAGTTGAGTATCGAGCAATGGCAATGGCAGCTCAAGGGTGTACATGGTTAATACAGCTAATGAATAATCTACATCAACCAGTAGATTATGCAGTACCGTTATACTGTGACAATCAATCGGCAATTTGTCTGACAGAGAATCCGGTCTTTCATGCAAGAACTAAGCATGTTGAAGTGCACTATCATTTTATCAAAAAAAAAGTTCTACAAGAAGAAATTGAAATGAGACAAATCAAGACAGATGATCAAGTTGCGGACTTGTTCACAAAAAACTTAAGCGTTGGCAAGTTCAAAATGTTTCGCCGTCAGCTTGACATAATAAAAATAGTGAGAGTTGGTGTTGAGAAGGAGTGTTGAAAATCAACACCAACATAATAATTAAAAATGTAGAGAAATAAATGAAATAGTTGAAGAAGTAGAGAAATAAATGAAGTGGTTGAATGATGAATAAATAGGGTGGTTAAAAGTTGTAGAAAAGAGAAGTGTGTAAATAATATTTGTGTAGTTAAGATTATTTATTAGTTTTATATTTATGTGGTGTATATTGCTATGATAAGGACTATAAATAGTCTACCTTGCATTTGGTTTAATCATTCCATCAAAACAAATAAGTCTTTATATTCTTAGTTTGAATGTGAGTTGAGAGTTTTCTCTTTGAGTATTTGTATTTTTTCTTCAATTTGTGAGTTACCTTTCACAAATTACCTTTGAAAGGTGTTATAGTAGATATAATACAATTAATTTATTTACTTATTTAGATCTAATATTAGTAAAATTTAGAGTTTTTATTCTAAATTTTACTAAACAATATATACTATCCCAAATAAATCCCAAATAAAAAATATAGATTCGAATTCTGATAGAAAAATCTACTTTTGATCGAAATTGTCATATACAAGCTAAAAATTAAGAAACGGACCAATAATCACCGTTAAATAAAAATCGAAAACCATGACCAAGAAAGAGACACACAAACTAACCTTCGTAGCCAATTGAGAAAAGCTTCCCATAAACCCATTGACGATCAGATAATAAAAAAAAGATCTGCAAATTCAAATTAAAATCTTCGTTTTTTCTTTTCTAGCGAGAGAGAGAGAGATCTGTATCTAACAGTCTCTGGCCCTTAATCGATTTCTTGAGGAAGCAGAGTCGCAATTGATTTCCGGTCTCTTCCTTCTTACAAATGATTACATATATTTTGTTATGTCTACGGTTTATCTGTATATCTACGATCCGAAACTTTTAACGATCCCGACCAAACCACAAAAATATTTCGGTGGCCGAAATTTGTTCCCAATCAAAGTCATAATCGTGGCCGTCCAAATTAAGTGGGTCCCATAACTGAGAATAATGAATAGTACGTAGCAATTAAGATGGAAGTCGTTGAATTAGAGTGCAAAGTTTTAGCTGGAGATTGAAATGTTAAAAAGTGCAGTCTGACAAGTGTTAAGGTAAGCCAAGTGATGGATTGGCCAATGACAGCTGATTACTCTCTGGCTACAAACTGCTTAAACAGCCTTACGTAAATCTTTACCACAAATTATCGTACACTTGTTATAATTTAATTGGTTACTGTTTTAAGTAATTGAGTGATGATATTCATATAATTTAAATTGTTATTATTATAATCGTGAAGGTATCAAAATATAATCTTTTAAAAAATATCAAAAATATAAAATTTTATAAAAAATAAAAACAATTAATTTTATTTATTTTTTAAACTAATTTTTTATTTAATACATATATTTTTAAATATATAAAATATTTATATTATTCAACAAGTTAATTAATTAATTAAAATATTATATAATAAAATATATATTATTTTTAATTAAATATTATAAAATAAATAAAAATATTATCTAATTATAATTATTATAAATAAATAAATATCAATAAATTAAAAATAATTTTTGATTGATTATTTGTTTTTAAAAGTATATATATATATATATAACAAACATGATAAAAAAAATATATTATCTACCATAAAAATGAAGAAAAAAATTTTAAATGATTATCCAGAAGAAGAAAACAGAAAAATAATTCAATAATTGAATTTTGTTCAAAATTTTAGTAACATTTTAATGATAATATCTAAAATATTTAAGACATTTTAACAAAAAAAAATATAGTAGTAAAATATAAATATCATATTTTAATATTAAAATATATAAAAAATGATATTTTTGAAATAATATCGACCACAAATGAGATGAGAACTTTTCTACATTTATTGTATAGATTAAGTAATATAAATATAGATAAATTAATTAAATTTTAATAAATTAGTCTAAATAAAATTAAATTGATTAATTTTAAAGAATAATATAATTACTGATGCGGTTCCTCGTTCAATTGTCTCGTAGTTATTGCCCCCAAATTGTAAGTTTCTTGACTGATAATATCAGGTAGGTACCGAGTTGGGGATATCACTACTTTGTCAACAAGATGGAAAATGAAAGTAAAATATGTGAAACTTTTTAGCTAAAAAGCATGATGTGCCTTATTTGCATTTGGATGCAAGGCAGCAAATACATTTTTTTTTCCTTTAAAAGTAAACATTTTATTTTTATAATTTATAAGTTAAATATTAATAATTATATTATTATTAAAAATAAATGATCTTATAATTATTAAAATAAATAATTTTAATCCATCAATAAAAATATTAAAATTAAGTTTTTATAGTTCCATAAGATGATTAATTTTATACTTTAATGTCTAACTTTCATAAATAATAAAATTATAAGTATTTAAATCAAAAATTATTAGAATAAAATATTTATATGTATAAAATAACAATATTATTGTGACTTTTTTTCAATTGGGATTAATTAAATTTTATTTACACAACTTATTAAGTTTGTTATAAACATGCTTATAATGTTTATAAAATTATTTATAATATATTTAAAATTTTAATATTATAGATGTATTTAATATAAATATTATAGGATTTATAAATATTATGATATACCTATAATAATAATTAATTATATTATAAATATGTTATAATTTTATAAGGGTAATTAATATGTATGCAATGAACACAATAAATTAATTGCATAAAACATAATTAGCCATTTGCAGTTAACATACTCTGCTATGAAGAACAGAACCACTGGTACATTGAATTAGTAAGATTTCTCTTTTGTACACTACAAGAGCAATAAGTACATATATTAAATAAAGCAAGTACAAAAGCATAGCACGATTTTTAGTGAGTAATTGTATCTAAGAGCGATGTATAAATTATTAAAAATAATACAATTTTTTTTAAATGTTACTTATTTTTAATCAATTATAATAAAAAAATAAATTATTGAGAAAATTATCAACTATATTTTTATACATTTTCATACTTTATTTTAAGTGTTTATGCATTATACAAATTAATTTTTTATAATTAAATAATTTAAATTATTATATCCTAAACATAAGATTATAACTCAATATAAAAACTCTCATAATATCTCAAATTAATTGGAGTTAGATGAAACAATTTATTTATTTATACTTCTTATACTAATTAGAAATAAAGAATGTGATAGTAAATATTCTATATATATTCTAAAGTGATATTTAAATCATGTAGTTTTTTTATAGTAGTTTAATTTAATTGTTATGAAAAATTGACTTTATAAGCACAAATAATAATTTTTTAATGTTTTATTTATTTATTTATTTTTATCTTATTTTTCTTTTATTGTTTTTGTTAAAGTTTATTTAAGTTATAAGAGTATTTATCTAATGTAATTGAAAAAATTTTAAAAATATATTTCTATCATTTTACGGTTATTATTTTATAATAATACCTAAGTGTCATTTTCTAAATAAGTAAAAAACTCTTAAAGTTTTTTTTCTTCTTAAAAAGAGTGTTTCATATATCTAGTTGGAGAATGAATATATGTTCAAATTATTGATTTTATATTTATATATAGTGAGTTAAAATCATATAATTTTAAATTTAAGAGATTATAATTTTATTTTATGAACAAATGACCGTTTAAGTCTGTTATCATTAACGAAAGTGCACTTTAGACTCGTACTTAGACAAGTTTACTATTCTTATAAAAATGTTCAATAAGTTTATTTTGTAAAGATAATAGATTTGTATTATTCTATTTTTTTTACGAAAATATGATAGTACAAATTTATTACTTTCACAAAATTAATTTCTATAATATTTTTTGTAAATACGAAGGGTTTATAATGTTCTACCTAATATATAAAAGATTAAAATATATTTTTATTTAACGTAATGAATTTGTGTTACATTTTTTTCTTATTTTGATATATAATGTCTATAATTTTTATTATTATACCTAAAATTTTGTTTCAAAATAAAGTAAAAGTAGCTAATAGATCCGCCACTATTCCAAATCATAACCGGACAATTTAGAAGGATCGTACCAAATTGCATCAACAATCTCTCAATACCAATTGAATCTTGGTTTAATATTAACAAACATGTAAGGCCATAAAAAGACTTCTTATGAATCATGCTTTTTGCACTATAAATTATTATCAATATATGAGTTTTCTTTGCATTTAATAACAATATATTTAAGTAATTTAGTTATAAATTAAGAAAGTACAAATTTATTAAAAATATTGTAGAATTTTATTTTGTAAAGATAATATATTATATTATCCTTTCGTTTTTTTTAAAATAAACTTTTACAATTTTTTTATAAATGTAACCAATTTATACTTTTTTATCTAATAAATACAAAATTAAAACATGTTGTTATTAAAATGACTAGATATCATTTTCCTTTTAAGACTTTCATGCAAGTTAAAAACAATGTTTAGTAGAATAAAAATTCTGTAATATACAAAAAAAAAATTATATCTTTGATTTTAAGATGAAATTTTAAATTACTTTACATTTTGTTTTTTTTAATAATCTAACATTACTAATAATAATTACAAATAAAAATTATTTTCTTCTTCTACATAAAAAATTAATTAAATAAATACACATAAAATAAAAAAATAAAATAATAAAAATGTAACTACAAATTGAAAAAATATATATATATATATGCTAAATAAGTTGGGTTGACTCAGCTCGTTCAAACTCAACTTATCTTAAGTGAGTTATAGCTCAGCTTAACTCATCAAATTTTTAAACGAGTTGAACAAAACTCAATTTATTTATATATGAGCTGAAGTGGGTACCTCATTTAAAATTTAGTTATTAAACTCATTTAAATTATTTAAACTTTTAAACTATATTTCATAACCATTTTAATTTTTAATTTTTAATTTTTGATTTTTAGAATTATATTTTCAATTTTAAATATATTTTGAAAAAAAAGTTATTTAATAACCAATTTTTAGTTTCAATTTTGAAAGTATTAGATATTCTTTGTTTGATAACTAATTCATAATTTATTTTTTTAACCTTTTAAGCTAGTTTGACTAAGTTGAGTATAATTTTCTATAAGAAAATCAAAATTATACACCATAAATGTTTTTATGAAGTAGACTTTTAGAATTTTCTAATAATATATTAAATAATTCATAAGAACAACAAAAACTTATAAATACTTTTATGTGTTCAAGAAAGAGATCCATATTTTTTGAGTTAAATTATTGGAGATTTTATCAATTAGACATCTATTTAATGTCATGCATATTGGAAAAATATTTGTAATAATATCATTGGTACCTTGTTACATATTAAAATAGAGAGAGAATGGATTAGTTACCCGACGGTGTAAAACCTTGTAAATTTATTATAAGTAATTAAAGTGTTTTAAAGTTTTTTTATAGAAAATATTGAGTGTAAGGATATATAAAAAAAATCATATGAAAAATCGGACCAATATATATGGAGTTACATTTCATGAATTGAATTTATATTTCATATTATATGAGCATTTCATTGGATACATGTATTATGTATTTCCTCAATTTCTTCAAAAGTAAAGAGGTATAGTTATATTAATAATGATTACTATTCATGAAATTTTTTTAATAAACAAACATGCATCATGAATAAATATTTATCGAAATAATATTTAGAGTAGATTTCTACTGAGTTAGTGTAGCTCACCTTTAGTCTTCCTTTTCTATCCAGTAATATTGTTTGAGATAATCCGACGAAAATAAAATGATAATGAATAGAGATTTTTGACGTTATAAGATTTGACTTAAAATCTTATTTCTTTTATCAGTTATTATAATTTACAATTAGTTAGTCATAATAGATTTTACTTGATTTAAAAAATATATTTTATATGAATTTATGAATTTAGGATGAATTTTACCTCTCTAATAAAAAAAATTTAAAGGGTGTTCACATTTTTTTTATAACATTGATTTTTAAATGATTTCTAAATTAAAATTTTCAAAGAAATTTCCTTTAAATATAGTTTAAAAATTTATCCTCTTATATTTCACATGCATATTTTTCGGGGCGTGACAATTGAACTTTAGCCAACATGAGATTGTGTTCAAATTTGTGTTCTCAATTTGAAAAGTGTCGCACATTTCTTCCTCTAAAGTGTTTTACTTTATCCAAAATGGAGAATTTTTATATGGATCCAATGTCAAAATTAAATCTGGATATTCTTTTAACATATAGTCTTGGATTTTCACATCAAATTTGGAATTGAATGAAATAAAGTCTTATAATTATAATACTTTAATACAACAAATATTATCCATTCTAATACGTGTTATGTTTTTCATGATAGGACTAACATCTCTCGAACTAATTAATTAAGTTCTTCAATATTGTTCTAGTTATAGGCATTACTTAATGTATTTTATTTTTTATAATTAGATTCATACATTTTGCTAATCATTAAGTTCACTGTATGTAAACATTTGATATATTTGTATTTAGTTTTTAAATTAACTCTTGATTGTAGTGAAAATTAATTATATATTTAAAATGTATGTATTTATGATATTTGATATAAGAAGAGGTAATTATTTATTTATTTTTATAGAAAATTATTGTATTTGATATATCTAGAAAAATTATAAAAAAATTAAATTTTTTTTAAAACTTTTAGTTAAAATTTATGAGTTTACTTAAAAATATAATGGAAAAATTATAAATGTACCCAAATGTCTAGCTACCCCGGTACAATCTCCGAAGTTCTTAATTGATACATGGTCGTCGAGTGTATCTAAAAGCAGCCCATAAATGTTGCGACTAAAAGTCGAACTTTTTAGCAAGTTAACCATGGATATGGTTGTCTTCACAAAAACCGACGGTACTTGAAAGCATTTTTTTTTCTTCTTTTAGTGTTGGTTGGATCTTTTTTCGTTTAGATTGTTTGTTTCTGTGTATTAGCTAGATTGTTCGATCAGGTTTAAAATTAAACCTTATACATTTGATTTGAATTTTGATTAAATATATATATATTACAATATGTAGTACTGGGAATTACAGTAGAAAAAGCATATATATGCATGTGAGCTCTCTAGAAGTTAAAAAGGAAATCTAATTAATGCTTTCGAATGATCAAAAGGAAATCCAATAAAGCACTTAACCAGGTTTAAATTAATTTAATTAATGCCCGAAGAGGCACAAATTCTTAAGAAATTCATATCACAAGCTCTGATCATGAATATCAATTTATTGACTTTCTTTGATATATATGAGGTCTTTTTTTAGAATCATGCACATACACGTAAGCATCCCAAGTAAACATACATTAGCAATACTACATGTATATCGGGCGAAGGCGTGACAGATTTCATAGTCTTAATTTATAAAAGAAATATTTTAATTTTATAGTTTTTAAATCAAACTTATAAATTCTATGAATTTGGTTTAAGTATTACCCTTTTTTTTAATTGATTATAAATTAAGACCTAAGACATTTATTTAGTGCTAAACCATTATTTTTAATCATTTATTAATTTATGATATAAGTGATATTTAAATTAATCAAAATTATATCACCCATCTATGTGTCTCACTTAAAGATAAACAGCTAAAATATTCCTTTGTCAAATGCTATGAGTTTTTTAGGATCTTTCACCATATATATATATATATCATGAATGATATATTTTATTCTTATTTGATATAATTGTGTATTTATCAAAAAAATTAATAATATATCTATTGTGATAAATCATAAATTTATAATAAACAGATATATATATTTTTTCTTAATCTTTTACCGGTTGTTTATTAATGTCCATTGGAAGATGGGTAAGGCTAAAGTTATCAATTCGGCAATATTAAAACAAATGGCGTCTTAGCTAGGTTAGGTATCTTTAACAATTTGCTTTCTTATTTAATTGATTCCAATTGAAAGTTGATTAAGTTTGCTTTTAGGCTGTACCCAATCCCATGCATGGCTTTCTATATTTATTTAATTAATTAATTATACTTCTTATTAATTATTATAATAACATATAACACATCTTACAAACAAACAAAAATGCTAATTAGAGCCTAATGTCACGACCTTAATCTTTCAAGTATCGATCATGCGGCACTTAGCACCGTCCGTTGCACTAAGCCTGCCTTTGAATCCGAAAATGTAACTCCAAAGAGAATAGAGAGAGTTTGCAAAGAATGCTTTGTATTGCTCTAGAGAGAGTTTATGATACAAATGCTAAGAATTCCCAAGGATTTTCCAAGATTTCCCAAGATGTTAGGAATTTCCAAGTTGAATACAAATGAAGACCAATTGGTCTATTTATAGTGTGGCTTTAAGCTTAAGAGTATGCCACCACTTTCTAGAGTCTTCCTGGTCTAGAATGTACAAGGGAGTTCTAGATTTATGTACAATATGCCACAAGGGTCTAGGACCTTCTAGCCAACTCTAGAGTCTTCTAGGTTTGTCTAGTTCCTTCATGCACGTTCCGGGATGTTCCCGAACCATCCGGCACGTTCTAGAATATTCTAGCCCATTCTAGCACTCTCTAGCGTGCTCTAGAACATTCTAGGGTCTTCTAGCTTGAGTTGAGTCCGTCCAACTCTAGCCCTTTTTAGACTTCTCTATGTAACTCTAGATCTTTCCATGTAGAATAGTCTAGATCCTTTAGGCAAGCACCATTTGTTTTGGATTTTTTTAGGGACGTTTGAGCAGGACGTGACACCCTCCCCCACTCAAGTTCGCGACGCCCTCGTCGCGCCTTCAAGCTTGAACCTCTCGATGTCATCTTTGAATTACCACAAAGAATCTTCAGGTTCCCAGCTTGTCTCTACATCCGGAGCGTTCTTCCATTTGACCAAGTATTCCCAATAACTTGGTACGCCTCTACGCCGAATCAGGCGATCCGCCAAGATTGAGTCCACTTCCCTGTCAAAGGAGGTTACCACTGCGGTAGGCGCCCTCTTGGATTCTCCTCGACTCATATCTTCCTTGTCTCCATGATAAGGTTTTAGCATGCTTACATGAAAAATAGGATATATTTTAAGCTTCGGAGGGAGTTGCAGCTTGTACGACACCTTACCGACTTGTTTAAGGACTGGAAATGGCCCTTCATACTTCCGAACTAACCCCTTATGAACCTTCCGTAGAGATTTGAATTGTTGGGGTAATAGTTTAACCAGGACCAAATATCCTTCTTGAAATTCTACCATCCTCCTCTTCCTGTCAGCCCATTTCTTCATCTTTTTAGACGCCTTATTCAGATAGGCTCGGGCCAACTCCGCCTGTTCGTGCCACGCCTTGGCAAACTTGAAAGCAGCTGGGCTCTTTCCTTCATAACTTGTGGCCAAGGCATGGGGAGTCATGGGTTGCTGCCCCATGATGATCTCGAAGGGACTCTTGGCAGTAGACTCGCTTCTTTGTAGATTATATGAGAATTGGGCTACATCCAACAGCTTCGCCCAATCTCGTTGATTGGCACTAACAAAGTGCCTAAGATACAGTTCCAGCAACGTGTTGGCGCGCTCCGTTTGTCCATCACTTTGGGGATGAAAGCTTGTGGAGAAATTCAAGTCTGATCCCAACAACTTGAATAGTTCCGTCCAAAATTTCCCCGTGAATCGTGGGTCTCGATCACTCACGATATTGGAAGGAATTCCCCAATGTTTCACAACATTCTTGAGGAACAAACGCGCCGTCTCATCTGCCGTGCAGTCCGTTGAGGCAGGTATGAATGTCGCGTACTTGCTGAAACGGTCAATGATGACAATAATGCTGCCAAATCCCTCAGATTTTGGCAAGCAAGTGATGAAGTCCATAGAGACACTCTCCTACGGTCTCTCTGGAATAGGCAGCGGCTCTAGCAAGCCTCCGGGTGCATGCTGCTCTATCTTGTCTTGTTGGCATACAAGACAAGTCTTCACATAAGCTTCGACATCGTCCCGAAGTTGAGGCCAATAGTAGATGGATTTGATCAAAGCAAGGGTGCGCCTTATTCCTGGGTGTCCAGCCCATAACGAATCATGGCACTCCTTGATAAGCTCTTTCCTTAAGCTCCCCCATTTTGGCACAAAGATACGACTCTGCTTGGCATAGAGTAGTCCATCACTCAACCAAAATCGTCTCGTCTTACCTTCCTTGATGAGGGCAAGGAGGTTTTGAGCAAGGACATTATGCTCTAACCTTTCTTTGATCCTGTCCAGTAAAGGACTACTTGGCCTACTCAAAGCTGCTAGCTCTGCCATTCGACTTGTTGGGTTAACCACCATGCTTCCGTTGCGCGCCTCTGATTTTTCCACCTGATCAGGGCTCATTACTGGTGGTCTTGTGTCGAGCTCCAACTCGACTTCATGGTCCACCTCCCTCCTTGGAGGTAACCGTTTGGGCGAGGCCTCATGTACCACCCCTTTGGACTTGTCTAGGATAGCTTGCACTTCCGTTGGCAAGCTTGGCTTTGGTGACGCCTCAAACATCACCTCATGGGACTTATCTGAGACAACTTGCTCATCCGTCGGCAAGTTTGGCTTTGGCGACTCCTCCTCGTTGTACTCTTTTGAGATGATCTGGTAACTCTCTTTTTCTTCCTTCAATCCCTTCTTGAATTGAAGTGCCGAGAGAGCTTGGGTTGTGCGTTTGGTGGTCCTGTCCGTCGGTACCACACAAGCCTTCGATCCATCCATAATACACATAGAGTTTGAGTATGGCACCAAGAAAGCTCTAACCTGGTCCAAGAACTCCATGCCGAATACCATTGAGTAGTCATCCATAGGCGCAACTGATAAGTCCACCTGGCCAGTCCAAGCACCAAGACTGACCTTAACTCCTCGAGCGACTCCATGTAATGGCAGTGCTGCTGAGTTAACTGCTTTGAGAGAACCCCCTCCATTGACAACCTTTAGGCCGAGTCTCTTTGCTTCTTCCACTGAAACAAAGTTGTGCGATGCACCTGTGTCGACCAATGCTTTGGCGACCTTCCCATTGATGATGGCATCCACGTACATCAAACCTTTAGGGGTCTTCGGGGCACTCTGCAATGCACCAAGTAGGCGCAAAGAACCCATCTTTGCACCTTCGTCCGACTCACCTCCATCCTGCTCATGAGTGGAAGCAACTAAGGCACTCAAGGCCTTCCTCTTCGGACATTCTCGTGCCCAATGCGGTCCGTCGCATATGAAGCACGTCACACGGGGCTTCGAGGCATTCCGATCCTCCTTCTCCTTCCCCTTGTCTCGTGGCTTGAATGAGGAGCTGTCTTTGTGGTTCTTAGGTCCCTGACTTTTACCATGGCTTCCCCCACTCTTTCCTCCAACAAACTTCTTATCTGTGGCTTTGGAGCTCTCTTTGTTTGTGGAGTAATCAATAAAGCTTTCCGCAATCGCAATGGCCGAAGACAAGTCTTGGACACCACGTCGCTTGAGCTCGAGGTTAGCCCACGATTGGAGACCGTCCATGAACAAGAATAAGGCATCCTTGTCGGACGTGTCAAGAACTTCAAGCAGCAAAGTTGTGAACTCCTTCACATAATCCCTTATACTACTTGTTTGTTTTAACCGACGCAAACGGCCTCTTGCCTCCTCTTCAGCATTAACGGGGAAGAACTGCATCTTGAACTCCCTTTTGAAGTCATCAAAGGTATCAATCGTGCAAACCCCTCGTTGCACATCTCCATGTCTCCGTCTCCACCACAACATCGCAGTGTCGGATAGATACATGGCTGCAGTTCGGATCTTGCTGGCATGGTCCGTTATGCCAGTAGCCTCAAAGTATTGTTCCAGCCCCCATAGGAAGTTGTCCACTTCCCTGGCGTTCCTAACGCCATTAAAGGTCTTGGGCTTGGGAACGTCCACCCTCTTAGCCTCATTGACGGTGGTTGCACTAGTCCCCGCGGCCATAGCCCGCTTACATAGAACTAGATCACCACTCATATCCTCCATTCTATGCAATACATTAGTGAGTTCCCTTTGGACAAGATCCCTTACCTTGGCAAGTTCCGCCTTTAACCCATCAATCTCTTGCCTCAATCCACCATCTAGCTCGTTGAGTGACATCTTAACCGCTGCATGGATTTCCACATCCTCGGCCTCCAAGCCATTGCAACGCTCCTCTAAGTTGTCAACCCTGGCCGAATGCCTCCCTGGGCGTCTGCGCACTTCCCACTCGTGCTTCCAAGCTAGAAAGCAAGTCTTTTGACTTGGCTCGAGATTCCTTTGGGGCTTTCCGCACTTCCTCACGGCCACGTTCCATGGGTGGAACGTCCATGCTTGGTGTAGCTGGGGCGGTGTTCTTCATTTTTGCCAAAGATAGAGACACTTTAACCTGCTCTGATACCAACTGTCACGACCTTAATCTTTCAAGTATCGATCGTGCGGCACTTAGCACCGTCCGTTGCACTAAGCCTGCCTTTGAATCCGAAAATGTAACTCCAAAGAGAATAGAGAGAGTTTGCAAAGAATGCTTTGTATTGCTCTAGAGAGAGTTTATGATACAAATGCTAAGAATTCCCAAGGATTTTCCAAGATTTCCCAAGATGTTAGGAATTTCCAAGTTGAATACAAATGAAGACCAATTGGTCTATTTATAGTGTGGCTTTAAGCTTAAGAGTATGCCACCACTTTCTAGAGTCTTCCTGGTCTAGAATGTACAAGGGAGTTCTAGATTTATGTACAATATGCCACAAGGGTCTAGGACCTTCTAGCCAACTCTAGAGTCTTCTAGGTTTGTCTAGTTCCTTCATGCACGTTCCGGGATGTTCCCGAACCATCCGACACGTTCTAGAATATTCTAGCCCATTCTAGCACTCTCTAGCGTGCTCTAGAACATTCTAGGGTCTTCTAGCTTGAGTTGAGTCCGTCCAACTCTAGCCCTTTTTAGACTTCTCTATGTAACTCTAGATCTTTCCATGTAGAATAGTCTAGATCCTTTAGGCAAGCACCATTTGTTTTGGATTTTTTTAGGGACGTTTGAGCAGGACGTGACACTAAGCACTAGTACGAGTTTGAAGCTTAAGATTATAATCTTGTACAGGGAGGTTGTATGATAGCACAACTTTTTTAATTTTATTAAAAGATATAATTTAATTAATTTGTCATTTTTGATTAAAGTTTAGTTTTTTTTTAATTTGAAAAAGTAACTATAAGAGAACAAATAATCAATTATTTTATTTTATTTTTCTTTATTTATCACATTTTTAACTATTAATGAGCTATTATTTTTATAGATTGTGTTTAGAAATAGAAAAAAATGACTACAAAAATAAAAAAATTTAAAATTTAATGATTTATCTTTTATTCGTAAGAAAATTAATAAACTATTCTAATAAGCATTACTAAGAACCTTTGATGCATTTGTCTGTAAAAGTGAATACTATAAAATATAACATTTTTTATGTCATGAGTTGTGACACAATAACAAATATCAAAATAATTATTAGCTAAAACAATAAGACTCACTTTTTTAACCTATAATTGATTACTCTTTGATGCATAAATAATCCAATTATTTAACATATTTTTATTTTTAATTAATCATTCGGTAAAAAATATATGTTTATTTTCTTGAATAAGTCTTAAAAATAAAACTTTATATTTAATTATCACATCAATTATAATAATATCACAATTTATACTAATTAATTTTTTTTCTTCATAAAACAAAGAAATTTAAAAGCATTAACCACCCACTAATAATCAGTGGAGAGACAAGTAATGAGCCTTTGATTATAAAATATAATATACCTAAACGGTGAGAAAAGAACTCTTATAATTAAACAAGGTTTTATCCAATGGTTTCTAAGTTTATAGGGTTAAGACGTGTTAGCTTCTCTATAATTAGTCATGCTTACCTTGTAAAAAAAAACATAAAAATATTTATAATATTCATTAAAATTTAAAATACTATTATTTCTACCAATTAAATTTTTATCCGATTAATCAATTTTAAATTAAACTCGCATGCATTATATCCTTAATGTTGTTAATTGTTATTTTTATCGTTATAAATTTTAAAATTATTACTTATATTTATTTTTTAAAAATTAATTAGATACTTTATTCGTTAAGATGTGTAACTAACAAGTGTCTGAACATAGATTTGGTTAGCTAGTTAGAGCTAGATTCCTTACCAATGTAACCAGGTGTGATAGATGAGTAAATCTAGTTTTTGACAGCTAGTTGAACTTATTTATTCCATAATTCACAGGTACATTTTTCTTAATGATTTTGGAAAGAGATTGTACTATTTTATCAATATAATTTTGTAATTCATGAAAAATAGGTTGGGAAAGTTTTAACTTTCTAAATAGAGGTAAGTAAAAACGAATTTATCTTCGAATATCCTTCGTATGCTCACCCATTAATTATAGTCTTTACATTTCCCTTGTTAGGAACTTAGGATACACAATCATACAAATTAAACAATTAAAAATGTGTTTTTGTTTCTTTTTTATCACAACTTAAATTATTAAAGTATAATTTATGATAAGATTAAAAAGATTATTTCATACAATTATTATTTTTGACATTAATAGAAGTATTTATAACAATATATATATGATGATTTTTGTTTTATAAGATATTGCAAAGGATCAGAAATAATTTATTTAATCAGTTAAAAAGTTGGTAGTTGAAATTTAAGTTATATTTATTTTAAAAAAAATTATATTTAAATGGACCAATTTACCGTTTGTTAAAATTACTTTTAACTCTATATATTCTCACTGAAAAATGTTATATAACACTACCTTAATTTATAGAAGTACTATTATTTAATGCTACTACTTTGTCATAAACTTTGATTTAATTACTTCATTTATTTTTTACTTTATCTCTTTTTAATTTGAATGGCTTATATCGCGTAGGGTTACGGAGTACTAATCTTCGTTACTTTCTTTCTAGCATTACTCATTTTCATTTAGTGTGATGTTTAATTATGGTGAGTAGTAATGGGTAATTTTAGCTAGGGTACGTGCACTACTCAGCTAGCTAGGTGTGTGACTAGTGATTAAAACTCTTTATTTATTGATTTCAAAAATTGCCGAGTAATTGACCTCGATCATCCTCCTCAAGAAGATCAAAATATTTTCTAATATATATAAAATAAAAAAAGAAAGAAAGATGAAACATCATTGGTAACAAACTAGCTAGCCATGCATGATGAGAATTCGTTACTTAATGTTTTAACAAATAACGTTTTCTATTATTATTATTATTATTTTATAAAAGAACATTTCTATAATATTATAAGACATTTTAGGGCCTATATATATATATATAAAATACGTATGAGTGTCCTTGTAGATAAGTAGAAGAAAAAACTTGGACATTAATTCCTAATTAAATATTAACCTATATGCCAACTTTAAATTAATTCTACACTAGAAACAAACCACAAATCCTTTCAAGAAGTTTCTCTAATTAATAAATATCACAATCTCATAAGTGTTTGGCAATTAATTGAGTGTAGGATTAATTTTCTCCCAATTCTAATATAAAATTCTAAAAAATAAAATAAAATAAAATTCCTTATAAATTAATGACGAATGTTAGGGTCCTTTAATAGTGTGTACGTATGTGCTAGCATAAGTTGAGAAGGAACTAAACTCCTTACGGTCGGGACTCAACTTAGGTGTTTTGGTCACAACCAATCTATGCCCAACAATTAGGTGGTATATATTATAAAGATCACTGATTTTTTATATTAGATCAATCGTGCATGTTTAACTTAGTTTATTTTCATTTAAATAATAAGTATGATATATTTATTTTTTGCTTTTGCTTTTGTTTTTATGTAATTGGATATATATTTGGTCGATTTCATGTGATTGGTATCTTTTTTTGTTAACAAAATAAAAAAAAACATTTGACCAAAGCCTTTAAATACATGCAAATAGAAATTAGTTAACGCTTGAATATGATTTTCTTCCAAGGATTCAAATAGAATGCCACTTGGGAAGATATTGCTTCAGAGATGTACTTCATGATTCTTGAGATATTGCATTCATGTTCTTAATTGCTGTTATTCTATTCATTTTAAAAGCATATATATATATTAATGCTATTATTGAAATTTGTTGCATAAAAATATTTCATGAGGAGCCAAATTTACTTGTATTGGATAATCCTAGAAAACATTTGAGGAAATGGAGATTATTCTGTGTATGTCATTACAAATGATGCATAGGTTAAGACTGGATGTGTTTCTTGGGATTAGAAGTAGCAGAAGGAAATTAAACAAAGATTTAATAAGAAGGTTAGGTTGCTGGAGCAAACTCCAACCGTGCATATATATATATATGGTGATGATTTACCATTCAATTAATTACCACCTCCTTACTCATGCCACTGCTGTCGTACAACCCCTACCATCCCATGACCACCCCTATCACCCAAATCTGTTAACACCCAAACACTCATTGACCTTTGCTGTCAAAACTCATACACAACCACCTTCTTTGCTAGAAAACACCCCAAACTCTATAACCTCACAACCGCACAAATCCATTCACAGTTAAAACCATACCTGCCAACACCATCAGCCCTTGATCCTTGTTGCCACCCAAATCGTAGAATCCCACTGCAACGACTAAACAACCATGGCTTATCATCAACGGCAACTGAAAAAATAAAAAAAAGGCGAGGAAAAAATTATAAAAAGCTAGAGAAAGTGAGGAGATGGAGAAACAGTGAAAACTGAAAACAAAGTTTTACCTTTTTTATTTTTTTACTATATGTATTTTCAAAAAATATACTAAATTCTAAATGACTTTAAATATTGACAAATATGTCATTCAGTTATGTTAGAATGGTATCTAAAATATACTAGAAGGATTTTTCTGATATTTCACCTAGCTATAATGATATCTGTGATATTATACATATAAATTATTTCCATACTCTCTAATTATTATATAAATGTTGAGGGTATTATAGTTCATTTTCAAAAAGTCGAGGATATTAGCGAAAAAAAATTAAACCTGAGAGGTATTTTTGAAATTTTCCCTTGTGAAAGGTAAAATGTTGGTCGGTGATGGTGGAGCTCCATTGATGGTGGTGACTATATAAATATTAATATTTTGATGCACGTATTATTATCGCTGCAAATACATGCTTATTTCTAAATTATAAAACCCCAGCTACGAACTGGTTGTCTCTTTAACTTATTTCAACAACTATTTCTTCATTACTACTTCTATCATTTCAGATCTCACAAATTATCATTATCTGTGATTAATTGAATTGGATGGCCTTTTTTTCATTTCTATACCCACCTATTCTTCTTCTCCTCTCTTTTTTTTTCTTCGTCTTTTCTGGGTTTGTTCTACTTCTACCTCCTTCACTCACAACTGTGGAGCCTTAGACTTAATTGGGAAGGAAGACCCATTTCTTTGTTTTCCCTTCGCCTTCTTCCTTGGTTTCTTCACCTTTTTTTTATAGCTATTTTCATCCTTTTTGGCCTTACTTTGACTCTTAGGACCTATAGGTACGCCTCTCTTTTTCTCTCTCTTTTAAAAATTAATTTCTTCTTTTATATGTGTATATATATATACGTAATTATGTAATTTCATTTATAATCTAAATCTTGATCAAACCAATTAATGCTTTAATTTGGTGGGTTTTGTATATTTGTTATTAATCTGTTGAAATTCCCCCTGTTTGGTATGAAATTTAGTAGTCGTATTATGCTATACAGTCAATGTTTTTTTTTGTTTTCTAAGCCAACTTGGGTTTGAGGCAATTCTTGGATTTTGATTAACATGTGGCATGAAACTGGTTGTTTTCTCTCATTTATTTCATACCCACGAAACTCTTTTCTTTTCTTTTCTTTTTTCCTTTCCCTTTTCCTTTTAGGGTTTCAATTAGTTAATACAATTAGGACTAGTTGTTGAACCAACCCTTTTCATGAATCTGGTTTTGTATTGGGGAGGGGGGATTCTTCATTCTTAATTCCAGAACAACTAATGATTGTTTTTTAGACTATAGTTTCTTCTTCTTGTTTTCCAATTTAAGTATTGATTGTGGGTTTTCTTTTGGATGCTATCAATTACAGAGAACACATTAGAGTTCTTAAAGGTGTTTGATCCATGATCCAAGTAAAAGATATAGATGATGAAGAGCAAAGATTGGATTTTTATGCACATGATTATGCTAATTTTTGGGTTACTTCTAATTATGCCCAACCAAAAAAGATCAGGGTCTGTGAAGCCAATGAAACTGGTCCGGATCGGGATGGATTTTCTTCGAAGAAGGGAAGGTTTACCGATTTCCCATCGATGGAACCTCAGGATGCAGATTATTCCTATATTCCCAAGTTCGTTTATGACGTTGAGGATTTGATATTGGCAAAACTTCCAAGATCAGAGTACTACAAACTTCCTTTAGTGAACAAAAGGTTTTTATCACTTGTGAGCAGTGGTGAGCTCTATAAGATTAGGAAATCCTTTGGGTTCAAAGAACCTTCTGTTTTTATGTTGGCTACTGGGGAATATATTTGGTGGTCTTTTGATAGGAAATTTAAGACCCAAAGAAAGTTACCTGATTTGCCTGCGGACATTTGTTTCAAACATGCAGACAAAGAGACTCTTTGTGCCGGTACCCATTTGCTTGTTTCAGGTAAAGAGTATGGTGGTAATGCTATTTGGATATATAAGTTGGAGACAAACAAGTGGTGTAAGGGTCCTTGTATGGTTAATCCAAGGTGCATGTTTGCAAGTGCTACATGTGGTAGTTTTGCATATGTAGCTGGTGGCATTGGTACGGAGATAACAGGTATTGAAGTTTTGAATTCTGCAGAGAGGTATAACCCAGATACTGAATCTTGGGAACCCATTCGTAATATGCAGCGAAAACGAAAGTCGTGCTCTGGTTTCTATATGGATGACAAGTTTTATGTCATTGGAGGAATCAACGAGGAGGGAGAAGCTCTTATTTGTGGTGAATACTTTGACGAGGAGAGGAAGAAATGGGAATTGATTCCAGACATGTTAGATGTTCCTTGTTTAACCTCGTTCTCTCCTCCTCTTGTTGCGGTGGTAAACAATGAGCTTTATTCTCTTGAAGCTTCTACAAATGAGCTAAAGGTATTCATGAAGAAGAGCAAAACATGGAAGAAATTGGGAGGTGTTCCGGTGCAAGCTGATTCTCGTAGAGGATGGGGAGTTGCTTTTAAGTCTCTTGGAGATGAGCTACTTGTCATTGGGGCTTCCTCTGATTCATATGCAGGCAATGGTATGATTATATACACTTGTCATCCGGAGCCAGAAACTGGGAGCTTACATTGGATGCCTCTTGAAACAGACAAAAGCCGGCTTGGCGACTTTGTTTTCAATTGTTGTGTGATGGTAGCTTGAATTGAATGCCCTTTAACATGTACAACTAATAATTAAGCAGCCAGCTATTTTGTTAGTATTATATGGTGTGTGTATGTTTATATCTAAATAACAGGTAGATCAATGTTTGAGGTTGTCATGGCTTAAGGCTAATTAATGTATCAGCCTACTTCATCCCATGACCTTTTCAGGGCACACTTGGAAAATTTAACGAATTTAGCTTGATGATTTTATATGTATGTTCTATCTCTATATCGATCCTACTTTATTTTATTTTATTTTTTTTATTTATATATATATATATCCAGATTCAATTTAATTAGTACTGATTTCAATATTCTTGATTTGGGTTTTGCTTTTCCATCTCATTTGGAAGCAAGAAACTTTAGTACACTTTTGGTAATTTTGTTTATCATTTTAGTTATAATTAGTCAAACCATACAATATATATGTTTATTTAAAATTAACATAATATAATAAAATAGTCTACCATTTTAATCATTTTCTTTTTATATAATTTTGTCCATATTTTCAATTTAATTACCTATAATCTTATTACTAAATTTTCATTTTTAAACAATTTAATCCAAGTTTTTAAATTAAATTACATATATTCTCGTTATCTTTTACAGCTGTAATATAAGATCATTTTTATTTTTAGACATTTTTGACTAAGTTTTCAATTTAGTTATATTTTCATTATCTTTCATTTAATTTATTGTAATTTATCACATATCTAATGTACTAGCCGTAATCAATTTATTCAAATGTTAAGACTAAAATTTTGATTTTTTTAATAGAAGATTGCATGAAGTGGAATTAATTGTAAACATTATCCTTTTATCCGTTTTTTATATTTTTAATGAGTTTACTTTTTTAAATATTTATCATTTTGGGTTTTATTTTTAAATTTGTATAACTTAAAAATACATTATAAATTTAATAATTTTAATATATTTATATTTAGATAATATATCATAATATTTTTAATAATAAATAAATAAAAAGTTAAATATAAGTAATATTTTTTTACTATTTATTGTGCACTTTTTGAATCTTAGATTTACCACAGATTTAAAATCATATTTTATACTACTACTCAATTAGAAAAAATTAAAAAAAAATTAAATAATAAAATCAAGCGTGGCGATAGAATAGTGGGATATAAAAATACACTAAAAATTATGACATGCATAGCGTTTTCATTTTTGTAAAGGGGTGGGAATACTCTAAAAATTATGATATATATATAGCATTTTCATTTTTGTAAAAGGGGTGGGAAAAAATAATTATTTCAAACTAAACTGTCAATCGCGGCCGTCACGGCCAAATCATTATAAGACAGTCTCTTCAACAAGCTGTCTTATTGCAGTAGTGCAGATTCTCTCTCAAACAAACAAAAACCCTAAACCCAAAAAACAAAACCCTGGACTTCAGATCAAAAACCCTAGAATCTATTGACCATGGAAATGCAAACGAACGAATTCGATCGCCTCCTCTTATTCGAGGACGCTCGTAATGCCTCCGAAGCTACCTACGCTAAGAACCCTCTCGACGCCGATGTTCGTGTCTTCTCCCAAATACTGATTTTTGGTGGATTAAACTTCCACTTTTAAGTTTTGTTATTTTTTTCTTCGATGGAAAAATCTTAAGTTAATTTATGAGAAATATGGAAAAGGAAATTAGGTTATTTATTCGTTCATGTCGTTCTTTATTGTGGTGGATCATCATTTTATTTTCCTCTTCACAATGCAGAACTTGACCAGATGAGCTGGTGCTTTAATGGAACTGTCTCAGTTTCAGAATGACGGTGATTCCATTAAAATGATTGAAGGTGGTTGCTTGTTTTACTTTAGTATAAGTAACTTATGAAAGACGATCCCCCCCAAAAAAAAAAAAAGGAAGAAAAATATTACTCCCCCAACACCCATGGACCTATCATATGTGATATTGAGCGGGCGTTTTGGATGCACAGTTGAAAAACGCTTTTATTGATATAAAGTAAAAGGCGCTTTTAATAATTATTGTGCCGCATTTATAACATAAGTTTTAAGTGCTTTTTTCAGTATTACTAAGTACTGAAAATGCGCTAGGAAGCTAAAAGAACAATAAGAGTGAAGGAATGTTTCATCTCTATTCACCTCTGAGCAGCTGGTTGTTTGGTATGCCTATAAATCTGTTAAACTACACTCTAATTGAACAACAGTCAGTATGCCTGGAAGGCTACACATTGATATTCGATGCTTAATAAGTTATACATACTATTCTGTTACTGTATGCTGTCAATGAATCTTTAAAAGAACAAACCAATTCTTTGCAGGTTAAATATTGGTAAGTATTTTTTGCAAGGATTATATGTTTTTTTACCACAAATAATGAGTATTTTCACACTTATGTTTGGGGATAGATCGATGGTCAATAATACTGCCTATAGTGATGCATATAAACCTGATATTGACAAATTACATGAGAGGTAACTACCAATTTCAAACATCTTTGATTTGATAATAGGAGTGAATCGTTTTAGAGGCATCCACTGTTTATGCTTGACATTTGAAATCTTACTAAGCCTAAAGGAGCTCTCATCTTTCATTTTGCTTTTGAGTATATTTTATTTCATCGAGACATGCACTCTGATGGTCTGATTCTTAGTCCATGGTTTCTTAAGATGGAGTCTTTGAAACACCTTTATTACTTATTTGACTACCCATTAATGTACTTAATGGTTTCCTCTCCCGGTTGCGAGATTTCTGATTATAGATCATTTGTCTGACTGCATAGATGCAATTTCAAAGCTGGAGGAGGCATTGGCAGTTAATTCCAAAAAACATGATACTACTCTTTTGGGGTCTTGGAAATGCTTATTTTTCTATTGCATTTCTGACTCCAGAACTGGATGAAGCAAAGGGTTTATTCTATAAGGCAGGAGATTACTTTCAGCTAGCACTTGAGGAGGTACTTCTTTTACTAACTCTTAATTTAAGGATCTTATGTTAGCCACATATTATGCCTATTTTTTAATACCAAAGTAGTTTTGTCTGTAATAGGATCTAACCAATGAACTCTGTTGCAAAAGTCTTTGGAAGTAACATCTAAGGTACTCATTTTTTATTAATCCTTCTGAAATTTTGCTTGTGGGATGTCATGACATTTTACATTTGTATCATTTACCCATGGGTTATCATGAGTGCAAAAAATGAATATACTGTTTTGTTTTCATCTTGGTTAAGAAAGTAAAAGTAGAAACATGTTTGGTTGATGGATCTCTATTATAACCAAATGATGCAACATCTCCAATTAAAGTGGAAAGTATTAGAAGTAGCAGAATAAGTGAAGAATAAGAACTCTCTTGAATATGATCCCATCTGTATTGATTGAATTAGATTATATGATTTTATTGCATTGGATCTTGAATATCGGAGCTTTATTAGTTTATTTTGACAACCTGAAAAGATTACATTTAACTTGTACCTATAAGTAATTCTTTTTGGGAAAAAGTTTGTGTGTTTGTTAATATAGTTAGCTAACTTGTTTTAACCGTTGTAGGTAGTCTATCTGGGGTTGCAATGCAGAAAATCGTTTTGGTTTAGACATGTTGTAGATTTTCTCTGGAGTTAACACATGTATTTTGTCATTAGATTATTGTCATATTAAAACCTCTTCATCTATCAGTTTGTGATTCTCTATTTTGATGGCATACCTAGAATTTTTATCTCAGATATTTTTGGAGACTGATGTATTGTATTTTATTACCAACTTTTGTGTCTGTTTTTAGATTCTTTGTAGTTGTAAATTTTCTTCTATAAAGTTTTTGTTTCTTATAAAAAAAGGGTACGTATATATGGTGCTACCACTGAGCTTCCCTCTATTCCGTTATGCGTGGTCTTTAAACTGGAGTAATCACGTAGATTATGTAGTCATATACGAGGTTATGTTTGGTTGACGATAATAATAATAATGACAATGAAAAAGAATTCTTGGTATTTATGGGTAGGACTCTTGCCCAATCTTGGCTTACTCTTCTTCTCTTTTTTTTTAGTACGTTACGTAAATTAATCTCTCCAATCGATTATTATTGATTTCAAGAAACTGATTTCACGTGGATAAGTAATAATGTATACTGTAATGCATACATAAGTGCATATTATATATATCTGTGTATGACATATTTCAGAGTGCTAAAAAGAAGCAGAGCAGTGATCTCAAGTATGACATATTAGGTTGGGTAATCGTTGCCGCTAGCTGCGATAGTTACATGGGTAGGACTTACGAAATCCAACATGCCACCTCCGCAGGGCTCTTTTGAAGGCAGCTGGGAGATTAGCATTCATCAGATCGAATTTTAAACTAGTTAGTTGAGTTGAGAAAAGACAGCCAGACTACCACTCCTATACCTAGTTAAATTTTTATACATCGATTATGCTATAATTATAATTATAATAATAATAATAATTATTATTGTGGAGTTAACCTTATGCAAATATTGATTTTTCTATTGCGAATTATTGCAGCAAGTAGTAGTTTGTGGAATTAATTTGACCCCAAATAAAACAGCAGTAGCTTGTGGAAAAGGGGTATTTTTAATATAATTATTTGTTTGATCTACTAATTATTTAGAATTTCAATTAGGGTTAACTACTTTTACTGAAACTTTATTACTCAGTTTCTTAGATACTATGAAGCTACTAAATTAGGATAAAAGACCCTAGATGTTTTATATTTTTCAATAAAAGTATACAAAAATTGTATAGTTTAGTTATCAATTAAGTGGTGTATAAAAATCTTATAACATTTTTTAAAAAGTGCCCATTTGTTTCAAGTTGATTATAATCTTTGAATGTTATCGAGATTAGAAATTAATTATTTTTTTATTGATTTTAATTTCAAATATTCTCTTTAAAACATGATGATATATTTGATTATTAAAAATAATTCGATGAATTGTTGTACATTTATTTTTTAAAAAATTATAGATTTTTTTGTGCACTTCTATTAAAAATTATAGAATTTATGATACTTCACTCACTAAATTACTACTAAACTATTATGGATGGACATTTTAAGTATGGATGATTGAAATTATAATTATTCATAAAAATATAATAATATTTTTTGAAAATAATACATAACTAATGAAAAGTGTTAGTAGTTATTGTAACATCAAAACCATAGTTATGTTAATATATATATATATATATATATATATATAATTACATAAAAAAAATATTTTTTATAATAAAATATATAGTGATATTTTTTATTTTATTTAAAAACATGTATTAAATAGTTAAAAAAATAAAAATTATAATGTAGTAAAGAAGAATTATGTTAAATATTTAATTTTTTTAATTAATATATTTTAAATAAATATTAAAAAATAAAAAAACGAGATTAAATTTCATAAACAACGGTTATTAAATGAATATATATAAAATGGGTCTGTTTTTGTATCAGTATGTTACTAACATATTCTTAGTACTAATTGTGTTTATCTAAATATTATAAAATTTTAATTTTGTTCTTTAAATAACAATTTAAAAAAAGTTGTTAGATTAAATCTAAAGTTATCAAATGAGTTGGTATAATTCAATCATATAAACACAAAGACACTTGGTGAAGTTGAACTTGTTATTTGATGCATGTTACTCACCAAGACACAAAGAAATTAACGAGCTAATTTATTTGAACTGCCAATTAACAATTTTAGTCACATGATTATTTAATAGTTAATTCCAGGATTATTCCCAAACAAGTTGAAAAAAAAGAGCGTGCAATATTCAAAACCCTTTTGATTGGATGAAGTTGATTTCTTTATGCAAGGAAGATCGATCAATATCGAAATACTTTTTTTAATTTTTAATATATAATTTATGCATATTTTATTTTTTAAATAAATATTAATTTGCACACCTTCATGTATTCATCACTTACTTGATATTCACAAACTTGAATTTATGTAATTTAATTATTTTCATTTTTGACTTTAATTTTACCTTGAAAAAATTATATACTGGTTCTGCACTTACAAATAAGCTCTCCGTATTAACTACAGTGGATTGCAGTAAAACCACATGATTTGTCTAGATAGACCAATAATATAAGACCGTACGGTTTCTTCCATATTCTAATAAAATCTTTTTTTAACATTAAAAAAAACTAAATAGTAAAAGTAAAAAAAAGTAAACGACTTTGTTGGGTGGAAATGCATATTTTATTTTGAATAAGTTACAAGAACGAGAAAGAGGATAAAAAGGGGAAAGCTCACATTTTTTAAAAATTTTAAATCTAATTATATTTTTATTTATATTAATTATAATCACAAATTAAATCTTTTTAAAAAATTATTAATTTTATATAAATTTTTAAATTATTAAATATTCATATTTACGTATAATTAATATTTATTTACGTTTATTTTTTATATAGTTAATTTATTCACTTAATTTTACTTTTAATTATAACATATAGATTTTATAGTATAAAATATATATATTATATTTTTAAACATACAATAAAACATATTTTTTAAATAAATAGATTTTTTATCAATAAATTTTAAGAGTTACTAAAATCTTGATCTTATTCCATTAAATTATTTAATTTATAAATTTATATAATTTTTTTATACCATTAAATATTTAAAATGTAATAAAAATATTATCAATATATATATATATATATATATATATATATATAATTTGATGTTATCTGTATTTTTATAATATTTTATAAAATTTAATGATATAAAAGTAATAAAAAAAATTAATAATATTTTTATAACTATTATCAATATTAGATGGTACAAATTTAATTTTTTTTTTCTTTTTAGATTTTATGCTATCCACTTTTTTATTTTTTTATTTTATATAATAAGTGTCCGGCCAAAATAATCGGAAAGGGGTTTGGAGAAGAATGAGCACAAGCCAGTTGCAGAGCTCGGGAATGTTATCTAGAGAACAATTGCTTCATCTATTTAGTCGTTTCTCTTCAGTCATTTCTCAGTCTGGTTGGTATAGCCCTTATCTATATATTATTTTGAATTGTTTTTGTCGCTAGGCCCCTTTATTTTCTATTTATTCCGTGAGTTGTTGAGTGGTGAGTGTTATCGTTTTCAGCTGTGAAGAGACGTATTGCAGACGCTGTGCAGGAGAAGCAAGTTAGCAACTATTTCTATCTCCGTCTTTGCTCATTTCTTAATTCTATTTTTCAATATGGGTTTCACAGTTACACCGGAAAATGTCTTGTGTTGAGGTTTTTTTAAATATCATTTTAAATTCTCAAATTGTTTCTACATTATGCCTTGCCTTATCCTGACATGATATGCAGTTATTTATTTATTATTATTATTTATAATCCATTAGATAGAGTGCATTGATAAGTGGAAGTCTCTTGGAAAACAACGTTTATAATACCCTTACAACCATTAGATAGCACAAAACATATATTTTTACTACGAAAAGTCCAACCCAAACATTTCACACAAAATGCCGTTAAAATTTAACTATGGTCATTTAGATCCCGTTCAATTCAATATTATTGGGCGTTATTTTTGTCGTTGTAAGTTTATTTTATGTAATTTCCCAAGTCTTTTTGCTCCAATTGGATACTCTGATAGAGTTTTGTCCAAAATCGAGTTGTCTGTGATACTGAACTGAATATGAGTTGGTAACTCTGGCAAGAATTCTTTGACTTATATGTCCATTCTTTCAATTATATAGATTTACAAAATGGAAAAAGAAACAAGTGATTTTATTTTTTAAACCTATTTGTTCTTTAAATTGTTTAAGACAATATTACAATTTGCAGGAAGCTGTTGCTGTAACCACTGCCCTCCAGGAAGAAATATTTTTTGAGATGGGAATTGGTAAGCTCAACTGATTTGGTCAGTTGACTGTAACGTTCAATGCTATTCTTGTCACATTCCTTTACCCAAAATGATAAATTTAAGGTTTTTTTGGTAAATCAAGTAATCATAATTTTACAAACATTTAGTCTAATTTTCAATTATGCAGCATTCTTCACCAAATTATAGTTCACCCATTGAACCAATTTTGATTTCCCCCCTTCTTTTTGGATTTTTTGGGATTAAAATACACTTTTTTTCAAAGTTCTGCGACTAAAGGATTCCAATCAAAAACTATGAGCATCCTTCAAATGGGTACTTTTGTCTTGCTATTTTGAACTTGAGGATAATGTAGGCTATGTTATATTATGATGAGAATTAAGCATCATCTTGAACCGTGTAGCCCTTAAATGTATATGCGACTGTAATAGTCATAAAGCATATAGAAAACTCATGTTCCTGCTGGTGAATTACCTTTAGTTCACCTAACATTTCTTAGTACTTTCTTTCTTTTGCTCTCTTGAAATATATACCAGGTGCCTCTTATTTGTTACAGATTCTGGTTTTGGCATATCCTGCTTGGGAAAGGTGAACATGGTTTACGAGGGTGACCAGGAATTGTTGATTCGTTATTATATGTTTGTTGCAGAGTAATATCTCTCTCTTTCTCTCCATCTGTTTGTATGTGTGCTTGCGTGTACGCACTTGTGTTTGCATGCATGTTTCTTTTGCCAGTTATGGAGTTGGCCAAAATGGTGTCCATATCCGTTGACAATAGTTTTTGAGCTTTTATTCAACTGCCTATTTCATTTGTATGATTGTGGTTTTTGGGCCACATAAATGTAGCCAATCCTTCATGAGGTACTGATCAAAGGCAACAGTTAATCGGACAAAATTATAAGGACACCTAAAGTTGAGTTCTTGGTCTAAGACGTAATATCTTTCCTCCTGTTGCTGAATTGATTTGTCTTTAAAAGCTAATGTGATGAAGGATAATGTAGGAATATGGGCATATGCAAAGCTCAAAACCAGGCCATAGAGAAATTTTTTATTTTTTTATAATGATTTATATATAGCTTGTAATACGGATTTGAAGCCTTAAAATAGCATGTATGTATTAAATATAATCAAATTAGCTCCAAAATTGCATGTTAGCTTGTACATAACGTTTATGTACACTTTGTGCATAAATGAATGTACATTATGTAAAATATGTACATCTATTATATGTACGCACTATGTACAATTGACATTATTTTGAGGTCGTATAACTTATACATGCTATGCTATTTAAGGCCTGAACTCTTGATTTAAATTGCTATTTGGGTTAACAGGGAAGAGATGGCCTGTGATGAAGCTGAGCTTGGACCAGATGAATATGCTGTAAGATTGAACAGTCAAGCAAAACTGCAGGAGCAGGTATTACATGTCGAAAGCTATGATAAATGATGGCTAAGCTTAAAGGTGGATATTTCTATTTACAAAGTAGTCATAGCTTCTTAATAATATTTTCAGCAACTTGAGATGCTAAAGAATATGCGCAAGTATGCCCTTGACGATCAAGCTGCAATTCTTGAGAAGGTATGTGCCTATCTATAATCTTTTAGCTCGTTTAACAAAAAATTGGACCTTGATTGAAGCAAAACTGAAATTTTAACGTGCATGTATCACCTGAATTTGCATAGTTGCCTTGTGGTTTGAACGAATTTCTAATTGTAAAAGATTATCAATTTATTTCCAAAGGAGCAAATGGTTTCTAGAAGTTTGACTATTCACTGTTGTTTATGCCTATGTTACACATCCTTTTAAGATACCAGGGGTTATAAATTTTTCGATATGTATTTTGGTGTCAGACATGCCTATTTTTCTTTATTTTTTGTTAATTTATAATTAGTTAGTGTATGAGTACCCAAACATAATTTCATGTTGCATAAAACTGGCACTTCACTAAAAATGAAAAGTTTAAGTGACATAGGTTTATGCAACAGAGACTAATGAACATTTTTATTTTTGGTAAAATTAGTTTAGTCCCGTAGGTTCAATTGTAAAGTAAAGCAACGACATTGCCCTCATTTAAAAAAAAGTAAATTTAAGTTCATTTTAATTCGACAAATTGAACACGTTAATCACCTTAGTTTAAATCAGTTACTTTAGTCATTGTACTTTTATATTTATAGTCACTTTAGTCATTTTAAGCCAATTAACTAGAAATGACTAAGACGTCCAAAAATGCTACAGTAATGACTAAAGTGCATCAATTTCAAGAAATATGACTATTTAATTTGTAAAAGTGTCGTGCAAGTCACCTTGTTTAGGTTTAAGGGGTTTAGTCTCTTCGTTTAAAATATTTGTTTTTAAGACTATTTGTTTATGAAAAATATATCTAGAAATGATAAAGTTAAATTTTCATTAAATATAATGGAATAGTAAATATGCATATTTGTATTTTTCGATATACATATATCTAGTGAAGTAATTTTTAATTAAAAAATTACCTAATATTTGTAGAAAATTATTTCGATTAAATTTAAATAAAATTTTCATTGTTTAATCTATTACTTTGTGTATTAGACAATGAAAATTTTGTTAAAGTTTGACAAAAAAAATTTTGAATAATATTTTTAATTAAATATTAATTTTTTTACGTATATATCTATTGAAAAATATAAACATGTAACATATGTGTTATTCTGTTATATTTTAAAAAAATTGATGAAAAATTAACTTTATCTTTACATAGCATATTTTTTTACAAACAAATGTACTTAAATGATATTTTTCACAAACAAAATGACTTAAAATTACCTAATATTTGTAGAAAATTATTTCGATTAAATTTAAATAAATTTTTCATTATCTAATCTATTACTTTGCGTATTAAACAATGAAAATTTTGTTTAGGATTGTTTTCAACAGTCCAAGTTTTCATGAGTGGAGTGTTCCATGTTTTTATGAGTGGTGTGAGCACGAACTCTTAGTTTTAAGGAGTGGTGTTCTTCATTCCTAAAATTCTATAAAACTGTTGAAATTTTAACAGTTTGTTTTCTATAATTGATGTAATAAAAAGCTGAAAATATCAACAGAAAAACTGTTCTTAGTCTCCAAAATTTGTGTGAACTCAATTTTCAAGATTGAGATGAACAAGAGAGGGGTTTAAAAAACTTACCCAACATCTAAGAGAACGATTTAGAAAACTTACCCAACATCTGGTATCAAAGACAAGAAGGGGGTTGAATAAAAAAAAATCACAGCAAGCCAAAGCCTTACAGCATCAAAATGGCTACAGAAAATGGAAGCTTTGTCTAACCGGCTATTCCGAGATTCGATGGTTACTACGATCACTAGAATATGTTGATAGAAAACTTCTTAAGATCCAAGGAATTTTAGAATCTTATAAAAACTGGGATCGGAGAAAGTGGACAATTTAGAGGTTTTTGCTCAACAGAAGCAGAAAAATGATACACTGAAATTAAAGGACCTAAAAGTAAAGAATTACCTATTTTAGGTAATCGATAGGTCTATTTTGGAGACAATCCTTAAGAAGGACACGACTAAGGACATCTGAGACTTCATGAAAAAGAAGTATTAGGGCTTCAACAGAGTGAAGCGGGCACAACTTCAAACTCCAAGAAGAGATTTTGAAACTCTTTAGATGAAGAAAGGAGAAACAATAACTGAATACTTTGAAAAAGTGATGACAGTGACAAACAAGATGTGTCTTCACGGTGAGAAAACCATAGATGATATTGTGATTGAGAAAATACTAAGGTCCTTGATTCCTAAGTTCGACTATGTGGTCTGCTCAATTGAAGAGTCTAATATAGTTGAAGATATGTCCATAGATGAAATGCAGAGTTCCTTGCTCATACATGAGCAAAGAATTATCAGGACCAATGCAGTTGATGAAATGCAAGCGTTAAAGGTTTTCACCTTCGATGAGTCTTCAAACACAAGAGGAAGAGGTAGAGGTCGAGGACAACACTCTTACAACAGAAACTACAGAAAAGATGATAGGGAGTGGAGCAAAGAATGAACTAAATCATTTTCTCATACTCAAAAGGATAATAATCAAAACAAGAAGAAGGGGCATTTTGTCAAATCAAAGGTCAAATGTTACAAATGTGGAAACTTAAGCTATTATAAAAATGATCAAAGAGAATAGTAAGAGATCCAATTTTGCAGAAAAAGGAAAGAAGAAATAGGAGGCTTTGTTGATGGCCTTCCATGCAATGGAAGACACGGATGAAGAAACCTAGTACGTGGACACATGTAAGTCATCCTTCTCTAATCTAGATGAGAGTTTCACCACTTTTGTTAACTTTGGTGATCGATCAACTGTGAAGGTTGAAGGAAAGGGTGATATTCAGATAAGAACTAAGGATGAGTGCATTGAGGTAATATCTAATATATTTTACATACTTTACCTAAAAACAAATCTGTTAAGTGCTAGCCAGTTGCAAAGGGTTACACAATCACTATTAAAAAGAGAGAGTAAGATTTATGATCCCAAACGTGGATCAATCGCAATGGTGCAAATGACAAGAAATCGACTCTTCTTTTTCAAAATTAAATCAGTGCAAACATGTTTGATGATCAAAGAAAATGTTTCAGTGTAGAGATGACATGAGAGATATGAGCATCTTCATTTTAATAGCCTCAAGACTCTAAAACATAAGCACATGGTGGAAGGACTACTTGAAATCACAATGCCTTCCTCGACAACATGTGAGAACTGTATCACAGGAAAATATGATCGTGATATGTTTCCTATAGGAAAATCAACAAAAGCTCATAAGATCTTGGAGCTGATTCGCTCAGATCTTTGTGGTCCAATGTCCCCTACATCTAATGGAGGTAAAAGATTCTTCATAACTTTTATAGATGACTACATTAGAAAAATTTGGGTGTATTTCTTACAGGAAAAGTAAGATCTTTGTGGTCCAATGCCCCCTTAATTTTAGGATTGTTTTCAACATTCTATGTTATCATGAGTAGAATGTTTCGTGTTTTTATTAGTTGTATTTCATGTTTTCATAAGTGGTGTGAACATGAGTTCTTAGTTTTAAAGAGTAGTGTTCTCTACTCCCAAAATTCTATAACATTGTTGAAATTTTGACAGTTTGTTTATTATAAATTGATGTAATAAGAAGCTGAAAATAACAGCAGAGAAATTGTTCTTAGTCTCCAAAAATTATGTGAATTCAATCTTCAAGATTGAGATGAATAAGAAAGTAGTTTAAAAAACTTATTCATTTAAGATAAGAGTTTAGAAAATTTATCCAACGTTGATCTCAACAAATAAATAATCTTATTACTTCACCCTATCTCCTTTCCTTATATTCTAAGAATAAATTGTCCATTATCTATTTATTTTTACAAATTGGGAAAGGAATCTAATTTCAATCTAATATTGTTGTAGTTACATGAGGAGATGAAAAATGCAGAATTTGGTAGCAGTGTTTCGGTATTCTCAACTGATCAGATTCAGGAGATTGTTGGTAGAAAGGTTTCACCTTTATACCAGCCGAGGTAGATTTGATGGGACACCTTTAATTGCTTAGCACTTTTCTCGTGAACCTGGGCTCAATAGGATGTTATGTAATATTTTGTGGATCACGTTTTCTAGTCAAAACTTGCATTTCGTTACCTCCAATATCTCAATCCTTGTCTTGTGAGAATGCCATACTTTCTGGTTAGATTTATTTGTTTCCTTGTTGAATAAGGAGGTTGCGGAGAAAGATAACCATGACGAAGATGCTTTGCTTATCTATTTTCATTAGATTTTGAGCACTTCTTTATACATCACATTGTTACACAATAACTTTATTGATACAATTATTAATTAAAACAATAAGTTTTATTTTTTCTTAAACACTTTTATAAGATTTTTCTCAGTAGTTACTATTTCCGTTTTACCCTATAAAGAAGGATTATTTGAGGTTAAAAATGATATTTAAGTTTTATTGGAAATTTAAGACTTAGTGGGTACTTCTAATAATTTTATTTTTTAAAAATAATTATAAAGATTTGAATTTCAAACATTTTATGTGCTTAAATAAATAATGTATAAAGTTTTAACAATAACTCTTTGAGATTACATCAAGTCAAAGGAGTTATTTAGTCTCTTAGAAAAGAAAATGTATTATTTGATCATTTATTAAAAAATATTTTTTATTAATATTTTATTTTATTGGTAAATAAAAAAATGAAAAAAATTACTTTTTATTATGTTATTTATCATAAAAATTATTAAAATATATAGTGATTAATGAATTTTTCATTCCTTGATATTTTTTACAAAATGTAAGAGATTAAATAACAATTTTTATAATATTAAGAATTAATTTACATAAATATCGTAATGTATGGATATTTATCTTCTTCTTTTTCCAACAATCTAGCTCTCTCTAAGATATTTCAGGTCCGTCCTTGTTTATATACGAAAGCTCATTGGTACTATCAAGCTGGCAAGTAAAATAAGCACTACTTATAATGCTTCAATTGCTTTTATTTATAGACAACACACAAAATCCCAATTGACATTATGCTGAGTTGTGTGCAATAAATTCATTCTTTGCTTTTGCTTTATGCTTTCTTATAGAAAACAGACGTAACTCACAAGGTACATTTGAAACTCGTTATGGTATTTTAGTAATATTATGATTTTATTTGTGGTATTTTTTACCCATTTTTTGAGATGATATCTTAATGGTACCTTTGTTTTAAGAAAATGTATTAATTTGATACAATTTGTTATTTAATTGAGTTTTTTAATACATATGTAATATTCAGATGATAAATTAATTAAATGATATTCAGAAGATATTTTGAGATAAAAAATTATTTGATTATTCAAAAATATTCTTTAAATATCACACGTATATTACTACATATATGAAATTTTTTCGATTAAATGATAAATTATATTAAATTGATATTTTTTTAATAGGGTACCACTAAAGTATTACATTAAAAAATTGGGTAAAAAAAGTTTCAAAAATAAAATCGTGATAATAATAAGATAACGAATTCTTTGAAAATGCTTTAATCTTTTAATCAAAGGCGTTTTTATATAAATGAAAAAATCAAGAGTGATAATGTATATGGTAAGAGATTTCAATATTTTATGATTTTCATTGATCCATGTTGAAGTTTAATCGTTTCTTGTACAAAAGGCGACTAATAATATTTATCTTTAGTTAGAGTTGGAAATGCGTGGGAATATAATTCTATCAAATCCTACTAAACATCCATCAATTAGAATTAAGTAGACGAACCTATTGACTAATAAACACATATTAATTATATCTTTAAGGTTATTAGCCCTTATAGGAAAAGGATAGGTAAACTAGCCTTGCTATGAATAATAAGACTGATGTTGTACAGAAGACTAGAAAGCGAAAACAAAAAACTGTGTGAAGTTTAATCTTAAAAACTAAAAGCAAAAGGCAATATATGTTGATCAAAATGGTTATACATTCTTACGAGAGAATTAAAAAATAAACTACATGCAAATTATAAATACCAAACTAATTGGTATTATTTTGTTGAAAGATAAGACGGGGTCGTCAATTATAAATATAAATATTATAAAAAAAGTAAAATTTATATGCATCATTTCAATAAAAATATAATTGAAATTTATATGTGAATCGCATGAAGCTAATTTGGATACTTACGTAATTTGAATCTTGCTGTTAGACGTGGTTAACAAAATAAAGTTTTAAGTTAAGTCGAGAAAGATTAATATTATTTTTTATAGGATTTAATAAATCTTGATTCGATGTATTTAGTAAATTAAATATTTATAATTTAAAAACTGTGAGTATAAAAATTTTAATTTTAATATCATGTTATAAATTATTGAAAAAATGAACCACATGAAAACTTAAAATATTGTGAATGAGAATGATATCTATTATTTAATTACGAATGTATGAATAATGTAATTATCAAATTTCACGTTAAAGCAGGGAATATATATATATATATATATACTAGTATAAGGGATAAAAACAAGTATAACGGCCTACTAAAACATAGATAGATAATTTAATTGTCCTCATCAGGAGTCAGGACAGTAATAGAGTACGTTGAGCAAAAGTATATATATATATATATATATATATATATATATATATATATATATATATATATATATATATCTCGGAGATTATACATTAAACTTATAACGTTTTTATTAGTAATTAGCAGAAAATTAATTAAAGCAGATGGATACGAAGAAGTTGGCATACAAAATGAAGAAAATTAAGTACAATTAAACTACTACTAGTACATATAATTAAAAGTAAAAAATTATAATAAAGTGGATCGATCAACTCCTGGATCAATCCTTATTATTATGCGTAGAGATGGATATCAAGAATAACAAAAAACAAAATAAGAAGCAAACCATAAATAATAGTGTGGAGAAACATGGAGGCAACATTAGTCTTCATATTCATAAACTCAAAGGGCTTGCTCTTACCAGGCATTTGAAATATCAATCCTGGACACAAAAATGCAAACAGAGCTGAAGCTATGAGTGGAGCTGCCCAATCATTCATTCTTTTATTTTTATTTCTCTTAATTTAATTACAAGTGATGAAGAAAGAATTAATAGAGATGAGTAAAGTATATGAAAAGGCTGTAAAGGGGTTTTGATTCCATACATTTGAAGCAAGAAAGAGAAATCCCTTAAAGATTTAAAGGCTATCACAGCAATAATGCCTTAAAGATTGCCTTAATGGGTTTGTGATTAAAATGCCTAATTTATGGCTGTTTATTTGATCAGTCACTAGCTCTTTGATTTGGGTCATACCCAATAAGATTTGTTTTTTTTTTTTTTAAGAAAAAGTAGGTGTAGGCCTACCACGACATTAATGGGGGAGCAAAGGTGTTTGTTTTCCAATTGCTTTTTTTTTTTTTTTTTTCGGTCAAAACAAACAAAGAGAAAAAAAAAAAAAGTGTTTGCTTTTGAAGGGTTATATATTCGATTATTAATATCTTAGTGTGTCCCTGACTTTCGGTGGAATGATCATGAAACATGTATGTGAAGCCAATTTTTCCCTTGGTTTTAGGAGAATAAAGAATTTATTTTAAGATAAGTGTATTGACCATTACATTTATTTTAAAGGTAGGTATTATTTAAGGTAGGTATTTATTTTATAATAATTTAATTATGTTATTATTAAAAAATAATTTATAATAATAAATAATTATTTTTTATATTTTTATTTATTTGTTTCTTCGATTTTTTTATTTACTCTCATTTAAGTTAAAACAATTTTCTTAAATATTGTTAAAAAAATTGAAATAAAAAATTAATTTTATAAATCACTTTTTAATAATAATAAAATTATATTTTCATAAAGAATAAAAAATAATATTTTTATCTTTTAAAATTATTTATACATGTCAACCCATTAATAATAATGAAAAATTTGTCACCAGTAAAACCAAAATCTTTCTGTAAAATTTGGTGGTTTTTATTTAAAATTAACTATAATATATTTTATGTTGCATAAATAATTACTGTAAATTTAAAATTATGATTAAGTTAAATCAAATATTTATTAATATTTTGCTCTTAATACGCATATTTAATAATATAGTAAAAAAACTTAATTATTATATTCAAACACTTTGAGTAATTTAATTGAATTTTTTTTTGTTATTATATATAATTTTTTTTTGAAAAATTAAAAAGAATAAAATCTTTAAAACTTATAACAACAAAAATATAAACATAATAATATTAAAATTTATTTTATTTGACGATATTTAATATGAAATGAGTTTAAATGATTATAATTCAATTGGAAAAATGTTTAATGTGAAATGATATGTCACATTTTTTTTTACAATAAAAATATATAAGTTGAAAATAAGTGATATTATTTTATAGTTACAAGTTTTAAAAATATTATTTTTATTATTTTTTTATTATTTTAATTAAAATAAATAAATAAAAAATAATATCAAAGATAAAATACTATTATTAGTTTAATATTATGATCATATCTTATTTTTAATTATTTCTTAAATTAAATATATTTTTTAATAAATATCAAAAATATAAAAATCTTGGTTAAATCTTATTGTCTTATAATGACCGCTATTCTTATATCCAACCAACGGTCATGTGTATTAGTTGTTTATTTTTTGAACTTTAAAATTAGTTTATCTTGTTTTCTATAACTTTTTTTCTCTCTCTCTTTCTCTAGCCAAATGTTTTAAGCTAAATCGGGGAAGTGGATTTGGGAAGGATCTTATCCCACCTAACCAACAATTAAAATATTAATGTTTATGGCAGGCACATAACCGGTAGAGAAAGGTTGTCCCTCACTTGTTGTATTTTCCCTAACGTAAATAGGGATGGCACGGTTATGGAGGAAAACGTTTATGGATACAATTATTTTTGAATTAAATTATAAATTTTGGATCCAAATTATTCGGAGCAGTTTTTTATCCATGTATTACGATTCAGAATGATTATTAAAAAGTATTTGAAAAAAAAAACTGTTTTCTAAATTTTTAAAAATATTTCTTAATAAATTCTAATTTTTAATTAATATATAATTTAATTTAATAAATATAATTATTTTTAGATGCTTTTAAATCTAAATCAGATTTGTTATTTCATATTTAATTTTTATCTAAACTTGTGAACATTTTCAAAATTTATTAGATAAAAACTAAATCGACGATAGATAACAAAATACAATTTTTTGTACATCTTTAAACGTAAAGTCTAGAATTTTTGAAAGAATTGAAATGCAGTTTTTAATAATCTACTGGAGAGATAGAGCTCTTTTTAATCGGAGTTTGTTCTCTTTTTGATAGATTTATTTTGTTTTGTTCTTTGTTTTGTTAAGTTTAATAAAATTATCATAGTTTGATGTGTATTTATATCTATATTTTAATTTAAGTAAATTTATTTTTTGTATAGAGTTGTTCTAGTGCAATCCAGATCTATATATAGATTTATTATTATTATTTAATATTAAAATAATTTTTATTTTAAATAGGAAAGATGTTGATTGTAATTGATTGAGTGAAGATATAAAATATTGTTAGGAGGAATTCGTATAAAAAAAATAGAATTTTATAAAATAGATTATTATTACCCGAACGATTGAGAAAGATGAATGTGTATTAACATATTATCAATATTATTTATTTGAGTATTGTAATTAGGTTCAAAGTACAACTTCAATGAAAAAACTTAATATTATGTTAACTTTGAAATTGGCTTATATATAGGCATATAAACACTTGAGCCATTGTTTTTTTCCATGTAAATTAATGATACTTTCTCAATTTTTTAACACGGAATTTTACGTTAAAAATTTAATAAAGTTGAAGAAAAAAACAAGGGTATAAAAAATTTGCATAACTCAGATCGAACTTATATTTGTAGGAGCTAGCATATATATATATATATTGTAGTTATGCATGCCTATAGTCGTATACGAAGCTTTATTTTCTCTTCGATCTACCCTACAAAATTAGAGATCCTGGGTTTTGTTGTTGCAAAACTTGTAATGATCTCTAGCAAAATTATGAATTTTTTTTTCTTAAAGCATTGTTGAAACATAGAAGATAGATGGAAGAAGAAGATCGAAGAGGAAATTGATTAATTAATTAAAATGAATATGAATACCAATGGCAATGACCAAGATGGTGATAATACAAAAGTAGATGATGATGGCATGAACAAGAATAGAAATACCACTGGTACACATGTTACCAAACTCAATAACTCTAGTTAATCTTGCTGGAAATTGAAACAATAGACCTGGTGACACAAGTATATATGAACAATACCACTGCTACAATTACTGGTCCCCAATCAGCTCCAGCCATTTCTTAATTATAATTAATTACCCTAGCTAGCTAGCTAGCTAGCTGCTCAATTATAACTCAAACTCGATTTAACGATTGTGTTTAAATAATATTTGGTTGTTAATATGTAGCTAGCTAGCTAGCTACAACAAGCTAGGAATATATATATATATATATAAGAGAGCTAGAAAGGGTCGTTGAAGAATAAGAGTGATCACAAGCTAAATAAATTAACTTAACTAACTGGAGATCTAGCAACAATTAAGATGCAGCAGGTACGTTGGTTTTAAGAAAGATCGAGCTAGGAAAATATATAATTAAGGTATTAATTAAATAAATAAATAATTAATATACATACTTGGGGTTTAATTAATGTGGTGGCCTGGTTTGCTTTTCATACATCACCTTCTAATAATTTGTGCACTGTTACAGTTCTTTGAATTTCTTTGAATTTGCTTTATGCCTTTATAGCTAGCTAGCTAGCTATATTCAACAAAATTATTATCATCAAACAGCTATGCATGCAAAATGAAGTGTAAAGCTTCATTGCTAGCTGAAGGTTTCATCTTAATATCTTTCTTCTATAGTTAATAATTTACTTATTAATATTTAATTTATATGTTTAGATTCAATTATATTGAATTTTTAATTTATTTATTTGTATAAAATTTTTAATAATTCAATAAATTGTAAAAATAGTAAAGTATGTATAATTAATAATTATATTTATTATATGTTATTATATTATGAAAATAATAATAATAATATACATATTTAATAATAAAATTTTATTATCAAATAAAGTATTTTTTCTTAAGTTTAAAAATTATTAAAAAAAATAAAAATATTTTTTTTATAAATTTATACATAAATACAAATATAATATATAAGATTGTTAATTACGCTAAGAACTAACCCTATATTTGATTGAAGTGAATGGAATGGAATCAGAATTGATTCCTTTCATTTTGTATTTGGTTAGACGGGAGGGCGGAATAAAATAATATTACTAAAAGAGAAAGAATCATAATTCTTTCTCCTCTCCTTAATCATAATTCCATTCTCATCTAAACTTTTTTTTTTCAATTTTACCATCACCTAAAATATAACCTTAAACTCAAATCCCAAATTCTCAAACCCAAAATTCCAAAATCTTAAACCCTAAATCCCTAAACCCTAAACTCCAAATCCCTAAATCCTAAACTCCAAATCCCTAAATCCAAAACCCTAAACCTTAAAACATAAATCTCAAAACCCAAAACCTTAAAACATAAATCCCAAAGCTACAGTTGATTGCAATGTTGATCTCCAACAAACTGGTCCTCCTGCCATTGTGAACACATAACCAGTTGTAGATCGACGCCTATCCAAATCTCTAGTATAGTCAGAATAGACATATCCGACTAAGTATTTGCCTTCAGTATTGTCTCTCTCAAACTTCAAATCAATATCCACAGTACGGATGAAATTAAAAAACTTTTTAATGCTTCACATTTTCAACTCATAATAACAGATCATATGTATAGTAGCATGTATAGGACCAACTGAGGCATTGGTTAGATACAAAAGATATTTTAAAGGTACGTAAAGTCTCATTTATCTACTTGGGCTATAAAGTGCTATATAAGATCCTAACAACATCATATTATGTTCAATTATTTACATGAAAATGTAAGATTAGCTCCTTTATTTTGGGTTACGTCTTTATACACGCATGAAATCTTTGATTATATCTGGACATAAATATGATCGTTAAGAATAATGTATCAAAACCAATTCTTTTTATCAATATTATTAATATCTTTTAGTAGTTGTATAAACATCATTTTTTTCTTAATCGAATCTCATTATTCTTTTGGGGAGAGAAATATTATTTTACCAATCGAGTTAGAGATATCTTACATATTTATACTTAACTTTTTTTCACAAAATAATGATGAAAGGTATAACTTGTACAAATCTTTGCATTTTCATATTCGATTTGATCTATTTGTTCGTAGAGCTATTTACTCGATTATACATATTTTTAGAATATTTCTAACAAATGGAAAAATAGTTAATTTTGAAAAAACTTATTACCAACCTCTTTTCAGATAAGAATATGTTTAATTCAAAAGGAAAGAACTTGCATCATTAGCTCAATTCTAATTTAAACATTAGTTTGATTCACACTCTATGTTATGAGAAATATTTACCTTCCAAAAAGAAAGAAAAATTGTCTACTACAGAGGTAGAGTATATGGCTGTAACAAAAGCATTTAAAGAAGCTATCTGGCTTATCGGGTTGACCAAGGATTTGGGTATTGTTCAGAAGAACGTGAAGATTTTTTGCGATAACTAGAGTGCCATTTTAATTTTTATATATTTTTCTTGTTAACATAAAATAATACGTGGAATTGACTTGATCATCGTTGCTATATTTTTTAACAAAATGAAAACAAAACGGTTCTTAAATGCAATATATATGGACAATTAAGTTAGAGGTTTGTTTTTAAAAAAAAAGTTTATAAATTTGCTATTGGTTCAATAAAATTATGGAAAGAGAAAAAAATATTTATTTTCCGAATAAAAAATATTATAATATATATGAACAAGATATAAGCATCAAGTAATATGAAGATATCTAATAATATTAATTATTTATACGATAATTTATATCAATATAATTATAATTTATATATTAAATAATTATTAATTAAATTTATTTTTTTAATCAATAATATTAATTATAATAATACTATAATTTATAATAATTTAATCCAATCCAAAAGTAAATAAAAGCATAAACATAGTGATTATCTAGCATCTTAATTAATGAGCGCAGTAAAATAATAATTTTTTTCTCTATCATCTTAAATTTAATATAATTATAAATATATATTTTATTTTTATTTAAATTAAAAATATATATTATATATACCTCATTTAATTTGGATTAAACATGGATACAAGTTTCCAATTTACATCTAATTTGAATCATATTAATATAATCTTTCATTTATTTAATATAAAAAAAACATTTAAGTCCCTTTAATTTTTATATTTAACAAAAAATGATATTATTATATAATAAAATAAAAATAAAAATATGATCATTTAATTTTAAAAAATATTTTATAAAAATACAATAATAATAGATATATATTTTAATATAAATATTAAGATATATATTTTAATATAAATATTAAGATATTATTAAATTTTATAATAAGATAAAATATTAATATATCATAATTTAAGATAAACTAACTCATATCAGTAAATTTAATTTATTTTAAATTGTATTTGATCTAATGATATGACCTATAAGATTATTTTTTATATGTTTTAAGTTATAAATTGAAATTATATTCAATATTATCATTTGATATTAAAAATTTATATGTAATAAATTTTTTTATAATTAATAATTTTTATTATTAAATAATAATTTATATATTTAGATTAAATGGATTGAGAAATGAAAATCTTAATTCTTCGTAAACTATTAAAAAATAGTTTTTAAAATTTATTATTTATTATTTATAAAAGAATATGAATATTTAAAAAAAATTAAAAATTATTCTAAAATAATATGAATATTTTTTAAAAAAATTTAAAAATTATTATAAAATAATTTATTAATTTATACATACAAATATAATAAAAAAATGATAACTAAGCTTCATGGTTCCTCTATATTGTCGAAAACTTAAAATATCTCTTTCTTAATTTCCTACTCTATTTATCTAATAAAACAAATTTCTTACTTTATTTAAAAAAATATTAATAATAATAAAATAAATATTTAAGAATTTAATGATGTTTTATGACGTAAGATAAAACATACACAATCAATAACTCATTTGTTTTTGTAAGAATCACAGTCTTAAAAAAAAAACTCTGACTTTGACACTTAAGGAATATTCTCGTGGAAGACGATAAAATTACTATCATTTTGCCTATCCCCAAACAACTTTTTTTTATAAATATATTTTATATTTATAAAATTTATAATTAAATAAAATAAATATTGATTAAAAAAATAAATATTTTAGCTTTAAAATCACATAAATTATTAAAATAATAATATAAATAACTTATTAATTTAATTATATTTAAAAATATTAATATTAATTTTAATTATATAATAAATATATATTTGAAAATTTATAAGTTTTTAACTTATTAAAAATTTAATTTATTATAATATATTTATCAGTAAATAACCTTCTATATCCATAAAAATTGAAGGGTGGCTAATTTTTTAAATTATTTTATTTATATTATTAAAATATTTGTATCACATGAATATTTTTAAAAAAAATATATAAATGGTTTAATTTTTAAAATTATGATACTATAATCATATAAATTTTTAATTATATTATTAAAGTATATATTTTATAGTAAAAAATAAACATTTTAATCATATAAATATAAAATTATGTGAATAAATTATATTAATTTTTAAATCGGATAATTTATATATATTTTTTATAAAAATAAAAAGATAAAAATATTTAAATAACATTTTTTTAATAATTATTACTATAAGTTTTTTAAAATTTAATTTTTTATGAAAAAAATCCAACCTATTACTCACAATATTTTAAAAATATTTATTTATTTATTATTATTATTATAATTATTAATAAATTACATTTTATAATATTTTAAGAATATTTATATATATAATAATTATATATATAATTATAATTATTAATAAATTACATGACGTTAATTATAATTTATAATAAATATATCTTCTTCTTCTTTTTTCCTTATTTTGACTCCACCACGTGTAGTTGACCTCCCAATTTACAAGCAACCACCGGTCTTTTCTTTCTTTTCGTGGTATCCAACCAGCTTTCGTAGCTTTATCCAACTTACTCAGATTCCAATAATTTGCAGGCTACCAAGTACCAACAACCGCTTCTCCCATACCTAATCTAATCCAAATTCTAAAAAAAAAAAAAAAAGTAAAAACCTTTTCTTCTCTCGATTAATAATTATTTGAAACACCAACAAATTGAGGGAAAAATTATTCAACAATGGGAACCGAAAGCGCGTCTGTGGAGATATCGGAGCCGTTGTTGGTACACGATTCCGAGAAAGTCAAAGGCGTTGAGCTTGACGATTCGGAGCCAATTCCCGAATGGAAGGACCAGATCACCATCAGAGGCTTGGTGGTCAGTGCTTTCATGGGGGCTCTTTTCTGTATTATTACCCACAAGCTCAATCTAACGGTTGGGATCATTCCCTCTTTGAATGTTGCTGCTGGATTGTTGGGTTTTTTCTTTGTCAAATCATGGACCGGGTTTTTGTCCAAATTAGGGTTCGTGGTGAAACCCTTTACCAGACAAGAGAACACTGTCATTCAAACCTGTGTGGTCGCTTGTTATGGCCTTGCGTTTAGTGGTATATCATCTTTAACTCCAGTTTCGAGTCTTTTTTTTACATGGAACATTTTTGCCTGTGGTCTTATTAAATTAGCCTCTCTCTTTTTTCAATACTTTATTGCTTATTGTTGTTGTTTCTGATTATGGTAGAATTCAATTCTGTGAGTTGTTTTTTGAGTTCTCATCTTCCAATTTATTATTGTTAACCGATGGAAAAAGCAATCAAATTCAGGCTAGAAATGAAACGTTTAAAGAATTGTCGGGACACCAATTCTCCCAAAAGCTCAAGCTAGTGGGAGGTGTGCCTAACTATCTTTTATAATTTTCAACATTCTCCCAAGTTTTTGTTATTTTATCTTTGTAAAAATGTGTCAGACACCAATTCTCCCAAACTTGAAAATTTAATTGATTTTGTGGGTTGTCACAAGAATTCGATCACATATACAGTAAAAAAAGTGTCAGACACTAATTCTCCCAAAAGCTCAAGCTTATGGTAGGTGAGCCTAACAATCATCCATACTCTTCAACAATGTTGATCTTTTGAGTCGGTTATTGAAGAATACTTATTGATGAACTAAACTAGTATTGTCTTGTATTTGGCATAACAGCTGGGTGTATAGTTTTTTTGTGTTTTTTGTTAATGGCGTATCCGAGGGAATCAAGATAGGCTGTGATTGGAATTAATTTGTTTCATAATGTTTTATGATCAGCAACACCCTAAATATTTCACGGAAAATTACAACACCCTCATTTGGCAACGTTTATGTAAAGATCGACTGCCATTTCTGGAGTAAAGATATTTTTGATGAAAAAGTATTGGTTGATGGATTTCCCTGTTTCTCTAATTAGCCAATCTTATTACCCTATGGAGCAATGCCAAGGACACACCAAATTTGCACTTTGGTGTGCCTCATGGCAAAGTAATTTTTGAAAGGAAAAAGTCTTCATATCTCAAATTTAAAATAAATTTCAAATTATGTGGCATAATATTATAAGTATAGTCGGACTCACTTAATTGTATTTAATGAAAAAATATCACGGCAATTGTGGTTGTGTTATTTTTGTGATATATAGTAGTGTTTTTTTGGAAATGATGAGATTATTCATTTTTCATAATTCTGTCACATGCCATACCATAATTATTATGAGTGCTAATTTATGTGCATTTACTGTATCTCTTGCCTTATATCTTAAACAGACTTTAATATCTCTTTCTTTTTTTAATAAAGGCTCTTACTGGTTGTTATGAGTGCTTCGTGTTCTTCATGCTTTACTAGATTCAACTACAAACTAACATGTGAATGTGATATGATCACAGGTGGTTTTGGTTCTTATATTCTTGCTATGGATGAAAGAACATATCAGCTTATTGGTACTGATTATGCGGGTAACAGGGCTGAAGATGTCAAGAACCCAGGTCTGGGATGGATGATGGGTTTCCTGTTCGTTGTCAGTTTCCTTGGGCTATTTAGTCTTGTTCCACTTCGCAAGGTAAATGCTGCTGCTCAGTTATTGATATTATTGCCTTATTATGCTTATCTATGCAGTGACCTGTGACAATAATGATTTGAATTAAGAGTAATTCTTATTGGACTTTTGAACTGTTTATGGCTTAAGTCTCCTTGCGTTTGTTTTTCAATGATGAACATATCGTGCCATTGTTTTAAACAGTTAAATTTACTATATTTTATTCTTCGTGATTCATATACACTTTGTTAAATTTTTTCATTCTTCTGGAATGTCTCATTTAAACACCCATCCCGTTTATGTTCTACTTGCCTACAGAAAACCATTATGAGATCAGATGGCCTTTTTCTTGACTTATCTTTTTGCTTGTAATTTCAGATCATGGTTATGGACTACAAGCTTACATACCCCAGTGGAACAGCAACTGCAATGTTGATTAATAGTTTTCATACAAATACTGGAGCTGAGCTTGCAGGGTAAGAGTGTTGCTTTCTCTGCTCTTAAATGAAGCTTTGCCTTTTGATATGTGGAATTTAGCACCTTGTCAAGTTCTAATTGGTTTGATTTTCAAGTTCAATCCAAGCACAGTCAAAATATGTATATTTTGTTTGATTTAGAATTATTCATCCTTTTTTTTCGCATTTCTCTAAAAAGAAATAATTGTTTTTTCTTGCAGGAAACAAGTAAGTACACTTGGAAAATATTTGAGCATAAGTTTGGTTTGGAGTTGCTTTAAGTGGTTCTTCAGTGGTATTGGGGATAAATGTGGTTTCGACAATTTTCCCACCCTTGGATTGACTCTATTTAAGAATACGTAAGGCTCCTGTGACATTTATTCTTTTTATATCTATTTGTTGTTGCACTGCCATTCCAAACCATCCACCTTTCTCTGCCACCTTCACCTTCCTCAGCGTTTTATATTATTTCGTTCGTGCAGGTTTTATTTTGACTTCAGTCCAACCTATGTTGGCTGTGGTCTTATTTGCCCTCACATAGTCAACTGCTCGGTTCTTCTTGGGGCTATCATATCATGGGGTTTTCTTTGGCCCTTCATTTCCACACATGCTGGAGACTGGTATCCGGCTGATCTTGATAGCAATGATTTTAAGGGTCTTTATGGATATAAGGTAAGTTAAAGTAATTTCTATCTAAACCATACTTCAATCTTCATTTTGATATGTTACATAGTTGTGGCTTCTCTTTTAAGGTCTGCCTTGGAAAGAGGCGAACCTAAATGTACAGATAGCGGGCCAGTATTTTACTTCACATTTACTTTGCAGGTCTTTATAGCTATCTCCCTTATCCTGGGGGATGGAATCTATAATTTGGTCAAGATTATTGCCATTACTGTCAAGGAAATATGCAACAAAAGCAGCAAAAATAACAACATTCATGTGGCTAAAGGGGTCTTAGGTGAGTATATGTTTGTATCTGATCTTTGAAGGGTGTGTTCCTTTGCTTTTCACAATTTAGTGTGGGTTGTGATATCTGTTGGTTATACCTACAATCATCTTTTTCTATTCGCCTTTGCATGAATGACTATATATCTATTTCACTTAGCTGTTTTATGTTAATTAAGTACTGAAAATTCAAATGAACATGAGGTAGTACCCATTTGCACTGACTTGATATCTTGTTATTGGAATAGACTACGGTCAACTCTTATTGTTATCTACCCAACAGTATGTTTTCATATTTAAAAATACTTTGCAGCAAAGGTTCTGTAGTAATAAATATTTGGAGTGCCCTTCACCAGTTTAGCTGCAATGAAAGATATTATTTTTTGGAGAATTAATTAATTCCATTTTTTGAAACCTTTTTTATCATTAGGCTACACTTTTCAAACTCATAAAAGCTCTGAACTCTATTTTTATTTGTTCAATACCACTTGCGACACGTCTCTTAAGTTTTTTATTTGTACTTGTGCAGATGCTGAGAGCTCTAAACTACTGCTGGAGCAGAAAAAAAGGGATGCAGTTTTTCTGAAGGATGGAATACCTTCTTGGTTTGCAGCTTCAGGATATGCGGGCCTAGCTGTAATATCAATAGCAACTATGCCAGTGATTTTTCCACCCCTCAAGTGGTATCTGGTTCTTAGTTCATACATTGTTGCTCCTGCCTTAGCTTTCTGCAATTCTTACGGCACTGGGCTCACTGACTGGAATTTAGCTTCAACTTACGGAAAAATTGGTCTGTTCATGTTTGCTTCATTGGTTGGGAGCAACGGTGGGGTTATAGCAGGGTTAGCTGCCTGTGGGGTCATGATGTCCATAGTATCCACTGCTGCTGATCTCATGCAAGATTTTAAGACGGGTTACCTCACTCTCTCGTCAGCTAAATCCATGTTTGTGAGTCAGTTAGTAGGAACAGCGATGGGTTGTGTGATTGCTCCGCTAACATTTTGGTTGTTTTGGTCTGCTTTTGATATTGGGTCACCTGATGGTCCGTATAAAGCCCCATATGCTGTAATATTCAGGGAAATGGCTATTTTAGGAGTTGAAGGCTTCTCTGAGCTGCCAAAGCACTGCTTAGCGATATGTTGTGTATTTTTTGTTGCAGCGCTGGTTATAAATCTTCAAAGAGATGTAGTTCCGGAAAAGATATCACAATACATACCAATCCCAATGGCTATGGCAGTCCCATTTTACATTGGAGCTTATTTTGCCATAGACATGTTTGTTGGGACAGTGATACTGTTTATATGGGAACGAATTAATAGAAAAGATGCTGAAGATTATGCAGGAGCTGTTGCTTCAGGTTTGATATGTGGTGATGGTATTTGGACAGTTCCATCAGCTATTCTATCAATTTTCAGGATCAACCCACCAATATGCATGTACTTTGGGCCTTCTTTGAGCAGCTGAGTTAGCTCAATCTAGCTGTATTGTTGTAAACTTGTTTGTAAGCAACATAAAGCTCCTTTAAACTAGACTCTCTCCAGTTTTTTTTTTCTTTATTCCACTTTGTAAATAGTTATGTACGATTTTTATTACATCTACTGTACACCATTCGTACATCTTAAGCATACTAAAAGTATGGTTTCATTTATGATATCAAAAGATTCTTTCAATGCGGATTGTCTGGGCCCTCTGTTTCCTTTGTTAGTCTTTTTTTAAGTTTTTGAACTGATTGAGATTAACCCATGCAATTCGTAAGCAGCTTGTTCTATTTCTATATATTGTATTTCGTCTCTGTGGGGGCACTGATATTTTTTTTCTTGCATTTGTTGGACCTATCATGCAACACTGAGAAAACAATGTAGAAATAGAAAAGAGTCAAGGAATCAAGTGGGGTTTCCTCTCTGTTACAGTTTTGTCTCGGTTCTAGGATTTACTCCATTGATTCCGGGAGAAAGATTTCCATGGGTATTTTATTCCTGTAATATTGAATTTGGCTTATTAAGTCTTTTAAAAGCAAAAATAATCAAAATTGATGTAAATAATACAAAGTTGTTGAAATTAGATATTATATATATAACAAAAAAATTGTATTTATTAAGTATATGTCTAATTATTAGTTAATAGCGATTTAGATTTTTAATTATTAATTTATTATTAAATAATTAATTTTATTATTTTTTATTATTTTTTAAAAATAATCACCATTGTATTTGATAATAATTTCACTTTGTGATTTTAAAGAAAAAATTACATGGTAATGCTTTTTGTTTTTAGATTTTTTTTTTCAAAATCTTAAAAAATTAATAAATTTATTATTTAAAAAATTAAATTTTTAATATTTTTTTTCCTAATATTACTTACAAAAGTCATTACTCTCTCTTAGGTGAAAATGAAAAAAATTAAATTGATTTAAAAGTATTCTTTTTAAATATTTATGAATCATATGAAATCAAAATTAGGAATTATTATAAAAAATATCTGATTAAAAATTCACTTAAAAAATAAAAAATAAAAATAATTACCAAATACATCCTTAAAAATTTCAAACTTTATTAATTAAAAAAATTCACATGTAACAAAGGTATTTTGGTATAGATTTCTTAAAAATTTTCAAAATGAAAAGATATTCCTTCACTTTACACTTAAATATGTAAAATTCATTGAATATTTATGAAGCAAGAGGTGTCACTATATTCGTATTTTATCTTATTTAATTTAAATTTAAATTATAATTATTTGATTATTTATTAAAAATTATAGAATAAATTAAAAGATAATAAAATTAAACTACTCGTATTTGTAAATAATGTGACTAACACCGCACATACTCTATTGTTAACGTTATCTGTTAATATAAAATAAATAGGTGCGTATCCTTTTTTTCTAACTTCTATCTAGCTATCATAGTATTATTGCTTTATATATATATATCAAGAGAGTAAAACTAAGAGTATATCTTAAGATTAAGAACCATTATAGTTATTAATTATTAGAAATTTTCTTTTAGGTCTTATATTAGTAGTACTCAAGCAATTTGTAAGCGTTCGATGACAGCTAGAGGAAGCTACTTTTTGAAAGCAAGGTTATGTGAGAATTTTGGGGGTTACTACTACTACTTTAGTTTGTTTAAATATATACTTTTCTTGGGGAACATCATTGAGCACAATAGTATTGTCGTTTAGCAATAAGCCATTTTGTTTTTAAGTATGAATGTCATAGTTGGTTAGTTTTAAACCAAGCAATATTAAGAAAAATTCTAAACTAAATTTGAAATTGTAGGTAGTAGTAGTAGTAGCTTTATTCCCAAGACTTAAAAGAGTCCATGGTGGGGTAAAATGGTTGCTTTAGAGGATTGGTGAGTACGTTATTGTCAATTGTTGTATATGCATGATTGCCTAAACCCTAAAAGCATTATTAAACACTAATAATCAATAATTGCTTTTATGTTTCTTTATATATATATATATATATTATATATTCACTGCTAGTTTTGTACCCGTGTTATACTATTCACAATTAAATTAATTTATTAGATAATATATTTATTTTTATTTCATATTGTATTAATATTTGATTTTAAATACTAATATTACTTTAAAAAAACATAGATAATACTATATTATTTAAATTTAATAATTATATAGTACTATTATTTTCAAGCAATAATTATTATTTTTCATAATTAAAAAATATCTTTAAAAATAATTTTTTAAATTTGATAAATATATACAGATATTTTCATATTTATTAATATAAAAAAATAACCTATGAATAATAAAAAAAATAATATAAAATAAAAATAAAGGAGATATTTATTTGTGTATTAAAAAATATATAGAAAGTAAAAAAATAAAAAATAATTAAAACATTACACAATAAAATTAATATTAATAAAATTTATTTATTTTAACAATATTTTAATATTTATTTGTGTCTATATATAAAAATTGTATTTATTTTAAGGATATTTTGGTATTTATTTGTATAAAAAAATAATAAAACTTTAGATAGGGAGAATAAATAATGTAATGTTCATTAATTATTTTCAATTTTTATATATAATAAGATATAATTTTTTTAAAAATATTTTGATATTTATTTATACGTATCAATAAAAATAATATTTATTTTAAAAATATTTTAGTATTTATTTAATGAATACTTTGATATTTATATGTAATTAAAAAAATGACGTGCAATAATTGAGTGGTAAAATAACTCATATATTTTTCATATATTATTTTTATTTTTTTTATAAATAATAATAAAATTATAAAAATTGTTTTTATTTAGAGATATTGTATATTGTGTTATGTATTTGTGTTTATAAATAAAAATATATTTATTTTAGATATATTTTAATAGTCATTTATTTGTAAAAAATAATAAAATAAATAAATAATTAATGTATTTTTTATTAGTTATTAGTTATTTATTTTATACATATGTTAATAGATATATAAAAAAAACTAAAGCTAAAGAAATAGTAAAAGGAATATATAGTTAAAAAAAAAAGCATTAAAAAGAGGAAGAGAGAAAGAAAGAAAAGTAAGAAAAGAAAAAACTAGGGAAAATGACCAAAACTTTAACGCTTTTTACATATAAAGATGTCTAGGTAATTATAACGCGTACTTCCATACATGGAGAGAATAATGAATATTATAATTAGTGATATATAGATTAGCCGACTAACTTATGATCGGATTTATTTATATTTTTAATAAATAAAATAATACTTTAATTATTTATTAATTTAAATATTAATATAATTATTAAATTTAATTTTATTTAATTATAATATTTCATAAGTATTATTATAGTTATGAAAATGTATTGCTAACAAAATTATTTTATTAAATGAGGTGCTATAACCGTTAGGTGGGTGAGCTTCTTAGAATTCACGATGATTTGGATTTGTTGTTTTTTTTTTTTTAACCCAGGATTTGATTAGATAAATTTTAAATAAATTGGTTTAAGCAAGTTCACAAACTCTTTTGAGTATAAATTATTATTATTTTTTAAATTCATGAAGTTATTTAAGTAATATTAAATAAACAGAGTTATATTAAGTAAGTTAGTTATTATTTGATATCACTGTTACTTACGAGGTGTAAAATCCCATGAATTATGGTGAACTTCTAATTCGTACTTAATATGTTTAGAATGGCTGGCTAGAACATATATATATATATATATATATATATATATTTTCATTGAAACTAATTAGCTACTATATATATTCTTCTCAGTAAGTACAAAGTGATGTTGTAACTGCTTTTTCTTTCTTTATTATTATTATTATTATTATTATTTTATTTGAAAAAATCTTGAATATTTGTTAATTTATATTAATAAATTAAATTTTTATATTAATTAATATAGTATTTCATCATCAGTTTTTAGTTAAATTTTGTTAAAACAACCTACTTTGTTTTTAAAATAGATATAATTAATAAATTATTATTATTTTTTAAATTTTGAAATTATATTTAATAATATATTTAAATGTGATTTAGTAGATAGGATATGGATAGCAGAAAGATGATTTATATATATATATATATATATAAGAAGAAAATAAAAGTGGTGGCAGCTGGGTAGGTATGACATTTTTTTGTTTTTTCAAATAATTGTGAAATCAATGTTTGGCTTGAAACTATTGCCAAAATTGAGATTCTCTTTTTTTTTTTTTTTTTTTTTGTGAAAATGAAATATGAATTGGCCGATTTCAATAGCGCCTATTATATAATTTCACTAATAAATCACATGCACCAATTTTGAACTTTTTTTTATTTTTTATAATTCAAATCCACTTATCTAACTCCATTTTCAGTCACATACTACAAAGTTAATGAATTTACAAATTTTATTCTCAACCACTCATAAATATGTACGTGAAAGAAATAATATTTATCATCACGAAAATCCTCCACTAATAAACAAAATTGAAAAAAAATACTATTTATAACATATTTATATATTATTTTTATTATTATAAATTTTAAATATTTGATTTGACGTAATTTAAAAAAAAATTAAAAAAATTAAGGAAGTTCGAAAAACAAAAAAAAAGTGAACGAAAAAGAATTGAGGGGCAAAGAAAAGGATGACACCGAAGGAGATGTGATGTAAGGATAATGATAATGATAATGATAATGATAATGGAGAGAGAGAGAGAGAGAGAGTCTATCCCATCAATTATGAAAAAAAATATAGGTAAATCTAGACTCCACGCCTCGTTTGAAATTTATACAACATTTCACTCTTTTAACCCTATATCTAAATTATTATTATTTGTTTTAAATTATAACTCAACAATACATAATTTATTTAAATATATAAATGATATAATTATTTAAAAAATTATACACTAATAGTTTATATTTGTCTTAATTAAAGGGTTCAAATTCTGTTTATTTAATCTTATAATTATAAAAAAAATTAAAACATAAAGAAAAAATGACTATATCTTTGCTTTTAAGATTAGTTGTCGTGTTGTTTTCTCACTTGATTCTTTAGTTTCCGAATGATTCTTGTTTTCAATGAACTTCATATTACTTATAATAATAATGGCGTAGCCATGTTTAATGTTGATGTTAAGTTGCATTTCAATATAGATTAATATTTTATTTAAAATAAATTATTAATCTTTAACTTATATTTATATATATAATATTTTTTATTTTTAATAAAATTTATAATATATAAAAAATAACTATAATTTATATTTATATGTTTCAAAATTATGAAACCAGCATTCTAATTTTTTAATAAAATTAGCTTTTTAATATACAATTGTATTCTTTTTAAAATTTATAAAATATAATTATTATTTTAATTTTAAAATTAAAAAACACAATAAATAAAATTTTAAACCATAGATATTAAAAATATATATACAATCTAAATAATATTAACAATAATTATTTTTAACACCTATTATATTTTAATTTTATATTATTTTAGTTCATAAAACTTCTTAATTATAAAATACTGCTTTTTACTAATTATTATTAGATGATGATATTTTTATTCATAAAAAATAATTATTATATTAAATAATAAAATTATAAATAAAATAATAATAATGAGTTGTTTTATAATAACAATATATTATAATTATGTTTAAAGTAAGTATGAATTATGTCTATAACAGTTTTTGAATTTTTATATAACTTAACCAATACACCTATAAATTAGATTTAATGTCTAGATTTTAAATGTGTTAAAATAAATTTAATATTATTGAGTTATAATTTTTTTAAGTTTAATTTGATATTCTAAAATATTTATAAGTTAACACCGTTTAAAAAAAACTCCTTGCACCGCAATTGCATATAATTACCTTTCTTTTATATATATTTTTTTCTTTTTAAGAATTGAAACATGATTAAGTGATATTAATTCTATCTAATCCATTATATTGCAAATTAATTCGGTTGTATCCTGTATAATAACCGAATATTTAATTGATATAAATATGTGAAATACATTTGATTTATACGACAATAATAAAAAAGAAGGAAAGAGAGTTAATGCAAAAAGATTGATAGATTTATAATAAAACATATAAAAACAGTAAATAAAAATATGGGTGTCTAAAAATTACCAACTGAAAACATTTTTCAATTATTTTTATATATTTTCTATAGATTTATTTATCTTTAAATAAATAAACACAATAAAATTGAATACAAGTATCAATTTTAATATTTCATATAATTGATTGCCTCAATGTTTTGATAAATAGTGTTAAATATGATTGTTTTGTTAGACTCAAAATATTTTTATTTTTATTTTTATTTTTGGTGTATAAATTAATCACATTTTATATATTTATATTAATTAAGTAATATATTTTGCTGTTGCAACTAAGATGTATAGGGTAAAACTTCAATCCAATTGCATTGGTACGGAAGAGTAGCATATTTTATTTATTTGTGGGTCTCATCTAGCTTGCTAGGTTTAAAGCAAAACAATTCCATCATGCATGGTTCATATGCTTTTTGGAGCCAGTTACGTTTCACTTTCCATATTTTTAGATCATTCGAAAATATTTATATTTGTTGAAATTTTTTATAATTATAAAAATAATATTTTATAATAAATAAATTAAATTAAATTATTTAATTGAATGATTATGAGAGAAAAATGAACGAATATTATCTCTTAATCTCATATAAAAATAAGTAAAGATGGACACAGTTTGATACAATTTGAATTTTAAAAAATTTAAATAAATCAAATTAAATTATTTATATGTATTAAATTATACCACATTAGATTATTTTAAAACCTATTTGATTTAATTATAAACATTTAAAATATGAATGTATTAAAATTATTTTATATTATCAAAAATAAAGTAATAATTTATTGATTTTTGGTATATTATTAACTTGTTTTAACTTTGTTCAAAACATGATTAAATATGATCACTCCAACCATAACAATATTTTTGTTATTCATAAATTAAAATAAAAAGAAATTATTTGTCTTAAGTGTTTAATTTGGGAACATCAAGTTATAATAAATTTAACCGCTAAATTACATACATTATACAATTATAAAAATAAAAATTATAAATATAATAACGTAAACGATTCGGTCAACACTAAATAATTTAAAAAATTTATAAATCGTATCAGATCGAATCAAGTAATAATTCGAATTGAGTTATTTAAAATAATTCAATTTTTTAATCCGATTAAATTTAATAATTTTTAAGTTAAATCTTAAAAATAAGTGATGAAAGAAAAATAATTTTAAATATTAATTAAGAGTGATATTAAATTCACGTAAATTTATATTTATTAATTATAATATATAATTTAAAAAATATTTATCGAAAAATGAATAATTTTTTTATTTATAAAGTTATTTTATTAATTATTATATTATAATTAATATGAGTATAAATTTATATATTATATAATATTTATTTATTAAGAATTATAAACTAATTGAAATATACACCTTTTGCTATTAAGAATGTTTGGAAATTCATGTCATTTTTTTTTATTTTTTATTTTTGATAAACTTAAGAATTTTTGTCATGAATTGAATACATAGATTTTCAACAGCTTGCTTCTAAAGATAGGTCTCTCATGTCTCCACAATGGGAAGCACTTATGACTAGCAAATCAATCACTTGTACGCAGCACCATTCGCGCCATTACTATAAAAGAGAATTTATATTTTTACATCAAATTGCCGTGTAATAAGATTTTTTTACGCTTCTTGGGATTGAGTTGTGTAAGTTATTGGTTCGGGTAACAATCCTGTGTGAAGATATCTCCATTGTACGTTAATTGTACTTTTTATTTTTTCATAACTTCCATTATTTTTCTACCCATTTGAACATCAACATAATAGGTTTTTTCATTATTTTTTTCCTTGTAACCGATAAGAAGGATATAGGTTACAAAGATCGTTAAATATTTTTTTTCTTCTTTTTATAGTTAATTATGTAGTACCTTTGATTCATCGTATTTTTTTTGTTGAATAAGTCAATAGTCTCTAAGTGATCTAATAAAAAAAGCTATTTTTTATTTAGTAAAAATCACAATTAAGAAAGGAAATATCAGTATCAAAAATTTAATTTATTTAATGAACTAATTTTTGATATAAATAATGATTAAGGTTTTGGTAATATTACACGTTATTTTTTTTGTTTTTAAATTAAGTTGTAGTTTTTTATGTTTTTTTAAAAAGTTTAAAAAAATAGATTTTTTTTCTGATATTTTTTAATATTATTTCGAACCATTACCCATAGGTAAAAACCATTTTTGAATTTTAACGATTATTGGACAATTTTGAATACATATTTTATAATTCGATTTGAGAACAGTTATAAATCGTCCCCGCTCGTATCTGTACTCATTCCTAAGCATGATGTTGAAAAAAGAATAAATAAAAAAATAAATGAATGTACCCAAAAATCAAGTGAGTAAGTTAACATAAAAAATACACAACAATTTAAATAAATTAATTTTTCATCGATAAAATTGATTTACCATTCAAACAAAATTCCAAGTTTAAGATTACAACCACACAATCATAAGTGGCGTCAAGCTCAAAAGAAAATAAGGGTACAACCCAGGAAATTAATGATCTTCTTGCCCGGCCTTTACATCGATCGCCTCGTGCACATCTACACTCTCACTAGAGCTCGAGCCTTCCCCTTCCCCCCATCTTGAGAGGGAGAGTGCGTGTATGAAGGAGTGATGCGATGTTTAGAATACGATAATAGTAGTCTCCCATGTCCTTCTTCTTGGCTTCTATCTTGAAAGATTCCATGGCAAGCTCGTACCCCCTCTCTACGCTTAACTTGAGCTGCCTGGCCATGGAATTAAGCTCAACCTTTGCCTTTAGGGCTCCCTCAGTCACAACCTCAGCTTTTTTTCGCACCTCCTCATTCTCTAACTCAGCTCACTTTTTGGCCTCATCTAGCTTAGTAAGACGGTTGGCATATTTATTTAGCTCAATGGTAACCCTTTTCAACTTTTTCTCTTTATCAATGGTATCGCCTTCCTATTTATGAGACCTCGCCATAAGCGTAGTGTACTTAGATTGAAAAGACACATGACTTCTCCTTTCCTGTTTCAACTCATCATTCAACCAATCCACGCTCTGAGTCATATGAAAATCATAAAGGAGTTGCAAATGAAACAGAAAAATAACGTGAGGTCAATAAATAACCAACAAATTGTGAGGTTAAACTTAAGAAAAAAAATCATCATAAAGTGAGGTTACATACCTGGTACATGTGACAATGAATGACATCTTCAAAGCCCATACCTTCACATATGGCCTTGAGTTGCTTCTCATGAGCTTCAGTATGAAGCTAGCTCAGGTACTAATTGAGTTGCTCGAGCTCCAAGCCCATATACAAGGTTATCCTATTCACGTTAGTGGTAAGTTCATTAACAATGCCCTTCCCTTTCCTCGAATCTTGTATGGGATGGGCAGGAACTTTGGGAACATAGTAGACAGATGGAGATAGCGCACGTTCTTGCGACATGGATAGAGAGGAAAAGACATTTATAGACTTAGGGCTAAGCGCGACCTCATCAATGACTACCTTTTTCTTCTTCTTTTGTAGATACATGAGGCGACCTTTATGATCATAAGACTTGCCCTTTTTCTTGCCCTTGGAAAAGATATACTTAGGAATAGGGGTCGTACCCTTCTCACTCTGAAGGTAAGATAACAATTAGGTGATCATAAACTCTATAGAATCTACAAAACAAAATCAGGGCAAGGTTATTTTCATCATATTGCATTATAAAAATAAAAAATAAAGAGGGTAGGGTGTAGTCTTAGAACTAGTTCACCATTGTCAACCACTTTCTCAAATTGTCCCCCAAATTATGTGGAAGAAGTTTGGCGTCTTGGAAGAGCACGAGGTTTGTGAACAATCCTAAGAGGGGGCTTTACTACACCATGCCTCATCAACCCGCAAGTCACAAAGTGATGAATGTTAAGCAAGCTTATCCAAGAAGTCTTCTGAGAAAGATAGTTCTGGATATCAGTCAGCCGTTGCTTCACGTCTAGACTTAAAGTCGTGAATAAGAAAGCCATATTTTTTATCACGACCTTAGTGTCATTTCAAATGCTCCTTATCAGCATGGTATCGCTGGTTAGGGACTCTTATCGCCATAAGACATAAGAAAACTACTCCTTTCAATTTTTCTCATTCTTAGGCAGAGACATGTTAATACACCGATCCTTCTTCACAAACATATATACCTGATAAGTGCTTAAAAAGAACTAAAATTACCATGATTTAATTTACTTTAATTGATTAAATATATTTATATTTATATGATTTTATCATATTTTTATATAAATTTATCTTTTCGGAATCATAGGTATTTTTTATTGTTTTTCAAGTATTTTAGTTCAAAAATAACTTAAAGACTGGAAGAAAATATACTAGAAGCAATACATCACAAATATATAGAGAAAATAAATGAGAAAAAGTCAAAAAGTGGAAAAATTGGATAAAATGGGTCAAAAAGATAAAAAATGTCAAAAAGGCAAAAATTGCACGTATAACCGCCCACCGTGCCAAGTTCCGCGCGCACCATTCGATCCGCACCAAGTCGCACGCCGTGTCACGTGCGTTCCTGCTCACCGCTCGCGCAAGCGAGTGCCATCCGCCCGTTTGTCGCACCGATAACCCGTCTAGCAAGATTTTCGTCCCCCATACGCCCACCAACTTGTCCAAACGCGTCCGAATTCAAATTTTGAAATATTTTCCCCTATTTTTTGACATTTTTCTCATCTATAAAAAAACACTCTACCCCCATTTCAAAACACACAATAATTTTCTAAGCTCTTTCTCTCTCTATAATTTTTTTTTTTAGTTTTTGATTCAATAAGCAGATATGTAAATTCGTTTGGAAGTTTTCCAGTAACAGAATTAACATTAAACTATTGTAAGGATTCTTTTAAGGTATTATTTATTGGATTCTTTACAGTTATCATTTTATGTTTTATTCTTATATGTTATATTTAATTTATCTGTGATTAAATTTGACATGATTGACTGTTTGTAAATATGATATAATTATAATGTTGTTATGCTTACAAAATATTAAATAGGTAAAACATTTTTATACAATAAATTGATCTTGTTTTTATTCAAGATTTTATATTAAGGATGTTAGAGAGAAATACATTATTTTTCATTACAAACTTAAATATGAAAATTCAATTTTAAGGTTTAATTATTCGGTCTAATTTAGAGTAGTGCTCTTTTATTTGTTGGTATAATCGCCCGATGATTAGAGTGAAACTCTATTTCAAATTTTTTTTTATAAGAACTATTATTCGAAAATGTATTGACGACATATTTTCAGTATTGATATTAAAACTTGAAAGTTAGTACTTGGAAAATTAATTTCTTAGGTATAATTTGGACACCTTGAATAAAGTTTAATTATTTGACTCCGCTTAAAGCTGTGATTAGATTATTTGCTATTTTCTTAGAAATAAAGTTAACATTTAATATTTAATTAATTAATTAATAGGTCCAACTTAAGACTATTAGTTAGTTAATATTAAACAAAAGAATTTGGACCCCGCCTAAGGACACTTTCATACCAAAAAGAGAAAGTCAATAAATATTAATTTATATCTTTAATAACTTAAATAATACGAGAAAATATAATTAACTTAATTATTATATCATTAAATACTCCACTGTTATTAATGATAAAATTTACATTATTGTTTATTGAATCTATATTTATGTTTATATTTATTTTTATGTTATTAGATTAGGAAACAAACAAACCAAAAATCGTGACAGGATGTTTATGATTTAATTTTGTTTTTAAGATTTTGAATAATAAGTTAAAAACTACATAAATTCCTTCCTTAGATCGACCTTGGGAGTATACTTATCATTTTCTATAAAATGATTCGTGTACTTGCGAGAGTTTTATAAATAATAAAGCCACAAAAAGGTAATTTTCGTAAGATTAGTATTTGCAATACCGGTCTTGCGATTTCATTATCATCCATCAATACCCTCTTCAAGTCTGTGGAATTTTGCTTCAAGATATATGTCTCATTATACTCGAGCATCTCCAAATCCACCCAAAGTATAATGAGGTGTATAATGGTGAGTAAAAGAAGATAACTCCACCCATTAGGTATCAATTGTCCTGGCGAGAGTTGAGTCTTAACTAAAAATCTCCTGATAAAGGGATACAAGAGGAACCTCAACCCCAACCAAAGTGTCTTTTCATGAAAGACTGTTCACCCGGATGGAGGTTGGTTGCTATCATACGCTCTCTCTGGTGGAATCATTGTATGAACAGAGGAAGGGCTATTGTAAGTCTTCCTCAACCACTCCTCATCCTAGGGTATTAAACCATTAGTCTTAGTTTGGACCGACCAACCTCTGGTACGATCTATAGGTTTGTCAGACCTAACATTCCTAATTTTCTTCCTCTAAGTCCTAGCCAAAGAGATTTGAGTATGAGGCATGCTTAGTCTAATGTTTGAAGCAGCTTATGGATGAGTGGTGGAGGTATATGATTGATGTAGAGATTAACTTGTCCCACTAGAAGAGCCTGACTTAGAGGATCTTGAATCATCGCTATTACTTTGATATTGGGGGCCATCCTAAGAGCCCGAGCCTGATGTCTCTTCTCAACACATTATTTTTAAAAATCATAAAACACAAAAAAATGGGTAAGGTACAAGAAAGGGTTACCTAGAATCAAGTTTGGAAAAATAAAATGAAGTGATTCTTAAAAAACTGACCTGAAAAGAAAGTAGAAAAGCATTAGACTCGAGGCTTGTGCTCTAAAAACTCGACCAAACAAAACTATAGTCTGAGTTGAAACCTTAACACCGAACTAAAAAACCTTTGATGGCTTGATCTAATGCGATAGAGCATTTTTTCTTACCTTTTGTCTAATATGCAGGAAATAATGATGAGTCCCGGTCTAATTACCTCTTAAATAGAGGTGCCAAAATTCTTTCTCTAATCATCTGACATGCATTTATTAGGGGAGCTGAACAGTTCATATTCGTTATGTGGGAATTACTCTTCCATCTCAACTCAAAAATCCAATTGAATAAGTAAAGGGACTAGATGTTTGGATATTTGGATCGACTTGTTTTTTGATCCATTCTAATCGCTTAAGCAAAGTCATCAACCCGAGATGGAAGGTGAAGAATCCCAAATGTTCTACTTGTAGACTAGCCCGAGCCTAGTAGTTAGACCAAGCTTATTAATCACATCAAGCTTAGTAATCAAACCGAGTCCTAAAACAGAATAATTCAGAATGCATCAACAAGTAATAGGTCAATTTTAAGGAGTTGAATCCTCTACATGGTTGACTACCATACCGAGCTAGGATCGACTTCGACTCATAATATGTTGTATTTTATATCAATTATATCCCTCTAACATATAAATATGTGTATAAATTATATAACAGACACATATATCTGTAATGTTTTACAAATCGACTAACCTCGTATGTTATTTAATCAATAATTAATGGCTTAAATTAGAGTTTATAGGGGTGTTTGATCTAAAAATTGTTATGGTTAATTCCAAATTTGAAAATAGCATGTGTGTTTATAATTTTATATTTTGTGGGGGTATTTAGATAATAATTTTTTTGGACACTGAAACCATTAAAATCGCTTTCAAATAACAAGTTAGAAGTGGTGTTACTTGATAAGAACAGGAATTTCAGAGAATTAGGGAGAAGAAAAGAAGCTAAGAAAGAGAGGTAAATTGTATAATATTTCTTGTTATTTTCTTGCTGAATTCCTATGGTTTTATATATAGTCATACATGAATGCAATTGCATGACAATATTCTAACTAATTCTGACATCTTAATTGAATCTGTGGTTTTTTATTCCTTGCTTCTCGCGTGCCTTCTCACGCCATCTGTGGTCCCCCTTTTGTGCTTAGTTCTATAACCATGTACGTTCAACCGTTGCTCACGAGTGTTGCGTTGTGCCTTACATCGTTGGAATCCTCTTTTGAGTCTCGCGCGCCGTGTGTGCTACGCCAAGCAGCTCAAACATTTTTGCTCATATCATTACCCTCGTTAAGAAATTGGGTATCTCTGTAAACGTTGAAGAAATTTAAGGGATTTCTTGTCATTTTCTTCCATGGAGCTGCCATTGGTTTACTTCCAAAACTATGAGTTTTAAATTTTCGTAAAGTTGTTAAAAGAAACTGTAACAAGGAAGAAAAAAAATTAAATTTGAACATCTATGTGTAAAGAAAATTTAAATGAATATGAAATCAAAATTTTATAGGAAAAATTTGAGAAAGAAAAACCAAGTAAAAAGTGTACGGAAACATAATGTTAAATATGAATAATTCAAATTAGATTTTAATGTTGATATAAGTTAAGTCTAATTTGTAAGTTTGCTCTTGATTTTTTTTATATAACTAAAATTCATATATTTATAATTGGGGTTACCTAATCTTTTAATAAGTTTAATTGAATTTTATGCAGTTGTGACACAATGTAACTATGGGTTTAATTATATTGAAAATTACTTTAAATAGTACATTTAATGTTTATAATAAAAATAATATATAAGATTAAATGATATATAATTTAATATTAAAATTAATGGATTTAATTTAAGTTGAATATTCAAGTGTAATGTTTAGGTCTTTCTTTTTGTTTATAGTAAAATTATATAAATTAAAATATGGTTATTATTTTTTTATGTAAGAATTATAAATTTCATATCATGTTTTCACAATTACGTACACATGTTCGTTCAATCAAAATCATTTTAGAACTTACCTTACAAATGACATTCCATTATTTCCAATTTTATCATAAACAAAAAATAAAAATAAAAAAGTATATAGTACTTGGGACTCACAATGTTTTCTCTTATTTCATCCTTCTCCCAATTATAATTCTTAATTTCATAGAATAGGGAGCAATACCAAATTCTACAAACCCAATACAGAATACCTGGTCTTATGTGAAGCACTAGATCTTGTATGCCCCATAAATAGTCAGAAACAAAACTGTCTATAACTATAACATGTCCCACAAGTATATTTATTTTTTCTCTCAATGAACAAAAACACATAAAATTTAAGTACAAACTACAAAAAAAAAAATCATTTGATTAAGCCCTCCAAGTTGCAACTGATCTAAGTTTTCATAAAAATAATTTTTAAAATTTATAAAAATATAAATAACATTTTAATAATATTACATAATATTTATTCAAACAAAATTGATCAAAATTATCATAATTTAATTTAATCGATGTTAAATATAAATAATAATATATCATAATTTTTTATTTTAATAAAAATGTATTAATCAAACATAAAAAAGATTATTTTTATAGATATTATTTATATTATTTTTTTAATTATTTATTTTATTTGTTCAAATATAAAAGCTATTATATATAGTAAAAATATAACAAATATAACCTAACATGATAAAAGTCTGATTATACATGTAATTTTATGCGTCCTATCACAAACATGTAATATTTTAGGGTTTTTATAAAAGTATTATTCCATATATTTTAATTTAATCTATATAAATGAACGATGGCCTTTAGTAGTGGATTAGAAACGACCCATATGCATCCATTCACAATACACCACCTGTCAGTTTTATGATTGGCCATCTGGGATATTGAGTCCCTTTCGAGAGATGCTGTAATTGTTTCTTACAATTATATCAAATTAGCAATAGCTAGCAAGGAAGAGAAGTAGAAAATAAGGTAGATGGAGGAGGAGATACGGGAAATGAGAATTCATGGGAGGGATAGAGAAATAATAAGCCTTTTCTTATAGGATAAATATATTTAATATTGGATAATTTTAATCTAACTTGTAATATAAAAAAATTTTACTTTATTTTTAAAATAAAATAATTTTTATATAAATTATAATTATAGATATTGTAATAATTTTTAATTAAATATGAAAAATGTAATTAGGATTAATTTTTTTAAAATTAAATGATTATTTATTATTTTATCTATAAAAATATATTTACGTATAAAAATGTATTTATTAATTATTTTATTTATAAAAATTTTAAACAGATATTATCGAATACTTTTTTATCATTTATCTCCGTCCACAAGCAAAAAGAAATTACAAATATAATTTATAAATATATTAATATTTTTTATTCATTGAAATATCTTTATTAATTTTATTTTTTAAATAAATTTAAAATTATTAAATATTTTTTTACATAAGTTTTATAAGTAAAAAAAATAAAATACCATATTTTTAAAATTAAAAAATATTTTTTATATAAATAAAAAAATAAAAATGATGTTTTATCTTTTATTAATAATATTATGATTTATCAAAATATAAATACACTTTTCTTAAAATAAAAAAGGGAACGAGGGCTTCGTTATCTGCGTCTTAGGTGGTGAAATTGGCGGTTAAAGTTGTCTTAATTCGTGATAGTCAAACCTACCACAGTGTAAATTGTACAAATTTATAGACATCAACTCACTTGATGATAGGCACAGTTGTGTATATTATCACTTTATTTATTGTAATTTTAAAATTTACTATAAATTGATTTAATTTTTCGTCATAAAAATTAAATTAAATTCATAATAAATAATATCGCATTATTTTATTAATAAAAACAATTAAATATATATAATTTTATTCAAAAATATATCGTTGATTGTCATAAATTTATGAGAGAAATTCTTCACTTACCGATAGAGTGGTAAGGTTACTTTATCATAATATTTAAGACGTGGTTGGAGTCTCACTTAAAAGAGAAATGCTAAAATAAAATAATTTTTAACTCAAATTATTTATATCTTAATGCATAATAAAGTTATTTTAAAAATAAAAAATAATTTTTTAAATAATATTAATATATATCATGATATAAAAAATTTGTATAAAAATAAATATAAATTTATGTATACTTAAGATTGCTTAAAATTAGGGTGAACGATTAATCAAAATGGTTAATTTTTAACTAATTTGAATATGAATTTATTTTAATTATATTTATAGATTTTTAATTTAAATTTAATATGATAATATAGTTAATTAGAATCGATATGAATTTAAACAAATTAATTTTTCAAATCGAATAAAGTAAAAGTGATATTGAAATTTATTTATTAATTATTCTCATATATAAAACACTATAAGTATATTTGTATAATTATTAAATTATTTTAAATATTTATATTTATTTTTAAAATAAAATAGTAATATAATGTAATTATGGTATGTATAATATTTTTTATAATAAAATATATATTCATTATAATTTAATAGTAATTTGATCTGAACTAGATACATTGAATTATAAAATATGTAAATCTAAATCTAATTTAAATTCAAATAGGTAGTATATTTTCAATCCAACTATAAAATTTATTAATTTAATTATGTATGAATTTGATGGATCGGTTGAAATTTTTTAATTTAAATAAATTAATCGAATTATTTACTTACCTTCTAATTTACGATAATCACTTTAAAAATGAAAAAAAAATCTTATAAATTAATTATTTTTTAAAATATGTAATTTAATTCTTTTGTTATTCAAAAGAATTACAAAATTTCTTTAGTTTTTCTAAAAATCAATGAAGTCAAAAATGTCACATTTGTGTCACGTGACTTTCTTGTTACCTTTTAGATATGGTTAAATTGGTCATTATCAAAAAATACAACTAAAAAAAATCAAAACCCCGTTAGAAAAAACCCCAAACAGATCCAAAAATTAAAATAAAAAAAAAACTACTGAAAAAACCCAAAACTAATGCCAACCCTAAACAAAAATTCATAAACGCGTATTAAATTGGGAAGCTGTTGAAGCATTTATAAAAATTAAGTTAAGCGATTTTTCGATTTGTATGACACTGGTGTTGGTTTGGGTTATTTTTTATCAATTTTTAAAATATATTTGGATCTATATAGGGTTTCGTTTTTTTCAACAATATTTTTTTAATAATGATCAATTTATCCATCACATGAAAATCACATAATTCTAAATATAACATTTTTGATTTTATTGACCTTTTAAAAAATAAAGAAATTTCTATGATTTTTTTAATAAAAAAATTAAAATATATATTTTAAAAAATAAATATACCTATACGGTCATTTTCCTCTTTAAAAATTCTCCTAGTCTATCTACATAATGAGTAATTTTTATGTATAAAAAAAATTATTAAGGGAGAGAGAAAGAGAGTAAAAAAGAAGATGAAAACCAAGAGGGAGTTAAATAATTGACATGGGTGGCATTGGGATTTTAATATTTTTATGATTTTGTCTTCTCATCCCATGCCAAAAACAGTGAAAACTCATGAAAGTCTAGGACTTTTCAGGTCACCTTCTTCAATCAAAGAGCGATCTTTTTTTTTTCCTTCTCCCTTATTTTGTTCTCTTCATGGATCCCAAGGGCTCAAAACAATCACAAGACCTACCCAATTTTTTGAGCCTCCCAAACACACAAACAAATCGACAACAAACCAATATGAGTGAGAACAAAGCAGCTGAAATTAAAGACTTTCAAATTATGGTTGCAGACAAAGAAGAAACCAAGAAGCAATTAGGACCCAAAAGAAGCTCAAACAAAGACAGACATACAAAGGTTGAAGGAAGAGGAAGAAGAATTAGGATGCCAGCTTTATGTGCTGCCAGAATATTCCAATTAACCAGAGAATTGGGTCACAAATCTGATGGCGAAACTATTCAATGGCTATTACAACAATCTGAGCCGTCGATTATTGCAGCCACAGGAACTGGAACTATACCAGCTTCGGCTTTAGCAGCAACAGGTGGCTCTGTTTCACAACAGGGGACTTCTTTATCAGCTGGATTGCATCATAGAATTGATGAATTAGGAGCGTCCAACTCCAATAGTAGGACCAGTTGGGCAATGTTAGGTGGAAATTTGGGGAGACCCCATTTGGCTACTGCCACAGGTCTATGGCCATCTGTAAGTGGGTTTGGGTATCAATCATCAACTGGTCCTTCAACAACAAATTTGGGGGTCGCTGAGAGTTCAAATTATCTTCAAAAGATTGGGTTTTCTGGGTTTGATTTACCTGTCACCAACATGGGTCCTATGAGTTTTACTTCAATTTTGGGTTCGACTAATCAGCAAATACCTGGGTTAGAACTTGGTTTGTCACAAGATGGTCATATTGGGGTTTTGAACCCACAAGCATTTACCCAGATTTATCAACAAATGGGGCAAGCTAGAGTTCATCACCAGCAACATCATGAACAGCAACAACCTCCACCAAATGATGATTCTCAAGGCTCAGGAGGAGGTGGACAGTAGCTTTTTTTAGAAATTCAATTTTTTTAATAAATTTGGGTATTATTTGTACTTATAGCTTGAAAAAAAAAAGAGTGAGGGAAGTGTGGTAATTGAGAGAATTGAATAGGGAATGGATTTGGTTTGCCCCTTTCTCCTTTCTTCATTGATTGACCCTTGTGTTCAAATACAGGTAGGTACGCCTAAATGTTTTTGATCTTTTTACTGATCTTTTTTATTTTCTCAACTAAAACATGAAAGAGGATTTAATATGAAGTTATTGCTTATGCAGGTTGGATCATCGATCATGCAGTCATTGCCATATTGAATCAGTGTGGGTGAAACATTTTTAATTAAGAGACTTGTTGATTATAGTGTAAGGCATGGCATCTCTTATTATTTGGTTCTTCTATTTCTCTCTCTCTCTTCTCTCTCTCTCTAGGGTATGGATGGAGTGATGCTGAGTTTGTTTGTGAAATTTAAGCATAGGTGTCAAAGGAGGTTTTTCTTAGTACAACTGACTGCCTTATACATGCATTTCAATTATTAAACATCTATGTACAAGTTATAATACTATTTTAGTGCTAATTTAATTATGTAAAATATATAGGTTCGAATGGAGTTTCATGTTTGATTCTGTAGCCTTATCTCCAGATTTCACTTCCAAAACGAGTATTCTAATTTTCTCTTTGGAATTTATTTGGGTTTTCATCTCTGTTTAAATTATCATTTTGAGAAACAGAGATCTATGAGAGTGTAAAACTTACTATAGAGGTGATTTGAGATTAATGTGTGCTTTCATCATATGTAGTCTCATTTTCATACAAAATTATAGGTGTGAGTGAAGCTTTGCCTTCAAAATTTATAAAAAGAAAAAAAGAAAGAGAGCTTTGTATTAGTGGTATTGATCTGAGAGGAGTACAGCTAATCACTTAATCAGGCAAGTGTTGTCTCAAATGAGCCAACTAAGTAGCTACTATTGTAGTTCCCAAGCACTCAAGTGTCTTTTAAATCATCCCAGAGTAATTTATGCTCACTGGAAAGGTGCTTTTCATTTCAATGTTTGGAGACATTCCATTTGGCCTTACTATGTAGTTGTTCTTGACCTTCACTTAATTGTCTATTAAGAATAGCATCATATCCCAACTATATTACTCAGCTTGTTCGCACATCAGAAACTAGGTATTTGTAAAGATGCTTGCTGCATATGTTAATTTTATTATTATTATTTTATTTTTTTTGCGTTATCAAAGTTACTTGATATTTTGTGTGAAAGCGACATTCAAGTTGCTTTAAAGATAAGGGACATATTTTGTGAGCTAAAAGACTAAAAAGGCATGTCAAAGTACAAGCATTCTTTAAATTGTTGCATGTTCGTGCTTATTATGAATGATGGCTGATTTATCTTTTGAAATTGACAATGTTGTTCGGTTTTATTGGATGGTGTGGTGTGGTGTGGTGTGGGTCATAAAATATCTACCCTCAATTACGCTTCTCACTTGCGAGATGATCAGCGTATCTCTAATTGTTTCTGCTTCCTGCATTAGTGATTTGCCGTATGCTTTTGTAGCAGCCCAGCCCTTATGTTTTTATATATTGTCAAGGTCCTTGAGGAGTTATGATATGATTTTGAAAAAAAAAATAAAAAAAAAATATTTATCAATCACAAAAAGTAGCACCTTTACGCTCAATTTATATTTTTATTTAAACTCTAGTATATTAGACACTATTTTGTGTTTTTTTGTTGTTACAAAAAAGTCATTGATGAGACTTACAAACTAGTGTTACCTAAATTCATTATTGGAAAGGGATGATTTATCTATTCATCTTACCCAAAATTTCAATTTTCATAGAATTGATTTAATAACGTTACATTTAATTCGACATGACTTGTTTTTGTTTTTGTTTTTTTACTTATTTGTTTCCTAACCGCTATCAAATACATAATTTAGTTTATAACATATGATAATAATTTTGCCATCAATCTTTAGATAATATAATGTGATAGTTAAATAAAATGTCTTTAAATTAATTTAAAGAAAATTGAAATTGAGATTAAATTTGTAAAAATTATTTATTAATGTTAGCATTGGAATACGATAAAAATATATGTGAAGAGTATAGAGAGATAAGAAGAAAGAATGATTTAATGTTGTATTGGTGTGTTTTGAAATGTACATAGAGAACTTTATTTATAGGGTTATAACAAGTGTAGTATAAATGAAATAGTGGGAGTATAGTACAAGTGAAATAATACAAGTATTGTATAAGTGAAATAATACAAGTGTAATACAAGTGAAGTATAAGTAAATTACAATATCAAATATAACTTAACATCTCCCTCAAACTCAAGGAGAAAGAGAAACAATCAACTTGAGTTTGGAAACTAAGTGGAGAAAGAGAAACAATCAACTTGAGTTTGGAAACTAAGTCTTAAAATCTGCCTAGTAGATGAGATTTGGTGAAGATGTTAGCTATTTGATCTGTGGAGGATATTGATTTGAGATAAACAGTGTCTTAAAGAACATGTTGACGAATAAAATGATAATCAATCTCGATATATTTTGTTCGTTCATGAAATACATTATTGTGAGCAATCTGAATAGCACTCTGATTGTCACAATATAAGATAGTTGCAATTGATTGTAGAACACCCATATCAGCAAGTAACCAATGCCAATGGAGCCAAAGAAGTTCTTGAGTGGTGTCAACAAGAGCACGATATTCAGCTTCAATGTTGGATCGAGAAGTGAGAGATTGTTTCTTGCTTCGCTAAGATATGAGAGAGTTTCCAAGAAAAAAATAGTATCCAATGGTAGAGCGACGATCAGTTGGCTCACCTACCCAATCGACATCAGACTAGGCAAAAAAAAGAAGATTAGACTTGTTGGAGAAGTGGATCGTGAAGCATGATGCTTTTGATGTAGCGGAGAATGCAAAGAACCACATTATAATGGGTAGACCGTGGAGCAGACATGAATTAACTAACTAGATGAACAACATAGGCAATGTCAGGATGAGTGATTGTGAGATAAACAAGACTACCTACTAGTTGTCTATATAATGTGGCATCTGAGAGAATAGTACCATCTAATGGAGTAAGTTTGACATTAGTTTCTAGAGGTATTGATGCAGTTTTGCAATCAATAAGGCCAGCCTGATTAAGAATATCGGAAGAGTACTTTGCTTGAGATAGATAATATCCTTGAGAATCAGATGAGATTTCTAGGCCCAAGAAGTACTGGAGACGACCAAGGTCTTTCATTTCAAATTGATGGCTCATAAACTACTTGAGATCAATAATGTCATTAGAGTCATTCCCTGTTATGATCATATCATCTACATAAAGGAGTAGAAGTGTTACACTAGCGGGAGTCTTCCGAATAAAGAGACCAGAGTCATAAGAACTGGAAGTGAAGCCAAAGTCAATAAGTGTAGAGCTGAATTTGGCAAACTATGCCCAAGGAGCTTGTTTGAGGCCATAGAGAGCACATCGAAGTCTGTATACTTGATGAGGTGAATGAGTGTATCCAGGAGGAGGTTTCATATAAACTTCTTCGGTTATGTCTCTATTGAGAAAACCATTTTTGACATTCATTTGAAACATGTTCCAGGTTCGGGCAGCAGCAACAACAATGATACTTCGAACAGAGGTAAGGCGAGCTACAGGTGCAAAAGTTTCTTCATAGTCGATTCCATATTCCTGTGTAAAACCCTTTGCAACCAGACGAGCTTTATATCGTTCCACAGACCCATCTGAATGAGTTTTGATTTTGAAAATCCACTTACAACCAATCAGAGATTTATTAGATGGAAGATCAACAAGATCCCATGTATATGCTTTTGTTAATGCCTATAATTCATCTGTCATAGCTTGCTGCGAGGGTTAGAACTAGCTTCTCTATAGTTTTGGGGTTCATGATGAGACAAAATAGTAGAGAAACATTGGTAATCACGAAGATGAAAAGGAAGACTACTTACACGAGTAGAATGACGAAGTGATGACTCTAGACAATCAGGTAGTTGGTCTTTAGAAGATGTTATGGTAGGATCAGCAGAAGGAGCAGACAGATTAGGAGAAGCCGTAATAGACGATAGTGAGGGTAATAGAGCAATGTCAGGAGTAAATAAATTAATAGTTGGATCATTAAAAAATGAGAGTAAGGTAGGAGATGAGACATGAAATGAGGAAATAGAGGAAAACATTTTATGTTCCTAAAAGATGACATGACGAGAGATGCGTAATCGTTTAGAGATAGGGTCCCAACAACAATAGCCTTTGTGTTCTATTCCATATCCTAAGAAACAACAAAGACGAGCACAAGGTTCCAATTTATTACGTTCATGAGGGTGAAGAAGAACAAAACAGGCACAACCAAACACTTTGAGCAGTTCATAAGATGGAGAAGTACTATAGAGACGCTCATAAGGGGATTGATTATGAATAATAGGCATGAGAACACGATTGATGGTATAAACAGCCATAAGAGCTACTTCACCCCAAAAGCGTTCAGGACAAGAACTAGAAATGAGGAGAGTGCGAACAATATTAAGAATATGTCTGTGTTTTCACTCAACTCTTCTATTTTGTTGAAATGTGCTAGGACAAGAATATTGAAAAAGAGTCTCATTTTGTCGAAGAAAATTTAAAAAATTTGTTTCTTTATATTCCATAGCATTATTAGCTCTAAGTACTTTGATGTTTTGAGAAAATTGGGTTTTAATCATTTGGGCAAACTCATAATAAATTTTTGGTAATTTAGATCTATGTTTCATGAGAAAAATCCATGTGAATCTTGAATAATCATCAATAAAAATGACAAAGTAAACACATCCCCCTATAGTAAGATGTGGGGATGGACCCCAAACATCAGAATGAATTAAGTCAAAAGGAGAGAGAAGTAGAATCACTTTTATTAAAACATAAAGCAGGTTGTTTCCTAATTGACAAGGCAAACAATTTACATTATCAAAAATAGAAACAGATTCTAATTTACTAGAAGATGCTAAGGGACGAAGACGTCCTATAGACGTATTATCTAGACGAGTATGCCATAGGTTGATAGGAGTAGTAGAAGCAGCAACGAAAGTATGCAGAGAATTGGGTAAATGAAGGTTGATAAGTTCAAATAATCATTCAACCTTACAGCCTATCCCAAGATCTGTCCTGTCTGTGGATCCTGCACATGACAACCAGAAGAGAAAAAAGTAATAGTAAGACCAAGTTTACATAATTGACCAAAAGAGATAAGATTTAGAGTAAGGTTGGAAATATGAAAGGTGTCAGAAAGTGATATAGAAGATGTGGAAACTTTTCCTGCAACATTAACATGCATATGTGAATCATTGGCAGTTTGAATTAAAAGTTTGGAGATGGAAGATTGTGTGGGAGAGAAGATGTGAGTATCATGAGTCATATGGTTACAACAAGCAGAATCAAAATACCATAAAGATTTACCTGATGTGAGAGACAAGGTAGTAGAAGGAGGATTACTAGATTGTGAGAGAACATGTTTAAGAAGACCATCAAGTTCTTGAGTAGAAAAGGTAAATTTGTCATGATTATCATCAGAAATAGTAGCAGTGATAGATGAGTTACTATTTTTACCTGAAGCATGTTAAGAGGGATTTCGAGAGGGATTCTGTGAGAAATGCTGAGAGGGATTTCGAAAGTAATCTCTGTGAAATTATCCTGGACCCTTCTTGTGACAATATATACATACCCGAATGGGACATGTAAGAAGCTCATGATTGAGGTTGTGACAATAGGTGCAGCCTTGATGTTTGAAGCTCTCTTTAGAACCTCCTTTAGGGCGATAAGAGGGGGTGGCAAGAACATAATCTGTATGATGAACTTTGAAAACCTCCATCCGAGTTTCTTCAGAGCAAAGCTCGGTCACAACAGTATCTAAGGATGGAAAATGACTCCGATGGAGTAAGGAAGCCTGAACAGGTTCAAATCTATCATGGAGAGCCATGAGAAAAATAACAAGATGTTGGTGATTACGGTAAGTTGTAAACATCTCAACATCAATCTTGTTCGTCCAAGTTGGTTCAAAGAGAGCGAGTTAATCCCAAATAGTATGCATTTCAGAGAGAAATTGGTTAATGGTTTGATCAGCCATTTAGCGTTTGGTATGAAGAGTTGTTAGAAGTTGATATTGGTTGGCCAAATCTGTTGTAGTGAAGCGAGCCTCAAGAAATTTCCAAACTTCTTTGGCAGTGTCAAAACGCTCAAATTCACCATAGATAAAGGGTAAGGTGGTGTTACGAAACCAGGTAATAATTTGATGATGTTTACTCTCCCAGTTTTCAAGACGATCAGCAAATAAGGAGTTGTTTTCAATGGTTTCTTGGATGGGTATAAAGATATCACCAGTTATGAAACACTATAGCTTGCGTCCTTTCAAGAAACTTTTTATTGTTTGTGCCGAGGCTAGGTAGTTTGTATCATCAATGGTGGTGGAGATTGGTTTTGGGACATCATTTCGGTCTATTTTAACAAAATAATGGAGGAAATATAAAACAAATATATAGAAACAGTATAAAGGAGATATCCTTAAAAATGAAAAGAAGAGTTGAAAATAGTTCCAGGCTGAGGTGAGTCGGGTTAGAGTGAGTCGAGTTGAGGTGAGTCGGGTTGGAGTGAGTCGAGTTGAGGTGAGCTGGGTTGGAGTGAACCGAGTTGAGGTGAGCCGGGTTGGGGTGAATCGAGTTGGGGTGAGTCGGGTTGGCTGTGATGAAGAGAGACAATTTTGATAGAAATTTTAGAGGTATATGAGAGGCTCTGATATCATGTGAAAAGTATAGAGAGATAAGAAGAAATAATGATTTAATGTTGTATTGATGTGTTTTAGAATGTATATAGAGAATCCTATTTATAGGGTTGTAACAAGTGTAATACAAGTGAAATAATAAGTGTAGTACAAGTGAAATAATACAAGTATAATATAAGTGAAATAGTAAAAATGTAGTACAAGTGTAGTATAAATAAATTATAATATCAAATATAACTTAACACTATATATGTTTCTCATCAACAAATTTGAGTTTATTTTTAAAACCGATAGGTGTGGAATGAAAAACTAAACTTGATAACCGTATAATGAAACATGTAGAGAACATAGTAGTGTTTAAAATCAAAGAGAGTTTTCCTTAATGTAGTAATGTGTTTTATGGAAAAACTTTACATCTTTGATAAGTGATATAGATCCCAAGGCTTTAGTTATGAGTTTTCCTTAATGTAGTAATGAGTTTTCCTTAGTGATAGTAAACGAAAGATGGCAAATAAAGCAGTATTTGGTTTCTTTCCTTTTTCTTTTTTACCACCCTTTTCTTACATGCATTAGCTCTCTTTTTGACCTCCTATGGTTAAACACTTTTTTTCTCCTTCATTAAAGGGAAGAATAGTGTTTGACACCACAGACTGAACACTGCGCTCGAGCATTATAGCTGATATTAAAAAATATAAGTAAAACATATAATTGTAACATTTAATATGTTTGAGTTGTGTAATATTTAACAGTAATGTTTAATAGGTTTGAGTTGTGTAATGTTACTTTTAAAAAAGTAATATATTTAAATTTTATAAGTAAATAAATAATATATTTTTATTAAAAAATTTAATTTATCATTTTAAATTAAAATTCATTCAAATTGAATTAATATATTTAAAATTATTCGATGTTAAATTACGTATCTTATTTAATATTATTTTGTGTTATTTTCACGTTTTTAAACAAACAAACAAACGTAAAATAAACATAATTTCTTGTAAAATTTATGTATGAAAACATAAGTATAATCTTTATTTTACAAACCATTTAAAATTTTCATGAGTAAATAAAGATTAAAGATATTAATTTGCATGACTCAATGGCACAAACAACCAACAATTATGAAGAGAAATTGTCAACGATACATTAGCGGCGGCAATCACGTGATTATAATTTAGGATCTTATTATACTCATATATATATATATATAATGTATCCAATAGAACAAGCACATGTTATTCTCTCTCCCTTTTACTTGTAATGGTATCAGATCATCAAAAGCTCTAAGGAACAACCAATACTACCTTTCATATTTTGTTTCTCTGTTGTCTTCTTCCTCAAATGGCTGAAGAGAATAATCAAAGTACCCAAAGCACCCCAAAACGTCTATTAATAGCTCTGCTTCATCTTCTTCATCATCCAAATCGAATATATTGCCATAAACTCTGCTACCCAATTACCGTTGAAATTAATTCATCAACCTAGAGCATTCAAGAAAACTTAAAAAACAATATGAAATTGAGAATAAGATAAACTTTTTTCTATTAGTCTCATACAGATTACAAATATATAAGAATGATTAATTCCAACTGTGTATCGATCATATCTTTATCATATAATCAATTTAATTAGATGTATATCTTTAATAGTTATTAAAATAATGTCTATACACACAATTATTCTTAACTAACGCCACTAGTTTAGGAACTCAATAATGATAGATTATTCGATGAAAATGAGTAGATGAGAAAACTTTAGTGAACACATCAGCCAATTTATCAATTGTACGTATTGAGTTTCAATAAACTTAACTTTAATCTATTGATAAATGTAATGACAATTCACTTCAATGTATTTTATTTTATCCTTTTATAAAACGCATGATTTGAAGCAAAGTGTACGGTAACTTGATTATTACAAAAGAGTGTCATAGGAATAACACTCGTACAATTGAGATCAACAAAAAGACTTTTAGGCCAAACAAGCTCACATACTACGAAAGCTATAACACGAAATTCAACTTCAATGTTAGAACAAGCTACCATATATATATATTCAATAGTAGATCGACGATTAAGAATATTTTTGACCTAATGATATACACCATAATATTATTATGGTCGTTGCTTGTGATCATAAGCCTTCCACGACCAATGGTACCTTTCAAGTAGCACAAAATGCGTTTTATCATATTTAGAAGTTGAATAGTTGTAGCATGCATATGTTGACTAACAAGGTTAACTCCAATAATGATATTAAGGCGTGTAATTGTCAAGTAGATTAGCTTCCCAATAAGCTTATGATAATAGTTGGACAAACCAAGAACTTCCCCCCGTAAAATCAAGCCGCAATTTGCTACCTAGTGGAGTAGCAGCAGGTTTAGTGTACCATATTAGCAATATATTTACGTTGATTTAGGATTAACCCTTTGCTAGAAGTGGTCATTTAGATTCCAAGAAAGTATTTTAAAGGACCCATATCCTTAATTTGAAATTGAGATCATCGAAATAAATAAGAACCACCAACTTATCTACTAAACCAAGGCAAACATAGAGTGAAAAATAATCTGTATTCTTAGTGAATCCCAGAACTTCAAGTGCATTGCCCAGGAGGAAGCTTTATGAAAACTTCTTCAAGATTGCGATGCAAGAATGCTTTCTTGATATCCATTTGAGATATAGGCCACCCATTATTAATAGCTACAGAGAGGAGAACTCTGATAAGAGTAATTTAAGAGAGAAGAGGAAGAACGAGAGTAAGGTAATTGGCTTAACTTTCCATTTCATTTCCATCGTTTCTCGGCTATCTTATAGCCTTACAAAGCAAGTGAGAGAAACAAAAAGTTACCCTAAATAACAAAAAAGAGAAAGGCATGAATAACAGAAGGCATGGTCTAATAGAATCTACTCAAGCACTACTCTAACCGATTATTGATCCCCCCTTGTGATGAGATTGGATGATCTCCTCCTCCATGAACCTCAACTTGCTATGTTCATTGTTGCTTATGGAGCTCGCGTGCGATTTTGTGCAAATGCACTTATCAACTCCCCCTGCTTGAGAATCCTTGTTCACAAGGATAAACACAAGGTAGGATTTAGAGAATCGTCACTCGTTCTCCCAAGTGGCATCCTCAGCTGGTGCCCCTACCCATTTAATGAGGATTTTTGATTTTGGTCAATATTTTCTCTTTTGGATCACCCTACACTCCAAAACAGTTTCTGGTTGAGGAATCACTGTAGAATCATCTGAGAGAGGAGGCAATTGGTTGAAGGTAGGGGTATGAGGTCTAAGGTGCTTTTTGAGTTGGCTGACATGGAAGACGTTGTGAACCTGAGAACCAATAGGTAGGGCAAGCTTATAGGCCACATCCCTCATTCGAGTTGTTATCTGATAAGGACCATAGTAGCGTGGAGCTAGTTTTATGGCAGCTCGAAAAACCACTGAGGTTTGTCTATAAGGCTGCAAACACAAGTATACATAATCCCCTACCTCAAAATTTACCTTCCGTCTATGTTGATCAGCTTGACATTTCATTCTATTTGTGCTTGTAAGAAATTCTGGCACAAATCACGTAGCATTTGATCTCGATCTCGTAGGGTCTCATCCACCAACTAAACATTGGAAGTTCCAGGAATATAAGCCAATAAACGTGGCGGTGGAGTTCCATAGACTACTTCAAATGGAGACATCTTAGTTGATGAGTGAATTGAGGTGTTGTAACTAAATTCTGCCCAAGGTAGCTATTCTATCCAGTGTCTTGGTTGATCTTCTACGAAGCAGCGCAGGTACTGTTCCAGGGTACAATTAACCATCTTTGTTTGGCCATCTGTTTAAGGATGGTAACTTGAAATCATGCACAGTTTGGTACCTTGGAGTTGGAATAAGGTTCTCCAAAAAGAACTGATGAATATCTTATCTCTATCACTGACTATAGATGTAGGGAAACTGTGCAATCATACCACATTGACCATAAATGCCTTGGCAACTGTCAGTGCAGTGAAGGGATGCCTCAGGGCAGTAAAGTAAGCATACTTTATCAAGCGATCCACCACTACCATAATAACAGTGTTTCCTTTTGAGGGAGGTAAGCCTTCTATGAAATCTATTGAAATTTCAATCCAACTTCTATTAGGAATAGTTAAGGGCTGCAATAGCCCTGCTAGTTGCATACAATAATTTTTGCACCTCTCGCATACATCACATTAGCGTAGGAACTCCTGTACTCTTTTCACCATATTAAGCCAATTGAAATTCTGCTTAATACGCGCGAGTGTCTTGTGGAAATCAAAGTGGCCCCCTACGGGTGATGAATGGTAGTCAGCCAGTATCTAGGAAACTAGTGTTGACTTGGGATTTAGGTATACTCTATTTCTTTTGAACAATACCCCATCCTGTTGGTACAAGTTGTGACTAGCAGCTGAGGTGATTCTATTTTGGAGTTTCTTATAAAACAGATCCTATTGAACTTCTTTTTGGAGTATAGGCCACCAGGCAGCTTGAGGTTAAGAAATGGAAAGAAATTGAAATTCTACTACTTGGGATAAGGAATCTACTGCTTGGTTTTTTGAACCTTTTTTATATTCGATTTCATAATCATAATCGAGGAGCTTAGGTAACCAACGTGCATGGGTTGGTGTGGTGATCCTTTGTTCCAAGAGATATTTCAAGCTCTTCTGATCCATTCGTACAATGAATGGTCTTCCCTGCAAATAGGGTCTCCATAGCCTGATAACCTTAACCACTGCTAACATTTCTTTCTCATAAGTGGATAGAGCTAAGGCTGATCCTTTGAGGGTAGTACTAAAGTAAGCCACTGGGTGATTTTCTTGTGTCAAAAATGCCCTAAGACCTATGCCACTTGCATCACACTCGATGACAAAATGTTGAGTGAAATCAAGTAACTTCAGAATGGGAGGGGTAGTCAATACTTCCTTTAATTGTTGGAAGGCTCTAGCTGCAGCCTCGTTGCAATGGAACCCTTCTTTTCCCAATAGGCAGGTGAGTGGTGCTTCCATTCCTCCAAATGTTTGATGAACTTTCTATAATAGCCTGCTAACCCGAGAAATCCTCTAACTCCCTTAGTTGTTGTTAGTGTTGGCCATTCCCTTGCTACATGAATTTTTGTGGGGTCAATTGAGACCCCTTGTTCAGAGATCAAGTGGCCCAGATATTCTACCTACAAGACCCCAAAGTGACACTTGGATGGTTTAGCATATAAACTATTATTTGCAAGTATTTGTAAAACAATCTGTAAGTGTAATATGTGATCTTCCCAATTTCGGGAGTACACTAAGATGTCATCAAAGAAAACTAATATGAATTTCCTGAGATAAGACCAGAATAGGTCATTCATTAGGCTTTGGAAGGTGGCTAGAGCGTTGGTGAGGCCAAACGGCATCACAAGGAACTCATAGTGCCCTTCATGTGTTCTAAAGGCAGTTTTTGCAATATCATCATCGCAAACCCTTATTTGGTGATACTTTGACCGTAAGTCTAGCTTGGAATATATATTGGCTCCATGTAACTCATCTAGTAATTCATCTATGACTGGAATGAGGTACTTGTCTTTAACAGTGATGGAGTTCAATGATCTATAGTCGACACAGAATCTCCAGGCTCCATCTATTTTTTTAACCAAAAAAATTGGTGATGAGAATAGGTTGTTACTAGGTCTGATCAAGCCTGACTGTAAGAGTTCTTGCACCATTCTTTCTATTTCAACCTTCTGGTAATAAGGGTAACGGTAAGGGCGTACGTTTACTAGGTCTGATCCTGACTGTAAGGGTATGTGGTGATCATGTGATCTTTTAGGTGGTAAGCTAGATGGAGGTTCGAATACCTGAGGAAATGAGGCCAGTAGTTTCTGTATCTCTGGGGGTTGAGCTTTGGTTTGTGTACTGGGGTTGTCATTGAGAGTTATTTGGAGGAATAACCTAATTCCTAGCAAATTTTTTGACCTCTTTGTGAGTTAGGGCTACAATGTTGGTGCGTTATAATCCTTGAAATTTGTGAATAATTCCTTTTACCCTAAAACTGATGGTAAGTTTCTTATAGTCCATCTCCACCGGTCCTAAGGTTTCTAGCCATTAAACTCCTAGAACCAATTGACAAGCTGCAATTGGGAGAACATAAAAGTATACTGGGATTTGAAAACCTTGGATGGTAAGGTTAAGGTTGTAGCATTGACCAACACATTCTATCTGTTCTTGATTAGCCACCATTACCTGTAATTTTTTTCCTTGGTTATGGCTATTCCTAATTGGGATGTTAGGGTTTGGTCAATGAAGTTATGAGTACTTCCCCCATCAATCAACACTAGTACCTTCTTATCTTTCATCTTTCCCATGATGTGCATAGTTTGTGGATGTTCAACTCCTACAATTGCATGAAGTGAGATCTCAGGTAATATTTCAGACAATTCTGTTTTCAATCGAAATTCTTCCAGTTGATCTATGTGGTCTGTGTGAGGCTCTTCTATCATAAACAACTAAGGCCGCGCACATCGATGACCAATCATAAATTTTTCATCACAGTAGTAGCATAGCCCTTTGTCTCGGTGTTCACGTGCTTCCTGGTTAGTGATTCTACGGGAAGTAGTTGGTTGAGCTACTGGTGCTGAATTTGGTCATTGTTGGGGTGATGGTCCTAGTACACCAGTGCTAGGATTCCGTGAGTTTTTTGTTGTTACTGAAGTTGTTGGATAACGTTGGTATTGCGTCATTTTCCTCTAGAGTGAACTCCTCTCTTCGATCAATCTGGCCACCCCTATAGCATTAGTTAGGGTTCGAGGTTGTTTGATTTTCACATCAATTCGAATATCATATCTTAGCCCCGCTATGAAACATCCTATTAGGAATTCTTCAAGAAAGCCATCTACCCTGTGAGATAACTTCTCAAAGGCTTCTTGGTAAGCTGTTATGCTTGAGGTATGCTTCATTCTAGATAATGCTTGTGAAGGGTCCTCATAATCTATGGGTCCAAACCTTAGTTGTATAGCTCTAATGAACTCTTCCCAGGTGAGAGGGTCGCGAAATTTGGTGATCCATCGATGCCATTGCAAGGCAATGCCCTCGAGGTGGAACGAAGCCAACTGGACTCGTTGTTCGAATGGAGTATTTGTGTACTCGAAGTACTGTTCGGCCTTGTATATCCATCTGGTGGGGTCTTCCCCAGCAAACATTGGAAACGAAAGCCTCAGGTGAGAGCGAGAGTTTTCAGAGGGGTTTTGAGAGGTGTGAGGGTGAGGGTTTTCTTCCTTAGTGAAGGGATTAACCTTAGGAAGGGTGCGAAAGGCGCGCAATGCTTGTAATTCAGTGAGCACTGCTTGTAGGGTGGTTCCTACCTGTTAGAACCCAGTCTCATGTCGAGCAAGGGTTTCCATTACCTCACTACGAAATTCAACATTGGATTTTCCCCTGGTGTCTATGGCTTTGATACCACTGATAAGAGTAATTTGAGAGAGAAGAGGAAGAACGAGAGTAAGGTAATTGGCTTAATTTTCCATTCCATTTTCATCGTTTCTTGGCTATCTTATAGCCGTACAAAGCAAGAGAGAGAAATAGAAAGTTACCCTAAATAACAGAAAGAGAAAGGCATGAATAACAGAAGGCATGGTCTAACAGAATCTACTCGGGCACTACTCTAACCGATTATTGATCCCCCTTTATGATGAGAGTAGATGATCTCCTCGTCCACGAATCTCAACCTGCTCTGTTCGTTGTTGCTTATGGAGCTCACGCGCGATTCCACGCAGATGCACTTATCAAACTCGTACAGTGGTCATTTTGACAACTGGATTGAAAATCTCCTTATAATCGATACCAAATTTTTGAGTAAAACTTTGAGCAACAAGATATGTCGTTCCATTGTTCCATCAGACTTGAACTTTGTTTTAAACACCCAACAAACAACCCACCACATGTTTGCCGTGAGGAAAAGAGACTATACTTCAGGTTTTATTTTCAACTAAAGCAGTCAACTTGTCATCTATTGCTTTCCTCCAAATAGATTGAGTTTGTGCTTCTTGAAAGCTTTTAGGCTCATGATCATTTGATATATCTGAAAGAAAAGATATATGTAAAGATGACATTCGCTGATAATTCATCTTGTTAAGTCCCACATTGGCTAAGAGTAAGACAGTAATATTGCTTATAAGTCTGGGCAACCCTCTAACTCACAAGTTGGCTTTTGGGTTCAAAGTTAGGCCAGAGTTTCTAAGTTGGTATCAGAGCTAGGCTCTTGGCTTCTTTGTACTCCCATCGGCCCTCGTGCCGTAAATCCAAACTCTAGCCGATGTGGAGGGGGATGTTAAGTCCCATATAAGGCAACAATGCTACTTATAAGTATGGGCAACCCTCTAACTCACAAGCTGACTTTTGGGTTAAGAGTTAGGCCTGAGTTTCTAAGTTGGTATCAGAGCTAGGCTCTTGGCTTTTTCGTTAATCCCATCGGCCCTCGTGCCGTAAACCCGGACCGTGCCGTAAATCCGGACTCTAGCCGATGTGGAGGGAGGATGTTAAGTCCCATATTGGCTAAGAGTAAGGCAACAATACTGCTTATAAGTCTGGACAACCCTCTAACTCGCAAGCTGATTTTTGGGTTCAGAATTAGGCCTGAGTTTCGAAGTCATCTAATTAAAAATCTAATACCTAACATGAATGCAACATAATGCATTTTCCTTAGTGGTTGATGCGTGCGTGGAGGATTGCATCGTGAAGGTAATGGTTCACCCTGAACAGAGAAAAATTCATGCTCATTTGGGCCGACATTTACCTCCTGGAGTATAGTGTCAGAGGTATCCAAGTACTCATCAGGATGTTCAGTTAAAGTTTCAATTGGTGGAGTTAAACTAGGAAGCCTATCATTGGAAGATGCAGGGTAAGCATTATATTTTGAATAGGTACACTTAAGTAATCTTAAAAAAATCATCGATAGAGGTTACAAAATACCTAAAACTATCAATAAAAGTGGAAATAGATCCCCAAACATCCGAGTAAATGAGTTCAAAATCATGAGTATTTTGAGAAAATGATGAAATAAAAGGAAGTCTAGAAGACTTAGAAAAAAATGACAAATCTCACAATCAAGATTGCCTTTTGGTAGAACCGGATTTATTTAGCTAAGAGCACCATATGCTCATTGATAGAAGTGAAAAATGCATGTAAACCTTTGCAAACCTTTATAGCCAAGAGAGATTTACAATCAGTAGCTTGTTTTTTGATATCTTCCTTTACGATCCTTTGCAAATTTGGGCTTCAATTCAGGGTGAATGATCCAACAACGGTCAATTGGATATACAGTATTATGATAGTGTTGACATTTAAGGTCCGGACATTTGCCTTTGTAGACTTTCTCTTCAGAAGATGGACAAGAAAGATAGGCACGGAGATCAAGAGTGTTGAGATTAACGGCACGAGGCATGACTTTTCAATGAACTGTTTCACATTGTATGGCTGCACAAACATTTTTCAGAGCTGGAAACCTAGTATTCATCAGAATATGGCTCCTGAACTGAGTTCTTTATCTAGACAAATGGAAGATCCGTCTATGAAATCTTCAAATCCATTGGCAAAAACAACATTATCAATCTAAGATTTCCACAGAATGTAATTAGTTTGATCGAGTTTCACAGGTAAAGTATGATTGAGCATCTGATAAGAAAGATGGGACGCCATTGTAGTGCTTTGTCCAGATCCAATCGAACCAGAGGAAGAAGAGGATTGAGTGGAAGCGGAAGCCATGAATGGATCTTTGATCAAGAGGCTTTGATACCAAGTTAGAATTTGAGAATGCAAAAACTCAGTTCTCGCATTAAGAGAAACCCGAGTGAAAGAGAGTTTTATACATCTAACAAGAGCTTCTAGAAAGAAATTGTTACAACAGAATCAACGCAGCTTCTAGAAAGAAGCTGTTACAACAGAATGTGAGTAAGCCCTATCACGTAAGATCTGTAACAACTTCCTTTATCTTTGGCTTATCATGGCAAAAAGCTGAAAAATCTTTTCCTCCTCTGTTCGCTTCTGCAAGAAAACAGCGTTAACTGTGTGTGGTCGGTAGATCTCCAACTCACTCCACAAACTTTTAAACTCCCCAGTAAACTCGAGAAAGACTTTCCATCTTGGCGAAGACTAGCAATATCACGTTGAATCTGAAAAATTCAGACAGAAATATTTTGGTTGCCATACATATCATGAACATCTGTCCAAAGATCCAAAGAAGACTATGAATAACTGAAAATCTGGACAAGCTGATGTTCCATAGATTTAAGAATCCAAGACATAGCCAACTGGTCCTTGGCCAACTAAGCCTCACACTCCAGTGAACTGGCATCAGGAGATTTTGTCATGCCGATAATAAACCCCAGCTTTGATCTTCCACCAAGAGCAATAGTGATTGCCCTTTACCAAGGAAGGTAATAAAATTCAGTTAGCAATGCTGAACTCAATTTTTTGAGAAGTGTTGACATCATCATCAGCAAACATTGGCTGAGGAAGGAGCAATATCTTTCGAACTTCCAGTTGCAAGACTATCTTTATCTTCCATAACAAGAACTGAAAAATAAATAAGCAGAGATGCAAGGATCTGCTCTGATACCATAAAGAAATTGAGAATAAGATAAACTTTTGTTCTATTAATCTTATACAAATTACAAGTTTATATAGAGGATTAACTCCAGTTTAGTCTATTATATCTCTATTATATAATCAACTTAATTATATACATATCCTCAACTATTCCTAAAATTATGCTTATACACACAATTGTCCTTAACGAACACTATTAGTTTAGGAACTTAATAATGATAATTATACATGAAATCTTCTCCGACATCAATAGAATATAACCAACACAATATTACAGGAAAAAAATGATCAAGATGAAAAACACATCAAGTTTCGAGAACTATCTTCTTTGAGAGCTTCAGTATCTTTGGAATTCCTACTCCAACGTAGTGTTGGCTTCACCTCATAGCCTCCAATTCTTGCTCCTCTCTTTAATCTTCTCTCTCTTTTCTCTTGCTGCTCTTTGTTTTTTCGATTTTCTGTTTTCTTGTGGTTTTGTTCCCTAATTTGATTTGCATTTTTGTATGGAAGATCTACAATTGACCTAAGAAGCTTGGTTGGGACTGAGTAGCACGTCTCTGATTTTGCAATTATAGTTTGTCTTGTTTCTCAAAAGCATATAAATGTTGATGCGTTGCTGCGTGTGTATCGTAAGAATTGGATGAAGAACGAAGGGTTGGATTAGAAGGTTATAAATTGAAGTACATTTATTTTCTACTTTAAGGAGGTTTTGGATCTTGAGTTTGTTCGTAGGAAAGCTCTATAATGACCTCATCATTGTGCAGAGCATGGGACCTGATATGCCTTCTTCGTCCTTATTCTTTGATTTCACTCCTATTTGAGTGCAAATACACAATCTCCATGTATATTAGAGAAGGAAGGTAATTGTTAGGTGTGTTATGAGTCATGTTTATTATGTTCTTGAAGTGGATATGTTATCTTTGACTGGTGGCTCTATGAGGTTGATTAGGGTTTAAATTAGTTTTGAAATTACTAAAGCTTTAGTGCTAGAAGCTTGGATTCCTTTTAACGTTGGTTATAAGTGGATATAGTTCAAATATGAGAGACTCTTTGTGTTTTGTTACTATTGCGGAAGGATTAAACACAATAGTCATTTTTGTGACACTGTTACATCAAGTTTGGTGGAAAATATGCGTAATATGGTGAATGGCTCAAGGCTGACATGAATTTGAGGGTTCTACTGCACATAAAGGATGGAAGTTTGAAGAAGAAGGAACCTAAAGGCTTTATGTTTGGTTCTGGAAGTGCTATGGAGAAGAAGAAGAAGAGTGAAGGAAGAGGGACGTGAATAGGAAAGGAAAATGGAGCCTCTGGTAGTGAAATGAATAAAGTGGCTAGTAATGCTGGTGTGGTGCAGGAGACTAGGGTAGGAAAAAGAATGAGGCAAAGCTTGTGAGAGGTATATTTTTTGTGCAATATTCAAGATCTTCAATCAGGGATGGAATCCAGTTCTATTGATGGTGATAGTGCTAAAACAGGAAAGATTGTGGACGATTTGGTTGGCTAGAGATGAATTGTCTGGAATGTTGCTGAAATGGTTTACTCCAATACCTCTGCTCTTCTGTCATGTGCTGGTTATTTTGCTTGACAAATAGTATTTCTTATATTGGTATTTTGTGAGTTTGTATGTGAATTTGTGTCTTGTGTCCAAGGAAGCATTCTTTATATGCTACTGTTGACAGAATTCATTAGGTTTGTTAGTTTTGTATAATGTCAATTCTAATGTCTGTAATGTTGGTTACTTCCCTTGTATAAGGTCTAATTGGTTGTATTGTTTCCTTATCAATAAGCACTTTTCTTGTGACGAAAAAAATAAAAAACTTATCCTTCTAATTAAACTTTTGATATTTATGTATAAAAGTAATTAAACTTTAACCAATGTGCCCTCTATATAGTCTCCTCTAATCCCACTAGCAAGGCAGGATATGACTGTCTGACAAAACTCTATGCCAATCAGTCCCACACAAGAATGGTGCAACTGAAAACACAAAGTTGATGGTATGCATGACTCGTGGAACAAAGCAGGTGGGTGTCTCCATGATTTAAAAACAATTGCTAATGTCAATAGAGAACAACGAAAGGACGCCGATTTGCTTATTTATTGCAAAGGGAGACTTGGACATGTAGCTAGCGAGATGCGTTTCCGTGACACACCAATTACCTTTGAAGAGCTACATGACAAATTATTAGAGGATCAGGGGTGAGGTGATTTAGGAATATTTTTGTTTAATAAAAATTATGCAAGTTAACTCACATATTTTTATAATTGTATAATTGTAGTTTATAAATTTAATTATAAGTATACTAACAGTTCAAAATTTAAATTTTATTCATGATTTTAACATATTTAATATATATGGACAAAAAATGAAAAATAAACTTCTTTAAAACCATTTAACATCATTAAATCACCTCTCGATTTTAAAAATGTTATTTCTAAGAACAATAAAGTTATATTAAGTTTTATTAGGTGTTGATTTGAGATAAAAATCATAAATCTATATCGCAAAACCATCTTTCATTGTCTTGTCTTTCTTGCAAAACCATTATCTTCAATAAGGTTCGATTTCTTTAGGTTTTTTCGAGACTCTCTCTTAACCTTTTGTAATTTCGTTTCATTTTAGGTTAAATTTTAGATTACTAAAAATTGAATGATTTTTTATTCTTTGTTTATTTTAAAGACATGTTTTCTATTTATATTTTGCTCATGATGGTGTTGCATATGAGTGTACAAAAATTGAACTGAGTTTAATTAAACCATAAAATTAGATTAGATTGGATCGGTCCAAATAATTTTATAAATCAAACGATTCGGTCTGATTATATTAATTTTTAAACCTCTCAGACCGATTTTAATAATATATTAAGAACTTAATTTAACCGGTGTATTATATATATAACAAAACTAGTCATCCCTATATGCATTTCGTTTGCGAATCAATTTCACTCTTCGAGGAGTAGGATATTTGATTGTATCCTATTAGATTATATTTTATTAAATTATATCATATTTATGTATTATTAATCGGATCAAACCGTTTGGTTACAATATTTTTAATAACCAAACAGTTTAGTTTAATCCAGTTTGATTAATTTTTTTTTTACTTAAAATCGAATTGGATCGGACCGGACCGTGAACACCCCTAATGTTGCAAATGTTAAAATTTTATTAAACCATAATTTTGGACCATTGGTACACATAAGATTAAATATAATGATTAGTAGTATATTATTATGAAAATATGTTTATATAAGTATCTTTTATTGAATATGTATACTGCTATCGAACCGAGTTGTTATTTTTCACTTTTTAAGATAGTGTATTTGATTCGTATCAACATTTTGATCAATCTTAATTCATGAAACATCAAATAAGTTAATATTAACACTTAAAAAATTAACATAAATACAAAGTAATCAGTAGATACTTTTATACGTAAAAGTAAGATTCATAAATAATTAATAATTTGTACGAAGTCACAAATAGAAAATAAATTAAACATTAGTGTTAAAAGATTAATTAAATTTGTTGACTAAATAATTATCAAAATATGAAATTTTTTATAATAATTTTATAAGATTTTAATTAAAACTAATTAGATTTATATATAACATTTGAGCTCAAATAAAATTTATAAAAAGCATTATACATTTTAATCATACGAGAAATACACTGATTTCCTAATCACTATTGTGATCCATCTCTGATGAGATGTGTCCCAGAGTAAATAACCCTAAACTAATGGCTTAAAAATATGAATTAATTATTAAACATACATCAATTAAATTATAGATAAATAAAAATAACACATTAAAAATTTGACAATAATATTAATATATTATGAAAACATATTAATCATAAAATAAATTTTATGAATATTAAAAATAAGAAATACACTGTCTACAAGTATGAAAAAATAAAAATGCAGTTTCTGTTGGGAAATAACGCAAATTCCAGATAAGTCAGACTTATGAAAAAACAAGAATAAAAAAATAACACACAAATTTGATAATGAAGTTCGGTCAATCTTGCTTACGTCTCCGGACCTACTGCAGATCTTTTTACTGAAAGAGAAGAAATTACACAACACTCAAAACCCACAACCCAATTACACCCAAGAAAATTACTCTCAATTTTCTCTCTAAGCTTTTCTCTCAATTGGAATGAACACTTTGGATGGTTTAATTCATTACAATTACACATCTATTTATAAGAAAATTCACTCTTTGAATTACTCCTTAAATTAATGGTTCTTTGAATTGCTCCTTGAATTAAGCTTCATGTTTTACTCCTTGTGTTTGTTCCATGTTTTGCTCCATGTTTTACTCCCTGTTTTGTTCCATGTTTTGCTCCATGTTTTGCTCCTTAAATTAAGGAGCTTTATAACAACAATCTCCAACAATCTCCCACTTGAAGACTGATTTCAATCTATCTTCACACCTCGATCAATACAGTAGCTTTTCTAGTCTTTGTTACTCTAGCAGACCAACTGAAGTTGAGCACAACTTCAGTTTGTCAATAGTCACCACCTTTGTTAACATATCTGGTGGATTTTTGCTTCCTTGAATCTTCTCCAGTATTAACACATCGTCTTCTAATAGAGATCTGATGAAGTGATAACGAAGTCCAATATGTTTGGTTCTAGAATGAAATGCTGAATTCTTCGCCAAGTGTATTGCACTTTGACTATCACTATGCTGAACATTCTTCTCCTGTTTGAATCCCAACTCAATTAACAAACCTTGAAGCCATATCATCTCTTTACTAGCTTCAGTTACTACTTCATACTCAGCCTCTGTAGTGGATAGAGTGACAATTTTTTGTATTTGCGACATCTAACTAACAGTTGTAGTTCCAATAGTAAATATATAACCGGTGGTGCTTCTTCGGTGATCAACTTCACCTCCAAAGTCTGCGTCTACGTACCCTTGTACTTTTAACTCTCCTTTACTAAAGTACAAACATTTTTCTGTGATGCCTCGTAGATACCTCAAAATCCACTTGACTGCTTCCCAATGAGTTTTTCCTGGATTTGACATAAATTTGCTAACAACTCCCACTGCATGGCCAATGTCTGGTCTCGTACAGACCATTGCGTACATCAAACTTCCAATGGCTGAGGCATAAGGAACCTTAGACATGAATTCTCTCTCTTCCTCTGTCTGAGGGGACTGATCCTTGGATAAGTGAAAATGACTGGCCAAGGTTGTGCTAACTGGCTTGGCATCGCCCATGTTGAATCTCTGCAAAACACGATTGATGTACTCTGTCTGTGATAACTGCAAGGATCCTTTCTTCTTATTTATTGTGATTTGCATTCCAAGAATCTTCTTTGCTGGACCCAAGTCTTTCATGTCAAACTCCTTTGACAATTGCTGCTTTAACCTTTTAATATCATCCATATCTGAACCTGCTACTAACATATCATCAACATAAAGTAGTAAAATGATATAACTGGACCTATATCTCTTGAAGTAGCAACAATGGTCAGCATTGCACTTTTGGAAACCTTCCTTGTGCATGAAGCTGTCAAACTTTTTGTACCATTGTCTCGGGGCTTGTTTCAGGCCATACAAAATCTTCTTAAGTTTGCACACCATGTTCTTCTTCCCTCTTTCTGAGAAACCTTCTGGCTGGTACATGTATATCTCTTCATCTAAATCTCCGTGAAGGAATGTAGTCTTCACATCCAACTGTTCAAGATGAAGATCTTCAATGGCTATAATACTCAATACTGATCTGATAGTATTGAGCTTCACAACGGGAGCGAAAATGTCAGTGTAGTCAACTCCTTCCTTCTGTTGAAACCCTTTAACAACTAGGCGGGCTTTATATCTCTTGGAACCATCATGCTCTTCTTTCACCCGGTACACCCATTTGTTGTGAAGTGCCTTCTTTCCCATAGGTAACTCAACTAGTTCCCATGTTTGGTTGGAAATGAGATATCTCATTTCTTCTTTCATAGCAAGCTCCCACTTGTTGGAATCTTGAGTATGACAAGCTTCATCATAGCATTCAGGCTCCCCTCCATCAGTTAGTAACATATAGTTCATGTATCTCCTGTTAGGCACATGAGGTCGAGAAGACCTTTTCAATACAGGAGCTAGAGTAAAAGGTTGTGGTGTTTCAGAATGTTGTGTACTGCTCTGTCCAACAAGTTCCTCTGGTTGAGGACTTATTACAATTGGTGCTGTTGCGGAACTATCTGGGACATCATCTGCATCTGCAAATACTGACTCATTCTGCTCTTAGCCATTGGTGTCTATTTTATGCATGTCCTTATACATCACCCTTTCGTTGAAAATCACATCTCTACTACGGATAACTTTCTTGTTTTCGTCATCCCAAATACGGTAGCCAAACTCATCCTCACTATAGCCGATGAATGTGCATTTCTTGGATTTGGGATCAAGCTTATTCCTGCCTTGATCACTGATATGCACAAATGCTACACAACCGAAAACTTTTAGATGTGATAGTTTCACCTCTTTTCTGCTCCATACCTCCTCTGGTATTCTATGCTCCAATGGAACAGATGGGCCTCGGTTGATCAAGTAAGCTGCCGTGTTGATTGCTTCTGCCCAGAACTACTTCGGTAGACCTGACTGTATACGAATGTCAATGTTCGGTTCATACGCTCAGCTACACCATTGTGTTGAGGCGTGCCTGGCACAGTTCATTCCATTCTGATCCCGTGCTCATAGCAAAATTTTTTGAATCTGGTGTCTTCATATTCACCACCATTATCGGATCTAAGCTTTTTGATCTTCAAACCCGTCTCATTTTACCATAGCTTTCCATCTTCTGAAAGCCTCAAATACTTCAGACTTATGCTTTAGAAAGTAAACCCATACCTTCCGAGAATGATCATCGATGAAAGTCACGAAGTATTGTTTCCCACCAATGGATGAGATGGTTGTTGGTCCCCAAACATCTGAGTGAATAAGCTCTAGCCTTTCCTTCTTTGGGGTTCTTCCACTTGTCTGAAAGCTGACTCTCTTTTGCTTTCCAAGTATGCAATCTTCGCACATGTCCATCTCTACAGACTGTAGACATGGAAGTTTTCCTTTTGAGTGCATAATTTTCATCCCCTTCTCACTCATATGGCCTAGTCTCTAGTGCCACAAATTTGATATTTCATTGCCTGCTGCAATTGTGATTGAACAACGTGCTTCTGTTGTCATGTAAAAAGTGCCACTTTTCTTGCCTCGAGTAACTGTCATTGCACCCTTTGAAATCTTCCAATCATCACCATGGAAGATCATAGTGTAGCCTTCACTGGCCAACTGCCCCACTGAGATTAAGTTCCTTTTGAGGTCGGGAATATGCCCGACATCCTTCAGCTCCCAAACAGACCCGTTTAACTTAATCTTCACTATACCTTTGCCAATAATAGTACATGGTTAATCATCACCAAGATATACCTTTCCAAGGTTTCCGGGGACATATTTCTCAAAGAATTCTTTCTGTGAAGTAGCATGGAACGATGCTCCATAATCTAACATCCAAGATTCTTCCTTGCTCTCCAAAGAGCATATCAATGCATCATCCCCTCTTGAGGTGGAAGTAACATTTGCCTCTGCCTTCACTTGTTTGTCCTTCGGTGCACTCTTACACTGATTTTTGTAGTGCCCGGTTCTTCCACAATTCCAACACTCGATAGTCTTCGAGCTATGGGAATTAATAGGATTCCTGGATTTGGACCTCCTGTCCTTTGATCTACCTCGGTAGTCTATTCTACCACGTCTATTCCCTTTGGTTGAATTTCTTCCTCTTGACTATGTATGCAAAACTGAAGAAGTTGACGATTCTCCTGACTCTCTACGTCGAATCTCTTCATTGAGAACCAAATCACGAACATCATCAAATTTCAACTTATTGCTTCCCGACGAGCTTCTCACAGTCGTGACAGTAGCATTCCAGCTTTCTAGTAGAGAAAACAAAAGTATCAATGCTCGTACTTCTTCATCGAATTCAATTTCCACTGAACTCAATTGGGTTGTGACTGTGTTGAGTTCATTGAGATGTTGAGCTATGATGAGTGCTCAAAAAGCACTAAAATAACCATGATTTTATGCACACTAATTGATTAAAAATATATATATTTATATGTTTTATCATATATTTATATAAATTTGTCTTTTTCGGAATCACGGGTATTTTTATTGTTTTTCAGGTATTTTGGCTTAAAAACGCAATTTAAAGACTCAAAGAAGAATACTTGAAGCAATACATCACAAATAAATTAATAAATAAGTGGAAAAAGGTCAACAAACATGGAAAAATTGGACAAAATGGGTCGAAAAGGTCAAAAATGTCAAAAGCGTAGGCAAAACGCGCCATTACCGCGCCAAAGACTCAAGACCAGCTCCGCCCAAAACTGCGCGCGGCTTACTGTTCATGCGCGCAGCACTCCGCGCGGGCTACTGTTCACCCGCGCGCCCAACGCCCAGCACCCGCCCAGGCGCGCCCAACGCGTTTTTGACCCATTTTTCACGTGCAGCCCATGACGTCATGCTGACGTCATTGATGACCTCAGCAGGTCCAAAACACGTTTTTTATTTTTTTTAATATTTTTTTAACATTTTTTTAATCATTTTTTCTCTCCATCCTCACCTATAAATACCCCCCTTCCATTCACTTCAAAACACACCTTCAAAACACACTTCTCTCTTCTTTCTTTCTCTCTTTTCTTAGATTTTTAGGTTTTTTTAGTTTTTCTTAGTTTTTAGTTAATTTCTCTTAGTTTTAGAGTTCTTCCCTTTTTGGGAAGAACTAGTTATGTTTTTGTAATATATTAGCTTTTGATTCAATAAATGGGAGTGCAAATTCCGCTTGGAGGTTTTCCAGCAACGGGAATAGCATCGAAGTTCTGTAAGGATTTTATTTTCTTTACAGTTATTTTTTATGCTTTATTCTTACATGTTATATTTAATTTGTCTGTGATTAAATTTAACTCTGCTGGCTGTTTATAAACATGATGTAATAATAACGTTGTTATGCTTGCAAAATATTAAATAGGTAAAAATCTCTAAAATGAATTGATTTTGTTTTTATTCAAGATTTTATATTAAGAATGTTAGAGAGAAATATATTATTTTTCATTACAAACTTAAATCAAAATTAGATTTTAAGGTTTAGTTATCCTATTCGATTTAGAGTAGTGCTCTTTTTTATTTGTTGGTACAATCGCCTCTAGTTAGAGTGAAGCTCTATTTCAAAAGTTTTTATAAGAATTATTATCTGAAAATGTATTGACAACATGTTTTCAATAGTGGTTTTAAAACTTGAAAGTTAGTACTTGATAACTAAATTCTTAGGTTTAATTTGGACACCTTGAATAAAGTTTAAATCGTTTAAACCCCACCAAAGGTGGCATTTAAATGGTTCATTTTCAATCTCTTAGAAAAAGGAATTAATTTAATTAACCAAATTAGTTATCAACCCCACCCATAGGTGTTAATTGATTTGTTTAGTTAACAAAGAATATCTAACCCCACCAAAGGTGGTATTCATACAAAAAAGAGAGAATCAATAAATATCAATTCATATCTTTAATAACCTAAATAATATGAGGAAGCATAATTAACTTAGTTATTATATCCATAAATACTCCACTGTTTTAACAGATAAAATTTGCATAAATGTTTATTGAATCTATGTTTATTTTTATGTTAATAGATTAAAAACACAAAACCCAAAATATCGTGACAGGATGTTTAGGATTTAATTTCGTTTTTAAAAGTTTGAATAATAAATTAAAAACCACATACATTCCTTCCTTAGATCGACTCGGGAGTATACTTATCATTTTCTACTAAATGATTCGCACTATGAGAGTTTTATAAATAGATAAAACCAAAGTAGCGGCAGGATCAACGTCGGTTACGCCTCTATCAAGTTTTTGGCCGTTCTGGATGGTATCAAGTTTTTGGCGGATTCTTGCAGTGAAGGAATAAGCGTTTTAAATTATTTATCAAAATTTTAAAAACTTTTTGTGTTGTAAATAATTGTGATTTTTTTTATTAAAAAATTAAAAAAATAAAAAATTTTGTTGTTTGTGAAAAGTAAAAAAAAAATTCAAATTTCAATTTCGTAATAAATAAAAAAATATAGCATGAATAATAAAATAATTTTGCATTTTGAAATTTGAAGTAAAAAAAAAAAAAGTAAATAAGTTTTAAATTAAATTAATAAATAAATAAGAATAAAAAAAATAAAAAAAATAAAAAATAAAAAATAATAAAAAAAAAATAAAAAAAAATAAAAAAAAAATAAAAAAAAAATAAAAAAAATAATAAAAATAATAAAAATAAAAAAAATAAAAAAAAAATAAAAAAAATAAAAAAATCAAAAAAATAAAAAAAAAATCAAAAAAATCAAAAAAACAAAAAATCAAAAAAAAATCAAAAACTTTATTTTCAATTTTTTTTATTTTATTTTTGTTGTTTTTTCTTTTTTTTTTTTTTTCTTTTACCTTTTTCAATTATTTTTTTCAATTTATTTTATTTTATTATTATTATTATTTTTTTTTTTTTTGGCTTAATTTTTATTTTTTCTGTTTTTCTTTTTATTTTTTTATTTTTCTTTTACTTTTTCAATTTATTTTATTTTTGGTTTAATTTTTTTTTTTTTTTTTCAAATTTTTTTAACTACTTTTTTTTAATTTTCGCTAAGTTAATTAACTTAGGTTTTTAGTAACTTAATTTACTAACTTAATTAATTTAATTTACTAACTTAATTAACTTAGATTTTCATTAACTTAATTAACCTACCTTTTTATTAACTTAATTAACTTAAATTTTAACTTAACTTAACTTAATTAACTTAATTTTAATAGCATGAAAAGTAAAGATCTAAGGGAGTTAAATGCAGGAGACTAGTTCCTGGAAGCCTTTGTGCCACTAGTCTTTCCTGGGAACGTTGCTCTGTCTAGGAGGATGGTTTTTAAGGAGCCTTTGCCCCACCATTCTTTCCTGGGAGCACTCTTGGTTAATACTGATTATGTTATTTTAACTTAGATATTATACTTAAAAAAACCAAAAAAAAAAAAATAAAAAATAAAATCTGAAACTATCTCCAAAATTTTAAAAATTTTAATTACAATCTAAGGAGTTAGTTGTTTTGATTGATCTAGGTACAATTGTGTTTTGATGCCTTTAATTATTTGATTTGTACCTAGATGTGGATGATCTGAAACTCACAAGCATGTCCCTAGTTTTAAGTACAGAAAAATTTAAAAATCCATAGGACATGACTGAAAAAGTATAGGTAGACAATCTTGTCTTACTTGTAGGTTTGATTGACTCAATGATGAGGGGACATTGAGTTTACTTAAAAGGCAATCCCCAAGTTACGTCTTGCTAAGACGTTAAACTAAGTTACTGATGGGAGGCAACCCATCATTTTAGGTAACTTTTTGTTATTTGTTTTATATACTTAATTTTATTGTTTATTTTAGTTTAATTATATGTGAATAATTTTTAAATTGTTAAAACTAAAAATATTTGTTGAGTTGTTAGAAGTTCACAGCAATCTGTCTGTATACACTTTAATGATTAATATGATGAATGTACCTACATTTCTCCATTACTACTTACACATTCTCAAGAAATAGGTAATCTTTCTTCTCTTTTCTCTTTATCTTTAATTTACAGTTGTTACATTGAGGACAATGTAAGTTCTAGGTTGGGGGTGGTGAAAAGTTACCATGCTTAATTAGAAAAGAAAAAAAAAAGATTTAACAATTTAAAAATTAAAAAAAAAAAAAAAAAAAAAAGTTCTCCCAAAAATTTATCATTTCTTTAAATCAAATTTAAGTAAATAGTTAAGTCTTTTGTACTGTTAGATTAATTTTTGAAAACATATCATGAAATATTATGTAATTATTTTTGATAATTAGTTAATTTTTGTCATAACTAGTATTTCTTGATAAGATGTAGAAATTATATTAAACCCAAAATCGGTATTTATGAATTTGTTTTAGTGGAGACTACCTTTGTGAGATATAATTTGAGCCTAATTTCCTTTATTCAGAGTGAAATATATATTTTTTCTACTCCAAACACATTTCTTATTTCTTCAAATTCTTAGATGATCTCTATAGGCATTAATATTGAATGTATGAATTTTTTCTCATCTTAATAGAGTGTCGTATATTTTTTATTATTATTTTTGCTTAGATTAAATGATTTGAGTAGAAATTGATAGTATATGCTTTTATCTCATTCGTGTACGATCACATACAAAAAAAGAGACATATCTGGGTTACCTAAACCAAGATCAAACAAAAAAGCCACAAAATTAACCATTCACCAAAATCCTAAAAACAAATGTACAATCTATACATGGGTTGACTCTCTAAAAAAATGATATATATTGAAAAGTATCTTGAGAAAAAAATAGAGAGAAAGAATATATAGTATAATCTACATACTATGACCCACATTGCCTACAAAATTGTAAATAAAGGCTAAATAAAAAAGAAAGATATAGGAAGTAATTCCCTAAAAGTCATTGCACTTTCTTCATTTGTAAAAGGCATATATCTTGAAATTTTTTCTTAATGAGTTTGATTTATGCATGAAAATAATTTTTATATATGATATCTTTATAATTTATACATTTGATTCCTTCCATGAGATCAATGTCAAAATAACACTTTGAGCCTTTCTTCTTTATACATATGCGAACATATTAGTTCATTTCTATACATCAACTCTTTCGCATATAAATTAGTATGAGTGTTTGAACCCATAGGATTCAGTGTTTTGAGAGTATTGACTTGTGAGGAATAGAGTCGAAGCGAATTCGGATTTATGACACTGAAATTGGGTGAAATTAAATTGATACATTTTTGATATGAAATATGAAAATGATTTCCGACTAATTATTATAATAAATCATGATTGTTTAAAGAGATTAAAATAACTTATGCTTGAGATTTTAATTATGATCTTAAAGGAGATTAAAAAGTATGAGACATTTTTGTGAGATGTTGATAATTTGTGATTTTGTTGTAAATTTAATTTTTAAGTTGTTTGTTTTTATTGTTTCTTTTGTTTTTACATTTAGTACAATGTTTGTGGGTATCATTACTGAAAACCCTCACGAGACTCAAACTCGTCCACTAGGGCAACCTAGGGGTTTAAAGGCAAGTTGCATAGGCTAAATGCAACCGTGTCAATCCACGGAAGTGATTTAGGATAGTTTAATTTTTAGTTTTTATCGCTTCTCTTGCTAAGGGACTAGCAAGAAGCTGGTTGGGGGTTGTGATGAGTGCTCAAAAAGCACTAAAATAACCATGATTTTATGCACACTAATTGATTAAAAATATATATATTTATATGTTTTATCATATATTTATATAAATTTGTCATTTTCGGAATCACGGTATTTTTATTGTTTTTCGTGTATTTTGGCTTAAAAACGCAATTTAAAGACGCAAAGAAGAATACTTGAAGCCATACATCACAAATAAATTAATAAATAAGTGGAAAAAGGTCAACAAACATCGAAAAATTGGACAAACTGGGTCGAAAAGGTCAAAAATGTCAAAAAGCGTAGAAAACGCGCCCTGGCCGCCGCGCGCGCTCAAAGACTCACGCCCAAAACTGCGCGGGTTACTGTTCATGCGCGCAGCACTGCGCGCGGGTTACTGTTCACGCGCGCGCTAGCGCCAGCAGCCGCCTCAGCGCCCAACGCGTTTTTGACCCATTTTTCACGTCAGCCGCCCCCATGACGTCATGCTGACGTCATTAATGACCTCAAGCAGGTCCAAAACACGTTTTTATTTTTTTAATATTTTTTTAACATTTTTTTAATCATTTTTTCTCTCCATCCTCACCTATAAATACCCCCTTCCATTCACTTCAAAACACACCTTCAAAACACACTTCTCTCTTCTTTCTTTCTCTTTTCTTAGATTTTTAGGTTTTTTAGTTTTTCTTAGTTTTTAGTTAATTTCTCTTAGTTTTAGAGTTCTTCCTTTTTGGGAAGAACTAGTTATGTTTTTGTAATATATTAGCTTTTGATTCAATAAATGGGAGTGCAAATTCGCTTGGAGGTTTTCCAAAGAACGGAATAGCATCGAAGTTCTGTAAGGATTTTATTTTCTTTACGCTTATTTTTTATGCTTTATTCTTACATGTTATATTTAATTTGTCTGTGATTAAATTTAACTCATTGGCCGCTTATAAACATGATGTAATAATAACGTTGTTATGCTTGCGAAATATTAAATAGGTAAAAATCTCTAAAATGAATTGATTTTGTTTTTATTCAAGATTTTATATTAAGAATGTTAGAGAGAAATATATTATTTTTCATTACAAACTTAAATCAAAATTAGATTTTAAGGTTTAGTTATCCTATTCGATTTAGAGTAGTGCTCTTTTATTTGTTGGTACAATCGCCTAGGTAGTTAGAGTGAAGCTCTATTTCAAAAGTTTTTATAAGAATTATTATCTGAAAATGTATTGACAACATGTTTTCAATAGTGGTTTTAAAACTTGAAAGTTAGTACTTGATAACTAAATTCTTAGGTTTAATTTGGACACCTTGAATAAAGTTTAAATCGTTTAACCCCACCAAAGGTGGCATTTAAATGGTTCATTTTCAATCTCTTAGAAAAAGGAATTAATTTAATTAACCAAATTAGTTATCAACCCCACCCATAGGTGTTAATTGATTTGTTTAGTTAACAAAGAATATCTAACCCCACCAAAGGTGGTATTCATACAAAAAAGGGAGAATCAATAAATATCAATTCATATCTTTAATAACCTAAATAATATGAGCAAGCATAATTAACTTAGTTATTATATCCATAAATACTCCACTGTTTTAACAGATAAAATTTGCATAAATGTTTATTGAATCTATGTTTATTTTTATGTTAATAGATTAAAAACACAAAACCCAAAATATCGTGACAGGATGTTTAGGATTTAATTTCGTTTTTAAAAGTTTGAATAATAAATTAAAAACCACATACATTCCTTCCTTAGATCGACCTTGGGAGTATACTTATCATTTTCTACGAAATGATTCGTGCACTTGCGAGAGTTTTATAAATAGATAAAACCAAAGTATCGGGCAGGATCGGCGATGTCGGTTCTGCCCCGATCAAGCTACCAATGCGCCTTCCGTCATCCGCAAATTGAACAAATGCCTCATCAAGTGTACTTTGTTTGAGGCTGATGGCTTCTCATACATATTGGAGAGAGCTGCCATAAGACCCGCCGTGGTCTTTTCCTTTGCTATGTTGAAAGCAACATTACGGGATAAACGTCAATCGAATAACTCTGAGGGCTTGTCTGTCTAGAAGATTCCAATCTTCTTCCTTCATAGCCTCTGGCTTCTTCCTTGAGAGAGGTTGATATAGATTTTTTTGATACAGATAATCCTCTATCTGTATTTTCCAAAACCTGAAATCTGTGCCATCGAATTTCTCGAGTTTCACCCTTCCTTCATTTGGAGCCATTACTCCCACTCAAATCTGACTTTCTTCGGATCGTTTCTGACTATTTCTGCAAACCACCGTGTATTAGAACACCTCCGTCAACAAAATTTCACTATTTACTATTCACGTGAATAGTAACCTTGTAAGAAATTGATAGAAATTACCACCAAAAGCTCTGATACCAGTTGTTGGGAAATAACACAAATTTCCAATAAGCCAGACTTATGAGAAAGCAAGAATAGAAAAATAACACAAATTTGATAACGGAGTTCGGCCAATCTTGCTTACGTCTCCGGACTTGCTGCAGATCTTTTTACTGAAAAAGAAGAAATTACACAAGGTGTTTACAACACTTAAAACCCACAACTCAATTACACCCAAGAAAATTACTCTCAATTTTCTCTCACAAAAGCTTTTCTCTCAATTGGAATGAACACTTTGGATGGTTTAATTCATTACAATTACACATCTATTTATAAGAAAATTCACTCCTTAAATTACTCCTTGAATTAAGCTCCATGTTTTACTCCTTGTTTTGTTTCATGTTTTGCTCCATGTGTTTACTCCTTGTTTTGTAACATGTTTTGCTCCATGTGTTTACTCCTTGTTTTGTAACATGTTTTGCTCTTTAATTTGTTCCTTAAATTAAGGAGTTTTATAATAACAATCTCCAATAGTTTCTGTATACAAATGTGTGTTCGAGGCAAAATACATATGAATGCAATTTGTTTTGTGAGGTGTACAAGTGATTTTTGAATATAAAAAATAAAAAAAATTATAATTTATAATAATAAAAATATAATTTATTTTATTTATAAAAATATTTTTATTCTTACATTTGTCATTCTCACTTTTTACTTTTCTCTCTTTTCTCTCTTCTAAGAACATTTTAATTGTAAATAATTGAAATTATTGTTATTCGTAAAAATTCGATAATTATTTTTTAAAAATAATCTTAATTGATAAGATGTAGGATATAAATGATTACTACAGTATTAAAATTATCATTTAATCATAATTAAATATATATTGATATTATTTTTTATATACATATAATTATATAAAAATAAATTTTTAATAATAAAATATATAATATTTAAAATAATTAGATTTAATTTTATTTATTTTGATTTTTATATATTTTTATTTTATTCATAAATATATGGTAAATAATTAAAAAATAAAAATTAATATACAATATTTTAAATAATGTAATAAAGTAACTAATATTTTAACATTTATTTTTTAAAAATTAAATATATTTTTAAATAAATATTAAAAAAAACTTGTAATCATTAATAAAAATTATTATGTACTTATAAACTACGTTTATTAATTGAATGTAACTGAATTTGATAATTATTAGCATGCCATTCCTACTCTCTCCCTCTCACTCACTGATATTTCCAATAATGCCCTTATTCTTACATTTGTCTCCTTTTCTTTCTTTCTTCAGCTTTCAGTATGACGTTATACCAAACTCTTCTCTCATCTTTCACTGGCTCATGTCCCTAGTTGTAATTGGCACCTTCGAAGATAATGAGTAGTTGAGTTTAGACCCAAAGCTGCAGATCCGGCGACTAATTTTGAAGATTTTTGGAATTACCCAAAGAAGACAAACACAAGAGACGAGTCCTCTTTCTAGTCCTACAACCACGCGACTCAATCTTTGATGGAACGCGATTGAGAGCAGTATCCGGCCGCCTCCGACGACTGGCACTGTTCTATATGTAAGACTCGTGTTGGTAAATTCTTCAATACTTTTTATGGAAAGCTTCTTTGCTTTCATTATGAGTTTTTCGGTATTTCTGAAAACGTGGGAAAGGAAGGGAAAATCTGGGGGTTTAGAAGGACAATTTTTGGTTGAATTTTATACCTTTTTTTTTCTTTCTAAATTAGGGTTTCTTGATTTAAAAATTCCCTATTTTGATCCATAATATTATAGCAAATTGAGGATTCTTCATATAAAATTTTGGAAAATTACCTCAAATAACACCCCAATAATATTGAAGAGATCTAATTTGCTGCATTGAACTAACTGGCTGGAATTCAATTTAAATGGCTGCCAACTGGTCGGCATCGGTGTAACCGTGTAATGTTTCGATTGATCCCTCTTTTGTAGTAAAAATATATGAGCTGACATAATGTACACAAAATTGTGATATTTTTATGGTTGCAAGTTTCAATGTTGTTATAGATATTTTTTCCTTAAAATTTTCCGTATTAAACCATCCTCCATTTCCCTCAATGAATTGCTTATATTATTACAGGTTTAAGGCTTATTTTCTGAGGATTGTATAGGACTGAGCTTTCATGGCCTTTTCTTGTTTTGTCTTGATTTTATCTGTTCAAAGTTTCTTTCTTACGTATTTTATGAGCTTACGGTATTTGGTTGAATTTTTTTTTATTGTAGAATGCATGCAATCTTTAATGCAACATAAAGCTAAACTACTCGGAGATTTATGATCTGTCATTGTAAGCTGCTGTAATATTATGATTCTCCTTCCATATAAAAATAGCATGTCATATGATCCTATTTTCTCTCTTGTCCTCCTTTTACCTACCTGTTTTACCAACCTGTTTATAGTACTGGAAAAAAGATCCCTTACATGTAAAAGAAAAAAATATTGGTTTTCTATGGTGGACTTTTAGTCGAATTTGTTTCGTATAGGGAACAACTGGTGTTAGTCGTTATTAAAGCTTTGGTTACTGATTAGTGATTGATCACACTTAGGAAGAAATATCATTGTTTGGACCTTAATTTGCTTATACGGTGGAGGATACTCAAGTATCAGTCTATGAGATAAGAATTGATTTCTGACTTCCTCATGCATTACTTGAATGTTAGCTGTTTTTATGGAAAGATAGAGTGTTATCTAGTTATCTTGTTTAATGTTTGATTAAGAGCAAATATATTTCCAGCCTTAACAAAAAGACTTCGATAATATCAATTCACATTTTGTTAGTTTGTTTCAACTTATAATTTTTTAAAGTTATAACTTCTGAATTGGGTGTGTTTATATAGTTGGTTACTTGATTTGTCTAATGTTTTCTACATTTTCTGAAAATTGGGCACTGATTGATTTGTATTTGTCCCCAAATTAAGAATACCAATTGGACTGTCAGCAGTCAGATTAGTTCATATTACATCATTTATCTGGTCATCCTGACCTGATGAGAATAATAATTTTGATCAAATTAATGAAATTTCTGATTTATATGGGCCCTTTCCAGTATTATTCCCTTAAATCAAAGCTGAACCAGTTCTAAAGGAAACTCAGCAGTAGCCAGCAGGAGCATAGTATGGAGAACAGGAAAGTAGTCGTCTGTGATAATGGCACTGGGGTAATCTTGCTCTTCATACCCTAAACTTCCACAGTTCACACACATATGGAAAATATTGTGTAGCTTTCAAATTTTCTTTTCCATTTCTCATCAATCCACCAATTAACACAATTTTTGAACCATCAAATGTGTATTTCCAAGCTGAGATTTTCAGTGCCCCCTTTGTTTGTATCTTAGAGTTTGTTTACCTTTTTAAAACTGAGATACTTTGTAACGCAGTATGTAAAATGTGGCTTTGCTGGAGAGAACTTTCCCACTTCAGTGTTCCCTTGTGTTGTGGGGAGGCCATTACTTCGGTATGAAGAATCCCTCATGGAACAAGAGATTAAGGTGAATCACTGATTTCATCGAGTCTTTTACATTTTCTTTATCGTATTAAGATTCAACATGGTAAATAATTTCATGGAAGAATTAAGTTCTGTTACTTTTTCAGCATGCATGTGGTTCAATTGGAGCAATCCTTAGTAGCTTGGTTCCTGAAGTCCCACTACCTATTGATTAATTTCCATCTCTAGGTGGCAATATTTGTTTGTTTATCTTTTTCGGTTTTCTTGTTAATTTAGGACATTGTTGTTGGAGAGGCTTGTGCAGAGTTGCGGCATCAGTTGGATATATCCTATCCTGTTAACAATGGTATTGTGCAAAACTGGGATGACATGGGTCATGTTTGGGACCATGCTTTTTACAATGAGCTGAAAGTATACTTTCTAGTGCCTTTGTTTGTCTTGGCATCCAGTTTCATTCTCATTTAGTTGATGATACAATGTGCCCATGATCATAATAAGTCTGTTAAATTCTTCATGAGCAGATAGATCCAATGGAGTGTAAGATTTTACTCACAGATCCACCTCTCAACCCTTCAAAGAACCGTGAACAAATGGTTCATTATTTAAACCTCACTTTCTCGTAATGCGTATTAATCTGTGCTACAATTGATATAGGGGCCAAGTCATACAGGCATTTTGTGAATTATCCATTGATTTTACGTTGCAGGTTGAAACCATGTTTGAGAAATACAACTTTGCTGCTGTTTTTGTTCAAATACAGGCTGTTTTGACATTATATGCTCAAGGTGCTTATAAAGTTGATTAAAGGTTAAATGATTGTTTACGCTTTCCCCCATGATTTTTATTGCATTTTACTTCAATTTCATTTGTTTCCTGTTTTCTTTTCTTTTTTGTGATGATTTTAGAGGTTCTTATTTCACTGAAGTGGAGGTGACACTTAAAACATGATTTTTGCCCGAAAATATGATGACATCTTAAAAACTAATGCTCCTATCATGACTCTTTACCTAGACACACACACATATATATGGATGGATGGATGTATCTTCAAATCTGTTCATCATTTCCTGTGTTTGCTTCAGCACTTTTTTGACTTGTTACAGGTTTGTTGACTGGATTAGTTATTGACTCTGGTGATGGAGTAACTCATGTGGTAAATTCCATGAAAACTATTTCTTTATTATTTTTTTAAAATGCTGTTGTATTAACTTCGATGGTGTTCCTAGTACCCAATCTTGTAACATTTGTGATGAGAGTTGCGCTTCTTTTTTACTCTCCTCTCTGGTTTTTGAAATATTGTCCTTATTTTTCCCGGGAGTTTCTAATATCATATTGAGATAATAGAAACATGTTTTCATTTTCTATACCATTGTTGGTGAAGTCTGCATGCTCCAAACAATGGACTTCTTCCTTCTGTGCCTGAATGTTAATTTCACTTTTGCTTGCATCCCATGCCATAAGTTTACTTGTAGCAAATGTTTTTGTATATTTAGTCTTAAGTCATGATAGGTAGCTTATTCCTACGGATGCACCAGCTGTAAACTCAGAGGCAACTTTGCTTGCACTTTTAGGTTCCAGTTGTTGACGGCTACTCATTTCCACATCTAACGAAACGAATGAATGTGGCTGGCCGGCATATAACCTCATACCTTGTTGATTTGCTTTCTCGGAGAGGGTGAGGACCGTAACAAGATAATTACAAATTATTGTTCTTCTTTGTTTACAAAGGGAATCATTTTTCTTATATCAAGTGCACATCTTTGAAGGTATGCGATGAATAGGAATGCTGATTTTGAAACTGTCAGGGATATCAAAGAGAAACTCTGCTATATTAGGTGAATATACACCTTATGACATTTAGATTACATATGGCTTTGGAACTTGATAAGTGATGTTTGCTAATAGATTTATTTTCATGCAGTTATGATTACAAAAGGGAGTATCAACTGGGACTTGAGACCACCATCCTTGTAAAGAATTATACTGTAAGCATGGTTAATCCATTATACTGTTTCAGCTCGATCAGTATCCACTTTTAGATTCACAACGCTTGCCCACCTCTTAGTTCTTACCATTGTTTAGATTTTCATGCTTGTTTGTTTTATGCATGATTGAGGTTTTTTTTAATTTTTTCAATTGATCATTGATTTTTTGTACCATTATGTTATAAAGTCTTCTTTTATTTCTCACTGTATTTTTAATCTAATTCTTAATTCCTCAATACGGGTTGTTTTAATCAGCTGCCTGATGGAAGAGTTATCAAAGTTGGCACTGAAAGGTTCCAGGCTCCTGAGGCTCTTTTCACTCCGGTAAGCCTGTCTTTTGTCTCTCTTTTTTCTCTTTGCTATAATGCTGTATCGATTTTCTCTCTAGTTTCACTTTTATGAGACTAGTGTGTCATCCATCCTATTTGTTTGTAAACTAGATTGTCACAAGCCTCTACTTTTTAAACTAAATGTGTGTTGTCGAGTCACACAAAAAGAAAAACCTCAACATCTCTAACTTTTTAAAGTTGTTTTATTGTCTCTATTGTTGGTTTATGGAGTTTTAATGTATGTTAGAGAGTGTAGGCCCTGCTCGATTTGACTGAATTTTTTGTGATACAGTTAACCATTGGTTTGTGGTCCAAGAGGTATGACTCCCCACCCCCACCACTTTGAATCCAAGTTTACATCCCACTAAAGGGGACTTTAGTGCCTTTTAAATAAAAAGTTCAGGTACTGAGTACCGATTATTTTTAGTACCATTAGAATGGTTACTGAAAATACATGGACTAGCTTGACTAGTTAAATACTTTTAAGGACTAAATTGAATATCGGTTGAAAGTTTAGACATAATACCAATATCCCCTTTTGATTGGGTGCAGTTGGCTAATAGTTTGTTTATATTATTAACAACTGTTTCCTTTTGTAGGAACTCATAGATGTCGAAGGTGATGGGATGGCTGACATGGTATTTCGTTGCATCCAGGAAATGGATATTGACAACCGCATGATGGTAAAATAATTATTTCAGCTTTTCTATTTGTAAATATATTTTAAATAGGACAAGGAAGACCAACTGGATTCCATAAGTAGTGTACTCGTAGATTAGTGCAGTTTCGATAGAGAGAACCTTTGACAGGACAATGTTTTCTTAATCAAAATGATGCAGCTTTATCAGCATATAGTTTTAAGCGGAGGCAGCACAATGTATCCCGGATTACCTAGTCGGTAATATCTTAACATCTCTTGAAGGAAGTGTTTATGGTTTTATCTAATCATATTCCATGTGCATATCAAGCTTTTTTCTTGAAAGTTTGAAACAAACCATGCTACTTTTTTCTTATCACGGGCAGCTGTATGTGAATTTTGCATTACAATAAAGATAGAATTTGATGATTCAATATTCGTTCAGTTTGGAGAAAGAAATACTGGATCGCTATCTTGAAGTTGTTTTGAAGGGAAACAAAGATGGGCTAAAGGTGAGAACTGAGTGTCTACATTTTACTATTTGGCTGTAGGCTGAGTCTTAGTTGATAATCAATTAGCATTTGACATTATTCATTTTATGCATAAGGCCACAGTCACTCTTTGAGTACTACCTATGAGGGTATTGGAATTGGGATATCATTTTATATATATTTACTCAACTTGGGATATCCTTTTATAACAATGTAAAGCTATCGAGTTATTCCAATTGGGATATCATTTTATATATATTTACTCAACTTGGGATATCCTTTTATAACAATGTAAAGCTATCGAGTTATTCCAGGTTCATTAGCAAGAACTAGTTAGTTAGTAGTGGCATTTGTGGAGTTGAATATATCTTCATCAAAAAGGATAGAATTGTTGAGTTAATCTATGCTCTGCTCTCGTATTCTTCTGTTAAAAACAGAAATTGCGATTACGCATTGAAGATCCACCACGAAGAAAGCACATGGTGTATTTAGGTGGTGCAGTGCTTGCAGGAATAATGAAGGTTAAATTTGATATGCTGTCTAGTTTTGTAGCTCTTAAGTTTCAGGGTATTTGGTGTCATCACCATTGCCTTCACCTTATTTTACATCAAAGTCTGAATATGTTGGTTAACAAATGCAGGATGCACCAGAGTTTTGGATTAGCAGGGAAGATTATCTAGAAGAAGGAGTTGCTTGTCTAAGCAAGTGTGGCCATGTGTGACTTTTCGAGCTCCAGTGTCGTCCACTTTGCTGTTTCAGTTGGTAGGATGCTTCTATCCATAAGTAAATGACCTCAAAATATCCATTATTGGGGTAAACAACAAGGAATAAGATGAGTCAGTCATGGTGATATTCTAGTGTACGTCATTGGCAGATTGAGTTTAGTTTGATGGTTATATGAAAATAAAAATAAACAGCTAAAATCCAACATGAAACTAGAAGTTTTGTATTGAATTGATTTTAATGATTGAGGACAGAGTGGTGTCCCGCTAGAATTATTGAAATTATTATCCACTTCTAGGGTTATCCAGTCTAAGCTTTGCCCCACTTTTATTTTGTTCAAGAAAAGATTCATTGTGGTTCACCTAGGTCTGGTGTAAGGCTCACTTTTTTTACTTAAAGTTGGAATCACATTAATTACCTTTTGTTTAGAAAAAAAAAAATAAGAGAGATTCGTTAATAGCTCAAATTTGAGCGATTCATGTAGTCCTCAAAGAGGAACAAGAAGATTACCATATGAGTAGAGCATAAAACCACTCCAGTTAGGAGCTCAAAACCTGCTGGATACTAGAAATGGTACTCGGTCATTGTTCGAAAAGGGAAATTTTAGTAACATCTAAATAAAAAGATAATCATAGTCACAGTAATTAAGCAAAATTGATCCAATGTAGCCGATAGAGATGACATCTAAATCACAATAACGAAAACGACCAACAATAAATAATAGTGTGACTATGAAACTCAAACAATCGGATACATCAAAGAAAAGTGAGTAGAAGAAATCAAAGGACCACGTATGACGAGCAAGAGATCACAAGAAAACGAGAAGGAAATTTTACAACAGGTCCAAAACGAGCTTTGCTCTAGGAAAGAAATAAAGAAAGATCCAATGTGTTTTTTTTTTTTTTTTTTTGGTTGATGCGTTTAGTACTCTTCTTTAGGATTATTTTTTAAGGAGTTATGTTTTCTTATGTTTATAACTAAATTTCTATTTTTTTAATTTATTTAAAAAAACAAAAATTCTTTTGTTAAAAAGTTTTGTTTTCATATTTTATTTAAAGAAAAAATGAACTTTGAGTAAGATTTTGATTTTTTTTTTAAATTTTCAAAAACAATAAAAAATTAGTAAAAATGGAATTGATTTCAATTGATTTTGAAATTAAAAATGTAACTAATTACCAAATAAAACTCATTTTGAAAACTTGTATTCAAAAACTAAAACTTTAAAACATAATTGGTTATACAGCATGGGTAATAAATTATTATTAATAGTTTTTTATATGGTTCATATTGTATTAACTGGTAGTTTCACAAATTAGCACCCAAAATAATGCGAGACATTAATGTTCTACTTTTATGCAAATGAGAACAAAACTAGAAAGCATTTCTACCAACTTCATCAATAGCAATTTGGCCTGTGTTGGCTTTTGTTATAATACATTCAAGCAAAGTTTTAATTTTATTGTGAATTGCAGATTTAAACATTTAAGTTTTAATTTATTAAAATTATCTCTTAAACTTGTAACCCTCTCTCAATTAATTGACTTTTTAAACTTGTTGTACTCTTTCAATTGACCTTCTAAACTCTGGTTTGGTTTAGTTATGGTTTTGATATGCAGATTTTTCTTATTTGGCTTCTTGAGTCTAAATACAGCCCTTGAGTCAAGAGATCACATAAATCCACGACCTTTTAAAAATAAGTGGTTTACAGGAGAACACAATTAATTAGCCGGAAACCCCACTATCAATAGTAACTATTCAACGAGAAATGAAATCATTAGTTGATCATGGATTATGTCATAATTCAGATTAATTAAATTTAAAATGAATGTATTTTTTTTTAAAATACTCAATATTTAATAAAAAAAATATATAATTGATAAGAAATATAATCCAAAAATAATTAAATATCATCTTCTAAGAGATCAGACATCTTAACCAATAACTAGTTTTTTAAATGCATGCACTGCACTACTTGCTTGCAAAAAGGATATATATGTACAAAGTATTAAGTGATCTCTATCGCAATAACTTAAGAAATTGAAAAGAAGTCGTGACAAATTCATTTTTAAATTAAATTTTGAAATGCCTCTAATCTCTGTGGCTAGTCACACCCATTGTTTATAAAATCTAGCTTAAATTTAAATAAAAACTGAATAACTAATATATTTTTCTATTTGTGTTGTATTTAAATAATTGAGTTGGAGAAAAAATTACCGCAATTTTCATAAACTCTACCCCATAAAATATAAATAGTTTATTACATAACAGTAAATGAACTAGAGAATTATATATATAAATTTATTATCATTGATTTTCAATAATGATTATATTTATAATACATAATATTTTTAAGTCGATTATTAACTGACTTTAAAGGGATTAAATTGACTTAAATTGAGGTGATTTTAATTTTTAAATCGGTTCTATATTAAAATTGACTTAAAATTTTAAATTAGTAGAATCGATTTTAAAATTAAAATCGATTATACATGTCAATTGACTTAAAATTTAAAGTCGATTCTAAATGATATAATCCTTAAACATATTTTAATTATTTTTTGTTAATCTCCCTACATATTTTAAATCACATAACAACAGAAAAAACTAGAATATATTTAAAAAAACTTTTAAAACTTTTTCATTATTTAAAAACTAGATATTAATTAATTACTTAAGAACTAAACTTGTAACAAAAAATAAATTATATACAATACATACATACAAATTTAACTTAATTACAATATCACTAAATATTATAAGTAACATGAACATATTATATTATATATAAAATTACATATATTCATTATTATATACAATTTACAAAATAAACACATAATAATAATAAGTTACCTATGCTATTCAATATCATCATATTCTTCTTCTGATTATTCTTACGACTTTATAATTTAAAGCATGTATTGCACCCATTCTTCTCGTATATCTATAAAAATTTGTCTATCATAACCTATTTTATTTCAACCAAAAAAATACGTGTATTTAAATTCAAAATAACAATTTAATATCATAAATTTATAAAAAATAACTTATATATGTGAAAAGATTAGTATATTAATTATTTATCAAACATTATCAATGTTCTCATGGCATCAAATGAAGAAACTTAAAAAATTGAAATAGCTTGCATATTACGTGAAATATTAAATCTAAAATCTGATTATGAAACAAGTGAGCACATCAAATAGTACCTCACAAGTATCATGATTCCAAAAATGTAAATGAACAAAACTTATATCATAATTAACATTATAAATTTATTAAAAATAACTTATATGTTAAAAGAGTATATTAGTAAAAAAGATTATCACATATTTAATTAACATGTTGATATTTGAGATTATATCCCTCGTAAATTTCATAATAAAGTAATCACACATAACTTCATCATTTTGATGTGAAATCTACAAAAATAAAGTATACATGATTTATCAATTCAAATATTTTTACTATTTAATCGTACAATTCATTAAATTAATAAAATTTATTCTTAATATTCACTTGTATATACTATAACTTTATCACATATAAATTTGTGTGATTTTTTAAAGATAATGCACTTACTCTTATTCCACAGCTTTCATGCCCTATTAAAGTTTAAAGCGATTAGTTCTTTATTCAATATTACAAAAAACAATAAAAGAAATATAGTTAGTTGTAACTCTTACATTTCAACAATTGTTTTGTATCTTTATTCAATTCTATAGAAACTTAGTCACAATACTAAATATGATTACCATATAAATCAAGCTTTACCCATATCCAATGATCTTGACATTATTCAAACTTTAGTGATCAAGGAATTAAAAACTTTTGATTTCTCTAAAGTGTTAATGCTCATTCATATAATGGTTTCGCTCTTATCAAACATCATGCTTTTGATATTGATTCACATATGATGAATCATAAAATATCGTTAAATGTGATAGATGATTACTTTCGATTCAATAATGACATGTCCTATATAAAAAAATACATACATAAATAATTAAATAATATAAGCATAATTATATGATCTACATAAATGAAAGTTATTTACTAATTGAAGACTCACTTTGTTCACACTTAAATTATACTTAAGTCGATCATTTGAAATTCAAATAATTGTAATGTGCACTCGATCAATATATAAGATTATTTAATGTTTACTCCAGATATTTCTTTAGGAAGTGGAAAAGTCCATTCATCATTTATACTTTTTTTGCTTGCAACAATAGTCATCACAAAGGCAAGATTTTTAATGAAGTTTATAGCATACTCATAATTATATTTTTTTCATGGCTTCTTCTCGAATGACTTCGTGCGTGATGATTGTCCACTAGATATAGATTTGGGATAAGATACTTCCTTTGCATCTCTTAAATTTGTGGCACTTACCAATTTCGGTATAATAGATTGAACAAGAGAATTATGAGACAACAGCAAAAACTGTCGAAATGAGGGGAGAAGGAAGAAGAAAAGGAAAAAAATACAATTAGCGTCAATTTTACGTATCAATCGATGCTACATATGACACGCAGTGTTGGTTCAGTTGGAATAAGAGGATAAGAAAGGAGAAAAGAAAAAAATACAATTAACATCAATTCTAAGTATCAACCGATACTGCACATGGCACGTAGCGTCAACCGACGTGACGCCACATGTAGCATCGTTTGACACTTAGAATTGATGCTACGTGTCACATGTAGAATAAATTGACACGTAGAACTGATGCTACGCATGACACATCACTTCGATGTGTCAACTGATGCTACATGACACGTGTAGCGTCGACTCTAAGTGTCAACCAACACCATTTTTTGTATTTTTTATTTTAAGTCTATTTGAAGTATATTTTTCATTTGAATTGGCTTCAAATTTTAAGTCGGTTTATAAGCATATCGAATTAAATTCATTATAAGTTTATTTTTAAAAAAATTTACTTTAAATCTGAACTTAAATACTCTTTATTGTAGTAGTGAGTGCTCCAAAATGTTTTTTTCTCGCGTATTGAGAAGGATAATTTGACCATATAAATTATATGCAATAAATTCAACTTTATCTTTTTAAGCTTAGGGTCTTTGCTTGTGATCAGTGTATAAGAAGAATATTAAATATATACAAATTTACATATATATTTACGTTCATATAATCAGAGTTGAAAATGTTAATGTTGTTGGTGATATTATTGTGATAATTTTTTATATATTTTGATATCGAAATATAATGTTCGTATATTTTAATCAAATTATTACAATTTTTTTGATAATATTGCTAAAATATCGTTGTTTTCTTTGTTTTCTCACTTTTGTAGTAGATAATATATTCTCTCCCTTGTGTTTGCTATTTATAAGTATTTTTTAAAAATAAATAATAAATAAAATATATTTTTATATTATTGAGATTTATCTATTTATAGTAGTTAAATTAGATAATCTATTTAATTATTTCAAAAAATTTAACTACTTATTATACAATATTTAATAAAAAATAATATATATTTTATTATACAATATTTTAATTAATTAATCAACTTATTAATTAATATAAATATTTTACATATTTAAAAATATATGTATTAAATAAAAAATTAGTTTAAAATATAAGTAATTGATTGTTTTATGTTTTATAAAGTTTTATATTTTTTATATTTTTGATTGAAATTTTATAGTTTTCGTGATTTTTTTCAAAAATTTTGTTAATAACAATAATATATTGATATTTTTATAAAAATTATATCTCAACATCTTCACACAACATCGATATTTTAAATTTTGCATGTAAGTTCAATTATATATATTCCAATTCAAATAAATTAATACCAATCCGGTATATTTTTTACATTAATAGAAGTATTTTATGTTTCTATTAGGAAAAAATCAATATATTTTTAATATCAAATTAGTATTAAATAAGGTAGAAATAAAACATTGAATTGAACTCTTCTCTAATATCAAGATAATAACTATGAATAATCAACTGATATATATATATAGTATGTTAATAGTGATTTTTCCCTTTTCCTAAACAATAGTGATTTTAGTTTAGTGGCCGTTTGTAGGTTATTTCAAGAGCATCTAAGTATAAGGTGGCGTTTGGTTCGTGAAATGAAATCGGAATGGAATAGAATGAAAAGGAAACAATTTTGTTTGGTTTGACCACTGGAATCAAGCTCAGAATCAGGATTATAGTGTTTGGTTTGCTACTGGAATGGAATGAAAAAAACTATAAATGACCTTAATACCCCTACATGTTGTAAAGTTCAAATAATGTCATTTAATTACTATTTTTTCGTCAGACAAAATACATTATTGAAATCATTATTTTTCTAAATAATTATTACTTAATTAAAAATAAATATATTATTAAAATTATTATTTTTCTAAATAGGGTTTAGGGTTTTGAGGTTTAGGATGTGGGATTTAGGATTTGGGGTTATATTTGTAGGTTAAGGTTTAGGGTTAAAATTATTATTTTTCTAAAAATGGTTTAGGGTTTTAGAATTTTGGATTTTGGATTTAGGATTTTAGGATTTGGAATTTGGGGTTTAGGGTTTTGGGATTTATGTTTTAGGGTTTTGGGTTTTGGGATTTATGTTTTAAGGTTTTGGGTTTAGGGTTTAGGGTTTAGGGATTTAAGGATTTGGGTTTTAGAGTTTTAGGATTTGGAATTTGGGGTTTAGGGTTTAGGATTTTGGGATTTATGTTTTAGGGTTTTGGGTTTGGGATTTATGTTTTAAGGTTTAGGGTTGAGGAATTTATGTTTTAAGGTTTAGGGTTGAGGAATTTTGGGTTTAGGGATTTAGGGATTTGGGGTTTAGGGTTTTAAGGTTTAAGGTTTAAGGATTTGGGGTTTAGGGTTTAGGGTTTAGGGTTTTAAGGTTTAAGGTTTAAGGTTTAGGGATTTGGGGTTTACGGTTTTAAGATTTGGAATTTGGGGTTTAGGGTTTAGTGTTTTGGGATTTATGTTTTAAGGTTTAGGGTTTTAGGGTTTAGGGATTTAGGATTTAGGGATTTTGGGTTTTAGGATTTGGATTTAGGGTTTAGGGTTTTGGAATTTGGGATTTGAGTTTAAGGTTATATTTTAGGTGAGGGTAAAATTAGAAAAAAAAGTTTAGATGAGAATGAAATTATGATTACCAGGGGGAGAAGGAATTGTGATTCCTTCTCTTTTAGTAATCTGATTCCATTCCGCCCTTCATTCCGTCCAACCAAACACACAAAATGAAAGGAATCAATTCTGATTTCATTCCCTTCCCTCCAACCAAACATGAGGTAAGTGATTTATTAGAAGCATTTTAGGGAAATAAAATTGATTTATTTAAATAATTATAATATATATATATATATATATATGTACTTAAATTTTATAAATTCTACCTATTTAAATGAATTAGATACCATTAAATCATAAATTTATTAACAACAAAATTGATTTATGATAAACAATTACGTAAGTGTTTGGTAAAAAAATATGTAAATTTAATTCAAGTATGGCACATTTTAAAATATTTGTAAGTAAAGATATCTAATTAAATATTTTTTAATTTGAATTATAATTGTTTTAATTTATTTAATATTAAAATTGTATAATTAAAATTCGTTCAATTTTATTAAAAAAAATTATTATTTTTAAAATTTATTTTAAAATAATTTACATGTGTTACATCTTATCTCATCAAAGTATAATTGTGTACATTTAAAGTATTAATTGACAACCAGTAGGAGGAGAAGGCTAATTATAAGTCTCCCATTGTTATCGCATTTATATTCTATCACCAATTAAAAATAAATTTAATTTTTTATTAAATATTTTAAATCTTACTTAATATAATAGCCGATTATATTTATGAAAATGAATAAAAGATAAACATATTAATGTAATGAAATCGCATAGAACTATTCGCAGTGGAAGGTTAACTTTATAATCACAATTAATGTTTGAAAAATATTAGATGCAACTGAATGAAAGGTCAGTTTGAATTGTCAAATTGTTTGAAGTCGTTTAATTATTCACTGATCGTTCGTTAAACGGTGCATATGGAAGTGGGTAGCAACTCATGTACATCTATTTTACCTTATATGCCTTTTATAAGTCGTTTAATTGGGATGGATTGATTCAGCTTCGCTTCGGCTTCGGCTTCGGCTTCGGCTTCGGCTTCGGTTCGGCTTCAGCTTCATTAATTAATATGCCTTTTATTACTTGTACGATTACATCTTGCAATTCTCATTCTATTTATGAGTACGGCTATCCCAACTCGAGACAAATAGTATATTTACAAACAGTTTTAATAAATATAAAAAACTAAATATAATATTAGATAAAATTAAAACTTATAGTTAAACAAAAATATAAAAAAAAATTTACGAACCGAATAAGACTAGACGTATAAAATTAAAACATTATTATATTTAAATTATTAAATATATAATTCTAATTAAATAATTATTTGTTTAACAAATATATGTCTACTTTTAATCATGTTGGTTGCACCTTGGTTTGACACTTGTCAAGCACAATTTTATTTATTTTCTTTGATTTTGTTTCAATGGTATAACAAAAATAAGCAAACACAATACCTAAGATTTGAATTGGTGATCACGATGTTATGTGTGCTTTTTTTTAACAAATTATATGTTAAATTATAATCATTTATGTATATATTTATTATAATGATTCTATCTAATTTAAATAATTCATAAATTTTGTAAATTAGACCAAAATAAAATTAGTAAAAAATCAAATCAGATTATTCGATGTAATTCAATTTTTCAATTCGATTCAATTTACTAATTTATTTTTTCATTCTTAATTCAAAGTTTCTCATAATGTCTTTTCTTTTTATTTTAATTCTTATAATTTTTTACACTTAAAATCTTGTTATTATAAACTAAATTTAAATATATAAAATATTTTTTTTGAATCACACCTAATTTACTTAAGAAATGTGTTTGTATAATAAATATTACTATAATCTTAGTATAATTAATTAATGCTTATCAAATATGTGAACAAAAATATCTATGCTTAACAATTTTAGCAACTTTTATATGTAACTAATTAATGTTATTTATTTATATCATTTTTACCTACATGTCCAACAAATTATTGAAATATACAACTATAATCTAAAATATGCATAAAAAATTATACAAAATATATTATTATAAATAATATATTTATTTTATGTTTACATGTAATTAATTTTTGTTATATATTATATCACTTATAATAATTTATTATATTTATATCTAAACTGTTAAGATTAAAAAGAATAATTTTTTCTTATATTTTTTTATAAATTTTAAAAATAATATAATGATACGATAAATTATATAATAAATTGTGGTTGTTACTTGTCATATCTCCTGTATATATATATATATATATATATAATTGAATTGACAAAATAGCAAATCTGACTAGAAAGATACGTATGTCGAAATTATATTAGCCAATTATCAGCCTAGAGTCTACGTATGTCGAAATTGTATAAGCCAATTATCAGCCTAGAGTCATATAATAATAAATATATCAGCAGCCAGGTAATAGGTACCTATCCTATGCTGGCCTGTTACATTTATATATATATATATATATATCTGTCAACCATATAGATAAATCATTTAAACCTACTCGACTTTATTACATAATTGCCAGTTATATATATATATATATAGCTATAGATATATCCCTCAACAAAGAAAACAATCAAGCTAGCTAGCGAGGCCATCACAAAATCTCCAAAATTTAAACACTACTACTACTACTACTACTACTATACCCAATTTTAATTACACATATAATTAGTATCCACCTTAATTTCTCATAAAATATATATCATGGTTCGTTTCTCATACATACTAATTTTATATATGCACTTTTATTTTTTTATTTATTTTTTCTCACTATGCCAAAAAGTCAAGTACAGCATGCATGTACCAGTTTTTAGAGTATTAATATGGGATTCTAGCTAATTATTATATATAATAACCGTAAATTGTTTTGATACTTTTGATTCAGGGATCGGAAAAGGAAGGGTGTACTACTGTTTGGGTGGAGAAGTCAAATATAATAAATGGAAATGGAAATGAAAAAGTAAAGAGAGAAGAGGCTACTCTAGTTCCTCCAGCTTTGGAAACAGAGAAAGGTTACTACTATCTTTCAAACCTTGACCAAAACATTGCTGTGATTGTTAGAACTATTTATTGCTTTAAGCCAAATAAATCAAAAGAAGATGCAGTACAAGTCATAAAAAAAGCACTTGAAAAAGTACTTGTGTATTATTATCCACTTGCTGGGAGACTCACAATTAGCTCTGAGGGTAAACTCATCATAAATTGCAGTGGAGAAGGAGCTGTTTTTGTTGAGGCTGAAGCTGATGAAAGCGTTTTAATTGAACATCTTGTTGACATTAAGAAACCTGACCCTTTCATTCTTAGCCAACTTGTTTATGATATAATTCCTGCTGCTAAAAACATACTTGAGATCCCACCTTTGGTCGTTCAGGTATTTCTAATCTATCACATAATTTTCAAGATAACTTAATTATTAATTTGGTTTCTATTAATCTTTATTATATTTAAAACTTTAAATTAATTTTGACAAATATTAATGTCTTTATATTTTGAAATAACGAACTATATATATTGTTATTTTAGAATTTTATTTTAAAATTTCAGTTAAAAGTATAACAATATAATTGCCGCCGTCTTTAACCTGTTAATTATTAATAATAATCATGATCACAACAGGTAACCAAATTCAAATGTGGAAGCTTTGTAATTGGGATGTGCATTAACCATTGTATGACTGATGGAATTGCTGCTATGGAATTTGTAAACTCATGGGCTGAAACTGCTAGAGGCTTACCTTTATCTGTCCCTCCATTTTTAGACAGAACAATACTGAAATCCAGAAACCCTCCTAAAATTCAATACCCACATCATGAATTCTCTGAAATTGAAGATATCTCCACTAGTTTTTATGATCATCAACACCTTTATGAAAACAATATAGTTTATGAGTCCTTTAGTTTTGACGCAGAAAAGCTTGATAATTTGAAAAACAAAGCATTAATGGAGAATGGAGATCTTGAAAAGTGTACTACATTTGAAGCTCTGTCAGCATTTGTTTGGAGAGCTAGAACAGAGGCACTAAAATTGCATCCAAATCAGCAAACAAAGTTGCTATTTGCTGTGGACATAAGAGCAAGATTTAACCCACCAATCCCAAAAGGCTACTTTGGAAATGGGATTTTGTTGACCAATTCTATATGTTCAGCTGGTGAGTTAACGAAAAAGCCAATGTCTTTTGCAGTTGAGTTAGTTCAAAATGCTGTGAAAATGGTTAATGAGAGTTATGGAAGATCAGCAATTGATTATTTTGAAGTTACAAGAGCTAGACCTTCTTTGGCATCTACTCTTATAATAACTACTTGGTCAAGGCTATCTTTTCATACTTCAGATTTTGGATGGGGTGAACCTTTTTTTACAGCTCCAGTCTCATTGCCTGAAAAGGAAGTGATATTGTTTCTATCAAATGGGAAAGATAAGAAAAGTATGAAAGTGGTTTTGGGTCTTCCAGCTCCTTCTATGAAGATTTTTCAAGAACTGGTGACTCGTTTCTAGGCATCACTTAAATATATATACGACGACATTTATTACGTACAATAAATATTTAAAACAAAAGTGATGGGCAGGCATGCACTACTTTGTACAAAATATGTGGCAAATTTGCATACACTATTATTTACTTATGTCATATTAATTATACTGAATATGTTTATTAATTAGTGTTTTTTTCTTTTTCATTTATATAAAAATTACACGTCGTAGCACGCATACTTAGATTTTTACTCTTTTGTTTCCGTTGTGTTGGAAATTTGTTGAAAGTATGATCGAGAAATATATAAAAGATTGTTATTAATTATATATATATACGTGTGTTTTAATTCATGTGTATTATTATATGTTATCATAAAAATGTATAAATGAATATGTGATTTTAGTATTTGTCTTTCTTTCTAAAATATTAACATATTAGTTAGTTGGAATAGTAGATATGTTAATTAATATGACACTTTATTTTTAACAATCTTTCTTAGAAAAAAATAACGCATTTTTTCAACTCCACCTCTCAATCATCGAAGATAAGCATTATATTTTAGCTTTTATTGTCTCCAGCTCTCACTTCACTCAAAAGATATTTTAATGTGTCTAGCTAGCTAGATCTCCTTTAATTAAAAATATGCTTTATTTTTCTACTTTAAATTGTGCATATATGGTTCAATTTCTCTTGAGCTGATCACAAAGAACCTTAAGCTCATGCATATGAAGGTCACAACTAGCCTCGAGTTAATATAGATGGAGTATGTAATTACTTTAACAATTATTATATAATTACCATCATGATTAAAATTTATCAAAAATTAACAAAAAAAAAATCACATAATTGCATCGTTGTTAAAATATTTTCATTATTTTTTGTAACTATGATAAATGTTGGGTGGTAAAAAATTAGGTTGATTCAAAAATTAGTTATTATAGAAAATAATAAAATTATCTCAAAAGTAATACCTATTTTTTTTTTTTTAGGGGAAATTGAAGATCGAGGAGATTTCTAAAGCAAAAGATGCTATTACTCACACAAATTACAAATAAACGTTTCAAGAGGAGCTTGAATCTTTAAATTATGTATCACCACCTTCATCACTATCATATTAATGAAATGATGTACTTAAAAGTTATTACCTCCATCACGAAACTGGCCGGATTGATTTATCAATAATCGACTGATAACAATATAATAAAATCATTGAGCCCACAAGAGAAAGGTGAGTGCTATGTCAATTAAGTCTATTGGTTTTTTTTTTTTGAAGTGATAGGTTAACTATTTTTTTTCTTTCCAATAATACTTTAGTTGAAATGACAATACGAATCTAAATGTTCAATTTTTTCTTTATTTTTTTTTAATTTTTGAAAAACTTATTTTAAAAAATTACCCTAACAAATATTCATGTAATTAAAAGTTTCTCTTTCAAATATAATTTAAAAATAAAATAAAATAAAATTTAACTATTTGTATTAAACTATCATTTAAAAAAAAAACTTGTGGACTAAACTTACTTATAAAAACTACTAAACCTAAAAACTCCAAGTATAATAATAACTAATGTAACTATTTGTCTCCACAGATATATAATCTAAAAATAATTTAGTATATAAAAATATCTACCCAAACATGATGGATTTTTTGTTATTTAAGGTGAAGGAAAAGAAGTCTTAGTACTATGATATGATCAAGGAAAATAGGTATATATATAATAAGTGGATAGAGACAAAGGCAAAGTAGCATAGTAATTAACTAAACAAACATATTATTGATAATATTTGAAAAGCCAATTTTATTTTATTTTTTTACTTTTTGAATTCACGTGATTTTACTTTATATCCAATTGTGATTACGATTTATTGGGTATTTGATTTAATCAATTGTTTATATATAGATTGGAAACTTTCTTTAAGCAAAAAAAAAAAAAAAAAACGCACAAATTAAATTTCACATGCACTTTCTTCTGTTGCCATAAAATTTCAAACCTTTGGGACTATTTTTCGAACACAATAGACAACCAATGAGCTTGTGAGATTTTGCAAGTTTACGGTACTAACAAAACTCTATACATTTACATCTATTACTATTAAAAACTCTAATAGATTGTAAAATTTTATTAAGAATATATATATAATGGTTTAATACTTATTAGCATCGATAATTTCTGACATGATAGAATAATATAATACGTATTCGTATCAATATAAAAAGAAAAGAATTTTTTAGGTGTCAATTAATATATAAACCTAATACGATTAAAATTGAAACACTACTTGATAATACAAGACTAACAGGAAACATTTGTTAGGCAGATTCTCAAGATTCAATACCAGAGGGTGTGTTTATACTAAAAAAATTGGGGATATCTCAAGGCTAAGGCAACATGACCTTGAATTTTATAACCCATGAATCGCGCGCTGCCGAGGTAGTGTGTGTAATGTTTTTCTTCCTTTGTGGAAGTGAGTGAAGGAGCATATATGAAGATTGTAGTTTTTTTCTTTATGATCTCACAAAGGTACAGTATATATACATTTCATTACCTCAAAAGTATAACATATTCATGAATATTACAGGGCATTAATACAGGACAGGACATGTATTACAACAAAGAAAAAGCTAATTTTCATTAATGGGCAGTAGTGGTGGCTTGAAATAGATCGAGGATGTTATAAGGGAAAGAATTCAAATAAAGTGCACACGTAGTAATTAACCTCAAAATTAATCGGGCGGGTGTTCAATTCCCACATAAGGTAATCTCTCTCTTCAATGGTCTGAAATTCAGAGGATTTAGACTGTAAATGCAAAGGTTGGCTTGTTTTGATTTGATTGATATTTCATCTGATGTCGATTTGTAACCAGGAACATTACAAGAAGAAGATCGACTCTTAATTAAGCTTGCTTGGCAGGAAGAAACAAGTTGTGAATCTTCAGCACATCTTATTCCATCAACTGATGGTATTTCCAAACGGTAAATACCAAATTTGTTTGTAGTTCTATTCACTGAGAATGTAATATGTTCTGCTGTTCTTGGTGTCAATGCTTTGAATGAGCAATCAATTCTAACTTCTGCACCTGCAGTTTAGACAATTGGCTAAATTGGAATTGGTTTAATTGTATACAGAATAACCTTTTTTTTTTCACAAATGTAGTTTCTTTTTTTTTAACACCATATACACAAATTCGTTTTTTTAAACTAAAAATACTATATATATATATATATACTATATATATATATATATATATGTATGTTTTTAAAAGAATTAAAAATAAAATTATATAAATAACCGAATCATATAAAAACTAAAAGGATTAAAATTTCAAGAGATTTAAGTGAACAAAAATTCAAATTTTTCTTTATCTTCACAGGACCCTTCGTGGGTAACATTCTTATTTTAAGATCCAAATTTTTTTTTCTTTCTTAATTTAACAAACATATCAAGTTATTGATATAGCCGATTTTTGAAGCCATTATAATATAGGTATATAATGGAATACATTGTGTGAAAAAAAAAAGAAGAAGAAAACTGGTCACAACAAATTAATAACTGCTTGTTAGGGATCTTAAATTGGGAAAAAAATATTTTTAAAGTATTAAAATGAAAATTACATGGTAATACTATGAAGATAAAAAAGGCATAATATATAATTGATAAATAGGTGAGTATATCACCTGGTAAATAGTAACTGTTTCTGGAGAAGCTGTTATTGGAGCAGATGTCGCAGTAAACAAAACCCATTACAACGATTTGAGAGTTTGTTTTTGCTGGCTCTACCTCCAAACAAACAAATTTGAAAATCACAAATGAGATTATGAAAAAGATAAGTAGATTCATGGCAAACTCTGGTTGTTGAATCTGTGTATATGGCTGTTTTTCTGAGTAGATTTTCAGAGCATTATCACACCGTTGAAGATGAATTTCTTGTGCGGATAATTTGTGGATAGACAACTGTAAGCAAAAACAAAACGGGGAAGAAGCTTATCTTTTGTACTACAAACAAAGACACGTGAACTTCCTTTGGCAATATGTGGAATTGATGTGTAGGAAAGAGAATGGAATTTTAATTTTCCATTTCTTTTGAGTGCAATAATATATGCATTAATTTTAAATTGAATATGAAATTGATTAGAGTAGATAAATTTATAATACATGTATTGATGTATGTGTTAAGAATTTTTGTTATTTTCTAAGAGAAATTATTCTTATTATTGAATTATATAATAATAATAATGTAGTATTTAAGGTGTATAAGATGCAAGATTAATGTAAAAAAAAATTGAAGCAAAACAAATACACAATAAATGAAATGAAAGAAAGAGATAGTGATGTGATCAATAAAGAATATATTTAATAATAATTAATAACACCTCGTAAATAAAATATAAGAAGAAAATTTTTGTATTAAGAAGATTATGAATATGTGATGTGTCTTTATAATTTTATGAAGATGTTATTAATACTTGTATAAAATTAAACCATTTAAGTAAATGTATCAATATAAAACAATAAATGAATAACTTCTACAAATGCTTTGGGCTAACTTACAAGAGTCAATGCTAATAGCACATGACACCTAAAGTCTTGTTTATATATATATATACGTAGGGAACTTTTAGATTTGAGACAAGCTTATCTCATTCCCAATGGGGTTAATTTGTGTTGGAGAAAAAAGAAGCTCCATTTATAATAACTGAAAAGCATGCTCTTCTTGATGATGTACATAAATGCAGTGAAAATAGACCTACATTCCATGCTTAATCTTTATGGTGACTTTATTGCCCAATAGTGATGCTTGTGACAAACTGAATAAAGAAATGGAATTGATGTTGTTCACGTGCATTTTCAATTTCAATTGGTAGGACAATGGTAAAGTGTTTTGTTATTCAAAAAGCCTTTTTGGGCTAATTAAGGTCTTAAACTAAACTATGGATGAGTTTTCCATTTGAATATAACTTCCTGTATTATGGTGTACAAATATATATATACTTAAACTAATGCATAATAATTCTATTAACTTATATGTCACAAATTAAATTAACTTTTTTTTTTAAGAATTGTAATGTATATGTTATTTTGGGATATATAGTTAACACATTATGTACAACTTTTAACCGTAAAAATATCCAATCTTTTTTCTTTGAATAAATTCCCTCTTTATTTATCGAGGTTTGCCGTTCATAACAACGCAAAGCCAGCAAAGGGTAAAATTTGAAGTTCAATATTGGGCTTGAGGACTGTCCACTGGCTACTCTGATTGAAATGCCTTTGGAGGCCAATATAATGGGCTAGTATTGCTAACCATACTTCATGGGCCTAAACAAACAGTTGAAAATGATTTCATCTTGTAATCTATAATAATATTAATATATATATATATATAGCATTGTTATATTATTGTCTAAAAGCTTGTTGGTAATGCTTTTTTTTTTCTTTTTCTTTTAAAGAAAGAAGTTGGTTATGCTTGAAGAAGAAGTAGTAATGCAGTATTATTGTAATATTTATTTTCTGTTCATGGTTCTGGTAATATTGCATGGACTCAGAGGTGAGAAACTAATCAAGTGTTGGCAAGGGTATGAAAAAATGTTCGACATTTTTGTCTCTTCCATGGTTTCTTTAGACAAATTTATGGTGATATTATTGATAAAATATATATAATATTTAATAAATTATGATTCTTTAATAAAAATAATAACTGATATTATAGATACTTATGTCAATTTAAAATTTATTTATCAATTACATCGTAGAAGATTTCAACAAACAATGATACACCACGTATTTGCATCATTAATTTATCTCGATTCATATAAATGTTATATATATATGTTCATCCATGTCCTTGCAGTCGAGAAAACAAAAGTTAGAAAAAAGTTGAATAGGAAAATAGTAATAGATGAGTTTTAGAGTTGAAATCTACACTTTGTTATCATCTTGTAGATTTTTGAAGTGAGAAGAAAACAATAAATTTTTATATTTAATGCAAAACTCCGCTGAGTAGTACTAGAAGAGAAGGGATATATCTTAATTAATTACGTTGGAATGTCATAAGCTTAATACACAGTAAATATGGACCATTAATAGATGCTTATTTGGGTGCGTAATTGTTTTTTCTTTTTCATGACATAATATTTCATATCATTATAGCATAAATAGATGAATTAATGACTATATTGCAATTATACACCCTTTGAATATAAACGTTTTCTCTACTACTAATATTAATTTATGTAATTATAAACAACAATATCCATTATTTTTTATCGGTAAAATTTAATTATGTTTGATATTATTAGTTATTTTATAATTTTTAATATTTTACCTAAATTCAACTACTCTTTTTTTTTTCTCTTATTTTCCTTTCCTTTTTGGCAAAGAAAAATGTTTCCCATTCAATCACAAACGAAGATAGATGTTTCCGCTGATGGAACAAGGCTATGAATTTAATTGGAAAATAAATAATTTGAACATGTGGAATTGTTAATATCTGAAAAATAGTTAAAATATCAATAAAGAGAGAGAGAGAGAGAGAGAGAGAGAGAGAGAGAGAGAGAAAAGCCGACTAAAGAGAGAAAATTAAGGACAGAGGACAAGCACTTCATTCCTTTGGCAAATCCAAGGCCTAGGCGGTGTTACCGTCCATCCCACTAATTTCTCTATTGTGTCCCTTTTCCTGTCTTCTTTTAATTCCTTATTAATCAAATTCATAATATCAACATCTTTGATCAATTACATTAGTAAAATTTAGTATAATTGTTACCAAATTACTAATTTAATTTCATAACTATTGGGTTATGTTAGAGGTTCTCATTTTTTATACTTTTAATGAACTAAAAGTATTAATTTTAATAAATTACATGATTAAAAGTGTTAAATTTTTGTTAAATTTTTTTCAGTCTCACATCGGTCAGAATAAGTCAATAAAACTACTTATAAACTTGGATAATCTTTAACTCAATGAGATCTTATTGAGTTGAATTAGACTTGGATTTCTAACTTAGTATCAGAGCTAGACCTAACTTGATCGATGACTTAAAATTTGTTCTTAACAGTCTTACCGTGGCTTTGTGAGACTATCTCTATCCATATGGAGAGGGTTGCTAAGTTTCTTTCAGTTTCAAATCGATCAAGAACAAGGCAGTAAAATTGTTTATAAATCTGAACAATTCTTAATTCAATAAGATCTTATTAGATTGAGTTACAGTTGGATTCTAACTATTTTTATAATAATAAAACTAGTAGTATCAAATTCATAAATTGTAAGAGTCAAATACTATTTTGAAAAATTATAGGATCTTTAATAATGATTAACCAAATAATTATGAAACTAAATTATTTAAATTAAATAATTAGATGAATTATGATTTAATACATTCTATTTTCTTATATAATATTAAAAAAAATGTTTTTTTAGAGAGAGCAAAATTGAGAATGTAATATACTAATTATATACGTAACTTACCTGTGTTGCTGCTAATGTGAAGCTTTTGTTTTTAATTTATGCATATCAGAAGCAACTTAAACATGCATGTTTTGTGTACAAAGAGACTATATCTTTTTCACCCTTAAATTCTAGAACCATTTGTATAATTTATTTTATTTTATTTTATAGATCGACTAGTATTAGGTATAGTGAAGGAGATAAATAATGTAACAGAAAATCTGTCTAGTTATTAACTGCATCAGAGACGGTACATGAGTTCATGATGAGCTCATATCTGACTAATATGAAATGAAAAAGAGATTCAGTATTGACTTGTTCATCTATATATATATATATATATATAAACAAAAATGCTAATTAAATCATTATATTATATTTTGATTGAGAAAGTATACAATTACAAGAGTTCTAACAAGGTCCAATTTTGTGATGCTTCGATATAAAATTTGATTATTTCATATTTGCAGACATTATATATAGATAATGTAATAATAATTGCAATGGGTGAAACCAAGGCCAGTTTATTGATCAGACACATTGGTAATGTAAAATCTTATTTGAATTACCTATATCCAATTATATATCTAAAATTTTCCTTTTTAATTCATTTTTTTTTTTAAATTTATTTTACCTTAATTTTTTTCGTCCAATCTAAGTTTCACAGCTAATAAAACAACGAATAAAACTTTCTCCACCTATGAAACAAGAAGAAAATATACTGATATCCCAAAACTACATTGTTCTTAGCTGGGCCGTCCCATGCAAAATAGCTAGAGGAAAGTAGGATCAAACTATCTAAATTGTCTTTGTACTTCCCAAAGCTTATATTTATTAATAACATATGTTAAAACTTATATTAAATAGATTGTTTTAAGATATGTAATGTTCTAAATTTTTTTTATACATATTTAAATGTTTAATACACCTATTTTCTCAATTTTCTTTAATATTTTTTACCAAATTAAAGTATCCATATCACATTATTTATACATGATAACCGCATAAAAATTGAAAAGTTCATGAATTAAAACCAATTACCAAAAAGGTTAGGGACAAAACTAGACCTCCAGGAAACAACTAATTAAACTTAGTAGAGTAGATGAAATTAATGAAGGAGTGATCCTATCACAAAATTCCAAACACATCCTTTTCTATTGGGTTTTTGTCTCTACATATATTTCCCTTTCTTTGATTATCTGGACAAGAAGACAAATTAAACTCATCAAAATAAGAAAGCAAATGTAACTTCATCATTTTCCTCTTTCTCTAAAGCAAAGAGCTTGAGAGAAGAGCAAAAAGAAAAGCTTCATGTGAAAACACCATTTTTCTTAGTTTGAAATATAGACAAGTAGTTTTCTTGAATTTGTAGTTTTAATACATATTTTTGTATTATCTAAGCTTCTGGGTTTTTTAAAAGGAAAAGAAGAAATGATGAACTCACTTTGTGGAAGCATGGGTTCAATCAAGAGTGAAAACTCATGCAGCAAAATCCCACAGACTACTTCAAATGATTCATCATCAATTTCAGATCAATCTAAAAAGAAAATAACAACTCCCCAAACCTCTGATTTAGAACAGAGTAGTAGCAACATACTTCCTTCAAACCTTGATTTCTCATCTCTAAAATTTGACTTAGATGGAGATGTTGAAGTTCAATCACCAGACAACTCATTATGGGAGTGTTTGCTTTCTGATCAATTTGATCAACCAGATTTCATGATCTTATCACCAGTGAGAAACTTCCCATCTCCAAAAAGTTCAAATAATTACAATTACAATTATAACTACAATTATGGTCAAGCAATACAAGGACAGAGTAGTGCTCTAGCAGGTTGTTCTCCACCAAGGAGTTCCTCCCAACATCTTGGAGCTGCTTTTAGTAGTATCCTGCACAAAGGGAAAGGATTGAGTCCACTTCATAAAGTCTACAACTCGCCAAACAATCAATCTATGCAGATTGAAAATCTTGCTTTGCCTGCAATTGAAGACTTGTTGAATGATTATCAAAGAGATGAATTTGGAGCCTTTTCAACAAGAAAGATGCCAATATCATCTTCTATTAATAATACACAATCATCTTATGAAATACCAAACACAATTCCAACATCTTTAACAGACTACATGTCATTGCCCAATTCATCTTTGAGGTTTTGTGGATCAATGAATGAATCGTTAACATCATCAGCAGCTCCAGTGTGTTCTCAACTCATCCAAGATCAGAATGTTGCTGTCGTCTCAGCTACTTATAATCAACTACTTTCTGGTGCTCCATTGTCTCAACAGTTACAACAAGAACGCCACCAAGAGCAGAAGCAGCAAATACAACTTCATCAACAACATAACCAGAATCTCACTCATTCTTTTCCTATCAGCTCTGACCAGGTCAAAATCTCCTACTCTGTTATTATGATATGTTCCCCCAATCCGACCAACAGCTTAAACTTTTTGAAGCATTGGTGACTAATATACTTCTTGACTGACCTTTGGAGTAATTATATCAAAATTTTAGTTGCAGGAACAGGATAGTGGCCTTCAATTGGTGCACCTACTTCTAGCATGTGCAGAAGCAGTAGCAAAAGAAGACTACATGTTGGCCAGAAGATATCTTCACCACCTTAATCGAGTGGTCTCACCTTTAGGTGATTCCATGCAGAGAGTTGCATCTTGTTTCACTGAAGCCTTAAGTGCACGTCTAGCGGCAACACTCACTACAACCAAACCTACCACATCTAATCCAAAACCATTCTCTCCATTTCCCCAAAACTCCCTAGAAATCCTCAAAATCTACCAAATTGTATACCAAGCTTGCCCATATATCAAATTTGCCCATTTCACAGCAAACCAGGCAATTTTCGAAGCCTTTGAAGCAGAAGAACGTGTTCATGTCATTGATCTTGATATTCTCCAAGGTTACCAGTGGCCAGCTTTTATGCAGGCCTTAGCAGCCCGGCCTGGTGGTGCCCCATTTCTCCGAATAACTGGTGTTGGATCCTCCATTGAAGCAGTAAGAGAAACAGGACGTTGTTTAACTGAATTAGCTCATTCTCTCAATGTCCCATTTGAGTTCCATGCAGTTGGAGAACAACTCGAAGATCTCAAACCTCACATGTTTAACCGTAGGGTTGGTGAAGCTCTTGCAGTAAACTCTGTTAATCGTCTCCACCGTGTTCCGGGCCATTGTCTAGGAAACTTATTAGCAATGATACGAGACCAAGCACCAAACATTTTCACCCTTGTGGAACAAGAAGCAAGCCACAACGGGCCATATTTTCTTGGGAGGTTTCTTGAGGCATTGCATTACTATTCAGCAATTTTCGATTCTTTGGACGCGACGTTCCCACCGGACTCGGCACAAAGGGCAAAGGTGGAGCAGTATATATTTGCACCAGAGATAAGGAACATAGTGGCATGTGAGGGAGCTGAGAGAACTGAAAGGCATGAGAGATTGGAGAAATGGAGGAAATTGATGGAAGGTAAAGGGTTTAAAGGAGTTCCATTAAGTGCAAACGCAGTGACACAATCAAAATTGTTATTGGGATTGTATTCATGTGATGGATATAGATTGACTGAGGACAAAGGTTGCTTGCTTTTGGGTTGGCAAGATAGGGCTATTATTGCTGCTTCTGCATGGAGATGTTGATCATCAATCAAACCTCTTTTTATTTCATGCGTTAATCTTTTGCTTTTACTTGCATGTGCTTGTTTTTCATCTTTTTTGTTAAAAAAAAAAATTAATTTGGAGTACCAAGTGTTTTTTTTGTTTGTTTTCTTTTCTTTTCTTTATTTCTTTTGTAGAAAGGACAATATAAACTTAAGAAATGTCAATGTTAATTATTTTATTATATAAATATTAATTTCTGTTAAATAATTTAATGGAAATGAATGCGATGGTATTATTGTACCTATATGTGCAAACTCATGCAGAATATGTAGATGAGAACATGTTATTATTTGTGTAGTATGATGGGTTGGAATATACATATAACTCACTGGATATATAATTAAGAGTTATGTGATAAGTTTTTATATTGATTCGACTAAAATCTGTTAAAATGTCTTACATTGATTGGTACAAAATGATCTGTTTTTCGTATTAATTACTTGATATGATATTATTAACTTATTTGTTTTAGTATTAGGATTTTTTGTACAACGTTGACGTGAAATCCAAAACTGATGACTGCTACAAATTCTAATTCAAATAAGTTTTCACTTGTATATATATGCATTAGAAAATACCTTTTTTTTCTTTTTTTTCTTTCAGAAAAAGAAATATACCTTATCGTTTATTAATTCTAAAAATAATGCATCGGACACAAACTTTTTTATTTTTTTAAACTTATCGCAAAAAGTCAATCACACATTGTGTTAGGGTTTGCATGTGACTACATGCCACGTTTATGCTTGTCTAAGGTTATTAATAAAGCATATATATTCGCATACTTAGTGTGCAATTAATTAAGTGTGAGTGTATTTTTGTAAGTGATGAATAACATATTTTTGTATTTTCTAACATGTAGGTATTCTCATGTACGATTATTAGTTATTTTCCATCACATATTTTTGCATTTTTCTGAACTTATGTTATTAGTGCTTACCTGCAACAATTAAGATATTATTACACTTAATAGGTTAAACTTTTAATATATTTAACATCAAATTTGTTACAAAATTAAAATGATGAATTTTGATATTAGAGTGTCACATCTAAATAAGAATGAGATTGAATTACCCAAATACTCAAAAAAAACAAAAAAAAGTACGTAGAGAGAGCCTAAGAGTTAATGTTTCACGGTATAAAAAACATGAATCATCAAATCTTAAAAAATTAATTCAAAAAAAATAAATCTTATACTACGTATATATAATACATTAATATATTTCTTAATCAATATAAAACACTCTTTTACAAATGTTATTAGTTGCAATAATATCAAGAGATCTAAGATATTTTCCCCCAATTTTTTTAAAAATTGCCTAATTACTTCCTAAAGCTTGGCCAAGACGGAGAATGTATCTTTTTTTTTGCCTGTTAATGGAGGATGTGCCTTTTTTGACTGTTAATGGAGGATGTACCTTACTCAGCTATAAATGCAGAGTCAAGGACAGCCTAGATAAAATACAAGCAAATACAAGACAAATGGACTTTATTGAAGGGCATATGTAAGTTTACCTTACGCTTACTGAAAGAAAATTTCCTATCAGACATTAAGTGATTAAATTTGACCCCAGACACAAGTGAACGGACACGGCAAAAATTAAGTGACAACTAAGATCAGACTGACCTAGAATACAGTAACAACATTACAAGCAAAGGACAATAAATTATATAAAAGAAGAGTTATCTACTTATCTACCACCGCAAAGCTTTCAGATATTTTCGATAAGAAGCTATTATTACAACCAAACCCAACTACTAGGGCTAACACCAAGTGCTTCAAAAAAATAATTAAAACATAACATCTTGTTTTTATGTAATACAAGGAACCGAAGAGCATTAGCTCGTATACAAGGCACTGTGACATTAAGCAAAGTTTTGACAGACGATGGCGACCAGTTGAACTTTGTATTATTGTTTTCAAATAAACAAATGAAACTACCAGAATATGTTCATTATACCACCAAAAAAAAAAGAATACATTCATTAATCACTCACTTTATATAATGTAAATACGCGAGCAGTAACACGCACAGCTACACCGAAATTCCCTCTGACGAACATTTAAACAATGAGGGAAGGGACTGTTTCACAAATTATTTTTCCACTCTAGCTACTGTTTCATAGTCCATAAGACCCAATGAACTCCAAGTGCAACCTCCCAAGCTTCACAAGGTTCCTGATCTACTCCCATCAGAATATGGAACATGAACACATATTTTTCTTTGGGGGTTCATCAATCTTCTTTTCTGTTAGGACAAATAGAGTTTGAATGTTTCGGTAGTATAGTATGACTGAATAAAAGCAAAGTTTTTAGTACGATAAAGAAATAACTTCCTATGCCATACTATAAATTCTAAATTTCCAAACATATGGAGAATTAGCGAAATAAAATTTTAATATCCGAATTAATGTCAATAACTTAACCAAAGCCAACATCCTCATAGAAAAATAATACAGTAATGCATGTGGCAGGTATATTCCATCTGTCATAGTAATTATCTTCTTTAGCATTTTCAAATATGCTAAAATCAGAGAAGACAATAATGACTAGTTCCATCTCAGACGTCAGAAACTATCCCAGCCTAGTTAACTAGCATAAAGTACAAATAGGGACTAACTAGTTGAATAAAAGAGCAATTATTGAGTCAACACATGAATATGTAACAATCCAGGATGAAATACCTGCTTTTATTTTTGCCATGGAAGGCTGCACAACTACATGCATGGTGATTACTCCATGTGGTAACTCTCCATAAGGGGTTCTACACTGGCCAACAACCTTGTTGCTTTCTAAAATCTTTCCAGCATTAATCAGCTTTATGTCACTAGCTCCGGTAGGTGCAATCTTCTTATCTGAAACATTACGAAGCAAAAGGTTCATAAATTCATAGTAAAAGACAGAAGCATAATAAAGATATTAGGTGTAAAAAAAAGAAAAAGAAAAGAAAAGAAAGAAAGCCCTATTCCCAAGTGTCCTTCTAAATCACATAGATTAATCAGAACACATGGAAGAAAGCAAATTGAAGCAGCAAGGATGTAAGAAAACTCATTTTTAATCACTCTAAGCAAAGGACTCAAAAGCCAATAAATATAATTAATGTTATTGATGCCAACATAAGGAATGAGCCAAGTCATATTTTCCAAGCCAATTGATAGTTGATATTCAAGGGAGTGGAATACAGTGCAGACCAATAATAACTTTTATAATTAGCATATATAGTTATATTATTATAATTCATTTATATATTTGATGATGCAAACATAGCATCGAACCAGGTATCTACATCTCCAGCAATATATACAAGAAGTTGTGAAAGATTCCGGTGCCACTTCATAATTAGTATTAAACGTCACCATGATAACATATTTTCTCAACGGGGCCACTGTTAAAGAAGGTAGTGCATAGTCATAAAAAATATATAGTGATAAAATGTACATAATATGCTGGCTCCAAATCGCCATTTTGCATTGCTAAATTCAGTTAAAAACCATCAGACTTTCTCATTAGCTGCCACTCAATAACACAAAATTCAATTCCGACATGAGTTTTGCACTTTCACTATACCTGCCGCTTTACACAATAATAAGTGTAGCCTCATTTCATTGGGTGTACATAGACAAGTTCAAATCAAAGTACTCATGCAAATAATTGTGCAATATCAAACATACAAGCACGTGGACTACCTATATATACACTATAATCCAATATCAAAAACACTGTTTCACCACATCAAAAAGACTGTTTCAACCTGAGAAAAGACAGTAAAAGGACTGGTTCGACCTGAGAAAATACATCAAAAAATGCCATGTAGCACAAGATTTGAATTTGACCAGTTCCTGGTATACAAGGGCTAACTGATGGGTAAATATTACTTGGTGAATTGCAAATAGATTTCCCTTCATAAGAACAATGAAAGGGTGCATCCAACGGCCTCTAACCAACCTTTTTAACCAGAAAATAATTCCATCCGGCAATGAAGAATACTAAGCAAGTGTCGACTCCATACAAGCTTATTTATAGTTTTATCCATATCACATTATCATAAATAAAATATGAGCAATGCACATTTACAAAAACTAACTACATTACATCATTACCAAAATTGAGCAATTTGGGAAGAGAGAACAATATAATAAAAGTAGTAGTCAAACCATCTGACCTTTAGGCCACTCCGCAACGATTCTTTCCTTCAACATTGCCACTGTGGACGCCGGTGAGTATCGGAATGGGCCTATATCCGATCCATCATAGAGACGAAACTTGAGCTCAACCAAGTCGTCCTCTGGCATTTGAAGCTCTCCACCAATTCGAAAACTCAACAGAACTTTCTGAAAAACCACCCTTTACCAAAACCAAGACTTCGACCTTTCAAAGATAACGTGTCAATTTATCGGTTGGGTAAAACCGAAACACAAGAAAAATAAATCTCAGTCCGTTTATCCAGAATTCGTGGTTATACAGAGATTGAATGTTAGACTAAACTTCAAATTTGTACCTGATTTTTTTTAAGCTAAAAAGATTAGGAGTAAAAAACACAAAAATATCTTCTGTTTCTTGAATTCTATCAGGAGCCACGCAAATTATTTCAACAAAATAATAAAATAAAATTGAAAATTTACGAATAATCCTATACATAGCAGATTATTGAATTAAGACAGGGATGAAATGGTACCTGAAACAAGATAATTGGGACGTTTATCAAAGTCTTATGAGTACGTAAGAGGGAGCTGAGAGGTTCGATAGATATTGTCAAAATCCGAAATTAGAGAAACCCTATACCCGATCTCGAAGCACTTTTCTTGGGGGCTTCTTTTGTTATCATTAAGACTTGTTTTTGAGTGAATAATTGGGATTTAGTAAGCAAATCACCAATGGTGACAATAGCGATACTGGTGTGTACATTATTTATGTGCAACGAATGGTTACAAAACACATACCACAACGTCAACTTGTTATGAAATAAATTCCATATTTTCAGATATATTTAATCTTATATTTATTATATATTTTGGTGATATAATATATATAAAAACAACCATATTCTTACCCCTGTCCAAATAAACTTAAAAGAAATGTTTATAATAGAAAAAAAAATTGAGTGTAATATTCTTAGTTAGGAATTTTGTAAATTTATTTTTTTGAGTTAAATAATAATTATAATAAAAAAATTTGTTATTGTAACTACATTTATTTTATATTCTGAAAAGTTTAGTTCTTAAAAATATTGTTATTTTTATAATAGTTTATTAGAACCTTAACACTAGATTACTATCTAAAAACAACCATATTCGTGATGGCCACGAATGAAAGGGAAGTGAAACTTGAAAAGTTCAAAATTACAAATTCAGGATTAACTTGAAAAGTTAAAAAAAAAAAAAAAAAAATCTCGCCAAAAGAAATGAAAGATGAATAATGAGCTTTGTTCGGATGGTAAATCCTTAGAATGATCTAATTTACGCTATCACGCAATGATATTTTTAACATTGTAAGGTAGAATGCAAGTGTGTCCATGAATATATGAGTATACAAATATTTTATTTTGTTTAATATTAAATATGTAACGAATATACGATTTAATAAGTACATGTATTTTCGTTATGATATAACGAGGATATAGAATTGACTTAACAAATGATTTGGGCCCAACGAACTTGATAAAGCGTACAACCCAGTCAACAAAAGTACTTCGTCACAAACTGTGAGGTCTTAGATGTCAAGATCTAGTGAAACTATGATATCCTGACATGATCAGGGTCCTCTCTCTCCATAAGCGACCTGCATGTAACGACCTCCATTTATTTATGTGTAACGCTTGTAACGATCTGGTTTCTATTTAAACTAGTCCGTGTATAATTTTACTACATATGTAACCATGTATACATGTCGCTTATACATACCTTGACACGTGTGTATGATGTCATACATATATATACCCCTTAAATGAGGAGAATATTGAATCTATTCATTTGTTTATATTTTCACTTTTCTCTAAAAATCACTAGAATCCCTAACCAAAAAATTCTCTCCAAATAATTGGCGCCATCTATGGGAACTCAAATCTTTCTAGTCCATAGTTGTCATTTGAGACCTTCATTTTTATTCCAAGGAGAATTATCTCGTTTTAGGGACATTTACTTGCACACAAAAAATGAACATGAATGGATAGTGAGCTAGAATAACGAGCACTTGCACAATCCGTGTTGATGGATTTGACGTTGAGGACAGGGCGACCTGTAGGTCGCTATAGTAAGACCACGATGAACTATGGCTAATGCAGATTGGGAGCGAACTGATGTCAGAGTATTGCTCCAAATCATCCAACCACGAGCTAAATTAACAAGCGCTAGTCGTTCTTTGCTAGTTGTTCTTAGATCCAGATGAGAGCTAGTAGGTTGGTATGATTTTGAGCTAAGAACGGACTAGACTTGGTATGAACTAATAAACAGGTTGGATAAGGAAGGTTGAAGATCAATTGCAAACACTACCATGAACAAAAAGGAACTATCACCAATTGGGCCTACCTCAACTGATCCTAACCAAAACTATATAAACTAGGGGTGTCCAAACACCGGGCCGGACCGGTTTAAACCGAAAAATCGGTCCAAACCGGACCGAACCGAGCAGTTTTGTAAATGAAACAGTCCGGTACGGTCTGTATTAAATAAAACTGATTTTAAAACGGCCCAGTCCGGTTATAAAATATTATAAACCGACCGGACTGGACCGGACTGGTTTTATTAAATAAATAATTATTATTATATAAAATCTTATAAACCCCAGTATATATATATATATTTTGTTTTCGAGTTTAGGGTTAAGCCGTCACTCGTTAACGCTTAACCCTAACCTTAAAAATCAGTCTCTCCTCTGCGCTCGCCTTCAGTCCTTCACCACTTCGCCGTCTACGCTCTGCTTTTGCTACTTCTTCGTCTACGCTCTGGGTTTGGCCGTCGTCGCTTCCACCAGTAACTAACCATCGTTCCTCGTGTTGATTCCACTAGCAGCTAACCACCGTTCCTCTCGTTGCTTTCACCAACAGCTAGCCATTGTTCCACACGTTACTTCAACCAGAAACTAGCCACCTCTCCTCGCGTCGCTTCCACCAACAACTAACCACCTCTCCTCGCGTCGCGTCGTGTCATGACAACAATGGACGAAAATCACGAAATAGGTATGTGGTCTAATACTACTGGAGTACTGGTCTGGTAGTCTGGTAGTAGTTTTTTCCTGAATAAACTGAATGGTAAGTCTAAAGTCTGAACTCTAAAGTCTGAATGGTATGTCGTTTTTTTGTTAGTGTGAAGTTTGAACTCTGAAATCTGAATGATATATCGTTTTTTTGTTAGTTTGAAATCTGAATGGTAAGTCATTTTTTTGTTAGTCTGAACTCTAAAATCTGAATAGTATGTCATTTTTTTGTTAGTCTGAAATCTGAACTCTGAAATCTGAATGGTATGTCATTTTTTTGTTAGCCTGAATACTTTGAACTGTGAACTCTGAAGTTTGAACAATTTTTTCTCACAGAGTTCATTTTTTTTAAATGGTGGAAAGTGGAAACTAATTAATACTGTTAGAATTTATAACTTCAGTTAAATTGTTCGTATGTTCCCCTCTTTTAAAGCTTAATTATTTTGATTAAGTTATCTTTATAGATTAAATATATATAGTTTATTTTATTTATGTTTAATCATTATGAATTTCAAGAGGTACAGGTCTACCCCCGAGAATGAAAAATCTATGTCATCAAGAATATGTACATGTACATAACTCATTTTTCAGTTTAAGCTAATTATAATCATCATGATGCATTCCACCTTTCTTATACCCATCATGATCTTCTGTTAGAAGGTAGAATTATTTTTTGCCTGTTGGATCTGATTCCAATACCCATCAAATTGTTATCAGTATTTGTTTGATCTAGAAAGTTAATTAAACTTGGAGCTCAAATTCATGTATTGGTAGTCTGGTAGTAATTTTTTCCTGATTAAACTGAATGGTAAGTCTGGAGTCTAAATTCTAAAATCTGAATGGTATGTCGTTTTTTTGTTAGTCTGAATACTTTGAACTGTGAACTCTGAAGTTTGAACAATTTTTTCTCACAGAGTTCATTTTTTTTAAATGGTGGAAAGTGGAAACTAATTAATACTGTTATAACTTATAACTTTAGTTAAATTGTTCGTATGTTGTCCCTCTTTTAAAGCTTAATTATTTTGATTAAGTTCTCTTTATAGATTAAATATATATATAGTTTATTTTATTAATGTTTGATCATTATGAATTTCAAGAGGTACAGGTCTACCCCCGAGAATAAAAATCTATGTCATCAAGAATATGTACATGTACATAACTTATTTTTCAGTTTAAGCTAATTATAATCATCAGGATACATTCCATCTTTCTTATACCCATCATGATCTTCTGTTAGAAGGTAGAGTTATTTTTTACCTGTTGGATCTGATTCCAATTCCCATCAAATTTTTATGAGTATTTGTTTGATCTAGAAAGTTAATTAAACTTGGAGCTCAAATTCATGTATTGGTAGTCTAGTAGTAGTTTTTTCCTGATTAAACTGAATGGTAAGTCTGGAGTCTGAATTCTAAAATCTGAATGGTATGTCATTTTTTTGTTAGTCTGAATACTTTGAACTGTGAACTCTGAAGTTTGAACAATTTTTTTCTCACAGAGTTCATTTTTTTTAAATGGTGGAAAGTGGAAACTAATTAATACTGTTATAACTTATAACTTTAGTTAAATTGTTCGTATGTTGTCCCTCTTTTAAAGCTTAATTATTTTGATTAAGTTTTCTTTATAGATTAAATATATATAGTTTATTTTATTAATGTTTGATCATTATGAATTTCAAGAGGTACAGGTCTATCCCCGAGAATAAAAAATCTATGTCATCAAGAATATGTACATGTATATAACTTATTTTTCAGTTTAAGCTAATTATAATCATCACGATGCATTCCATCTTTCTTATACCCATCATGATCTTCTGTTAGAAGGTAGAGTTATTTTTTACCTGTTGGATCTTATTCCAATTCCCATCAAATTGTTATGAGTATTTGTTTGATCTAGAAAGTTAATTAAACTTGGAGCTTAAATTCATGTATTGGTAGTCTGGTAGTAGTAGTTTTTTCCTGATTAAACTGAATGGTAAGTCTGGAGTCTGAATTCTAAAATCTGAATGATATGTCGTTTTTTTGTTAGTCTGAATACTTTGAACTGTGAACTCTAAAGTTTGAACATTTTTTTCTCACAGAGTTCATTTTTTTTAAATGGTGGAAAGTGGAAACTAATTAATACTGTTATAACTTATAACTTCAGTTAAATTATTCGTATGTTATCCCTCTTTTAAAGCTTAATTATTTTGATTAAGTTCTCTTTATAGATTAAATATATATAGTTTATTTTATTAATGTTTAATCATCAGGATGCATTCCACCTTTCTTATACCCATCATGATCTTCTGTTAGAAGGTAGAGTTATTTTTTACCTGTTGGATCTGATTCCAATTCCCATCAAATTGTTATGAGTATTTGTTTGATCTAGAAAGTTAATTAAACTTGGAAATCTGAACGGTATGTCATTTTTTTCTTAGTCTGAAATCTGAAATCTGAATGGTATGTCATTTTTTTGTTAGTCTGAAATCTGATCTTTACAAATTGCCTTAGTATAATCACAGTTCACAGAATACATTGATCTTTACAATTAAATGTGTTTTTTTATTAACATGATTTGTTAATATAAATTTTTATATATGATTTATATATAAGCTGTATTTTTGTCATAAAATGTACATAAATTGTGGTGTTTTTGTTTTATAGGTTCTTATTAAATCATATTAGTTCTTAATTTTTAAAATGTACATAAACAATGTTTAAATTAATATTGTTATATATTGTTATAGATTGTGTAAAGTTTCTGAATACCAAACTGTATTATTAATTCATTAACGCCTGATATCATAAATGCAGGTAATGCAGCTATAAACTAAATATTTATGCAGATAATTATATTTTAAATGTAACTAATCCACAAAGTTAATAAATAATAAAAAATAGTTTTTATTAGCATTCAATTGTACAAAATTACCATCTTTTTAATGTAGTGGCACCAAATATTTTATGAAGCCCTCAAATTCAAGGTAATGTCCTAGATTGTTGTCCTATGCTAGAATGTTACACTTTGGTGATTGATATTATGCTAGTTTTGAAATGATTTTTGATTAAGTACAAAAAGTAATATTTTAATATATTAAGAATATATATTAATCTATATTCTATATATAGGTGATGATGTACATGAGTTTATTGGACCAAGTCAATTTACAGACTTTGCTATGTCTATGATTGAAGACATTGAACCTGAAATTCATCCGAATGAAATGGAAAATCCACCACAGAATTTAAATGACTCATCTTCAAAAAGGGGAATAGAAGTAAGTAATGTTCACCTCGATAATGAATCTGATATGAAGAAACCAAAAAATTTTAGGTCAGAAATATGAAATCATTTTTCATATATTTTACCCTATGATGTGGAAAATCCTAGAGCTACATGTCATTATTGTAAAAAAAGTTATGTTGCTCATCCCACAAGGAATGGAACTACTTCAATGATACATCACTTCAAAAATTTATGTAAGAAGATTCCTAAAGAAGTAGATAAAGGACAAAAGATGTTAAGTTTTCAAACACAAAAAAGAGAGGATGATAGGACAACTCATAAATTAGTTGTTGTATCATTTGATGCAAAACGTGCTAGAGTTGCTTGGCAAAAATGATTATTATTGATGAATTTTCTTTTAGGTTTGTTGAGGGTGAGGGATTTAAAGATTTTATATCTGAAATTTGTCCTAAGTTTCATGTGCCATCTCGACAAACAATTTCTAGAGATGTGTTTCAACTTTATTTAGATGAGAAAAAAAGTTTGAAGAACTTTTTCATAAGTGAAAAGCAAAGAGTTTGTCTTACTAGTGATTGTTGGACTTCAATTCAAAATATTAATTATATTTGTCTAACTACTCATTATATTGACAAAGATTGGAAATTACAAAAGAGAATTATAAAATTTTGTCAAGTTGAGAATCATAAAGGTGATACAATTGGGAGAGTGATAGAACAGAGTTTGCGTGATTGGGGTATATGTAAGGTATTCACCATAACACTTGATAATGCTTCCTCAAATGATACTGCTGTGTCATACTTGAAAAGGAAGCTAAAAAATTGGAATGATGGACTTGTTATGAGTGGAGAGTTCTTTCATGTGCGATGTTGTGCTCACAATTTGAATTTGATTGTAAGAGAGGGACTTAAAGATCTTCATAGTACTATTATGAGTATTCGTTGCGCTGTGAGATATGTTAGATCCTCTCCTTTGAGATTACAAAAGTTTAAAATGTGTTCTATTAAAGAAAATATTGAGTCCAAAGGAAGTGTCGTGCTAGATGTGCCTACAAGATGGAACTCCACATATCTAATGTTAAAATCTTCTTTAGATTTTCAAAAAGCATTTGATCGTCTTGAAGAAGAGGAAGGAACAAACTTTATTTCTTATTTTCATGAGGAGCGATCGAATGTTGGGCCGCCAACATTAGATGATTGGAAGAATGCTCGTGTTTTTGTCAAGTTTTTGAAAACTTTTTATGACTCTACTTTAGCATTCAGTGCATCTTTATACACCACTTCAAATTTATATTTTACAGAACTACATAACATTCAGTCTCAAATACTTACATGGTGTGTTTCTGATGACTTGTTGTTAAAAAATATGGCTATTAGCATGAAAACAAAATTTGAGAAGTATTGGGGAAATGTAGACAAGACTAATAAGATGTTGTATGTTGCATTTGTACTTGATCCAAGGTACAAATTAGAGTATTTGGAATTCTTGTTTGAAGAGATTTATGATTTAGAAATTGTTCAAAAATTGAGAGATAATGTCAAAAATACTTTTATGGATCTGTTCAAAGCTTACTATATGTTAGTGCATGGAAAAGATTTTCAATCTAATGCGACTCAATCACAAGATGTAATAGGAAGGATTCCTTCATCTGAGGAAGCAAGAAAGTTGAAGTTTCTTAAACGCTTAGAGGAGAAAAATAGTTTGGAATTAAAAACCGAGGTTGAGAAATATTTGAACACCCCATGTGAAAATGTCATGTTGGATAAGTTTGATATATTAAAATGGTGGAAGGCAAATTCTTTAGGTTTCCTATCATCTCTCTCATTGCACGTGATGTGTTAGCAATTTAAGTTTCAACTGTTGCATCAGAATCAGCTTTTAGCACAGGAGGGCGCATTCTTGATCCATTTAGGAGTTCTTTGAATCCTAAAATGGTAGAGACATTAGTATGTAGTCAAAATTGATTTCGTTCTTCCATTAATAATGACAATGTTCTTTTACCAGAATACAATGATGACCTAGACATTTATGAAGATGTTGATTTTGTTTTATTGTAAAGTTCATTAAAGACACTACAATGATCGTTGATGATTAATAATGGGTAAGTTTTAAATATTATTATCTAATGATGTATTGTTGTTGATTGTGAGTTTTGATGTTTGTATATGTTTAAGAATTTTTTGCAAATGAGATATTTGGAATTCATTTCTTCATGTCTAATCTTTTTTTATTTTAGATTTTGATAACATCTTATTTATGTATTTAACAATAATATCTATCTATGTATGATTATAAATGAGCATTATATTTGATTGCATCCTATTAAATTATATCATATTAAACTGAATCATATTTATTTATTATTAATTGTTAAAAACCGTTCAAAACTGTTAACCAAACCGGACCAAACCGTTCGGTTATAACATTTTAGATAGTCGAATGGTCCGGTCCGGTCCGGTTTCAACTATATGAACGGTCTGGTTTGGTTACATTTTTTTTAGGCAAAATCGGACCGGACCGGACCATGGACACCCCTAATATAAACAGCTCGTGCACGGACTAGGAAATGTATAGAGTGGGAAATGGCATAAATTGGAAATGGTGCTAGTACATACTGAGTAAGATTATGAATTATAGGCTATATAAATGCTACTGTGTGATCTCATCTCCATCATAAACGACCAAATCAGCTCGTTTAGTGAACGAACTAGTGGGATATGTGTTGGGCTGGATTGGCTAAACATGTCAAAAATGGGTTGGGCCACCCAACTGGGCCTAGTTCTACCTAAATAAACTTTCATGCATCGTACCTATTTACTCACGAATTGGGTTTGGAACATCCACTGGGTTTCGATCGCGAACTGGTTTGACTTCAATAGAAGAACTGACTACACTTGATCGGTTCCCATAAATGATGAATGAGATACCTGGTGTAAATTGATGGGTGGATTTGCTTCCAAACTGAAACCATAGATTAGTACACTATGAACGACCTGGAGAAACGGGCTGATGAGATGAGTTTGTGGGTTGTGTGGACTCTTGAGCGAACTAGAAACAGACTGCGTAAATTTGTTCGCTATGAACGACTTGGAGAAACGGGCTGAGAAGATGTGGGTTGTGCGAACTCTTGAACGAACTGGGCCTAGCTCTGTCTGAATGAAAAGCTTGGCCCAATTCACATAAAATAACATCGTTATTTACTTCAAATGAGTCTAATATAGCACAAACATACCACTTTGTAGCAAGGTTTCATAGGCTAACATGAAATGGGAAACGATTGGGACGACGATTGTAAATAAAATAGACATGAACCAAGAAAGAGTTGTCATCCAATTATTCGACTAATCCACACAGGCAACGCAGACAGGATCTGAAGCTCTATAACTTATCTTGAGCATGTGAAACACAACGAGAAGTTTTATTCATTACGATTAAATAAGGCCTTTGTATTGTCTTCCACCTGTCATAGAGATTTTGAGGAGCAAAAACAAATCGAAAGAGACTAGAGAGAAAGAAACCAAATAAATTGGTTTTGGTGTGTTACTCTTGTGATATGGTAATTTGTATACATCAAGAAGCATTGTGAAATTGCTTAAGGAAATTAAAGTGTATCTATTTGGAGAAACGGGCTGGGGAGATGAGTTTATGGGGTATGCGAACTCTCTTGGACGATTTGGGCCTAACTTTGCCCAAATGAAAAGCTCGGCCCAATTCATGGAAAACAACACTGCTATTTTTTTCTCTAGTACCAGCTTTCGAACTCTCTCAGTTATAACAACAACATAGATTAATCCAATGCTCTATATGAAATCCCTGAAGCGATATGGGTTGGGTTGGAACAATTGAACCCGATATGAATCGTTGAAAAATAGGCTGGGCTTATGCAATTGGACTACCACGATCTGAAGAAGAATGGACTAGGTGTTGGCTGGCTAGAGATGGCGAACTGAAAAGGGACGATCAGATGTGCCTCATCGTTAAATAAACATCATTAATGGCCAAATGGGGTTTTTTTTTTCTCTGAATAAAAAAATTGTGACCCAAAGCAGCGATGTGGTATTCCTCTGTGCTAGACACCTGCCATCATTTCTCTAGCCATTTCTTCCTAGAAGAACTGATCGATTTCTGTAAATGATGAACGAGATACCTGTTGAGAATAAACTGAAGGAACGAGCGAGATGTAGAGCTGCGATGCTGTGTGTGAACAACCTGAAGAGATATGAGCTGGGATGATTCAATTGGATCTAACACATTGGGTTTGCTTGGACTATACCTAAGTTAATTAGGTGAGCTCGGGCCGTTATTATAAGACCAAGACTAGTTGTGGCTGATGTAGGTTGCTATGGTAATATAGCGAAGAATTTCTCTTCTAACACCGACTCCATTGTGAACGCTCACTAAGCAACGAACTACGGGAATGACTTGGAAAGATGAAGATTACATACCAATGCTCTGTATACATGAATTGGGCTTGAAAGAAACAGACTGGGCTGCCAAAATGGGCCTAGCTTGGCCCAAGTGAATGAAGTATATTGACAAATATTGGACGTCTTGTCTCTGTAGTTCCGCTTGCTTCTAATCACTGCGTTAGTGCAGAATGGGATTTACTATGTTAATGTAGAATGGACTGCACCTATTCGACATGTTAGATTACATTGGGTTAGATGTATTTGCCTGTATAAACACTCTTATGAGGTGACGTTGAATTGCTCGGATTAATTTAAGGTGATTTGATAATATTTTGCCTAATGTCCCTCAATTTTAAGAGTTGTTTGGTGGAGTCTTAAATTTTATGTCGATGACCCAAAGCAGCAACATGGTGCTACTCACCCGAGTAAAGCTGACATTGCGTTCCTTTATTGTCATTGTTTTGATAGAAGGAATGCCATTTCTATTTAATATTGCTGCCCAAACTGCTATGTTGAAATTAAATGTAGAAGTTGTAGCAAAATTTGCAGAAAATAAATTGGGTGCTGGCTGTACATTGCTAGGTGATGATGGAATAACTTTTCTCTTAGCGGCTATTTGAATTGATTAAGGTGGAAGCACAGACTCTTTTTAGCTTTATCAAAGCAAGCAAAGCAACCACCATTTGTATCTTATTTCTACTATTGTGTACAAGACCCTTGATGGTGGCTATGTCGCTATAATTCTGAGGATTGGGTGCCAAGAAAATTAAGGGAAGTTTATACACACCACGCAAGGTGAATTTATATGATGTATGAGCTAATCATTACATGCATTTCTTTATATGATGTAGGGATTGATCTTGGCAAATGAGGTAGAGCTTGGTGCACTTCAAGATCTGTGTAATCCATGCATCTCGAAAAGAAATTATAAGAGGATCAATACTTCATTGACATATGACAATACTTCGATATTCGAAGACTATTTAACGAGATCCATTAACAAGATTGTTGATAAAATTATTATAAAGTGGGACTATTCATGCCACATATGGCATAAACGATCAATTTATTATCCAAATACTGATGAAGTTATTATGAAGTTCGCACCATATTTTCTTTATGAACTCCCATGTTTCGAGTATTTAACTATAAGTTTGTCAAAGTATTGACTATCTCTTCATGCAAGCAAAATTTGGAGCGCATATGGGGTAGGGTTTTCACCCTCACTTATCACATATCTCATAAAATATTAAAGCAATCAATTCCTCAAAGTTTGGAGCGCATGTGGGGTAGGGTTTTCACCCTTGCATGTCGCCTATCTCACAAAATTTATGATCCCCCAAGATGGAAGAAGGAGTCAATTGATCTCCCCATTCGACACGCGTCTTGTCTTATGCCTCGTGATTGGAGGAGGAGTCCCTTGATCCCCTACTCGAGATGCGAAATATGATCGTAATCATGCTTTAGGCATCTTATTTCATGCCCCCAAGTTGGGAAAAGTCATTTGACCTTCTCGCTTGGGATTCCGGACACGTCCTATGCCTCATGATTGGAGGTGGAGTCTCCTAACCCCCCCACTTAAAATGTGGGATATGTCTTATGCCTCATGATTGGAGGTGGAGTCCCCTGACCCCTCTATTTAAGATGTGAGATACTTCCTATGCCTCATGATTGGAGGTGGAGTCCCCTGACCCCTCACTTGAGACGCCAGATGTGTTTCAAGAAAGAGACTTGAGTTCCAGGGCAAACTACTCCTCTTATGGAAGCGCATGTGAAGGGTTGGATATTTCACCCTCGCATGTCACATCTAACTGTGGGTCAATATTTCACCATGGCATGTTGTATATGAATGTGGGCTATTAATCTCTTTTGACAAGTTCCACCACTTACTTCGAAAGGGACCTTAGTTCAACCCACTACTTCGGTATTAGAAGCAATATAGACATAGCAATTCACATATTTTTCATTGAGGTAGAGCATTTAGGTCTCTGGTTTATTGGGGTAGTTAGGGTATATGAGCCATTTTTTCGCTATAAGGTGATGCTTTACTCCTAGTTTAAAAATACTATATCATAGTGTAGTACGGTGCAATAAAAGCCCCATTTCTCAGGCTACATGACAAATAAGGGCTTAGATATATGGCTTCCAATAGCAAGGTCATCCACCTTCCTTATTTGTAAGGATTACTTAATTGTTCCTCTGTAACAATGGAGTGACATAGTAGCATTTGCCTAGCGACCTGAGAGTCGAGACCTGAAGACTAAGACCTTCAGGTCAAAGTAAATGACTTGGGTCACCTATGCATACAAGACCTAATCAAGTAAATCTTATATGACGGCTTGATAAGGCAATGTTTATATGATGATTAGGTAGCATTTAAATGACGACCTGATTTTAGAGTTAATAACGAAACCCGAGGAGAGCCTAAAAGGTTTATCCCTTCAAACTCGGATTAATAATAAAAATACTCTTAACAACTTGATAACCTCACAAATAGGGGAGTTAATATAACATTTGGTATTATATAAATATTGGTTACGCTACCTAACGACCTATATCACATCGCCATAGGATAAACCACCTCTTTTCTCTTTTGAGACATGTTAAATAAAATTAAGAGGAAGAAATTACTTAATGTGAATATAAGTCGTTTGAATCTCGACCTAAAAATAGAGAGTGAACTAGTTCTCTCTTTGATGTCGTTAAACAAATGAACTAAAAATAGATTAAGTATATTTCTAGTGGGCAGACAGAGTAGAATAATAGAAAAACACTTTATGGATTGAAATTCTCTGAAAATAAATATAAGTTAAAATGTATGGTAAAAGTAAATTTCTTCACTATTTATAAAGTGAGCGAGAAGCTGAAAGGTTTAACCAAAAAATAAAATTATTTAAAGGAATATTATTTATAGTTAAATAAATTCACGACTGAAAATTGTATTGTTTGAGTGGCCGTTATTTACTTAGATACATTGAATCGATTAATGTGGGTTATTTAAATTAAAATAGACGAACATATATTATTCCCTTGATTTCTCAAAATCAAGAAAATAGGGGAGTTAATGTTTAATATTAAATATGTAACGGACATACGACCTAATAAGTACAGGTATCCAGCTAGGGTATAGCGAGGATATAAGGTTGGCTTAACAAATGGTCTGGGCCCAACGAGCTTGGTAAAGCGTACAACCCAGTCAACAAAAATATTTCGTCACAAACTATGAGGTCTTGGATGTCAAGACCTGGTGAAACTATGATATCCTGACGTGATCAGGGTCCTCCCTCTCCATAAGCGACCTCCCTTTTATTTATGTGTAATGCTTGTAACAATCTACTTTCTATTTAAACTAGTTCGTGTATAATTTTACTACATATGTAACCATGTATACAGGTCGCTTATACATACTTTGTCACGTATATATAATATCATACATATATATACCTCTTAAATAAGAAAAATACAAAATTTGTTCATATTTTTATTTCTCTCTAAAAATCACTAGAATCTTTAACCAAAAAATTTTCTAGAAAGTATTTAAAAAATAAAACAAACATAAATTATATATTAAAAAATCTAAGTTATATATATATAACTAATATGTGGTTTTATGTTACTTAAAATTAAAAAATATTTGGTTGTAAGTAAGTTATATAAATTATAAATATAATTTATTAATTTAATTATATTTAATATTTAAATTTATATAATAAAAAATAATATATGATATAAAAAATTGTATACTGTTTTCAAAAACATAAAATTATTTTATTTTTATCCACTTATATGTAATAATAAATTATTTGGTTGTAAACAAACGGTTTGTTATTTTTTTACTTTCATGTTTAATCAAAAATTTCACCTATTAACAATTACATTTAAATTTTTTTTTAATACTCATTAAAAAAACACTTATATAGTATGCATTTTTTTCAAAAAAAAAATCATTTTAATTCATTTTAAATAGATTTGGACAAAAAAATTCTTATTAAACTTCTTGGACAGGGATAAATTTTGAATTTGACACCCTTCTCTATCATGTGTTTTTTTTTTCACTATATTAACAATTATGACTTGTATATTCAAACATCATCATTTTCGAACTCAACTATGACTATCATCTTGTGTCTTGAGACCGAACAAACGAATCTTCAAAATCCAACGATTCCAAGTAATTAACATCAAAGCTTCGAATCGAAAAAAATTCTTCCTACTCATTTGGTTACTCTTAATGGTTAAATATTATAAAATAAACATGTTAATCACAAAAATAATAAAGATTCAAAAATGCATATTTCTTCTCTCGTTCACACTGTATAATTATTGAGTACTACAGAAAAAGTGCCTCTCTCAATTTAGAAAGAAGTGTAAATTAAAAAAAGGACGAGAAACTTGTTGGTTCTCGTTATGATATTTGTAAAGTTGGTGATTCGATCTTTTCTTGCAGGGATAGAAGACATAAGGATGAATTTGATAAATTCTTATTTTATTTTTGTCTAAAAAGTCTCGTAATTAATAGTTTTTTATTTGTTACTTTTTAAAAAGAATTAAAGTCAATTTTTTTTAAAAAAATACTAGTATTAAATAAAAATATTTTTCATATCATAAATATAAAATAAAATAATTTTTTTAATAAAACATAGTATTAAAAAATTAATACCTCTCAAATAGTATGATACAAATATTTTATTTTGTTTATATAAAATATCAAACAAATTATAATTTACGATATTTGTAGAAAAAATATAGCAAGCCAAGTGGAGCCATGGTCCATCCCATCATCTCGAATGGTGCCCCAAATGTACCGACTTGATTTTTATCCCAATTCATTTTTAAAATTGTTTAAAATAAAATGGATAATATTAATATATATCCCTTCTTTCTTTTTTTCTTTTTTTTTTCTGATCTACGATTTGATTCATACAGATCGGGTACCCACAAGTCCTAACCCATGGAATCAAATTACCATCTCTAGCTTGGTGGTTTAATTTGCATTTGAAACAATCTAATATATGATAATAAGTTTTAAAATTGAAATAATCTTATGATTTTATTTAAGTTGACTTGAAAAAGAAGAAGTTGCGTTGACGGTGGATGTTTCTAGCTAGCTAGTTTCACTGTACACTTATCTGAAGAGAATAATAATAATAATTCAGAAGAATTAAGAATGTCAACTCTGCAGAATCGGAAATTAGCAGGCTGTATATGCCTTGTATTGACAATTCTTTTCTATTCTCATTTCTCAGTAGTGTTACTCAGTATTTCTTTTCTTTTTTGGGGAGGGGGGGTCCTTTTACAAGACCCAAACGTTGCCTAGCTTTCTCATGCATGCATGCATGCATATTAATTAAAAATATATGTATATATGTATGTATGTGATCAATTGAAGGTGCTTGATCAGTTAAACTATTAGAAAGAGAGAATATATATATATATATAATTTTCATTCCAACATGCATGATTTTGATTCTGCATGCAGTACGTTGTCGTTGAGGACATGCATGATTTGGAAGTATCAATGTTGGAGATATACAGAAAAAAGAAAATGTTAATGATTGAAAATACATTGTGAGATGGAGCCTTTTATGTACTATATATATACATACATTGTGAAGAGGTGTCACGTCTAACCTGTCTTCTGTAGCTAGGTTGGTACAATCCTAACTTGTAAGTCTAGAGCTTTCTAGTATGATATATCGAGCACCACATGTTGGACTGATTGAGCGCTAAGCCGTAAGAGGTTTGGAGAATTTCGCTTCGAACCCAAACAGCCTAGGAGGTGATCGTACGTCCCTGTCATAGATCAATCCTGCTTTGAGCCTGTCATTTAATTTTGTTGAGAATCATGCATGGATTGTATCATCTTAATTAATTCACACAAAATATTTGCTTGGGTTCCAATATAGTTAAATCCGTGTCTAATATATGTTTACTTTTTCTTGATTAATAATTTAATTGTGTGTTGCGCATATATATATATTGTTTGTTGATATTGTGATTTTGGAATAGGCTTTGATTTGTTTATTATTGAAACAAGTTTGTAATAACAGTGTAAGAATAATATTACCGATAACCTGGTGTTAACTGTTTGGATTGAATCGCGGATTAAGCCGTTCTCTTTAAGACGTTTCGCGGTTCTGCCCAATTTGTGTAAGCAAACACAATTCTATCGTCTCCAGGATAAAACAGCCCAGAATCTTTTTTCTTTATCTCGGATCTTCACTGCACTGATAAAGACTGGAATACTACACCTAAAAAAATTTGTTACTCGAAAAATTGGAAAATAACTTAGAATTGTAGAGAGAATTATTTCTAGTGAGATGAGTTTGCAGAAATAGTTGTGTTGAAACTGATAGCTGAGACCCTCTTTTTATAGGTTTTAGAAACCGTGTGACAATTATGATAATAACGATAATGTCTGGAAATTAAGAGCGTAACGGTCATTCTGAGTAATAAAGAGTAACAACCATTTTTGTGAGTAAATATAAGCAACGGCTCTTTTTCTGAATAAAGAAGACGAACGACCATAACGATCATATTATAAAAGAAAATAACGGTTGTTATATATATAACAACCATTTTTCTAAGTGGATAAGTTTTCCTTAAAAAGAAAAAATGTTTTTCCAAAAAATAAAATATCACCTCACTACGTACACGCACTCGACTCAGCACGGTCGGTCGGACGGATGACGATGCACGCGCGTATGTGATATCACATTTACCTAAGTTCTCTCCCCTTCCACAAAAGTGGGTGTCACTTGAGGACCAATCTCAATAATCAACTTTTTACTATTTATATTTCTTTAAAATAATATAAAAAAATAATATGGGATAAGATTTTACAATTTTTTATTAACTTCATCTTTTACGAAGATGTTTTTTATAAAGTTCATATTTTTCAACATTTATCTTATCAGCTCATTATTTCATCCTTGAAGAAGAACCGATATATCTCCTTTGTGGGTCCCGTAAGTGAAACTCCTTGCTAAATCTTAAATATTTTATATTATTTAAAAGTTTTATTCTAATATCCTAATTAAATATTATTATCATTTAAATTTTTTTTATCCCAAATGACATTTCAGTGATTTTTTCAAATTAACTAAAATCGTTGAAAGTAAAAAAATTATTAAATTTTAAAATCTCTTTTTTCTAGAGTATTATTAATAAAATTATCTTTTATTAGTTAAAGATATATATATTATAGACCGTTTATGATTTGTTTTATTTTAATATTGTTTTATTTTGATATTTTTAAATTAAAAGGCTATATTTTGACATTTTTATTAATAAATTTACGAATATTACATAATAGATTTTTAGTAAAAAAGGAAAGAAAAAAAAGTTAATAAGCAAAAATTGTAATGTTTGTTTACATTTCTAATTTATCCTTATAAATTAATAATAAAAAATATTTTTAATTTTTTCAATACTTATTTATATTACTTATTTTTTAAAATAAAAAGTTAATTATTTTTATTTTTTTAATAACTTTTAATAGAAAATATTGAACCAATTTCTAATAAAAAAATTATTTTTTCAACTTTATTTAATTTAAAAAAAATTATTCATACTTTTAAAAAAAATAGATATTATTCAAGAATCAAGAATCATAAGAATGATACCAATAATTAAATCAAGATAAAATAAAAATTATAAATTAATTAAAAATAATAATAATTAACAAATTTATAAATTACCGATCATTTTGTTTCATTCTGTTGTTATGGGCCAAGAAGGTGATATGCATTTACATCATAGAACATCAATCATGATCCTAAATTCAAACCCAATTATGATAAAGAAAATTAGTTGTCTTTTTATAACGTGCCTTGATAGGTATCAACTTCATAGAATTTGTGACTCGAGGTCAAGGCTAGGGAGGCATTAAGTGTAACTTGGTACGGTATCGACAATTTCACTCATTAGGGACCCACACTTAAGCATTAAGGACACCTTTGATGTTTGAATCTCGCATAGCTCAGTGGAAGGCATAAGACATCTCGAGATATCTACGTGTGAGCCCCTGACGAGTGGTTATTTTGCTACCATGCTACCAGGTTGTACGCATTACTTTCGCTCTTTTCCAGCTTCGAACTTATGACCTGTACATTAAGCCACAGATTCTATGAAACTGGTACCCATCAAATCACGTGTTCGAAGTTGAAAAAGAGCGAAAAGAATGTGTACAACCTGGTAGCATGGTGATCGAATAACCACTTGTTAGAAACCCATACGTAGATATCTTAAGATGTTTTGTACCCTCCGATGAACTAGGCGAGGTTCAAACATTAAATGGGTAATGTCACAACAAATTTCTCAATATATCAACTAAAAAAACTAAAATTTCTAAATAAGTATAAAAAACATATCAAATATTTAAAAATATGCTTCATATATGAATAATATAAGAAGTAAAATAACATAATTAGTCTATAATATTTAAAAATACCTCAACTTGTTAAATTAAACTCTTTATTCTTTGATATTGCTATAATAATTGATATTTGAACTGATTGAAAACTTCTTAACAATCTTTCTTTCAATGTATCATTAAGGAGCTTTTTAAGAAATTATATTATATAAATTCATAAATAAATATTAAAAATTTAGTGTATTGAAATTAATGTATTTTAAGATAAAACATAAGTTTCAATTTTATAAAGTAATAAGAATAAAATAAAAATGTAAATATATAATTATTAGTAGAGGTCAAATATCAATTTTATATATATAATTTTTTTTATTTTTTATGGAAAAAATTTCTAAATTTTTTCGTTGGTGTCAAGAAGAGTCATGGTACTCGGTCCCCCAATTTAATCTTTCAACTAGAACAAGTTGAATGAGTTGAAAAACAAAAAACAATTCATAAACTCAAGTTTAAAACTTTTATATGGTAAAATTGAGTCATATCTAATTGGCAACAAAAACAAAAGAGTTCGGATGTTATGTAACAAATTATTTGTCTCTATCTTTATTTATTCTTTCAATTAAAAATTATCACATGTATTTTTTTTTTACGTAATTATGTTTCTTACTTATTAACTTTTTACATCTTTTTCGTAGCCTTGAACATATATTAATTACAAAAATTATATGAAAATGCAATGTTGATGGATATGAATATCTAAATTAAATTTTTTCTATAATTTTTAATTAATAGATATTCAAAGTTAAGAAAAATTGTAACGGAAAGTAGATAAGAAAAATAGTTGTTTGACATGAAAAAATAATATATCTAATAATTTTTTATTGAAAAGAAAAATAGAGAATAGATAATTTGAAACAAAATATAGGTACTCGGAATAAAATCTAAAAAGAGAAGAGGAAAAGAAACCCATTAGGAATCCTCTATTTTTTTATATATATATATTTATTTGTAATTATTTTTAAATTTTGAAATGTTTATTTTACTGTGAGTTAGAGATATTAATAAAAAATAATATTTAAATTTTTAGAATAAAAATATATAGTTTATATTTTACAAATAAAAATATACAAGTATGAGAATAATAATATTTGTTAGAAACAATGCTAACGCGGGCGGCCTAACTAACTTTCGTTCTGCGGAAGAAAAAAAACATTACAACCCTCCATCACCGTAAAAAGTTAGGCCTGTCTGATTAATTGGGCTAGTCAATAAGGTGGTGGGCCCATATTAAAATCAAATTTTCACTTCAAGTGAGATTGAAACTGGGTAAGGTTAAAATGTGGCATTCTTTTTTAAAAAAAGAAAACAAAATTACTAAATTCCTTTTTTTAAAAAAAAAAATTATTATTATTAAATAAAATATATATATTATATTTGAATTTGAATATATGGTTGTAGGGTAAAATTATATCAATTATATAACAAAACCCCCAATGCACAACTTTTTTCTTGTGTTTGTGTCTAAAGTGAAACCACTAACTGAAGCTGATAAATTTTCAAAATTGAAAAACAGGTAAGGTAGGAGGTCCTAACTCCTAACCTTTTTGGGTAGGGACCCTTGGCGTCTTAAACCAATATGGAAATGATTTGCTTTCTTTCTGCTTAGAAATGACGCCGTTTATGGATTATCTTCATCGATCACACAACTTTAACAAGGGAAAAAAAAAAAGATATACACAACAAAAAGTAGATGAAATACTTGCTAAACTGATTTCATTTTACCCATATATATTCATTAAATATATATATATATATATAGAGAGAGAGAGAGAGAAGTTAATTTAAAACTTCAAACAAATTAAGAAACAAACTAAAGAAGCTCTTGTAATTTCATTCTGTTATTGTTCGACTATTAATTATACAGACAGAGGAGGGAGCTAGCCATTATATTGCATATCTATTAACTCGGATTAGTAAAAGCACAAACCACATACACACAAATCTATAATCTAAAACAAGACATAAAACTAAACAAGTGCTTATTATTTAGCAAACACGTACATTAGTCATTAATGTATCCGAAAATGGACAAGACCAAACTAACAAACACAAACACCACTCCTCATCATCTTCCTCTCCATATATATCTTACACTGCTATGTAGTAATAAGTATATTGGGTTTTTTTTCTTTTTCTTTTCTCTTTCATAAAAATCATTAAGAGAAAAGAACTAAAGTTAAAGTTTCAATTTTTATTATTTTGTTATAATTCTCAGAGCCAAAGAGCACCAGCCTCCTTAAGAAGAGGGACAAGAGTACCATTAATATGAGAAGCCATAACTCTATCCATAGAACCCACCAATTTGCCACCAATAAAAACTACAGGAACAGCAGAGGAACTACCAAGAAGCCCAATTAAAGCCTTTTCAAAATCATTGCCTCTTGGGTCTTCATCAAGTTCATAAACAGTTGGGTTCACACCCATGCCACAAAACAACCTCTTTATAGCATGACACATACAACAACTACTTATGCTGAATATAACGACAGCGTTTTCAGAAGCCAATCTCTCTATCCTCTCTAATGGTTCACTTCCGATTGTCCTTGTGTTGCCCATGTACGATCCCAGAGATTGTGTTTGGTAATGCATTTTCTAAATCTAGTTTAAAGAGATTACTAAGTAGTAGTAGTAGTAGTAGTAGTAGTAGTAGACTAGTGTTATTGAGATTAAGTGTTGTGTAGTTGAGCAATTTGAATGATAGATCAGTGAGTGAAGAAGGGAAGCAGAGAGGAATGGTATTTATAGAGGTGGCAATTGACTTTAGGAGTTGATAAGGAATGAATCCAAGTTTCCAAGTCTTTATTCTAAGCTTATGGGAGTTTTTTTTCCCCCAATTTGAGGGCAATATTGAAATAACAAAATTGGTCTGTTAGGGTCGTCAGCATTTACTAAACTGTGTAATTAAAGGTTAAGATTTAAATATGAGTACAGACTAATACAGAATCTAAACCCTAAAAATATAATAACCACCATTATATATATGAGTAAATATAATAAAACTCATATAATCCATTATTTAATGAAAAATTATTATTTTATAATTATTATATATTTGTGATATATAATAATATTTAAAATAATATGGTTGATTTGTTAAAGAAAAAGTCCAAACTTAATTTTTGTGTTGCATTTAAATATTTTTTTTTATTTTGTCAATAAATCAAACAAAAAATGAAACATTTAATTGGATAAACCATGTCATTTTCTACAAGTTTGGTTAACAAAATAAATAAAAACCAGATATAAGTCTTTAAATGTAACTAGGCCAACAAATTGTGGATAAATTTTTAACAAATTAAAATTTGAGTGCAAATTTACAACCATTTATATTAGAATTTAGATATATTTTGCTAATTTATTGAGAAAATTGTAGTAAAAGTCTATTATTTGATGTTGTTCAAGTGATTAGCTCGAATTTGGAAGTCATACAATCTTATATATTCCTTATGAATACTAATATAAATCTAATACTATCAGTAGTCACTTGCATTTGTAGGGTTCTTAATTTAAATTTTTATATATAAAAGAAGAATACCATAATTGACTATATATATATTCCTACTTTCCCTCTATGCATCTTCATCCATTTGATGATACCACCGTACTTCTTTCTTCTTATGCAACGAATGGAATTTTATCTTCTTTCATTTTTAATAAATATATAGCCCAAAACAATCTATTTTGCAATTTTTTAAAGCTTTTTTATAGTTATTTTTAACTTTGAATATTAGATGATTGATGATGTAAGCTTCTTCTTCTTACTTACTAATTTTTACTTCAGAAAATATTAGATGATTGATGATGCATGCAAGCTTTATGTAAAACTCATCACACTCAATAATTTTTTTTCGATTAAAGTTATTCCTATTATAATCTAAATTGGTATACATACACGATATATGTCAATTGAAAGTAATGCTATGAATCATCGTCCCAATCCAATTGTAAATTTTTAATTAATATAAATTTTGATTATTGAAGATAAAACAAAACAAATAAGACCCATGAATTAGATTACCAATGACATGATTATAATTGGATTATGTTTTTATAATGTTTGAACATATAAATCGATCCAGAACCCAATCTAATAACCTGAGCCATTAGACAAGTGGTCCTAAGAGGACTTGTCTGTGCTCACGCCCACAACGACACTCATAATATGGGTATGGTTACGAATAGGATCTTTAGTGTTAGAATGTCAACCATCAACCCAAGTCATGTGGTGGTCAACTTCAAACTTTAAATGTATATTCCTTTACTCTTGCACCCTTTTGATACGCTGTAACGTATACCCCCTATGTAATCAACACGTGTACGTGTAATGCTTTATATATATATAAACATCATAATAAATTCATAAATTCTACAAAATTTTCTAACTTTTCTCTAGTTTCCGTCTCTATAAATTAGATCATCTCTACATTTTGATGCCTATCGTGGGGCTCAAATTCGGCTTCTGACATTTTATTTTCAAGGATTCATCCTGAGTTTTGAAAAAGAGACTTATTAAGCGAGCATAGTTCCCTAGAATTACGTCTATCATGGTAAGAACACGAGTCAAGAAAAGATTGAGACTAGCAAATGAAAAGGTAGCATCGACAGAAGACCATATCTTGCAAGCTTGTAGTGAGACTAGAGTGGAAACCGATCCCCATCAAGAGCTGACATGTCAACTTCTTGAGCTAAGAAGAGAGCTCGAGGAGACCAAGCAAGAAAATAGGACATTACGATCATAGTCAGGCCTAAGTGCCTATAAGGGTCGAGCCACTAATTTGGTTGGTGAGATCGAGTCGGATAATGTAGTGCCCGAACCATCCTAGGGCGATAACGTAACTAAGGATGACCCCCTTCCTAGCTCGACGAGGCTTAGTAATGAGCAGTTATTATAAGATCAAAAAAGCTAAGAGGCACGATTTCAAACATTAGAGAAAGTTAACATAATGCAAGAATATACCCTTAAAAGAGCTTATGAAAGGCAAGATAATGGTAAAGCGAATAATGATATGGATAGGGATTGGGAGCAGCTATATGTCTCCCTTTTTTTTATGAAATAGAGCACGATGAGCTTCCAATCAAACTTAGTGCTCTCAAGTTCTCGGACTATCGAGGAACAAAAGATATGATAACTCATATGTAACACTTCAAGACAGCTATGACCATTGTGAGCCTCACTCAAGGTAAGAAATATGTATAAACTATTTGCTACCACCCTATGTGATGGCGCATAAAAGTGATTCAATAACTTTGCACCCCATGCTATAACCTTTTTCTCCTAGTTTGTCAGGTTATTCATCACCAATTATGCTTACAATAAGTCCCTGAAGAAAAAATTTCACCACCTCTTCTCAATCACACAAGGAAATTGTGAGTTTACTAAAGAATACATGAGAAGTTTTAAAGAGGAAAAGTTAGAGATATTAGACCACTCTAGTTCTATTGCGATAGAGGCCTTTAGGTAGGGTCTATTAAAGAATTTTGATTTGTTTGCATAGCTCACTAAAACGGTCCCCTAGGCATTGGAGTAAGTTTACGGGGATGTGAGAAAGTTCGTCGATCTGAAAAGTATGTTAGGATAAGATAAGAGCAACAAGGTCACTGTAAAAACTACGCCAAAGAAGGAGAAAAGAAGAGTAAGTTTAGACAGGACAAATCAAGACAAAAGGATTAACAAAAACAAATGTTTCACGCCAAATCATAAGGCAAGTAGCCAATGATCCAAGTTTTTAATCTAAATTTTTATATGTAAAAGATGAATATCATAATTGATTATATATTCTTACCTTTTCTCTATCATTTTCATCCATTTGATGTTATCACCCATACTTCTTTCTTCCGATAGAATGAATAGAATTTTATCTTCTTTATATATCCCAAAATAATCAATTTTTTAATTTTTTAAAGTTTTTTTTATAATAGTTTCTAAATTTAAATAATTGATTATTGATGACGTAAGATTTTCTTCTTTTAACTCAGTGTAGTTACTAATTTGTAATTTAGAAAATATTAGATGATTGATGATGCAAGTTTTTTTTAAACTCATCACACTTAATAATTTTTTTAGATTAAAGTTACTCTTATTCTAATCTAAATTGGCATAGATATGGGATATGTCTCATGAGAGTAATATTATGTATTACAACTGAGATGCATCTCAATTCACTTGTCAATTTTTAATTAATATGCATTTTGATTATTGAAGATAAAATAAGACAAATAGGACCCATAAAATAAATTACCAATGATATTATTATAATTGGTTTAATTTTTTTGATTGAAGTTATTTCTACCCTAATCTAAATCAATACATCTAGGATAAATTACAAAGAATATTCAAATAAATGATGATTCTATAAAAATAGAGCATTAACATATTTTTTTACATAATATTTACTTGTTTTATTTAATAAATAATTTTTTTTGGGTAAAAAATATTAAAAAAAATAAATTTTTTAATGAAAATGGGTAAAAATATAATTTTTGGAATTTTTTAGATTTTTCTGAAATTTTTATAGATTTATAATGCAAGACCAATCAAGAGCTACCACATGGCATGTCACGCATGCAGAGGAGCTAATTGGGTAAGTCACGCAGACACCACGTAAGCATAGAGAGCGAATTACATCGTGCTACTTGTGAGGAGGTAAAATCACGCTTCACGTGTCAATACGGCGTTCAATCCGAGTTTAAAAATCAATCAACGCATCATGTCACATATCGCTACGCCATTGCTCTACGCGTTCCACCCGTGCGCTACGCTATCCATTTCTGCAAATCAAGTCACGCTACATGTTGATAACTCAACGAACGTTGACTCTGACCGATCCTCCTACCATGCGTCGCTCCCTGATTCGCCTAATGAATTTCCTCTACCACGTGTCGCGTTGTGATTGGCTAAAACTGTCAATTTTGCTTGTTTTGATTGTATCCCTTGATCTGAAGTTGATTGGATGGTCCAGATTGCACCTGAGCTTTATTTAAGCCACTAATCACTCAATAAACCCTAATTGGCCTCAATTAGCATAATTTTGATCAATTTTTGGAGCTAAAAAGAGATAAAAAAAAATAAAAAAATTCAAGAAAAGACAATTTTGATGTAAATTCAAGAGAAAATTAATACTACAATTCAAGAGATTGATTGTATTTATTTTTCTACTCTTTTCTTTATCAATTTTATGTCTTTCTTTACGTAAAATATAAACTTTATGAACACAATTATGTATAATTAATTTATTAATCTAGGGATCTTATGAACCCAATTTTCACCATGTAATAATCTAAAATTTTACCCCAATTTTAATTTTAATTTAATTATATTATTTAATCTGGTTTTTATGTTATTAATTGTTTGGCCAACAATTTATCTTTAAAGGCAATTAAATAGATTTGAGAGAATTATTTAATTATTTTTCTTGATTAAATAACATGTATAGTTTCTAGGCAGAAATGTATGATTCTTATGTACGTGATTCATAATTGATGAACTTAATGAGTAATATGCAATTTAATTGACATGAGAATGTGATTAAATTTATTACTATATGATGTGTAGTTTACTTGATAGAAGAATATATGTTAGGTTAGATTCAATTGATCATTTAATTAATTGTTATTATATTGAGAGGATTTTAGCGATTCACATATTTAAAAAATTTGATGATTAAGTATTCGTAGATATTTTATCACATATATTTTTAGTGATAAAATCTGATTTAATTAATTATTTTTATTTACTTTTAGTTATTTTAATTTTTCTTTATTAAAATATAAAAATATAAAAAAAATTGATTTTTATTTTTTTAAGTTTTAAAAATTAGATTTTAATAAAATAATCTCCATAAAAATGATATTTTTTTACTATTATATTACTTATTACGATACGTATATTTACGTATTCATTGCACAAACTTCGTGTGTGGTGATAAACAAACAACTTAAAAATCATAAAAAGTCATATTTAGTATTTGCCTACCTGGAGATTAGTATTACATTTACTAGTCATTATTCTTTCATTTTTACCTCGGGACAAATCTTAATTTTATAATAAATGAATATTTTATTTTTTTCTTTTTTATAGAAAATTATCCTTTACATAATATATATATTACCCAATAATTTTTTTTAGTATCAAACATTTTTATTCTTATTTTAATATTAGATATTTATCAGCATATTTTATTTTTTGATAAATAATTAAATACATACATGTGTGGTTGAGAGGAATGAAACTAAAATTTTGAATATTTTTTGTTTGATTTGGTTTTTAAGAGGTAAAATAAATGAATCAAAATAACTATTTATATATATATATATATATACTCATATTGCTTGTTTAAAATATAATAAATATTATTTTTATATTTTATTACCATTTTGATTTCATTCTTCAAACTATATATAATAATAATAGTAATGTTATTGCTATTAAAATATAAACTAATTACTACTACTTTTAAAATGTACTCATGTGTCATAATTGGTTATAGAATATATCATTTCCATTTCATTAAAAATGTATACAAGAAATATATATATTTTAAATAATTATATTTCTTATACATTTATAATTAGGATTTGATGTTTAAACTTTTTACATATTTAGTTATACTACATCCCTTTAAGTCATAAACTTCTTGTTGTATAAGAAATATTCTTAAACATTACATTTAATTTTTTTCATATATATATATATATATATGAAGCCTCCCAATTGTTATACATTTTTTTAGAATTTTTTATTTGTTAAATTTTACACTTAATTTTATTTTTATCTATATAACTTTTTTCGGTAGTAGGTAATACAGTTAAAGAAGAATATTAAGTGCAAATTTTTGTACTTAATAAATTGTTAATTTTGAAGTTATATTTCATTTATAAGTTGTGAAATAATTTAAAATCAGAATAAGGATAAATATTAATCATAAAAGTATACAATTAAATTTGTTATTTTAACAATACTTTAATTTTATTTTTGATACATTTTTACCTTTGTAATTAATTAATACATTAGTGATATCTATATTTTAAAAAATGTACTAAATTGATGTAAAATTGACATTTAAATTGAAAAATTTGATATATTCACTACATTTGATATTTTTAAAAGATATTTATCTTTTAATATATTTTTTTCTCTTCTCTCACCTCATTTTCTTCGACCTCTATTTCATTCAAACATCATCTCTTTATGTCCCTTATCTCTCCTTCTCTTTTATTTCTCTCTTATCTTTCTCGACTTTGAGATCAAATCTATACTAAAAGTAGAATCATTTCTCTTTCACAAACAATTCTTTTTATTAGTATTGTACTTCATTCTATTTCTATATTAGCTATGGTTCGGTTATTAAATTTGTATACTTAGACATGGTATAACAATTATTACTTTTACTTATTGAATTGTTTAAGTGTCGTAAAAAACTTGTGATTTTTAAAATTCAATTTTTCACATTAATTCAATAAAAATTTATGCGAGTCATCTTTAAAGGAAAATAAGAGTTTGAAAAAACGATAAAATAAGTCAAAAAAATATTAAAATTTTCATTTAAGAATTAAAGAATAATGAAAAAAATTATTTTTGATAGAAGGGTAAGTCGAGACAAAAATGTCAAAAATATCTTTCATTCAAATTACATTGGTTGATTATATAAAAAACTTACACCAAATTAAGAAAATAAGTGTCACTAATGTATTAATTAATAACAAGAATAAAAAATTATATCAAAATAAAATTAAGTCACTATTAAATAATACACCTCACATGATGCATGTTACAAACCTAGTGTATATCGAAGGAGGATTAAATTCTAGGGAACAGGGCCAAGGTAGTACTTTTGATTACAATTTAGATATTATTTAATCCCTTGTTTTAAATACATATCATTTAATACTTTTCAACAAAAAGATTTTTTTTAATTGATACAATTTATTTATTGATATTAATCTTAAATTTTTACTTCATAAAAATGAATTAATACTTACTAATCTAACTCTATCATGTACCATTTACACCACAACCTAAAAAAAATAACACTAAAATGAGATTATAGTGAAACAAAAAAAAAAAAAAAGATGTCGAGTTAATAGCATTTTATTTCCTATATATCTAATTTTTCTTTAATATAGTATAATAACGTAAATTTAAATGTAAGTAAATTTTTGAAAGTTATTTCTGAAATTTTATGTTCCAAAAAAATTTCCCTTTTTTTAATAAAAAAAACGAACAGTAATATCCAATCCATATTATCCCTAACTAAATAACACTAAATCCCCATTATCCCTAATACAACTCATTTCGTTTTTTTTTTTTTTTTTTTTTAAAGAAAGAAAGTAATATCCCATCCCTATTGCCCTAACTAAAACCACATTATCGTGTTTGTCTTGAAAACTAGCCTAAACCTAAATCCAGAAAACCTCAATTATTGGTTGTGTTATACTGTTACTTATTTCTTGATAATTCTTCAGTCACATTCATTAGGTTTTAGTCACTTGGTAGAATGCAAGAGAGAGACAGAGAGATTTTTCTACTCATATATAATAGCAAAGACTGAAACTTGTACTAGCTAGCTAGGTACAATGTTGATGTGTATACAAGTTTCCTAATATTATGCATGCATGCATGGCTTTAATTGTTTAATCAATGCTTTTGTAGAATTAATTCTATTTCTTGTATCGAAAAAAACACACAAAAGACGAACACTCTGCTTTTAAGCCAAACAGAATCACCAAGACCTACAAACAAGTACGTACTTAAAAAGGTGGTGCATGTAATGTGAAGATGTATCGATATCTTGAAGGAGCAAAGTACAAAGTTATGAGATTTTTAAAAGTGACAAAGGAAGATCGAAGAAAGACGAAGATTGACAGAGGAAGACGAAGGAAGGGAGATGTGCGTTTCGAAATAGCTAGGTTTACGAATGATTAATTATGAGAACCCAATTTCATTTTTTTATTCAAATTAGGTTAGATTAATTATTATCAACGAGGGATTAATGCCCAGTAATATTCCAAATAAAAATATCCTTACATATAAATTTAAAAAATTATTAAAATAATAAAATTTATTTTTTTATAATATTAAAATTACTAATCACTAACATTTACCACTAAAAGTATCAATTGATATCAAATTAATAAACAAATTAAAGGTACAAAATGACACTTCATCTTAAATTATGAACACGATTGTATATTATATAACAATCATATTAATAATTTTTTATTAAATATAATTAAATATATAATTTTTTTTAAATTATGGGGGATATTTATTCGGATTGGATGAGGTGGTACAACATAACTGAAAAAACGATATTATTCGATTGCGCTTGTCGGCCTTCTTTTTTTGCATGCTCCTCCTACAGTTTTACATACATATGCGTTTTACATTCTGGTGAAATAATAACTGATTTTTTTAAAATATTTTTAAAACTTATAATAATGAAAATAATATTTACTTCGTATATTTTTATTAATATAAAAATATAACACATCATTTTATTTTAAATTTTATTCAATTAAACGATATTTAAATTAATTATTATTATTTAACATCGTTTAATTTTAACCCGTTGAATATTATTGAATATTAATTTTTAAATTTTATATCAGAAAGAAGAAAGAGGAAGATCAAATTTGACAACAACATGCTTTTAGTTTTTATATTCTCGTTGACAAGTGACACGTTTGTGGATATAAAGGAGTGTTTTTGGGCATTGATAATGGAGTTGCAGTTGATGATCACGACCTGCAACATTGTAACATACTGCTTAGAGCTACTTCAACAATATGCATGCCTGTATAGAATAATATAATCCTTTTTTTATTTTTCCTAAAACGTAATATAATATTTACATAAAAAGCCAATACATAACTATTCTTGATTAAGAAGGAAAGCTAGCTAGTCATATATTTGATATGATCAAATTTAAAATGAACAACCTACTGTAGTGACGATACACTAGGAAAGACCTAAAATATGTATCCTATAATATTAGTCATATTAACCCGTTCATTCTTAAGACCTAAAATATTAGCACTAATAGAACAATTACTGTGTGTATCCTAGAATGAGTTTTATAACAAATAATCTTAATTAAACTAAGCAATTATTTATGATAATCTACGGTAAATCTTAGAACAAAATTTTAAGGATAAGAGCACATTGAAATAATTCGTATTGATAGAAAAATACATTGCCTAATCATGAATGTAGACATGATAGACAAATCAAGTATGTGAATTATAGTAGAACTAGAAACTATATGATCATAACAAATATGAAATAAAATGGATAAAAGTGTGAGAGTGAAAATATGTAATATTGAGATTGGTCCGATTTATAGAGAGAAGCCAAAGAATTTTGTAAAATGTGTGGATCTCTTATGAAGTCTATATATAACATTATATGTACATGTATCGATTACATAAGGAGTACAAGTCATAACGTGTTAGTGGGGTATAAGAGTAAAGAAAAATATATCTAAAGTTAGAGGTCGATCACACCATGGCTTAGTCTGAAGGTCGATCTTCCAACACGAAGGTTCATATGCGTAGATAGGTTCGTACTACTGATATTGTTATGGGCGCAAGCACACCTAGGTTCTCCTGGGATGACCTTGTTTGATGACTCGGGTTGTCAGTTGGATAGGACTGTTAGATGGAAAAGATTCTGGATCGATCCATATGTCCAAACATCCAGTCCATCTACCCTTTCAACTCAAGTCCTGAACAAAGGTGGAAGAGTAGTGCCCGGGTAGCGGATCTAAACCATTCAGTTCCTCTAACAAATGCTTGTCAACTGATGGAAGAGAGAAACATGGACCTCTATATAAGGAGGAGCCTAGGCCTCTCCTCGTTTCATAATCTCTTGCATATTAGACAAAAATTTAGGAAAAAAACTTTGTCGCCTCAGCTTGAGCCATATAAATTCTTAGTCTAATGGTAAGAAAATCGTTCGCCATATAGTTTACTTGCTCAAGTTTTCATGGGAACACTTCTTGAGTCTAACAGTTTTCTACTGTTTATATTTCTCATACTTTAACTTGTTTATATTTCATGATATTTTGTAGAGATCGTGGACAAAGAAAGAACTTCGGGCTCATCTTGGGAGAGCCCACAATATCACACTTTCTTGGGTCAGCCAGAAAGTGACGTCACAAGGTCTACCAATGAGATAAACACTTCAAGCGAATGGAAGATATCCCAGCCTCAACCTTCTACCTCCACTTCTCGTCCACAAGCCATACCTACAATTAGGTTGAACGTGCCTCAAACTTAGATATCTGTCACAAGGTTATGGAGGAAGAAAACAAGGAATAAAGGGATTATGAAGACCTGTCGGTTGCTTGATGATGAGTCACAAGACCGGCATTACAAGTACTAATCTTGCGAAATATTTTTTATGGTTTTATTATTTGTAAAACTCTCGCAAGTGCACGAATCATTTTATAGAAAATGATAAGTATAATCTCAAGGTCGATCTAAGAAAGAAATATATGTTGTTTTAATTTATTATTCAAAATCTTAAAAACGAAATTAAATCCTAAACATTTTTTCACAGTATTTTGATTTTTGTGTTATAATCTAATGACATAATATAAATAAACATAGATATGGATTTAATAAACAATAATGCAAATATTTATCATTTACAACAATGGAGTCTTTAAGGATATAATAATTAAGTTAATTATGCTTACTCATATTATTTATGTTATTAAAGATATAAATTGATATTTATTGATTCTCTCTTTTTTATATGAATATCACATTTGATGTGGTTAGATTTTCTTTGTTAATTAAACAAATCAATTAACACCTATGAGTAGGGTCGATAACTAATTTTGTTAATTAAATTAATTCCTTTTTTAAGATATTTAAAATGAATAATTTAAATAACACTTTTGGTGGGATCAGATATTTTAAACTTTATTCAAGGTGTCTAAATTAAACCTAAGAATTTAATTATCTGAGTACTAACTTTCAAGTTTTAAAACCATTATTGAAAATATGTTGCTAATATATTTTCAAATATTAGTTCTTATAAAAAAAATTGAAATAGAGTTTCACTCTAACTACTAGGCGATTGTACTGAAAAATAATATATTTCTCTCTAACAACTTTAATATAAAATCTTGAATAAAAACAAAATCAATTTATTTTATAGAAATGTTTTACCTATTTAATATTTTACAAGCATAACAATGTTATTACTATATCATATTTACAAACAGTCAGTCATGTTAAATTTAGTAGAATCCTTACAACAGTTTGATGTTAATTCTTTTGCTAGAAAACCTCCAAACGGATTTGCATATCTGCTTATTGAATCAAAAACTAAAAATTTATAAAAATATAGCTAGTTCTTCCCAAAGTGGAGAAGAACTTAAAAACTAAAAAAAATGAAAACTTTCTAGAGAGAAAGTGCTTAGAAAATTGTGTGTTTTACGATGGGAGAATATAGTCCTTCTATAGGTGAAGAAAAGTCCAAAAAAAGGAGGAAAAATATTTCAAAATTTGAATTTGGACACGTTTGGATAGGTTGGCACGCGTATGGGGTGCAAAAATATTGGTAGAAGGGCGGTTGGTGCGGTAGACGGTGGTTGGCGCAAGTAGGACATAACGAGATTCGATAAGAATGGGTGGCTACACGTGGGCGGGATGCTAGGCTAGGACTCGGCACAGATGGGTTGGTACGTGCGGGATTTCATTCATTTTGATATTTTTGACACATTTTTTTTAATTTGTTTTTACTTTTTCTCATTTCTTTTCTTAATATATTTGTGATGTATTACCTCCAGTATTTTTCTTCGTGTCTTTAAGTTATTTTTGAACAAAAATACCTGAAAAATAATAAAAATACATGTGTTTCTGAAAAGATAAATTTATATAAAAATATGATAAAATTATAAAATTATAAAATATAAATCTATTTAATTAATTAAATTAAATTAAATCAATGTAATTTTAGTGCTTTTTAAGCACTTATCACAACCCCCAATCAGCTTATTGCTCAGCTTCTTGCTAGTATCTTAGCAAGAGAAGCGATCTAAACTAAAATAAAAACAAAAAATTAAACTATCCTAAATCACTTCTGTGGATTGACACGGTTGTATTTAGCGTATGCAACAAGCCTTTAAACCCTTAAGTTACCCTAGTAGACGATTTTAAGTCTCATGAAAGTTTTCACTAATGATACACACAAACATTAACAAAAAAAATGAAAACAAAATAAAATAAGAAGTTAACTAAATTTTGAAATAAAATAAAATAAAGAAATGAAATACAAAAAATATATCATGCTTATAATCTCTTTTAAATTTCATAATTAAAATCTTAAGCATAAATTAGTTCAACTTCCTAAACATTCATGATTTATTATAATAATTAGTTGAAAATTATTTTCATATTTCATATCAAAAATGTATCAATTTAATTTCACCCAAACTTAGTGTCAGGAATCTGAATTCGCTTTGATTATATTCCTCATAAGTCAATACTCTCAAAAACATTGAATCATATGGGTTCAAACACTCATACTAATTTATATGCTAAAGAGTTGATGTATAAAAATGAATTAATATGTTCGCATATGTATAAAGAAGAAAAGCTCAAAGTACTATTTTAACGTTTATCTCATGAAATAAATCAAATATAAGGATTTATGAAATATTACACATTACTTTCATGCATCAATCAAATTCATCAAATAAAAAGATCAAGTAATATGTCTTTTATAAAATGTAGGAAAATGCAAAGACTTCTTAGGAAATTACTTCCTATATTTTCTTTTGCATTAAATCATTTCTCACAATTGTTTAGGCTTTTGAGTCATAGTATATAAATTATACTATTCATTTTTCTTTTTTTTTTCTTTTTTTTTCTCTTATATTCTTCTTCTTCTTTTTTATAAGATAATTCATTTTTTTAGAGAGTGGACCCATGTACAAATTGTACATTTTTATATGGTAAGGTGAGTGGTTAATATTTAGTTTTTATATTTGTATTTGTATAGGTAACGGTGGATATATATCTTTTTTAATAAAAATCATGCATGAACGAAGAAAGGCACATACTATCAATTTTTACTTAAATCATTTAATCTAAGCAAATGAAAAATAATTATAACACTTTATTAAGATGTAAAAAATCCAAACATTCAATACTAAATCCTATAGAGATCATCTAATAATGTTGAAAAAATAAGAAAAATGTTCAGAATAAAAAAATAATATTTATCACTCAAAATAAAGGATAATGGGCTCAAATTATATCTCATAAAGGTAGTCTCTACTATTTAATTCCTAAACATCGATTTTAGATTTAATATAATTTTCATACCTTATCAAGAAATACTAGTCATGACAAAAACTAACTAATTATCGAATACTACATGATATGTTTTCAAAAATTAATTTAACAATACAAAGACTTAACTATTTACTTAAATTTGATTTTAAAAAATGATAATTTTTTGTGAGAAACTGTTTTTAAAAAAAACTAATCTTAAAATTCTAAAAATTACTAAACCACATAAATAAAATCAAACACAATAAAAAATGAAAATGTGAACATAAAAAATTTTAAATTTGTTAAAATTGTTGCAATTAAGCATGGTAACTTTTCACCACCCCAACCTATAACTTACATTTTCCTCAATGTAACAATTGTAAATTAAAGATAAAGAGAAAAGAGAAGAAAGGTTACCTATTTCTTGAGAATGTACAAGTAATGATGGAGAAATACAGATGAATCCATCATGTTTATCATTAATGTTCACATAGATAGATCACTGGAAACTTCTTATATCTCAACAAATATTTTTAGTTTTAACAATTCTAAAATTATCCATATGTAATTAAACAAATCAAATAAAAGAAAATTACATAAAATGATGGGTTGTCTTCCATCCAATGCTTAGTTTAACGTCTTAAGAAGACGTAACTTGGGGGATTTTATTTTAAGTAAACTCAATATCCCCACATCATTGAGTCAATCAACCCTACAAGTAAGACAAGGTTGTCTACCTATACTTTTTCAGTCATACCCTAAGGATTTTTAAAATTTTATTTACTTAAAACTAGGGACATGATTGTGGGTTTTTGATAATCCACGTCTAGATGCAAGTCAAATAGCTAAGGCATCAAAACACAATTGTACCTAGATCTAACAAAGCAACTACCTCATTTTATCACAGATTGTGATTAAAAACTTTCAAATTTTGGAGATAGCTTCAACTGTTATTTTAAAACTATAGTTAACTGAATTGGCTTTACATGGAATGGTTCTGGTCATTCTTAACGCATTGTTATAGACTGGAGGTCGTGTAAAATCATACCTCATACCTTGATGGGATATGATTGCTAGAGAAATATGGGGTAAATGATCGTTGAGGTCAAAATTCAAAATTGGTTGAACTGGACTATGTCTTGATTTAAGATGAGAATGAGGACTGGTCATGATGATAGGATTGAATTTTTCTACAACATGCATTGATTCTCCTTGAATATAAAAATCAAGGTCTCAAATGCTAACTATGGACTAGAAAGATTTAAGGCCTAACAGTGGGTGTCAATGGTTTGGAGAATTGCTTGTGTTAAGGGCTCTAATGAGATGATAATACTCAAATCCTTTATTCATTTTATCAATGAGGTATATATAGGTATATAAAAAGAAGGTTTTAATGTTACGTTAGTAGGCGCTCTGTTCAAGATGTCTAAGTTAAACTAAACATAATAACTTTACAATAAATATCAGATAACTAAACGTAAGTTGTATGGGATACTCATTGTACGGACTAGTAGAGTAATCACGATGATCATCACCAGATTGCATGAAACCAATGTCAATAGGACCATCATCAAGTCACACGAATTCGATGTTAATATCTAACTAGGTCTTGCTCGTTAGGTTGCGAGATCATGTTGCTTAGGTCGCTTGAAATGACACTACTACAAAAATAGGCATTAAAGTCGGTTAAAAACCGACTTTAAACAAGCGAACCGACTTTAAATTTAGTGACTTAAAGGGTAAAGTCGATTCATCGCGTGAACCGACTTTACGGGTAAAGTCGGTTCACGCGATGAACCGACTTTACATAATGTATTTTTTTTATTTTTATTCTCATTTTTCGTATTATTCAATATATATAGCATAAAAAAACTAAAATTTAAATAATAATACAAATAATTAAAATTTTAAATATATTTAATTACTTGATAATTAAATTTATTACAAAAACAAATAATGTATATATAATACATATAGTTAACTTAAATTACAAATAAAATAATGTCGTCAAAGTTTAATTATGCGATCGAGTAAGCTTGGTTGGCTTAGATCTTGATTGGCCTTCACAAGCATTATGACAAAAAAACAGCTGATCCATATAACAATTCATATTCCCCTACATATACATGAGCACATAAAACATTCATCAAACAAACAGTCTAAACTTCAGACATACGAATAAAGAAATTAAATCATTATAAATATTACCATCAAAAAGAGATTACCACATACAGCGACATTCGACGAACTCATATTAGCACTTTATTAATCATTTGTCTATATATATGAAGTTATCTGGAATCTCTGCTAGTATTTTTAAATGATATATATAATGAACTCTAAATATGAAATCAAGTGTAGCTCCGATTTCTTACTTGGCTTGTACGAGTTTTGGGGCCCTTAAACGGAACACGTTCATGGGCACTAAAACTCACACAAGCCAAGTAAGAAATCGGAGTTACACTTGATTTCATATTTAGAGTTCATTATATATATCATTAAAAATACTAGCAGAGATTCCAGATAAATTCATATTTATAAAAAATGATTAATAAAGTGCTAATATGAAGTTCGTATGAACGTAGGAAAGAGATATGAGATGTAGTTTGGGCCAAAAATAGGTCCATAAAACAATGCATCCCCCTAAATACATGAGCATATAATCATCAATCAAACAAGTGATTTCAGACACAGGAATAGATAGAGAAATTAAATCATTAAAAAATTTACTGTCATGTCGTCATATGCTATTCAAGATCATCAGAATCTTCTCCTGATTCTTCTTGTGATGATATAATTTGAAGCATGTGTTCTGCCCATTCCTCTCGTAAATCATCAAAAATTTGCTGATCGTAGCCCGTCTTGTTCCAACCAAAGAACTACATGTATTTAAAATCAAAATAAGAATATAATTTCATTTATTTACAAAAACAAACTCAAATATGTTAAAAAAATTATGTATATGGATAAAAGATATTACCACATCATCAATTAGAATTTTGATATTTGTGATGATTTCACTCATAAACTTCATGACATAATAACCACACATGACTCCATTATTTTGTTGTGGAACCTACAAAATTTAAGTGTACATGATTTTTCATATCTTTATTATTCAATTGTAAAATTAATAAAATTATTAATATTGACTTATACATACCATAACTTTTGTCCATATAAGCTTATGAGATTTTTTGAGGGTAATGCCTCGAAACTTGTTCCATAACTTTCATGCCCTATCAAGGTTTAAAACGGTTAGTTTTTATTAAATATTACAAAAAATTATAGAAGAAACTAATATGTAACTATAACTCTTACATTTCAACAACTGCTGTTGTATCTTTACTCAGTTCTATAGAAGCTGAGTCACAATACCAAGCATGATTATTAAACATATCAATGATGACCAACATCCAATGATCTTGGCCTTGTTCAAACCTTAATGGCCAAGGGATTATCAACTTTTGATTTCTGTTAAGCGTTAATGCTCTATCACATAATTGTTTAGCTCTGATGCTAACATCCTTCTCTTGATATTGATTGACATATGAAGAATCATAGAACATTGCTAAATGTGATGAGTGATTATGTTGAAGTCGATAATAACACGCCTTATATAAAAGATATATATATATAATTAGATAATATAAATATAATTATATATGTTCTACATAAATAAAAGAAAAATAAATAGACTGAGGACTCACCTTGTCCACACTTGAATTATACTTAAATCGATCATTTGATATTCAAATAGTTGCAATAAGCACTCGATCGATATATACGTTTGGCCGAGGTCTACACCAGAAATGTCTATAGGAAGTGGCACAACCCATCCATCATTTATGCTAGATGCCCTCCCAGCAATAGTCATCAAAGTGCCAAGATTTCTACTGAATTTTAACGCATAAATATGACTATACTTTTTACAAGGCTTCTTCTTGAATGACTTGGTACGGGATGATTGACAACTAGACATAGATTTAGCACGAGATACTTGTTTTGTATCTCTTAAATGTGCCGCATTTAAGAGATCTGGTATAATAGACTAAAAAAAAGTATTATATATGGATTTTGTTAGTAACAATATAAGATATAATAAAATAATAGTAGTAAACAAGTGTTATCTTTTAAGCTAAAAAATAGTACCACGTCAAAATTTAGAACAACTTGAATCGACGGCCAAGCCACATACTGTCCAACCGCCTCTTGGACTGTGGTAGCATCAGAAGGCACAGGTAGTGGACAATCATGAAACAATGATTGGTCAATTACTATTCGCCAATGATTAGGAAAATATTGATTATGAATCATCCGATCATCGCTCAATTGTTGTACCGTTCCAATAGCAACATAGTCCGTTGACGAAAGATGTTTCAACAAACATTTCATATTCTGTAAAAAATTTAAGTGTTAAAAAAATACAACATATAATAAGAATTTAAAAATAATAGATTATATACAACAGAAATTAAAATCTTACCACATATGATTCATCAAATAAAAGAGGACTCTCGTGTGGGGTAGCTATTGGATGTACATTCTCACCAAAATGTTCATCTTAGTTTGATTTATGGTAAGAATGTGCAGATTGCATCGGAGAAAATGAACCACTACTTGATTGCATATGCATTCCTGGCATATAATGAGGTCCAATAGGATGGCTATATCTCATACTGGATGTAGTTTGAGCACAATGAGATTTCATGGGTGGCATGCCTGTCATGTATGGTGGCAAGCATGTCATGTATGGTGGCATGCTTGGCATGAATTGTGGCATGACTGGCGTGGAAGGTGGTATGCCTGGCATGGATGGTTGCATGCTTGGCCAATATGGCATGCCCTGGTTGTAGCATGATGTCATGGCTGACATTTGTTGTGATTGATGTTCTTTTAGAGTGGCAATCTCACTCATAACTGAAGCCTTAAAGGAGTTGAATTCTTCTTCAATTTTAGTATACTTTTCCTTACTTACCGTCTGAGGCTTTTGTTTTGGAATGTTAAAATACTCCATAGAACCATCATATTGGCTACCTCTAAGGTCCTTTAACCAAGACTGAATCCATTATTTAATCAAAATAGGTCACCATATACGAGCTGCTAGAGATGTCACGTCCTCTATACGAATGAGATATATCATGTTGTTAAAATCGCATACATACTACTTATAGGATACTTAACAATATGTATAATCATTATTTTTCACTTATTTTATATAGATTTTAGAAAAAGTGGAGGAAAAAAGGAAATAAATTTGAGAATAACTTATTAGGAGTAAGTGTTAGTATTTACGTACTATTTCTCTAACATAAAGAAAAATAATAAGTATAGGCAAGTTTGTAGTGAAATTTAAACTCAAACCAATAAACAAGATATGTCAAATATTTATTAAAATTAAAAAAAAATTAATTTTCATATATCATATAATTATTAATTAAAATAAAAAATGGTATGTTTAACATTGTTATACCGTGGCATAAATGCATAAAACGTGAACCCAATGTTATGTGTAGGGATGTGTATTTTAACTACGAATAATTGAAATTGTGATTATTCGTAAAAATTAAAAAAATTTAATGATCGTAACCGATAAAGAGTGAGGTGTAAATGATTATTGCGATACTGAAATTGTGGTTAAATAAAATCAAATATATATTAATATTATTTTTTTACACACATATAATTACATAGAAAATATATTTTTAATAATAAAATATGCAATACTTGAAATATTTAGATTAAATTTTATTTATTTTTATTTTACTTAATAATATATGCTAAATAGTTAAAAATAAAAATTAATATTAATATTTTAAATAATTTAATAGAGGAAAATTTATTTTAATATTTAATTTTTTAAATAAATATTAAAAAAATGATTAAATTATAAAAAATAACTATCTCCTTATAATCTATACTTATTATTTAAATATATTTAAAATTAATATAAAATAATTATAATTATTAATACAAATACTTCCCACACACATTCCATAGATATGTGAGAAGAAAAAAGAATAATGATATATTTACTTAAGTTTTAAATGTGAGGGAATGAAGATGGAAAACTTTTGGTAAAAAAATATAATTAGGTCAGCAAACTCAACATGTCTTCAAAAAGATTGTGGTGTGGCTTGATGTCTCTGTGTCTCCCACTTTGCCCATATTTTTCTATCTAAGGCATGCCACTCTCTCTCTCTCTCTTTAAAGTCTTTTTTTTTTTAATAATATAAAAAAAAAACTAAAAGTAAAGAGAGAGAAAGGTGTGTTAAAAGAGAGTAACAAAATGATGATGAATATGACGATGAAAATGAATAAAATTTTAGTAAAAGAAAAAAGAAAACAAAGTTCTGACGAGAAAGACAGCTTTTAAAAACAAGAAGACCAAGACTAGTGTTGTTGCTTTTATAAATAATAATAATAATGATTTTAATAATGGGAAGTCTGGAACTGGAAGGAGACAGAGTCCATGCGAGAGAGTGTGGGTTTTGAGACGTTAAAGTAAAGAAGACGACATGATCAGCTTTTGTTCCTCACATTTCCTAACCTGCTGACGTTAGCTCCCCCTCATCCTTGAATTTCTTTGACTAACTTTAATTTCATCTTTATAAAAATAAAATCTATCATAAAAAAATAATCATCATATGTAATTAAATTTATTATTAATTCTTTAATATTATTATTATATATTGCTTGTTTGTTCCAACTTTTACTGCCACATTAAACTCTTGTTTGTCGCTTTCACTTTCAAGTTTGAACCCTGATATGATTCTCTTTGTTTCGTTACATTTCTATTTTTATGGAATTTTAATTGCCAGGATTAAAAAGTATGATAATAATTTATGTGTTACGTACTAATAAATTAAAAAAATAGATTAGATTTTCTTAACTAATAAATACTATCATATAAATTATTATTTTATAACAATTTGTTGCAACTACAATTACTCTCAAAAGATGGCTTCAAATATCATATTTGTTGCTGTTTCTTTTGGAAATTTCAGCCACCATACATGCATAATTAGTCTATAAACTATATAGTAACCGCAATTTTGTATACATTAATTTGTTGTTCCACGTTCAATAACTACGTGGCAGGCAACAACTATACTTAGACTAATGGGTTTTTCTTTTTTTTTTTCAATTTGTAATTGTATTGTTGGTAACAATAATTTGATGCCTGAAGGCCTTGAATTGATAGCTGAGTAAAAATTGCTACCTACTTTTGAGCATGCAGCAACAATTTATAAGCTAAAACCCATCAATAGTCCAATTGCGTTTTTTCATAAATTTCCACCACCACTTGCCGTTGATTTCTCCTTTTATATCTTTATTGGATATCTAATTTAGTTAAAAAATGTTGCAAGTCTTTTAAGTAGATAAGTAATAGATATTTAAATATAAAAGTTCAAATAAAATTTTAAGTTACTTATAGAATTTTTTGAAATTCACTAAAAAAATGCAAAGTTTTATTATATACTACTCCTCTCTAATTGTATGAAATGGAGCGACCGGAAAAAAAAAATTAAGAGAACATATTATTATTAATAGTGGGATTGATCAATTTTATATAAATTGAATTTTCATGGAATGTCTATTTATGAGAAGGAAGTCGATCAATCATAAATGATGTATCATGAAAGGTTTGTAAGGACAAATCACATGAATGAGGTTATATACGGGATGTATCATGCTAAGAAGACGAATTCGATGAATATTCTCATGAATTCAATTTTTTTTTTTTTTTTTTTTTGGAAAATACTGACAATAAGCTTTATAAGGGTTGTATATAATTAATTATTAGAATGTTTGCAATAGTAACTTATACACTTCGAACATATTGTCTAATAAAAGCTTTATTGAAATATGACAGTGTTTGAAAAATGCTCCCTCCTCACAACTAATTTCTTTTGTCCTTATACGAGGTTAAGAATGTCATAATTTGGTTTAATATAGAGTATCAAAAGATACATGAATATCTAAATGAATACGTAACATAAGAATAGAAAATTGTGTCCTATATGTAACGAATCAAAATGAAAGTGAAATTCTTATTAAACAAAAGTTAAAAATAGAGTTCTTGCTTAGGTGTCGTGGTACTTCCCACCAACACTTAATTTTTAAAGAATGTTTAAAAGGATAGTAGCATCAAAGTTGTTGATGTAGTATGTTGAAAATGCATCCTAGAATGGAATGTCATGAAATTATTGTTAGGAAATTTGGATCAAATGTATAATTACAAATTTTCCCTCCCAAGATCATTTTTTACAGAATATCAAATAACATAGAAATAGAGAATACACAACACAAAAATTATAGTAGAAACTACAAATTTGAGAAAAATTACTTTCGTTATCAAAAAACAACCAGAAAAAAATTCACTGTGGAAAATTGTTACAACCACACTCTCAATAATTTTCTCACACACCCAAAAGACAAGAGTAATTATAAGTCCAAGAGAATTTTTCCACAAAATTCTCTCACTCAAAAACTTCTCATATAAGTTTTTCTCTATTTTTAAGATGATTAACAATGAAGAAATAAAGCCATATTTATAGGCCTTCAAGTTTCCATTTCATATGCCAAACATTTCTTCATTCAACAAAATTAGGTTAACTAATTTTCTTATTCTTTATTCAAACAAAGTTACACACCTCCATCTTTGACAATATGATAAGCCATCTTTCATGAATTTTCTTCTAAATTAGGCACCTCCTATTTTAACTAGCAAACCTAATATTATTTTTAATCAATCACAACAATTATGTAGATTAATATCTTAGAAAACATTAAATAATATATTTTCTCAATTCATTGGAGAGTTAAGAAACTTTTACCTTGTTATTGTTATATTCAATATTAGTTCATATAGTATTATCTTTAATATGTACAATTATTAACCTATTTTAATAATAATAACCTTTTCGGGTTTACATGAAAAGTAAATTCATGATATTGTCATTGTTGATCTTGATTAAGAAAACCGTTGATAATACAATTGTTCAAGATGAACAATCTAAGATTAGAAAACTTATCGGAAGAATTGCTCTATATTTTAGGATTTACATTATTGGTCTAACTTGAATGGTTTAGATGTATTAGATGTCATATATATCGAGAAAAATATGTGATAATATAATAGAGCAATTGCTTGATAATTATGGAAAAATCAAAGCCTGCTTGGATCTCAAACACATTCCCATCTAGTATGAAGCAACGTTTAAGTATAAAGGTCGAAGACTGTCCTAAGACCACCAATCTTCGCACATCACTGCTCTTGCAACCAGAGGAAGCAACAATACTCACAAGACAAGTGGTGATCAAATATTAAATAACATATTTTGGAGAAAAAAAAATGGTGTAGAAACACGCTAGAGAATTATACAATCAGTTGTCTAACACATGCTAACAAACTTGCCCTAAAGCTAATGAACAACGCACTTTTTATGCCTGCGTTTCCATATTTTCTGAGCAAAATTCATAGTAGAGTAGGCATAAGTAAACCTTCCTAATTCAACCTCCATATAAACTACGGCCTCTGCAATATGCACCCAAATGAAATATAACCCATATCTAACAGCCAAATATTTTGATATTGATTTAAAATTTTACTGCCATATTGGAAAATGGAAATGAACCAAAGATGATGGATGAAGGGTGAGTGAGACAGCAGGGGGTCAAAGAGCGTAGGAATGGATCTCTGTTCAGAAGTAGGGGGGGGGGGGGATTATTTGCCTACCCCTATTCGTCAAAGGGAACAGTGATTTTTAACATCACAGCTGGACATTAAGCTTAAGGACTAATGTTTTCTTGTGACCAACCCATTGAGAGCTTTACCCAAAGAAAAATGGTTCCAATCCATAAAAGTTCAAAAGAAGTTGAAATTTTTAAGTTACAAACATTAACTATGTGCAAATGTAATCAGCTGCATAGTAAAAGGTACATGAACAATACAGTTCCCTTTCAAAGAGAAATAAATCTTCCTACCATCGATGACTTCTAAGCTCTCATGGCAGAGATTTATGCCTTTTAAAGTTAAGAAACTGATCATTTACTGCCGAGAAATTGGTGCCATTGGCATGGGTGACGACTGATTGTAGAAATTACCATCTGGGCCCTGGAAACCCTGATAAGAATTTGTTGATGCTGTAATATATGGAGAAACCGCATTTAGAGTCCCGGCCGGGTGATACCCGTGCATTGTGGATGGTGCTTGTAGGGTCATGCCATAGCTATATGGTACATTGTTAATTGATCCAGAAGTTTGAATGAATTGGGGAACTGGATACTGTGACATTGGCGGCAGTGGTGGCAGTGGTGGAGGAGACGAAGGGGGAGGTGGTGCTTCATTTGGATTATATTGTAGGTTCTTCGAGACACCATGTCCAAGAGACTCACTATGGGGAAAGGAAGCAACTGGTGGTGGCTGGGTGTTCTGAGGCAAGGTATATGATGATTGATCGTTCTCAAGCTTAGCCCTCTTCTCGGATGGATAGTCACCAGAAGATTCTTTCATTGGATTACCTATGACACCTTCCGATGCCAGGGACGATAGGACATAAGAAAGCATCTGAGCAGAGGATGTTGATGCTGTTAACTTTGCTGCTACTGCTGCAGCAGCAGATTTGCGAGGATCGTCCTCCATGTTTCCAGATTTCTCAGGAAAATGTGCAGTCTGAGTAAACATTACTGGTGCAGATTGTTCTCTATCTCCAGAAATAAAGCTGTGAGGTGCCATAGAGGCGTGAGCTTCTTTTGATCCCTGATCGGCCAGAGACTCTGCATTGTTGCAATTAAGTAATTGACGGCAGACATTATCTGAACTCTCAGACTGGGACTGAGCAGCCTGGATAATTACAAAATAAGAATGGGATACATATAAGCCATATTGCTAATATATCTTATTAAACACTCAAAATATATCCATATCAGATAAAGAACTGCATAATGGACTGAAATTTATAGCATTTGCTCTCATCTTCAATTCCTAACAAACATTATCAGATATTTCCTTGCATAAACGATACTAGACACCTTATGACGAGCACCTTCTAAAGGGCAAGTCTGCTTAATTTGTCAACTGGGATAAAATTATCACTCTGCTTAACCTAGGCTGATTTAGTTCAATTTTTGGTTGATTGGCCTCATCTTAAGGATGCACAAACTTTACAATCTAAAGTGTAAAATTTGTTGACTTTTTTAATATTTATTTATGATCAAATTTTGTGAATTGACCATGTTTGTCCCCTTTGTCCACGAGTTACTAGGCATAAGGTGCCCCTCATATATAATTACTCTATTCTATACTTAATAATTTATTTCGAATCAGACAGCTTAGTTTCCAGTTGTCAACAAATTCTTCATCCATATAAATGTAGTGCAAGGGGAATCCAAAAAACAACTGCAGTAGAGGCACAGCGGGGATGCACCACATTTTACAACAAATTAACAATGCACCAATGGTGGTGTATTTATCATGCTTACATGGGAATGCATGGTAGAACAATATATCTGGGACCTAATCTTAATTTTAAATTGATCCAATCTACGATGCCATTAGTCATCGCAATAAGTGTTTTTCTAATATTGTCTGGCTCCATATTAATTCAAAAGTTTTCTCAACATCTCTAAATATATGCATGCATATGCTGCCTTTATTGTTCAGGCGTAAATCTTATAACCATTTCTGAGGGTATCAGTAAATGCAAGTTTCTACATTCATCTTCAGTTGTGCGCCTAAAAATTATCATGACCTAAAGCTGAATATCTTGAGACTCAAATCCATTGAGCTTTACTAAAACATCCTAACAAAGCTACTAAAAAAATTCATCCTTTAAAAACGAAAAGATTAGTATAACAGACCTGAAGTTGGTTACGAACTTGATCTAGCTTAAATTCCTGATTAAAAGACGAAATTAGCCTCCGTGCATCAGCCCTCTACAAATAACTTGTACTATATATATAACGAGAAAAATGCCACAGAAATCCTTTAAATTAAGTCATTTTTATTGTTTAGTCCCTTAGATTAGAAACGATATTATTTAGTTTCTTAAAAATATAAAAAGAACCGATTAAGAACAAATTATATTTTTTTAATAATTTTTTTATTAAATTATTATTATATTTCTATTAAATTTTTTTTGTCAAGTGATTAACGCAATTAAAACACGAGTCGTTAATAGTAAAGTCACAATCAATATGAAAAAAATTCACAAAATATTCTTTTTTTTAATATTTGTTAGTTTTTATTTTTTTATTTTAATGTTTTATTAATTTTTAAATTTTATTAAAAATTAAAATATATATATATATATATTTAAATAACTTTTTGTTTGAATTTTATTATTGTTTATTCTTTCTTAAACTATTTCATATTAAATTTCACTTTTAACCTTATTAAAGACTCGTATTTTAATCGCATTTTAATTACTTGATAGAAAATAATAATATTTTAAATAAAAAACCATTAAAATAAAATAATTTGTCCTCAATTGACCTTTTTTACAAAGTTAAATAACTAAATAATAGCGTTTTTAATTTAAGAAACTAGACGGTACAAATGATCTATTATAAGGGACTTTTGCGACACCCCTCACCCATATATATAATAGAGAAAAATGCCACAAAAATTCTTTAGATTAAGTCATATGTGTTCATTTAGTTTCTTAGTTTTATAAAGAACAAACTTATTATTTTAATATTTTTTTATTAAAATATTATTATTTTTTTGTCAAGTAATTAAAATGCAATTAAAACACCAGTCACTGATAAAGATAAAAGTAAAATTTAATATAAAATAATTTAAGAAAAAAATAAAAATAATAAAATTAAAACAAAAATTTATTTGAATACATATTTTAATTTATAATAAAACTTAAAAAATAATAAAACATTAAAATAAAACAGTGACAATTACAAATATCAAAAACATATATTTTGTAAAATGACACCGTTTCTAATCTAAGTGACTTCATGACAATCTAACAGAATTCTGTGATATCCCACCCAATATAATATTACTGAAAAGTAACCAGCAAACCTGCTCTTGGAGAGCCTCTCTCAAATGAGACACAAGACTAACTGTTGATGATTCAATTGCAGTTAGTTGTTGAATGCAGCCCCTAAGTACAGCATGCTGCCCCTGCAGCTCTTCTACAAATTGGGATCCATGAAATTGTCCTATCCCAAACACAATTTTGAAAGAAAGTAGGTTACACCAAAAACAACTTAAATTAAATTTAAGTTCCAGAAACAATGATATCAACGACCCAAAAAAATAACAAAATTGCTTATGAAAAAAACTACTCAGAAACTCATAAATACTGAAATCATTTTCACATCTGTTATCGTCTCATTGTTACAATTCTGAAATATAATCTAAACAACAAACAAGAAGCTTAGGTTTAATTCCACATATCTTCATATGCCAACAAGAAATGTATTAGTTACATGGATATAAAACTGTGCAAAGCAGCAATAACAAAATTGGAAGGATGCACAGGGTAAATAACTGCTGCCCTGCTCCGGAATTCCTCAAGATTTTTCACTTCACTCTAACCTTCTAGTTTGATCAATATTTCCTTTATTATATATAATGCCAGTTAAAAACTCGCAACAGATATGAGCACGTGGCCATTGCAGAAATACCTCTTTAGCTGATAAGCATTTTCATCATATCATCAAATATTTTTAATTCGTAGTAATGATTGTACTGATTTGGTGTAAAAGTGATAGGTGGGGCCAATTCATTAATTAATTTTAAAATAAATCTAGGAGGTAAAGTGAGAAACTTTAAGTAGTTAGCGCCTGTGAGGATGATTACCTTAATCCGTAATGATTTACAAATCATTGGACATATGAGATGCAATTTCAAGAAAGTGTACCATTAATAATTTTTACCTGAATTAATGTCAGTACCAACTTCTTTATCTACTTTCTCAAGAAAGCTCATGGCATTTCTACATTTGCTCAAGATAGCATCTTCATCCAACTGTCCATAAACAAACTGGTATCCAGATACTATTTTGTCCAATGTAGACCCAGTGAGATGTTTCTATTCGAAGAAAAGAAAAAGAAAGGGGGGGAACCAAAAAATTAATTTTATTCAAAAATAAATAAATGTTGGGTTTAGTTCTGAACGTACACAAAGCATTACCGGTTTGGTGCTCATCTGCTTCCCCATCCTACTATTACTCTCGGGGTGCCTTCCTACAAGCTCTTCTTTAAGCATTTGCCCTCGAGATCCAAAAACTTTTCTTTCTTCCCAAATACCAATCTATAAGTACAAAAGTAAGCAAGAAATAGAAATCACAATGCTAGTGTGGACCAAACAACTTACACGATGGATAGCATAAAATGTTTTAAAGAATACAGAGGACAAATATAACAATAGAATTGAGCCAATTTTTTTCAAAAAAAAAAATGAATATGGATAGGAAATAAGGAAAAAGATCAAGTGTCAGGCCCTAAAGTTCTGCAGTTTGTAGCAAAAAATTTACAAATCAGTTCTGAAGATTGCAAATGCACCATAGTATCCACAGGCAAAAGATAAGAAAGCTAAGATAAATAAAATAACACAAATGCTCGACCATAAAAACCATCCAAGGTACATTCCACATTAACTTCAAATCAGAGGTAACTGAAATAAAATGCTTAGAAACAAAATTTATAAACATGTTAGAACATCGCAAAGAGAATCTCATCAAAAAAATTCATAACGCTAAAAACTTCCTGATGAAAGTAAAAAGCACTAGGCCATAACTGAAGTTTAGCTTTGATTGTACACCTGAGTAGACTAGACTCGTTATGAATAAATGCAATCACTTAAGCGCATGATTCAGTCTGTTATGAGTTACACAGAATCTCTACAATACCCAACTCTTATAACAATACTTCTGAATTGGTGGAGTATCCAACCACAGCACTCATTGAATAAAGGGTTAAGTTCTCTATAAGTCCTATAGTTCATCAAATGTCACTTTAGCTCCTATCTTTTAAAGAATACATCTAGGATCTTGTAACTTTTTAAAAGTTTCAATCAACTCTAAATAATCTTTTTTATCAAAAGTAAATTCAAAATTTTGGAAGAAAAAAAACACAAAAGTAATAAAAATCAATTTTTTTAAATAAACATAAAAAAAATTGGATTTTAAAAAATAATAAAGTAAAAAAAAATTAATAAGAGTTGAAAGGAAAAAAAAATCCTAAATTTTTCAAAAATGCAAAAATCTAAAAAATTAGAATTTTGAAAAAACTGTAATAAAAATTAAAATTTTATAAAACACAATATATATATATATACACTTTTTTTTAATATTTTCATTCCAATATAAGTTGAATATTTTTTTATTTTATTTTTTAACCTTTTGTACTTTTCAAAAATCGATGTTTTCTCAATTTTGAATTTTTTTTACTTCTTTTTTTTTTAAATTCCGAATTTACCCTTAAAAAAAGATTATTTGGAGTTGATTAGAATTTTTAAAGAATAAGATGACCCTATAGGAATGTTTGTTACACAATACTAAATTTATTTTTTTTAACTTTTTGTGCTTTTTCAAAAATTGATGTTTTCTCAATTTTGAATTTTTTTACTTCTTTTTTTTTAATTCCGAATTTACCCTTGAAAAAAATATTATTTGAAATTGATTAAAACTTTTAAAGAATAAGAGGACCCTAGAGGAATGTTTGTTACACAATACTAAAAACATATAATTTTTGTACAATCATATGTTTGACTGCGAAATGGGAATGAAGTGTATAGAATAAAAATAATACGGTCATGTAGAAATTTTAACCCACCAAGGATTTGGGTATAAAATATATTGAACATTTAACTTAGCCTAAATTTTCAATTCTAAATTATGTCTTGAATTTTTCTTTTATCTCAAATTAAAAATAATATTTACTTTATTTTTAAAATATAAATAAATTAAATATTATTTTAAATAAATTTCTATCATGTAATTATTTTGTACGTAAAAATTACAAATTATTTTAAATACGATTATTTTATCAAAATATTTATCATCAATTTTATTTGATTATATTATACAGATTAACACCAAATACTGTATAGATTAATTATAATACAGTGCAATATAGTCCAATCTAATACAACTCTACTTAACCTATGTGATATGGTGCACCAAATATGTCGTTGGTGTGTATGTCTTAAAAAATAAAAGACTAGTGCACTTTTGATAAATTATAGGAACCTAAGTGTATATCTTAAAAGATAATGAACTAAAGTATACCTTTTGATGTAATTTGATGAATTACATGACTTATAGAGACCTTAACCCTTGAATAAACTATCACTTCTAAGCACTAAGCAACAAGAGTTACACCTTCTTCCAACAACATATGTTACAGAAGTATTGACATCCATCTTCATGTTCATTACATGAAGTAGGCAAATTGTAGTTTGCCTAAAATTTGCAAATTGACTCAAATATTATTTTCAATCAGCATCACCTAACAGAGGCTTGGATATGGTGATAAATTTTACGAGTTTATAAACCAACATGACAAAATAACTTTATTACCATTAAGTGCATAATCCAAATAGTATATGACAAACTTTGAGCAGGGTACAAAAATCACTTAGTTAGAGGGTTCTACCCCGTTTTTTCTTAAATGAGGGGGTCAAAGACAGATAAAAGATAAGTAGGGTTTTTATAGCATTATTCATCTTCAAAGCTGTCTTATTCTATCCATGGCATTCCTCAGACAAGTTTCCATTTGCACAGAGTTTTACTGATAGACAATATAGCTTTTCAGTTTTTTTTCTTTTAGGCGGGCAGGGGGATGATAATTGGTACCTATAAGACCAAACAGATCCACCCCCATTGTAAAGATAAAATGCCACCATGAATTACCTGCATAAGTCCATTGGTATCCTCAAGAAAAGGCATGCAACAGTATGGCCAAACATACAAACAGATACGAGCAAATAAGAAGCAAAGAAATGAACATGCCAAACCTTGCAGCTAGATGTATCACAGTTTTACATGTTAACTATCCTGCTAACTGTTATTTCAATGCCTGACATTTTATAGCAGTGCCCTCTCACTTCAACAAGCACATTACATAAATGATAGACCCTAAGAAACAATGGACTATGTTAAAATAACATAATATCTTACCCAAGGTAACAATAAAAGTCGTAGAATTAACTTATCCACATTTAACTAGTCATCCTCAGAAGCACAGAAGCCTTTTCCATGGTACATAGCACTACTAAGTTAACTCTTTGTCATGAGATTGTATATTGAGGAATGCACCAGAGTACATTCTATTTTCATAATAGGTGAGTCTCAAAAGCATGCTATTGCTTGTAAAGTAGGGTGGGGTACACAAGCAATAATATTCAGGAAAGGCTTCAGTCTTCAGGTTTTGCAAAACAGCATGCCATACAGCTTATATAACTACTCAAGAAGACAGGCAATTTTAAAATTTGTGAACATACCAGCCTAAGTGCTGCATTTCTTCCATATTCATCTCCATTATTAACTACATCTCGGAGAGCATCAGGAAGAACCTTCCAAAATTCACCCACAAACTCAGACCCCTTTCGTCTGCTGTTCTGCAAAATATCATTTGCAAGGTACAGAAAAGCTAATCTTTGTTCACGAGGAGAACAGTGAAACTGTCTTGCCCATGTTTCAACGACTTGTCTTGCTTTGTTCATATGGAAAATACACCAGTGTGATAAAGCTTAATATCATTAAGGATTACAATTAACAACTAGAAAAGAAACAATAATTATCTTGAAAAAAAATCAAATAGCTGTATGAAATTTGTCTACGAAAATCTAAGAAAAGATCTCGCAGGTAACAATGGGTTATATCAAATAAAATCACTTAGCAAAACAGTGCTTGATTGTGGATAATAGTAAAATTTAATATTAGAAATTGGAGCACAATAACATTAATATAACTATCAGCAATGTCTAAAAGCATTTGCCATAAGGGAACAGAAAAATGAAACTAAGACGAAATTGCATCAAGAGGATACTCTCTATGCTGGCCTGAGAACTGTTGAGCTTGGATAGCTTGTCAACTAAAATTTGTTGATTGAATGAAGTACTCATGATTTCGTTAAGCCTTCACTAAACTTCGGAACCACAATGTAGATCTTCAAAAGTCAAATAACCTTTTCACAGCAACATAATATTTAACGAGATCAATAAGAAGTCTAACATGCCAGATAAAATAAATCAGAGAATGACAAGCAAACAATAAATAGCTCAGAACAAATTTTATAAGTGCCCGTGTCTTAAGAGCTAAGGTAAAAAGGAGGATCTCTAAATTCAGCAGGTTTGTCATTTTCCAGCTGGGATGGTAATAAGCAGGCAACATTTTGTAAAATAAAAACAAAACAAAAAAAATTGAGGTACAACAATTGATTTATAAATTGGTCCTTCAAATATTAAAGGCAAACAATAATCCATATCTTCAGATTTTAAGCACCTATGGGAAGAAAATAACCATACTCTATTATCCCCAGATTATTTACTAATAAATCATATGGCATGCTAACAGTATTAAGTAAATGGTTATCCGCAATTTATTTTCCATAGTTTTCATCCTCAGTGACGATGTACTCATTAAAAGCGCCATAACTTAATGAAATACTTCCATTTAAAAACAGAGGGGGAGGGGGGAGAAATACATGATTTTGAGCAAATAACCCGACAAGATTAAGCTCCCAAGACATAATTAAAGGCATCAGTTATTCAATCTATAAATATTGATCTTGCTTCTGCAATTTCCCACATGCTACAATCAAATTTGTACTCCAAAGACCCTGGTGGTTTGGATTTATAGATATTTGGAAGTTCTAATCTTGCATTACTAGCAAACCAAAGCAAGGTTGGCGGTCAATAAAAAAACCATATTCCTTATGCGCTCGGGTCTTGCAACGCAAACATTAACATGACACTTCCTTTCTTAATTGTGGTTAAAAAAAAGCTTCTTTAAAATGGAAAAGTTTACTTGAAGCGAGAACTTTTTGGTAAGAGGGCTTAGGTGGAGGATGGGCAATGGGTCATCCATAAATGTTAGGAATGATCCACATTATCATCACCTAAATCTCATGTTTCACCCCGAATCTAAACTCTGGGATCACCTATGTTTCAGATTTGATTAATCGGGTTCTCATACATGCAAGACCTTCATTCCTTTGGAAGAAGAAGGAATTCTCGCTATTCCTCTCACTTTCACTAGAGAGATGGATGAACTATATTGGTTTTTTTTAAGAGATGGAAACTTTTCTGTTAGAAGTGCTTACAATTTAACCGTTAGATCTACAATGTTGATCAATGCAGGCATCTCCTAAATTCATGAAAATCTTAACTCTCACACAATTTTTCTTGGATGAGAATTTGGAAGGCAAAATTCCCCAACAGATTGAAGAACTATTGCCAACCTAAAAAGCATGTTCAACCCTTTCATAAACTTTGCTGAATATCCACTGAACCTAGTTTACACGTTCTGGTAATTTGTGAGGTTGCTACTGATGTGTGGACTTTAACCAATCTCCTTGTAAAATTGGAATTTGATTCTTTGATGCCCATCCAGGAATGGATTGTGTATCACCTTGATCAAGGAGGAAATTAATATTTTCTAGTGTACTCTTAGGTCTATCTGGAAGAACAAGAACTCCTTGATCCATGACAACAAATATTTATCCATGGCTGGAACATTTGGAAAAGAATACAATGTACTACGTTTTCATGTCTCTAGTTTGGCTTTCGATTTGGCAACAACCTCCCATAGGCTGGTATTAAAATCTACTTTGATGCCACTTGGGATGATGAAACAGAAATTTCAGGTTTAAGTGCGGTTATTCATGATCATAAAGGTTTGGTTATTTTTGCTAGAGCTATTCGGATTAAAAAAAACTTCCCGTTGTCTTAGAGGTGATTGTCAGGTTGCTATTGAAAAGATTCCAAATACAAGTGGGGATCTCTCTCAAGTTGGATACATAGTCAAGGATGTATCAGCTACTAGGATCATATTCGCCCCTACAAAGTATGCTGGTGTGCTCAAAGTACAAATAAAGGAGCTAAACTCTTGAGCAACTTGGTCAAAGTTTACTTCTTTAATTTTTTTTTAAATTTCTCCTATATTTATTTCTCAAGCCATTAGTTTGGAATCCAAATTCTGCAACTCTGATTTGATTTGATTAATGCTATTTAGTTATGTAAAAAAAGAAATTGGCCGTTTAGCAGTGTACAAGCTACGGAAAAACAAGCAAGAATTAAATACGAAAAATAATAGAAGTAGAAGAAACAATTTAGTAAAACAAATAAAATAAAACATGCAAGAAAAAAATTTGCCCCAAAGTGATGGAAAAAAAAACAGAGAGAAGTTGGATAATGTTAACTTAAATACAAATTTATGTATGGAACCTATAACTATAATTGGATGCCCTAAAGCTAAAAGAGCGAACCTGTAATAAAGAATGCCGGTGAAGTAATGAAGAATCACCAGAGGGTGAGATAGCAAGCTAGAGTTTCTCTTCCATGTAAGACTTTGAAGGGAATTAGGGTTTTGTGCAGTTGGACGAAGAGTGCGTAACTGTAAGAAAGGACTTTGAAACTCGCTGTTTAAGTCCCGCGATAGATTTGAGAAGAGATAGGGATTGTGTTACAGTGCGGTGGTGCTGGTTGTCTTGAATGAGAACTTGAGCGTGTTGGAGTTTTTTTTACCTTGAATTCCAAAAGTACCCTCGCTTTTTGGGTTGAAATTTGAATGAATTTAAGGCCCAAGACTCCCGAAACGCCAACGGATGTTTTCGATTTTTCCTCCGAGATAAAATCAATGGAGAATAGAAATAAATGTAGTAAGGATTATTTGATTGAAAGTAAACATGGATAATAAATTAAATGGAGAATAGAAATTCATACTTCATGATACAAGGTGAGGTAAGAATGAAAATTATACTTTGTAAGTTGTTATTTAAAATTATATATTCTATTTTAATAAATATATAAATATTTTTTATTTTTTATTTATTTAATTATACTTAAATTTAAACTAATTAATATAATTTTTTTAATACAAAATATTTAAAATTTAAAATCATTATTTGTAACAAAAATTTTTCATTCATATTTAATATAAAAGGATTATTATTTTTTGTTATATATATTTTATGTTTTACTTTTCACATAAATACTGATTATTTTTTATTATTTATTTATTCAAAATTTTAATTTTCTCGATATAAAATATTTATTATAGACTTATTATTTTTATAAAAAAATTAATAAAAATATAAAAATTATTAATAAATAAAATAATATTTAAAATATTAATAACATTATACAAAAAAGAATCATTCATATCTTTAAGCCACATTTAATTTTTAACTAATAAATATTATCTTTACCTTTGTACCTTTAGCTTGTACGAAAAGAAAAAATGCAATCATGTATTATACTATAGCGTAAGGTGAAATATAATGCATCTTATAAAAAAAAGAAACAAAACTCACAACACAATTATCACTCTAAAGAAAAAGAAAATAGAATGGAAAATAAGTTAAGGGTGTATTGAAGTTATAAAAAAAATGTGAAATAAAAGAATATGAACAAATTGACAAAAGAGAATGCATTAAAATAACAAATAAAAGCTCAATTGCAGTTAAAAAGTACACAATGAAAAAAAAACTAAGGTGTAGAAAGAGCATAAATGTCTTCATTTATCGACCTCTTACCTAAGTCTTACATTACAACCTTGTAAAGTTTTTATTGATCTTGAGCTAAGTGTATATTTATATTAGTAGGAGGGATGTGAAAAATAGATTTATGAGACTTGTTCTAAGATTGAATTGATTAGCATGCTTATATAAGTTAATTTCATGAGTGCATTGGATGATATCATGTGCATCGCACACCCACATAAATCAATTTTTCAAAAACTTTTCATATCCTTGTATTGATGGAACGTTGATTAATGAATATGTGAACCTCTTTATCATAGGATTGTACAACTTTTTAGAGAGATAATTTTCTTGAAATATGTTTGTACTAATAGAAGTATATTTATAAATATACTACCCAAGTTATTTTATTTAGTTATATCTGGTTTTACTTGAGGACAAGTAATGAGTTAAGTTTGGGAGTGTGATGACTTTATGAAAATAGAGTAATTAACGCACTTTTTACTTAATATTTGCACGTTTTATTCAATAAATAGTATTTTTATAGCCAAAAATATTAAAATATAAATTTTTTAGTGAAAAAGGATAAAAATGTAATTTTTGAAATTTTTTGGGATTTTTTATGAATTTTTAATGTAAGACCAATCAGGAGCTATCACGTGTCAAGCCACGCAAGTAGAGAAGCTGACTAGGTAAACCACATGGATGTCACACAAGCAGGGACAAAAAATTACGTTACACCGCTTATGAGGAGGATGAAACGCGCGCCACATGTCAACACGACGTTCAATCTGAGTTTAGAAATTGGTCAACCCTCGTTACCACATGTCATCACGTTGTTGCCACACACGTTCCACCTATGCGCCATGTCATTTGTTTTCGCAAATCACATCCCGCCGTGTGTCACTGACTCAACAAGCAATGACTCTGATCAGTCTCTCCTACCACACGTTGTTTCCTGATTTGCGAAGTAAATTTTTGATGTCATGTGTCACTCTGTGATTGTTAAAGTTATCAGTTTTGCTTGTTTTTATTGTAGCTCTTGATTTGAATCTGATCTGACAATCCATATCACATGTGAGCAATATTTAAGCCCCTAATTACCTCATAAACCCTAAATGGCCTCTATTAGCATAATTTTGGTTAATTTTTGGAGCTAAAAAAAGTAAAAAATGTAGAAAACTTTAAGAGACAACACAATTTTGATGGAGATTCAAGAGGAGATTAATACTACAATTCAATAGATTGATTATATTTCTTTTTTTACTCTTTTCTTTATAAATTTTATGTCTTTCTTTATGAAAAATATGAGTTGTATGAACATAATTATGTGTAATTAATTTATTAATCTAATGATTTTATAAACCCAATCTTCACTATGTGATGAATTAATATTTTACCCCAATTATAATTATAATTTAATTATATTATTTAATCTAATTTATATGCTATTAATTGTTTGACCAACAATTTATCTATAGAGACAATTAAATAGATTTGAGAGAATTATTTAATTATTTGTTTTGATTAAATAATATATATAATTTTTAGACAAAGATGTATGATTCGTATGTATTTGAATCATAATTGATGAACTTAATGAGTAGTATGTAATTTAATTAGCATAAGAGTGTAATTAAATTTATTAATATATGGTGTGTAGTTTATTTGAGAGATGAATACATGTTAGGTTAGATTCAATTGATTATGTAATTAATTGATAATTATATTAGAGAATTTTATTAATTCGTATGTTTAGAAAATTAGGGGATTAAATATTCCTATATATTTTCTCATATATATTTTTAGTTACCAAATTTGATTTCATTAATTGTTGCTAGTTACTTTTAGTTATTTTAATTTTGCTTCCTTAAAATATATAAACATAAACAAGTTTATTTTTTTTAGTTTTAAAAATTAGTTTCTTATAAAATAATCTCCGTAAAAACGATATTTTCTTATTATTATATTACTTGTTACGATACGTATATTGTGTATTCATTGTACACACTTCGTGTGCGGCGATCAACTCACATATGTACATAATCATAAAAAAGTTGAAGTTCATAACCAAGAATCACAGTGAAATACTATATTTCCTCTTAATCATATAACGAGATTGCATATCTCATATAGACTTCATCATCTTGTTAATGACTTAAGCATCTGAGGCCTAAAGATTACCTTTCATATGATGGTCTAAGGTCAAAATGGTTTGTTTCATCTGAGAGATCCACACACGATATTTCTACTTGATATTGACAAAAATCGACATCAATAATTAGTGTTATTTGTGAAAAAGAAATGTGTTCTACTAAACTAAAACAATCATAAAATTATAAGACTCTCAAAAAGGTCTTTAGTTTTATCATCTACGAAAATTCACAATATAGGTTTTCAAAAAATACATCAAGAAGCATCAAGGTTTTTCAAGAGAAAATATCTTATTCATTTAGTCCAGTACTATCACCAACTTCACCTTTCGAACTTTTAAGAGTGGTTATAGACCAGTCAACCAAACCGCACTTCTGAGATCCTAACTAACAGTTAAGAGGTCCATCTTGTCAACCGATAAGCCATTCATCTGCCAGTCTTCCCAACTCTGTTGCAACTTGCTAGAAACACAAATGTTGTGCATGAACTTGCCCGCCTATAACAAGCCCAATAGGTTTAGAAGAGGAGAGCTTGCATAAAAGCACACTTTTTACCTGATGAAAAACACACTTCAAACCATCCCAAAGTATTTACTAAAGCAATAGCTCCACGATCAATCCTTGCCCCATATAATGTCCATGTTGCATCTTCCAATGCCTATAGTACATGAGGTTAGACCTGAAACCATCAAGGGTTTTGATGGTGAGATGACAGTTCACAATAGGACTTAAGTCCCAAGCAAAGCATCATTGGTCAGAACATGGCCAACTAGGAAGGATCGCCCAAGATAGGTGTCACTAGCCAGGAGATGGTTTGACTAGAACTCCCAACCAGGCAGACCCTTACCATACGCCCTCATCGGTCAGTCACCTATCGATCGTGCATGGCGATCCTAAGCTGTTACCACCACACAACTTTCCATCTACTATTATGCTTGGTCAAGAGCTTGACTCCGAATAAAGGCATATTCTCACATATAGATCAATTGAGTAAATAAGTCTCTAGCATCCAAATTAGAGTTCTACCCATCCTCTATAAGACCAATTCTCAGTACTTTCAACAAAAAAGGCAATGGATAAATTTATAAGTTTCGACACTTCAATCCCAAGGGATTTTAGGAAAGATTATCTCTTACGATCACTCAATCAATGAGTTAGACATACATGCACCACAATCATCACTACCAAGCAGTGATTCTATTTTCGACACCTCCAAAAAATGAGGCTTTCTCGACCACCAAACAAAAAAACCCAACTAATCGACTATGGTAGCACAACTCGAATAAGGATCCACGCTTAATTTTATGCCCGACTGAATAGCCCTTGGACGGATATGAAAATTCATGCATTGCTTAAAAATCTAAGACCACCATTGAAAAGTCGTGCAAATCAACCAATCGCCAACATTTAGTGCCCAATTGATTCTAGAATGAGCAGCGTGTATTGCCATTACGAGAGGGTACTGCTAGAATAGGTGTTGCACAAGGAGAGAGAAAAATGGTTTGATTCATCTACCATAAATTAGCTTGGTTCTAATTCACCTATTTTTGGACCAATTCTCAAAGAAGTAAGATAAGTTCCAAATCCTCTTGTCAAGACTATTTCAATGACTATATTTTTGGTATTTTTCTATGCTTGTAAGAAAATAAGTATGCAAAAATGAATGTATAGAGAGACCATTTATCCATTCAAGTCAATCAAATTTGTGAAAAAAAGATTGTCCACCCTTCCATTAATTTAGGACATCTACAAAATCTTTGTGAAAGGATTACACGGTCTCTTCATTTAATGGATCTTTAAAAAAATACTAACTTTTCTTCCAAAAAGAATAAAATAATCAATAAATTTCAATACTTAAATAGGAATCAATAGGCCAAACGACTATTAGCTCACTTGGTACTCCCATGACTTGCCCAAATGGTAGAGCCTACACTTGCTTTAGCTTGTCCTAAATAATAGGATTGTATTACCTTTGAAAAACTCGAGCAAATATCAACACACTTCTCAACATAATAAAGACATCATTCCAAACCATCTTGGAATGACTTCTCTAGCCACAAGCTCATATCCTACTTTCTTGATAAAAAAGATACATGTGACGTTTATAAACTATTCATGATTAAATCATATAATAGCCAATTATTCATAATTATGTCATAAATTATTGGTAGATCACGTATCATTTTAATCAATAATCAATTAATAATTCTCCCTCAATCTATGCATATGATATTATTTATACTCATTATTATTCTTGATGTACTTTATTAGTGTATCTTAAAGAATTTATGAATATATATACTTTTTTTCTATATAATTAGATATGATTAATTTATTTTATGATAATTAAAATTATAATTATTTACATAAAAATTTAATAATTTTCTCGATTTGATGTGAGGTAAATTGATTATTGTAAATTTAAAATTATGGATAATTAAAACAAATCTTATATTAATATTATATATATTATATACATATAATTACATTTAGTAAATCTTATAAAACAAATTAATTTAATATGGGAAATATTATGTTAATTTTTTGATTATTTCGTATATATTCCGATAAATACTAAAAAAATAAAAATCCTTGTTAAGTCTCAGAGAAATTAGTACCCATTCATAGCTAACAGTATTTACAAATCTATAAAAAAAAATGATGTAAAACCATTATAATTATTAGTAGAAGTGTAACAACCCATTATGCACTTCCTATATACATACAATAACAACACCATTTTGAATATATTGGCAGATAACATATACATGACACAGCTAAAAGCATATTTAAAACAAAGTCAATTAAACTTGAACATGCATGCATGAATATGAAAATAATATAACATATAAATAATAAATTAAAATAAAAAGACAATTCCCAACTTCAACCAGATATATAAAACAGTCGCTCTTGTTGTGAACTATTACTAGTACCCTACGTACGATCATTTCTAACACAATACCATAAAAGAGCAAAATTTGCAATAGCCTCACGGCCATAGAATTTGAGGAAGTTCACTGCTGTCACTTTGACAAATGTCAACAGCTCAAAATATTAGAGCCTTCGTATGCACATATGGTCATTTATAACATCCTCCTAGCCATGGACGACATTGGATTTTTTCCCTCAAAAAGATCGTCAATATATGATTCTATATCTTCAGGTTGGTATTTAATATACTTTTCTGTTTGCCTTCCGGGATCAAGAATTTGTGCAAACCTGGCCAAAAAAGACCTGTATGCCGGAATAACCACAGCCGATATCGAAACCCGAAGCTCCGACTGAAGTTGTTCATCACTCACCACCCACGAACTCTGGGTCCTGTGTATCTCATCAAACATAGCATTAAAAGCCTTGAACCTTTCTTTAAGTACAGGCTTCATTACCTTCCCATGTGAGCTCAAACCTTCATGAGTTAAACAATTCAAAAGCCTTCCCCATGTCTCCCTCTGATAATTCTTGTGATATTGTCTTAGATCAGATGACCTTTTTCTACACCAATTGTCGCCCATCAAATTATATATCTCTGCACAACCTTTGATCTTCTGCAATATATATCTTCCATTATTCATCAAGAAAATTGAATTCAATGACAAATCTTTGTAGAGCTTTGCTTTGCCTTCTAGATTTGTATCCAATAAATCCATTACTCGCATGAGATGCACAGAAACTGGTGATTGTTCTTCATTATCGTTGTTATTATTGTAGCTGTTTGAACATTCGTTTTCATAACGAGGTCGACTAGTGGAATCACGACGTTCAACCTTGGAATGATCTTTGAATACTTGCGCCAGAGTTTCTTTATAGGCAGAAAGATACTCAAGATAATTCATGGTATAGCGAGTCAAGGGATGAACTGCACCACCAGGCACCAAATTCCTACCAGCATCATTCTTGATTGCAATCTCAAGTTCGCTGAACAACAATATCGCCGCCTCGCCGAGTCGGCAACGAGTGGTGGTGATCTCGGTTTTGACCTCGTTTCCCCGTTCCTGATCTACAAAAAGATCATCAATTTTCAGAGTCATATCCCGTAAGGTCTCGTAAACGTCAAGTGCCTTAAACAACTTCTCTGGTGATCGTTTTGTCATGATAACGCCTTCGACGATATCCAGGAACTGTAGGATTGGCTTTCTTGTCAAATTGTTTAAGAGATTCATAGAGATCTTTGGATTATCAAAGAATACCATCTGAGCGAGTTTTCGTTCTCCAGGGTAATAGGTAGAGATACATTCCTTGAATGTTTTGATCCAAGAAACAATTTCTTTATTCAATGAATCTGAATCCATTCTATAAACATCTTCAATGCCATGTTTCTCAAACCCTAGCTTTCTCATAATTTCATCCAATGCATACCTCCTAACAAGCATGTAAACCTCGCAACACTCTGATTCGTACCCACCGGCTATCATTTCCTTGGCTATCTTACGTAAACAGTACACGACTTCGCCAGGATATCCCGGATAACATTGTTCCTCTTGATTATTTCCATTGCCAGATTCAAATTCGTGATCACGATTATCATGTTCCGGTTTCCGTTCAAAATCTGATGATCCGATTAGCCTGAATTCTTCCATAAGTGTCCTGAATTCATCTTCGAGATAAGTCATGGCTCGGTGTTGAATGATTCCAATGCGATTAATAACAAGGCCTCCAACATTTCCTCCCAATTTCACACTCACGAGTGATCTGTACAACTTTGAAATCAGATCCAAAGACGATTCCTCTTCTGATTGTTCCTGACCCCAACTTGATTTACCTTCGATTCCAAAAGATTCTTGTTTGGTAATCGTTTGCTCCACGAGATCCAAGAACCTGTCAACGAATTCTGGAACATCGATTGTTACTTCAACCTTATCGTCGTCTTTTGCAGCGATCGGTATCGACGCGATAAATTGGTCAACTTCTTTAGAGATTTTCTGCAATGTATCATTAGAATTTTCAGGTTCTGAAATGACGTATTCGGCGTTCTCATTCTTCTCCTCTGTTTGGGCTTCGTCTCCTTGTTTTGAAACTTTTTTGTCCTCATTTGTATTCTCTTTCTCGTTATCAGTTTTGGTATTTTCATTGGACTCCGGTAGCTTTGAATTGGTTTCTTTGTCGGTGTGATCGGAGTTATCTGAAGCTTCTTTCTTTGGCTCCTCTATAGAACCATTGAATTTCTCTGTAGCATCCTTATTCTCCATTGACGATGTGGAAGAGTTTGTTGTATGAATGTCTTTTTGTTTTGTTTCGATTAGGAAATTAGAGTTTCAAAGAAGAATGCGAGATCAATGCTAATTGCGAATAGGAAGGAAAAGTATAGGTTGAAGGTTTTCTTTTTCTTAATTTTGTGTTTTTATTTTAATTTCTTAATTTTGTGTTTTTTTTCTTCTTCCTATTTTTCTCAAATTTGTTACTTGAATTTCTCAAAGAGATTGTTGATTGATCTGAGAACCATTTGAAATGGTCGTTGCAGTTTTACTCGCGGAAGTGGAGCTGAAATAGTGAAATGTGCGGCACCATACGTTGTGATTGGAGGTATTTTTTTTTTTTTTCTCCTTCGGTTTGAAACTTATTAAAAAAGTATAACTTATTTATATCATTGAATTAAGTGAAATTGAAGTAATATTAAAATGATTTAGTTTAACCATAAATGTATTGATATTAAGGAAATTAAAATGATTTAGTTTAAATATAAATGTATTAATATTAAGGATGTTACTTTTATTATTATAAATGAAAGTTTATAAGATATGGACCTGATTAATCTAAAGGGGTTGAATACGTTATTTTTAATTTTTATCAATTTATAATTTAATAACCTAAACAAAGCGGTCAGACATGCAATCGTGTGTAAGAGTAAAGTGCGGAAATAATAACACACGATATTTTTAGGTGGAAACAACCTAGGCCACAAACATGACCTAAGAGGAAAACCACCTGGCCCAATCGACCACCTAACTTTCCACTATGAAAATCAAATGTTCAAGTACAAACTCGGTCTTATGCTACCCTCCCTAGGATACTACCCCAATGTACTTTACTTACGAGCCCTCGCCTGTTTTCTGATTTCCAATATTAGCGTGAGCGGTTTCCAGACCAACGTTCCAATAAGCTCCCCGCCAATCAGATCGTTCACAAATGAATTGCAAAAAAGTTAGTACAAAAACACAAGTGCCCGTGTGTGTTCTAGAATGGATTTAACAATCAATAATACTAACTAGATGATTTAAAACAAATTTAATTTAAACCAAATCAACTAGTATATTCTAGGGCAAAAAGATTACGCATAATTTCAATAAAAATAACTTCTTTAAAATTTAATAATTAAATCAAATAATCATGATCGTTCATAAAATTATTTAATTCAAATACCTATAAATCAAATCAATAGGAATTAAATTAATTAATATAAATCAAAATCATATATATATATATTAGTTACCTTTTATCGTTCAGCGTAGCTTTCAATATATATATATATAACTGCTGCCGCCAAAGGAAGAACTCAGCTTGTATATATTAATTCCTTGCCGCTTACAAATTTCTTACACCTTCATATAAGCTGCGTTGATTACCCTTTAAAATATATTGAAGCAGAGAAGCAATGATATATATTTTCTTTAAACTCTTTTATGCTTTTTGTGTTCAGCCGTAGGTTTTTTCTTTTCTTTTGCTTTTTAAACTCTCTCAGCCACCATACCTCACTCAGCTTATGTATATATATATATATATAATGATAACCTACTAGTAGTAGGGTTACAATATTTTAGGCTTCATTATTCAAGGCCCATTTAAATATTTAATTAAGAAATATTTTTTAAATCACATCTTAAAAAATATTAAGACACATAAAAAATATTTAAATACCAAAAATAATTTTCAATTTACGAACATGTACTATTAAATGTATAAATGCAATCCTATGTGTCGTAGTTATAAAAAACATACCTGAAGTACGAATATCTAGAACTCGAGTATTTGTTGGGCTTTTCTTGATAGACTTGATAGCAGGCCTAAAAACAAATTTACAGATAAATATTTTGTCCACGAAAATAGCCAACATTCATAGTCCTTACAAACTCTCCCTTTGGCATTTTCGTGTGGCAAAACCTCTCACTTACTACATGACACTTATAAAAATTAGATAAAAATACAATGAGGTCCCAGACACCATAGTGGAACTATCCTATGGTCCGGTGAATCCATCTTCGCTGCAACTTGATAAGCCTGTAAGTAACTGAAATGACATTGACAAAGCATAGGACAACTTGGCATGAAAGCCTCATTGTACATTAGTTCAGTTTACATAAAAATAAGCGAAGTGTAAAGAATAATCATGTAGTATGCATTCATATCAATCAAGCTTAATTAAATATGTTCTCCCCTTATATGTATAACAAAATAAAAACATGGAAGTAAAAATGTTCTCCCCCTTTTTGACATACGAGAAGGACAAAGCATTAGACAAAGAATTGAAGCTAAACTCCTCCTAAAGATATAACAGTGTAAAATCAGAGTAATGCAAAAGTGCAGTGTGCTTTAAACTCCCCCTAAGTTCTATGACTCTCTAACTTAGAAACTAATTCAAAAAGTAATAAATGATTTTTTTTTAATTTTTTATAACTAGCCACATAAGGTATTAATCTCATTTAATTTCAGACAAGCACACAAGCAATTGAGAACTCATCATTACTGAACTCCAATTTTGATTATTTATCATAAAAATAAATAAGTAGAATAGAATAGGTGCACACGCACACTTCGCACATATAATGACATATTGACATTTACTTAAAATAGTATACATGTTTAAACTTCATAAATATGTCAATTAATTCATTTATGATCTATCAAGAAAGACTCAAAAGAAAAAATATCACCTATCATATAAAAATATAATCGAGTCTTCAATCTTACAAAATAAAATATATTTACTAAAAGAGGACTTAAATTTTATTTTTTTTTTATAAATGAGGTAAATGATATATATATTTTTTAACCTCTATTAGCTCTTTCTTTTTGTGCATTCCAAGTACAAGATTTATAAGCAATCAGTTTTTGCATAACCTTTCCCTTTTTTTTTTTTTTTGCACGAGCCATAAACCTAGCATGATGACTTTCACACTAGTTGTGAGGTAGCCCTCTCCGTTCATTGCGGTAGCTTCACACATCACAGTAGGTAGCCCTCTCAATACTCGGTGCCTCCATACGGTAAAATTTTAGTAAGCAAAAGTAGAACTCAACATAATTTTACAATCAAGATTAGTTAAAGTCCTAGAGTCTTTCAAGAAAATTCATAAACTTCAAGCGTAACATATATGTGTGTTTGTGAGTGTGTGAAGAAGTTTATGTCAACATCGATCATCACATGTATAAGAATATATATGTATGCACAAGCCACAATTGTAGAATAATTTATACAATAAATATCAAAATGAGTTGAGTTACTAAAAATGAGATTATGTGTATGGAAGTATTAAATAAGTTGAATACTCTTTTGGCCAAACAAGGATTTTTTTTTTTTTGGTAATAAAATTTGAAATTCAATTTGAGGGAGAAATTCCCAAGGCACTTCTGAGATACTCAAATCTTTGAGTGTCTATGGCTTTAGTGAATATATCAGCTAGTTGTCTCTCAGTAGGTACAAACTCAAGTGTTACTATTTTCTCTTCAACTAGTTCTCGAATAAAGTGATGCCTTATGTCAATGTGCTTAGTTCTAGAATGTTGAACTGGGTTCTTAGAAATACATATAGCACTAGAGTTATCACAATATAAGGGCATCATACCTTGTGGTTGGCCGTAGTCCCGAGCATGTTTTTCATCCAAAGCATTTGTGTGCAAGAGTTTCCTGCAAAGAATGTATTCCGCTCTACTGTAGAGAGTGAGATAGAGTTACGCTTTTCTTGTGCCATGATACTAAGTTGTTTCCAATGTAGAAACAACCACCCGATGTGCTCTTCTTATCATCCCGGTTGCACGCCCGCCCAAGATTCAGAAACCACTTACTTCACAAGTAGTGTCAGTAGTAAAATATAAACCATAATTACTTGTTCCTGAGATATACCTGATGATTCTCTTTACATTCTCTAAGTGTGATTCCTTTGGGTCAGCTTGATAACGAGCACACACACCAACACTAAAACATATGTCAGGTCTACTTGCAGTGAGGTAAAGTAAACTACCTATCATACTCCTATAAAGGGTTTGATCAACACTTTTACCTTGAGTGTCCTTTGTAATTTTTGTGCTGGTACCTAAAGGAGTCCGTAATGGCTTGCTAGTTTCAAGACCAAACCTTTTAACAAGGTTACATGCGTACTTGGTTTGAGAAATAAATATATTATCACGAGATTGTTTGATTTGCAAACCAAGGAAGAAAGACATTTCACCTACCATAGACATTTCAAATTCATTTGTCATAACATGCACAAAATCATCCACTAGTGTACTAGATGTGGATCCAAAAACTATGTCATCCACATAAATTTGAGCAATAAAGATCTCGCACTACTCCTTTTAATGAATAAAGTCTTATCAACTCCCCCTCGAATAAATCCCTTGTTCAAAAGATAGTTGGTAAGTCTCTCATACCATGCTCGTGGAGCTTGTTTTAAACCATAAAGAGCCTTTTTGAGTTTGTAAACATGATTTGGAAATTTCGGATCAACAAATCCTTTTGGTTGTTCCACGTACACCTCCTCATTCAAAAAACCATTCAAAAAGGCAGACTTAACATCCATTTGATATAATTTGAACTTCATATGACAGGAAATGGCAAGTAAAATCCTAATTGACTCTAGTCTAGCTACGGGTGCAAATGTTTCATCAAAGTCAACTCCTTCTACTTGTGTGTAGCCTTGAGCTACTAACCTAGCCTTATTTCTAACAACAATGTCATGCTCATCAGATTTATTTTTGAACACCCATTTTGTTCCAATAACATTTTTGTTTTTAGGCTTAGGTACTAATACCCACACATGATTTCTCTCAAATTGAGCTAACTCATCCTGCATGGCATTTATCCAAAATTCATCCCTAAGGGCTTCATTCACATTTTTTGGTTCAAATTGAGAAATATAGCATAAATGGGTTACTCACTTATTTGTCTTCTTCTTGTTACCATGCTAGCACCAGGATCTCCAATTATATTCTTAATAGGATGATTTTTTGAAGTTCGAGTTGGATTTATCATTGATGAGGTTGATGCTGCTTCCTTCTTTTGTTCACCTTCCTTCAACTCTTCTTCTTTTATTCCAATTGTGTCACTGGTCATTGTTAATTGAGGTGTTGTGAAATTTTCTTCATTTCCAGCTTCTTCACTTATAATCTTCTTACCCCCATCATCTATAACGAAATTTATGGATTCCATAACTACATTGGTTCTACAGTTGAAGACTCTATAAGCTCTACTATTTAGGGAATAACCAAGAAATATACCTTCATCACTTCTTGAATCAAACTTACCCAACTGTTCTCGATCTCTAAGTATGTAGCACTTACTTCCAAAAACATGCATAAATTTCAGATTGGGTTTTTTACCTCTCCATATCTCATGTGAGTTTGGTTTCAGACTGGGCGAAGATATACACGATTTATAATATGACATGCGGTGTTTATAGCTTCAGCCCAAAACCTTTGGAGACTCCTTGGCATGCATCATTACTCTTGCCATCTCTTGAAGTATCCTATTCTTCCGTTCAACTACTCCATTTTGTTGAGGTGTGATAGGAGCAGAGAATTCATGAAAGATACCATGTTCTTTACAGAAGTCAGCATACTTGGTATTTTCAAACTCTTTTCCATGGTCTATTCTCAGTCTCTTGATGGTTACTATTTTGTCACCTGCTTCAACCTGCACTCTTGTACAATATGAGATGAAGAACTCAAAAGCATCTGACTTGTCTCTGAGAAAGTCTACCCACGTGTAGCGAGAAAAGTCATCTACTATAACTATGATATATTTCTTACCTCCAATACTTTCTGTTCTCATAGGACCCATAAGGTCAATATGTATCAATTCCAATACTCTGTTTGTATTTATACTCTTGATCTTCTTATGAGCAATCCTAGTTTGTTTACCCAATTGACATGGTCCACATACAGGTGTTTCAATTTTTGAAAGAATAGGTAAACCACGCACAGTCTCAATTTTGCTTAATCTAACCAGATCTTTAAAATTCATATGACCTAGCTTTTCGTGCCACAAGATAGTTGAGTCATTGCTAGCTAGGTTACATATTACTGTGGGTTATGTATCAATACAATAACAATTGTCATGTGATCTGATTCCCTTAATCACACATTCACCATTTTGATCTGTTACAATACAGTGATTGTTTGTAAATTGCACATTAAAATCACTATCACATATTTGACTTATGCTAATCAAGTTTGCCTTAAGTCCTTCCACATATAAAACTTCATCAAGTTTAGGGATATCCTCTATTTGAACAGAGCCTTTTCCAATAATTCTAGATGTTTTACCATCACTAAAGGTAACTGTCCCTTCATTGTATTCCTTAAAGGTTTTAAACAAAGAACGATTCCCTGTCATGTGTCTAGAGCATCCACTATCAAAATACCAAGCGGTATTTGATTTAACTTTAAATGCTATATGGGCCACAAAACAGTGCAACTCAGATTTCTTAACCCATCCTTTTTTAATTTTGGACATTTAAGTTACTGGTTTCTTATATTCCTCTTTTTGTGTAGTTCTTGTAGTAAAAACTTTACACTTTGAAATTTTTTGAGGTATTTTAGAAACATTTGTATTCGTGATAGAATCATAAGCATAAAGAAATCTACACTTAGGTCTTATATGTCCTTTCCTACCACAATGATGACAGATGGGAACAAACTGAATTTTCTTAGAATGATAAGGTGCAAAAACTACCTTCCCTGCCTGAGCAATAATGGGTTTTACAAATTGAGTTTTGGATGATGAAGGGGTTGATTGTTCATCTATGTATCCAAGACCTCTCTTATCTCCATATGGCTTTCCATAGTCTAGGACTTTGGTTAATTTTTCAGGACCAATGGTCAAATTCTTCATCGTTTCCTTAGCAATACTAAGTTCTTGCTTGAGATTTTTGTTTTCCTCGATGGTTTACGCAAGTCTCAAATTCAAAGCATTAATATGATCAGACAATTCCTTTTTATCTTTCTCTAGGTTAGAGGAATTTGTTTTGTGAACATTGATGATATCATTAAGTTTAGTTACTTCCACAAGCAATTTATCTCTCTCTTCCCTAAAGACCTAGACAATCCATGAATAGTTCCTCATAATTCGATACATTAAACTTAGATAGTAAGAGAGAAGAGTTTATTTCCTCATTTTCTTCATCCGAGCTAAGGTCGGAGTCATTGTGATGTGCATTGACAAATTGCGGTGAAGGCACAATAATTAGTGTCATCATCCTCTCGAGTTACTAGCATTGTCCTCGCTCACTTTCTCGTGTCACCGAGTGTAGCATTAAAGGCTTTTCCAAATTTCTTTTTATTGTTAGCACAATCTGTAGAAATATGACCAAATCCCCACAAGTAAAGCATTGAGGATTAGTGGGCTTACTTTTCTTACCATCAAGGCTAGGAGACTTGATTTCCTTGACTTTCGGTCATTCGAACGACCGGATTGTCCCTTGTTGAAATGATTATTCTGCTGACCCTTCTTCTTCATGAACTTCTTCAATTTTCCTCCTAACAAGACTAGTGACTCATCATTCATATCATCATCACTATCGAGATATCCTTTTTGGAGCTTTTGAATGCCACATCCTTATTTTTCTTGGGTGGATCAAGAGAAAGCTCATAGGTTTGGATTGATCCGACAAGTTCATCAATTTTTAGTGTGTCTACATTCTTGCTTTCCTCTATCGCTGTAACTTTCATCTTATAGTCAGCTGTTAAAGAGCTTAGGAGTTTGCGCACTTGTATAGGTTGTGGAATTTTCTCACCAAGGTTAGAACAAGCATTAGTGATATCACAGAAGCGAGCATAGAATTGACCAAAAGTTTCATTGTTGCTCATTTTAATAGAATCAAACTCAGATGTTAGCAATCTCAATTTTGTTTGTTTTACTTGGGAAGTTCCTTCATGAGCAAGAGCAAGTGCATTCCATGCATCTTTAGCGCCTCACGCGGAGATGCGACGAAACTCATCCATCGACACTGCAGCGAATATTTGAGCTTAGACCTTTTTGGTTTGCCCCACTAAGGGTGCGTTCTTCAGTGGTCCAGTCTCTTCTTGGCTTTATGATTGTTACACCATCTTTCGTTACAGAAGGTGGTTCCCAACCATCAAGAATAGCATCCCAGACTTTTTCATCTTGTCTGAGAAAGGCTTGCATGCGAGCCTTCCAGTAAGGGTAATTAAACCCATCAAAGAGTGGGGGTCTAACAGATGACCCACCTTCTTTCATTTGGTCCATAAGTAAGTGTGTGTGTCCCTAAGATCAATCTCACTAAGTGTGTCTAGTGTCGGCTCTGATACCAATTGAAAGTTTATAAGATATGGACCTGATTAACCTAGAGGGGGGTGAATAGGTTATTTTTAATTTTTATCAATTTATAATTTAATAACCTAAACAAAGCGGCCAGACATGCAATCGTGTGTAAGAGTAAAGTGCGGAAATAATAACACACGATATTTTTAGGTGGAAACAACCTAGGCCACAAACATGACCTAAGAGGAAAACCACCGGTCCACCGGACCACCTAACTTTCCACTATGAAAATCAAATGTTCAAGTACAAACTCGGTCTTATGCTACCCTCCCTAGGATACTACCCCAATGTACTTTACTTACAAGCACCTGCTCTGTTCTCAAAGTTTCCAATATTAGCCTCAGCGGTTTCCATGCCAACGTTCCAATAAGCTGCCCGCCAATCAGATCGTTCACAAATGAACTGCAAAAAAGTTAGCACAAAAACACAAGTGCCCGTGTGTGTTCTAGAACGGATTTAACAATCAATAATACTAACTAGATGATTTAAAACAAATTTAATTTAAACCAAATCAACTAGTATATTCTAGGGCAAAAAGATTACGCATAATTTTAATAAAAATAACTTCTTTGAAATTTAATAATTAAATCAAATAATCATGATCGTTCATAAAATTATTTAATTCAAATACCTATAAATCAAATCAATAGGAATTAAATTAATTAATATAAATCAAAATCATATATATATATATATTAGTTACATTTTATCGTTCAGCGTAGCTTTCAATATATATATATATATAACTGCTGCCGCCAAAGGAAGAACTCAGCTTGTATATATTAATTCCTTGCCGCTTACAAATTTCTTACACCTTCATATAAGCTGCGTTGATTACCCTTTAAAATATATTGAAGCAGAGAAGCAATGATATATATTTTCTTTAAACTCTTTTATGCTTTTTGTGTTCAGCCGTAGGTTTTTTCTTTTCTTTTGCTTTTTAAACTCTCTCAGCCACCATACCTCACTCAGCTTATGTATATATATATATATATATATAATGATAACCTACTGGTAGTAGGGTTACAATATTTTAGGCTTCATTATTCAAGGCCCATTTAAATATTTAATTAAGAAATATTTTTTAAATCACATCTTAAAAAATATTAAGACACATAAAAAATATTTAAATACCAAAAATAATTTTCAATTTACGAACATGTATTATTAAATGTATAAATTCAATCCTATGTGTCGTAGTTATAAAAAACATACCTGAAGTACGAATATCTAGAACTCGAGTATTTGTTGGGCTTTTCTTGATAGACTTGATAGCAGGCCTAAAAATAAATTTACAGATAAATATTTTGTCCACGAAAATAGCCAACATTCATAGTCCTTACAATAAATTTAAAATAATAATATTTTTTATTTTTTAAAAAAGATATTTATTATAGAATTTTTTTAATTAACTTAGTTTTTTTAAAAATTTATAAAAATACAAAGGGCAAAATAAATGAGATATTTATTATAAAATTAAGATAGTAATAATTTGTTATCACAATAATAATTTTATATAATAGTAGTGAACTTAGGTAGCGTTTGGACCTTTTAGTTCAGAGAATGAAATCAGAATGAAAATGAGAATAAGAATGAAATATAATGAAAATGAAACAATGTTATTTTGTTTGATCATTTAAACCAAAGAAGGAATCATTATTACAGTGTTTGGTTTGCCATTGGAATGAAATGAAAAAAAAAACTATAAATTACCTTAATACCCCTATATTTAGTAAAGTTTAAATAATATTATTTAATTATAATTTTTTGGTCAGACAAAATACATTATTGAAATCATTATTTTTTTCTAAATAATTATTACTTAAAAAGAAAATATATTATTAAAATTATTATTTTTCTAAATAGGGTTTAGGGTTTTGAGGTTTGAGATTTAGGATTTAGGGTTTAGGGTTATATTTGTGGGTTAAGGTTTAAGGTTAAAATTATCATTTTTTTAAATAGGACTTAGGGTTTTAGGATTTGAGATTTTGGATTTAAGGTTCAAGGTTTAGGGTTTTAGGATTTGAGATTTAGGGTTTAGGGTTTAGAGTTTAAGATTTAGGGATTTGGGATTTAGGGTTTTGGGTTTAGGATTTTGGGATTTGGGGTTTAGGTTTTAAGGTTTAGTGTTTTGGGGTTTAGGTTTTAGGGTTTTATGATTTAAGATTTAGGGTTTTAAGATTTAGGGTTTAGGGTTTAGAGATTTGGGGTTTAACGTTTTAGGATTTTGGATTTAGGGTTTAGGATTTTAGGATTTGAGATTTAGGGTTTAAGGTTTTGGGTTTTGAATTTTGGGTTTTGAGTTTTGGAATTTAGGATTTTTGGTTTTAGGTTTTCAACTAAACTAAACATACAAATTGAAGAAATCAATTATGATTATTTTTCATTCCTTCCAACTAAACACAACATTAAAGTGTAATTAATATTATGTTTAAAATGAATATTATATGTAATTTTATTGAAACAAAAACAAGAAAAATTAATGCAATATCGTTACTCAAAATTAAACTTCTAAATATTATAAAATTTATAACTTGTAGTATATTGTGACTATGTTATCATAAATTATCTAGGTTGGCCGTGATTTATTTATTGTCCATGTGAGTTTCACATGTACTAACATTAGCTTATGAGAAAAATGGTAGTTATGATCATTTAGAATTAAATGTTAAATGAGTTTTTTTTTTCTTTTTTCTTTCTTCTTTTTCAAGAAGTTAAAAAATTAGGTAGGGTATCCAAGTATTAGGTTTTAATATTTAGGTAGCTTGTATAGTAAAATGAGAGAGAATAATATATAAGACCAAATATGATACTGAGGATGGACTATTTGATTTTTATTGGTTAGTTGCGTGTATTTGCAGGCATGTAATCGAAGGATGACAAAATACTAGCAGATCCTTGACTAAAAGATATGTTTGAAGAATCAATGTTGAAGAAGATGGATTTTAGAAGGGATTCCCAAGTCCAGCTTCCATAATTGCACTAGATATATATTTAAACAGAGAGATTTATATACTAGCTATAAACATACATGGCGTTAAAAACCTCTCTATAATTTATTATTGTACATAATGCATTTTGCTCCATTTTATATAAATATCAGTAATATTTTTTTGAAATTATCAATATGTATCTTATACTCATATACATGATTCATACAAAAGTTTTTCCTCAAATGAGAAATAACAAGTCGGAGAGGGAGATAGCTCGCTTTGGCAGAGGCATGGAAGCGGGGACAGATTTGGGAAAGATAAGCTACTGAAGGGTGAACTCAACATTTCTGGACAAAATGCTTGGAATTTTTTCTTTAGCAATAACATTTATTTGGAAAGGAAGATATTATTAATTTGGAAATCTATTCATAAATAAAGTTTTCAATATCTGATATCATGTAAATGAGTGACCATTTATATGATTATTGAGAAATATAGTTTTCCTTAATCCCAAATTGATATATTCAATGGCAAAGATGATCCGATGATACCATTTCAATAGTACTACATGTGGAAATTAACTTGCAAAAGCCTACGTGGTCGGTAGTTGTAGTGGTAATGTTTCCCATTTTTATCACGTGGGGCTTTGATATCTGAGGTTCTCCACTCTTGTATATAGAAGAGTGTAAACTTATGTTTGATCGACTTTGAATCAAACTTGAAAGGATAAAACTGTTTTTGTATCAATTTAATTATTATTTAGAATATGAAATTACTGAAAGTTTGAAATTATACAAATTTATTACTAATAAGTATTATGTTAGATTAGCATTGGATCGTAAATCTCAATAGATAGATTTACCATATAAATGATCAATCAAAAAAGACACTACATGTCCTTGAGAACATATTAAGAGATTGTGCGATTGATTTTCAAGACTCTTAGGATTAGTATTTACTTTTAGTGGAATTTTTCTATCATAACAACTAGCATACAACTATAGGAATAAAATTATATGTAACATTTTTGGTAAAAGTTTGAGAACAATCCATACACGTAGGTTCAAAGTGAACAATATCATATCATATATTAAAGTATGGTTTCACATATGGTATCAAAGCATAACCCGACCAAAAATATGGTCGATGAAAATGTTGGTCCCTTTATGAGAGTGATTTGATAATCATTAATCCCTTGAGCTTAAGCAAGATAGGATAAGGCATGACATGATAAGTTGTGATGAAATTCAAGAGATTTTAACTCAATAGAATGATGATTATCATAATCACCCCCATAGAGGGCTCAACATCCTCATCGATTGTATTTTTGGTTGGGTCATGCTCTGACACCATCGACATTGCCTCATGTTTAACTCTTTCTATATAAAGATATATTTGAGAATCTTATAATCAATAAATATCTTGCATTTGACTCCAAAAAATCATTAAAGGAATGTTGATTGTTAGAACCACTCTCATAAAGATACACATCCTCGTAAATCACATTTATGATTAAGTCATGCTTTGATACCATCAATGTTACCTAATGTTTAACTTCTTCAGTGAAGATGTATTTGAGACCCTTATGATAAATAAATATCTCACATTTGACCCGTCCAAATAATGTCTTCATATCTTCAAAATAAATACCATTATAGTCATTTCAAGCGCATGAGTATAATTACTTTCCTCTTAATCTTTTAGCCATCTTGAGTTAAATAATAACTCTTTCACACTGTACTAGGCATTAATAATAACATAAAAATACATATCTAAAATGTGTAAATTAAATAATATTTATGATTTAAAAAGCATAAAATTAAGAATTATCTATTTTAGTTCAATAAATATTGATTTACATAAATTATGATGATTTTATGCTTGTATGATTAACAAAATAAGCTAAAAAATATCAAAGAATTTTTAAATTGATTTTAACAACATTTCTTCCAAATATTTCATGAACAAGCTGTTAAATTTTGATTTTGATCTTCAAATGGAATGATTCAAGTTTATATTGAAAGATAATTCAATGATGCATAATTTCATATTTTACATAGAATATCAAAATTTGATTATTTCATGGCAAAAAATGAGTTAGAATCCAAAATATATTGCATTTGAATGTTTTGTTAGTGTTTTTTGAATATCTTTTTGTATAAAACTTCAAATTGAATAATTTTTTATTCTTTAAAAAGATAAAAGACCTAGATACAATTCATGTTTTGAAAATATTTTATAAATTAATTATTCAAGGAAAAAATAACATGATATTATTATGATTAAATAAATCTTACTACTCTAATATATATGAATCGATGAGGTATTTAACACTTGAAGATCATCAAAAATTTACATAAAAAATTCAATAAATTTTATATCTTATATTTTCTCTAAGATTTGTGAGAATTAATAATGAATTAGGCTAACTAGTGAGATTATAATAGAACTTAATTGTAAAGTTATTTTGGTTTCCTTCTTTATTTCTTTGAAAGGTTTTAAAGTTTTAATTTTATCATTAGGGAAACATTTATTATTAGTAATTATTTTAATTAAGATATTTTTTTATAGTTTTATATAAGATTAGTCATGCTCTTTTTATGTGTAGCTTGTTAGAATGTAATTAATTATTATCCGTTTATTTTATAGGTTAATCTTTAACTACAATATTATCTCTAGGTATATTTTTGATCCTGAATAACTTATAACTTTTTGCTTGTTATTCAATGAAAATATATCCATTAATTTTTGTTATTAACCTTCAATTTTATATTTTTAATTATTTGTTTAAGATCTAAAGTATGCAATTGAATAGTAAATATGATTCAAAGTTGTAACAATTATGTGAATCTTTGTGTCTCGCCTAATATCATATTGATAATTTATTATTTTAATTATTTTTAACTTTTATAATTCTTTTTCTTTGAGTATTTTGTGAAATATTTTTATTGGTTTATTTTACTTAAATGTGAAATCAAACCTAAAGCTATGGTATAATAACAACATAGCCAAATGTTATAATTTTGAGCATGACTAGACACATAACTTAAAAATCCTTCTTAAATGCATCATTGTAGATGAAAAACCCCTCTATACCTTCTGGTATAGTTAAAATGAGTGTTGAGGTCAATTGAGTAGTAAATATGATTCAAAATTGGTAACAATTAAGTGAATCTTTATGTCTTTCTTTATATCATATTGATAATTTATTATTTCAATTATTTTTCACTTTTATAATTATTTCTTCTTTGAGTATTTTGTGAAATATTTTTATTAGTTTATTTTACTTATACATGAAATCGAACCTAAAGCTATGGTACAATAACAATATAGCAAAATGTTATAATTTTGAGCATGATCAAACACAACTTAAAAATCCTTCTTAGATGCATCATTGTAGATGAAGAATTCTTCTATACCTTATAGTATAGCTAAAATGAGTGTTAAGGTCAAGCACTTCTTCAACTACTATAAACTACATTCTTATTCATCATTAAGACGAGTGAAACTTAACATTTTTTCTCATTAGTTGAGTCAATGGATATGCAATATGTGAAAATCCCTCTAGAAATGTTGATAATAGTCAACTAATCTTAAGAAACTTCATACTTCTTTCATATTCTTATAAGTTGGTCATTCGTATATAACTTTAACTTTGTTGGGATGATAATTCTTTCCTTATAAATAATGTGGTTCATAAATGCAACTCGATTAAACCAGAATTATCATTTTTTTAAACTTTACATACATTTTCTTATCTCTAAAGATGCCCAAGACATATTTTCGGTGTTGCTTGTGTTGCTCCTTTGATCGTGAGTAAACAAGAATGTTATTAATGAAAATAATCATAAATTGGTCCAAACATTTTTTTGAATACCTTGTTCATCAAGTCCATGAATGCAATTGATGCATTTTTTAGTCTAAAAGACACAACATAAAATTCATAATGACCATATATGTTCTAAGAATGGTCTCCTTCTTGATCTTAAGCTAATGGGACCTTGAGCACAAAAAGTTTAGAGAAATTAATAACACCACAAAGTTGGTCAAATAAGTCATCAGTCTAGAGAAATGGATAATTGTTCTTAATTGTGACTTTATTCAACTCATTGTCTTCAATGCATAATCTCATAGTCTTGTCTTTCTTCTTTACGAACAACATTGGGGATCCCAAGGAGAATGACTAGGTTGAATGAAGCTCTTATCCAACAACTCCTATAATTGCACCTTAAGATCTTGAGTCAACATAGGACATATAATAAGGTGCCTTAGAAATTGAGATAGTATCAGGAACTAACTTAATGAAAAATTATTTTTCTCTATTAAGAGGAAAATATGTAAAAAAATTTGAGTAACCACAAACCATAGATATTTGATTCACATGCATCTCTTCATTTGACACTTTAATAATAGAAGCCAAGTATCTCGTACAACCTTTATTCAACAATTATTGGGCTTTCATTGTAGAGATTATCAAAACACTTATTTTTGTTTTGTACTATTGAAGACAGGTTAAGTTCATTTTGAGATTGAAAGGTTGCATACCTTTTATGGCAATCTAGAACAATAAGGTTTATGGAGAGCCAATTCATGCCACATATAACCTCAAAGTCATTAATTCCTAAAATGATCAAGTTGGAAGATAGAAAATGGTCTCCAATTTTCATAGGAAAAGCCTTGATACTGCATCTAAATTTAATTATGTTATTAAATGGTGTGATCACATCGAACCATTTATTTATAAGAATAGGTGATTTGTTGAATTGTTCAATAAATGCAAAACTAACAAAAGAATATGTAGCTATCGGGTCAATAAATTCTCTAGAAAAATAGTTATGTATGGTCTTGGTACTTAAAAGAAAATGGTTGGTAAACATGTGTTTTCAATTAATGGATTAAAACTCAAAAGTTACATGTTAGGATCGTTAGAGAAACATCAGCTTCTTGTTGAGTCAAGGCATATGCACAAGTTTGAGTCCTCTTTTGAGCATCACTAATGTTGTTGTCTGGCCTTTAACCTCCCTACAATAGCGAGATGTGCCCATCTTTTCTACATCTGAAGCAAACATTGGTTTCTATGCGACATTATCCATGACGATCCTTGTTACATATAGGGCACATAACCCCAAATTTCTTATTTTGACCATTTTCCATACCAATGTTGTGATCCTTATTTTTCTTTTGGTCCCTTTGTCTTTCCAAAACTTTCTCTTTGACTCGTTAGTGTCTCGTCAAAAAGGGCTCTACTTCTACATGGACCAATTATTGAGCTCTCTTGATCACATGTGTTTTATTTACCACTTCGGTGGAAGTGGTTAACTCAAATGGTAAAATGGCTTCCTTAGATTGTGGTTTCAAACTTTTCTCAATGTGTAAAGCTCTGTTTTGCTCAATTACCACAATAGTATAAGCATATTTTACAAATCAAGTAAACTTTACCTCATACTTGGTCATAATTTTGTTTATTTTTTATAGTTGAATGAACTTACACTCCTATCTTTGAACACTCTTTGAATAATATCCCTTGTATAAGTAGTTTTGAAATCTCCTAAGTAAAAATATCCACGGTGCCTTCATGTTTAACTTATTCGATGTAAAGATATATTTGAAACTCATTCTATAATAAATATGATTGAAAGTATGTTTATTATAATGATATAAAGTTATAAATATAACTCATATAATAAATATATATATGTTTATTTTTTATAAGTTATTTAATAAATTATTTTGTTGTATAATGATATAATTCTTTAAGATTATTGTGAGAAATGAGTTTAAATGTGTAAGTGTATAGTAATGTAGTCAATAAAAATTTTCGGGACTATATTGTATCTATTTTAATATATTAAATATTAAATATAAAATTCATTATAGATAATAAATTATAATTCAACTCATTTTAACATATAAAAGTTATATAGTTAAAATCTTATTTACAAATATATTAGTTTTTTTGAAAAAAAATTATATTTTATTTATTTAAATAAAGGATACAAAAATAATTAAATTGATAAAACAAAGAAAACATTAATTCATTCTATATTAAAAATTTAATTTTATTGTAAAAAGATAGTAGTTATTCCCTTATCCTCAAATATTATCAAAAATAAATTATAATTAGTTTGAATATAATGAATGAATAGCGTAACATTTAGATGACTTTAATTTCATAAATTTTGATACATTAATTACGTTTATTAAAATTAGTATACTTTATTTACATTAATTTGTATTTTAAATATTTTAGTCATTTTTTATTAAATTTATTTTTTAAAAATATTTTTTTTGTTAAAACTTAAATTGAATTAAAATAAATTTTACTAGTAAGGGACTCACAAGTAAATGTTTGATTACAAAAATATTTCAAAAAGTTAAAAAATAAAAATAAAGTAAATTAAAATCATCAAAATTTACCTAAATTGAATAAAGTGTTCATACATATAAAAATAATTTGATTAAAGTAGACCATTTAAAATAAAGTTATTAATGTATCAAATTTATGAAACTAAAATGACCTCGATTACAATTTGTTTTAAAAAATTAACTTTGATTTTTATTAAAAATAAAAAAAAAGATAATTTATATGTGAACTAAGGACTTACAATAATGTGAGAGATCAAAACTTAACCTAACCTTTCAATAAACTATGTGAGTAAGTATATAAATATATAATTGTTATATAATTTTTTATACAATTAAAAATATGTGTTTAATATCCATTTATAAATATATTTAACACATATTTACAATATGCATTGAAAATATAATTTGAGGTATTACAAAAATATCAATAAATATTTAATTTATGGGAAAAGATTAAAATTCAAACTACAAAAATACTAAATATAAATATTTATATTTACATTAATTTAATGTATAATATGCTATTTTTTAAAAAATAAATAGCTTTATTATTTTCAAATTAATTCTTTCACTTGTACCTAAAAAGTCTAAGGATTATAGTAAAAATGGTTCTATAATTCTTACATTGAGGCATTTTACTTACAATTTAATCTAATTGTTTTTTAAAATAATATTTTTTCAAGTGTAGAATTGAAATTTTATTAAAAATAATATTTTATTTGTAATAATCTTAAAAATAACATTAAAAATTAAAAAAAATACAATTTTTTCTTTTTCTTCTTCAATAATTTATCTCTCAATCACTCTATTTTTCATTAAAAATACTATTTTTTATCTCTTATAATTTATAAATTTAAAATTTGAAGTTAAAAATAAAATTTATAATGTTTATATAAATGAATTAGAGATAAACAAACAAAATAAGATAAGAGAAAAAGATATGACATAAGGACTAAGAAGAGAGAAATTGAGTAAATTGAAATGAGATAGAAAAATTGATATTTTTTAAGAAGTATATATAATTTTATGTTTTTATTTTTGTTGTTAACATATTATCTTTTAAAAGTATTATTTTTTAAAAAATTAGATTAAATTGATTATATTTAAAAATTACAAGAATAAACATTCCAAACTTAAAAGAAATAATAATAAAATGTTTTCATATTATTCCTCTAAACATCGTGTATTAAACTTGATTATAAGAAAACCATAAAAGAAAAATTATTCATTATTTTTAGAACATATGATAACATGATATTTTAAATTAATAAAATTTAATATTAATTTAATTTAAAAAAATAAATATATAATAAAAAGTAGAAAGATAAAAAAATCTGATTAAAAAGTTAAACAAATTGGTTCAATTCAATCTAATTTGTTAATCACGTGACCAAATGACTCAAATGAATTGGCATGACATGACCTAATATGTTAAATTGTAAGCATAACATGGAGCGATACATGAAGAAAAAAAACATGACTCGATATATGATTAGTGATTTGGATGTATCATGCCGGTCCACTAATTTAAAATTATATTAAATATAAATATATATATTATCAAACGAAAGTATAATTCAATAAATAAAATTAATATTAATACATCTTATTTGAGTCCCATTACTAATATTTATTTTCAAACAACGTGATTAACGGATAATAGGTAGCATGTTAAGTACAAACTGGCCCATCAAATATGACATCACATGATAAAAACTACTTATATTCCGTGTACGGACCACTCATTGGCATAACCTATTAGTAAATTGGTTATGGGCCGACATAACCCATTAATAAAATAATCATATACTAACACAACATAATAATAATTCACGGGTTGGGCCATATCTTACTGGATCAACTTAGTTTTTTTGATATCTTCTAATCTTATGGAGAGAATATATACATTATTACCCCGTCAGAAAGGGTAGGATCAAAATACTCACATGACTCGATTAACCTTAACTAATAATAACTAGCCACGTTACCTTTCCCATCTGTAAAGGCAAAAGACTACTCGCCACACAGTAAGCAACTAAGTAATAGCAAAAGCAAAGCATCTCTCCTCTCATCTCTCTCCCTCTCTCCCCCTTTTCATCTCTCTTTTGCTGTGTTGTAGTTGTAGGCTGTTGTTGGACCAAAATCTAAGCCACCAAGAAACCCTTTTGGATTTTGCCTTCAACCTCCAATCCCATTCCATTCCATTCCTCTTTGTCTTTAAACTACTCTTCTCCAAACTTCTAATCCTACTGCCGAGCACGTCTTCTCGGATTTGGCTAAAACCCTAACAGCACAAAGACTGTGTGAGAGAGGGAGGCCGAGCTCGTTGTTCTTGATTCTTATGTATGCTCCTATTTGTATGTGTTGGACTTGTTTCAGAACTTAATGAACCCAGGGTCTTATTGATCTTCTGAGAGCGATTGATTCTGTGGGTTTTTGTTTGTATTGTTTTTGCTGGTTATTTGAGAGATAAAAGAGATGTATGTGGTGCCTCCTCCTCAGCGATCTGGATCTGCCACTGGTTCCAATGATTTGCGAGTTTACCAAGTTTGGAAAGGCAGTAATGTAAGTCCTTATTTCACTTATTTCTTTTTTTTTTCTTTTCATTCTTGTATTACTATTGTTTGTAGAATTTGTTAGCCATAATTGGATTTCTGTGCCAAACTTCTCTGCTTTTGTTTCTATTGTAGCATTTCTTTTGTGCGTACTTCATAGCTCAGCTAAAATTCAGACCGATATAGTATTTTTACCCAAATGAACTCAAATTTCAGTCTTTGCATTAACTTACAGTTCTTTATACAAGTTAGTATATCAATTAAGGGTTAAAGGGCTAAAATATTCTGAGTCCAGTTAAGTACTTAAGTACAAGTAATCCATACCTTTGCCAAAGTGAGTCTTTTGTCATTGTAGCTAGTGGTTTCTGTGGGCATCATTGATTCTAATTGTATGTAGCTCGGGATCATGGTAACCAGAGTCCTAGTCACTAATCATCTTCAAACCTCCCTTTTTGTGGAATTTGGTATCACCTGCACTTTAGAGTTCCTTTTGCTTTCTAAGGAACCCGTATGTAGTTCAAATTTTTGTGTAATCTTCACTTGGAAGTCTAATCTCACGTGGCTCGTTACGTTTAATTTTTCCTGCAAATAATATTGAGGTGCTGAAAACACTAACTAGGTCTGCTGAAATACCCTATGGCACTTTACCACCTTTGAGGTTTTTTATTTTCTTTTTATGTTTTTGAACATGCAATTTAATATTTTGGATTTTCTCTGGTACAAGTACAAAGTTCCTATAAAAAAATACAATGTTACATGGGGGCCAACATTTTTGTTATTGTACCTTGCTTTCACGATATGGGATTTTACGGAACCTTTACTGCTAATGTTCATTTAAATGACCTGTATGGCTCTTTCACTAACTAAAGGGTCCTTTGGAATAGAACCACATGCGGGGTTCTGGCTTTTTTCTGTCAGATTGGAAAGCACTTATTGGTGGAAAGTATAACCTGTAACATGACATGGTTTAGTGGGGACATTCGAATTAACAGATGTTGTCACTTCTATGTTTTCATTGGAGTGTCACATAGCAATCCACATCTTCATGCTTATTCAGATTTTTTTTCTGCTTATAAATATAAATCGATGCAGATGATACATCTACCAAGAGTCCGTACTTATTATTTCTCTTGTGCAGATATTTTTTCTTGGGGGGAGATTTGTCTTTGGACCAGATGTGAGATCTCTGGGTTTGACCATATTCCTTATTGTTGCACCTGTTACAATTTTCTGCATCTTTGTAGCCAGAAAAATGATGGATGATTTTTCTTATCACTTGGGGATATCAATAATGATTGTTGCTGTCGTATTCACAGTTTATGTGAGTTCTTTTCATTGTTTCATTGATACTTTATTCTTATATTATAAGTTTCTCCTATGTAGTAGTTGCTTTGTACTTTGAAAATAGCTCCTGGAGTGATTTGTCGGAAAGTTGGAATTCAGTGCGTGGGGAAATTGCTAATTTTGTGTGTGTGTGTGTGTGTATGAGAAAGGGAAGAGGAAATGTGGAGTTTGATATTTAAGGTTTTCAAAGTCATCTTGGTATTTCCATTTCGGTGCCCATTACAGTTCTTCCCATTTCCCTGTATCACTGAAATTTAGGACTTGTATCTGAGTCATCAAAACGTGTTTCTACAGTTCTACTAGAGGGTGGCATGATTATTGGTCGCACTAATCCTCTTGTTGTGTTGAATAATCTTCCCATATGTTTTAATTGGTATAACTGTATTGGATATTTTGTGTGGTGTCATGCAATTTTGAAACATTGAACTTATGATGATTTGTATTTTTTGTTTCCAGGACTTGGTTCTTCTATTGTTAACATCTGGGAGAGATCCTGGCATTATTCCTCGCAATGCACATCCCCCAGAGCCAGAAGGCTATGATGGTAATATAGAAGGTGGGGCAGGACAAACCCCCCAGTTACGCTTGCCACGGACCAAGGATGTAGATGTGAATGGAATCACAGTCAGAATAAAATATTGTGATACTTGCATGCTTTACAGGCCTCCTCGCTGCTCCCACTGTTCAATATGCAACAACTGTGTTGAACGCTTTGACCACCACTGCCCTTGGGTGGGGCAGTGCATTGGGCTGGTATGTGATACTTTCAGTGAAAACTATTAGATGTGGCCTAACCACAATGAGATTGAGAATTTATTGAAAATTCTTTTGTCAAATCTGTCAGTAAGTTTCACTAACTCTGTACATGGATGGCCTCTTTTAGTGCCCTGATTGAGGCATCTCAGATTTTCCTGAGTTTGTACAGTTTACAGTTTGAACATAAAAAAAAGATTTTAATAACAAATAGTCTCCCAAGGTTTAAGTTAACTACATGTTAAAAAACATAATTTCTATCACAATTTTCATGAATTAAAATTCTGGTGTGTGGATCCCTGGCGTGTAATACTTGTTAGCCATTACTATCTTAATGCTTGTCATTAAGATTTCCTTCTAATGCTTACTTTATTTTTGGCAGCGGAACTATAGATTTTTCTTCATGTTTGTCTTCTCGACGACTCTTCTTTGTATGTATGTTTTAGCATTCTGCTGGATCTATATAAGAAGGATCATGGAATCAGAGGAGACAACAATTTGGAAAGCTATGATTAAGACTCCGGCCGCCATTGTGCTTATTGTTTACACTTTCATATCAATGTGGTTTGTTGGTGGCCTTACTGCTTTCCATCTATATCTCATCAGTACAAATCAGGTGAAAGACCCATCAAACCGTCCCAATCCTTTAGTTTGTCTGCAATATTTTTATGATCTGTGACATGATTATCTATTTATTTGCAGACAACGTATGAAAACTTTAGATATCGATACGATAGGCCTACCAACCCATACAACAAGGGAGTGATCGAGAATTTCAAAGAGATCTTCTGCACTAGCATACCCCCATCTAAAAACAATTTCAGGGCAAGCGTGCCAAGAGAACCTGTTTTGCCTCCAGCTCGATCAGGGGGTGGTGGTTTTATGAGTCCAAATATGGGAAAAGCAGGAGATGATATAGAAATGGGCAGAAAGACAGTATGGAGTGACATGGGTTCTGGGGCTGATCATTTAGAAGGACAGCTTAACAACAATGATAGGTTGAATATAAAGGATGGTGAATTGCGTGAGGTGTCGCCAGAATTGAGGACCACGGTAGATGAGTCTGGGGATCGAGCTGGAGTACATCCCAGACGATCAAGTTGGGGTAGAAAAAGTGGGAGTTGGGAGATGTCACCAGAAGTACTTGCTTTGGCTGGAAGAGTAGGAGAACCAAATCATGTGGGTAGCAGTACAAGTGGAGGTCAAACAAATGATAATAGGCACACATAATGGCAGTGATTTAATGGGGTATTTGAGGTTATTTGCCAAATGAGCTTGGGGGGGGTATGGAGTGAACCTACTTGAGCCTTGATATTTTATTGCATTTGTGGAAGTAGCTGTAATTGTATTTTAATTGTGGAATTAGTCATTTCCCTCCTGTGTGTCTTTCTGGACTATGTTTTCAACTGCTATATATAGTATTATTCCTAAAAAAATAGGCTAGAGTTTTTATTCCAACGGGCGGGTGGTAAGTGGGACTAATGCTCCAATAAAACTTGAATTGGTGTTTTGAATTATCGTAATCCCAGGGAGTAGATAGGAAGAAATTTAATGAGCTGAGTGATCCTTATGATATCTTCCTACCCCCTCCCTCTCTTTTTTTCTTTTCAAATTAACGTGCTCTAGAATTTAGTTAGTTTTTATTTTTATTGGAAATAGTTTCACTTTCTATTCTAATTTTGGAACTTGAAAACTTATATTTCACATAATTGCCCTAATATGTGATATCGCAACATTTTTTATTACTCTGACAACAAAATTGCTTTAATATGTGATATCGCAGTATATCACATAATAAACTAAACAAGAAAGTCAAATTATTTTATTCTAATTACATCCTATCGTTATTTGTTATAAGTGGCGTTAGAAAAATTACTATATATTAAAAAAAATTAGAAATATTCACAAGGTTTAAGTAATTTTTAGAAATACTCAAGGTTTTAAAAATTTAGAATGTTAGATCTAACGGTTATTAAAAATACATCTAGGGTTTAAAATTAGAAAAAAAAAGGTCTCAAAATTGAGAAAGAAAAAATAAATTAAGAAATAATAGACATAGAAATAGAAGATTTTTCAAGATATTTTTCACAAGATATGATAATAAGTAAAAAGAAATTTGAAGAAATTTAAAAAGTAAAGTTAAATCTTAAAGAAGGAAATGAATTTAAAGATTCATCATTTTTATTAAAAAAATTATTCCCTAGAAAAAATATAATTTATTATGACATAAATAATAAAGAAATGAGTATTAAAATTATAGATATAAAAGAGAAATTTAATGAAAGAAGGAAATCGTCCATTTTTAATACATTATTTAGTGACATATTTTTTAACAAATAATCATAATAATTCAATATATGGACAAAATGAATTTATAGAAATAAATAAAACTTTTAAGGAACTTGGACAAATAATAAAATTAAAAATACTAACAGACTTCGAAATACCAGAAGAATGAAAATTATATATCAAAGAAAAACCCTTAATAACAGGAAGAAATAATAACGTTGTTAAAACTAATAGCATATCAAGATTTACTTTTATAGACCATGAAAGAGAAACTTCTAACTAAGAAGAAGTTAAAAAACTAGAAAATGAAGTTAAAATAATGAAAACATTAGTTCATGATTGTATATTAGGGAAAAATTATGTTTAGAGATAAAATAAAAAATATACATTTAGAAATAAATGGAAGCCTAATAGATGTAGCAAAAAATCAAGCAACATTATTTGAAATTATACAATTATTGACAGAGAAAATGAATTTAGTCCAAGAATCAAACACAAAATATTTACAAGAAATAATAGATATACAAAAAGAATTACTAAAGAAAATAAAGGAATATGATTATAATAAACTACAACAAGATATGCACAAGAAATTTTTAGAACTAAGAAAAGATATATACAACAGACATAGGGATAATGAAATATAGGTTATAAATATGACCTTTTAGAATGATTAAAAGAAGAAACACCAAAGAGATCAGGTTCTTTGATTCCTAAAAATAAGAGATAGAAAAAAAAGCCTTAGATGAATGATTTAGTGGGATGAGTGTACTAATACAAACTTCTCAAACTACCGAAACAAATCATTCAACTTGTAGAGTGCCTCAACTTGTAGAGTGCTTATAGCACATAAAATGATAAGAATTGTAAAAGTTTGGTTTTCAAATTTAACACATCAACAACATTTATTAATGCAAGAAAATGTCTCCACATGGAGAGAATACTTGGATACAGTAATAAATGAAATATACAAAGGATTTATTGGAAAAGATAAAGGAACGACTAACATGTGTTACATAGATTTTTTTATTTGTGAATATGAAATGTATTACTATAAGTTACCACCCTCTATACAAACAACTTATAAAGAAATATTTTTTCAAAAATTACTTGGAACACTATATAAAACCTTAACAGAAAATTGGGAACAAAGAAATAGAGAAACTATACCAGACACTCTAGGAGGGAGAATAAGAAGTCTTAAAGATTGGATCATTATTAAATGCCAAGAAAGAAAAGAATATAAACAAATAAGAGGAAATGATAAAATTTGATGTGATACAAGAGATTTTAGAATACTAGGAAAATATGGATGTAATATAAAATCTTATAAACAAAAATATAAATTCAGAAAACAAAATTTCCAAAATATATAAAAAGAGATTCAATAGAGAAAACTATAAGAAAAAAATATTTTAGAAGAAAGATTTATAAACCTTTTGAAAAAAAGAATTATTACCCTTAAGGAAAGAAAAAATGTAGATGTTGGATCTATAACGAGGAAGGACATTATGCTAATGAATGTTCAAGCAGACTTCAACCTAAAAAAGAATTTAAAAAGGATTTTCCACAAAAAACAAAAATCTTAGAAGAAGCTTTCAAAATGGAATTAGAACCAATCGAGGAATCTGATATAGATGATACTTACAGTATCTATCTATTGGAAGAAACTGAGGAAGAAATAACTGACTCAGAATATGAACACTCAAATTATGAATATTCTTCATGTGAAGATGAATGATTTATATAGTATTACAAATCCAAATAGTACTTACATTAAAGTAGGACTAAAATTTAAAGGTTATAAGACTTATCATTTACATGCATATATAGATACAGGAGCTAGTATGTGTGTATCGAATAGATATGTATTTCCAGAAGACAATTGGAAACAAGCACCAAAAGATTTAATTGTAAGAATTGCTAATAATACTACAATAAAACTCAATCAGGTATTAAAAGATACTGATATAATGATAGAAGGAGAAAACTTTCACATTCTTACCATATATCAACAAGAAACATGAGTAGATTTGTTAATAGGATATAATTTCCTAAATTTATATCAACCTTTCACACAACACTCTAACAAAATAAGTCTCACAACCTTAGAAGGAGATACTATCTATGTTTCTAAAGTAAGAAAAGCTCTAACTATCTCAAATCCAACTTTTATGCAACAACATAAAAAGCAAAAACATGGTGAGATAGAAGACCAACAAAAACCTTATTTAGAAAATATTTCATTAGATATAGAAGAAAAACAAAACTCTTTTCTCAATGAGATACAGGAAGACAAAGCCTTAATAGGCATTAGAAGACTATTAAAAACAATTAGTTTAGAAAATCTTTTGGATCCAAAAATAAATAAATCTAAAACAATAGTCAATATAAAATTAAGAGATTCTAACAAGATCATAAGAGTAAAACCAATGATTTATACTCCAGAAGATATGATTGAATTTGGAAAACAAATTGAAGAGCTTTTGGAATTAAAAGTCATAATACCATGTAATTCACCTCACTCTAGTCCAACATTTTTAGTTGAAAAAGAAGCTAAGAAAAGAAAAATAAAAAAGAGAATGGTAATAAATTTTAAAGTACTAAATAAAGAAACCATTGACGATAGATACTTCATTCCAAAAAGGAAGAACTACTATCATTAATAAAAGGGAAGAAATACTTCTCGAGTTTTGATTGCAAAAGTAGATTTTGGTAAATAAGACTAGATGAAGAATCTCAAAAATTAACAGCATTTAGTTGCCCTCAAGGAAAATTCTAATGGACAGTTATACCATTTGGATTAAAACAAGCTCTAGGTATTTTTCAAAGATATATGAATAAATTTTTTAAGAAATTACAAGATATTTGTTGTGTTCACATAGATGATATTTTAGTTTTTAGTAATGAATTAAATAAATATTATTTGGATATTATCAACATTATATAAGAATGTAGAAAAGAAGACACTGTGCTCTTTGAAAAGAAAGCAGTACTTGCTCAACAAAAAAATAAATACTTCGGGTTGGAAATTGAAGATGGAAACATAATCTACAACCCTATATACTAAATAATATTTAAGGTTTTCCTAGTGAATTAAAAGATAAAAACCAATTACAAAGATTTTTAGGATGATTAACATATGTAGAAGCATATATCAAGAAACTTACAGAAATGAGAAAAACCATTACAAGCAAAATTGAAAAAAGATCAAATTTGGAAATGAACAGAAGAAGATACTTTATATATGGATAGAGTAAAAGCAAAGGTAAAAAATTTACCAACTTTATACCATCCAGGACCAGATGATAAGATGATAATTGAAACAGATGCTTCATAAGAATATTGGGGAGCAGTTCTTAAAGCAAGAGTAGATGACAAAGATGAATATCTTTGTAGATATACATTAGGATCTTTCCAAGGTCTAGAATTAAATTATCATAGTAATGAAAAAGAATATTTAGCTATTAAAAATGCTATTAAGAAATTTGCAATATATGTCATAAGCTCCAGATTCATTGTTAGAACAGATAACAATTTTTTTGGCTATTTCTTAAGAACTAATATTGCAGGTGATTACAAACAAGGAAGACTAGTTAGATGACAACAATGGTTCAACCATTATAATTTTGATGTTGAACATCTTTCAGGACATAAAAATAACTTAGTTGATGCTCTTACTAGAGAATTAGCACCTTTAACTATTTTTATGATTTCAGGAATGGAACATCTTGATATCAAAATCAAGATAAAAGAAAAGAAGATAAAAATCCTATAGGAACAACTCGAGTTGCTATATCTCGAGAAATCTCTTATGGAGATAGGAAAGAAACAAAAAGAACTTAATTGTTCAAAACAACCTCTAGAGACCAGAATCTCAAATGAGGAATCTCCATTAAAAAAGGAAGAACCTAACAGTTCACAAAAACTTCTGAAACCACAAAATTCAATTGGGCAGATGAGGCAAAAAAAGAAGAACAAAAAAAAGTTTATGTGGTCTATAATGGCCCAAAACTCAAAATTTATAACAACTGGGTAGAAGTTAGCAAATCTATTATATGAATTAGTGGAGTAACTCATAGAGCATTCACCAGCAGAATAGAAGCCGAAGATAGTTATGTCAACTACAAAACACCGAAACTAATAACTTCAGAGGAGATAGTAAGAAATTATTCTGCAGCACTACAACAACAACCAACAACTCTAAGCAAATTGACAAATCTTGGAAAGATAGCAATACCTCCAGTACTATTTAGAGAAACATCTCCATCAAAGACATCAAAAATAGTAAAATATTTAGTACTATTCATGGAGACATCTCCTAGAACTACTCTAATCATTGAAGATGAAAAGGATCACTATAGAAACCTCAGCAAAATATAATGGTTGAATCTCTATAATTTGGCCAGAAAATCTACCCAAGAACATATTGAAGATATGAAATTCTATACTATAGACAAGGAATTCCCTGTAGGAAGTAAATTCAATATATTAGAAAAAGTCAATCTAATATTTGTGTATAAAGCATTTCATGTAGGATTAATAGAAAATATATATCCAGGAATTAATTTAAGTGAATTAAATTATTTCCCAGAAAATTTTAAAAGAGCAATTAAGAATTTCAGAAGAAAAATTAAAGCAAGTGATAAACCTGTTTATCTTAAATTTTTTAGTTCATTAATGGACTGGAATGAGGAAGGAAGTATTAGTCCCTACCACTTCATCAAAATAGGAATTTCCAACACAAACAAAAAGGTTCTCAAACCAAGGACGCTTCCAGAAAAGGAATTCAACACAGAAGAACTCTGTGTATTAAGAGGACAAATGCTAAGCCAAATTTACTATGAACTCAGTAAGATAGACAATTCTAATGAGATTAAAGTAAATTATTCAACTAATAAAATCATTATCATTTCTCACAGTAGCATGGCTCTATCAGAAGAAGATGGTGAAAAAATCACCATATATGAAACCAATTTTAATTACAACAACCTAGAAATTATTCAAGAAATAAGGAAGATATTTTTCTTCTATGCCAGAAAAGCCACCAAAGACCACAGATGTATTCTCTGCATTAAAGACCGAAAAGATGAAGATGTGTCATCATCAACGTCATCAAAGGAACTATCGACAGAAAATGACAAAGAAAAATAAGAAAAGAAGCTATCAACAGAAGACTACAAAAGAAATAAAGATGTAGACCTCACATCTTAGTCGGTAACATGTGCGAAGGAAAAAAGTAATGACTATCCTTTAAAGTAGAAAAGTAGATGAATTATTAGAACAAGGGTAAAATAATAATTTTAGTCTTGTAAACAGAGATTCCTTGTTCTATAAAAGGAACCCTTATTATCATTTCAAAACACACACGAATACATAGAAATTCAGAACTCTCTACTCTGAAACACTCTAGCATAGAAAACATTTATATCTAGAAACCTCAAACCCAATAATGTTATACCCAATAACTATGAGCGGCTAAGCACCCATTTCAAGGTTCTTAGTTGGTCTTAAGTTGTAATAATTATTATATTATGAATAAAATGAAGTTCAATTACTCTTATCTAGTAAGTCAACTATTAGACACCATTTATATACGTATGTAGAAGGCTTACCATTGCCAAGAGAGCGTTGAGGTGTGAGCAAAGCTAAGGCATAACAGGTGTAACAAAAGAAAACGAATAAAAGGAAAGATCGTGGTAGACCTATCAAATTCAAGTATGATAATTATAAATTTAAGCTAGCTAAGAGTCTTGAATGTTTAAGTATTTGCTTACAACAAAACATAATATTGTTAAAACAGGAAAATGGAATTTATTTTTAAAAATAAACAACTAATAATTCCAATGAAAATAAAAGATAAAAGTCTAATTCTATTAGAAACATTTAATAAAAATTATCTCTATCATTTAAATGAATATTTTAAAAATGAGGACTATCAAACTTGTCTTGAAATTTTTAAAAGATTTAACACTTTATTAGATATCTATACAGATTATATTAAAGCTATTACAAGCATCATAGACCATCCTATTTCAAGGACATTAAAAGACTATTTTAGTCAAAAATATGTAAGAATAGAGGAAGAAAAGTTCAACAATTTAATATTTGGATATTACTTCTTTGAAGCTTATAAATATACTGTATGTACGCAAGAAAAACCTGATTGTATACTAAGAATAGGATAAAATAATATACATTCAACACATATGATTTATCAAGATAATACTCTATAAACATAAAATCATTAGTATATAAGTTAAAATTATTAGATTTAACAAATGAAAGAGTAATTTTTAATTTTAAAAGATAATTAATAGATTCAGGATTAGAATTAAGCAACCAACATAATGAAGAACATAATATACTATGTAATTGTAAATAATATAGAAGAAAATTAGACTTATACAGTAAAATAATAAGTTTTTTAGATAAATTATTACCTTCAATAAATACACAAAAACTATCAACTAGGTCAATATTAACCCCCAATTAAAAAATTGTATTAATTCGTAGAAATTAGTATCAAAGCTTAAGAATAGTAATCTAAATAATAATAGATGAAAAATTAACACTATTAAGATATAAAAATATTTTTGATATTTTATAAAACTCAAGAATATAATTAAAAATATGTTAAATCTCAGGAATATTTAAGATAATGTTCCTTATATATGATACCCTAGTTTTTAACTTATAAAAATTGTAAAAAAAAAATATTGTATAAGTTTGATCTGAGCCATTAAGAATTTAAGTTAATTTTAAGTAGCAGGTTCAAAATTATATATTTTAAGTTCGAGATAAATATGGAAAAAATGTTAGTAAGTATAATTATATTTACTAAATATTTATTGCGTTAGATTTAGGGGTGTTCATGGTCCGGTCCGGTCCGGTTTTATCTAAAAAAAATTTAACTGGATCGGACCGTTTATATTACTCGAACCGAATCGGACCGAATCGTTTGAAACAATTTTAAGAAATAAAAACCGGACCGGACCGTTTGACTTATAAAACAGTTCGGTCCGGTTTGGTTCGATTTTTTTATAATTTAATGAAGAATAATGTGAAATTTTTAATATATTATTAAACCAGTCCTGTCCGGTTCGAACGGTTTAAAATTAATACAAACCGGACTAGACCATTTGATTAGTAAAATCGTTCAATTTGATCTGATTTTACGGTTTAGTTCGATCTAATCCGATTTATGTACACTTCTAGTTAGATTAATAAAAAACAAGGTAACCTATAAATTGTGTCATTAGAATTTCCCGCACTGTACAAGGTTAATGAAGCGATCGGATAGGTACGTATACCTCGTAGGTAATGACTAAGCGTGTTGTGATTGTCGTTTCACAAGATAAGAACATCCAATCACTAGTCTCAGCATCCACGCGTACAAACCTGTCTTCAGTTGATTCTACTCCTCAAAGCACTTGATCGGGAAAATAATAATAATAATAATAATAATAATAATAATAATAATTCAGAAGTTTGAAAAGACCAAGACAGCTTGAATGAAGAGGCAAATTAAAGAAAACGAATATCCAGAGGTATATGACAATGGCAAAGCGAATATTCTCAGCACAGATCCATTCCCGGTTGATTCTCTTCACCCACCTCCTCCTTAAATAACAACCTTTCTTCTAATTTTCTTCCCCACCTCCTCCTTAAATAACAACCTTTCTTCTAATTTTCTTCCCCACCATTATCGAAATCTCCATATCTCCTTTAGCATACCCTCATTTGTTTTTACCTCTTTTTTCAATCTTTCTCGACAAAATGGCGCTAAAGGCCGTACATGTGACCGAAGTGCCTCTCCTTGATCAAGTGCCTGAAACTCCATCTCTGGCACTGTACTCGACGAGGTTTACCAATAGCGTCGAAATGGGAAAGTCTGCTCCCTTGAAACCACCAAAGTTTATGGTGATTGGACACAGAGGCAATGGAATGAACTCTTTACAATCTTCTGATAGAAGAATGAAAGCCTTGAAAGAGAACTCAATCATATCCTTTAATACCGCCTCTACCTTCCCAATTGAATTCGTCGAGTTTGATGTTCAGGTCAGTCCGTGTTTCTCTTTCTTTCTTCATCTTTTTCCTGTTAATTGTATCTCTATTGGATAATGTTTCCGTCTTGCCCTCTCTTCTATTCACGTTCAGGTCACTCTGTTTTTAATCATTTATTATAGTTACTGATTGATTTTGTTCTCCAATTTTTTTTTTTTTTTGCAATGGCTGGTGGATTTTATGTTTTGAAATTTATTTCAAAATTTGAAGTAAGGTGGTGTTTGAAGAAATAAAGATCAGGATAGTGAAAACTCAATGTGGTGATTTTGTAGGTGACAAAAGATGGTTGCCCAATCATCTTCCACGACGATTTCATTATCTCCAAAGATAACAACGTAATTTCTGATAACTCTCTAACCCACTTTTGTTCTTAAATCTTTTGTAATTTTATAATTTTAAATTTTGATGAAATGAAAATTTGGAATTTGCAGGGCACTGTGTTTGAGAGGAGAGTAACAGAACTGTCTCTCTCAGAGTTTCTCTGCTATGGTCCTCAAAAAGAAAACGAAAAGGAAGGGAAACCTTTGCTCAGGAAAACAAAAGATGGGAGGATTTTGGATTGGAATGTTGAACAAGATGATTCCCTCTGTACTCTTCAAGAAGCCTTTCAACGAGTTGAGCCTTCTTTGGGTTTCAACATTGAGTTGAAGTTCGACGATTTCATTGTTTACCCACATGAGTATCTCAACAGTGTTCTTCAATCTATTTTGCAGGTATTAAATTTTTATTGCATATAGACTTTTCTTCACCCAATTGTAAAATTCATATTTTGTTTGTTTGTTTGTTGTTGTTGCTTATCACATAGTTTTTTTTTTAAATTAATCGATGAATTCTGATGAGCAGGTGGTGTTTGAATATGCCAAAGACAGACCCATCATTTTCTCTTCATTCCAACCTGATGCTGCTCAACTTGTTAGAAAATTGCAACACAAATACCCAGTAAGCAATCCTTAATGATATATCTTGTTTCAAAAGAATCCGAATTTAAAGTTTTGAACATTTGGCAGATTTGAATATAGATTACCGAGTTTTAGTATTAATTTGTTCTTTGACTTATTTCCCTTTTAGCTGATTAATTTATTAGTTCATAAACAATTAATGTTTGTTTGTGAATTGTGAATGGATAAAAACAGGTATATTTCTTGACAAATGGTGGAATGCAGCTTTATTATGATGTTAGAAGGAATTCTTTAGAGGAGGCTATAAAGGTATGCTTGGAGGGTGGTCTCCATGGAATTGTATCAGAGGTTAAGGGGATTTTTCAGAATCCAGCAGCTGTTAACAAAATCAAAGAGGCTAAGCTTTCACTACTAACCTTCGGAAAGTTGAAGTAAGCATCCCAAAACCCAATTCAATATTTTCAAGTTAGCTTATAACCCAATTCAATTCTTCATGATTGTTATATACTCCAAAGTCTACTGATTTTCTTTTTTCAATGAACTAGCTTGTGAATAATCACAATGAAACTTTGTGGATGTTGCAGTAATGTAGGTGAAGCAGTATATATGCAACACCTAATGGGGATTGATGGAGTAATAGTGGATTTGGTGAAAGAAATTACAGAAGCAGTGTCTGATATGATGATAAAGCCATCCACCAAAGCAGGAGATGAGAAAAATCTTTATGATGGATATGAAGAAGAGCAACAGATGAAATCAAATCCACAGTTCTCACAGAAGGAGCTTTCTTTTCTATGGAAGCTTATTCCTCATTTGATACAGCACTAACCATTTGGCTCATTCCACTGCTTCAATTAATCCTTTTTTTTTTAAATGGGCCAAATATACAAGTAGGTTTTAGGTGTCAACTCAATTTGAATTAACATACTGTAAATATTGATCTAGTTATATTTTGTTTGTCACTTGTATTACACCGCACTCTTCTTCTTCTTCTTCTTCTTCAAGTTTGATTTGGGAACGTACGGCACAGAGAAATACCATGTAATATTAGTTTGAGCAGTTTCATTTTCTCATCCACCTGTATGTTTGATTTTTGAACAATACAAGTCTCAAACAAAAATAATATATTATGTTCTAAATTTGGTTCTACATAGCAGACTCTGTAAGATGCAATCTCTAAGAATCCTTGAATTTGATTAATTTAAATCTTAATCATGAAATCTTATATTAAAAGTAAAATGTTTATTTAAATTACTTTGCACAACTCTAACTTGAATAAAATTTATTTTTTAAAATGTTAAAAATATTAAAAAAAAAACTTGTCAAATGATTATAAAAAAATTATATTGAGTAATTAACTTAGTCTTTTTGAATAAAATTCAAAAATTATGTAGATTCTTTTCATCTTAAGTAACAAATAATATTTTTTTAAATGTAAGAAAAAAATATAAAAATAAATAAAATACTTATTTAATAATTTTATTATAAAATTATTTTTATATAAAAATATAAATAAAATAAATTATGTATTATTTTAAATATAAATTATTCTATTAAAATATTTATTATGTGATTATAATATATAGATTATTATTAAATATTATATAAATTAATTATAATATATTTTAATCGTATATAATTTTATTTAATTTATTCAACGCAAAATAATTATAATATAATTTAATATATTTTAATCCTATATAATTTTATTTAATACAATATATATTAAATATATTATAATGAATTAGTACATGGAGTGAATTAAAATTAGGAGCAAAGCAGTGAGATGAATAGGTTGCATATGGAAATGTTAATTAATTGGAAGCAAATAAAGCCTTAATATTAACAAAATGATTTAGCATATTGTTCACTCATAGGTACTTATTTATTTATTTATTTATTTTTATTTATTTATGTAACTTATGTTATGCATAAGTAAGTAAAATATACGGGGGTGTTGTGATCAACAAGTGTCGTAGTAACATATACATTTTAATGAATGTCGTGGCCATCCCAATTACAAGCTCCTCTATGAGCACCTTCCTGATTTACGCATGTGTTATGACAGATATTTCATATTTAACTTGTTAAAATAATGATAGTTAATTTTTTTTTAGTTCAATGTTATAATTTTTTTAATAAAAAAAAATATAAGTTAAACTTATTATTTTATAAAAATATATATTAATTAATTAAGTTACATAAAATAATAAAAATAGCATATTAGCTGCAATAAATAACAAAATAACTTAAATTAACGAATAACCAGAAGAAGCTGATGAAAAAAGCATCAAGATTCTGAGTAAAAACACGATATATGTGACAGTTATTCAAAGACTTGTTCATCAATTTGTCATGTTTCTTTCGTGTATTTAAAATTGTTGGAAAAATCGAATATATTTTTCTTATTCTAAATAGTTACTATTTACTTATTATTTAAATAAATAAAACTCAAATTAATCCGACAAAATAATATTATTGGAAATATAATGGTAAAATAAACTAAAGCAGATATTGAAACAAAAATATTAAAGCAAAAAAATAATAACACCAAAAATTTAACGAAGTTTGATATAAATGTTACCTAGGTTCTTGGGCGTCGTTAACCACTTCTACTATCTCCAAATAGATGAACTCTAAATTATAACTAATTGAGTAAAATTGAGCTAATCAATTATCTTTATAAAAGAGAAGAAAATTTACAAATTTTGGGATGTTTACAAATAGTGAAATAGAGTTTTATTTATAGCCCCAAATCTAACACCTATCTCCATTCCTAACCAATGTGGGATTTTTCTAATTTGCTCACTAAGGAGCTATATAACAAATCTCCACCTTAGTGATTTAGTGATTTTAAATGATTTCTTCAATTACTAGATCAACAATAACAGTGCCAATTTAGATTTGCAAGATGTTAATTAAGTCTAGACAATGTTTGAACTTGATTGCTATTACCACCTTGGTCATCATATCTGCGGGATTCTCTGTCGTACTAATCTTCTGAACTAGTACTCCACCTTCTTCAATAATCTCTCGCATGAAATGATAACGAACGTAAATATGCTTTGTACGTGCATGGTAGACTTGGTTCTTTACTAAATGAATAACACTCTGACTATCACAAAACACCTTAATATGTTTTTGACCAACTCCCAAGTCTTCAAGTAAACCTCGTAACTAAATAGCTTCCTTCACAGCCTCTGTAACTGCCCTATACTCTGCCTCTGTAGTAGACAAAGCAACTATGGACTGCAAGGTATACTTCCAATTGACTGGTGCTCTAGCAAGAGTAAACACATAACCAGTAGTTGACCGACGTTTATCTAAATCTTCTGCATAGTCAAAATCACAATATCCGACTGCACATTGACCAATGGTATTATCCTACTGAAATACTAAACCAAAATCTACAGTATTTATAATATACCGTAGAATCCATTTCACAACCAACCAATGTCCTTTATCAGGATCATGCATGTACCTGCTTACAGCACCAATCACATGTGAAATGTCAGGTCTTGTACACATCATTGCATACATCAAGCTACCAACCGCATTTACATATGATACCTTTACCATATATTCTCGTTCTGCATCATTCTTAAGAGATAATTGAGCACTAAGCTTGAATTGAAGAACTAGCGGAGTACTTACAAGTTTTGTCTATTCATTCATACCAAAACGTTGTAGTACCCTCTTCAAATATTGACTCTGGGTCAAACTAAGCTTCCCCTACTTCTTGTCTCTGCTTATCTACATACCGAGAATCTTCTTGGCTTCTCCCAAATCTTTCATCTCGAACTCCTGATTTAGTTGAGCCTTTAACTTTTCAATTTCTGCTTGGTTCTTCGATGCAATCAACATATCATCGACGTACAATAGGAGATAGACGAAAGACTCATTTTGTAGCTTGCGAAAACACACACAATGATCATGTGTGCTTCTGGTGTACTTCTGTTGCAACATAAACTGATCAAGTCGTTTGTACCACTACCTTGGAGATTGCTTCAATCCATACAATGATTTGTTCAACTTACAAACCCAATTCTCTTTACCAGCAACATTAAACCCTTCTGGATGAGACATATATATTTTCTTTTCTAAGTCACCATGTAGAAATGCGGTTTTCACATCAAGTTGAACTAGTTCCAAATCGAACTGTACTACCAAGGCCAACAAAATTCTAATGGAGGAATGTTTTACAATTGGAGAAAATAGCTCATTATAATCGATTCCCTCCTTCTGAGCGTAGCCCTTAGCCACCAACCTTGCCTTGTAGCGAATACCATCTTTGTTAGGAAATCCATCTTTCTTTACATACACTCATTTTCATCCAATTGCCTTCTTGCCCTTAGGTAGTTGTGTCAACTTCCATGTTTTATTCTTCGGAATGGACAAAAGTTCTTCATCTATGGCTTCCTTCCATCTTTCAACTTCAGGGCTTCTGATTACTTCTTAATATATAGAAGGAACATCATTATGCACAACTGAAAGTGCACAGGCTACCGTATTCTTAAACTGAGCAAGTAGGTCTTCAAAATCCTTATATCGAGTAGGTACCTTGATATTTTGTCGTCGTGGCCTATCAACTGTAGTTTCTTCTTATTGCTGTGGAGGTTCTTGGGTTAAAACCTCTTCATCTGATTCATCTTCTGTCAATGGAGGATCAACTTCTGTCTTATCTTCACTAACTGGATTAACAATTTTGCTTTCAAACTCCACCTGTTTCGGAGTTTTCTCCATCTGCTCTAAAATGCCATCAATCTTCTTAGTTACCTTTCTCAACAATGCAGATTCATCAAAGGTAATATCTCTGCTAAAGATTATATTTTTCATTTCAAGGCACCATAATCGATATCCCTTAGAACCAGAAGGGATCCCCCAAAAAAATGACTTTCTTGGCTCTTAGGTCTAACTTTGATTCCGTTACATAGTAGTATGCAATTGAACCAAACACATGTAAGAAATCCTAATCTCTAGTAGGTTTTTCAGACCATACCTCTATAGGCGTTTTGCCTTCAAGAGCAGACGATAGTAGACAGTTGACGAGATGACATGCATATATCACAGTCTCAGCTCAATACTGCTTGCCTAAACCAGCATTTGACAACATACACCGAACCTTCTCCAGCAAAGTCTGGTTCATACGTTCTGCAATTTCTTCTTCACAAACTTTTATAAATGGATCATTTGTGTACTCAGTTCCATTATCAAACCTCAGACGTTTGATCTTTTTACTAGTCCGAGTCTTAATCATCTTCTTCCATTTGAGAAAAATTCCCAACACTTCATCTTTCTTCTTCATGAGATACACCCAAACTCTTCTGAAAAAATCATCAACGAAAGTGACATAATAATGTTTGCCACTCATGGATGGAATTCTTGTTGGCCCCCATACATCAGTATGGATGTTATCCAAAATGCCCTTTGTATTATGGAGAACAGTGCCAAAGCTTACTCTTTTCTGCTTCCCCAATACACAATGCTCACAGAATTCCAACTTGCCAGTTCTCGTACCTTTCAACAGGCCTTTCTTTACTAGAATCTGGAAAGCTTTTTCACCAACATGTCCCAAATGCATATGCCACAACTTGGTAGTTTCTAAATCTCTTTCTTCCTCTGAAACTGCTGCTGATGATGTCCCAATAACCGTACTACCAAGGTAGTAGTACAAGTTATTCTTCCAAACACCTTTCATCACCACAAGTGCTCTAGAAGTAACCTTCAATGCCCTATTTTGTATGGTCACAGTGAAGCCTTTTGATTCTAAGACTCCTATAGCAATGAGATTCTTCTTCATATCTGGAACATAATGAACATCTGTCAAGATCCTAGTTGAACCATCTTGATTCTTTAAACAAATTGTACCAATTCCCAAAACTTTGCATGGATAATTATTACCCATGAAAACAACTCCACCGTCTAGTTCTTCAAAGTTAAAGAATCACTCCTTGTTAGGAAACATATGGAAAGTACATGCTGAATCAAAAATCCAATCACCCGGATGAGATGCTGTTGACGAACCAACCAATGCAAAATCTGAATTTGAATTTGAATTGCTTTCAGCTACACATGCATCAGATTGCACAGCTTTTCCTTTGTTTTGCAGCTTCGGACAATTTTTCTTCCAATGACCTTTCTCATGACAAAATACACATTCATCTTTACCAAGTATTTCTTTTGATAGAGATCTACCTCTCCTTCCTTTCTGTTGTGTTTATGGACGTCTTCTTACAGACAATGCCTCTGTTGCTTCATTACTGCTTTCTCTTTTATCTTTCTTTCTAATTTCATAACTATACAAAGTAGTACAAACTTCCTCAAAAGACACTTTATCCTTCCCAATGAGTAAGCTCGTAATAAGATGATCAAACTCATCAGAAATGGAGGCTAACAACATCAAGGCTAAATCTTCATCTTTTAAAGTTTCATCCATATTTAATAAATCTGCTACTAATTGATTAAAAGCAATAATGTGGTCGTTTATTGTAGTATTTGGAAGGTTTTCAAAACGAAACAACTTTTTCTTCAAATAGAGCCAATTTTGTCCACTCTTTTTCATAAACTTGTTCTCCAACGCCTTCCACCACTTACTTGCGGATGTCTCCTTCATGAATGTGTACTTTTGTTCTCTTGAGAGACACGAACGGATTGTAGCACATGTCAATCGGTTGATATTTTTCCACTCTATTTCATCTGTTCCATCTGGTTTCTCTTCTTCAATGGCGATGTCTAGACCTTGTTGAAACAGAGCATCTAGAACTTCGCCTTGCCACATGCCGAAATGACCGGTTCCATCAAACTTCTCCACCTCGAACCTTGTATTCATCACCATAGTTCTGCCTGACGTGGATGATTGGCCTTTGTTTGAAAGAAATTTTTCTTCTGCTATTTCTTCAAATTACAATAACTAGCAACTATATTCCAATAGTAAACAAACGGAATACAAACAAATGCCTAAGTAGAAACCTTAGACTCTGATATCAATTGTTGGGAAAATCGGGTATATTTTCCCTATTCTAAGTAGTTACTATTCACTTATGATTTAAATGAATAGAACTCAAACTAACTCGACAAAATAATACTATTGGAAATATAATGCTAAAATAAACTAAAGCAGATATTGAAACAGAAATATTAAAGTAGAAAAATAATAACACAAAAAATTTAACGAGGTTTGGTATAAATGTTACTTAGGTTCTCGGGCGTCGCTGACCATATCCACTATCTCCAAATGAATGAACTCCAAATTACAACTAATTGGGCAAAATTGAGCTAATCAATTACCCTTACAAAAGATCTAAAAATTTACAAATTTTAAGATGTTTACAAATGGTGTAAATAATATACTTATATCTTAATTACTTACGATAGATCACTTTGATTAATTTAAAATTTAAAAATTAATTTTTAATTGTCTTTTTTATAGTAAAAAATATATTTCAAAATAACATTTATAATATTATTAAAATTTATAATTATGAAAATAATATAATTTATTTTTATCTTATATATTTATACCATAAAAAATAAATATTCTTTAATTAAATACGTTAAAATTTAAATTCAGTTAATTTATGATAACATTTGTTATAAATAAGCATTCCAGAAACTTATTGTTATCCCGTTAAATATAAAATATTAACTAATAAGGTACAATTTATGCTCCCAGCGGGCCCAGCAAAAGAGAATAAATGTAAATCAATAACTATATATATATATAGTTATGTAATATTATTAAGATTGTATATACTAATAATATAATATAATTGTTAGAATAAAATTATTATTTAATCTTATAATTTTAAAAATATATTTATAAATCATTTTATTATTAATATTTTTATTTATAAAAAAGATATTTATTAATTCTTTTACTCAAAAAAAAAGTTATAAAAATATTTTTATTGATAAATTTTTTTTACAAGATATTAGTGATAATATTTTTATTATTTATGTCACCTTATTAAATAAAAAAATTACAAACATTATTAGAGAAGATATTATCGCCTTGTACTCCCATCTTATGGTTTGAATATTTTTAATAATTTTATTTTTTTAAAAAATAAATTTAAAATTATTAAATATTTTTTTTTATACTAATTTTATAATTAAATAGACTAAATTTTATATTCTTAAAATTAGGTGATTAAATGTTACATTTTGTATATATAGAAGGAATAATGTAATTTTTTATTTTATTTAAAATTTATGTCAAGTTTGAAATATTTAGGATATTTTTTAAATATAATATCTAGTTGTATTTTTTTTAATAAATTACCTATATGTCAGTTTTTATTATATCATTTAGATGGTTAGGTCATTATATTTATAATTAAAGTGTACGTAATTTTATGTGGATTTATTATAAGTAATATTATATATTTCCGCAGAGATGCAAAATCGTTTACACGTAGAAGGGAATAAAATCAAATCAAGATTTAATTGAATGATAAAATATATTTAGTAAAAAAATTATTTTTAATTTTTTCAAGAAAAATAAATTTATGGTAGCTAATTACTTGTCCACCGATCTGTGGAACTTGAATCCAGATACTATGTACGAATCTATGCATTATAAATTTGTGTTAAATTCAAATAATATCGAGGGATGTTATTTTTTAATGAATATTTTAAAACTCACACATCTTTTTTAGATTAAACTAAATTTGAATAACGTTAAATAAATATAATTCACACATCAATTTAATTGATAAAAATAAATATAATTAAAATTGATTCATAATAATTTTATATTTAATTATATTATAAATTAAAAATAAAAGATAATTAATTCTTAAAAGATAAAAAATTATAATTACATTTCATTGTTAAATTTTAATTTTACCTCAACTCCACGTATAACGCTAAATCATAAACTCTATATACTCTATACTCAAAATCCAAAACTCTAAATCCTATTTAAAAAAATAATAATTTTATCCTTAAACTTAAACTACAAGTATAACCCTAAATCTTAAACCTTAAATTCCAAAATCTAAAACTCAAAATCCAAAATTTTAAATCCTATTTAAATAATAATAATTTTAACCCTTAACCCATAAATATAACCCTAAATTTTAACCACAAATATAACCATAAACCTTAACCCACAAATATAACTCTAAACCCTAAATTGTAAATCCTATACCTTAAACCCCTAAACCTTAAACTCTAAACCCTAAAACCCTAAACCTTAAATCCCAAAACCTTAAATCCCAAAACTCTAAATCCTAAACCCTATTTAGAAAAATAATAATTTGAATAATATATTTTATTTTTAAGTAATAATTATTTAGAAAAATAATGATTTTAATAATATATTTTATTTGACGAAAAAATAATAATTAAATTATATTATTTAAATTTTACTGAATATAGTGATATTAAGATAATAGGTAGTGTTTTCCATTTCATTCTAAATGTAAATCAAACATTGTAATACTGATTTCTTCTTTGATTTCAATGGTCAAACCAAACAATATAATAGTAATATTGCTTCCTTTTCATTCCATTTTATTTATATTCTCATTCTCATTTCCATTCTGTGAACTAAGGTAACGTTTGGTTCACATAATGGAATTAAAATGTGAATAGAAATGAAACAGTTTTGTTTGATTTGACAATTGAAATCAAAGAATGAATCAATATTATAGTGTTTAGTTTACAACTGGAATATAATGGAAAATATTGTATATTACCTTAATACCCATATATTCAGTAAAGTTTAAATAATATCATTTAATTATTATTTTTCTTTAGACAAATTACATTATTGAAATTATTATTTTTCTAAATAATTATTAATTAAAAATAAAATATATTATTAAAATTATTATTTTTCTAAATAAGGTTTAGGGTTTCGAGGTTTGAGATTTGGGATTTAGGAATTTGGGGTTTAAGATTATATTTGTGGGTTAAAGTTTAGGATTAAAAGTATTATTTTTCTAAATAGGGTTTAGGGTTTTAAGGTTTAGGGTTATATTTGTGGGTTAAGAATTAGGGTTAAAATTATTATTTTTCTAAATAGGGTTTAGGGTTTTGAGATTTGAGATTTGGGGTTTAGGGTTATATTTATGGGTTATAGTTTAGGGTTAAAATTATTATTTTTATAAATATGGTTTTGGGTTTTGGGTTTGGGATTTAAGATTTAGGGTTTAGAGTTATATTTGTGGGTTAAGGTTTGTGGTTAAAATTATTATTTTTATAAATAGGGTTTTGGGATTTAGGATTTAGGATTTAAGATTTAGGGTTTAGGGTTATATTTGGGGTTGGGGTAAAATTGAAAAAAATAAAAGTAGAATCATGATTCCTTAAAAGGGGAGAAGAAATTGTGATTCATTCTTTTTTAAGAATCGATTTCATTTGATTATAACTTCTTTGCGCAACCAAATATAAAATTAGAATGAATCAATTCTGATTTCATTCTATTCCATTTCAATCAACCAAACATGAGATAAACATAATCTTAGTAACATTCCATCAAAATTGAATCAGTTATCATTGTTTGAACCTCGCCTAGCTCAGCGAAGGGCACAAAACATCTCGGGATATCTGCGTATGGGTCCCTGATGAGTGGTTATTCTGCCACCATGCTACCAGGTTGCACACATTTCTTTCGTTATTAAATCCGTTGTAAAACATATACATGTTCTAACATTGGTGATGAGATAATTAGAATGTTGGTTTGGATATCACTCACGCTAGTCTTGAAAACTATTAAAATAGAACAGGTGCTTGTAGCTAAGATATATTGGAGCAATACCTTTAGGAGGGTAGAATAAGACCAAATTTATACTTGTATATTTGATTTTCATAGTAACAAGGTTAGGTGATTTAATGTATCAGTGGTTTTCTTCTTAAATAATTGTTATGGTCTAGGTTATTTTCACTTAAAAATATCGTGTGTCATATATCTATTTTCATATTTACTTTTAATATGTGATTATTTATCTGATTGTTGTAACTAGGTTACGAAATTATAATTTGATAAAATTAAAAATAACATATTTACTCCTCTAAACTTATTAGATTTGGTTTAGAAGTTACAATAACTCTTCAATAACATGGTTATTAACAAACGTGGGATAAGAATTTTTTTAATAGTATAATTAATAAAAATAATATATAATTGTATAGTAATTTATAATTAGTGTGCGAATTTAGTTATTTTTTTAGAATTATGCATATTAAGATTTTTACCGAATTTGATTTAATTCACCTTATAGTTTGGTGGATAAAATTTTACAATTTTTGACTTTAAGTTGTGTCAACCAATGAGACAGACTTGAGAAACATCCACACTGCTTTATTTCACAAATCCCTTCTAAACACAATGTTTCCAATTAAAAACGTTTTAAAGTATGTTTAGAAATTCATAATAATAGCAACCAAAAAGCATAGGTAGAATGGGAGGAGTTATTTATTAGGGATCCATTAAGTATATGTATATATATATATATTGTCTTAATTTGCATAGGTGAATTTGTTGTGTTGTGATTGGCTTTAAAAAGAGGCATATATACCATCAAAATTTATACCTATATATATGTAAGGACAAAATGGCTGTAAAAATGGGAGGATATGAAACCATTAATATAGTCGCGCAATACTCGTTGGTTCTCTCATTCTGAATTCTAATTTAATTAATTTGTTACCAACAATAATTCTAATAATTTGCTTCCACATTCATCTTCCGTACGTAAATCCATAATTAATTAATTGTGAAAGGAAAGCGAGAATGATAATTCATTAAACATTTAATATATATATATATATATATTAATGAATTAAAATTAATTATGGACTCATACATATTTTTACTACTACAAAAAAATATATTTAAGTCGATATGTAAAGTCGATTCGATGTAGAATCGATACTATCCACAGTGGACGTAGCATCGGTTGACACTTGGAATCGACGCTACGTCCTTGTGGATAGCGTCGATTCGTAGTGTCGGTTCGACACGTCAACCAATGTTACGTCCATTGTGGATAGCGTCGGTTGACACATAGAATCGACGTTAAACACGTAGATAAATTCTTCTTTTTTTTCCAGACAGAAACTATTTCAAATGCTACATAACTCTCAAAAACCCAAAACTTCCTCCACTCTTTCTCATTTTCCGATCATCTACAACCACTAATTCCAACGCCGGTTAGTGGGTTTTCTTCTTCTATAACTAATATTTTAGATCCTCTATTTTTTTTAGCAAAATACTCAAATTTTTTATGCGTATTTTGATGAGTGCTCAAAAAGCACTAAAATAACCATGATTTTATGCACATTAATTGATTAATATATATATATATTTATATGTTTTATCATATATTTATATATATTTGTCTTTTTTGGAATCACGGGTATTTTTATTGTTTTTCAGGTATTTTGGCTTAAAAACGTAACTTAAAGACTCAAAGAGGAATACTGGAAGCAATACATCACAAATATATTAATAAATAAATGGGGAAAGGTCAATAAATATGGAAAAATTGGATAAAATGGGTCAAAAAGGTCAAAAATGTCAAAAAGGAGAAAATCGCGCCGCCGCGCCGCCCAGCCGCGCCGAGCCCCGCGCGCGCCAGCGCCCAGACCCGCGCGCAGCACGCCCCACGACCGCGTGCATCTCACCTGCTCCCGCGCGCGCCGACGCCCATTTCGCCCCATTTTTCACGTGCAGCCGCCCCATGACGTCATGTTGACGTCATCAATGACCTCAGCATTTGCACTACGCGTTTTCACATTCTTCTGACATTTTTTCTCTCATTTTTTGTCTCCATCCTCACATATACATACCTCCCTTCCCTTCACTTCTAACCACACCTTCAAAACACACTACACTCTTCTTTCTTTCTCTCTTTTCTTAGATTTTTAGCTTTTTTTTAGTTTTTCTTAGTTTTTAATTAATTTCTCTTAGTTTTAGAGTTCTTCCCTTTTTTGGATCAACTAGTTATGTTTTTTATAATATATTAGCTTTTGGTTCAATAGATGGGAGTGCAAATTCGCTGAGGTTTTCCAAAGAACGGAGAATAGCATCGAAGTTCTGTAAGGATTTTATTTTCTTTACGCTATTTTTTATGCTTTATTCTTACATGTTATATTTAATTTGTCTGTGATTAAATTTAACTCTATTTGTTGTTTATAAACATGATGTAATAATAACGTTGTTATGCTTATAAATATTAAATAGGTAAAAATCTCTAAAATGAATTGATTTTATTTTTATTCAAGATTTTATATTAAGAATGTTAGAGAGAAATATATTATTTTTCATTACAAACTTAAATCAAAATTAGATTTTAAGGTTTAGTTATCCTGCCTAATTTAGAGTAGTGGTCTTTTATTTGTTGGTACAATCGCCTGCTAGTTAGAGTGAAGCTCTATTTCAAAAGTTTTTATAAGAATTATTATCTGAAAATGTATTGACAACATGTTTTCACTAGTGGTTTTAAAACTTCAAAGTTAGTACTCGGATAACTAAATTCTTAGGTTTAATTTGGACACCTTGAATAAAGTTTAAACTGTCTAACCCCACCAAAGGTGGCATTTAAATGGTTCATTTTCAATCTCTTAGAAAAAGGAATTAATTTAATTAACCAAATTAGTTATCAACCCCACCCATAGGTGTTAATTGATTTGTTTAGTTAACAAAGAATATCTAACCCCACCAAAGGTGGTATTCATATAAAAAAGAGAGAATCAATAAATATCAATTCATATCTTTAATAACCTAAATAATATGAGCAAACATAATTAACTTAATTATTATATCTATAAATACTCCACCATTATAAATGATAAAATTTGCATAAATGTTTATTGAATCTATGTTTATTTTTATGTAATTAGATTAAAAACACAAAACCCAAAATATCGTGACAGGATGTTTAGGATTTAATTTCGTTTTTAAAAGTTTGAATAATAAATTAAAAACCACATACATTCCTTCCTTAGATCGACCTTGGGACTATACTTATCATTTTCTATGAAATGATTCGTGCACTTGCGAGAGTTTTATAAATAGATAAAACCAAATGAACGGGCAGGATCGGCGATGTCGGTTCTGCCCCGATCATATTTCTCACTTACAAAACCTCATTTTTTCTTCATTTCCTTCATTTTATCACTTCATTTAGTCTTGTAAGTATTTCTATTAATCCTACATACTTATTATTTATATTTTTTCTGTTATTATGTGTTATTATTTATGTGTATAAATTTTCGTATTATATATGAGTTTTTTTTTCTATAATCGACATCTATCATTCAATAGTTTAAAAATAGGCTTAGTTATGTTTTAGTTTAGAAATAGGCTAAATATAATCTTAAACTTGAAATCCCATTTTTTTAGCCAATTTTATTTTTAAAAAGAATAAAAAAAGATATTTCAACCTCATTTTACAAAACATAATTATTATAAACATAATAAAATATTAACATTTTATAAATTTATAATTAATTTTAAATACAAAAATCTCTTTTATCATATCATATATTAAAATTTTATTTGAAAAAATAAAAAATAATTTATTTTATAATAAAATAAATATAAATTTATACATATTGAAAAGGATATGCTAAACATTTTGATAATTCATAAATAATATAATACATTATTATTATGTTATTAAATATAATTATAATTATATTTAATAAATAATTATAATTATGATATAAAGAATAATATTCATAAAAAAATTTAATTATTAAAAAAAATTGTGAAACCTCTATGTCCAATTTTTTACAATATACAATACAAATATAAAACATTATATCGTAAATTTTGTGTGAAAATATTATCTAATATAATAATATTATTTTTTATTATTATTAATATAATAAAATATATAAATTATATCTAATTAATTATATTTTAAAACTTAAATTAAATTATTATTAATAAATATTTGTTATCTTAATTATAATTAAAATGATAATAATATTAGAGATATGTGTTACAATATAATCTATTTTTTAATTTCTTTAATCTTAAATAATTTATTTTAGTAAAGTTTTTAATAATTTAAAATTTTATAAATTATTATTATTTTAAATTATTTTATAATAAAATTTTGATAAGTTATTTGTTATAAAAAAATATTTTTTATTATATAAATATAAATTATTATGTATTAAAAGTTGGTGGAGGAGGATATTTTATTTTTGGTTTTTTTTTTCAGAAAATAAAAGAGGAAAAAAAATGATGCTGTTGGAAATTAGAGAAGGAGAGAAAAAAAGAGGGTTGAATGGGAAGCTGGAAAAGGATAAAAAGAAAATATCCCGTGAATTGTTGAATGAATTATAATTAGTCTATTTTTAAACTAAAATATAAGTAAGTTTATTTCCAAACTATTGAATGAGAGATGTCTATTATAGACAAAAATTCTTATATATATGTTTGTATTATAATATCAAAAGAAAAATATGATGATATTGAATAAAATAGAATAAAATCATAATAATTTTTCTGCTATTAATTAATATTTTATTTTTCAATTATTTGTATTATCTAAAATATTTGTTAAACATATTAGATTTTTTTTCTGCTATTATTTAGTTATCGAATTTATGTTTTAATTTGAATATAATAAAAAATAAGTAAATTTTGTAAAAAAAAAATTAAAAATTTAAAGTAGATTCACTGTATGAACATATTTTAAATTTTATGTTATTTTATTTAAAATCGATTTACGTATTAAACCAATTTTAATAAATTTTTTGTAATAGTGTTTGTAATTAATTTTGTTTATTACGTTAATCTCTGTACTCGGCTGCTAGATCTCCAGTACGTTAAGTAATTAAATCGAACATGGGTTGCGGCCGGCGTCTCTAGATTTGAAGAAGGAGATCAAGCGCCAACTGCAGGTGGACAGACGACACATTGGAAATACAATTCTATTCTTAATAATAATAATAATAATAATAATAATAATAATAATAATAATTTACCTGAGGAACGAGGATCAGAAGAAGATTACTCGGCCAACACAAAAAGTGTTTCTGCACATGCAAAGCATGTTGTTGGAGTTATGAAGCATGAAATAATGAAATTAAATCATCATCAAAAATCAAACGAGGGGATGATGATGTTAAAGATAAAGCTTCTCAAAGATCTTTTTTTTCAAAGAGAAAATATAGAAAGGAGAAGGTGAAAAATGTGGTAATAACGTTTCTTAGTTATATATTTTGGAGGTTAGAATTATTTCTTAATTTTATATTTGTATGATGTAGATTGTATAATGAAGACTATAAATAACTTATATTGTATTTGAGTTAAGCATCACTTTAAAAACAAATAAATATTTGTATTCTTAGTTTAATTGTGAATCTAGAGTTTTTTCATTAAGTGTTTGTATTTCTTTTCATATTATGAGTGATATTTGAAAAATATTATAATTTCTTTTATTTTGCGTATAATATAAGTAGTTTGTTTACTTATTTGTATCGAAAATATATCATAGAAGAAGATGACTATAATATTTATAATTTTTAATACAATTGATCATAATTTTTAATATAATTAATTATAATATAAATAATTTATTTGGTTGGTTGTATCGAAATTAATATTAATATTGATATGGAAAGGGATGATCATTTGCAATTTCGGTTCACCTAGTTTTAGGGAGTATTGCATTTCTCATTCTGATCGTTCTTTCCATAACAATTATGATAATGGTCGTTACTAAACTTTTTTTATTTAATTTCCATACTTTTTCTTTTATAATACATAGTGAGAGAAGGAAAAAGGGGATAGATAATGTTGATGGAGCAAATACGACAAACACCTCACATATATTGGAGTAGGGCTATCCAAAAATCGGACCAGATCGATTTAAATCGAAAAACCGGTCCAATCCAAACCAAACCGAACAATTTTATAAATGAAATGGTCTGATCCGATTCGAATTAAGTAAAATCGATTTTAAAACAGTTTGATCCGGTTATAAAATATTATAAACAGGTCAGACTGGATCGGATCGGACCGGACCGGACCGGTTTTATTAAATAAATAATTTTTTTATATAAAATATTATAAACCAGGTATATATATATATATATATATATATTTTTTTTTTTCGAGTTAAGGCATTAAGTCGTAACCCTAATCCTAGAAATTTCATAACGCCTCATTTCTTCTACGATCTGCGTTCGTCGTCTAGGCTCTTGGTCTGGCCGTCGTTGCTTCCATCAGCAGCTAGCCACCGTTCCTTGTGTTACTTCTACCAGCAGCTAGCTATTGTTCCACGCGTTGCTTCTACCAGCAACTAGCTACCTCTCATCGCGTCACTTCCACCAGCAACTAACCACCTTTTCTCGCGTCGCGTCGCGTCGCGTCGTGTCATGACAACCATGGACGAAAATCATGAAATAGATATGTGGTCTACTACTACTGGTAGTAGTTTTTTTCCTGAATAAACTGAATGGTAAGTCTGAACTCTGAAATTTGAACAATTTTTTCTCATAGAGTTCAGTTTTTTTAAATGGTGGAAACTAATTACCTCTTTTAAAGCTTAATTATTTTGATTAAGTTCTCTTTATAGATTAAATATATATAGTTCATTTTATTAATGTTTGATCAATATGAATTTCAAGAGGTACAAGTCTAGTAAGAATAGAGGTAATAAAGGCATCATTTTCTAGAAAGTTAATATTTGTTTGAGCTAGAAATTTAATTAAACTTGCAGCTCAAATTCATGTCTTGTTGATGGTCTAGAGAGTGTTCTGAGGGCTTGTTTTGAGTGAACAACAACCACTGTGGACTCGTTTAGATAATAAATTTCTCTTTCCCAAAAAAAGTCACAGGTTTAAGGGCATTTGTATCCAATATATATTTATTTATTTATATGACTATTCTCCTACATTTAAAAAGTGTTTAAACAAATTATTTTAGTATATTCACAGAATACATTGATTTTTACAATAAAATGTGGTTTTTTATTAACATGATTTGTTAATATAACTTTTTATATATAATTTATTAACATGATTTATTAATGTAATCGAATAAATTGATTTTTACTATTAAATTTTTTTAGTTATAATAGTTTAGTGTAGGTCTTATCTAGTTTCAAAATACTTGAATTATGAGATCATGAATTTTAGATTAATGTGTATTCATATTGATGAATTCATAATATTTTTATCTTTCAAATTTTTGGATCATTAGTTCTGCTTGATCTGTAATTGAGTGGCTAGTAGCATATTTCTTCTCCTCGGTCTTTAATTAATCTATCAAACCATGGGGAGCAAGGTATGCTCTCTCTCTCTCTCTATCACAAACAAATAAGATCCACGTTTATATGCTTCTCACAATTGTTTACTTTTTAAAGATTTTTATTCCATGTTTCCAACTTTTAACTACTGCAATTTTTTCTCTATTTTGAAGCTCTGTTTTTTTCTTTTCTTTTTTTAACTGGCATAGTGGGAGAATGGGAGTAGATTTTAGATTCACTTATTTATTTTTCAATTTATTAGTGTCAATATGACAAACGCTTTTTCTCACGAAACTTAATATATTACAATAGTTATACAATTATTTCAACATTTTAATTTTGTAATTTAATATCCAGTCTAATAGTAGAGACATTAGTATGTAGTCAAAATTGGTTCCGTTCTTTTATTAACAATGACTATGTCCTCTTACCAGAATACAATGATGGCCTAGAGATTTATGAAGATGTTGATTTTGTTTGATTGTAAAGTTCAGTAAAGACACTACAATGATCGTTAATGATTAATAATGGGTAAGTTTTAAATATTATTATCTAATGATATATTGTTATTTATTGTGAGTTTGGATGTTTGTATATGTTTAAGAATTCTATGTAAACGAGATATTTGGAATTCATTTCTTTATGTGTAATCTTTTTTTGATTTTTGATTTTGATAACATCTTATGTATTTATTTAGTGATTTATATATTTATGTATTTAACAATACTATCTATCTATGTATGATGATAAATAAGCATCACATTTGATTGTATCCTATTAAATTTATTATATTAAACTGAATCATATTTATATATTATTAATTGTTCAAAATCGTTAACCAAACCAGACTAAAACTATTCGGTTATAACATTTTAGATAGTTAAATGGTTCGATCCGGTTCGATTTCAACTATATAAACAGTTCGGTTTGGTTAAATTTTTTTTAGATAAAACCGGACCATGAACACCCCTATATTGAAGGGATCTTCCAACGAGAACAAGATAATTATAAAAATATATTTATCTTACCTATTTTTATTACAAATGATAACCTCAGGCCAAACGTTTCATATTAAAATTTTAATTAATTAAATTTGTTAAATGTTATCATATTTTTCAATATTTTAAAAAAATGGATAAATAATTTTTTTATTTTTAAAATTACATTACTATTAATGTGAGTACAGTGTATGCAAACTAGTGTATAATTAACATTCCACGTATGTTTCTGATCACCTACAATTGGTAGTCACATACCTACGTAATTGAAGAATTTCACAATTGGGTAAATAGTTGTTGAGGTAAGGTAACTTTCAAAAATATACATCTTAACATACACATTATTTTCTTAATTAGATACGGTATACTAATTTAATTAAACTCTTATATAAATATAAAATATCATAAAATCTCTATAATTGAAACATACAAGGGTATTTTTGAAATATAAATAACCCCATCAAAAGATGTTATTTTTAAAAATAACTCAATTAAAGCATACAATGTGACCAAAACAAGTTAAAAAAAATATAATTATTAAGATATTTTGTACTTATATAAAACTTTATTATAATTAATGTATTTATTTTACTTATATAAAAAATTTGTGTACTTTAACTATACATTTTTAAAAGTTACAATACCCGTATAGCTTCAAACCCATTTCACAATTATGAAAATTTAGTTTTCTGTGCTATATAGTATTAATAGCTATAAAATTATGTCAAGGATGCGTTAAAAATTAGGTAATATTTTGTATTCATTAATGCTATGTATTAATAAAAATCTGACAGTATAAAGTTGCATTTGAATATAGATGAAATTTAAATTAGTGTCCATTAATAATATAGTAGGAATTATGGGAAGGAGGAGGGAAAAAGAAGAGAAAAAGATTTAAGGGTGTGTTATCAAGAGGCAAGAAAATGTTGAAAAATTATACAAATTCTCGATAAGTCAGATTTATGATAAAATAAAAATAGACAAAATAACACACAAATTTAATAACAGAGTTCAACTAATTTATCTATGTCTCTAGACCTGGTACAGATCTTTTTACTAAAAAGAAGAAATTATACAAAGTGTTACAAAATTCACAACTCAAAACCCAATTACACCTAAGAAAATTGTTCTCAATTTTCTCTCATTAAAGCTTTTCTCTCAATAGGATAATACAAAGTACCTATTGGGGTGCTCTATTTATAGATGCAAAAGCTCCCTTCTACATATTTTGCTAACTAATTTTTAATTAGCTTTCCTTCTTTTTCAACAATTGGATGCACCGTCTATTCAATTTTCTTGGATTGTTGGCTTGATAACCATTATTTTGTTTTATTGTCATTTATTGCACCATTTGGTACATGTAAGTTTGACTAATAATCTCCCATTTGAAGGCTGATTTCAATCTGTTTTCACACCTCGATCAATGCATCAATTTTTCTAGTCTTGTTACACTATCAGACCAACTGAAGTTGAACACAACTTCAGTTTGTCAATAGTCACCATCTTTGTTAACATATCAATTCGATTTTTGCTTCCTTGAATCTTCTCCAATATTAACACATCATCTTTCAATAGAGATTTGATGAAGTGATAACGAAACCCAATATGCTTGATTTTAGAATGAAATGTTGAATTTTTCGCCAAGTGTATCGCACTTTAATTATCACTGTGCAGAATATTCTTCTCCTATTTGATCCCAACTAAATTAACAATCTTTGAAGCCATATAATCTATTTACTAGTTTCAGTCACTGCTACATACTCAACCTCTGTAGTGGATAAAGTGACAATCTTTTATATTTATGACATTCAACTAATAGTTGTAGTTCCAATAGTAAATATATAACCGATGGTGTTTCTTTAGTGGTCAACTTCACCTCCAAAGTTTGCATCTACGTAGCCTTGTACTTTTAACTCTCCTTTATTAAAGTACAACACTCATCTGCGGAGCCTTATAGATACCTCAAAATCTACTTGACTACTTCCCAATGAGCTTTCCTTAGATTTGACATAAACTTGCTAACAACTCCCACTACATGGAAAATGTTTGGTTTTTTACAAACCATCGCATACATCAAAATTCTAATGGCTGAGGCATAGGAACCTTAGCCATGAATTCACTCTTTTCCTTCGTCTAAGAGGATTGATCCTTGGATAGGTGAAAGTGATTGGCCAAGCGTGTTCTAACTAACTTGGCGTCGCCTATATTGAATATTTGCAAAACACGGTTGATGTACTCTACCTGAGATAACTGCAAGAATCCTCTCTTCTTATCTTTTGTGATTTGCATTCTAAGAATCTTCTTTGCTGGACCCAAGTCTTTCAGATCAAACTTCTTTGACAATTGCTACTTCAACCTTTTGATATCATTCATATATGAACATGTCACTAATATATCATCAACATAAAGTAGTAAAATGATATAACTAGACCTATATGTCTTGAAGTAGCAACAGTGATCGACGTTGCACTTCTTAAAACCTTCCTTGTGCACGAAGCTATCAAACTTTCTGTACCACTATTTTTGGGCTTGTTTTAGGCTATACAAGCTATTTTTAAGTCTACACACCATGTTCTTCCTCCCCCTTTTAGAGAAACCATCTTGCTAGTACATGTATATCTCCTCATCTAAGTCTCCTTAAAGGAATGCAGTCTTCACATCCAACTGTTCAAGATGAAGATCTTCAATGGCTATAATACTTAACATTGATATGATAGTATTGAGCTTCACAATGGGAGAAAAAATTTCAATGTAGTCAACTCCTTCATTCTGTTGAAATCCTTTGACAACTAGTCGGACTTTGTATCTCTTAGAACCATCATGCTTCTTTTTCACTCGGTACACCCATTTGTTGTGAAATGCCTTCTTCTCCATGGGTAACTCAGCTAGTTCCCATGTCTAATTAGAGATGAGAGATTTTATTTCTTCTTTCATGGAAAGCTCCCACTTATTGACATTTTGAGTTTGACAAGCTTCATCATGCATTCAAGCTCCCCTCCATCAATCAATAACATATAGTTCATGTATCTCTTATTAGGCACATGAGGTCGAGAAGAACTTCTCAATATAGGAGCTAGAGTAGGAGTATGTGGTGTGTCAGGCTGTTGCACATTGCTTTGTCTAACATGTTCATCTAGCTAAAGACTTGTTACAATTGGTTTTGTCATGGGATTATCTACGGCATCATCTGCATTTGTAAATACTGACTCATTCTTATCTGAGTTGTTGAAGTCTATTTTATGTCTATCCTTATACATCCCTCTTTCGTTGAAAATCACATCTCTACTACAGATCATTTTTTTTATTTTCATCATACCAAATGCGATAGCCAAACTCATCCTCATCATAGCCGATGAAGGTGCATTTCTTGGATTTGAGATCAAGCTTATTCTTGCCTTGATCACTGATATGCACAAATGCAACACAATAAAAAACTTTTAGATGTGATAGTTTTACCTCTTTTTGGCTTCATATCTTCTCTAGTATTATGTGCTTCAATGGAATAAATGGGCCTCGATTGATCAAGTAAGCTGTCGTGTTAACTGCTTCTGCCCAGAACTGCTTTGATAGACCTTACTATATACTAATGCTTCTAGCTCTTTCTTGTCAATGATTGGTTCATACGCTCAGCTACACCATTGTGTTAAGGTGTGTCTGGCACAGTTTTCTCCATTCTACTCATAGCAGAAATTTTGAATCTAGTGTCTTCATATTTATCACCATTGTCGGTTCTGTATTTTTTTTATCTTCAAACCTGTCTCATTTTAAACCATAGCTTTCCATCTCCTGAAACTCACAAAGTAGTATTTCCTACCAATGGATGAGACGATCGTTGGTCCCTAAACATCAGAATGAATGAGCTCTAGGCTTTCCTTCTTTAGGGTTCTACCACTTGTCTAAATTGACTCTCTTTTGCTTTCCAAGTATGAAATCTTTGCATATGTCTATCTCTACTGATTGTAGATATAGAAGTTTTCTATTTGAGTGTATAATCTTCATCCATTTCTAACTCATGTGGCCTAGACTCTGGTGCCACAGATTTGGCGTTTCATTGCCTTCTACAACTGCGATCAAACAACGTGCCTCTACTGTCATGTAAATAGTGTCACTCTTCTTGTCTTGAGCAACTGTCATTACAACCTTTGAAATCTTTCAATCATCACCATGGAAGATCGTAGTGTAGCCTTCACTTGCCAACTGCCCTACTGAGATTAAGTTCTTTCTTAGGTCAGGAATATACCTGATATCCTTTAGCTCTCAAACAGATCTCAACTTAATATTCATTACACCTTTGCTAATAATAACATACGATTGATCATCACCAAGATATACCTTTCCAAGATTTCTGGGGGTATATTTCTCAAAAAATTCTTTTTGTGAAGTAGCATGGAATGATGCTCTAGAGTCTAACACCCAAGATTCTTCCTTGCTCTCCAAAGAGCGTATCAATGCATCATTTTCTCCTAAGGTGGAAGTAACATTTGCCTCTGCCTTTACTTCCTGGTCCTTCAGTGCACTCTTGCACTAATTTTTGTAGTGTCCGATTCTCCCACAATTCCAAGACTTGATAGTCTTCGAGCTATGAAAATTATTAGGATTCTTGGATTTGGACCTCCTGTCCTTTGATTTACCTCGGTAGTTTATTCTACCATATCCATTCCCTTTTATTGAATTTCTTAATCTTGACTCTGTATGCAAAATTGAAGAGGTTGATGATTCACCTGACTTTCTACGTTGAATCTCTTCACTGAGATTCAGATCATGAACATCGTCAAATTTGGCTTATCATACTCTTTAATGAGAGCCATATTACTATGAGAAGTGATGATGAATTTACGGGTTTATTAATTTATTTTGATCTCAGTATAATTATGAATTTTCTTAAGTTAATGATAAATTTGGCTTACCATTTGACCATTTAATTCACAGAGTTTATATGTTTTGACTTCTTTTTCTAGAAACACTATTTGTTTAGGAACTTCTTAAATTGTGTTGGAAATCCCTAGATTGTTAAAGTAGTAGGAAATGATATATCCTTCCTTATTCCAGTCCATTAATAAACTAAAAAAATCTAAGATAAACAAGCTTGTCCTTTGCTCTTATCTTCTTCTTGAAGTTCTTGATTGAATTTTTGAATTTTTTTAGAAATAATTTAATTCACTTAAATTAATTCATGAATATGTGTTTTCTATTAGTCTTACATAGAAAACTTGTAAACATATATTCGATCAACTCATTCCAAAAATGTTGAATTTTCTCCCTACATTGAATTCTTTTTCTGTAGTATAGAACTTCATATCTTCTTTGTGTTCTTGGGTATATTGGTTCTTTTCATCTTCAATGACTAATGAATTTTTGGAGGATATTTCCCTAAATAGCATTAGATGTTTTACTATCTTTGATGTTTTTGAAAGAGATGCATCTCTAAATAGTATTGGAATTGTACTATTATTTCTAGAGCTGTCAACCTGCTAGGTGATGCTGATTGTTGTTGTAATGTTGCAAGGTAATTTCTTATTATCTCCTTTGGAATTATTATTTTTGATACTTTATAATTGGCATAATTGTCTCCAGCTTCTATTCTATTGGTAAAATCCCTATGAGTTATTCTACTAAACCCAAGAATATACTTATTTGTTTCTACCTAATTATTGTAGATTCTTAATTTTGGACTATTATAGACCACATAAGTCTTTTTTGTTTCTTTTTTATGCTTTTTAGCTCAATTGAGCTTTTCCTTTTTTTTTTTTATTTTAGACGTATTACTCTTTTTTGAACCATTAAGTTCTACATTTTCATCTTGAATTCTTTCTTTAGAAGTTTTACCTTCTTTATTAAATTTAATTTTTGATAAGGATTATTTTTTAGAATTTTTGGACTCTAAGAATTGTTTTGAACAATTAAGTTCTTCGTGTTTATTTCATGTCTCTATAAGAGACTTCTCGAGGTATAACAACTCGAGTTGTTCCTAAAGGATTTATATCTCCTTTTATTTTATCTTGATCTTGATATCATGATATTCTATGCTTGCAAGCATAAAAATAGTTAGGGGTGTCAATTCTTTGGTAAGAGAATTTGCTAAACTATTCTTGTTTCTGGGAGATATTCGATATCAAAATTGTAGTATTTGAAACACTATAGTCATCTGACTAATCTTTCTTATTTATAATCTCTTGTAATATTAGTTCTTAAGAAATAATTAAAATTCTTGTTATCAATTCTAAAAATGAATTTGGAACTTATGACATATGTTGTAAATTTCTTAATAGTTTTATTAACAGTTAAATATTTTTTTTCATTATTGTGATAATTTAATTTTGTATCATGGAAAAATCAAGTATACCTACAAAGATATTAATCTTTTTTATTTAATTTTAATTTTAATATTCTTGTGAAACACCCATTTCAATTATCATTTTATCATCTAGACCAGAATGGTATAAAATTGATAAATTTCTTACTTGTACTTTTATCTTATCTATATGCAAAGTATCTTGTTCTATCCACTTCCATACATAATATTTTTCAATTTTGCTTGTAAGGATATTCACATTTCTACAAATTTTTTGATATATGTTTCAACATATATTAAGCACAATATATATAACAATTGGGCAGAAGATAGTAAATCTATTCTAAAGTTAAGTGGAGTAACTCAAAAGGGTTTCACCAAAAGAATAGAGGTTAAAGGAAATTGTGTCAATTATAAAGTACTAAAGCTAATAAGTTCAGAGGATATAATAAGAAATTATTCTGCAACATTACAACAACAACCAGCTACACCAAGTAGATTGATAATTCTAAGGAAAATAGCAAGACCTTTAATACTATTTAGAGAGGCATCTCTCCTAGAGACATCAAAGATAGTAAAACATTAAGTGCTATTTAGAGAAACATCTCCTAGAAATTCACGAGTCATTGAAGATGAAAATGGCCAATTTAGAAACCTCGGTAAACCACTGTAGTTGCGTCTCTGTAACTTAGACAAAAAATCTACCAAGGAACACATTGAAGATATGAAGTTCTATACTACAGAAAATGAATTTCTTGTGATAAGTAAATTCAATATTTTGGAATGAGATGATCTAATATTTATTTACAAATCCTTCCATATAGGACAAATAGAAAACATATATACACGAATTAATTTAAGTGAATTAAATTATTTCGCTGAAAATTTCTAAAGAACAATCAATAACTTCAAGAAGAAGATTAAAGTAGGTGATGAGCATGTTTATCTCATATTTTTCAGCTCAGTAATGGATTGAAATGAGGAAGTATGTATCAATCCCTACCATTTTATCAAGATAAGGATTTCCAACACAAACAAAGAAGTTTCTAAACCAAAGGCGCTTCCAAAAAAGGAATTTAATATAGAAGAACTTTGTGTATTAAGAGGTCAAATGTTAGGCTAAGTTTAATATAAAATCAAAAAAATTGATAACTTTGTTAAGATGAAAGTTAATTACTCAATCAATAAAGTTATTATCATTTCTCATAATAGCATGACCCTTTCAGAGGATGATGGTGAAAAAATTACCAAATATGAAACAAATTTTAATGGTAACAACCTAAAATTTAGTCAAGAAACAAGGAAGATATTTTGCTTGTATGCTAGAAAAGTCATACAGATGCATTTACTGCATCAAAGATTGAGAAGACGAAGATGTGTTATCTTCAACGTCATTAAAAGGATTGTCGGAAGAAAACAACAAAGAAAAATAAAGAGACTGAATTATCGGTAGAAGACGATAAGAAAAAATAAAGATATAGACTCACATCTTTAATCGGCAGCATGTGCCAAGAAAAAAAATAATGGTTGATATTTAAAGAAGATAGGTAGATGAATTATTAAAAGAATGACAAAATGGTAATTCTCATCTTGTAAAGAGTGATTCCTTATGTTATAAAATGAACCCTTATTTTTATTTAGAAAAATACAAGAAAAAACCATAGCATATACCTTTGAAAAACATTTAACCTCTAGCATACCCTCTATCTAAAAATCTCAAACCAATAATTATATACCCAATAATTATGAGTAGCTAAGAATCCCTTCAAGGTTTTAAGAGATTCTTAGTTGATCTTAAGTTTGTAATAATTATTATATCATGAATAAAATTGAGTTCATTTATTCTTTTCTACCAAGTCTAAATTGGACACCATCTATGTACGAATGTAAAAGGCTCATCATTACTATGAAGGTGTTATGCTTTGAGCAAAACTGAGGCATAATTAGTGTACCAAGAAAAGACGAATAGAAGGAAAGATCATGGTAGACCCATTAAATTCGAGTATAATACTTATAACTTTTAAGCCAATTAAAGATCTTGAATGTTTAAATATTTACTTATAACAAGTAATAATATTGATAACAGAAAGATGAAGAAAGAAATATCACAATATTATGATAAAAAAATAATAAATTAACTACAGGAATTAACAAATAATATTAAACATGTAACCCCAATTTAAAAGAATTTAAAATGAAAGATAAAAATTTAATTTTATTAGAAAAGTTTGATAAAAATTATATCTTAGGCTTAAATGATTATTTTAAAGATGAAGATTATGAAACTTGTCTTTAAAATTTTAAAAGTTTAAACATCTTATTAGATATTTATATATATTATATTAAAGATGTTACAAGCATAAGAGATAATCATGTTTCAATGATATTAAAAGAATATTTTAATCAAAAACAAGTTTTCTTAAAAGAAGAAGAAGAATATGGAAAAAAGGAATTTAGTAACCATATGTTTGATTATTTTCTTTTCGAAGATTATAGGTACACTATTTGTACAAAAATATGTTGTATGAATTTATAGTTACAAGATCAAGTCTATCTAAGGTATGAATATGCTTATTTAAAGCATACAATTATGTGTTATCTCTTAGAAGAACGCCACATTGGCTAAAATTTCACCAATAGGTCAATCGATGATCCAAAACCACAAATTAGTATCAAAACCATATTAATATTATCAAAATATGGATGAAAAAGTTAACATCATTAGTTTTAAGAATATCAATAGTATTAACCATAAGTTCTAAGAATATTTTAGCATTTTATGCAAACCTCAATGATATAAATGAAGATATGCTAAACCCTAGGGACATTTTAGATATATATCTGTTTGTATCGTATAAAAAACTTGTGCAAGTTAGTAACCAAACCAATAAATTTGACATATCTTACTTTATCTCGCCAAAAAGAATCAAGCAAAATTATAAAAATATGTATTTAAAATTTATAACGATAAAAATAATATTTAATAATATTAAATAATGTTTAATTAAAAATTGTTTAATATTATATGAATTTAAATGACTATAAATCATTTCGTATGATAATTAATATAAAATGATATATTAAATTTTTTTAAATAATAAAAATGTATAAATTAGATATAAAAATATAATATTTTTATAATTATAAATTTTAAACTAGTATTTTTTAACAAAAAAAAAATAAAAACGTTGGTGGAGGGAAGAGTGAAAATATGTTCCATAAGATAACTAGCAACAACAAAACATTTGCGGATAAGATTAGAACAGATGAAAATAAGCAAACATAAATTTCCGCCATTGAAACTCATATCATACTAAGAAATCGACGTTCCTGCACTGAGCCCCGTTGACGATGTCACAAGCTACCTGAACTCCATCAGCAGTCACACTACTATTCTGAGGTATGGTTTACTAAAATGCCTTTCAAAATTTTCGATTTGAAATTTTGGGTTTTTTACTAACGAAATTAATTGGGGTTTTCAAGTCGCGCGCCGCGAAAAGAAGAGGAGGACGAAATCAGGTGGTCAATATTCTTCTTCTTTTTCTACGGCGAAGTTGTCCAACTTTTCTCTTATTCTCCGGCAAAGACAATTATCTAATAACATGTTTTGGTGCAGGTGAGCCCTCCGTGGTGCAGATGACAACCCTCCAAGTTATTCATAAAACCCCTTTGTCAGTCTCGGCATTGAAAGCTTTTTCTTATGAGAGATTAATCTCCCAATTCTCATCTTTCTATAAGAAGCCCGACTGTCGATTTCATTCTCGAAGAAGGTCCCGTCTTTCCTCGAGTTGTTCTGCCTCCTATTCCGATGGGAGCGCTTCCAGTGAGTTTTGTGTCTTTCCCTTCAAATTCCTCTAAAGCATTTATTTATTGCCTTTAATTATACCATTATTTTTTACTTTATTTTTGCTCTAATACCATTTTAGAAGTTGTTGGATACCAACCCACTAAATGCTCAAGTTACTGAGAGAATGATCTATATTAATTTTATTCATTTACCAGTGACCAAACTTGACGAAACTGTAAGTGTTTCACAAGTGATTGGAAATTCTTCTGAAAAGAGCTTTACTTTACAAATTGAACTCCTTGTCTCTTTATCGTTGTTTTATTGTGTTTGTGTTAACTTTCAGTTTTTCAAGCATTACCATAACACCTATATTAAAAGACATGGTTTTATGTCAACTCATTCTATCAACAATAGCTAGTTCCAGTGTCTCAATATTATGTGGTGTCCAATTTCTTGGACAATTTGCCCCTAACCAATTAAATTAACATGCTACATTTCTGCTTAGTAAATGATTTGACTCTTGTATTATGCAGTAACTTTTTCATGCTGACTCTGTTTTTTTGGCATGTTACTTTCCTGAACCTGTTTTACATTCAGCAACTAATGCTGCTGGACTTGATGCCTCTCTGGCTGTGAAGGTGAATCTCGTTATCTTGTATCTTGCAAACGAGAGATTTTTTGTGTGCACAAATCCTAGAACCTTGTACCGTTTTCTACAAGGATCAACTACAGTGTAAATGCTATATTTCTGTCCTGTGTTTTCATGAAATGATATGAGTTTTAGTCTGATGTCTTCTATATTTATTTACTTTACCATTGTAGAATTGGTTTTTAACGATTTAGTTTCAATTCAGAAGAAGGCAACAGACATAGTCCCAGTGCTCAAAGGAACTTCCATTTTTCTTTTGGGTAAGCGTGATCTTGTTAATGGAAAAAGCACTTTGAAAATTGAGCATGCCTCTGTAATATAGAATAATGTTTTTTTCCTTTCTGGTGGAAAGGGATGAACAGCTCCTTAAAAGCTCGTATAGGGAAACTTCTGGCCGAGGTGTTACGATATTATTACTTCAACAGGTGCTTAGTTGCACTATGATTGGGAGAAAAGCAGAGACATATCATTCTTCATGTATTAACACAACCACTTAATTGCATTATTCTATATGCAGTGATCATTTGGTTCAAGAAGCTGCTGGAGGTGAATCTGCTGCCAAATTGTTTAGGGAAAATGACGAGGACAGTTTTCGTCAATCTGAGGTGATTGGTTAGATATATGTTTTGTTACTTTATAATGGCTTTGGATGCAAGATCTAATTATTGCTCTGAGTGAATAATTACATGGTTTTCTCTGTTAATATTGTCTTGTTATTCTGGAACTTATGTTTGAAGCGTCATGGTGTTGCAGACTGAAGTATTCAAGCAGTTATCTTCATTGGGTCGATTAGTGGTTTGTGCTGGAGATGGTGCAGTTCAGAGTTCAACTAATCTGTACGTGTTGCTAAGATCTTTGTTTTTTTGATATCTGTTATAAATGGTTACTTGTACGGTTGTACAATCTGTCTCCAGTATGATCACAATATGTTTTGGGCATGTAGGGGTCTTCTGAGACATGGGATCTCAATATGGATTGATATACCCTTAGACATGATAGCTAGTGAAGCAGTTGAAGGCCACAGCCAGCTTCCTGATTCTGAATCTGATTCAAAGGTCCTGTCTTAGCTTGCAAGTTTATCACTTTAAGGCTCCTTTGTTTCCCAGTGTAAATGTTGCTACCATGTATATGGGAAAGATAGATTTATTTACATGGCTCGTTGTATCAATCCTGAGTGTAGATATTTCTGATTATGATATGCAGGTCTTGACTCAGCTGACTTCTTTATATCAAGATCTGAGAAGTGGATATGCCACTGCTGATGCAATTATTTCACTCCAAAGTATATTCTCATCTCATTATTCTTTTTTAATTAATCTTGTTGTGGATTTTGGTTTCTTGTTAGTTTTTGTCTTTATTTCTTGGACTATTCATTTCTCGTAAAGTATCTTATCCAATCAACATTGAATGGATATGAGTGTGCCTGTTTGGACACTCCAATTCGGTGTAAGTTTACTAAAAATTAGAAAACTGGTGCTTCCGATAGTTTTGTAACATAGGTTTTCACAGCCTGCTCTGCTGTTTTCAACAGGAATAGCTTCTAAATTGGGTTATGATGACATAAACTGCATTACCTCAGAAGACATGACTTTGGAGGTGAGTAAAAGTAGTTTTGGAACTCATACATACTTAAATTCAAAGAAAATGAAAAAAATAATAGTAATAAGAAGTACTTTCCCCATTCCTTCAAATACAGGCTCTCAGGGAGATAGAAAAGCTGACTAGGGTTAAGAAGATGATGGAAGCAGCAGCAGCACCGTTTTAGGATAATCTATAACAGCAATTGTCCCGTATATAATTGGGGACCAATTTTCAGATCCTATCAGAATTTGGATCATGCCTGCATCGATTAGCCCCTTCAATCCTTAGAAAGGTTTTCACTGCCTAGGTGGACTTGCATATTATTTAGGTTTCTCAATGAAAGTAACCATCCTTCATCCCAATTTATTTTCCTTGTACATCCACTTTTGTTCTTGGGAAACTATAGCACTTATATGATAGCTTTTATATTTTCATGCTTGGCCCTAGTCTTCTGCATACATTTTGTATTAGTTCCTTCCCTTATATTTGGGGGCGGATCTACCTATGAGCCAAAAGGGGCATTTTGCTATCATTTCTTTATAAATAAAATTTTATGTATAATATATATAAATTTATAGATAAATTATATGTATAAAATGTAATTATATCTTCTTACACTATAAATTTTAGGTTTATATTATTCAAAAAATTACTAAAAACTCATTTAAATATGAAGATTCATTCTCCAATGTTTAACAGAGTTCAGTAGCAAGGCAGCACTGTATTGCAACTTTAGCTTTATTTTTTGTTTTTGTTGGGTTACTGTTTAAAGAAGAGCAATGCATCAACAAACGATTGAAAAACGAGTGTCTGAAACTTATTCTGTGACAGTGACTTTACGAATTCCCAAAGTTAGTCCTATAAAGCTACAAGTGTCAGGCTCATTCGCTGCATAAAGTAACAGTTACATAACTTGAATGGCCACGCGTTGACAGAAAAATGGTTATTCTGCATAATTTGGCTAGTGCTAACTGATCGTTAATTTTTGAATTAAATGAAAATGTTAAGCTATTAGCTATTAAAAAAATTGATAAAAACAATATTTTTAAATTTATAATTATATAAGATATATTTTTATATTTTTATTTATTAAAATAATCAATTTACTATTATATATTAAATCTAATTTAAATAAAAGATATTTAAATTAAATTATAATTATTTAGACACATTTAACATTAAAACCATCAAATTTATTCTGTTTAATAATATTGAATATTATTATTTGTTATAAATTTAATGAATATTATTTTATGTAAATTTTTAAATAACTTTACTTAAAGAATAATTGTTCTATTATTGTGATCGTTATTTTTTATCGTTTCGTTGTTTCCATTTACTCAAATCGAGTCTTACGAAATGCTATTGTGTGAATGTTGAATATATGTTAATTTTTTTAGCTGTAAAAAGAGGGCCACAATTCTTAGTTTTACACAACTCAAAAAATGCTCTTTGTAGCAAATCCAAGAAAAGAATATACAAAATTGTTTTTTAGTTTTTCGAATAACATAAATTTTTTAGAGGTGTAGCATTCTGGATTCCATCAGTGTAGTTAAACTCAAAGACAAAAAAAGATTATGAGTTGTTTTATCTTGGAGATGATGAGACTGTGTTTGCTTACATAACTTTGGGTAAAGCCGCAAAACGTTTTAAAGAAAATGACCTAGTCCACGGTTCAACCTAAACAATATTTTTTAGTATATCGATAATATTATTCATATCTTGTTTTTACATACATGTTACAACTAGTTTAAGATGTTTTTTTATCCATCATGTTTATTAAAATGTTAATTGTTGATCTCATCAAACCGTTTTATTTTGAGAGACTACACTTTAAAAGATGGAGACAAAATATGATATTTTTTTAACCATGAAAAAGGTCACTTCTGTTCTTACTACCAAAAAACCAACACTGTCTAATCCTCCTACTGAAGCTACAACTAAGGACTTAGACACCTGGATGGAAATGATTTTCTATGTAAAAAATTTATTCTTAATGGTTTAGCTGATGATTTGTATAACTATTGTAATTCTGATAAGTCAACTAAGGAAATTTAAGATGCATTTTAAAAGAAGTATGACACTAAAGAAGCATGAAGTACCAAATGACTAATGACAAATCTATGGAAGCTCAATTACATAAACTGTAGAAGATATCACATGAAATAACTTCTGAAGTTATGACTTTAGATGAATAATTTCAAGTTGTTGTTATTATAGATAAATTATCCCCTTCATGGAAAGATTTTAAGAATGCACTTAGACATAAAACTAAGGAATTTTTTTTAGAAAGTCTCATAACCCATCTACGAATAGAAGAAGAAGCTTGAAAACAAGATAAAAAAGATGAAGTACTCATTGTCCTAAACAACAATACCAATAAAAAATCCTCCTCTGTAATTCTGAAACCTAAAGGAAGAAACATGAAAACTCAGAATCACAATAATAAACAGAATCGTAACAACCAAAATAGAAACATAAATCCTCCATGTAATGGATATCAACCCCTCTCAAGAAATAACACATTCATGTGTTATAGTTATAATAGGCTTGGCCACTTAGCTAGAAACTATCAGAACAAGAATCGTCCTGCCTTGCAAGTGAACCTTACCAAAGATTGGCTTATTATTATGATATCTGAAATCAACTTTGTAACCTTACCAAAGATCAACTCATTACTATGATATCCGAAATCAACTTTATTGGTGGATCTGAGGGGTGGTGGATAGACACTGGTGCTTCTTGCCATGTTTGCTATGATCGTGACATGGTCAAATCTTATTCTGTGTTTGAGGATAGGAAAGTGCTACTAGGAAACTCCCACTCCACTAAACTTGCTGCTACTGGTGAGGTGGAATTGAAGTTTACCTCTAGAAAGACTATCATCTTGAAGGATGTCTTGCATACTTCAGATATGAGAAATAGCTTAGTTTTGAGCTATTTTTTTAACAAAAATGGGTTTACTCAAACTATATAGGCTTATTTGTATACAATAACTAAGAATAATGTTTTTTGTTGGGAAAGGGTATGCCACTGAAGGCATGTTTAAATTGAATGTTAAAATTAGTAAAACTTCTTCTTCTGCTTATAGTTAAGTTCTTTTAATATTTGACATGTTAGACTTTGGCAAGTTAATAAACGCATAATGAAGAACATGAGTGCCTTAGAACTAATTCCTAAATTATTTTTGAATGATTTTGAAAAATGTGACTTTTGCAGTTAAGCTAAAATAACCAAAACTTCACATAAATTATTAGTTAGAGAATTTGAACCTTTAGACTTAATACACTCTGACATATAAGAATTTGAGGGTATTTTAACAAGAAATGAAAAACGTTATTTTATAACTTTTATTGATGACTATTTAGACATATATTTATGTATATGTAATGAAAAAAAGTGAAGCGTTTGAAAAGTTTAAAATATTTATGACTAAAATTGAAAATCAACTTAACAGAAAAATAAATTTTTTTGAAGTGATAAAGGATTCAAATATTTTCAATGTTTTTTATTAAACTCATAGAATCATTCATAAAAAAACTGCACCTTATTCTCCTGAAATGAATGACAGAATTGAAAGAAAAAATAAAACTTTTACTGAATCAATTATTGCAATTTTATTAAACTCTAGTGCTGCTTCCATTGGTGAGGAGAAATTTTATTAATTATTTAAAATGTGCTAAATAGAGTGTCTAAATCTACTAGTAAAATTTCACCATATGAAATTTTAAAAAATAAGAAACCTAACTTAACTTATTTTAAAACTTGGGGTTGTTTAGTCTATGTTAGGATCCCTGATCCTCAGAGAAATAAAATTGCTAGTAGAGCATATGAATGTGTGTTCATAAGATATACTGTGAATAGTAAAACTTATAAATTCTATGACTTAAATGATCATGTAGTTATAGAATAAAATGATGTTGACTTCTATGAATATAGGTTTCCCTTTAAATTAAAGAATAGTGGGGGCTTGTCTTCTAGTAATATACCCATAGCTAGAACTAGTGAACAAAATGAGGAATTAGACACATAAATTAGAAGAAGTAAACGAGCTCAAACTTTTAAGGATTTTGGGTCTGATTTTTATGCTTATACCTTAGAGTAGGATCTCCAAACTCTTTAAAAAGCCTTATATTCTTTAGATGTCAACTTATGGGAAAAAGTTATAAATGATGAAATAGATTGTCTTAAGTATAATAGAACTTGTCATTTAGTTGACTTACATCCTGGTTGCAAAATCATAGGATGTAAATGGATATTAAAGAAAAAAATTAAAACCCGATGGTACTATTGAAAAGTACAAAGCCTGTCTTATAACCAAAGGGTATAGGCAAAGAGAAAATGTAGATTTTTTTGATACATTTTCACCAATCACACGAATAACTTTCATATGTGTGTTTTTTTCTCTTGGTGCTATTCATGATTTAGTAATGCACCAAATGGATGTTAAAATTGTCTTCTTAAATGGTACGTAGAAGAAGAGATTTATATGGACTAACCTGAGGGCTTTGTTGTCCCAGGTCAAGAAAATAGAGTTTGTAAACTAGATAAATCATTTTATGATGTAAAACAAGCACCTAAGCAATGACATGAAAATTTCAATAATCTAATTATCTCACATGAATTCAAAATGAATGAAAGTGACAAATGCATTTATTATAAATCAAAAAATGAAATTTACACTATTATATGTTTATATGTGAATGACATGCTTATTTTTGGGTCAAATATTCATGTTGAATAATGTGAAAATTTTGTTGTGTGCTAACTTTTATACGAAAGATCTCGGAGAAGTAAGTGTAATCCTTAGTATAAAGATTACTAAATCTGAAAAAAAGGACTTTCTCTAGATAAATCTCATTACGTTGAGAAGATCTTAAAGAAATATAATTACTTTAACTACAAACCTGTATGTACTCCTTATTATCCTAGTGTAAAATTATTCAAGAACACCCGAGACGGTGTTAGCCAAACTGAGTATACAAGCATCATTGATACTTATGTTATACTACTGACTGCATTAGGCTAGATATAGCTTATGTTGTGGGATTACTATATAGGTGATAAGAACCAAGGGGTTAGGACCTAGCTAATTTTAGATATAGTAAAGGGTTTCTCCACAAATCAATGGATATTACTCACCATTTTTCTGAGGAGAAAAGACGCCACAAGAAACTACTATTTCCTTGATAAGTCTAGCACAAATGACACCCTAACAAGTATGGATATTACTCACCACAAATGCTTGGATGCTAAACAACGCCACAAAGGTTTCCAATCCCTTGATAAGTTGCTTAAAGAGGAACAAAGAGTTTGAATGAGCTCTCAAATGATCTGAAAATTCAAACGTCATTCAAATCATATTTTTACAGAAGTTGAGCTTCTCTTAATAGGATACAAACCAACCCTAAGCTCTACTACATCATAGCCCTTGATCTCATCCAAGGGTTGAAAATAAACACAGCCAAAAAACACAAAAGGTAACAGAAAACATTGACCAAAACATGAAAAAAATTGGGCAGCTGACCACAAAGGAATCTTATACAATATTACATCTTAACCCTTGATTTCATCCAAGGGTTGAAAAGAAAGCTGCCCAAAATCAGTCCAAATGGCACTCCAAAATTGGAGCAAAATATGGAGCAACTGAGAACAAAAAAACCCTATAAAATATTGCATCTTAACCCTTGTTTCCATCTAAGGGCTGAAAATGAAGTTGCCCAAAAAAAGTCCAAATGGCACAACAATGTGCCTAGTTTTATTTTGCCAATTTTGCCTTAATTTCCATCCTAGGATTGTCCCAATCCTTTGACTCCCAATTTAGGTCCCCTTGATTATGCATGACCTCTTAAATGAGCCTATTTAAAGCCTTTTCGAGTTGTGCTTTCCTAGACCTTATGATTGGTCCACTTGGAATTTGTAGAGCTCGATGATTCTCATCATTCCCCCTCTCTTTAAAAGGATTCGTCCTCGAATCGTCACCTATATAATCAAAAGGAGAAAGATCAGAAACATTAAAAGAGGTACTAACATTATACTCACCAGGAAAGTCTAGTTTGTAGGCATTTTCATTAATCCTTTCAATGGCTTGAAATGGACCATCTTCCCATGATAGATAACTTGATTTTCTTTGTTCTATAAAATGCTCTTTTCTCATGTGCACCTACACCCAATCTCAAGGCTCAAAAATTATCCTAGGACGTCCTTCAATGTTGAGCCTTGCTTTCTCTTTTTCAAAAGTTTTTGCAAAGTTTGGTAAAGACAATAAAGGAGCACGAGTCAATTTTTCCTTAAGCAGTTGGAATGAAATTTCTTGCTCTTCTCCCCATTTGAACCTAACATTCTTTTTGATGACTTTGGTTATCGGTGCTGCTATGCTAAAATATTTCACAAATCGCCGATAAAAGCAAGCAAGTCCATGAAAACTTCAAACATTACTTAAACTTGTTAGGTTAGGCCACTCTTGGATAGCTCGAATCGTTTCTTCATCAACTTGAACTCTTTTTGCACTCACAATGAAACCCATCAACACAAGCTTATAGGTGCAAAATGTGCACTTCTTTAGCTTAGGAAATAATTTATCTCTCCTAAGCACTTCAAGAACATATTGTAAATGTTTCAAATGGTCTTCCAAATATTTGCTATAAATAAGAATATGATAAAAATAGATAACTACAAATTTTCCAATAAAAGCATGCAAAACATGGTTCATTAATCTTGTGAAAGTACTTGGAGTATTAGTTAAACCAAATGGCATGACTAACCACTCATATAAACCATATTTTATCTTAAATGCATTTTTCCATTCATCACCTTCTTTCATTCTAATCGGGTGATATCCACTTTTCAAATCAAATTTAGAAAAGTCACAAGAGTTATGCAACTCATCTAACATATCAATTAAGCAGGTAATAGAGTGACGATAATTTACCGTGATATCTTTGATTACTTGACAGTCTATGCACATCCTCCATGTCCCATCCTTCTTAGGGACCAAAATTACTATAACAATGCGTGGAGACATTCGTTCTCTCACGTACCACTTTTTCGTTAACTCACTAACCTGTGATTGTAGTTCCTTCGTCTCCTTAGGATTACTCCTACAGGATAGTCGAGTTGGAATGTTAGCACCATGTATAAAATCAATTTGATGTTCAATCCATCGGATAAGGGGTAATCCATTATTAATTTCCTCGGGAAAGACATCCTCAAATTCCTGCAAGATAGAAACAATTGAACTAGGCAAAGCATCATCAAGTTGTTTAATATTAAAAAATGCCTCATTGTAGAGAAGTACAATCAATGGTTGATTAATGAATATTGTTTTTTTTAATTTCACTCTCTTTTGCATAGACATTTTTTTCTCTCTTCTTTTGTCTCAAATTTTTCAATCTCTCTTTTTTTTCTTTCAGATTTTCTCTCAATTCCTTTTTATCACTCTCTTTGCCACGAATTTTATTTTGTTCACTCTCTTTTTTTCTTTCAATCTTTTCTTTACTCTTATTCCTTTCTTTAGTCTCACTCTCCTTTTCATTTTCACTCTTATCTTTTCTCTCATTCTTTTCATTTTCACTCATCTCTTTTCTATCATTCTTTTCTTTAGTCGCACTCTTCTTTTCATTTTCTTCATTCTTTTTTTTTCTTTTTCATTCTTCTTTTTTTGTTCTTTTTCCCTAACCATCCTCAATTGATCTTCAAAGACTTGCTTGGGTGAAAGGGGTACAAGTGTGATGTTTCTACCATTCTTCAGAAATGAATACTTGTTTCTATATCCGTCATGTGTAACCCTCCTATCATATTGCCAAGGCCTACCTAGCAAGATGTGTCCAACTTGCATGGTTACCACATCACACTTCACCTCATCCTTGTACTTTCCAATGGAGAAGCTCACTAATACTTGCTTATTAACCTTCACTTCCCCACTATCATTTAACCCTTGCAACTTGTAAAGCTTAGGGTGTTCAAATATAGGCAACCCTAATTTCTCAACTAAGGTAGTACTAGCCACATTGGTGCAACTTCTCCCATATATGATAACACTACACACTTTGTTACTCATATGACATCTTGTGTGAAAGATGTTATCTCTTTGTTGTTCAAAGTCATCCTCCTTGACTTGAGTGCTCAAAGATCGTCTTATTACAAGCGCTTCCCCATCCACGGGTCCTCATCTTCTTCACTTTCATTATCGGTTCCAACCTCACCACTTGCTAAGGTGATCATTGCATTCTTGTTGGGACATTGAGAGGCTATATGACCATTACCAAGAAGTTTGTTAGCTGACAGATCGCTTAATAGGAAAGATCGATACCAACTGTCCTGATCCATTGCAATAGTACTGCAACTATTGTAAAGATTCAAAACCATTATTACAACAACAAGGGATGATAGATACGTTGTAAGCACCATATTGTTAGAGAATTTCTCTCTATAGGAGCTGTAAGAGTGGATCATGTATGTACTGATATAATTTGGCTGATCCTTTGATGAAAGGATTGGTAAGAGAGAAGGTTTTCAAAAGCTCGATAAAAATGAGATTGATGTCCTTATAATGAAGAGTCTCTCATGATAGAAACCTAACTTATAGATTGGAGATCCTAAGAAATAAGTTCAATGGGTAATAACAAGTCATGACGTGATATGAGATGAATCATGCTATTATAAAGTCTCATTCTATATTGTTAGAAGCGATAGAAAAGATGAATTAATTATTAATTCTTAATAAATTCTATACTCTATATGGGATGTAGTACATAATTGCAGGAGTACTCTGGATAGACGCACTTATGTCAATGTATAAGTGTGGCTGCTTCATATAAAATTTTTGTACAAAATTTACTAGAACACTTTATATTAAGATACACGTGCATGGCCGTAAAGCATGAATTTTTTCGAATTACACCTTAGAAAGATTATGTGTATAATTTTGTTAGAGATAGAGTTCAAAACTATCAGTTACTCTAGTATATTCTAAAGCATTAACATTAGGCAAAGGTTTAAATCGATAAACACTTTTTATTGATACACAATCTTATATTTTTAATTGATCTGTTACTCAATGAAAATTATTTTTATATATACAATTCAATTGGGGGATTGTTGGAAATAAAGTAAATTTAAATAAAAAATGATGAAAAATAGTGCATAATTTTACTCTTTCTAAAGGTTTGTCCTTCATTGCTTTTCTACATCTCTTAAGAGGTATTTATATAGAAAAGAATTTACAATTGTGATTGGCCCCTAATGAGCACCCACTTTTGTGGAAGGAGAAAAGACCTAAACAATTTTGGGTCCATAATAATGAGCATGCGTGCCATTATTGTCGTCCATCCATTCTTATCCAAAATGAGTCACCTATATTGTGACCGTTATTTGTTTTGACTGTTCCATTCCATTATTGTAACCGTTATTTTTTTATTGTACTGTTTCGTTTCTATCCACTCAGACCAAGTCTCACAGAACACTATTATTATGTGAATGTTGCACACACGTTAATTTTTAGCTATAAAAAGAGGATCATAGCTCTCAGTTTTACACAACTCAAAAGATGCTCTTTGTAGCAAGCCCAAGAACAGAATATACAAAAATAAAATTTAGTTTTTCGAGCGACATAAATTTTTTAAAGGTATAACATTCCAAATTCTATCAATACAGTGAATATCCGAGATGGAAAAAAAATTTGGATCGTTTTATCTTGAGTACGATGAAGTTGTGTTTACTTGCACAACTTTAAGTAAAATCGTGAAACGTTTAAAAAAAAAACCTAGTACGCAATTTAATGCAAACAATATTTTTCAATATATCGATAATATTTTGTTTTTAGATATTTGTTACGATATATATATATATATTTAAATATAATATAATTTACTCTCGTTAATTCATTAAATATTAACCTCACACCATTTGCACGAGCCAACCAACTTTTGAAGTGAGTAGGTACGTTGGTGAACTTAATTAATATGAAAGACATAATAGAGAAAATTAAAGATACGAGGAATGGTGATGACATGTATATTTGTAATCAAACTAATAAAATTATTTTAAAAAATAAAAAAAATAATTTATATTTTAAAATAATTTTGATATGTTTAACTCATACAGTAATTTAAGTGAAAAAAAATATAAATTTACATGTTTTAACATTTCAACGCATGTATTTTATCTGTTTTCGTTTTAATTCTAAACTCTAAATAAATTATATTTTGGCCGTGTATATGTGTTTTTTTTAAATCATTATATTAATAATTAATGATATTATTATAATAACATCATTATTATAATAAAATATATAAAATATATAAAATATCTATTTTATTTTAATACTAATTACATTTTGATATTATTATCTTTATAACAAAATTTCATTAATAAAATATTTTTCTACTTTAATAGTTTAAAATATTATATTATCACTTATTAAATAAATAATGAATTATTTTTTAATTTTGGTGTAATAACATAATAAATTAAAAAAATTATCATAAATTATTATATTATTAAAATTGATATGATAGTTAATAAATTTTTAAAAATTTAATTAATAATTATATGATATATTAGTTATTATTGTAATATAATTTATAACATTAAAAAATATTAAGAAAAAGATAACATAGATGATGTGGAATCATGGACGAAAATAATGGTATTGTAAATTAATTTTAAATTATTGATTATATAATAATACAAGCTTATATAATAAAATCTAAGCATAATAATTTTTTTAAAATATAATCGCTCACTATTTTACTAACATTGTAACCAATAAAATTGGTAGAAATTACCGAATGATATACTGTTTATGTATATTCCTCCAATGATGCGTGTACGCATGATAAAACGATACTGGTCCCAAGGGAAATGGGAAGCGGTGGGTGGTAAATGGTAAATTAGAGAAATTAAAGATGGATTATTATTATTATTAAAAAATAAACACTCAGAGCGGTAAATTAGAGAAATTCGAAGCATTTATTTATTTATTTATTTATTTTTTCAATTTACAGCCAAAGGAATTCTCTGGTGGACATGGTGATGACGCTGGAATTTTGGGATTATAAACATGGGAAATGGGAGAGAGAGAGAGAGACATGGGTCATTTTCTGCCTCAGCATACTATCCCAAAACCCAATACCACCACCAAACCCATCTCTCTATTTCACCATTTCACCGTTTCCTTCTCATCCATTTTTAACTTTCCGCCGAGCCCCAGTAAAACAGATAAGGCAAATTTCTTCTCTTTTCTCATTTTCTTTCTGGGTTTCTAATCTTTTTAATAATCAGTTGATCTGAGGGTAGCAATTTGAAGGATGATTGTTCGGATGATGTATTTGATTAGTGGAGGCTTCATTGGTGGTCCGTCCTTAACGATCGGACTCTGCTTACTAGTAATTTTTATTTTATTTTTTTAAATCTTGGTCAAGTTTTATGTTTTTGTTATTATAGAGTCCTCTCTGTTTTTGATAAATATTCATGATCAAGTTTAGATTATACGGTGCTTAGTTTGGTTTTGCTTTAATTTTGTTGATTTCTGGAGGTAGCGTACTGATGTGGACTATTTGAGTTGTTATTGCGTTATGCTGAAGCGTACTTATTTTAATTTTTTATTTCAATGACTTGGAGTAGATGATGATTTTAAGGCTGTGGGTTTATATCAACCGTTTAAAGCAATCCCATATGGAGTTTTAGCTATCCTATTTATTGATCATTTCAGGCAAAATGATTGTTTCGTTACTTTGAGTTTTGAAATTTGATTAAGATTTATGGTTTTTAGACCATTATCAGGCTTTGAGGTAAACCATTAGTTTTTACTTTTGATTGGCTGATGATGATAAGAACTTCTAATCCCTGTAGCTTTTTGCTTTCAGATCATCCTCATTTTGGTTGCATTTATCCTCATTTTCAGTCACTGTCTATTTTATTTTTCAACCTGTGATAATGAATCTTAAGAGTTTTGTAATTTTTTTGCATTTAATCAAAGAAATTTATTAAAGTGGGTCAGATTTTGGGCTTCATCAGATGTGAACAAAAGTTTTGTCCCCCCCTTTTTATTTTAGCTATTTGCTGAATAGAAAACTGAGATACTGAATTACTTCGGTTTTATTTTCAGGTATAAGCTTTTGATTGCTCTGATAGTAATGAATATTATGCAGTCTATGTTTGTTTGGTATGGAGGTCGGATCATCCTTATGGAACGAGATTTTCAGTCGTATAAATTTCACTTCAATAACGGTTTGCTTCTTGGTAGGAGGGTGGTAGTTGCACTGTTTGAATTGTGGATGCCTTTTGTGGGTACATAGTGTTTGCTCCTCAAAAATTACTTGTTTTCTAAATAGTAATAGAACTTTAGGAGCTTGCTAGTTTTCATTCCTCATCATTTAGATTCACAAGGAAGCCAAACTTTGTGTCTTTCATTTATTCTACTGATTTAGATAAAGATTAGTGATGGGGCTGCCTCAAGTTCCTTCGAGTGGAATTTCTGAGGTACCTGCAGCTGCCACATTGGGTGCATTTTTGCAAAACCCGCCTCGATTTACAGACGTGAGCAGCTGTGATTTGGATGGGATGCATGTTGGAGGTGCTAACAATCTTGGGAGGAAAACAAAATGCTCTTCGTTGGGAGATTTTCAGAGAAACACCTCATTGGAGCTTTCAAATTGTCCTGGTAACTCCTCAAAGTTTCGAGGGGCCTCAGAAGTTACGACAAATGTTCATAGTTTGAAGATTGGTTCTGTTGATAATGTTGGTCAATTTACCCCCAAGTATGGATGTAGTATGCATACCCCTGCTTCCAGGATTGTGGGTTTTGATTCAAGCAAAACAAGGTCTATAAAGGATGGTTCTGATTGTTTTCCAGCTGCTCCTGTTGATTCTTCAAGTATGGTTACTGTCGCAACTAATGAATCCACTACTAGTGGTCCGCTTGTCAGGAAACGATTATTATCACCATTGAATACCATGCTATTTCCTGACCAGTTTGAAGGTCGTCCTCTTGACCTTGGCTGTGGAAATGTTGAAACACATCTCTCCACAGGGCCTGATAAATATTGTGTATCTAAGGCACAAGACAGTAAAAAAGCAAATGTTGGCGGCAAAGACCATTTTGTGATACCAACTTGGTCTTTTTCTGGTAGTTTGGAATCGAAGAGTAAAGCTCATGAAGACTACGGTAGGAGATCTAATTTTTTCACGGATGGGCCTCTTTTGGATGGCATAGGATTACCATCTCATGTCAATTGTTTACCTTCACCTACATTCAATGACTCCAGAGTATTGAGAAATGTTGAACTTGATAATGTGTCAATACCCATATCTCCCCAGAAGGTGCTCTCACCTCCACTTTCATTGTCACCTCTTGGCCCTAAATCCTCTGAAAGATTAAAAAGTACAGGTGGATGTAGCAAGGAAGATTGTCATTCAATGTCAAGCAATATAATGGATAAACAGACACTTGAAATGTCTGAACCTGGCTTCATCTTTGTCTCTGAAGACGATGAATTTGGTATGGCAAGCAATTCATTTGAAGACAATGATATTCTTAATAAGGAATTCCGTCCATCTTCTCTAGAAAATGTTGAGAAATGTTCTCTTTTGGGGGGATCCTCCCCTGCCTCCCATTGTATGAGATTCTGTAGAAGTTTGAGTGGACTTCATGTTAGAAGGTCCTTAGTTGGTTCTTTTGAAGAATCCCTATTATCTGGACGGTTTTTGTCCGAAAAACCTTGTCAGGTATTACTTGTGGTTCATATTTGACTTTGATCGTAATATGTGATTCTCAGCATTGCAAAGTACATATGACTGCAATTTTCTGCTTGTTGCATGTGTAGAGAATTGATGGTTTTCTGGCTGTACTAAGCATTACTGGAGGGAACTTCTCTCCACACTCACAAAAGCTTCCTTTCTCAGTCACCAGTATAGATGGAGATTGCTATTTATTGTATTATGCATCCATAGATCTTGGGGTAAATTCAACATTAAACAAGATGAAAGGCCAAAGATCAAAACGATGCCTCAGCAAGGATGATTCACAAGCTTTCAGGAACCGCTTACGTGTACCCATGAAGGGCCGCATACAATTGGTATATTCTTGTCTTGTGAAAGTCACCTGTCCCTTTTCCCCTTAAAATACTTGTATTTTTTTCTAGAATTTTAATTTATGTGTTTTGAGATAGAATGTCTTTGGGTTTATCATAACACACCTGGATGGTCTTTTGTACACTTTGATATGGAAACAATATTTTGTGAAAGATATTTTTTTTTTTGGTTTTAGTTGCTAACTTCTAGCTATCGTGCCATTAATTCATTGTCTGTTATGTGACATGGTGTAACTGAAATCTATTGCAGAATATAGCCTGTTGTTGCTGGAAGAGATAAAGTTTACATATTGGCATTTGCAAGAACTTGTTTAATACACAATTTTAAGCACATTATCTCAACTGTTGTACAAAACATAACTTTGAGGCCCCGAAATTGCTGGTTTCGGAGGACTAATTAAAAATGTTCCATCATCGAGGGTCATGTGTATGCCTTAAATAAGCTATGTAAGGTTGTATATTACTTGTATATAAGTTTTATGCCCGTGTTGTATATTAGTTATGTACACGATTTATTGACATTTTCACACAACCTCCAAAAATCCATCCATTTAGTGCTTGAACTGTGAAATATAATTGTGCTTTGTGCAATGTAATATATGATTTCTTATCATGGTTATGTCACTAAATAGTAGCTCTTTTTGCACCTTTTCTTGGCAGCTATAACATCCTGCATTCATGTTGTTATCTTTGTCAATATAGTTTTTGCAAAAGAAGTTAAACAGCTGACACTAACACATGATTATACACATAAAGCTGTTTTTATCTACTACTAAATGAATTCTTTGTGCAGGTTCTCAGTAATCCGGAAAAGACACCTCTCCACACTTTCCTTTGCAATTATGATTTAAGCAACATGCCAGCTGGTACCAAAGTAAGATGAATATATATCATGCTTTATTGGTGATTTGGCTATATTTTGGTTGAGGAATAATTTCAAATATAGGGATTTATGGTAAGTGTCTGGCTGAGATATTAACTATCATTTTCATGCGATTTTAATTTTGTATCAGTACATATAAAGTTCCTATTGCATTTTAATGTGTCCTAGTTCTGCGTGGCAGTTCCACTTGTAAGTTTTCGTCGAATGTGACCTTGACAGCTTGTGCATCATTACATCTCTTTTATCCGGCTGCAGCTGTGTTTTACATGAAGAATTGTACACTGCAGAGGAGTCTATTTTCCGGCTCATTTTTTTCAATAAATGGGCTAGCTCTTCTTTTTGTTCTGGGTTGCTGATATTCAATAGACTTTGTGATTGGATTTCCTTTTGTGGTTATGAACACTCTGATAATAATTTTAATAAAGAATTGAAATTATTTTGTCATTTTATGGTCTGGCATTTTAGATATTTTAATGCCTTCTAATTAGAGTTTTACTCTTCTAAGGTTTAGTTATATTTTATTATGTAGACGTTTATGCGCCAGAAGGTCACCCTGGCTTCATCGAGCCCAACTTCTACAAAATGGAAACAGGGAAGCAAAGATGTAGACTCTAAAGTCACAGACAAGAGGACTTCTGTTCAGTTCTGCCAGGAATCGAGGAAGGGAGATGCAACTGATCCTACGCATAAAACACCTCTCAGCCAGAAAATGGAAAATGATTATTCTTGTCTCATGGATTCTATAGATAAAGGCTATCAGTCGAAATCTTCAAATGTGCAAAGTGTAAGCTTTCCTGTCATGCTCGAGAAAGACAACAACGATAATGAGGACGGCAAGGATTGTGACTTGGGGGAAAAAGGCTATGGAACTGACAGGAAAATTGTGCATGGTTGTCCAAGGATTAATGAGAACAATAAAGGTGCTGGTGCACTTCGTTATGCTCTTCATCTTCGATTTTTGTGCCCTTTTCCAAAAGGTTCCAAGTCTGTACAGAGGTGCAAAACTGATTCTGCATCTGTCGAACCAAAATCAGACTTGGCGAAGGATGGGGAGCGAAAATTCTATCTATATAATGATTTGCGGGTTGTTTTCCCTCAACGCCACTCGGACACTGACGAGGGCAAGGTATGCTCATTTTTACTTTATGCATCCTAGATTTATGCTCCTGCAAAATTGGATAGCTAATTGCTATTGCCAAAGTTTGAAAGAAAATGAAAATTTTGAACCTATCTCTTAATTACGAACATTTTAAATAAAGATCATAAAACACCACACCTAAGCTCTAGAAATTGGTTGGTTGATCCATATGATTTTATCCTCATTCCTACTGAATGAAGGTTTGTAAAATTTTAATTTTAATTTTAATTTGAAGTTGTTTAAGAAATTCATAATACCTCATTCCATGTACAAATTGTTAACCGTACTTTGTAGTGTGACTTTAGGTTCTCCATAGCCTACGTTTCATATAAGGATGAAGTTGGATATGCTTGTACTTTGTTGCTTTAATTGTCATGTAGGCCACTTGTATGTTACATACCATGTATGATACATCATCCATCAAACACTTAGCTAGCAGCCATAACATATATAAATTTGGTAATCACCCAACAATGGAGAGGAGGAGGGTGGATGTTTGAAATATAGAATTTTCATTATTATGTAATATATTTTTAATATGTTGGTTCTCTGACAGTTGAACGTGGAATACCATTTCCCAGAAGATCCAAGATACTTCGACATCAGCTAAAACGTGTAATTTACCTCACAGCTAGTATGCTTCTTTAATTCATTGTACATATTTGCATGTTTTCCGATAATCCCGTCGGAAGTTACAGTAACAGTGATGGACAGAAGTTTCCTCCTACACCACCTTGTAAAGATTTCAATAATTGGATTATGTTCATTTCGTTTCTTTAATGGAAGAAAACCCTAAACCCAAAATTAGGAATGTTAATTTCTTCCAGTTCTAATTTATTATTAGTGTCTTTTTATTTATTTATTTATTTATTTATTTATCCCAGAGATCAAACTCAGGGTTAAGTTGTGTTGTGTCTTTGCCACGCTCTTCCCTAGCTCTAGCTCTAGCTCTTTACAAATTGTGAAGAAAGGTGGTGGTGGTGGTTGTCTTATATGATCTTCAAATGCTAGAACGGGCCTAATTTGTTCGATCAAGACAAATTGCCGAGTGATGCATCGAGCATAAATAAAAGACTAAATTAATGTCAAATAATAATATTTTGCCTAATAACTCATTAATACTCAGTTATTTTTGCATTAGCAAAGATGAGGAAACATTTATACGTACGGTTATGATTCACTTATATTTGTGTGGAAAGCTCTAAATTATGGAAGAGACTCATGAATACTACTTTTTCATGTTTTTGCTTCTTTTCACCATCGCAAACGTTCTTATATATATATATGTTCATAAATAAATGAATGAATAGACCCATAAATAAGTTATAAGTAGCGGAGAGCTATTTAAAATAACTTAATGACGAGTAGATAATATGATATGAAGTAATTATAAAGGATGAATAATTAATTAAAAAAAAAAAGTTGTTTAATTATAATGATTTGACAGAGTGTGACTGAAAATTAAGACATCAAGATTTTTTTTTTTTTGGTTTATGAGTAGCTAGCTAGCTAAATGGTAGTGTCTACTCGACATGGCCCTTCATTAACATTGCTATTTCTGTGCAAAGTCACTCGGCCTCGTTAGCTCAGCTTTGGAATATCTTTTCTTTTTCTCTTTCTCTTTCTTCGTCAAAACTATAGCTATCCTATATTCATATATACAGTACTATTTTGGGGGTATTTGATAGAAGCAGTACGTGTCTCTTTGTCTTTGGTTATTTGGTAGTAGTACCAGTAGTAGTGGAGTGAGGCTTCTGATCAAGCTAGTGAGTGAGTCTGAGAGAGAGAGAGAGACTGTTATTTCATATAATCTCTGATTTGGGGGGTGTCCGACACAACCACCTCTCTCTCTCTCTCTCTCAACAGATTCTGCTCTGAGACGGCTATGAAACGAAAATAAAGGTGGAAAGTGGTACCACTTCTTGTCCTTTCTGCCAACTCACTCCAACGTATGTACTATATATCTCACTTCTTCCCATTTTTACCCTCTAACTTTCTAATATTTTTTCTTCATTGCAATTTGTAAATAACCAATATTCAGTTGTTGGTGATCCGAGAATGAAGGTTTTCCTTTTTCCTATTCATTTATTGTGATTTTGACACGTGTCAAATCATATTATATATATATATATATTCATGATGATCGATCGAGTTCAATATTGTCTCCAAATCTCTAACATACACATATTATATATATATATATAGAGGAATAGAAACCCATACTCCTTTAACTCCAATCAAACCAAACCAATCCAATCCTAAGGTCTAAGGTATGTTACTAAGGTAGTTTGGTGAATTATTCTACTTTTATATTGGAGCATTATATAATAATATATTAGTATATTTAGTTCTATAGGGTAAGGTAAAGCTGCATGCGTATAGAGATCGATGTTTATTAAAAATCCCCTTATATATATATATATATATAAACCCGGCAACCTCCACAAAACCCCTTTCATCATATGGATCATCTATCTCTCACACTTTATTATAATAATATTCTCTCTTTCTCTCTCTCTCTCTCTCTCTCTAATATTGATCAGTTGTGGTTGTTGTTGTAATTAAATTAGAGCTTATACTCCATATATATATTATTGATAAGTAATTAAAATGTCAGACCCAGAAGGCATGTATGATTTCCTGAACCAGGCCGTGCAACAGCAAATTAATGGTTATACATCATCATCATCGTCATCAAGAGTCCCAGCAATTGCAGGTGGAATTTCTAGAAGGTCACAAGGAGGTAGTAGGCTATTCCCATGTCAATACTGTCCTCGTAAGTTTTACACTTCACAAGCACTCGGTGGCCACCAAAATGCCCACAAGCGTGAGAGAGCCGCTGCTCGGAGAACCATCGTCCCACCTTCTGCAGCTCATCACCATCATCGCAATTATTATACTCTGGAAACCAATGTCGACTCAGTTGTTGCTTCTCATCAATCATCACCTCATCATGAACTAATAGGACATATCCAACACTACAATATTCACTCATCAATGTCTGATCACCACTTCTACAATATTAATGCCCTTGGCTCCACCACCACGCCCCTCTCCGTACCTCCTAGTCCTCATCCTCATCAAATTATTGCTTCTAATTATCCAGATGACAACAACCTTGATCTCACTCTCCATCTTTAATTCATTATCTCTTTAATTACCCTCTAACTACGTACCTACGTACTCTCTCTCTCTCTCTCTAAAACTTTTCTATCATTTTCAATTTTTGTTTTTCTAATTAGTTGAACTTATTTATGTTTTATGGTTATTAATTGTGAAAATTAAATGTGGTTTTAAACTTTTCATACATCTCATGCTCATATATATATATACTTCTGATCTATGTTCTTAATGAAACTCATGAAGTAGCTAGCTGATTAACACTAGAAATGAAATGCGACTTTTATCTCACTTCAGATTCTAAATAAATGGTTTTAATTTATTATATTCCTAAGCTATAATGTTACAAATTATACATACGACTGATCATCAACTTATTAAATATATGCATTTTTGCTATGTACTTAATGTTTTTATATGTCTCCTTCATAAGAAATTAATGTTTGTAATTTGCGCATATATAAATACTTAATGAATGATAAAACATCCTCTCTCTCTCTCTCTCTCTCTCTCTCTATATATATATATATATATATATATATATATATATATATAAATTCATTCCCGGAGTGACGGGTGCCAAGTTTGATTACATACTTTTCAGTGTTTTCTTTTTTGCTTTTTAAGTAGACAATTATATTTTAAAAAATCAAGAAATTCAGTGAACAATATTATAATATAAAAAAATAATTTCATCTATTATTTCCAGAAGTGCTTTTTTATTTTTCTTTTTCTAAAGAGAAAAGGCAAATGTCAAGAGAAATTTTTTTTGAAGGTTAGGAAATTCAAATTTGGACAGGAATTATTACGAGAAAAATGACAATCTTTACTTAGGGGCGATCTTATATTTATTTTTAAATAATAATTTAATCATATTTTTATTAAAAAGTAAATATATATGGATAAAGTTGTTATTATTTTCATTTTTTTATTGCATTAGAAGACAATGTTTTGATTTGAATAAAACATAGATGACCATTGTGTAGTTATTTTTTAATAACGTTATAAAAAATAAATATAAAATCTAAATAATAGTGTGAAATGTCATTCTACTTATTCACCAGCTGCAGCTCAATTGTTGTTAGTTTTAGATCCAGGCCTCTTCTTTATTAATGGCCTGTTTTTTTTTTATTATATGTGAAATGTGATGTTAAAATAATCATACAAACAATAAGAATATTTCCAGGGTTGAGATCTCAATAAAAGCTACTACATATCATAAGTCATAACCCTATCCCCAAGGAAATATTATTGAGTGGTCCATAAAGCTACAAACAAAGAAGAATAAATCTGGAGAGAAAAATATACTTGAGCTCTCAAATTAATATATATAAATAGAATTAAAAAAAAAAAAAAAAAAAACAGTTTAAAGTTCAAAGGTGGGAACTTGAGATGAGAAACCATTAGTTGCCTGATAAATAAGGCGAGGCAACAGGTTTCTGTAAGGATCACTTTCTCTCTTTTCCTTCAAGTAAGCTATGCAACTCTCTACCTCTTTCTTCACTTGTTCATATAATTCATTAGCTTTCTCTTTGTCTCGTAGTTCCCGCTTCCTTCCTACACATATTTTCATCATCATTCATTCTTTCACAACTTCATGCACGTCCTTATATTATCTTAATCTTATATGTAACCAAAACAATACTTCAAAACACAGTTAATTGATAATGTTTACTCTGCTGATCATCTTCTAAAATGAGGTTATAATAAATTAAATGAACCTGCGAGCAGAAAAAGGTAAACCAATTAACGAACATATATACCTTCTGTTTCAATAGGTTTCCCGAAATAATAATAAAACCGACCAGGGAGCTTGGGTAGAATCCCTGGTAGGTGTAAATCTTGGTTAGTTACCTCCCCATTTGCATCATTCCTGTGACAACGAAAGAAATATCAAGGTTGTTGAACATAACCATTAAAAAGAGAATTGACGATGATGAAAAAATTGAATAAACAATGTCAGGGTACCTCAACTTTATAGTATCTCTAGTGAGTTGCTCAATCATATTCCTGAAATATGGAATCTTCATCTGATCGTTATAATCGAAGATCAGCTGAAAGTAGCAAAGCTTCTCATGAGAATTGTGAATATTGGCTTTCACACACAATTCATATATATAAAATATAATTAAAAATGATGGTTTAATGATATTATTGTAGTCTACACATTTTGACAGCTTACTTCACCAATATCATCTTCTCCTACAACTCCAAAAGGTACAATTTTGGCTCCAAACCTGGCTGCCATTCGCACAAACTCTGATTGCTCAGGCCAGAATAACTTGTATTCTTCCCCCTGGAAAGTATGATTACATTATGGAACACTTTTGAGCATGAACATGAGAGTCTTTAAAAACTTGTAGTACATGAATCACAGTAATGAAGAGCAGGAAAAATGCATTGCATAGTCCCTTTTATGTTATAAAAGTTTATTTTAATTCATTTCAGAATTTTTTTATGATTAACTCTATATAAATTAAGGCTCAGCTAAACATAACAAACTCTTACCTTCCTGTGAAGAGCCTCACGCACCCCACCAGGGTAAAGCAGGACATGAGATCGTGAAGAGAAAAGTTTGTAGAAGTTAGTTGGAGAGACAGGTACTGCTCCCATAAGGCTCATCGTGTCAAAATGCGACAAATGAGGCATACCTCCTTCCCTAAATTTTGTAAACATCATTGGATGTGCCATTCCTCTCACAAGGATATTTTTGTGCATCAAAATATCGCATACGAGCGGAACTAGCTCGAATCCCATTAGCATGTGATATCCAATAAGCAAAACTGGACCCTCTGATGGTATCCCAGCAAGGCCTCTCACAATCTTACCGCATCCTAAAGTTGAGAGAGCTATCGGGTTTACAGCCATATATAGCCATCTAGAAACATCATAATAAATAACCATGAGAAACTAAAATTAAAAACTAAATCAGCCAATTAACACCCCCACTGTAGCAAACTACAGAAATTTGTTGCCTAAACATCATAATTGGTTGTAATGTGAAATGTCAACAGAGTGCCAATTTCCATAGCATCTCTTCTATTTTTAACATAGCATTGAATTATTGCTAAAGCTATCCAATATAGCTTAATAGTGATACCTTTGTAAGATCGATAAGTTTCCTTCTCCACATATGATGTTGGATCACTACTAAACAAAAGCATATAATGGCAGAAATTAATATGATATGTAAGTTCGAGGGAAAAATGCTTGCCTGTTTGATTCGTATAGTTTTTTGAACTCGGAAGGGGTTGGTGGAATATAATCAAAAACAGAATCAAAGTATTGTGAACTACGATAGAAAGTAGCACCCTTGATGACAGTTGCCAAGTCAACATCACTTTCCTGCCATTATTACTTGGCATAATCACTAAAACATCCGGCATAAAATTCACAAAAAGACAATTCTTGAGACCATTCTAAACATTTTCTATTGAACTTCCAAACAAACTTGAAGCTGTATACCTAGTTAATAACAAATGCCCAAAAAATGTAATATCAAAATAACTAACAACATATATTGCAAACATGATATTTGGGCATCTATAATCTACTCGATAGCATATAAAGGAATGTTATTTCAGTATCAAATGTTAATTTAAACCAACCTAGGAGACTCCTGACTGTACTAACAACTTTTGTCAATAAGGTTGTAATATCAACAAATTAATTCACGATTTAATCAGTTTTGTCAACCAAAAAAAAAAAATCAGAGATTGACTTCTAGGGTATAAATTTACATGCAAATTCAAAAGTGAAGTTTTTTTATGGGTATATTTGAGTCAAGGATTTGGTTGTTGACACTCTGAGGTCCAGGATTGGTAGAAACTAGAAAGTAGAAAATATCCAAGAAAACTACTTATTGTACATTAGAAATAATGATTGCATTAAAATAGATTTCTCCATAGAGTAAAAGTTGATTAATGTACTTTTATGTTAACATAGTTCATGGTCCCAAATGACAGCACCATTTGTTTCCCATTGTTAGAAGAGGATAACAACTATTCGAATTGTTTAATGATTTACCTTAATCAGGTCAATTAAATTGTTTTATTCTTAGATCTGTATCTGTTTTGTTTTCTATACTTTTTTCTTTTGTTTCACTATTAATTAATTAGATAAATGCTACCAGTTCGGAAATAAAGCATGAATTGGCTGATATATTCCTAATTTACAGCAAAAGGACAATTGCATGCAAAAAAATACATCATAGGTTGAATAGAAAGAGACTACGAGTGATAAAGATCATTCTACCAAGAGGAGAAAATGACCACTCTCTTCAAAAGTGCGCGTCTCAGACTTCAGAAGAGTTTTCTTGAGTCTTTCCGCTTCTCCCTGACTAGGAAGCAACTGATCCCTTCCACTGAGAAGAAAAATTATGAACTGAAGATCATCATTCTGGATCATCAAAAACTTAAGCAGCAAAGCTCTTAATTCATGTATGATAGAACACCAGTCACGCAAGACTTTGACGGGTGGATGATAATTTAAGCAGAATGAAACCTCAAAGCTGGTTTTAAGCAGAAAGCTTCTGAGTAATTTATTATGTCATTGTAAAAGCTTAAGATCTTACATAAGTAATCATATATTTCTAAATACTTCAACCAGAAATGTATATTAAGAGATCGAGATTATTAACAGGGTTCTTTCTTAGGAGTTAGGAGAAACATCTGGCACAACCAATGGGCAATGAATAATATTCGTGAAGTTACATCTACCATTTTAGGATTTTATTTTATTATCTCACTTTCATTGCATGATGCACTACCAGAGCACAAGATGTTAACAATTGAAATTTATATTTAAGCTCAGTAATCATCATGCATATTCATAAATCTATTATGTCACTCGTAAGGATTGAGAGTTGTGAAAATTAAATATCATGAATAGCAAGTAGGTTCTCTCAATTGCTAGTATACGTCAAATGGTCAAAGGTACAGACCTGGAAAGTATTAGAGTTTCAGCTTTTACAGCATGGATGTGGGAATTGGTGAATGCAGAAGCTGAGCTAAGCATTCGTAGCTTCCAAAATAGTGTCTCCCTTGGTAAGATATTGGCAAGAACCTGCAACTTGAGCTATCAGTCCTCTTCCATCAAGACTTCATAAGAAAATATTGCAGATAATTGGATGAAAAAATATACAAGGGGCCATGATCTCTGTTGATATATGTCCAGTTCATTCTATTCACAGTGAGATCGAAGAGACATACATAGTGAAGCAATGTAAGCACTAATCGTAGTCTTTTCAGATAAGCTCCTTACTGATAGATATGAAGCTGTTGCAAGTAAATCACGTGAAAGATTTCCAACCATTTGTTGCATAGAAAATCCCTTATCAATACTAGATGTTACCATCTTTAGAGAATTGCCTGTATGGATCAGCGGTATTACAAATTCATTGACATGCACAGACAAATGAGAATATAATTCATACATTTCTTAAGCAAGAAATACAAGTTTGGAAGAAATAGGAAGTAAACCTGTCATTAAACTGAGCATATAGGGGAGGCTGAGTTGGAGAGAGTCAGGCAATAATTCTAAAAAAGGTACAAGTGGCTGTGACCTGCTGAAAGACGTTGCTGCCTCAAGAACATGAAAATTAACTCAATGAGCAACCATTTTTTTCTAATACAAATATCATTAACTGTGAATCTAATTTGCTCAGATATTTAAGGCTTTAAGCAGTCCTTTTTTCCTTTATCTTAATAAGAGCTCAGGATGGCATTTTTCTTCTCCTTTTTCTTTTACTCTTCTCCTTATTTTCCCTTCACTCATTTTTTATAAAAGTAAACATTATATTGATGTTTCCCAAAATTGATCCAACATTATGTTATCCGGTGAAAGTCCTAATAGACAAGCAAAAGGCAGTTTTCAATTTGAACACTAGCCGACGCTAATAAAGGTTTCAGTTCCATAAAAACTCTGCATGCTAGTTAGACCAAGTGAATATCAACCTATTTTGACTCCCTTCAACATGATCAGAAGGGATGTCTTACCTGGATTGGCTAAAATAAGGACAAGGTCGATATCAGGGTTTAAGGCTGCCACAGACAGTGCAAGACATGCTCCAAGAGTTTCTCCAACAAGATATATAGGCCTATTTGGTGAATACTCTTGCCTGATTGTTCTTGCAACCATCTTCACCAGCTCTGAAGATGAAAGATAAGGGGAAAAGCCTATGTTATCGAGAGAACCAAGCTTTCTTTACCCAGCACAAAATCAAAAAGACACAAACAAATTGCATAAAAGGTCTATAATTTTCACTTTATATGTTACACTTTATCATTGACTCTAGTGTAAGTTCATACCATTTTGTAACCAATGGTAATCTTAAATGTATTATTACACAAATGACCAAAGTTCTTGACGTTGTAAATTAAAAACATGAATACCCACAGAAAGAAACAAACCCTTAAATGGTGTACGATCCTTAACTGGGATGTGCAAACACCATATATCGAAAATCCTTGATACAATTAAAAAAAATAAAATGAGTCAGTAAAACCAACAATAACGGCAGGTAAGCAATTCAATCAAGGTCAAAATGGTTGAAAATATCCTAGAGATTTTAATTGAATCCAATAGGAAAATGTTACGACAGAATACAACCTTTCCAGCCAAAATAATAAAAATAAAATAAAGAAACAAGCGACAGAATACAATCTGAAGCATTTTTTAAGTATTAAGTACTCACTTTCCAAGACTTTGGTGATGCATTATAAGTCCAAGGCCAGTGCCATCAATTCCTGCATTTTGAAGACCAATTATCAGGCAGCACAAATGGTGAAAACAATTTGGTAAGTGGCCAAGCAACCAAATAAGGACTGCAGAATTATTGAAAACGTAAGCTTAAGAAATATGAGCTTTACCAAGAAGCAAATCTTTTTTCTTAATTATTTTAATAAAAAAAGTTATAAACTATCATTAAGATTAAAACTGAAAAATTTCAGATGGCGACTTGGACCAAAGTACAATTGAAACTTTTTTATGTTAGTAATCATTTTGTTTGATCATAATACAGGACGGTTAATCCCTTTGCGTATAACAGGATTAGACCCACTCTACATGGTATGAAACTATTTTTAAAAAGTTGTCTTCTTTCTTGTTTCTCTTATTCTTAATATCTTAAGAATAATTCTTCTTTATTTCGTTTGCAATTTGAAGTCCTCTCCTCTATAGTTGTTAAAGTGCTCGTCTAAAGATAAATAATATGACTAAGCTTATCCTATTCTAGATTTATTAGAGTACTTGGCTAGATAATAATTTCCATGTGTTTGTTTCATAACAAAAATACGAGGATCTCTTACCAAAGAGTGAGTTTGATTAGTCTAAAATTTGTTTATCTCTTTCTTATTTCCTAAATGTTTTTAAATTATTGGTACATTTGTGCTTTCGTCTTGCGTCAGGTGATATCAAAACGAGGTTCATGTGGGTCCAATGGAACATAATAAAGCTAATAGTTTCCTTGAAGAATTTCGTCAAGAGGTTAATCAAGCTTTTAATAAACTGTTTGCACCATTGGCGTTATTAAACAAAAATAAGAATCAAGCTCCTATTCAAAAAGATTATGGAAAAACTCAAAATAAAGAACTTGTTTGAGTGAAAAAGATGATCCAACATAGCGTTAAATATGAACCGTTAAAAAATGAAGAATCACCTAAAACTTTAAAGATGGAAAAACAATCTTTTAAAAACAAGGTTCCTGAAATAGTTTTGGTCGAAAATAAAAATAATCATATTATTTAGGCCAACAAACCTATATTAGAGATCATACAAATTTAGAAGGAAGAATTTGAAAATGAAATCTTTTTATAAGTTGAGTTAGTCCCAGATTTCAAAATTATTTTCATAAAATAAGATTCAAATATCATAACACTTGTAGATTAAAGAATCGAGTGTTTTCACTATTTTCAAATGCAATCAATTATTGGACATCACAGCAAATTATTTTTCAAATCAACAAGAGTTGTCAAATCTTCTTCAAAATATTGTGTCATATTTCATTATTCCAAAACTTATTAAAAATATTAATTTTAAAGGTGAGTATGTAGACAATATTTAGCTAATATTATTCAAAGAAGTGGAACAACAAGAAAAATCAATTTTGAAGATCCATGAATACTATGAGCATTATCATCCTCATTTAAAGAAAAATCGAGGACGAATTTTAAATAAATGGAGAGGAATAATACGGGATAAGATCATAAAAGTAAAAATAGTTTATTTTATTTAAGGTTTTTGTTTAGAGTTCTACTAAAGTAATAGTTTATTTTGTTTAGAGTTCTAATTTTTATGTACTACTAGAGTCCCACTTAGAAACCTTTATTTAGAGTTTTTTTTTGTGTATTACTATAATCCCACTTAAAAAAATTATGAACTATTCTAGGGACTTTTCAACTATAATTAGCTAGACCTTATGGTTGTATAAGATATCCTAAAAAATAATCAACTTAATAATATTAAAGAAATTTTCTTTTTCGTTTCTCTTATTCCTAATATCTTAAGAATAATTCTTCTTTCTTCCGTTTGGGAGTTGAAGTCCTCTTATCTATGAAATGAAGAAACATCTTTAGACTAGTCCTACTCTAAAGTTACTAATATTTGTCTAAAGATAGATAACATAACTAGGTTTTTCTTATTCTAGATTTACTAGAATGTTAGTCTAGATAATAGTCTTTTTGTGTTTGTTTCATAACACATATATGAGTATCTCTGGAGTTAATCTATTTAGTTTAAGTTTTTCTCATATCTTTCTTATTTTCTTAATTTTTCACATTATTGATACATTCGTGCTTTCATCCTGCGTCAAACTGTAAGTTCAACAGGTCTACAATTATGACTTCACAGTTCCACAATATCTCACGGTTTTACTTTTAAAATAAAACCTCAAAACATGTCCTGTCATTTAAAAAATACTAATTACTTATAATCATGTCATCACTTAATTTACTAAACAATACTAAATATTTGCATATCATCGAATATTACTTAATTTATTAAACAATATCAAAAACATCTTCAGTAACACTGCATCATATCATCAATTACTTTAGTCTACTTTCTCATGAGACGCGGCAATTCAATGAACCGACAAAACCGTAAAAACCCAGAAAAGCATTTCCAAATTACAATTATGGAATGACATAGTGTGCTCAGAGAGATTGATTGACCAGGCAAAAACAGAAGCAGAGGCGAATTAGTGAAGCGAGAGCCGGACTCCAAAGGCGAGAACCACCGAGGAGGTCCACCGTCCGGTCTGATAAACTCCTTAGCTTGTTCAAAGTAATCCTGGAGACTCGGACGCTCGTCCTCCTCCAACTCCTCGATCTTGGCGTAAGGTCCGCTCTCGTTCCCAGATAGTAAAGTATTCATATCAACACCACCATCCTCTTGTTTCTTCTCGAATCTTTTACTATCGAAGGGTTCGTTCATCATCTTCGTTGCAGTAACTTCATCATTGGACACAGCCAATCGCTTCGTCGATATCAGAATGGGTTGTGAACTAAAAGTCGGCCATCCGGATATTTCCCGATGAAAGATCGAGGATAATCCAGTGGGAAGAAGAAAAGCTCCGACGGACGCCATTAGGAGTAATAGTGGTCGACTTTCTTTGTGGACTTTGTTCTTTTGTCTTCTCAAGACAAGTGCACAGAAGTTGCTCTATATTCTGGCGGTCTCTGGAGTTTTAACGGGCATTATTATTATTATTTGCTTAAATTAAATAAAGTATAATTATAAATAAAATATTTTTAACTCATTAACAATTGTTATTAAAAAAAAAATTACAAACCACCCACTATATAATGGTTTAATATTTTCTCTCGTTCAAATCCTCAACTTAAAATGTTATTTACAAACAGCTATAAATATAGATTTTTTAATACAATAATTATAAAAAATTAAATATCAGTTTATTAAATATAAATACGTGTATAAATTTATAACCAATTATATAAAAAATTTGTAACACATACATAATTTCTACTCTAATCAATATCAAATAAAATAATGAATTAAATTTACAAATCAATTATTTTGAGACCACAGTGAGTGGTATGTGATGGTGCTTAATTGACTTTTAGCATTAGTCACAGACTGTTATTATATGCAGTTGCTAAGTTGGAAGCATTTATGAAAATATCTGCATGTAAGTAAGAATTGTGAATTTAATTTTATTAAAATATCAAAAATATTATTAATACTTTTAGATATTCAAAAAAATTATGAAAATTGTAGAAACTATTATAAATTTTTTAAAATATTTTATAAATTTTTAGTAAATATTTAAATAAATAATAATATATTATTTTAATTAATTTTATTATTTAAATGACATGTAATAATAATTAAATATAAGTTTAATCTTTATTTAATAATATAAATGTTTTATATGATACAATTTAAATATATTAGTTACTTACGATATAAATATATATAAATATTTAATTAAAATCGTTTTATTTGATTGTTAAATTTTTGTAATCACGAAATCATCAACATCAATAAAAACATAATAAACATATTATAATATTAAATAATGATGATTTTTTTATAATTATTAATGTAATTTCTATTAAGAGTGACTGTGTAAAAAAAAATTCAAGATTAATCTAATTTTAATAATATCAAAGATATTTATTATAAAATAAATATTATTACTATTTATGTTAAAAGTCTATCATATTTAATTTCATAATCAAATTGAGTAAGAATAGATGTACATTTGTATCATTATGTTTATTTTTTTTTTTTAATATTTTTAATATTTATATTGATATTTTTTCTTGATAGTATCAACATTATCAAAAAATTTAAGGATATTGAAGAAAATAACAAAATATATATACTAAAATTAACTTTATAATATTTATGTTAATATTTTTATCGATATTAATAACATTTTAAATAAAAATAATTTTTATTTCATTTAAATATCTTCATATAATTTTACAATATTTTCATCCGTGGTTCGAATTACAATATTTTACGATATTAATACCAACTTGCCCTCGTAGTAGCATCGTCTAAAGTTGTAAAGAAATTGCGGCACAAACAAGAACACCAGTGATCGTACCTGCGTAGTTAAAATATGTCAAAGACAACAAGAAAAGACGATTGAATGAACCTATTTGATTGATATTTTATTATACTCTAATTGCGTACTTCTTTTTTTTCACAGAATGTACTCCCAAAAAGAAATCTAATGTATTTAACTTTTCTTAAATGAAAATTGGTCCTAATTTAATTTAGTAGAATAGAGTTAATTTTTAATTATCATTTAAATCAGGATTGACTAAGCCCATGTTAAATTGAATTTATTCAATTCTCTCTTTATTAAAATTTATTAGTTACTTTACTCACTCTTAAAATTTTCTATATATCCCGTCGCTTCCTATTACTTTTAGTTTTAATAAAATCAGGTCCGCAATGAAATATCTATTCAATAATGTACTAAGTAAATTATTTGAATTCCTATTATATATATATAGGATTGGATTATACTAAATATACACAAATTTAATGTTTTTTGAAAGAAAAAAAATTAATTTTTAGTTCGTTATAAAATTAGAAGAAGTGAAGTTGGATTTAAGTTAACTGAATAAAACGTTATTGATTTATGGTGTAATAATATTATTATTATTTTTTATCATTAAAAATAATAAAAATTCAAAATCAATGAAAATGTCACCTTAGTTGATAAGAGAATATGCATTATAAGAGAAATAATTGTTAATTTGTTATGTTTTTTTTTGTTTGTAAAGAAATATAATATTCAAGTGATTTAATATTATGAATTATATTGTATTTAGTGTATTTGTTAGTTTAATATAATCGTTATTATTAATTAAATTGATGAAATATAATCCTTGTTTTTGTATAACAAAAAATATATAATTTTTTTTTTTACAATAAATATTATATATTTTTGTATTTTTTATCAACACCCACACACATTAGCGTCCACATCCATACCAACACCCATAAAACCTACACACACCTATGACGACACTAGCACACAACACACATTGCACCTGCACACACCAATACATGCACGCATATACACTCAAACCCACACCCACACCAAAACCTACAACACACGTACCAAACACCTATACCCACACCAGCACTTATACACACCCACAAAATCTACACACATTTACACCTACACCAGCACACCAACACATAACACATAATGCACACACCCACATAACACATGTACATACTTACATAGCACCTACACACACACCGATATATGCACCCACACACACACACCCAACCACCTACACATCTTTATACCTATACCATTATCTGTACATACCCATACCAGTACCCACACTAACACCTACACATACCCACTCATAGCACCCGCACACACAGATACCAGCACCCGCACATACACACCTATACCCTCATTAAACTTGTATACACCCATACCAACACCTACAAAACACACACCAACACCCATACATAAACACCCACACTAGCACCTGTAACACATTCACACCCATACTCGCATCTGTACACACTTATACTAGAACCCACCAATACATTTATACCCACACCCATGTCTACAGCCATACACACACACACACACACTAATAATTTACCTGTAACTTAATTAGCAGTTTTGTTTTCTCAACAGTTATAACTGATGGAATGTCATCCTCTTGAGTTATTTGAGATGATTGAGTCATATGTTCAATCAGAGTCTACAATTTTGTAAATAAAGAGAAAGTATAAGAAATATATTAATGCATTTAATAACAAAATTAAGTAAAATATAATGAAAACAATTTACCTCATTTGCATTACTCTTCCTAGTTGGAAGGCTCTAAAGTTGTAACTTTAAACTCCAAAATGGCTACATGTCATGCATACTCCCTTTTCCACTTTTTCATGTTGGATTTTTTGGATTATCAATTGGATCATTATTTCTTTTATATCTATTCTTAGGAGGTCTTCTAATCTACACCTTTACTTTCAAGACAACTAGAGAGGGTATGTTTGTTTTCACCCTGCACCCGTCATAATATAAATGTATGGATCATATGCCTTCACATGTGTTTCATATATGTACCATAAACATACATATTTGATATGATCATCCTTCTTAACCTTAAGTACAGCGCATGTATGTGTGCATGGTATACTAGTTAAGTTCTACCTTCTACATGTGCATGTTGACCTTACTAAATCAACCACATATTTATTCATCATTTATTATTCACTTTATATTTTTTCTCCCTAGAATGTACTACATATAAATTGATAGAAAAATTTCTGTTTTTTGACTTATTCTTCTAATTCTATGACTAACTTCATTTTTAAAAGTTTCATTTTTCACTCTTATAGTAGCTTTCTCTTCATCAAATAAACCATAATATTCTCTAACATAGTGATAATAGGTTTATCTCTATAATTAAGAATATAATATTTGAAGCACTTATACGTACTATTCAACAACATAGCATATTTTGCTTCTGTTTTGAAATGTGAATTAAACAAATATTAGGCTGGCCTTTTTTGGCACCACTACCATGTAGTTATATCAAATATTTCATAACATTCATTTATTGATTGAATATTGTTATTGTTATAGCCTTTGCACATGTCCATAATTGATGTTTCAATGCCAACCTAGAATGTGGATTTTTAAAGTTTTAGTACAAATGTTTAACACACATCTTGTGTTCAAAATATGTTAATAAGTTGTTTATCACCCTCACCAACCCTTTATGCTTGTTTGATATTATAGTTCAACCATAACTATTTTCCATCTAAAGATTATATCTTACTAATCTTTGGAACCAATCTCATGTCTCTTTACATTCGTTCTCAACAACAACATAAACAACTAAAAACATTGTATTGTTTTCATCAATTGAAATGGTAGTAAATAGTTGTCCTTTGTAAGGTGTCTTCAAAAAACACCCATCGAATCTAAGGATTGGTATGCACCCTTCTAGGAAACCCTTTACGGTAGCCTACTAACAAACATAAAACCTTTTGAATCATTGTTTATTCTCGAAATTCAATTTAGAATCAATCCTCATAGTTGATTTTATGTTTGTCCTTTTTATCTCTTCAGTATAATTTCATAACCTTGCATATTGCTCTTCATAGACCTTATTGATCACAACTTTAGCTTTCTTGTTAGCTCTATAAACTCTATATCTAGGTATTATCAGACCAAAATATTTATTTGTATTGTCAGTTACACTTACTTTAAAACTCTTACGATTTTTTCTAAAGTCTTCAATAAATTCATCATTAATCAAATTAGGTGTTAAATATTTGGTATAATATGATGGCGGGAATTTGCATTCTAAATTACATATAACTACCTCAAATGTTATGTTATCGTTCATGATCTTTCTTGAAATACAAAAACCACATTTTTACTTCTATATACAACCTTCAACCTTAAGTGTCTAAACTTGATATCCATTAAGTGTTTAACAACATATAAATGGATCAATTTTCTCAACACATCCTTCGAGTGATATTGCTTTCTTAAACATAATGTTGGGTTCTTAAAGTCAACTTTCGCCTTGAAAATGGAACTCTTTTAGTTTTGGTTCCAATTTCTTCATCACTATCATCAAAACCACTTTCTAGATAATTAGAGTCACCATAATTAGGCACCACTTCATCATCTTCCAACGATGTATTAATTTCAAGACCGAAGCTTACATTTTCTACATAAAACCAGTCATCATCCAAATCTTTTTCAAAGTCACTTTCATAAAAGAAGAAGTCATCTTCTTCTCTAACATGTTCATTTTTATTTGTCATATTAACATCATCATTATCTTTCATTCTCCTACTTTCAAAACTATCCCCACTATTTCTTTTCCTTTTGTTTTATTTAGGTGCATCAACTACTTTACTTTTACCTTTATCCTTGAAAACAATAAATGTGACCTTATTTTTAATTACACCTTTCATCCTATTCTTTTTAGGTGTACTTTGTTGAGATTCATGTTGTTCAGCTTAAGGTTCTTTAGATTACACACCATCATTTTCAACTTCAAGTTCATCTAATTGGTGGACATCAGTTTCAATAAACTATAGTTTTTGGACTTCGGGCTCTTTAATTGGTTGGACATTTAATGGTTGTATTAGTTCATATGCATCAATCCCCATATCATGGTTAGACACATCATAAACATCAAACTCTCTTGGATTATATGATATATAATCACATAATTTTCAAGCAATTTGATTAGTGTGATTTCAAGAGATATAAAATCAACCCATAATACCTAATAAAACCAAGTAACTGATCTTATTAAGTATAGCAACAATTCTAACTTCTCAAAAATCACAAGAGACATATTGTCATCATTGTAATAATCCAAGTAATCTACTAAACTATTAATATACATTTTTTTATCTTGATCAATACATTTACCACCATGATGGACTATCAGGGAAGTTAATGTATAATTTCAAATAATGCTATATTAAAAAAAATTAGCATAAATCAAGATCACATGTTTAGGACTATTGATTTCTTTTGATAAAATATTCACAAAAAGTTTTCCCGCTTAAATACATATCTCATACCCCACTTATAGAAAAGGATAAATCCACACCCTACTTGCATTTAGGATAGTTACCATAAAAAGTGAAAATAAACAAAAACAAAGAATAAATAGACAAAGAATCTTCTCAAAAACCTATAATTTATTGTTTATTTTTAATAACCACATACTCACAAAATGAAAAAACAATCAACTTAAAAATGAAACTATTTATGAAATATATTTATCGTAAGAATGTCCCTTTCCTTTTCTTGACAAGTCGATATCAACTACCAATTCAGGAATTGAACTACCAGTCATTTTTTAATTTTTATAATTTTTGCCTATTTTGTTTGACTCGTGAGGATGATGATATCATTGTTTTTGGTTTTGCGAGGATTTGGTTTTTAGATAGGTGGCTTCATAAGGATGGGTGGATGAGTGTTGATCGACTAGAGGATAGTGGCTAGCGATGGCGATAAAAGGCAAGGAAGTAAAAGCGAGAGAATCAACTTAGGGTTTGTTAAAGGTGTGAAGAGGGTGTGAGAAAAGGTGAGAGGTATTTAGGGCATTACACATATTGAAATGTTAACTCCCTCTATTGACAACCACGAATGTTCTATTTGTAATCATTTAAAAGTTCAATAGTATAAAAGTAGCGAATGAAAGTTCGATAGCATATTTATAATAACTTTTATAAGTTAATGGTATAAAAATCTATTTACTTAATATTATTATTATTATTATTATTATTATTTTTATAAATTGTTTTGAAATACTCGGGTACAAGATAAACTATAATTAATATAATAAGGGATTGTATTATTATTATTATTATTTCAGGCATATCATTAGTTGTAATTGTTCTATATCATAGCATTTATATGTTTTATTTATTTAATATTTAATCAATTTAAATTACTTAATAGATATTAAATGTTAGATTTTGATGAAAAATTTCTTTCAGAACATATAAGAAATAATAAAAAGAAAATATAATAAAAGAATTTAATAAGATATAGAATTAGATAAAGTAACTCCCGGCCTAATCCTTCCCATAAATCACTCACAACTTTTACGAAAAGAGTTTATTTTCAATCTAAAAAAAAGTGATAATTCAAAATGACATATTTATTATATCATATTAAATAAATTAAATATAATTATATTAGATTAAATTTTATTATAATTATTTTATATAATGTTTGATGATATATGTATAATATAATAAGAAACATTTAATAAAAAAAATTTAATGAATAATTTATATTTAAAATAATATTTAATTTATTTTATATAATTTTGTTACGTATTAAAACAATTTTATTATAAAAATTTATTTTAGTTAATATTATTTTATTTTATATTTTTCTTAAATTTAAAAGTAAGTTTATTTTTATTTTAATACAAAAAATCAAAAAACATAATTTTAAATTAAAATTTTGAATACATTAAATAAAATATTTACTACTATTTAGACCTATACTTGGTATTAAACTTATATATAAACATATAATCTTTATTTTATAATTAAATATACAAATACATAAAAATTATATAATTAAAATATTTAATATCGTGTAAAAATCCTATCCTAATAATTAATTTTATGGGGGAATTGGCCTAATAAAAACACTCTAATCACTGTACAAGATATAATTTTAAGAAGTATACTCCAAAATATAACAAATAACACTTTATTAATAAAAAAATTATTTATTAATCTATACGATTCGGTCATGCAAATTAATTAGATGGAAAAGAGAAAGTTAAAAATAAATTTAACAATAAGTTAAAGGTTGTGATAGAATATGTGCATTACTTTAAAAATAGCGTTATATAATAAATTTGTCCAAGTTTAATTTAAATTCATAAAAATTATTTTATATAAAATACTTATGATTAATTTATTAATTTATTTATAGATCTATTAAATTAGATTATAATTTTTTTATTTTTAATTACTTTTATAAATATATTATATTATTACTAATCATAATTATATGAAGTTAAAGTTTAAATTATTAATTTATTTTAATTGTTTTTGCAGTAATTCATTGACTTGTTTTGTAATAAACTTGTAACCTCAAAACTTTTTTATTTTTTAGTTTTGTAAAAATTTGTAAAAAAATTTTTATTTATATATTTAACGTTATTATAATGTATTAAATTTGATTAAAAATTATAAAAAATATACAATATTTTAAATCAACATTAGATTAAATAAGGTGAAAAAAAATCAACAAATATATATAAATAAAAATTTGGATTAATTTATATATAAATTTGTATCAATTCATTTAGTTTGTAACTATCTAAATTTTTTATATTTAAATTAAAATTGATAATTTATAATAAAAATTAAATTCAATATGAATTAAGATTGAACTAATTTAAATCAGATTAATTTCAACCAACCTAAACTAAGATAAATCTTACTAATTTACCCTCCAATCACATCAAACAAAAAAACGCACATTTAAACTATCTCTATATTTTCACTAATTAATTAATCTCACCTTAAAATTGTAAGATCGGGACAATCTGTTGATCTTTTCTTTATTAATTCTTACTCATTTTTAAATTTTAACTTGAAAATACATATACATTTGTTATATAATTTTAAATAAATTTTTTATTATAAATATAATTGAAAAGAAATAAATATCATTGATGAAAAAGTTAAGTACATACAAAAAATCAATAGATAATCCACTCTCAAAATTGTATGAGTAGTAAAGATTTTGTCCCCTCTCTAATTAAATAGGCAGTAATTCTTCAAAAGCTTTAACGGCTACATTACTGATATATTCAATCTCAATACAAGTCCATACAATAATTTTCAGAAAAATAAAAATAAAAAAAATATTCCCAAAAGTATATAATAATAACAGATTAACGATGATGGAGTACCTTTTTGTAGATCTAAGAGGGCAACGGCAGCATTTTTTATTTTTTTTAATAGATTATAAACATTAACATATAAAAAAGAAATAAGTGACATGGGTAAATTAAATCTACAATTAGCTAACTCTTAGAAGGATGGAAATAATTATATAATCTTCGAACATTACACATTTTTCAATTTGAGATTTTTAACACCTTTTAATAATTTTATTTTTTCTTGATTAATTGTATAAATAATACACCTAAAATTTATTATAATAAAAATAATATTTTTAAAATTTATAACAATAAAAATATATAATACTTTAATAATATTAAATATGATTGAATTAGACAAGTTAAATAAATTTAAATAATCAAAATTTAATATATATTACTTTTAATCGGACTCAATTAGTTTCTCTATAAATAAATAGTTCTCTGATCATCATAAATATATCGATCGAGATGGCATTAGACTCAGCTGCTGATATGGCCAAAGTAGAGAAAAAGATGATGGATAAATTATTTCCAAATATTAACGTAGAGGTACCAAAAACAAGTATATTGGTGTCTCAAATGATACTAAGAGGATTGGCCATAATATTCACACTTATTGCAATCATTGTTACACTTACCAGTACACAAATCTTGATTTTCTTTACGTTACGTTTCAGAATCAGTTATACTTATTCTTCAGCGTTCAAGTAAGTTTAATTACTTTTTTTTTTATTATAACTTGTCAAATTAATTAGGTCTTTCCATCGTCTTCTTCTTATATGTTTAATTAAAGTTTCATCGATCAGATTCTTGGTAGGTGCTGATGCAGTAGTATGTGTGTTTTCTACAATATCGTTGGTGTTTTACTACTTGTTGAGCTCTAAAGCATCACAAATCAGGAACTACTTCTTTGTCTTCCTTCATGATATGGTAAGACTTACTTAAGAAATAATTACAGGTTATAGATATACAATAAAAGTGATTAATTATAGTAAAACATATGCAGGTGATATTGGTGGTGATAACATCTGGATGTGGGGCTGGGAGTGCAGTAGGATATGTAGGTAAATATGGGGAAGAACAAATGAATTGGCAGCCAGTTTGTAATTACGTTCCCAAATTTTGCAACAAGATGATTGTGTCTATGCTATTCTCTTATTTCGCTTTATTCACCTACCTGTCTCTTGTTGTATTGTCTGCTCATACCCTTATCATCCATCACCATACCCCTACCCCTACCCCTACCCCTACCCAACCTTAGTTTTTAGAGACCGATCGACTACTTATTCTCATTCTGTATAGCCGATCGATATATATATATATATTTTAATTTGTTCCTGCTTCCTCTATATTTTAAGAAAAATGTGACGATAAATTATATATTCCTAGCTTGTTTTATTATGTATACTGTTGGGAAAATCGGGTATATTTTCTCTATTTTAAGTAGTAACTATTCACTTATGATTTAAATGAATAGAACTCAAACTAACCCGACAAAATAATGCTATTGGAAATATAATGCTAAAATAAACTAAAACAGATATTGAAACAAAAATATTAAAGCAGAAAAATAATAACACCAGAAATTTAACGAGGTTCGGTACAAATGTTACCTAGGTCCTCGGGCGTCGTTGACCACTTCCACTATCTCCAAATGGATGAACTCCAAAATTACAACTAATTGGGCAAAATTGAGCTAATCAATTACCCTTACAAAAGAGAGGAAGATTTACAAATTTTGGGATGTTTACAAATGGTGAAGGAAGGCTTTATTTATAGCCCCAAATCCAACACCCATCTTCATTCCTAACCAATGTGGGACTTTTCTAATTTGCTCACTAAGGAGCTATATAACAAATCTCCACCTTAGCGACTTAGTAATATTAAATGATTTCTTCAATTACTAGATCAGCGACGCCAGTGCCAATTCAGATTTGCAGGATGTTAATCAAGTCCAGACAATGTTTGAACTTGATTGCTGTTACCACCTTGGTCATCATATCTGCAGGATTCTCTGTCGTACTAATCTTCTGAACTAGTACTCCACCTTCTTCAATAATCTCTCGCACGAAATGATAACGAACGTCAATGTGCTTTGTACGTGCATGGTAGACTTGGTTCTTTGCTAAATGAATAGCACTTTGACTATCACAAAACACCTTAATATGTTTTTGACCAACTCCCAAGTCTTCAAGCAAACCTCGTAACCAAATAGCTTCCTTCACCTCTGTAATCGCCATATACTCGCCTCTGTAGTAGACAAAGCAAGTCTGGACTGCAAGGTAGACTTCCAACTGACTGGTGCTCTAGCAAGAGTAAACACATAACCAGTAGTTGATCGACGTTTATCTAAATCTCCTGCATAGTCGGAATCACAATATCCGACTGCACATTGACCAACAATATTATCCTGCTGAAATACTAAACCAACATCTACAGTATTTATAATATACCGTAGAATCCATTTCACAGCCAACCAATGTCCTTTACCAGGATCATGCATGTACCTGCTTACAGCACCAACCGCATGTGAAATGTCAGGTCTTGTACACACCATTGCATACATCAAGCTACCAACCGCATTTGCATATGGTACCTTTGCCATATATTCTCGTTCTGCATCATTTTTAGGAGATAATTGAGCACTAAGCTTGAATTGAGGAACTAGCGGAGTACTTACAGTTGTTCTCTGTTCATTCATACCAAAACGTTGTAGTACCCTCTTCAAATATTGACTCTGGGTCAAACTAAGCTTCCCCTTCTTCCTGTCTCTGCTTATCTCCATACCGAGAATCTTCTTGGCTTCTCCCAAATCTTTCATTTCGAACTCCTGACTTAGTTGAGCCTTCAACTTCTCAATTTCTACTTGGCTCTTCGATGCAATCAACATATCATCGACGTCTGATAGAAGGTAAATGAAAGACTCATTTTGTAGCTTGCGAAAATACACACAATGATCATGTGTGCTTCTGGTGTACTTCTGTTGCAACATAAACTGATCAAATCGTTTGTACCACTGCCTTGGAGATTGCTTCAATCCATACAATGATTTGTTCAGCTTACAAACCCAATTCTCTTTACCAAAGAACATTAAACCCTTTCCGGGCCGAGACATATAGATTTCCTCTTCTAAGTCACCGTGTAGAAACGCGGTTTTCACATCAAGTTGAACTAGTTCCAAATCAAATTGTGCTACCAAGGCCAACAAAATTCTAATGGAGGAATGTTTTACAACTGGAGAAAATACCTCATTATAATCGATTCCCTCCTTCTGAGCGTAGCCCTTAGCTACCAACCTTGCCTTGTAGCGAATACCATCTTTGTTAGGAAATCCATCTTTCTTTGCATACACCCATTTACATCCAATTGCCTTCTTGCCCTTAGGTAGTTGTGTCAACTTCCATGTTTTATTCTTCTGAAGAGACAGAAGTTCTTCATCCATGGCTTCCTTCCATCTATCAACTTCAGGGCTTCTGATTGCTTCTTTATATATGGAAGGAATATCATCATGCACAACTGAAAGTGCACAGGCCACTGTATTCTTAAACTGAGCAGGTAGGTCTTCAAAATCCTTGTATCGAGCAGGTACCTTGACATTTTGTCGTCGTGGCCTATCATCTGCAGTTTCTTCTTGTTGCTGTGGAGGTTCTTGGGTTAAAACCTCTTCATCTGATTCATCTTCTGTCAATGGAGGATCAGCTTCTGTCTTATCTTCACTAACTGGATTAACAATTTTGCTTTCAAACTCCACTTGTTTTGGAGTTTGCTCCACCTGCTCTAAAGTGCCATCAATCTTCTTAGTTACCTTTTGCAACAAGGCAGATTCATCAAAGGTAACATCTCTGCTAAAGATTATCTTTTTTGTTTCAAGACACCATAGTCGATATCCTTTAGAACCAGAAGGGATCCCCAAAAAATGGCTTTCTTGGCTCTTGGGTCCAACTTTGATTCCATTACATGGTAGTATGCAATTGAACCAAACACATGTAAGAAATCGTAATCTCTAGCAGGTTTTCCAGACCATACCTCCATAGGCGTTTTGCCTTCAAGAGCAGACGATGGTAAACGGTTAACGAGATGACATGCATACGTCACAGCCTCAGCACAATAGTGCTTGCCTAAACCAGCATTTGACAACATACATCGAACCTTCTCCAGCAAAGTCCGGTTCATACGTTCTGCAACTCCATTTTGTTGTGGTGTTTTTCGAATAGTGAAGTGTCGCACTATCCCTTCTTCTTCACAAACTTTCATAAATGGATCGTTTGTGTACTCAGTGCCATTATCAGACCTCAGACGCTTGATCTTTTTACCAGTCTGAGTCTCGATCATCTTCTTCCATTTGAGAAAAATTCCCAGCACTTCATCCTTCTTCTTCATGAGATACACCCAAACTCTTCTGGAAAAATCATCAACGAAAGTGACATAATAATGTTTGCCACTCATGGATGGAGTTCTTGTTGGCCCCCATACATCAGTATGGATGTAATCCAAAATGTTCTTTGTATTATGGAGAGCAGTGCCAAAGCTTACTCTTTTCTGCTTTCCCAATACACAATGCTCACAGAATTCTAACTTGCCGGTTCTCGCACCTTTTAACAAGCCTTGCTTTACTAGAATCTGCAAAGCTTTTTCACCAGCATGTCCCAAACGCATATGCCACATCTTGGTAGTTTCTAAATCTCTTTCTTCCTCTGAAACTGCTACTGATGCTGTCCCAATAACCGTACTACCAAGGTAGTAGTACAAGTTATTCTTCCGAACACCTTTTTCATCGCCACAAGTGCTCCAGAAGTAACCTTCAATGCCCCATTTTGTATGGTTATAGTGAAGCCTTTTGATTCTAAGACTCCCACAGCAATGAGATTCTTCTTCATATCTGGAACATAATGAACATCTGTCAAGACCCTGGTTGAGCCATCTTGATTCTTCAAACGAATTGTACCGATTCCCAAAACTTTGCATGGATAATCATTACCCATGAAAACAACTCCACCATCTAGTTCTTCAAAGTTAAAGAACCACTCCTTATTAGGAGACATATGGAAAGTACATGCTGAATCAAAAATCCAATCACCAGGATGAGATGCTGTTGACGAACCAACTAATGCAAAATCTGAATTTGAATTGCTTTCAGCTACACATGCATCAGATTGCACAGCTTTTCCTTTCTTTTGCAGCTTCGGACAATTTTTCTTCCAATGGCCTTTCTCATGACAAAAGGCACATTCATCTTTACCAAGTCTTCCTTTTGATAGAGATCTACCTCTCCTTCCTTTTTGTTGTGTTTGCGGACGTCCTCTTACAGACAATGCCTCTGCTGCTTCATTCCTGCTTTCTCTTTTATCTTTCTTTCTAATTTCATAACTATACAAAGCAGTACAAACTTCCTCAAAAGATACTTTATCCTTCCCAATGAGTAAGCTCGTAATAAGATGATCAAACTCATCAGGAAGGGAGGCTAACAACATCAAGGCTAAATCTTCATCTTTAAAAGTTTCATCCATATTTAACAAATCTGCTACTAATTGATTAAAAGCAGTAATGTGGTCGTTTATTGTAGTACCTGGAAGGTATTCAAACCGGAACAACTTCTTCTTCAAATAGAGCCGATTCTGTCCACTCTTCTTCATGAACTTGTTCTCCAACGCCTTCCACAACTTACTTGCGGATGTCTCCTTCATGAACGTATACTTTTGTTCTCTTGAGAGACACGAACGGATTGTACCACATGCCAATCGGTTGATATTTTTCCACTCTATTTCATCTGCTCCATCTGGTTTCTCTTCTTCAATAGCGATGTCTAGACCTTGTTGAAACAGAGCATCTAGAACTTCGCCTTGCCACATGCCGAAATGACCGGTTCCATCAAACTTCTCCACCTCGAACCTTGCATTCATCACCATAGTTCTGCTTGACGTGGATGACTGGCCTTTGTTTGAAAGAAATTTTTCTTCCGCCATTTCTTCAAATTACAACAACTAGCAACTATATTCCAATAGCAAACAAACGGAATACAAACAAATGCCTAGGTAGAAAACCTTCGACTCTGATACCAATTGTTGGGAAAATCGGGTATATTTTCCCTATTCTAAGTAGTAACTATTCACTTATGATTTAAATGAATAGAACTCAAACTAACCCGACAAAATAATGCTATTGGAAATATAATGCTAAAATAAACTAAAATAGATATTGAAACAAAAATATTAAAGCAGAAAAATAATAACACCAGAAATTTAACGAGGTTCGGTACAAATGTTACCTAGGTCCTCGGGCGTCGTTGACCACTTCCACTATCTCCAAATGGATGAACTCCAAAATTACAACTAATTGGGCAAAATTGAGCTAATCAATTACCCTTACAAAAGAGAGGAAGATTTATAAATTTTGGGATGTTTACAAATGGTGAAAGAAGTCTTTATTTATAGCCCCAAATCCAACACCCATCTTCGTTCCTAACCAATGTGAGACTTTTCTAATTTGCTGCTATATAACATATACTTTGTTTGTTATACTAATCACTTCTATCGAAGCCTGTCAGGATCGATCCTTCCAATTTTAACAGTCCACTTTGATAATATAACAGATCCATAAACGCAAAGACTTTAGCTGCCTAAAAAAGCTTATCATCCGAAACTAATTGGGTTTTTTTAATCTTTATTTTTCCACATAAATTTCGCCAAGATCATATATATGTATACATGTTTTGAACAAATTTACATAAAGATAATTAATATTGGTAATACAATTACTATGTTTACAACTTGTTCATTGTCATATATTAGCTCCTTTCAATTAATTGGAAAAGACAGCTAATTAAGAACAAACAAAACCCAGCATCATTCACATTCAATCTCATCTTCACAATCTTTGAGGTGCTCTTTAAGGAGTTGGCTTGGTATTTCCCATTTTTCAGTTTCCCATGCTGGATCAATTTCTGGTAATCTATAGTCATCAGGTCCTAATGATAGTTGGAAATCTGGTAAGTCAGGCAAAGCTTGTAGAGCCCTGCATAATCACCATCACCACTTTATCAAATTAAATCAACTTCTTTTAGGCAAATAGTGTTCTCCATGTGAATCTTATTTGCATGAGTGTTGTAAAAGAAGGTCCCTAGCTTACTTTTCTTCTTGTAAGAGGTAACCATACATCTGTGATTTCCTTGAAGCAACTTCAGGTACCTTTTGATGCAGATGCTTCATTGCACCCCATAATGGAGGAGCCCTTTAAAATTAAACGTCAAATGGATTTTTTTCATCATTAAAAAGAAAAACAAAACCATTTAATATTCATCTACTTCTCTGCAGAAAAAGAGCTATAAACAACCAACCTAGTGACTGGAGCTGCAAGGCAAAAGCTCAAGCAATTCTTCTTGCTCTCTGACAGAAGCTCTTCTGCAGCAAGAAAACAGCACACTGCACTAACATGGCTCGAAGGTTCACTGCTCTTGTCAAGAATCAGACCATGGTAATAGTATGCTGCAGCCTGTTAATTTACCTCAGAATGCAATATAGTGTCATAATCATCATAAACTGCAATAAAAAACATAAAGTAAACAATGGTGATCGATTGCATTGAAAACCTTGGCTTGAAGAAATTTCCATTTGATGAACCAAAGATGCTTGTTTCCATATCCACGGTTGATGTCACATCCTGACAAGTATTGATAAGCCTAATCAAAGACAAAAGGAAGCACAGAGCATTATATACAAACAAAACAAAAGTAAATTAATTAAGATTTAAGAGATTATATAAATATGACAAGAGAACTACCTGGCTAAAGTAGCTCACTAGTTCACATGCCAATCTCCTTTTAACTGATAAACTGGCTTTTTGTGATTCAACAGCTAAACCAAGCTGAATTTCTGTTCCCTGAGTATTAAAACAAGTTAATTGGCAGAATTAGATGACAAGGCAGAAACCAAAATAAAAAATTGAACAAGACACGAATTCTATGGCAAAGGGATGAAAAATGATCAACATTCTTTGCCGAAAGAAGGGGTGGTCATACTTGATCCGAAAGGCTTAATATAAATTACTAACAATTCCCTAAAAGAGAACAACTCAATATCCAAGCTAGGTCAAATGATATTTAATTAACCTGGCCTAAAGCTTGAATGGAAATAGCCTCTAAGACACCATCTTGCAAATCTGTTGGCAACCTTTTCCTGGAATTACACATTTTAATCATCATATCAATGTCGAAAGTTTGAATCAAATCATCCAAAAGAATAGTAAAAAATTTTACTTAATATCTGGTGGTATCCAAACCAATATATCCCTGACACAGAATCGCAAGTAGCCTGATGCCTTAAGCAATAAATCAACAGCTTCCCTCTTGCAATCTGAAAGTAGAAACTATTATATATGACTATGATTAATCAATACTCATCAGGATCTAGATTTAGCAGCAATTGAAACTAAAAGTGTTCCAAGAATAAACAAATAAAGCTGAACATGAATGAACTACCTGAAGATACTACTCTAATGCCAGAACCAGAAGTGTCCTTAGGGATCATCAACAAATCTGCCTCGGACAAAGTCAGCATAGCCATCAGGTGAACCACAGACAGTATTTCAAACCAGGAGTTAGCTACACTCATTTCCTGCTTATCATCAAATTGCTGTCACAGTTCAATAAACTCAGATTCTAAACAAAAAAACGAACCGAGTTTTGAACTCTCTAAGGTCTTCTTACCTGTCGTCTATCTTCTAAATTTCTCCATTTGAACTCGACCAATCCTTCAAATTCTGTTACATATGCAAATTAATACTAAATTCACAAGGTGGATAAATAAACAAAGAAAGAGGGATTTTTGGAATACCTTTCTTAGTGAGTCCAATCAAAACGGACAAGTATTCCTCCAGAGCCCTTCGTAGTTCATTTATAGCAGATCCACCTACAAGAGAACACACCCACCTTAATCTATTAATATATAAAGATCCATTTCATTGCTACAAAGATCCATTTTACTCAAAGAAAAAAGAAAAAAAATGAAATTAATAACACACCAGTGTTCTGTGCCACCAATACAATCTGGCTCCGCAATGAAGATAATCTGTGGGCGAGATCTTTGGGGATTAGACCCTTAAGGGATCTTTGGAGATCAGACTCTAGAGGAACACGCAACGAAGGAGCAAATACCACTGTTTCAGGTACACTCAGCTTCTTCTTCTTCTTCTTCTTCAATCCAACAGCATAAACAGAAGCAGCGCAGCCCATTTTTTAGACCCTTAGGAGTTTAGAGGTAACAAAATCACTTGTTTCAAACATCCAACACAACTGGAAAGAAAATGGAAAGAATTTCTAGAGGATTGTAATTAATTAATGCAGGAATGAGAATAAAGTGTTAGGAACAAGTGGACATAAGTGAACATTAATGAAGCATTTAGTACTACGCCAACATAATGCTAAAATTGAGCTCTACTGCAGTGAATACACAAATTAAAAATTAATTAAACAAAGGGTAGATTCATCTTCATTATTGAAAATTTATCATAAAAAATTTGATGAATGAATGAAAGATCAGATGAACAGAGAATATTGAAATTTACTTACTGGGTACCCAAACCAAAGCAGAAGGCAGCGAGATAGCTGTGAAGCTTCGAAACTGCATTACCAAATTAATGCTAATAATAAGGACATCGAAGAGAGAGAATCTGAAAATTGGAAGCCCGGAGTCCGAGACAGACTTCACATGGCCAAGACGTAGAAGTAGCAGTACAAATCTCTGCATTGTTGAAGGAAACCTCGTTCAAAAATCATAGAATACAACTACACCAATACTACACTCATAATTAATTCCAATTTTATCGTATAAAATTATCACTAATAAATTAAAATCGTGATATTCTTTAAAAAAAAGAAAAAGAAATTATACTTGTAATAATAGTAAAGATGGTATGACAATATGCTAGCCTAATTTAATCCTACAAATTAATTGATTACTTAGATTCTCTTAATTGGATAAAAATGTAACTATATATATATATATATATATATATACCATTCTTTAACAATAACTAAAAAGAATGGAGTGGTAATTATGGGGTTGATACTGTAACCCATGACTTATAATGTGGAGTTACTGAGCACGTCTCATTTTGTTATTTTTATAATATATTTATTATTAATTTTAATTTTAAAAATTATTAAATAAATATATTAAAAATATAAAGATTTTTTTGATGATTTTTTAAATTTAAGAATAAATAAAAATTGAAAATAACAAAATAGAATTTGTCAATAACTCCATCCTTACTTATATTATTATTATTATTATTATTATTATTATAACAATAATTTACTAATAAAAATTTAACCAATAATAATATATAGCACTGAAATTCTTAGTTAATAATAAAGATAGTAGTAGTAAAATTAATTGTGAAAATATAATAATTATCATTAAATTATTTTTCTTCGTTTTAAGTCCAAAATCCAAGTTGCCGGATCGATTGATTGAGCGTCGAAGAGGGAAGGGCACTTGGATCCAAAATCTTTTTTAGATTTTAACTGATTTGTGGGAAAAGTGAGCACGTGATCTGGAAACCAAAGACTTTTCTTTTAATCATAAATTAATAATTAACAACATCAATCAAGTGGGATCGTGATGTCTGCGAGGTAGGAAGGCAATATGTTGTATCATATTTTTCTTTCGTACATTTTTCTAAATTATAATATTTTAACATTTATATAATTAAAGTATTTATTTTTTATATTTATATAATTAAAATATTTTAATTTTAAAAATAACGTAATTTATATATTTTTATAAAAATTAAGTTATCAAAATATATAAATTACATGAACAAAATGTCCTTTGTGATAATTTTTTTCTTTTTCTTTTTGTTGGTTTGTATTCATATTTTTTTAGTTTAAATTTATGAATTTATTTTACTATTATAAAAAAATTAAATTATTTTTAATACAATAAAATTCAAAAATCTATTAATCCAGTTCATAGTTATAAATGTTTAAGTAGTATAATAAAGAAGTCAAGTTAATTTTTTCATAACTAAATTTATGTATTAAATAGGTTTATTTTTAATTTTTTTTATAAAAATAAATTAATTAAATTAATTATTGACCTCACTCATGAGTATTAATTAATTTTTTTAATTAACGAAAAATATCTAACTCCATCAAATGTGATATTTATATAAAAAAAAAGAATCAATAAATATCAATTTATATCTTTAATAATCTAAATAATATGAGTAAGTATAATTAACTTAATTATTATATCTATAAATACTCTACTGTTATGAATGATAAAAATTTACATTATTGTTTATTGAATTCATATCTATGTTTATTTTTTTATATCATTAGATTAGGAAACAAAAATCAAAATATTGTGACAGAATGTTTAAGATTTAATTTTGTTTTATAAGTTTGAATAATAAATTAAAAATCACATATATTCATTCCTTAAATAGACCTTGAGAATATACTTATCATTTTCTATAAAATAATTCGTGCTTGTGAGAGTTTTATAAATATAAAATCAAAGAATTTGATAACACGATGCTAGTCTTGTGTTCATCGTAGGCATAAAACCTCTTATTGAAAGAGTTTGATAATGATAATATTTTCTTAATTAATAAATATTTAGTAATTAGAAAACAAGTGATTAAATAGATTGGTTAATATCAAATTGATATTATATCATATATATTTATTAATAAATTTATTTGGTATTTTTATATTTATATAGCTTCTTCTTGATTAGATTTTTACATGTTTAGATTAAATAATTTTATATATGATCATAATTATTTGATTTTATTATTAAATTTCAAAGAAATTATTTTTGTTGAACTTGTTCTTAATCTTTTTACTTTAAGATTTGCTAGTTGATTTGATTTAAATAACATATGTTTTGAATAATCTAATTAAGATTATTCATTATTAAATCCATTCTAGAACGCATATAGGCACTTGTGGTTTTTGTATTAACTATTTTGTAGTTGATTTGTGAACGATCTGATTGGCGGAAAACTTATTGGAATATTGGTTTGGATACCTCCTACACTAATATTAAAAACTGTAAAAACAAAGCAGGTGCTCGTAAGTAAGATACATTGGGCCAGTATCTTAGGAAGGGTAGCATAAGACTAAGTTTGTACTTGAACATTTGTTTTTTATAGTGAAAAGTTAAGTAATCCAGTGAACCGATGATTTTCCTCATAGGTCATGGTTGTAGCCTAGGTTGTTTTCACCTAAAAATATCATGTATTATTCTTTTATTTTAACACTTTATTCTTAAATGTGATTACATGTCTGGTCATTTTATTTAGGTTATTAAATTATAAATTGATAAAAATTGAAAATAACTTATTAACCTCTTTTTAGGTTAATTAGGTCCGTATTTTATAAACTTTCAATATTCAATATACTTGGCCTCAATTTTTTATTAATTGTTACCTGGATCGATCAAAAAAGGTTTTGATTGTCGAACTTATTGGTTTGATTGATCGAGTGACAAGAGTTTCAACTTTAATCTAATTATTTACTTGAACCAAACATTTCAATTACCACATTATTCCTATAATTTACTGCTTTATAAATTATTTATCGAATATATAGATTTGTAATTAGATTTTAACTTAGCATAAAGGCTTTAATATTTTATATTTAAACAACCTAATACCTCTTGTTTTCTTCAACCGCAATTACATCAATATTTTGATCTTAACCTTTCTCTCTCAAATTGTTTTACAAAAACTAAATCATATTTTGTTAGGTTTATTTCTTTAATTAATATATCAAACATTTTGTTATTATGTTTGTTTGATTAATAAGCTTATTTATGATTATATGATTCTTTCATTATATGTATACCTCTTCTGCTAGATTAACTTGACATTATTGGTCCACTATGAATGATACGAATTATCCACACATCTTCTTGAAGGGTTTGAATAGGTCTATTGTTTTCTCAGGTAATTAGATTAAGAGGGAAAAATTCTCTTTGATTATGGGGTTATTTAGCTCCTTGTTCCTTCCCTTTGGACCTTTATTCTTATTAACTAAATCTCCTAAATGTCCTTTCGAAAGAAGATGTTCGATTTTTCACTTGAGATGTTTGCAATCTTTTATCCAATGACCTGTGTCTTTATGAAAAGTGCAATACTTGTTAGGGTCTGTAAAAAGAGCTATCATAATTTATGGCTAGATTACTTGATTGATACGTTCCATCCGGTGTATGGCTTCAGTCAACAATCCACATAATAGTAGACCCTTGAAATGATACAATTATTTCTTTTACGTCCAAGATCTTCCCCTTGGTGTTATTACTGGTTTGGAACGAGGAAGGTTAGGGTGCCTGTCCTCATAAGGTTTCCTTTTCTCCTTCTTTTTAACAAGAAGGGCTTTATCTAAAGTCCAATTCAATAAAAATTTTATTGACTTTAATTCTCTTTCCATATTGACAAACTTTTGGGCCTCTTCATAGACCATATCAAGGGATCGTGGAGTAGTTTTGGTTAGCTTAATGAATAGGCCCATATCTCTCTTAATCCCCTTGTAGAAGGCCTCGATAGCAATAGAGTCAGAGCACTTCAAGATTTCCATTTTTTTCTATTTTAAATCTCCTCATATAGGTTTCTATAGTCTTATTATTTTTTGGTTGATTGAAAAAAGGTGATAGGATTCCTTTCTTATTGGCTTGTTACAAGCGTAATTAGTGACAAGAAATTTATCAAATCATCAAAGCTTTTTATACTCTTGGGCTGTAACTCAATGAATTGTTGTTGTATCATTTCTTGAAAGGTGCCTGGAAATAATTTATAGTGCATAACCTCTTTCTTGTTTTTTGGGATGCTTACAATTGTTATGGTCATTTTAAAATGAATTACATGTGCCATTGGATTTTTTGTCTCTTTATAGGCGAGACATTTTGGGGGAGAAAATTTTGTAGGTGGAGTCACTAGCTCAATATCATCAAAGAAAGGTGAAGCCCGACTACTGGTCACATATAGTTTCGATATCACTTTAGGAACATAGTTTTTACTAATTTTTAAGTCTATCATTCACCATTACCTCTATTTTAAGACTTTGAATTTTTCATCTAAGTTTAGAGATGGTTCAAGTTGGGTTTTGTGTCCCCTTGGAACAAAGTTTTTCAAACTAAAAGGTTCTAGTAATTGTTTGGATGTATTTTGTGCAAGATGTTGGTAGGTCATGTATATAGATTATAGAGTTGGAGTTATGGGTATAGGTTGTTCATAAATGGCATCGAGTCAATACTTATTAGGATATCTTAATGGATCTAGAGAGGTGTATTTCGATCTCGATGGTTGACTTGGTCTTACTAGAGGGTTAATTGTGTTGAACGAGCTTTACGCTTCATCCAAGTAATCTTCTTGTATCAATCACGATCTTAATTCTTTGTTATCATTTTAAGATCTTACAAAAGCTTGTTGTAATTTTACCACTTGTTGTTGAAGTCTCACTGATTTAATATCTTTTCGTGAGCCAAGCTTTTGAAACTGTAGCTAATAGAACTAGTTATGAGTGGAATAATTTTGGTCGTTCTTGACGCACTATTATGGACTGCAGGTCGTGTATAGTCATACCCCAAGCATCGATGAGATGTAATGATTGGAGAAATATGGGGTAAATAATTGTTGAGATCAAAATTCAGAATTAGTTAAATTAGACTCTCTCTTAATTCGAGAGGGAAATAAGAACTGGTCATGATGACAGTGGTGAATTTTCCTACTACACATGCTGATTCTCCTTGGATATGAAAATCAAGGTCTTAAAATGCTAATTATAGATTAGAAAGATTTAAGGCCACACGGTGGGTATTAATTGTTTGAAGAATTGCTTGTATGTTAGTGGTTCGAATAAGATGTTAGAGAGAAGAAAATGCTTAAATCTTTTATTCATCTCATGATCTATATAGGTATATAAGAGGTAGATGTCAATGTTACATTGGTAGACGCTATGTTTGATATATCAAAGTTGATCTAAATATAATAATTTCACACTAAACATTAGATCGCTAATCGTAGGTTGTATGGATACATTGTAAGAACTAACAAAGTAAATGAAGAACCTTACCAAGTCGCACAAAATTGATGTCAATAGGATTGCCATCAGGTCGCATGAAACCGATGTCAATATTTGGCTCAATCTTGCTCATGAGGTTGCGTGGTCTTGTTGCTCAAGTCGTTTGAAACAGAATACATCTAAAGTTCTCTAATTAGGATTGGATCTATTTTTTAACCGTATTAGGTCGTCATATACGAATTATTAGAAACTACTTGTAGGATGATGAACAACTTGTATTTAGTATTTTGAATTCAAATACTAAGCTTGAAGTTTGTGATACTAATTTGTAGACAAAAATTGGAAAGGGAGATGTAGAGAGAGTGAGAATATGAAAGAAGGGAGTTGATGAAAAGGTTTCTACAGAAAATAACCAAAATAGAAAAGGGTGAAAATTGAAACTCCCTACACAAAACGTTGTTATTGGAAAAAATTGTCATTTTAGCAAATAAGCATCTATAGGTAGGTAAGTAATTCTCTGTTTTCGGGTGGATTCAAATACCTAGTCCACAATCGATTCATCTAAACCCCGAGTGCTATCTCCTAAGTCTAGAACAGAGTCACCAGACCACAAATCCAAATGGCGAATCCGATCCCTAAGCCTGTGATTCGTGCGCTGTTGTTACTGCTTGTTCTTTCGGTGTCGTTTGGAAGCTCCGACGTGCCATTCATCGTCGCCCACAAGAAGGCCTCCCTAACAAGGCTCAAGCCTGGCGCTGAGCGTGTCTCCGTCTCCATCGACATCTACAATCAAGGCTCTTCGTACGTATTGCCCCAAATTTCAATCTCAGTTCCTCTTATTGGTCACAGATACAGATCCAATTTTACTATGTTTTAGATCCAGTTGACCTTTTGCATACGTCCTTTTTATATTCTTTTTGCTTGGCTTTTAAAGTGATCTGTTGCTCCAAAATCTGTTCCATGCATGCATAGTTTCTTTGAATTCTTGATTGTCTGTTGCGACATTTCGTAAGATTAATGAAAAAAACTGTGATGTGATTAATTTTGGACATTCATTTGTTTATAATTAGAGTTTATCCAAGAACAAATTAATGAACCATTTCTCTATGGCGTATTCGTGTCAGTTGACCATAATTTAAAAAGCTTTTGGGAAGACTCAGGACGACTCAAAGCATAATCTTCCTAATTACATTGCTAATTTTGCATAACACGAGCTATATTGTAAATTTATTCATATCTACATGGTGAGTTTTCCCAAAATAAAATGGAGCAAGTGTTATGTGATTTTTATAATTTTACAAAAGGGTCCATTTTAAACTTGGCCACTGTCAGTGGCCATTGATAAATGTTCATATTGATCAAGCAAATTATGAAGATTTGCAATATTGAGCATTGTGGAGATGATTGTTTTTGTAATGTTCTTAACGAGGAACACTCATTAAGACATCACTTAGCGTAAGCGACAATGTGCTGGAAGTTGAAAAGTGTGGATATATATAGAATAAATATGGTAGTAATGACTAATGCATGAATGTCATGCTAAAACATTGGTACGAAATAGAAGTATGAATGTTTGGTTAACTGCTTTAGTGAGGTGATTCTGCAGTTTTAGCTGATGAAATGCTTAGGAATTTACTCTTATTGACACTTGGATTATGCTTTAAAAAGTATGGCCATACACATTTGTATTTGATTTTCTTTTTGAATAATGGCTCCCTCAGAATAACAAAATTTCGTTTTATATTTTGGGCATTCAATTCAATTCTTTAAGTGTTCTGATGGCATCCTGTGTGAGAGTTGATGTATTGTAGTAGTTAACTCTTTTATTCTTTTTCTTCTACCATTATGTGAAGTTTACTCTGTGTATGGTTTTCCCAGGACTGCTTATGATATGAGCTTGAATGATGATAGCTGGCCTAAAGATGACTTTGTTATTGTCAGTGGGAACACCTCAAAGTCATGGGAAAGGCTAGATGCGTGAGTGCCATTTATTTGTTGTCAATCTTTTTTATATAACATTCCATTGCTTTTTCGTTGTTATTAATCCTTTAAATGGGGTTGTGTAGTGGTGGTATTCTGTCCCATTCTTTTGAGTTGGAGGCCAAGACTAAAGGAGTTTTTAATGGTGCACCAGCTGTAATTAAATTCCGCATTCCTACAAAAGCTGCACTACAGGTGAGAGATATATGATATTGACTGCCGTTAACAATCAAAAAATAAATTTTTATTTACTAACACTCGCTCTATATAGGAGGCATATTCAACTCCAATACTGCCTTTGGATGTCCTTGCTGATAGGCCTCCCGAGAAAAAGTTTGAGTGGGTATGTTTATACTGGGTATAGAGCTCATGAGATTCCTTAACTTTTGAAAAGGTCCAGTTTAATCCCTAATATCTTAAAATGTGCATTAAAGGTCCTTTATTTAATATGAAGTTGCATAGAAGTTCATTTTAAATTAATTATTTCAATTGATTACTATTTAGATATAAAAATATTTATTTTTTGTCCAAAAATAAACAACTCTTAAATATTTCCATTGATGAAAAATTTACCTTTTATTTATGGTGATATATTATATTTACATATATAAATTGTAGTCAAATTGAAATAACTAGTCTAAAATGAACTTATGTACACCTTAAAAATATGTAAGGGACTTATAATACATCTTTTAAAAAATAAGAGACTAAAGTATGCATTTTCAAAAGTTAGGGACTTCATGTGATGTTTTGACAATCTATTATTTACATCCCTTTTCTATGCTAACTGAAGAAATATATTTGTTTTTTGTTTTCATGGGATTTATTTCAATGTGGGACCAAAATATCTCAGGTCAAGGTACGAATTGATACTTTTTATTCTCACATTCTCACTTAATAAGGTTATGGCAGCTGCCCAAACATTTGTAAGTCCAGTAGCAACATTCTTCAATTAGAAAGTTGTAAGAGTTGTAAGGTGTAGCTATTTAGGGGGTGGGGGAGAGATTATGACAGCTGTTAAGATGAGCATTAATGTGACTCATATTAGAAAGGCAATGGAAGGGGATGGGCGGGTCGGAGGGAGGCTTTAAAGGTATTAATTTTATTGGATTCTCTCTTCTTATTGTTTTAATATGAACTTGTTTCTGTTTACAGAGGTTGCTGGCAAAGTATGGGTCTCTGATATCAGTGATCTCTATAGTGGTATTGTTTGTGTATCTGGTCAGCTCCCCATCAAAATCAAGCGCTGGGAAAGCAAGCAAGAAGAAGCGCTAAATATTTTACAGATTAGATGACGAGTAACGACCTCATAGCTTACGCGCAATTTGGAAATCCCTCTTTCTCTGTGTTACTTTCACATCAAAGTTAAATCTTTTTTTTTAAGCTTTCAGAGGCCTCTGTAGTTTTATCTTGTTAGTGGTTTTCTTGAAGACTTGGCATAACTGGAGGCAGGATGGAGATGTTATGGAATCTGTGACTTATTTAGCAATTTTGGTGAACGCTTTGTTTATGAATTTGATTATTATTAGTTTTGTTAGTTTATACTTTTGGAACTATCATGCATGGAAAAGGCAAATCTTTAAGAGAGAAATTTAGTCATTTTGAGCCGTTTCTTTATTTATTATCAAATTTTAATTTTAATTTTATTTTTTTTATATTTTTAATCAATATTTTAGTTATTTTTGTCAATTAATAAAGATAAAGTATAAAATTGGTAACAATAAACAAAATAAAGTCAAAATAAAAAATTTGTTATTTGTTATTTTTTATGTGGTGTAATTTTAAAAAAATAAATGATTAAATTGTTATAAAAAAACATAATAAAATAACTTAATTACTATTTTTACATAATTAAATAAATTAATTTTGTCATCATCCACCAAATCTTGTATTAGTTACTAATAACAACGTATCCTGATGGATAAATCTAACGACATGTTTACGAGTAAAAACTTGGTTAGTAAGAGTACGAAATAACTAAGGACATCAGTGCTAATTGAGAAAAGAAAAAGGTGAGGCAACAATAGAATTCCCTATTCTAACCAGGGAGAGCTAAAACCACACGTATATGAAAAATGATACTTATTTTAAAAATCATTCTTAAATTTTATACTTACTTTTTTCAGCTTAATTATATTATTATTAAAAATTGATCGCATAAAAAACTATCTTTTTTTTTATGTTTTTATTATTTAATTTATTCTTTCTCTATCTAATTATCTAATATGGTTGAAAAAAAATTAATTTTTTTTTTCATGTTATCACTTTTTAATATAATATAATTAAATTATTATAAAAAATAATTACATAAAATAAATATTATTTTTACCATGAGCAATTTATCCAACTAAATCACATAATAGAGAGAAAAAGAAATAGATATAGTCACTTATTTCAATGTGTATATTCCAACTGATTCATATAATCAAAATACAAACATTGGTAACTAATATTTGAATAAATAATATATATTTGACATCCATTATAAAAGTCTATTTATAAAAAATATGTATCGAAAAAATATTGCTAATTAAACATAATGATATAAAAACTACTTAAAAAAAGATACTAAAGTATTTTAATAATATCCATAATCAACAAAAACATAAAAATGTTGATTCATAATTTCATAACAATACAATAACAATCTTTATATTTAACTTTAAGTGTATTAGTGATTCAAAATTAATGATTAATTAAAGATTTTAACGATACGTAAAAATAAAATAAAAAACTCGTATTACACTAAAAGTTGCATAGTAAATTTACAAATATGCCCCCTTTTACGAGAGTAGTCCATGTGATACTATCACCAACCACATTTAACAATTAACATCAATATGTATCTTCTGGGTTATTAAAATGAAAATTATGACTATGGCAAATAAAATATGCTAGGTGGACACTTTAATTGGAATACAACTTTCTTTATAATGCTGAAACATGTAACATGCATTGCATGCTCCTTTTTCAATACACTCCATTTATAATATAATTTCTCTAAATTTCATTAGGACAAACTTATCAACTTCAAGCACCTATAATGCACACAAATTTAAACACATAAAAAGTTATATAAATTATATTTTGTTTGTGTCAAAATTTTCTTAGAAAATAAATCTTCTTCATTTTCATAGTTATTTTGACAGATGATACATCATATGTAGTGTGCCTTTAACGTTCATGTTATGTGCTTATTTAGAGGTTTATAAAGTCAATAAATTTTTTATTTAGAATATGTTTACTAATTCTTAACGAGAGAATTAATTGAAATGTGAGTTGAAAATATTAATATACATAAGTGACATTTTAAAATTAATAATGGTTAATATAAAATAAAAAAATATTAATATTAAGTATTATTTTATAATTACATATTATGAATTTGAGAAAGGGAATTAACAGAGTATAAAAATAATTTATGAGAATGACTTTCAAATTTGAAGGACACTTAAGGGTATGTTTAGCAGCTTAACTTAAAATAAAAATTTAAAAATTGTTTTTAAATCATAATTAAGAAGTAATTTTTAATAATTTTAAAAAATAATAAACTATTTGACCATTATTTTTAAAATTTGTTATTAAGTAAAAAAATTGTTTGATCACATTACTTTTTAAAAAAAATTCGTACTAAATAAAATTTTAATTTAAAATTCAAAATTTAACAATTTTTATCTAACTTATTTTACCATATATGATAATTTATTAAATACTTAAGTAATATTGAAAACTAATAATTTTTCAAATTGAGGTAAATGTATGGTCTTTTGTCCTTTTTTTGTTTATTTTTTTAAGAATGATAGATTCATCCAACTAATTAATCAAATGGTTTCTTATGGGAATGTTTATTTGTCATAGGAAGAATATCGATATTTTAAAATTATTAAAAAATAATTAATTTTGATTATATGAGTTTTTGAAAAATAATATTTATAACACTTTTAAAATTTATAATCACAATAATAATAATTATATTTATTTTATAAATTTTTAATATAAATAGTCAAAAAAAAATTTATATAAAACATTGCCTCATTTCTATATACGATGCTTATATTGAACTCATGTCAATTAACCAATTTAATTTTAATTTCAACAAATTAGAACTCACTCAAAGATATTCACTATCCCAAAGTAAGATGTTTATCTTGAAAAGTAAAATAAAAATAAGGGAAAAAATAAAAATAAAATAAAAATAGAATATAATAAATTAGTTGGTGTAATCTTTAAAAGAAATTGCTTACACAAAAATGAAAATAGGAGTGAAAAAAAATCAATAAAAAAAAGGAAAGCATAGATATCATATTTAAAAGAAAAAAGATTTAACAAAAAAAATATAAGCATATCAGGAAGATTGGTTAAAACTACGATATTGGTAATATTTGTGTTTAATATAATAAAAAATAAAAATCAATAAAAAGAAGAAGAAGAAAGCATAGATATCAGATTTAGAAGAAAAAAGATTTAACAAAAATAGATATCAACGTATCATAAATTTTGTTAAAACTTGGATATTTATAATATTTGTGTTTAATGTAATAAACAAATTCATTAGTCATAAAAAAAAAAAAAAGCATTGATATCAAAGGCTCTTCTAATACATTCGTTTACCGTGTTTTTGAGTATTACGGTGTAATACGGTGTGCAATAAATTCATATGTTCTAATAAACAAGAGCCGTGCTTCAGAAAGAGCCGTGGAAAATAGTAGCAATCATGGACAAAAAAAAAATCAGTTTAGTATAAAAAGACGTGGCAAGCCATAATTGGAAACAGCCTGGCACTTACGAATATATTGGGTCCCACAATGGAGAAAACAACTTGCTTGCTTCCTTCCTTCCTTTTTAACGAAGTATTATAATCTAGACGAGACTAGAGGACTCAGCGACTGCGTTCGAACCAAATCAATAACAGAGAGAAAGATAAGAGAGATCAACAAAGGAGAAGATTCATAGAGCAGCCAATTGCTCCAAAAGAAAATGAATTACGAGAGAGTACCTCAACCTCAACCCTACCCTCCCCCTGGTAACTAGTGTTTACAAAATCTTGTCTCCAATCCCATCATTTCTTCTTTCTTTCTTTCTCTTATGGCTTCTTCGTTTGTATTCCAATTAATTTAATTTTTGAAACTATATATTATTATTATTACTACAAAACTCGTGATTTTCTGTTGATGAAATTGAAGGTTACGGATCGCCATATTCTCCGCCGGGGTATCCGTCGGCACCACCACCTCCGGGGTACCAACCACCGCCTGGATATCCACAGGGATACGCACCACCTCCTCCTCCTCCTCCTCCTCCCTATGAAGGATACCAGGCTTATTTCGGTGAAGGGTACCCTCCACCACGACCTCCTCCACCACAGCAATACCAGCACTATCACTACGAGCATCACCATTGTGATGACCACAATGGTTGTTCCTCTTTCTTCCGTGGCTGGTACCCCCTTCACCTTTTTTTATTGCTTAATCAACTATGTTTTTATTCATTATTTATTTTGAATTGGGACTGGCTCATTTATATTAGTATTGGGATTTCGACCTAATTAAATATAGGATCCTGTCAAATTTCTTCACTTTGAGGGGTAAAAAAGATAAATTACTGAAAATTGATTATGTCCGATGAATTTATAAGAAGTTCATCCGTATTTATGACACTTTCTGTTACTCTTCCTTTCTTCTCCATGCATTCCTTCACCCCATTACACCGTCTGTTTCCTGTCAAAAATTGATACCATCTTGAACCCTGTTACGTTGTTCTTCAATGCAATGTTTGCTGATTGCTGAATGCTTTTTCTAATTGTGAGTGAATCCTTGCTTTTGGTGGATCATCTAGTTGCTTTTAGTTGGAATTTTACATTTGATTCTACTTTTCGAACATCTATTGGATACAGGCCCCCTCCCCCTCTTTTTTAACATAAAATATAAGAAGAGTTCGACAGTAGTAGATTATGTAATTCATCCTTGTTTTTAACCTGTCAAGTGTATACACGTCTTTACTTCATTATATTGTTAAAACATTACAACGCATCTCATAGATTGTTTTTCTAGAATAGAAGGAAAATAAGAGAGAGAATAGTGAAAAAGGGGGGAGAAAACCTGGCTTTGATCCTTTTCAATATAATCATCCTATAGTAAATCAACAATGCCTAAAGTAATCTCTTTGTTCCCTTCAAGCTTACCTACTATAGTACTACTGTGAATATGATCTCCACCTGACAAACATAATGTTTTAGCCATTATAATGAAGTGTATACTATGATTTTTCGATTAGGGATTTGTCCAATAGGAAAGGGAAGAAAGATACAAATAATTGGTAAAAAACTGATAATATCAATTCAATTATGAGTTAAAAATACAGTACCTAAGCCAAATAGGTTAGTATAAAAACAAGATAATAACATTCAAATGCAAAAGATGAATATTAAAATATTAATATGATAAATCAAAACCCCAAGAGATAATAACCTCAATTTAGATAAACGGTTATTTAAATTAATAATTATTTCCTAATCATTCTCTTCAGATAATGAAAATTCGACTCTTGGTGAGTTAGAGCCATAGGTAAAAAGGTTAAATTTCAAATATGACACCAATAATCTCCATTAGTTTTTTACTAGGAGATATCGAAAATGTTGAAATAGCAATGCCATGTTTCTAATATGTTAAAAAACTGAAAAGACGCTTCAACAGCTTGAAATAATTCAACCATTTCATAGCTTGGAAACTTTTACATCTGGACAAACGTCCCTTAAAGTGACGGTGGTTAGGGAAAAAAATTTCTAATTGGGATGCACCGCCACATGCAGACCAACTTTCACCAAGGGCTTTCTGTTATAGAATTCTTTGAACAAGTATCCTCCTTTGTATGTTGAGATTTATGAGCTTGAAGTTCAGGATGAAACTTGCCCAAGCCATCCAACATTTTCTTGTGTTATGTTGGTCACTGTTTGTTGCATTTTTCCAGAATGCCCAAGCCATCCAGCATTTTTTTTTTTTGTGTTATGTCAGTCACTGTATGTCCCATTTTTCCAGAATGTTTTGTAATTCAATGGGTACTGGTTACGATACATATACACACTTGCTTAGCTGTAATATGCTTGGATTGCCCATGTTGTTGATAGTAATGATTTGCATCTCCACATACAGGATAATTAGTATAACAATTATAGTAATTATTAAATGAATTAGTATTCATAATAATTATCCTATATAGAATAGGAAGACCCTTGGCATGCATTATAGTATCACTCATTATCAGAGAAAGATCAGTAAGAAACATATTCATATACTGGTTAAAAAACATTACTTGGAACAAATTGAACCGATCCCTAGAAGTTAGTGTTTAACCATAGACTAGACCAAATTGATCCTGCAATTGACTGGCAGACATCGCAGCAGGTGCCAATGGTTTGGGTGTCATTAGAACGTCCTCAGCGAGGCGAATTTGGAACAAAAAGATGCCACACTAAGAAAGCAATCCAATCAAGAACAATCTGACTCTTTGGATACCCGCCCTTATCGCAGAAGCACTATTGCTATTGGGTCTGGATTTCCAATGCCTTGGGAAACTGGTCGAGATAGATGACCTCACCATTTTCTTCCTCAGAGTGAATTTTGACTAAATAGATAGGGGCATAGACCCTGAAACTTATTTAAACGAATAATTATCTCCTATTTTACTTCAATTATCTCCTCTGACATTATCTGAAGTTAGAATGTCCAGCAGTTTCAACATGGCCTTTTGTTTAGAGATGTGAACTTAAGAATTTCTTAAAATTGTTTCTTTATGAAAGTAAAATATATAAAATGTTTACTTGGCCATGTAGAAACATAACGTATGAATCGCTTAAATTTGCTGTCAGGGATACAATCAGATTAGCTTAGAACGTACTGCTTTCAATTTTTTTTCCACAAGTCTGCTTTTTTTTTTCTTGCCTAAATTGTTGATACTGTGCTTGGGAAGAAATGTAAAAGTATCATCCTTTTGATCTTCTTATGCTGCTGCTGCTTCTACATTAATGGAATGACTAATATACCCTTATATTTACTTGTGCAGTTTGGCCGCTTTATGCTGCTGTTGTGTTTTGGAGGAATGCTGCTTCTTTTTCTAAATGTTTATATAGTTTACTCGTTGTTTTATCTTTTACAGAATGCATTCCAAAACTTCATATTAAATTATATATCTTTGTATGTTGGATCTAGCAGACTATTATATTAAAGAAGCTGTATGACATTGTTTATGGGATTTCTCTTTCCATCTTGTGTATTCATCAACAAGTTTATATTTACATTTCTGGCATCCTACTTCATAACTGAGATGTTTTACTGTTTGTATCTTGTTCATCTGTCTCAAATTCATCTCACGTTGGTGTTACTCTCAAGGAATAACGATGCGAGCCACGATTGGAGATTAAACGTCAGTTCGTTTATGCTTTTGAGATTCTATATAAAAATGCTGGCAAGAGTAAAATTTGCTTTTGTCAGTTCATTGAGGAGTTATAAAGCACACTTCATTTTTCTCTGAAGAAGTATAAATACTGTATCCCCTAAGTAGATCACAGCTCGATGCAGGAGATGTTCTAACTCTAAAAAGACTAGACTTATTTTGAAGTTAAAATAGCTAACCCGCTCATCCCAAAGCAGGAATAACCCGATGTAATTATTCAGAAGACCCTTTTTCCTTCCATTTACATGCATTAGAATAGAGGGTTTGATATCATTTGGCTAGAAACGCTTGGTTAAGAGTAATTTTATTTGTACCACTAACACAAATCCAGCTAATAATCAATTAAGACCCACAAGCATTTATGAATGATGAAGTTTATTTTTTAGCATAAATACAATTTAGTAAAAATATGCAGAGGCTTCCTCGACAAAAGCCATAACAACATCGTAAAGAACATTTAGATGGAGTTTATAAACACAACAGCAAAACATCGTTAACTATATGACAACGACATCACCATTTACCCATAAACAGGCTCAATTGTAACCAATCCGATGTAATATAACAACATGAAGTAACACTTGAACAATTGGCCTAAAAATCCAATTAACCATCAGCATAAACAAAGTACAACTACTACAAGTGAACATGAAGTAGATCCCTATTGAAACTAGAGTGTCCAAACAAACTCTGGTGCATCCTTCCTCGGCCCTGCCAGGGTTCGATACAAGTACATCTTCTCTACTTTGATTTCATCATCAAGAGTTGAGTCCACCTGATGATCGCTTTCATTAATTATCTCCATGTTAAGCATGGGCATCTTCTGTGCAAGCGTCTTACAGCCTCCAAGGGTAACTTCACAGGATGACATCCAAAGGGATCGCATTGCTTCATACTTTCCCACGTCTGATAGAAGTGCTACATCACCAAAGGGGCTATCCCTAATCTCAAGCTTATGAAGCTTCTTGCACCCGTTCAGCACATAGAGCATTCCCTTGTCGCTGTCCCCAGCAAATGCAATCGAAAGCATCTCAAGCTGCTCAGCGTACATTCCGATATAGAGGAAAACCTGATCAGTAAGAAGGCCAGAGAGTGATAAACGCCTGAGGTTTTTGCATGCTTGAACAATTGCCCCAAAACCTTCATCCAGTGGCTGATTGGTTACAGCGTCAGGTTTGGTAGGGTCAAGTATGCATAACCTGAAGCGGGTAAAATTAGGGCAGTTTTTGGCAACTGTTATGAGAGCAGCATTGGTCATTTGCTGACAAAAATATAGCAAAGAAATAAGCTTTGGGCAGCCAAAGGATATAGCAACAAGGCCTTCTTCAGTCACAGCATGCTCTATAGCATATGGATCAGATGGGAAAACCCTCAACTCCTGCAGTTCTTTACAAGTTGAAGCTACCACTGCTAGTCCTCCATCTCCAATACAATCTAGAATCTGCACATTGATAAAAGAAAAGCGCTGTCACTATTTTACTTGCCTGTAAAAAGTGGAAAATTCAGCATACATTCATACCCATAAACGTTGTAGTTTTGGACATTGCTGAATAAGCTTTATAAGTTCTAGTCCACGTATACCGGTAGCATAGCTGAGGTTCAAGGATGTGAGGTTCAAGCAAATAGGGTAAATAACAGGCAGGCACCACTGAGCAACTTCCAAAAACCCGGACAAGCTCCTGATTGAATTGCACTTCTGAAAAGCACTCTTTAGTTTCTTGTAAGTATCAGATTGAAAATCTAGAACAAAAGAGCCAGTACCCAAGTCCACTAGTTGAGGTGCTCGCATTAGTATCTTTTGTAATGTGTCATGCGGCACTGAGCGATTCAACCTTAACACTTTGAGATTTGGAGATCTTGCGACAAGCCTCTCAAGTGATGCTAGACTGATTTCTCCTTTGAGACATGCAAAATTCAGGGACACAAGTGAAGTGCAATTATCAGGAAAGCAGTTAAGCCAGTGACCCCTATGATCCTCTATTTCATTCTCTTGAAGATCCAGCTCCCTAAGAAACCTATGCAGAAATAAATCAGAGTGAAAAAAGAGAAGTGAGCTTTTTGCCATAACATATCCATATGATGTTTAAAGACATTGGTAATATGAGTCCATATGCAGGGATTGCATATGTGCAAAAATGAAATCAAAATACCAAGAACATAAAAATTAACCAATTAATTGTAGGATTCACCCAAAGTTGTATATAAGAATTTCCTTACCCTTTATAAACAAGAGTTCACAAAATTAACCTCAGATGCCAAAACAATGGATTTACATACAACGTTAAATAGACTTTAATTATAAAAAAATAAAAAGTGTTTAGAACGTACATACCTACAATTGGCAGCAATAGCAGCAAGACCATCAGTGGTGAAGCCTTCACAGCTAAGGAGAACCAAAGACTTGAAATTTACAAAGGACCTCGAAAGAAGGTCAAGACTCTCATCTGAAACCACCATACGCTTCAATCTGATCTCTTCCAAGCCAACACGGCTATGAGCCAAAGTTTGAATCCATGGAAAAACAAAGCCACCCCAATCATGAGGAACCAAATTGAAGTCTGCAAAATGAGGCTTTCCCTTCAAAGTTAGAGACTTTAGTCCCGGAAAACGAGCCACAGTCCTCTCTGGACTGATCGCATAGCAATTTCCTACGAACACTCTCTGCCTGTTAAATCTCTCTATTCTGTACCATGATTTGCACACCAACGACAACGCGTTTCGATCCCTATGGGAAGTTACTGAATCGAACACATGCTCCAACACTTCGTCGGGAAAATAGTTCATCCTTCTTTACCATTCGGTTCAGACCCACTTCCCCGGCTAAAACAAGCAAGAGAAAGGAAGGAAAAAAAATTGAAAACGATTAATTAAAAAAATATTACAAAAGATCTAAATAAACCAAGAATTTTACGGTAACAAGCTTTGACCGGGGATATCCAGAATCTTCGGAAGAAAATCTGAAAAATCTACGTACAGTAAAATAAGATCTGAAATTTTCCTACCACTAAATATTTCAAAAAAAAAAAATTAAAGTTTAATAAACCTCTTTCATTACAGTTCAGATCTGTTGCAGTCCCAAAGATATATATATTTAAAAAAAAATACTCGAATTTTCTTGAGAGAAGGAAAAAAAAAAGGACAGATGAGATAAATTTGATCTGTTGTGCGTGATCATTTAGAAATCAAATACTGATGATTACAGCAAAAGAGATAACGTTGCGAAAAAACGAATCAAGTTTCTTAGATTTTCGAGAATCTAAAATTTTCCAAAAATAGAAATTAGTAAGGAAATATAAATACTTTTGATTCTATTACATATTAAGGAGAGAAACACCAAACTATAATAGCCTTCTAAATGCACCTTCACAATCCATCTCTCTCTCTCTCTCTCTCTGAGATCCTCACACACTTTCCCGTGTTAAAGCTTAATTCACAATTTCACAGTTATTGAGACCAGAAAGACTGAACTTAACCAACTATAGTTAGAACCGTGACCGTGGTTTATGTGGGGGTTAGGTGTTGAACGTTCAGATTTGATAGAGAAGGAAGTTGAGGAAATCTGAGCCGTCTATTTTGTGATCATGAACTTGTCCCCGTCACTGGTTCCGAAGAAAGCTGATACATGGATTGTCAAGAAAATAACATTAGGTTTCTCCGAAAATTACAAAGTTGCCATGCGCTGAGATAAATGATTTTTCACTTTTACATTCGCACGTTTGTAGTACACTCGCGTCGTTTTACGAAGACAACCCCATGTGATCGCATTCTAAAAGGTCTCGACTTTAAATTGCAAGAAGAAAAAATCCGCATATGACCAATAATATCAACAATTCTTAATATACTTTTTCATTACTTTCTAACATGCATTACTTTATAAAAAAATTAAAATTTATTTTTAAATAAAAAAACATATTTCTTAAATCTTTACTAACACATGCTAATTGAAGATTCGAAAATTTAATAAAAATAATAATATTATTATTTAAGTATTAAACTAAAATTTTAAAAATTATAAATAATATAAAATTAAAAAAAAATAATTTTTAAATAAAAATAAAAATAATTATATAAATATTAAAATATATTATAAGTAATGTATGACTTTATAATATTTTATATTTTATTTCAAATTAACACTTAAATCATATGCAAAAATATTCTCTGTTATTATTATTAGCATTCTTGTTATAGTAAACCAATCATAAACTTAAAGATTATATAAGAAAACATTTTTAATTTTATAATAATATTGAGAGTATTATTGATATATATTAATATTTAAATAAAAGTTATGAAATTCATTATTAAAATTAAAAAATGTTTATTAAATTTTATTAAATATTAAAATTAAACTATAATATATTAAATCTTTTACTTGATGTTTTAAGATTTTTAAAAATGTAAATATTACTTTAATATTAATAAATATGCTCGAAAATAAAATTATCATATATTATTCTATGATAAAATAATAAAGACATATAAAAATAATTTTTATTGTAATTTAAACTTTTATAAAATAAAAAAAATTATTATATAAATATTAACTTAAATATATGATATATAATAAGACATTTATATTTATTTAAAAATTATAAATATTTTGACAAAATTTCATGATATTTATCACCGATTTGATATTTACACAGTGGTTAAAAAAAAATAACATCAAAAATACACTCATTGAGATATCTTCAAGAATATTCTTAAGATTTTAAAAAAATTCAAAAAATTCTCAAAATATAATTAAAATGAATAGTAATATTATATAAATAAATATAAAAAAAATAATAAAAAATCATGGAGTAGTAAAATTATAAATACAAGATATTTTAAAATATTTTCATAGAAAATGATAATAAGTAAAAATAAATTTTAAAAAAGTGATGGATTTAAAAAATCATCATTTATATCTTTATGAAAATTATTCCCAATAAAAAATATAATTTATTATAAAATAAGTAATAAAAAAATTAGTATTAATATCACAGATGCAAGAAGAATATATAATATATCATTAATTGACAATGAAACTATATTTAATAAACTATTCAAAATTTCCTAAAAAGATAATGAAAAAATTGGATGCATTCATTTATGATAAATTTAAATATTAATACAGGTTCATTTTAGGGAAGAAATAGATACACCCATAAAAATAATTTTACTAAATAATAGAATAATAAATATGATAGATGTACGATTAGGAATGATCCATAGTAATTTGTGGATACCAAAAACTAAAATTTATAGCGTATTCCAGATTTGTTATCAATATTTATGATAAAAACTTAAACCAAGTATTAAGTCTAGTTTATGAATTTGAAAGAGAATATTTAATGAAAGAAGAAAATCATTTATTTTCAATATACTACCTAATAGGGTAATCATTAATAAATAATCATAATAGTTCGATCTATAGACAAAATAAATTTATAAAAATAGATAAAACTTTCCAAGAACTTGGACAAATAATAAAACCAAAAATCTTAACGGATCAGAGAAATTGTATTTAGATATCAAAGAAAAACCTCTCATACTAGGAAGAAAAAGTAATGTGGTTAAAAACAATAATATACCAAAATGTACTTTTATAGACTATAAAGGAGAAACCTCTAATAAAAAAACTAAAAGATAAAGTTCAAGTAATGAAAGCATTATTTCATGATTTCATATTAGGAAAATAATAATGTTTAAAGATAAATTAAAAAAATATACAATTAGAAATAGATAGAAGCTTAGTAGGCATGGCAAAATATCAAGCAACATTTCCTTTATTAAAAGCTTCAAATCTTTCATTAATGTTGAATCAGAAATTATGACTCCAAAAGGCCATATGAAACCAATTTTATTTTTAATTCTTTACCAAAAAGAAACATTTGTCTCATATAGGGAAGGAATAAATAGGTAAAGTTCAGGGGAGCTTGACACCATAGATAGAAGAAGACAACCACTCAAATGGAAGGAGGATTGTATCGGGGGACTAGAGATAATATCTCAAAAGAATTCAAACTCTATAATACTTAAAAGTCTGATATTTTAGATCTAGATTGTATAAGATATAGGATACACTAGTATGAGTGTACTCATCCAAACCTCCCAAACTACACAAACAAACCATTCAATCTATATGGTATTAATAGCCATAAAATGACAGTAAATGTTAAAGTTTGGCTTTCAAATCTAATGATTAACAACATTTATTAATGCAAAGAAATGCTCTCACAAAAAAAGAATATTTAGATATAGTAATTAATTAAATATACAAGGAGTTTATTGGAAAGGATAAAGGAAGAATTATCATTGAAACTAATGAAAATGAAATAAGCCAAATAACATCTAACAAATATGAAAATCTATAACATGTGCTATATATATTCTTTTATATATGAATATGAAATGTATTTTCATAAATTACCACCCTATGCAAACAACTTATAAGGAAATATTTTGTAAAAATTACCTGGAACATTACATAAGACCTTAACAGAAAGTTAGAACTAGAGAAATAGGAAAACTATATCAGACACCCTAAGAGAAAAAATAAGAAGCCTTAAAAATTGAATAATTATTAAATGCCAAGGAAGAAAGGAATATAAATAAATAAATAAAAATGATAAAATCTGTTGTGATACAAGATATTTTAAAATACCAAAAAAATATAGATTTAACATAAAACTCTACCAACAAAAATACAAAAATATAATAGATTTAAAAAATATAATTTCAGAAAACAAGATTATCAAAAATATAAAAGAATCTTTAATATGAAAACTTATAAGAAAAGATATTTTAGAAGAAAGATGTACAAACCTCCTGAAAACAAGAATTATTGCCCTTTAGGGAATAAAAAATACATATGTTGGATATGCAATGAAGAATGACATTATGCCAATGAATGCTCGAGCAAGCTTCAACATTAGAAAGAATTTAAAAAGAAATTTTCACATAAAGCAAAAATCTTAGAAGAAGCTTTTAAGATGGAATTAGAACTTATCGAGAAATCAAATATAAAAGATACTTACAATATTTATCCAGTAGAGGAAACTAAGAAGGAAATAACTGACTCAGAATATTAACACTCAAAATATGAATATTCTTCAACAAAAGTTGAATGATTTGTATAGTATTATAAATCTAATTAGTACCTACATCAAAATAGGACTAAAATTTAAAGGTTATACGAGCTATTATCTACATGTATATATAAATACAAGAGCTAGTATGTGTATAACAAGTAAATATGTGTTTTCAAAATAACACTGAAAAGAAGCATCAAAAGATTTAATTGTAAGAATTGCTAATAATACTATAAAAAATCTTAATAAGGTTTTATAAGATACAGATATAATGATAAGAGGAGAAAAGTTTCATATTCCTACTATATATCAACAAAAAATAGGAGTTGATTTATTAATATGAAATAATGTTTTAAACTTATATCAACCTTTTGCACAATATTTAGACAAAATAAGTCTAACAATATTTGATGAAGATATCATTTATGTATCAAAAATGAGAAAAGCTTTGATTTTATCAAACTCAATTTTTACCCAACAACGTAAAAAGCAAAAATGTGGTGAGATAGAGCAGTAAAAAAATTATCTAGAAAATACTTCAATAGAAGTAGAAGAGAAACAACACTCTTTTCTTAATGAAATACAATAAAATAAAGCCCTAATAGGTATCAAAAACTATTAAAAAGAATAAGCTCAAAAAATCATTTGGATTCAAAAATCAATAAATCTAAAAGAATTACAAACATAAAATTAAGAGACTCTAACAAGGTTATTATAGTAAAACCAATGATTGAATTTGAGAGAAAAATTCAGAAACTTTTGGAACTAAAAATCATAATACCAAGTAATTCATCTCACTCAAGTCTAGCATTCTTAAATGAAAAAGAAGCTAAAAAAAGAAGAGGTAAAAAGAAAATGACAATAAAATTCAAATCATTGAATAAAGAAAATATTAATGATGGATACTTATTCCAAAGAAAGAAGAATTATTATCATTAGTAAAAGGAAAGAAATACTTCTAAAGTTTATATTGTAAAAGTAGATTTTGACAAATAAGATTGGATGAATAATTTCAAAAATTAACGACATTTAGTTGCTTCAAAGGATAGTTCCAATGGACTATTGTGCCATTTGAATTAAAACAAGCTCTAGGTATCTTCCAAAGATATAAGGATAATATCTTTAAAAATTACAAAATATTTGTTATGTCCATATAGATTATATTTTGGCAATAAATTAAATAAACATTGGATATTATTAATATTCTACAAGAATGTATGAAAGAAGACATTGTACTCTCTGAAAAGAAAACATTATTTTCCCAGTAGAAAATTAAGTATTTAGGGTTAGAAATTAAGGACGAAAAACATAATCTACAATCCTATGTACTAAACAACATTCAAGGTTTTCCTATTGAATTAAAGAACAAAAAAAATTACAAATATTTTTAGGATGTTTAACATATGTAGAAGGATGTATCAAGGAACTTGCAAAAATGCGAAAACTTTTATAAGAAAAATTAAAAAAAGACTATATTTGAAAACAGACAAAATAAGATACTTTGCTTATGGATAAATTAAAAGCAAAGGTAAAAAATTACAAACTTTATACCATCTAGAGTCAGATGATAAAATGATAATTCAAACAGATGCTTCACAAGAATATTAGAGAGTAGTTCTGAAAGCAAAAGTAGATGACAAATATGAATATTTTTGTAGATATACATCAAGATCTTTTCAAGATCCAGAGTTAAATGATCACAGTAATGAAAAAGAATATCTAATTATTAAAAGAGCTATTAAGAAATTTGCAATATATGTTATAAGTTCTAGATTCATTGTTAAAACAGATAATAATTTTTTTGATTATTTCTTAAGAACTAATATTGTAAGTGATTACAAACAATAAAGATTAGTCACATAGCAACAATGATTCAGCTACTACAATTTTGATGTTGAACATCTTCTAGGAAATAAGAATAGTTTAATAGATGTTCTTACTAAAGAATTAACACCTCTAACTATTTTTATGCTTACAGGAATGGAATATCTTGGTATTAGGATCAAGATAAAGCAAAAAGAGATAAAAATCCTATAGGAATAATTCGAGCTATTATATCTTGAGAAGTCTATTATATATGGAGATATGAAATAAACAAGAAGAAGTTAATTGTTCAAAACAGTTCTTAGAGTCCAAAAGCTCAAAAGAGGAAACTTCACAAAAAATCAATCTAAAGAAGATTAAACTTCTAAAGAAAGAATTCAAAATAAAAAGGAAGAACCTAACAGTTCAAAAGAGAGTAACATATCTGAAACAAGAAAGCTTAATTAGGTAGACGAAGTAGAAAAAGACTTATATGGTCTATAATGACCCAAAACCAGGAATCTATAACAACTAGGTAGAAGCTTGTAAATCCATTATAGGGTTTAGTGGAGTAACTCATATAGCCTTTACCAAGAGAATAGAAACTGAAGGCAATTATGTCAATTACAAAACATCAAAACTAATAACTCCAAAAGAGATGGTAAGAAATTATTTTACATTACTATAGCAACAACCAACATCACTAAATAGGTTGAAAACTAATAGAAAATATATATCAAAGAATTAATTTAAGTGAATTAAATTATTTTTCAAAAAATTTCAAAAGAGCAAACAAGAACTTCAGGAATAAGATTAAATAAGGTGACAAACCTGTTTATCTCAAATTTTTCAATTCACTAATGGACTAGAATAAGGAAAGATGTATCAGTCTCTTTCATTTCATTAAGATAGAGATTTCCAACACAAACAAAGAAATTGTCAAACTAAGGACACTTTTAGAAAAGGAATTCAACACAGAAGAACTCTATGTATTAAGAGATCAAATGTTAGACCAAATTTACTATAAACTCAGGAAGATTGACAACTCTACAATTCAACTAGTAAATTCATCATCATTTCTCATATTAACATGGCTTTTTCAGAAGAGGATGGTGAAAAAATTACCAAATATGAAACCAATTTTAATAGCAACAACCTGAAAATAGGTCAAGAAACAAGGAAGGTAATCTTCTTTTTATGCTAGAAAAGTCACCAAAGATCATAGATGCATTTACTACATCAAAGATCAAGAAGACAAAGATGTATCATCATCATCAAAAACACTATTGGTAGAAAATGACAAATAAAGAATAAAGCGAGAAAATGTCGACAGAAAATGACAAAGAAAATAAAGATGTAGACCCACATTTTAGTCGGCAGCATGTGCCAAGGAAAAAAAGAAGCAATTGTTGCTATTTAAAGCAGAAAAGCAAAAGAATTTGACCCATATTTTAGTAATTTTGTCTTGTAAATAAGGTTTTCTTGTGATATAAAAGAAATATTTATTTTCATTTTAAAACACATAGAAAACCAGAGCATACACCTTTGAAAAACACACAAACTCTAGCATATAAATCTGAAACCAACAATGATATACCCAGTAATTATGAGTGGTTAAGGATCCTTTCAAGGTTCTTAATTGACCTTTAGTTTGTAATAATTATTATATTATGAATAAAATGGACTTCAGTTACTCTTTCTTATGTGAAAATTGGACACTATTTATGTATGGATGCAGAAGGCTTACCATTATGAGGAGGGTATTAAGGTTTGAGCAAAGCTGAGACATAATCAGTGTAACAAGAGAAGACGAACATAAGGAAAAACTGTGATAGACCCATTAAGTTAAAGTATAAAAATTATAACTTTTAAACCAATTAAGGTTTTTGATTTGCTTATACCAAGTCATAATATTGATAAATAGAAAAAATAAAAAAATATCACAATATTATGATAATGAAAATTAGGTAACATGAACTAAAAACTAAAAATTAAACAACTAGTATGAAAGAAATTAAAATGAAAAATAAAAGTCTAATTTTATTAGAAATGTTTGATAAAAGCTATCTCTTAGGCTTAAATGAATATTTTAAGGATGCAGATTATAAAACTTATCTTGAAAATTTTAGAAGATTCAACACTATATTAGAAATATATACATATTATATTAAAGTTGTTACAAGCATAATAGATCATCTTGTTTTAAGAATATTAAGATACTATTTTAGTCAAAAATTAATCTTCTTAAAAGAAGGAGAAGGAAAAATGGATTTTAATAACCTTATATTCACTACTACAAAAACGGGCTTTAAAGTCGATTCAACGCGTGAACTAACTTTAAATTTTACATATTTTACTCATTTTCTACTCTACTTAAGAACCTGTATTCAATGACATATAAATTTGTATAACAATTTTTGTGATTATTAAGATTTTTTTTAATAACTACACTACCTCAAATCATAGATATTTTAATGAACATCATATTGTTGAATCATGTCTTTCCCATTTTATTTTAACATAAATAAATAAATTAAACATCAACCTTAAATCATAGTTATAAATATATATATATATATATATATATAAATATATATAAATTTATTTTATTACGAAATACATATACAAAATCTACATAATAAAAATAATAACATACATGATACAAAAAATAACGCAAAGTGAATAATAAGTGCGTAGTATTAATAGAAATACTTACAAGAGTAAATGAAGTAACAAAATGAAGGAAATGAAGAAAAAAATGGTGTTTTGTAATTGATAAAATGGGTATAAAAAATTTGAATATTTCGTTAAAAAAATAGGGGATCTGAAAGATAATTTAGAGAGGAAGAAAAACTACTAAATGGTGCTCGAATTGGTGGTTATAGGTGGCTGAAAAATGAGAAAGAGTGGAGGAGGTGAAGCTCGGTTTTGAGTTTTTGGGTGTTGTTTATAGTGCTACAAATTAAAAATTATGTCTGATGGGAGAAGAAAGAAGAGAAAAAAAATCTATGTGTATAGTGTCGGTTGACGTGTTGAACTAACGCTATGTCCACGTGTAGCGTCGATTTAATACGTCAACCGACTCTATACGTAGCGTCGGTTCTTCACCAAACCGACTTTAAATTCATTATAAGTCAATTTTTTCCAAAAATCGATTTTACATATCGACTTAAATGTCACATTTTGTAATAGTGATTTGATTATTATCTTTTCAAAGATTATAGGTACACCGTTTGTACAAAAAACATGTAGTGGTATGAATTTATAATTACAATATCAAATTTATCTAAGACATGAACAAGTTTATTTAGAACATATAAATAGGTATGATATCTTAAAAGAATGTCAGATTAATTAAAATTTTGTCATAAAACCAATCGGCGATCAAAAAACCGTCCACAAATTGGTATTAGAATTATAAGAATATTATGAATAAAAAAGTTATCATCGTTAATTTTGAGGATATTAATAATATTAACTATAAAATTAATGGATATTCTAGCATTTTTTGTAAACTTTAAAAGTATAAATGAATATATACTAGAAGGACATTTTAAGTATATATTCTTAACGAGTGTTATAATAATATATGAAGGAAAATAGATAAAGTAATATTTATATTAATATTTTTACCAATATTTTTTAATAAAATAATTTCTACCATATTTTGAATACTATACTTAAATTCTACCGATGTATCAATCATAGTATCAAAAAAAATGTCTAGTAACACGTTCACGAGGATATCGAGCGACTATTTGCATTGTCTCCATAGCTCTTGAACTTTAAAGCCTTTAATTATTAAAATTCGGACTATTTTTAAATTATATCTATCATTACGGTATACTCTAATAATTATTAATATAATTAATAATAAATAATAATATTATTATAATAATTTTTATTATTATCATAACAAAAATACATAAAAATATATATTTTAATATTAATATTATCTATACATTAGTGTTACTAATTTATATAACATTATCATTAATAAACTATTTTTGTGTCAATAATATTTTTATTATTGAATATCATTATCATTAATGAATTATTTTTGTGCCAATAATATTTTTATTATTGAATATCATTATCCTTAATAATTACTAAAACTGTTACTTTAAAATAAATTTTAATGAAAATATTATTTTAACAAATGTAAATGATAAAGTTGATAGGATATTAAGGGTATTAATTCATTCCATTCAGAATCATTTGAACGGGTTTAAATTAGTTTAATTTAAATTAATTAAAATCTAATTTAAATTCAATTTTATTTATATCATGAATTGTTAATACTAATCTAAACTAAAAAAAATTCGAATTAATTTAAACTAATCTAAATTGACCCAAATTTTTATTTATATGTATTAAATTATTTTTTTATACTTAAAATAGTAAAACCTTTAAAATAATTTAATACACTCTAATAACGTTAAACATATAAATAAAAATTTTGTTACAAGTTTTTATAAAATTGAAAAATAAAAAGATTTAAAACCATAAGTATATTACAAAACAATTTAAGAAATCATTATCTAAAATTAAAATAAATGAATATTTTAGACTTAAAACTTATATAATTATGATTAGTGATAACATAATATATTTACAAAAATATCTAAAAATAATAAAATTATAAGCCAATTTGACAGACCCATAAATAAGTTAATAAACTCATTATAAGTACTTTATATTTATATGAAATAATTTATAAATTTAAAAGAAATTATAACATATTTTATATATAAAATTCATAAATATTCATATAATTAATCACATTCGTTGTTGATTAAATACTGTATAATTCGTGTTAATAATTGAATAATCAATATATGAAAGAAAAAGTTACAATAAAAATAATAAGAGAAATGCATCAAATTTTTCATGATATGAATTAACAGACTCGTTATATAGAAAAATAATACTAACAGTATATAACAATAATTATAATTATTTTTTTATTTAATTCGATTCATGTTTGGTTTAGGCAATTTAGCTGCAATGAATTATCATCCTTAAATAATATATTACATCAATAATTGTCTAATATTATTTTAATTTTTTTCCCTTTTTATCATTTCACCTTTTCATTAGAAAAATGATTTAAATATATATATATATATATATATATATATATATGTGTGTAATAAGTCATTTGTTGAAGTAATTTCATGATTACTTAACAATTTACGTCATAAATTTACTTATAATAAAGTTCTAACATATCACTCATTGAATCTTGTAAAATAGCTGTTTTTCTTATGTTTATTAAGAAATTTTTAATTATCATAATTTTACAATAAATCTTAAATGTGATGAGAAAATTTAATTGGATAGCATAATTGAATCTATAAAGTTATATCAAATAAATTAGATTTGTGTGATACATAATAATGCTTTGTTTATTATATTGTTCATCTAAACCCATAAGGTTTTTCAGTGGATCCATGAGCTTATAATCCTAAATTAGTTTTTTTCTTTCGAAAAATTAAGTTGCGGTAGAATATTGAGTGAAGGACTAGCTTTCAATAAAAGTATATAAAAATCTTCTTGTTATTAATTAGTGTATATAAAAGTCTTGTGGTTCATAAAAAGATATACATTGATCATAAATTACCATTCATCATTTTTCTTTTAAAAGTAGTAATGTCTATGACCACATTTTAACGAAAAAATTTAAAATTATTAATAACCTCAAGTCACTATTGGAGCATGATAATTAACTGGTAACGAGTCTGTGAAGACAATACAGAGTCTGTCCAACGACCTTATCATTTGTTAAGAAAATCTAGAAGGTTGATGGATATAGTGTCTGCAATTGCATCTAAATTAAAATGGGACTGACTATTTTCATACTGACAGATGATAAAAAGCAAAGAAGAATGAGCTTTGGACAAACCTTAATAGAGACACTTCACCTGATTCTTTTCTCTCATCATTGCATAGCAAAATTGAAGATATATATGGAAGGAACATGTACATTGCAACTAAGGTACCCGATATATATATATATATATATATATATATTGATATATTGAAAGGCAATTATCCGACTCATCATTTCCTTGACGAGTACAAGAAGCTTTGGGATGAGAACACTGATTGGTACTCCGTAAACAACAATTCTAACCGATGGAGTTTCGGTTGAATTTTTGACGGTTACATATGAGTATCAACTGATACATGAAGGTTTTTGTTAGGCTTGGTTTGGGGGGTTATGACTATGCAATACATTTTGGTGTTAGGATAACGAGGGAGAAGATAACGAATAGGGAATTAACCTATGCTTATTAATTTATAATTTTAAAAATATTTTTTAAAATATACTCACGTATATAACACATGATTGCTTTCAATAAAAAAAATATTCTTTACTTTTTTTGCCTTTAAATTTCTTTACCCTCTTTTGACCATAGGATCCTTTCCTTTATTAATGTCTTTTTGTTCTTACTAGGGAAAAGTTTAGGCACTAAAAAAATTTCTCCCTTTTTTTTATTCATAACGATTTTAAGGATAATGAGTTCATTTAACAAGTAAGTTTATTTTTACATCAACTTATTCATAAAGAAATTACTTTTGAATTGAAAGTACTTGTATACAATGCCTCTAAGATCATTCCAACCTAAGTAACCTCGTCAATGATTTTCACATTTAGTTCAACATCATTCACGTGGATGATCATTTCCTACACATCTTATGTATATGTGTACCTTCTTTCATCTAGGTATTCATTATAACCTTAACGGGTTCATACCTAATCTATTCGAATGGGTGACCAAACATGAGCTAGAGAAATTTCATTATCTCATAAGTTGTGTCCAACTTCTTATATTAACGTCCTAATCATTTCATTAATTACGAAGAGAAAATAACAATAAGTCTTGTTATTGAATATAAGTGAATAGTTTTTATAGTATTGATTGTATGACAAGTGAAAAACCATCTATAAGTACGAAGTGAATGTTATTAGTAATTAAAATGAGATTCAAATTAGATTTTCATTTGTTAAATTTTTCATCCGTCAAATTCTCATTTTTAAAAGGGTTAAAATTAGATTCTACATATTTATTAAAACAATAAATAATAAAAATTTAATTTACATGTTATTTCTTGCAATTAATTTACATTTTTTTCATAAACCTCTATTTAATAAAATTTAACAATTTACCTAAGTGATACTAATATTTAATTTAAAAAATAAAACCTATGAGTAGACACATTATCTATATGTCATGACATATGGATGTTAATGTAATTATCATGTCATAAAAAATTCATACATCAAATAAAATAAAATTTAAGATATAAAAAAATACCATAGTATTTATGATAGGGTGTTACTTAAAAATAAAAGAATTCTAATTAAACAACGTAACCTTTACATATTTAATTTTATTACGAAATATCACCACTTTTTTTTTTGGCAAAAACTGGGCTCAGCTTAATTAAAATCAAACGAAAAAAATTTGTGCCGAAAAATTCAGATTTTGCAATAGGGTATCATAAAACAAGATAGAACCAAGACATACAAAATCAGGCAAAAAAATTATCTGAGTAGGCCCGATAGTGTGCCACTAACTAGCAATCAGTATGACAGTCGCGCAACATACAACCGTTGCACCAACCATCAATCACAGCAACGCACATCCTTCCCAACTTGATTTTTCTCGTATTAATAGTGCAACCATCATCCATAGGCACTATTTAAAATAATATCTTTATATCGAAAACTATAGGACCATGACCATTCACCTATAATGTTTTTGAAATATTGCATTGCTGTCATATAATTTCTTTTTTTTTAGTATCTTCGATGGTTTCTCTATTCTTTATTTTCTACTATCTGTTTCTTAATAATCCTTTGGAGTTTTTGAATGAATTTTTTACTCTGATTTCATCTGTGAGAGAGATAAGTCTTCCACTCTTCCCTTGAAGTTAATGTTGGGAACAACGATTAAAAATAAAATAAATTAAATAGAGTAAAATAACGATATCGACAATTTAACGTAGTTCACCTTCTAATTTGACCTAAATCCACGGAACAAATTTCAAAAAATATTTCTTCCACTAATAAAATTAATGGTTACAAAGTAAGAGACAATACAACAAATTGAGATAAACCCAAAAATAGCGCCACACAAATGTTTTTCAAACTCATTATTTTGTCACTCCCCTTTTAGAAAAATATGTCAATATTTTTTTAAGATATTCTCTCCTACTTTCTTACACACACAATACTATTTTTATTCAAAAGAAATTGTTCCTTTAGCTTTGCTTCTCTTCTTGTTTTGGTGTGTTGATGTATCTATAAGGCAAAGACATTGCCTATTTATGGGCAAAATTATCTATCAATATTATATGCATTTGTCAAATGTGGTTGCACCTAATATTTATGGTTATGCTTAACATTTGTGGTTGCATTTAACATTTTTTATTTTCTTCCTCTTCCATATGGGAGGGACCTATAAATCTCCCCCTCTCGACTACATCGAGGGCTTCACCAATTCAGTAGATAAACGATAGTATTCAAAATTGTCTTGGAAGAATTTTCGTCAACATGTCTAATCTATTTTCTTCTATATGAATCTTCTCAAGTTGTAATAGCTTCTTCTCCATTACATCCTTAATCCAATGATATCTCACATCAATATATTTTGATCTCGAATGAAAGGAGGCATTCTTTCCAAGATGGATAGCACTTTGACTATCACAAAATAATTGGTAACTGTCTTGTTGTAACCTAAGTTCTTTTAAGAACTTTTTCATCTATAACAACTCTCTACATGCTTCTGTTGCTGCTATAAACTCTGCTTCTATAGTAGACAATGCAACACATTTTTGTAACTTTGACTACCATGACACAGCTCCCCCTACAAATATAATCAGGTAACCTAAAGTGGATTTTCTGGATTTCACATCGCCAACCATATTTGTATTTGTGTATCCAACTAACACAGGTTTGTCATTTCCAAAACATAGGCATATTTTGGAAGAACCTCGAAGATACCTGAAAATCCATTTCATTGCAACCCAATGTTCCTTTCCAGGATTTGAAAGGAATCTAGTTACAATTCCAACTACATGAGCGATATCTAGCCATGTACAAACCATGGCATACGTCATACTTCCAACTGCTGAAGCATATGAAACTTTTTCTATCTCTTCTTTCCCTTTGTTTTCAAGAAGGGCTCTGCTTAGAACTTAGCTTAAAGTGATTAGTAAGAGGACAACTAATCGCTTTAACCTTGTTCATATGAAATCTCTGAAGTACTTTCTCAATGTACTTCTCCTGTGACAACTATAATTTCTTGGCGCTTATGTCTCTAATAATACTCATGCTAAGAATCTGTTTTAACTCTTTCATGGCAAAAGACTTACTCAACTATTTTTTTCAATTTGTTGATTATGAAAATATTTCGTCCAACAATCAACATATCATCCACATAGAGTAAAATAATAATGAAATCATCATCAGAGAATTTATGCACAAAAACACAATGGTTTGAAGTAGTCTTTTTGTAGTCTTGCTCCCCCATAACAGACTCAAACTTTTTGTACCATTGTCTCGGTGCCTATTTTAAGCCCTAGAGACTTTTCTTCAATTTGTAAACATAATCTTCTTTTCCCTTTTGCTTGAAACCCTTTGGCTACTCCATATATATCTCTTCTTCCAAGTCACCATATAGGAAGGCAGTTTTTACATCCATTTGTTCAACCTTCAAGTCAAGACTTGCTACTAACCCCAAAAAATCTTGTCAAAGTCAACTCATTTTCTTTGGTTGAATCCCTTAACAACTAGTCTGGCTTTGTATTACGGACTGGAACTGTGTTCTTCATGCTTCACCCTGAACACCCATTTATTTTTCAAAGCCTTCTTCCCTTTGGGCAGCTTCATCAGCTCAAAATTTTTGTTCTCATGCAAGGACTTCATCTCATCTTGCATGGATTCAATCCATTTTTGTTTGGATTCGTCATCCATGTCTTCTTTATAACTCTCAAGTTCTCTCCTATCAGTGAAAGTTACATACTCATCTAGAGGATATGAGGTAGAGGGTTGTCTCACTCTATCACTTCTTCTTAATGAAACAGGAGAAGCCAAAGGTATTGGTACTGGATAATGAACATCATCATTTCCCTCATCTTCAGAACTAACTTCTATGGGGGCATCATCTTCATCAGGTGGATAAACTTAGTCTTAATATCCAACTTGCCTTGGCACTGATGTTGGAGGAATTAATTCAAAATCTAATGAGTCACCATTGGAATTAGGAACATCTTTCTTCATTTTGATAATATCTTCAATGGTCTCATCTTCAATAAATACAACATCACTACTTTTGACAAGTCTCTTTGTAACCAGATCGTAAAATCTATAGCCAAATTGATCTTAACCATAGCCAATAAAAATACACTATCTTGTTTTGACATCAAGTTTGGATCTCTCATCCTTTGGGATATGAATAAATGCTTTGCATCCAAACACCCACAAATGATCATAGGAAACATCATTTCCTGACCAAATTTTATCTAGAACATCTATCTTGAGAGGAGTATAGGGTGAAAGATTCAACATATGTGCAACTATGAGTATGGTTTCACCCCATAAAGTTTTAGGCAATTTTATATGTAAGAGTAGACATCTAACTCTCTCCATCAAAGTTCTGTTCATCCTCTCAGCTAAGCCATTCAACTGCGGTGTCTTTGGAGGTATCATATGATGTCGAATACCATTCTTTTTGCAGTAAGCATGGAAAGGTTCTGTGTATTCTCTACCATTGTTTGTCCAAATGCACTTTAACTTCTTCCTAGTCTGTCTTTCAACTGAGGCATGAAATTCTTTGAAGACATCTAACATTTGATCCTTTGTCTTTAGAAGATATACCCACGTCTTCCTTGAATGATTATCAATGAAAGTCACAAAGTATTGAGCACCACCAAGTGAATTTGGCATTAGTCCACACAAATCTGAATGAATTAAATCTAAAATATTATTCATTCTGGAAGGAGAGGAACTCTTGAAAGCAACTCTGTTTTGCTTTCCTGCTAGACAATGAATACATTTCTCCAAATGTACTTCATCTATTCTGGACAGTATCTTCTTTTTGGCTAGACTTATCATACCTTTTTCACCCATCTGACTGAGTCTCTTATGTCATAACTCAGCTGCATTGTCTTTCTCTATGGCATTTACTATGTTGGTAGAGAGCTTCGCTTACATTATATACAGAGTTGTATGCTTCTCACCTCTAGCGACTACTAAGGAGCCTTTTGTAAGTTTCTATTTGTCATAAATGAAGGAGCTACAATATCCTTCATTTGTAAGTTTACGCACAGAGATCAAATTCAGGCGTATATTTGGAATATGCCTGACTTCCTTCAACAATAGTCTAGTTTCGTTCTCTGTTTCCAAGCAAACATCTCTTTTACCTACAACCTTTGACATGCCTTCATTTCCCATTCTAACAGCACTAAAACTTCGAGGTATGTATGATGAGAAAAAAATTTTACGTGATGTAGCGTGAATTTTAGCACCACTATCAATCACCCAGTTGATCTCATGTGATGCAAGATTGACAAAATTTTCATTATAAACAATATTGAACTCGTCTATGGTATTTGTTCGCTCATCACCACTGTTATCATCTTTCTTCACTACATTGCCTTTGTTCGTTTTCTATTCCTTCTTGAACACTCGACACAATTTCTTAATATGACCATTCCTCTTACAATGATGACATTCAATATTGGCAAATTTGTTTGATTTGTCTTTGCTCTTGCCTTTGGGTTTCTGGCCTCTGTGATTAGGGCTTGTGCTTTTGAACTTCTCTCCCTGTTATATTTCTCATATGACAATTAATATGTACAAAGTGAGAGACAATAAAACAAATTGAGATAAACCCAAAATAATGTCACACAAGTATTTCCCAAACTCACTATTTTGTCAATCCCCTTTTAGAAAAATATTTCAATATTTTTCTAAGATATTTTCTCTCACTTTCTTACACACATAATAATATTCTTCTTTAAAGTAAATTATTCATTTGACTTTGGTTTACTTTGTCTCTCTTCTTGTTTTGGTGTGTTGATTTTTATCTAAGACAAAGACATTATTTATTTATAGACAAAATTACCTATCAATATTAGATACATTTGTTAAATGTAATTACACTTAATATTTATGGTTACATCTAATATTTATACCTAACATTTATGATTATAAGTGATATTTGTAGTTTTACTTAATATATTTTTTTTCTTTCATACGGGAGGCACCCACAATTAATTGTGTGAAAATACGTACAAATGAATGCACCCAAAACTAACCAATAACAGCACCGCAATTTGTATTAGAAAAAGAGGAGTAGTTACTTTGTACAAAAAGAGTGATGATTAAAATTAATTATGGCTCCCACTTTCCATATAATTACGAAGCCACACAAGAAGTAATTTGATGGTGAAAGCAGGGCAGCGGCAAACAAAAGTATATATATATTTTATTTTATTATTCTCATCATCGTTCCCATCACCACATACTACTCCAATTATTAACTAAAATTGCAATCATTTGATGTATATTAAGGTTGAATTTTGGGAAGAGGATTATCCATCTACTAAAAATATCTACTTTTAAAATAAATGAAAAAAATTCCTTTTAAAATTCGGGAAAATATTTTTTTAAAATAAGAACATTAACAATAATAGGTCTCTCGTAGACTCAAAAAATTCTGTAATTTAAAATTTTACTTTCGATTAATTTAGAAGCTTAAGAAATTTAATTTTTTATTCTTTGATAATTTTTTTTATTTTATCACATAAATTTTAAATATATTATAAAAATTAAATAAATAAATTATTTTAATTCACGGGTTGGTGTCATCTATCAATCACTTATAGGTACTTTTAAATTTTATTATTATTATTATTTTAATTTATAAAATATTATAATAATCATAAAATTCATTTATTTTATTTTTGCTATATTTTTAATAAAATATAATAATGGTTCATTTGAATTAAATTTTGATTGAATTTTGTAAAATTATGAGTTTTAAAGATTTTTATGAATTTTTGAAGATTCTTTGTAAATTTTATATGCTCATTTTTTTATACGTATATTTTAGTCCCTTTATTTTTATTTCATATATTTTAAGTCCTTTATGTAAAATTATATATAAATTTGATTTTTGGTTATTGAATAAAAATTCTCATTTTTAACACATATGGTCACATGTGTATTTAATAAATAATAAAATGTTCACCAATTTTCTTATCTTTTTACCATCATTTTCAAAAAAAAATTCTCCTTCCAATCAGTGATTTTAACATAACTTATTTTAGCATTTAGCACCTTTCTTTATTTCTTCTCTCTTTGTCCAAATTTATTATATCTTCAATCCAGTTCTGATTGAGGAAGAGAAGAAGAATATTTGGGTAGAATAAAAAAAGGTAGAAAATTAGGTTTTTACTTAAGGATAAGAAATATTTGATGTTTAAATGATAATAATTGAATTTGTTTTAACTATAAAATAATACAAACGTCTTAATCTTTCGTTTGGTATCCTTTCGAATGTTAATATGTAACTCATCCAACTTGATGCTCGTTGTATGTTGTCTCTTTCGATGTATATAGTAAGATATTTGTAGTTGATAGCATATTGGATCAAACATATTGAAGTCAATTGTTGACAATCTATGGTGTTAAGTGGTATCAAAGTTAAATTTGTATACATTTAAAGTTAGAATTTACCATTACGAAGATATAACAATAAAACTTTCATCTTTTGTCATCTCAAATAAGCAAGAATCCTCTGAAATGAGATGTTGAAATTCACTAATCACGCAATTGATATCATTGATGATAGAATAAGCAGAGAGATTATAACCTTCAAACAAAATCTTATTCCTCAACTACCAAATTTTTTAAGCATTATCATAGCAATAAGATTGAAAAGTTGTGCAGACATACCATAAGGAATTAATAACTTTGGAGTCTTGAATGTGATTTGAAAGTAAGATTGAATATCCAATTTTTCAAAGACTTGCCTATTCAGATTTTAATTTCCATATTTCCACCATGATTTAAGAATACCATATCTAATAAATAGATATTTCACATCTTTAGTTTCCTATTGACAAAGATGACAATATAAATTTTCAATAGGAAGAAAATGTCCTATACATTTCTTTGTATTCAAAGCACCTAAAATATTTTCCAGATGAACAATTTATACCTCTCATGAATCTTTGCTTTCTAAAGTAATTGTCAAAAGCCTCTTTTAAGGGTAAAACTTGTTCTTGTTGCTATGATCTCATAGATATCCTTAATAGAAAAATTCATTGTACTAGTTCCAAACCATTTAAAAGAATCTCTACATGTCAAAGAAGGTGGTTGGAGTTGACGAATTAGATAAGAGATATTAGAACCAAGAGATTGAATAGAAAGTGGAACATTCTAATCCAAAATTGAATGATCCACACACAAATATGTCATTGTTTGAATTAAAGGCTCTAGGTTGAATTGTAAATGAGAATGTAAGTTTTGATTTAAAATACCAAGTATCCAAGGATCCTTCTAGATATTTATAACAAAAAAATTCCCTATTTTTATAAAATGCCATCTTTCATTGCATCACGAGCCTAAAGAAGGCCTTTCTAAACAAAAGAATCTGAAGGTCTTGCTACAACATTAAGAAGCAGATAATGTTGTAAATATTTACCACCAAAAATTTGGACCCATAATGCTTTAGAATGTCCCAAACAAATTTAGATGGCATAGCTCGATTGAAATCTTCAAACAGTCTAATCTTAAGTCCATCAAAATCTTTAGATAAGTAAATTTTACTCCGAGGGATAAGAGATAAAAAAAGTTACTTATTATCTAGAATTGGTTGTTTTATTGGCTATTTTTACACCATGAAGTAAATTCAAATTTCAACTCGTGAAAACATTCTAGAAAGGTATTCAATGACCAATAAAACAAATATGAGAAAGTAGGGTCACCTTGACGAAGGTCACATTGTGGGATAAACTGACTAATATAAGAACCATTAAGCTAAATAGAAAAACTAACTGTAGAAATGCATTACCAAATAATCGAAAGGAATTTTTTTGAGAAACCCATAGCTCTTATAATTTGGATAAAGACATTTCATTCCACTTCATTGTAAGCTTTTTAAAGATTCAATTTAATTCACATAAGACTCCATGGCCAGACAATTTCTTGGATATAGTAGAAGCTACCTCTTGTACCATCAAAGTGCTTTCAACGATTCATCTCCTTAGACTAGAAGTTGCTTGGAAATAAGATATATGGACGCATAAGATTCCTCTCAATCTCTTGACCAAAATCCTAGAACTAATCTTGTAAACCACATTACAAATATCGATATGTCTATAGTGATTAACTTCAATTGGATTAGAAATCTTTTGAATCAGAGAAATGATAATGGAATTCTAGCTCGATTATAAACAACTAGAAATAAAGAAGGACCGAACTTCTTTAAGCACTTTCGGACCAACTATATGCCAACATTGTTTACAAAATAAAGATTGAAAATCATCATGACCAGAAGCTTTGAGTAAGCACATATTCCAAAGAGTTTCCTTGATTCAACTGTAGAAGAACGTATACCAAAATGTTATTCTGATCATCAATGAGAATAAAATTAAAAAAAAGTATCCAAAGTATCACATTAAGGAAGCATAGAAGATTGGAATTAGTTAGCAAAATGTTCCATAAATTCATTCTCAATAAGATTATGATCCCAAGATATAATTCTAGAAGAAAGCCTTAAAGTAGGTATAAAAAAATTTCTCCTTCTGGTCACAATGAAAGCATGAAAGAATTTTGTATTTTTATCTCCATCTGTAATCTATAGTTTTCTTTATTTTTAATGCCATAAATAATTCAAACGAGTCAGTTGTTCATCTAATTCTTGATTTAGAACTTTGTCAATGTTTGGATTAAAAGCTGACAGATTCCTAGAATGGATGTCTTTCAATCTGCATCAATGATTATTCAATTTACCTTGAATGTGGCCAAAATGATCTCTATTCCAACCAAATAAGTCCAAAGAAAGCTTCTTTAATTTTCGCATAAAAGTCTCTGTCCTTGACTAAGGATGAAACCAAGAGTCCTGGATTCGTCTTTCACAATCCTTACCTCTCAATCACACAGCAAAAAATCTAAAAAGTCTTTAAGAGAAAGGTTTAAGCACACCATTGTAAACGAATTAAAACAAAAGTATAAAAGGAATAGTTGGATATCATTACTGTAGGGAACATAATGATCCAAGATTGATTTGCAATACCACAATCAAGGTGCTTATGGATACAATCAAAATCAATTATTTTATTGCACAAAGTAAATTGAGAAAAAGTACTTCTCAAATCAACAGAACTTGTGGGATTCAAGAAATTAACTTATCAGTTATTATCATTGAAATAAATTAGTGTACCATCCAATTTTTCAAAGTGGTGAATAACATCATTAAAGTCCCCAATCATTAACCACTACTCAAGCAATGAATCAAATAAAGTATGAATCTCATTTCAAATTTGAAGTTTTAAATTTATAATAATATGGAGTATAAATAAAACACACCAAGTAACTATTAATAATGTCAAAAGGACTTTAAATTTATATAAAATAAGAGTGTATATTGAATTTATAGCTCAAGATCTAAATTCCCAATCAAAAGAAAACCACCTTAAGTCTTGAGCAAAAATACTACAACTATTAGGACAATTTAATGTATTAATAAGAGAGTTAAAGACATTAATATTCGCTTTAGTTTTCATAAGTCATAAGATAGATGGTTTGTGTTTTCAAACCAAATAACGTAATTCTTTATTGGTCCGAGGTCTAATAAGACCCCAATCATTCCAATTTGTGAAAATCAAGGCACCATTGGGGACAAATTTAAGGCCAATTCCTCGTATTCAACATTGTCAGCATTATTTATCATTACCATTGTAATTCTTTCATTTTCTTTATCAAACCATTCCAATAAATCAGTTATATTTCTAACAAACATTATTTGATCATTCAGACGAATAAGAGAAGCATACTTGGAATTTGAATCACTACCCTTTGTAGGTTCAATAATTTTTTTTCTTTCTTAAAATCAATGCCTAGATAGTGCTTTTACATTTCATATGGGATTTAAATTTGCCAACATCAATTGTAGATGGTTGAATAGTAGTGGGAGATTGAGTTTCAGAGAAAGTAAAAAAAAAACTGAATGAAAGTGATCCAGATTTTATTGAAGAATGATCGCATGAAATTATTCCAAAGAAGTTGATTGAGATTGATCCAAATTCTATTGAAGAAGGGTTGCAAATAAAACACGTTCAATCAAGGTAGTAATATGAAAAAAAGTTTTATGATAATTAGAATTTTATTGGATTACGGGTATCTTTTTTTGAAAAGAAAAGAAAGAGAGATTATTTTAACTCTCTTAATTTACATGTGATTAATAATTTTTTTTTTTACAAACAATATTAAATTTATGTGTATTAATAAAAAGAACGAATGATTAATAACTTACTATCATAAAATAAGGAAAAGGAAATTAATGTGTACTTCTTAAAGTACGAGAGTTTAAATAATTTATGGATTTTATTTCACAAATTTCTATAAATTTACTTTATTACTATATATATATATATACTTGATAATATTACACTTTTTAATTTGAAATTTTTTGTCTAAGTTATTGGGATATTTTAAGTTTTTTTTTTAATTTTAAGCTACAAATTTATATTAATTATCATTATAATTATTAAGAGTTTATTTAGTTTATCAATTGTTTTTATTAAAGAGTTATAGTATATTTTTGACATTTTTCAGTTTTTTTTTTCCTTTGAGCTAAAAACATAAAAGCTGTTAGAATAAGTATAATTGGAGACTTATCCAAAATTTCATTAGAATGTGATAGGACACAAATAAAAGCACATGTAAGGAAATAAGGTTTGGATGGATAAACTTGACGTAAAAGAAAAAAATATGACGTAGAAGAAGAAGTCAAGTCAAAGAAAAAAAAGAAATTAAAGAACTACGTATACAGAGAATATACCCATAATAGTATAAAAACGAGTTATATAAGACAAGTATATTAGAAATATATAATATTATAGTATAAAGATGAATAATATTAAGATATGTATATTAAAAATATATAATATTATTCTATGGTTAAAATAATTATTTAAATTCATTAATTAGTTTTCCAAAATAAGCCTAATATATATAATTTATTTATGAAAATAATTTCATTTATATTCAAACTTTATTTTTATTGTCTCAGAAATAAAATAGAAGATAAAATAACATTAGCATTAAAATGAATAACAAATATTTTAAATTGAAGTTGATATATATATTTGTAAATAATAATATAGCCATAAACGTCTAATTAATCATAGTAATTTTTTATGTGATATAATATAGAATATAATTTTATTGTTTCAAAGACAAATTTTATTTAATGTTAAGAATAAACAAGTGCAATTTTATATTCTTAATAATTGAAACTAAAGAAAATGTTGGGAGAAAAAAATAATAAAATAAATTTTTATAAATGGATAGAAATCTTTTGCGTTGAGAGAATAATGAGTTAAAACTTTCTTATGTATAATTTTTAGCTAAAATATTCATCAAAATATGTAAAAATACACAATTCTTTTTTTTTTAAAAAAAGCAATAAGTTTTTTAAATACACCGTGTTTTTTAAAGATTTCTATAATATCATAATCGAATATATCTAAATTTTTATAGATTTTCAATTGAAAACTCCAATCAAATAATTGAAATTCTCAATTAAATACAACATTTTAAGTCTCATCTAACCTATTGGGACAAGGAAATAAAATTTCATAAATAACATATCCATGCCGCCATAAACTTGACAAATAACAATTTTTTTCCTCTTTCTTAGGCCCAAATACACTATCATTAAATACCTCTTATTTATATTTTACATACAATTTTTCAAAACTAATAAAGAGAGAATTCAAGACGCATAGTTTTTGTTACATAAAGATAGCTGAATTACTAAAAAACCCTTTAAGGCTTACAAATAAAATTGAACTCACCGAAGTTCCGGTTTATATAATATGTACATACAAACAAAAAAAATCATCTTTAACAAGAGATCTAAAATCTATTTTCGCAATAAACTCATTTGAACTATCATTATGACCAATAATTGGAGTTGCATTCTCAAAATCACCAACACTTCATGGATATTGGTGACAACCAAAGTTAAAGGATCCAAAGTGATAATGGAAGCCTTAGATATGCATAGAATTCGCTTATAGAAACCTCAACACGAGTACTTAACCACTAATTAACAAGCCAAGTACTCGGGCTCTTCAAGTGAAACAACTCCAAAATTTGATGATTGAATAAAACTTTCCATGATAGGCATATAACTAGGTTGTTGAGATGATCAATTACTTGATGACGACTGAGAGACTCTACATTAAATAGGTACTGAAGAGTGTGGATCTGAGGTACATTGTTATGGCTAAAAAAGAACTAAAGTCCCACGTTGGCTTTAACCAGTGGCGTTGCCGTTGGACTATGGTAAGACCTAGATTGATTCACCCCCAATTCTTACTGATCTATTTGTAATTAATCCAATACCAACCTAGTTCTTATCTATCAAATCCTAACAAGTCCTAATTTGATCATTTGTGTACAAAAAATCAATAGAAAAATCAAAGATTTTAAATCTAAAAGTTAGTTTGATCGAAACATAAATGACAAATTAAATAACTTAATCAAAATGAGTGTGATCACAATAGATCTTTTAATGCGTAAGGCATCAACGTAAATGAGATAGAGTTCAAGCTCAAAATGAGAGTAGAATCAACAACACAGCCAGTTGAAATGCAAAGGATATGCTGATAAGGACGACAACATCATAGATAAGAGACAACGATTGGAATACGGATGAGAAAGAGAGAGAAAAGAGAGAAAACAATACATATAATGGTTGAGCGATTGTTCTAAAATGGTGAAGAAAATCAAGTTAATTAAAGGATAAAATTGTAAAATACACCCCTAAAAACGACATCGAGAAGTGAAGAAAATCAAGCTAATTGGACGTAAGGCAAGTAGCCCGATTCCATTACCGTCCACTTTGTCCTATTTTGGTGGTCTTTGGTACTGTTGCTGGCCTTTGACTCTTTGCTTCTTCTCATGGCATGTAATGTATGCCATTATGAGTTAAATTACTTTATTTTAAGGATTATCAACAAAATGTGCAGTAGGTAATGAATCCATGAGGTATGGTGGCTATCCTTTCAAGTATATAATATATTCTAAGACCTCCTATTAATTTAGGCTTAGACAGCCAACAGGAAATTTTTTTTTTTTTTTTAGAATTAGGATTGGTCATTTGGGAGAATAAGAAAGTATTATATATCAACTATGATCCAAGAAAAATGGGAATATGCAAATCTCTCTACCTAGCCAAATAGAAGCATAAGGACCGAAAATTCATTTTACTTTATGTATGAAACCTGTAATATAAAAAATAAAAAAAAACACACACACACACTAGAGTGAACCAGAATTCACCATGCATCCCCCTAAAACTCAAATAAACAACTCATTCAGCAAAATCTAACCAATGTACATCAAAGCATGCTAGCTCCTCAACAACAAACAATAAGGACCGAAAATATAAAATTCAGGATACATTGATAAAAAGTAGTAGTAGAAGTAGAAGAAGACAACCGGAAACAGTTAATCCCCCCAGTTATCAATGCACATTCTGCCCATGTCAACCCCAATACATGCGCATTGCTAGCCTAAAATCAAGTCTGTTTTAAGAAATTCCTGAATCCGTGAGCTCAAAAGCATAAACATAAACACAAAAAGAGAGCCCCCAGAGCATAAAATTAAAGGTTTCTGGGTAAAGAACTTAAATCCTTGCACAGCAGAATGTGGTATCATAATTGTTAAAAATAATAGAACCAATACAAAATTGCCCATACCAAGCTAGAATGCAGCATACATGAACTATGATAAGTTAAAATGATCATCTAACACTTAAGTTATCCAATTTATCAGCTTCCAATAGTACAAGGCTGGAGTCTATAATCCCATTTGATTTTGATTATGAATATTTATATTACCTATCTTCAAATAGACTTCTTCATACACCCATAAAAGGCACTCGCATAATGTGCAAAGAAGGCATAGCACTTCCACACGTTGCTAGGCCATTGAGGTTAAAGAGTAGAAATGCACTGTATTAATGACGAAAAGGAGGCATGTTGAAGAAAAAAAAAGGCACGGTACCTGAATCATCCCGAAACTTGTGCACTTTAGTCCTTTTATCTTTAATCATATGCACTTGAGTCCTATAACTTACTTAAAAGTTACAATTGGAGTCTTTTTCATAGAACTTGGATGAATTTATTTTAATAACTTATGGGACATTGGCACCTAAGCACACATGTTTAAATAAAAATGACTAATGTACACTTTTGATCAAAGTAATGGAATTCCTAGGGTATTCATCTATAAAGGGAAAAAAACAGGGGCAGAATTAGAAGAAATAGCTAAGATGAAGATTCATGAAATGACCTGCTCCTAAACACGAATTTTGACAGCAATGGGTTATTCTCAAAATAATAAGTCACAGGAAAACTTGTTTATTCAAACGATCTCAATATGTTGATGCAAGAGTTAAAAAAAATTTGAAATTCAAGGTAGTTTCAGACTGTACTACTCCCTTAATGCGCACCTGAGATAAAGTTTGTCCAGAATATACACTTGCAATTCAATTATTGTAATTTCTTGTTCAAAGTGGAATATTGCAATTCCATTAATTCTAAATTCCAGAAGATAATAGCTAAGTAGAAGAGTTCATAACACTGATGTTCGCTTAATTATCTAGAAGGATTTTCGGCAGAGCTTAAATTAGTCCTTTCATGAGCAGGTAGCATTTGTATTGAAAAGACAATTTCCATGCCAAGAGATAAAATTGAAACCAAAAGAATACTGAGATTTAAAGTCACTGCAAGTTTTAACAGCATCTCCACAAAAGTAATGATGATATCAAATATGGGCTAAAATCTCGCTAAGCTAACCTCCATTCAAGCAATACTATCTTCGCTATCGTCATCGTCATCGTCCCCAGTCACAACATCATTAGCAATGTAAACCCCGGGATAAACTTGCTTCCTCCGAGTCCTTGATGGGAGAATATTATCCAAATCAACCTCCGCAAGAGGATCATCGGACAAGTCGCTATCTCCGTCGTCAAATTCACTCCCACCATCACTCGAATCGTCCTCGCTATCATCATCCCCTTCTTCTTCAACAATCAATTTACCTTTGCCTTTGTCGTCTCTCATAATCCCTTTTCCCTTTGGGTCCACCTCTGACCTCCCATTTGACTTTCCCCCATCTTCTCTGTCTAAGTTGTTATTGTCTTCTTCTTCGTCGTCGGCCCTAAGGCTCTCTGCATCTTCAATTTCTCCGTCTTTTGCTTCGGTAAGCGAGGGCTTGAGATCAAAACTTTGGGCGTTTTCATTTTCCTTGAATATTGATTCAATCTTGGGAGCTTTATTGGGATAATCAATGGGATCTTCGCTGCAAATATCTGGTTTTCGCTTCGGGGCCAATGTGGGTTCTTGGTTATTGACTTCCACCATGACTGCAATTCAAAAAGAGTCTCTACTTTTGATAGAAAAAGGTTGTACCCGCAGGAATGACAGTTAAGGGTTTTGGGAGGTTCTGCAGAGACAAAAAATTGAGAGGATCTTACTCCGTTGGTGTGAAACCACTGGACTTCCTGTTTAGCTAGGGCTCAGCCAGCTTTGGGAAAGCATCCGGTTTTATTTATTTTATTTTGGTAAATTCTTACTTACAAGTTACAATAAGTTTTGTCATCTCCTACCGCATGGAATTAAACCCACTTTAGGAAAAGGTACATTTTGTTTTGTTTTCTTTTTAACTAAAAAGTATATTTAATCTTTCTTTTCCCTTATAAAAACTTTATTAACTATTCTTGATTTTTTTATTTATTATAAAAATAATACTTCAAATTTATATTTATTTTTTTATAATAATTTAATTATATTATTATAAAAAAATTATATAAAAATAAATATAATTTTTTCAATTATATTATATAAAAATTATTATAACATAAATAAACTCTAACTAATATTACGAAAAAAGATAAATTAAAAAATATTTATTTATACTATAGAATCATTTTTTTTATAATAATATAATTAAATTATTATAAAAAATAAATATATTCTGTAAATATTATTTTTATAATAAATATGTGACATTACAATCCTATATTATTATAGAAATATCTTAATCTTTTTTAATAATATAATAAATACAAAATATAATAATAATTTAGGCAAATTATATTGGATATTATTTAATAAATATTTGACAAAATTATTACAAAATTTTGGAGATTTTAAAACATTACAAAATATCTTCTCAAAATAAATATATTATTATTATTATTATTTTATTACGAAATCTTTCATTAAATTTACTGTATTTTATTAAATTACTTTCGATAACATCCTCAAAAAATGAAAATATTATAGGATTTGAAAATTTTAAAGAGATATATTTATAATTTATTCTAAGTATTTTATATAAAATTAACAAGGACATAAAGTGTAAAAAGGATATTTATCAAAAATACTATCAAATTTTGAAATAATATCATAAATAATTCTCCAAATTTAACAAAAGTTAATAATAATTTTATACACAAAATGATAGAAACAATAAAAAAAATTAAAAAATAAGGTTAAATCTTAAAAAAGAAGATAGATTTCAAGATCCATCATTTTCAAAACTAATGAAAATGTTTATGAGAAATATATAATTTATTATAGAATAAATATTAAAAAATGAGTATCAATATCACAGATATAAAAAAATTATATAATATACTATTAATTAATAAATAAATTATCAAAAATCAATCAAAAAAATTAAAAAAATTGGATACATTTGTTTATGAATAATTCAAAATATTAATAAAAACTTATTTTAGAGAATGAATTTATAGACCAATAAAACTAACATTGGTAGATAATGGAATAATAAATAAAAAAAAATATGTTTTACTAGGATTAATCATGGTAACTTAAGATATCCAAAAGTTAAAATTCACAGTATACCCTAAATTTACTATTAATATTCATGATAAAATTTTAAACAAAATATTTAAGTTTAACTTATGAATTTAAAATAGAAGATTTAATTAAATAAAAAATTATCTATTTTCAATACACTATTGAGTTGTTCAAAACAATTCTTAGAAAGCAAAAACTTTAAAGAAGAATCATCATCAAAAATTCAATTTAAAAGATGTAAAACTTCTGGAAGAAAGAATCTAACATTCAGAAGAGAAAAAAATTTCTCAAATAAAAAAAGACTTAAGCAGTCTATAATGATCCAAAACTAAAAATATATAATAATTAGGCAAAAGCAAATAAAACTATTGTAACTTGGAGAGCGTTCACCAACAAGATAAAAAATGAAAACAATTATGCTAATTACAAAGCATAAAATTTAATAATTTTAAAGGAAATTGTAAAAAATTACTATGCAACACCATAACAACAATAACCAACATTACCAAACATGTTAAAAACTCTAAAAACATAATATGACCACCAATATTATTAAGAGATACATCCCTCATGGAAACAACAAGGGTAGTATGACCACCAGTATTATTCAGGGAAACAATATCTAAGAATACATCAGTCATTGAAGAAGAAAAATATTAGTACATGAATTTATCTAAACCACAATGATTGGGCTTTTATAGATTAGCTAAGAAATTTATTTAGGAATACATTGAAAATATAAAATTCTACACCATAGAAAAAAATTTCTTACAAAAAGTAAATCTAATATACTTGAATGAGCTAATCCAATTTGTCTATAGGACATATCATGCAGAATTTATAAAAATTTCAAAAAAATCCCAAAGAATTCCAAAAATTATATTTTCACTCATTTTCTCTAAAAAAATTATATTTTAATATTTTTAACCTCAAAAATATTATTTATTGAATAAAACAAGTAAATATTAAGTAAAAAAATGTACTAATGACTCTATGTTAATAGAGTCATCACACCCTCAAACTTAATTCTTTGTTTGTCCTCAAGTATATCCAAGTATAACTAAATAAAATAACCAAGTAATGCATTCATAAATATACTCTATTAGTACATGCATGTTTTACGAAAACTATCAATCTCAAAAGTCGTACAATCTTATGATAATGAGATTCACATATTCATCAATCAATGTTCCATCAATACAAGGATATGCAAGATTTTTGACAAATTGGTTCGTGTGTGTGTGTGTTGCACATGATATCATCCAATGCACCATGAAATCAACCTATATGAGTATGCTAATCAATTCAATCTTAGAACAAGTCTCATAAGTCTATTTTTCACATCCCTTTTTACTAATATAATATGCACTTAGTTAAAGATCAATAGTAATATAGCTTTCATCGAATAAAATGGTGAAAAAATGATCAAAATTCAGGCAAATTTTAACAGCAACAACTTAAAAATTTGTCAAAAAATGAGGAAGGTTTTTTGCTTCAATGCTAAAAAAACAATAAAGATCAACATCTTTAGTATGCAACACAAGCTAATAAAAAGGAATGGCTGAGATCCAAAGATCAAAAGTAGAAAAAGCATATGAATTATTAAAGGGGTAAAATAGTGATTCTTTATTTTATAAAAAAATGATTCCTTGTTCTATAAAAAGAGCCCTTATTTTCATTAGGAGAACACAACTTCAAGAAAATCATACTCTCTATCCTAGAAAATTATTCATCTAGTAGTTATGTAACTAGGAATCACAAACAATTAAAAATCTATTCAGATTTTTAATTGACTTTTAGTATTGTAATAATTATCAATATTATGAATAAAAATGAGTGCAATCACACTCTTTTTCTACTTCTTAGTAAGTCCAATTTAGATGCTATAACATGTACGGATGCAAAGGTTTTATCATTACCAAGAGGATGTTAAGGTTTGTCCAAACTGAGATATACTAGGTGTAATAAAAGAATAACAATAACAAAAGGGAAAACCATAATGGAATCATTAAATTCAGTTATGATAACTATAACTTTAACCTAATTAAGAATTTTGAATGTTTAAATATTTGTTCATAATACATATAAAACTAATAAATAAGAAAATGAGTACATAAATTATAAAAATAAGACAATATTATAATTAGAACATTAAAGAGTTATCCTTAATTAATAATATATAGAAACTAATAATAACTATAGTTAAAAAACAAGCATTAATTTGGTATCAGAATCATAGGAAAAAAATACATCATTAGATGAAAAGTTAACACCTTTAACCATTTAAGGACATTAGTGATATTAATTATAAATTTCAAAAGCATTAGAGCTCTTTTTACGAACCTAAGAGATATAAGTAAACATAAGTAAAAATATGTTGAACCTTTAGGAACATTAGTGATAAATTTTCAAAAATGAGTTTTATTTGCTCTACAAATTTCCAATTTTACTATCTATTTTCCATTCTTACTTTCCTTTTCTCTCTTATTTCTCTCTTTTTCATGTTTTTGTCTCATTTTTTTCTCTTTTTCTATCTATTTTTTTCTCATTTCTTATTTTTTTAATAAGATGCCTAAGTATAGAAATTAAAAAGTTTATAGGTTGAAGTGTTGAAAAAACTGAGGACTTAAAAGTAAAAATTAAAAAGTTAAGGGACTTAATTGTTGAAAAAAAATTAAAAATTTAAATATAAATTTTAATAAAATTTAATGACTGAACGTACACTTAAGCTTAAAAAATAAACATATTAATAAAAATGCAACACAAGTTAGTATAAATAAAATTACTCAATATTGTATGCATCAAAGTGATGTGATAGTCTTTGATTGTATTTTAAATTTAAAGATGTAAGATTTAAAAATAATTGTGTGATAAGTTACTAGACATATAAATTGATGTATGAATAATAAAAAAAGGTGTTTTTAAAAAGATTAATTTTATGTGTATCTAATAGAGATATATCTCACCATTGGTTGTCATACATGCTTATTTCTATTAGTTGTCATATGTGGTTATTTAATTCATGTGAGAATTATATTAATTATTAAAAAATTAATTTATTTTTGAGTTAAAATATTTACCCAAAATTTATTATTTGTTAGAAGCCTACATGTTTTCATAATTGTATAGAATAATGATATTATTTGTTAGAAGCCTACATGTTTTCATAATTTTATAGAATAATGATAATACAAGGTAATTAATTATAAGAATAAAATTAATAATATAAATATTTTTATTATATAATAATAAATATATTTATCAAAATATCATTATTGTTTTTTAATGGAATGTGATGGTTTAGATATGAAAAATAATAAGTATATATTTAACCTTTTTAAAAAATTTAAAAATACTTAAATATATTTTATGTCTATAATATTTTGGATCCGGCATAAAATTACCCTTAACGATTTAGTTGTTATAAAAATATTTTTAATGTTACATGGCTAACATTTTAAACAATTATGTTAATATAGTTAAATTTTTGAAAACACACTACACAAATATGTTATTTTTGGGAAGGGAAATTGATATTTCTATGATAACATTTTCCCTAATTACTGTATCTCCTTCCACACGTACCTATTGAGCTAATTACTCCTTTTTATCACCTTTTTATGTGAATTTGCTCAGCCTTGACAGAGAGAGATAATGAAATTGGGTTTTGTATATGAAGTTCATATTCTGTTTTGTTTTTTTTTTTTTATTTGTTTTTCTTCCTTAATATCTTATAGGTTTTGTTGATTTATCAATATTCTTTTACTTTGAAGATACCTTAATTCCTGATTTTCTTGAGCTCAATTTTAAACTTCTTCCCTTTAATGAAGATCGTTTATCTTTACCAGAAAGAGCATCATTGCGTATTGGCCTCCAATCAATAGAGTATATGAAATTATCTGATAGCTAGTCATCTTGATGAACTCTCATAAATAAAATTTTCATCTACCGACACTAAATTCGAATCATTATTAAACAACTTATTCGATGACGATGACAAAGAAAAGGAAGATTTTTGAGATAAATGACGTTTTTCCAAGTATCTATAGTAGCCTCGGCAAAATTGGTGCCGGCGACGACGTTGGTGTGTAAGGAGTAACTGAAATTAGGATAAATATCATAGATTATAAATATTTTTATTAAACTAATTTTACTTTTAACTTAAAATAATATATTTACTTTTTTATAATACCAAAAAATATAAATTCATTTACTTTAGTAGAAAAATGAGCATGTATTTTTAAAAAAATAATAAATAAAATTCTATATATAAAGAAATTATTGTATTTAATTAAATCATATAAATATTAAATGGTATACTCAAATAATATTTGGGTAGATTTTAATATTTTTAAAAAATTAAGTATATTTATTTAAATTGTTTTAAAAAAATTAGTTGTAATATTAAAATATTTAAAAAAATTTAAAAAATTATACAAATTTAAGTATATTCAATTGTTACCTTTTAAAAATTTATAAAAATAATAGGGTATTCAAAATACCAATAATTTTTAAAAAATTCATTTAATTATAGATTTTTAATAATTTTGAATGTTTTTTTATGTATAAATAAGTATACCATAAGTAATATCTTATGCCTTTAAGTTAAAGGAGACTTTTTTTAACTCTTCTAATTTTTTTAATTATGAGTCCTGATTTTTTTATATATTTGTTGAACTCAACCACTAATTTAAGATTGAGTTTTTTTAATAATATCACATAAAATTATCAATATTTTCGATATCCATAAAACATATATTTATAATTAATTTTTTCATATATTAATTTAAAAAAATAATTTTTTTAATATAATTTTATTTTAATAACTATTAGGAACCAATGACCTCACAATAATCACTTTTAATATAAATTAAGCATGTGATATTTTTTAATTAATGTAAGTTTATCTTTATTTTTATGAAAAAATTTGATATTTTATAATCTTAAAGAATAATATAGGTTTTATTAAATTTTTAATAAAATATATAATAATATATTGAATATTTTTTGATAGTTAGAAATGATTTATTAAGAAATTATAAAATAATTAAGAATGTATGAAAAATCTTGAGTATATAAAATATATTAAAGTTAATAAAAATTCTTAAAATCTATAAAAATTTATTAAAATTTTAATAAAATATATATTAAAATATTTAAAATTTGAAAAAATTAAAATTAAAAATTTATCAATTTTTTTTAAATTTTAATTGAATACACTTTTATTTATTTATTTTAGCCTTTAAAACACATGCTGTCAAAGAAAATGTATAAAATGTAGTTATGTAAACGTGTTTAATATTAAGATTGCTATTAAATATTTGAAATATAAAACATATTTAGGCCAAATCTTAATATTATTATATACGTGCCATCTTAATATTTGATAATAATAGTACAATTATGCCATTAGTTTTCGGTATGAGAAAAATTAGACCTTTTTAGAACTGATTTCTCATTAAATAATTTTTTTTTATTTTTAAGTTAAAATAAATATCTTCCACGTGCTAAGAACCGAAAGAATAGTATCTCGTTGATATTATTAATACATTAATCACATTGACTATATTATTATTATATTAATATGTCTTTATTATTTTTCAATATTATTAGTTTCTTATTTAATTTAATTTAAATATTTTCTAAAATTTTATTAATCAAATTTTTCAAATTTTACCTTGTAATAACTAAAAAGACACCACCTCCTTTTGTTAACCCATATTATTAGAACCTTGTGAATATCATTTAATATTATTATATAAGTTCCGAGTTTAACATTTGATAAGAATAGTATAATTATGCACTTAACTTTTGGTATACGATAATTTAGGCCTCTTCATAACTGATTTGTCAGGTTTTTATTTTTCTATTTTTAATTTAAAACAAATATCTTAAAATTGTGATGGATTTTAAAATTCCACACGTGTTAAGAACTGAATGAATAATTTCTTATCTATATTATTAGTGTATTAGTCACATTACATTTATTATTATTATTATTATTATTATTATTATTATTATTATTATTATATCAATATGTCTTTAGTATTTTCACTATTATTAATTTCTTATTTAATTTAATGTAAATATCTTGTCAATTTTTATTTTTTAAATTTTTTAAATTCCACCTTGAAAGAACTGAAAGGACACCATCTTTTATTAATCTATATTATTAGAACCGTATGAATGTCATTTAATATTATTATATAAGCTCTTCTTTATTTTATTTCTATTTTCTTAATTTTTTATTTAACATTCATTAATTATCATCATTATTATAAACAGGTGCAAATTAGCCGTTTGTTTACTATTTCTACTCTATATATTTTTCTTATTATTTTCAAAAGTTATTGGAAATTGATAATAATTTGTTAAATTGATGATTGTTATTCAGAAGTAGAAATTAGAGATTTAAAAAAATTGTACCAGAATATTTGTGTTAGAAGAAGAAACTAGAGAATGTTGTATCCAATAATTGATAATTATTTGTCTATAGTTGGTGATTGTGTTTAAAAGTAGAAACGAGAGATCTTAAAATTGTATCCTCACTTTCTTTTATTTTTATTCATACTACATTTTCAACTTAAATAAAATATTAAGTAAAATTTTTTAGTTATTTGCAAACTTTTTAGCATTATATATTTATAAAATATATGAAGCCAACCAAATTAATAATTGTGATGCAAAAGACCGGTCATCTTGTACTCATTCAAACGCAATTTAAATGTATTATTTAACGATAATAATATTTAAATAAAATAATTAATTATTTTTATCTTTTGAAAGATATCGTTTGTGAATCTCTTTATAATGTATAATTCCAATATCACGACAAAATATTACATATGATGTATTATTGATTATATTATATAATGATTTTAGGAAAGATTAATAATAACAAGTGAGTATTAACTTTATTTATTTGATTATGTTTGATATTATTCAGGTAGTAGGTATGCGATTCTAACAACTTGAAATATTTCGTTCATATGGTGAAAGTAACACTTGTATAACAGCTTGTATATAACGACCTCAGTCTTGGAAGCAATCGATTAAGACTCGAGGGCGAAAACCTGGTCTAAGTAAAACGGCCTAATATGCTTACCTAACGACCTAGAGTCACTCTTGCCTATAAGAATTCATGTAGCCCTCATGTCATGCTGACGTCATCAGTATGATGTCAGCAATTACCACTCCGCGTTTTCATAATTTTTTAACATTTTTTCCCCCACTTTTTCTCTCCATCTTCACCTATAAATACCCCCCTTTCTCTTCACTTCTAAACACACCTCAAAACCATTCTTCTCTTCTCTTTCTTTCTCTCATTTCTTAGTTTTTAAGCTTTTCTTAGTTTCTTTCTTAGTTTTTAGTTATTCTTAGTTAATTTCTCTTAGTTATAGAGTTCTTCCCTTTTTGGGAAGAACTAGTTATGTTTTTGTAATTTATTAGCTTTTTGATTCAATAAATGGGAGTGCAAATTCCGCTTGGAGGTTTTCCAGCAACGGGAATAGCATCGAAGTTCTGTAAGGATTTTATTTTCTTTACAGTTATTTTTTATGCTTTATTCTTACATGTTATATTTAATTTGTCTGTGATTAAATTTAACTCTGCTGGCTGTTTATAAACATGATGTAATAATAACGTTGTTATGCTTGTGAAATATTAAATAGGTAAAAATCTCTAAAATGAATTGATTTTATTTTTATTCAAGATTTTATATTAAGAATGTTAGAGAGAAATATATTATTTTTCATTACAAACTTAAATCTGAAAATTAGATTTTAAGGTTTAGTTATCCGGTCTGATTTAGAGTAGTGTTATTTTATTTGTTGGTACAATCGCCTGGTAGTTAGAGTGAAGCTCTATTTCAAAAGTTTTTATAAGAATTATTATCTGAAAATGTATTGACAACATGTTTTCAGTAGTGGTTTTAAAACTTGAAAGTTAGTACTCGGATAATTAAATTCTTAGGTTTAATTTGGACATCTTGAATAAAGTTTAAACTGTCTAACCCCACCAAAGGTGGCATTTAAATGGTTCATTTTCAATCTCTTAGAAAAAGGAATTAATTTAATTAACCAAATTAGTTATCAACCCCACGCATAGGTGTTAATTGATTTGTTTAGTTAATAAAGAATATCTAACCCCACCAAAGGTGGTATTCATAAAAAAAAGAGAGAATCAATAAATATCAATTCATATCTTTAATAACCTAATTAATATGAGCAAGTATAATTAACTTAATTATTATATCCATAAATACTCCACCATTATAAATGATAAAATTTGCATAAATGTTTATTGAATCTATGTTTATTTTTATGTAAGTAGATTAAAAATACAAAACCCCAAAATATCGTGACAGGATGTTTAAGATTTAATTTCGTTTTTAAAAGTTTGAATAATAAATTAAAAATCACATACATTCCTTCCTTAGATCGACCTTGGGAGTATACTTATCATTTTCTACGAAATGATTCGTACACTTGCGAGAGTTTTATAAATAGATAAAACCAAATGAACGGGTAGGATCGACGATGTCGGTTTTGCCCCGATCAAGTTTTTGGCGCCGTTGCTGGGGAAGGAATAGCGTTTTTAAATTATTTATCAAAATTTTAAAAACTTTTTGTGTTGTAAATAATTGTGATTTTTTTTTATTTTGATTAAAAAAAAACAAAAATAAATTATTTTTTTTTGTTGTTTGTGAATAGTAAAATAAAAACCAAAATTTAATAAAAATAAAAATAAATTTTTTTTTCTCTCATAAAAAAACAAAAAAATAATAATAAATATATAATAATAAAATTGTTGTTCGTAAATAGTAAAAACAATAAATAAATAAAAATTAAAATAATTTCAAAAAAAAAAAACAAAAAAAAAAAATTTTCAAATTTCAAATTTCATAATAATAAAAAAAAATAAGGAAAATTAAAAAATAAATAAATAAAATAAAACTTACCGTTCAAGAATAGTAAAAATAAATAAATAAAAAAAATAAAATAAAAATTAAAATTAAAAAATTAAAAAATAATAAATAAAAAAAATTTTAAAAAATTTAAAAAAAAATAAACCTTTCATAAATTGTAAAATAAATTTTTGTTCGTAAATAGTAAAAAAAAATAAAATAATAAAATAATAAATAAAATAAATAAAAATAATAATAATTTTTTTTTTAAATTATAAATTTCATAAAAAAAAAACTTACCATTCATAAATAGTAAAAAAAAAATTAATTTCAAAATTCATAAAAAAGGTTATAGTTCATGAATAGTAAAAAAAAAATTCAAAAAATAAAAGAAAAAAAAATTAATAAAAAAAAACATAAAGTAAATAAAATTTAAACTTTGTTTTATTTTAATAAATTTGACTTAGGATTTAACTAGTTTTTGTTTAGTGTTTTGTATTAAATACCATGTAAATTTTCTCTAAATTTTTGTGTGGTTATTATTTTGTTGACAGGAGTTTTAAATTTACGTTTTCAATAGTCTATGCGTGGTAGGAGATCCTTAGGAAACCCTCTTACACCATATGTAGATAATATTCATAAATTTAAACAAGTGTCAACAATACTGGATTCCAACCACCAATCTATTTTTGAGCCAAACGTAGAACCAAACCTTAGTCCTTTACTAGAACCAAAAGAAATGACAGAAAACCAACATGTTAGGGAAACCACCATGAAGAAGTTTGCAAGACCAGTGATTGGCACGACAACTGCCGCTATCCAGTTGGGTGAAGCTGCTCGGAATTATGACCTAAAAAATATTCATTTTTCTATGCTTCCTTCCTTTTATGGGCTTCCTAATGAAGATTCTCTTTCCTTCATTAGAGACTTCTATGCTACGGTTCAAACCTTCCCCCTCGGTATTCTAAACGAGGATCAACTTCGAATGAGATGTTTTCCCTACACCTTAAAGGATAAGGCCAAAGCTTGGTTAATGTCACTTCCCACAGGTTCTCTGATGACATGGGAGAACATTTATAATAAATTCATGGGAAATTCTATTCCCACCAAAAAACATCAGAGTTGAGAGGAAAGATTGCTACTTTCTCTCAGATGGAAGGAGAACCATTCCATGAAGCTTGGGATAGGTTCAAAATGTTTCTCACTCAATGTCCCCATCACAGCTTTCCCCTACAGTTGTAGAACCAATTCTTTTACGATGGACTTACACAACAATGTCAGTTCATTGTCGACAACGCTGCAGGAGGAGCAATGGGAGAAAAGACTGCCTCAGAGACGTACAACCTTTTTGAGATGTTGGGTGCTAATTCCCAACAGAAAAGCTCACGAGTAAGAAAAGTTGGAGTTCATGAAATCGATTCTAGCACTGAAGTTCAACAACAACTTGTTCAACTGACCAAGCAAGTTGCCCTTCTCACTACACAAACCAACACCAATAATGAACAGTATGGTTTGTATGGCAACATGGGACATGGTACTGAAGCCTGTCCATACCAAGGAGAAACAACAGCGACACGAGCAGGTTAATGTATTGGGAGCATATCAACGAGAGACCAAGGTATGACCCCAATTCAAATACCTACAATCCTGGGTGGAGAAATCATCCGAACTTCTCCTGGAGGCAAAACAACCCTCCTTTCACTCGAGCTCAAATCGGCCAGGCCAAGAATTCCACCCACCTATCCCAAGAAGCATTCCCAATAAATCAACCTTGGAGGACAACTTGAATTCTTTTATTCAAGTTTGTAGAGATAACCAATCCAAAACCAATCAACGGTTGGATTCTGTGGAAGCTTCTATGAAAAAGGTGGAAGTTCAAGTAGAACAGTTAGTTGAACATTTACAAAAACAAAGCAAAGACTAATTTTGATGGTCAAATGGGGTAAAATAAATTCAATGAAGAGGAGACATTGAGTTTGTCATTCTGTAATCTCCAAGCAACGTCTTACTAGAAGACGATAAATTTTAGTCCTACATGGGAGGTCACTCATTATTTTATTTTCCTTTGTTTTAGTTTTATTTTGTGTGTAATAAAATTCAAATGAAATAAATTTGTTTATTTCAAAAATTGTGTCCATTCTTTAAATTTAGCATAAAATTAATTAATTAAAAATTAAAAATTAAAAATAAAAAAATTTTTTTTTACACCTTTTTGCTTTAAGCTTGTACATTTTGTCAAGTGAGAAATCTTTCTAAATGATATCTACTATTTTTTTAAGAGTTAAATGTTGATAGGAGGAGGATCAATTTCAACTACAAATAACCATGGGAGATGCTGAAGATAGGTGGAAAATGATGAAGGACTATACAATGCCAATCATTGGCAATGTAACTTCTGGCATACAATTACAAGAGGCTGCAAGGAATTATGAATTAAAAAAGATTCATTATTCTTTGTTGTCTTCCTTTTATGGTGTCCCTAATGAAGATCCTTTGCATTTCATTCGAGAATTCTATGCTATTGTCCAAACCTTTCCACTACATGCAATTAATGAAGATCAACTTAGGATGAGGTGTTTTCCTTACACCCTCAAGGATAAAGCTTGGTCATGGTTCATTACTCTACAATCGGGTTCTCTAAAAACTTGGGAGGCAGTATATGAAATTTTTATGGGTAGGTTCTATTCCCATCAAAATACTGTTGACTTAAGGACAAAGATAGCAACATTTTCTCAAATGTATGAAGAACCCTTTCATGAAGCTTGGGAACGATTCAAACTCCTTTTCATTCAATGTCATAATCATAGCTTTCCATTGCAACTACGTAACCAATTCTTTTATGATGGTTTGACACTGCAGAGTCAATACATGGTTGATAATCTTCTTTGGAGGTCTTTGTGGGAGAAAAAAGCTAGAGGAAGCCTATAATCTTTATGAAATTTGTTGGGTTCTAATTCCCAACAAAGAAGTGCTAGAAGGAGAGAAAGAGTCAATGAAGTTGGCTCCAATAATGAGATAACCTTGCAACTTGTTGAATTGACTAAACAAGTGCAACTTCTTACTACCCACCAAATGCCAAATCAAGAGGTGTGTGAAGTGTGTTTTTCAATTGGGCATGGTACTCATAATTGTTCAAGTACTTGTGATTCTAGTGTCAATTCCATAGAGGAAGTAAAATCCTTTCAAAGGTATCATCCAAACACCTATAATCACCCTAACCATCATTGGAAGCAAAACAATTATCCGTCCTACACCCAATCTTTCAATCCAACCTTAGAGGATAGCTTGAATGCTTTTATTCAAGTTAGTTGTGACAACCAATTGATAAATAATCAAAGATTGAACACCATGGAGGCTTCGGTTAAAAGAATTGAATCTAAAATTGGGCAACTGGCTGAACAAATGCAAAAGAAAGAACCAAGAAAGTTGCCTAGTCAACCAGAACAAGCAAAGGATGTAAGAACCTTTCGAAGTGGTAAGGTAGTCAATACTAGTTTACCTGAAATCTCTAACGATTTACCTTGTAGTTCAGGTAACAAAGAAGGTGATATTCTAGTCTCACAAAAAGGAGAAATAAGTGTTAAACTTAACAAGCCTTCTGAAAAACTCATTGGAGAGTCATGTGACATCCCCAAAATTCAAAAGACAACAGAACCACACCAGTTGCAAGTACCTTTTCCACATCGATTAAAAGAATCCAAAGAAGATAAGCAATTCTATGATCTTTTTAATATGCTCTCTAAAGTAAATATCAATTTACCATTATTAGAAGTGATCATGAATGTGCCCTCATATGCTAAGTTTTTCAAAGAGTTGAACACTAAGAAAAGGAGGTATGAACTGAATGAGCAGTAGTAGTATCGAGAAATTTCTAGCGTACTTGACCTGAACTACCCCCTAAGTTAAAAGACCCTGGAAGTTTTATTATAAACATAACTATGGGGGATAGGAAGGTTGCTAAAGCAATGCTTGATTTAGGTGCTAGTATAAATTTGATGCCTTACTCTATATTCTTACAAATTTCAATCTAGGAGATTTAAAACCCACAACTATATCCCTTCAACTTGAGATAGATCTCTTAAGTATCCAAAGGGAATAGTTGAGGATGTATTGGTACAAGTAGACAAATTGATAATACCTGTTGACTTTGTGGTTCTGGATATGCAAGAAAATCTAGCATTGGACAAAGAGCACACAATATTGCTTGGTAGACCATTTATGGCAACTACTAAAACTATTATTGATGTCCAAGATGGAAAATTGACAATGACAGTCTTAGGAGAAACTGTTCATTTTAAAGTTTTTGATTCTTCACCTTTTCCTTCTATTTCTACCATCGATGAAATATTGGATGGTCTCCCTTTGGATAATCTTGTCCAAAGCACCTTTTTCCAAACCAGAATAGAAGACAAGCTTGAGACTGTTCTTACACTTGAAGAGGTCGAAGAAGATTTAGATGAGGAAATTAAGGGGTACCTTGAACAACTAGACAATGATGAAGTAATGACAAAATCTAGTACACTTTTAAATCTACCCAGTTCTTCATCTAGTAAAGAGGCCAATCCACCTGAACTTGAACTCAAAGACTTACCTAAGCACTTAAAATATGTGTTTTTGGGAGAAGGAAACTTATCCAGTCATAATTTGTTCAACCTTGACAAAAACTCAAGAAAAGCAACTCATCAAAGTGCTTAAACAGTTTAAGAAATCTATAGGTTGGAGTATCGGGGATATAAGAGGCATTAGTCCTACAATGTGTATGCACAAGATCAACTTGGAGGATGGTGCTAAACCTGTATGAGAAGCTCAAAGAAGACTAAGCCCAAATATGCAAGAGGTAGTTAAGAAAGAAATTCTTAAATTGTTGGAAGAAGGGATTATCTATCCTATTGCGGATAGTAAGTGGGTTAGTCCAGTGCATGTGGTACCAAAGAAATCTGGGATAACAATTGTTAAAAATGACAAAAGTGAATTAGTGCCCACTAGAATAATCACTGGATGGAGAATGTGTATAGATTTTAGGAAACTAAATTTATATACTAAAAAGGATCACTTTCCTCTTCCATTCATTGACCAAATGTTGGAAAGATTAGTCAAGACCTAATTTTCTTGTTTTTAGATGGATTGTCTGGATATTATCAAGTACCCATAGCACCAGAAGATCAGGAGAAGACCACATTTACATGTCCTTTTGGGACATTTGCTTTTCGAAGAATGCCATTTGGGTTATGCAATGCCCCTGCCACTTTCCAAAGATGCATGATATCTATTTTCTCGGACATGGTGGAAAAATTCATTGAGATTTTCATGGACGATTTCTCTGTCTTTGGGAACTCATTTGATGATTGCTTACATAAATTGACTTTGGTTTTAGAAAGATGCATTGAATGCAATCTCACCCTTAGTTGGGAGAAAAGTCATTTTATGGTTCAACAAGGGATAGTTTTAGGACATATAATTTCAAACAAGGGTATTGAAGTTGATAAATCAAAAGTTGAATTGATATCCAAACTACCTCCCCTACATCTGTGAAGGGGATAAGAAGCTTCTTAGGACATGCAAGATTTTACAGACGATTTATTAAAGATTTCTCTAAAATAAGTCGTCCCTTATGTAACTTGCTATCAAAGGATGTTTATTTTGATTTCAACAATGATTGTCTTATTGCCTTTAATACCTTAAAAGAGAAACTAACATCTACCCCTGTTATTATGGCACCAAACTGGTCTTTACCATTTGAAATAATGTGTGACGCTTCTGATTATGCTATAGGAGCAGTCTTGGGACAAAGAGTGGATAAGCGTTTGCATGTCATCTACTATGCTAGCAAAACACTCAATGATGCCCAAATGAATTATACCACCACTGAAAAGGAATTCTTGGCTATAGTGTTTTCTTTAGACAAATTTCGGTCTTATTTAGTAGGATCTAAAGTGATTGTGCATTCGATCATCTTTGCTTTAAGATACCTATTAAGTAAACCAAATGCCAAGCCAAGATTAATCAGGTGGGTCTTACTCTTACAAGAATTTGACTTAGAAATCAAGGATAAGAAAGGCAGTGAAAACTTAGTAGCTGACCATTTGTCTAGGTTGATTTCTGACTTCAACTATCTTAAAGATGAGAGTAATAAAGATATAGTTGAAACATTTCCTGATGAACAGTTATTTTCAATAGGTCCTAACCCATGGTATGCTGATATTGTAAATTATCTTGCCACCGGTGTTTTGCGACCTAACACTTCATATCAGGACAAGAAAAGGTTTTTTAAAATTATTAAGGACTATTTTTGGGATGACCCTTATTTATACAAGATTGGTCAAGATCAAATCATCCGGAGATGTGTACTTGAAGAAGAACATAAGAGCATTTTAACTTTTTGTCATAAACTTCATTGTGGGGGCCATTTTGGTGGTGAAAAGACAGCACGTAAGGTACTATAGTCTGGATTCTTTTGGCCCACTCTTTTTAAAGATGCTCATATGTTTTGTGCACAATGTGATAGATGTCAAAGAACAGGAAACATAAGCAAAAGAGATGAAATGCCTTTGACATCTAATTTAGTTGTTGAACTCTTTGATGTATGGGGGATTGACTTTATGGGTCCTTTTCCCCCATCTAATGGTTTTCAATACATTTTGGTTCTTTGTGGATTATGTATCCAAGTGGGTAGAAGCTATCCCCACTAAAACCAATGATGGTAATGTTGTTGTTAAATTCTTGAAGGATTTAATATTCAGAGGTTCGAACGCCTAGAGGCATAATAAGTGATGGAGGTAGCCATTTTTGTAACAAGATCTTTGATGGAATACTAAACAAGTACAACATCACACATAAAGTAGCTACTCCATATCATCCTCAAACTTCTGGTTTAGTGGAAGTAAGTAATAGGCAAATTAAAGGAATATTGGAACGCATCATGCGTCCTTCAAGGAAGGATTGGGCATTTAAGTTAAATGATGCCTTCGGGCATACCGCATCGCTTACAAAACACCTATTGGGATGAGCCCTTAGGTTAATCTTTGGGAAAGCGTGCCACCTTCCGGGCTTGAACTTGAACACAAGGCTTACTGGGCAATTAAAGAGTTAAACATGGATTTAGATAAAGCAGGAGAAAAACGGTTACTCCATCTTAATGAGTTGGAAGAAATTAGGAACGAAGCCTATGAGAATGCCAAATTATACAAAGAGCGTACTAAGCGCTATCATGACAAGATGCTAGTTCCTAAGACTCTTCACCCTGGAATGAAAGTTCTTTTATTTAACTCTCGTTTGAGATTGTTTCCAGGAAAGCTGAGATCAAGATGGGATGGACCATTCAAAATAGTTCAGGTATTTGCACATGGAGTAGTAGAACTATTGGATTCCAAGACACAGAAAACATTCAAAGTCAATGGGCATCGTGTGAAGCCTTATTTAGAAGAACGAAATAACATTCTTTGAAATGGATTGCATTTGGCTGAGTAACCCTTAGCACCATAAAGTTACGTCTTGCTAAGACGTTAAACTAAGCGCTGGATGGGAGGCAACTCATCATTTTAGGTAATTTTATTTTGTTTTATTTGTTTAATTTTATTGTTTATTTTAGTTTAATTATATGTGAATAATTTTTAAATTGTTAAAACTAAAAATATTTGTTGAGTTGTTAGAAGTTCACAGCAATCTGTCTGTATACACTTTAATGATGAATATGATGAATGCACCTGCATTTCTCCATTACTACTTACACATTCTCAAGAAATAGGTAATCTTTCTTCTCTTTTCTCTTTATCTTTAATTTACAGTTGTTACATTGAGGACAATGTAAGTTCTAGGTTGGGGTGGTGAAAAGTTATCATGCTTAATTAGAAAAGAAAAAAAAAAAGATTTAACAATTTAAAAATTCAAAAAAAAAAAATTCAAAAAAAAAAAACAATTATTAATTTTTTTTCTTTTTTATGTTCACATCTTCATTTTTTGTGTTTGGTTTTATTTTCCTTGTGTGATTTAGTAATTTTTGGAATTAAAAATAAAAATTTCACAAAATTTTATCATTTCTTTAAATCAAATTTAAGTAAATAGTTAAGTCTTTTGTACTGTTAGATTAATTTTTGAAAACATATCATGAAATATTATGTAATTATTTTTGATAATTAGTTAATTTTTGTCATAACTAGTATTTCTTGATAAGATGTAGAAATTATATTAAACCCAAAATCGGTGTTTATGAATTTGTTTTAGTGGAGACTACCTTTGTGAGATATAATTTGAGCCTAATTTCCCTTATTCAGAGTGAAATATATATTTTTTCTACTATAAACACATTTCTTATTTCTTCAAATTCTTAGATGATCTCTATAGGCATTAATATTGAATGTATGAATTTTTTCTCATCTTAATAGAGTGTCGTATATTTTTTATTATTATTTTTGCTTAGATTAAATGATTTGAGTAGAAATTGATAGTATATGCTTTTATCTCATTCGTGCATGACTATTAAAAAAGAGAGAGACATATCTGGGGTTACCTAAACCAAGATCAAACAGAAAAGCCACAAAATTAACCACTCACCAAAATCCTTAAAAAAAAAATGTACAATCTGTACATGGGTTGACTCTCTAAAAAAAATGATATATATTGAAAAGTATCTTCAGGAAAATATAGAGAGATAAAGAATATATAGTATAATCTACATACTATGACCCACATTACCCAAGATTCAAAAAAAAAATGTACAATCTGTACATGGGTTGACTCTCTAAAAAATGATATATATTGAAAAATATCTTCAGAAAAATATAGAGAGAAAGAATATATAGTATAATCTACATACTATGACCCACATTGCCTACAAAGTTGTGAGTAAAGGCTAATTACAAAAGAAAGATATAGGAAATAATTTCCTAAAAAGTCATTGCACTTTCTTCATTTATAAAAGGCATATATCTTGAAATTTTTTCTTAATGAGTTTGATTTATGCATGAAAATAATTTTTATATATGATATCTTTATAATTTATACATTTGATTCCTTCCATGAGATCAACGTCAAAATAACACTTTGAACCTTTCTTCTTTATACATATGCGAACATATTAGTTCATTTCTATACATCAACTCTTTCGCATATAAATTAGTATGAGTGTTTGAACCCATAGGATTCAGTGTTTTGAGAGTATTGACTTGTGAGGAATAGAGTCGGCGAATTCGGATTTATGACACCGAAATTGGGTGAAATTAAATTGATACATTTTTGATATGAAATATGAAAATGATTTCCGACTAATTATTATAATAAATCATGATTGTTTAAAAAGATTAAAATAACTTATGCTTGAGATTTTAATTATGATCTTAAAGGAGATTAAAAAGTATGAGACATTTTTGTGATATGTTGTTTTCTTTTATTCTTAAACGTTAATTTTTGATTTTGTTGTAATTTTAGTTTTTAAGTTGATTGTTGTTATTAATTCTTTAAATTTTTACATTTAGTTCAATGTTTGTGGGTATCATTACTGAAAACCCTCACGAGACTCAAACTCGTCCACTAGGGCAACTTAGGGGTTTAAAGGCTTGTTGCATAGGCTAAATGCAACCGTGTCAATCTACGGAAGTGATTTAGGATAGTTTAATTTTTAGTTTTTATCGCTTCTCTTGCTAAGGAACTAGCAAGAAGCTGGTTGGGGGTTGTGATGAGTGCTCAAAAAGCACTAAAATAACCATGATTTTATGCACATTAATTGATTAATATATATATATTTATATTTTTTATCATATATTTATATATATTTGTCCTTTTCGGAATCACGGGTATTTTTATTATTTTTCAGGTATTTTGGCTTAAAAACGTAACTTAAAGACTCAAAGAGGAATACTGGAAGCAATACATCACAAATATATTAATAAATAAATGGGGAAAGGTCAATAAATATGGAAAAATTGGATAAAATGGGTCAAAAAGGTCAAAAATGTCAAAAAGGAGAAAATTGCGCCAGCACGCCGCCCACCGGCGCCGAGCCCCGCGCGCCCAGTCCCAGTTCGGCGCGCGCCGCACGCCCACGTCATCGCGCGCCGCGTGCGCATGTGGCCTTATCATCGGCGCGCCCGCGCGCCAGTCTCCGTGCGCGCCGACGCCCATTTCGTCCCATTTTTCACGCGCAGCCGCCTCATGTCATGCTGACGTCAGCAATTACCACTCCGTGTTTTCATAATTTTTTAACATTTTTCCCCCACTTTTTCTCTCCATCTTCACCTATAAATACCCCCCTTCTCTTCACTTCTAAACACACCTCAAAACCATTCTTCTCTTCTCTTTCTTTCTCTCATTTCTTAGTTTTTAAGTTTTTCTTAGTTTCTTTCTTAGTTTTTAGTTGTTCTTAGTTAATTTCTCTTAGTTATAGAGTTCTTCCCTTTTTGGGAAGAACTAGTTATGTTTTTGTAATTTATTAGCTTTTTGATTCAATAAATGGGAGTGCAAATTCCGCTTGGAGGTTTTCCAGCAACGGGAATAGCATCGAAGTTCTGTAAGGATTTTATTTTCTTCTGATTATTTTTTATGCTTTATTCTTACATGTTATATTTAATTTGTCTGTGATTAAATTTAACTCTGCTGGCTGTTTATAAACATGATGTAATAATAACGTTGTTATGCTTGTGAAATATTAAATAGGTAAAAATCTCTAAAATGAATTGATTTTATTTTTATTCAAGATTTTATATTAAGAATGTTAGAGAGAAATATATTATTTTTCATTACAAACTTAAATCTGAAAATTAGATTTTAAGGTTTAGTTATTCGGTCTGATTTAGAGTAGTGCTATTTTATTTGTTGGTACAATCGCCTGGTAGTTAGAGTGAAGCTCTATTTCAAAAGTTTTTATAAGAATTATTATCTGAAAATGTATTGACAACATGTTTTCAGTAGTGGTTTTAAAACTTGAAAGTTAGTACTCGGATAATTAAATTCTTAGGTTTAATTTGGACACCTTGAATAAAGTTTAAACTGTCTAACCCCACCAAAGGTGGCATTTAAATGGTTCATTTTCAATCTCTTAGAAAAAGGAATTAATTTAATTAACCAAATTAGTTATCAACCCCACTCATAGGTGTTAATTGATTTGTTTAGTTAACAAAGAATATCTAACCCCACCAAAGGTGGTATTCATAAAAAAAAAAAAGAATCAATAAATATCAATTCATATCTTTAATAACCTAATTAATATGAACAATCATAATTAACTTAATTATTATATCCATAAATACTCCACCATTATAAATGATAAAATTTGCATAAATGTTTATTGAATCTATGTTTATTTTTATGTAAGTAGATTAAAAAGACAAAACCCCAAAATATCGTGACAGGATGTTTAGGATTTAATTTCGTTTTTAAAAGTTTGAATAATAAATTAAAAACCACATACATTCCTTCCTTAGATCGACCTTGGGAGTATACTTATCATTTTCTACGAAATGATTCGTGCACTTGCGAGAGTTTTATAAATAGATAAAACCAAATGAACGGGCAGGATCGGCGATGTCGGTTTTGCCCCGATCAAAAACAAGATGGTTTTCAACTGATGTTGTTAGTCAAATGGATTAAGACCCAAGCCAATTGTTTTTTCAAATGAGCTAGTGAAAAAGAAGGATAGTATAAAAAATTATCGAGCTGAGATCATCTACAAAACAAAATTTGACTAAGTTATTTGGACATGATAAAAGTGAATCTTTTTTGCTATTTATAAAAAGGGGGTGGAAGTTGTAAGCTCAGATTAATTATGTGAATACTCTTTAATGACTTGGTAACCTTGCGACTAGAAGAGTTTGTTAGACATAGCACGCATGAGAAGGCCATTATCTATTAAAAAGTCCACTGGATCATATCTTGTATTAATAATGGTCTAAATGATACGAGGATTAGACGACAAAGTGTTAATTCCCTTTATTTCTCAAAATCAAGGGATCAAAGGAGTTAATGTTTGATATTATTCAAGTAGCAGGTACGCGACCCTAACGAATTAAGGTACCTTGCTCATATTGTGGAGGTAAAACTCATTTAGCAGCTCACATATAGTGACTTGAGCCTTTGAAGTAATCAGTCAATACCTGAGGGCCAAGACCTAACCTAAGTAAAACGACCTAGTATACCTACCTAATAACGTGGGGTTACTCTTGCCTACAAGACCTTAAGTAGCCCTTATATGGCAACTTGGTTAGATAACACATATAGTGACCTGATTTTATGTAAATTAATTGTACTCTGATAGCTTGTATGTGAGTAACAATCTATATAACCTCAACACCTGTCTAATAGGTGTAATATACCTCCTTAGAAAGAAGAATAAAATATATTCTCATTATCTACGGTTTATATTTCTCTCTAAAAATCACTAAAATTCTTAACATACTAAATTTTCTCCACGCAGACGATATATTATAAATTTTCTAAATCATTTTTTAAACTTTCCATATTTCTTTTTCTTTTTCTCAAATTGCAAAACTTTCAATGTTTACAACTAATAATACTTGCTATTACTCGGGTTGTATAGTTAGAAAAAAGTTTGAGTAACTTATATTGTTTACCGATCATTTGTACCTACTTTGCGTGAGAATGTTTTACATTCAATTTTCATACAAGCTTTTATTTTTGATAAGAGAGTAACAAATTTTTGTTTGTTAAATATTAATTTAGTACCTCTCTGCTTTTACTTGTTTTAGTTTATTTATGAAATTATAAACTTTACTTATTATTATAGCACAATAACAATTAATTTAAATGATATTTTAAATCACACAAGTTATTAAATGTTGTATAAATTGTTTAATTTTGATTATAAGTTGGATGATAACAGTGAAAAATAAGTTAATAATATTATTTCTTAATTTTATAAGTTCAAATATAATTATATTTTTTATATGTTTTATCGTGGAATAGGATTTTAACAGTGAATCGAAATTGTTTTTTTTATCAATTCAAAACCGTTTCGATTTAAATAAAATTTAAATTTTTTTAATTTAAAATTAATCCAATAAAATAATCTACCTAAATCTAAATATATCAAAAAAAATTAGATCGAATAAGATCAAATTAAACTTTGTATTTACATAATATATGTACATCTCTAACTAAGTATATTATTTATTATCACAATTAATAAAATCACATGAATAAAATTAAATGATTTGATACTTATTAAATTATTATAAAAATTTAAAATCCATATTTTATTATTTAAATTAAAATAATATTTAGATATAATACATTATAAAAAATATATATATATATTTATAATTTTAATTGTAATTTAATTTGAGTAAAATTATAACGAAGTATAAAATCTTTTAATCTGAATATGAATTGAATTTAAAATAGATTTTATATCTTTTAATCCAAATTCAATTCGACTATTGAATTTTTTTATTATAAAATATTTATAAAATCTGAGAGATTGTATTCATGTTGATTTATTTTATTATTGCTCACTCCTATTATATAGTATATGCAATGTTTGACTCATGTAATTTTTGTTATTTTTCTCCAACAAAATTAAATTTAAATAAAAATATGACAATTTATTTTAATATATTTTTATCTATTTTTATCTTTTTTTTAAATTATGTTTAAATATTACTCATATTAAATTTTATATTCAATTTTTATTATTTGATTTATTTATTTTTTATACATTCATATATATATATATTATTTTTGTTATACTCTTAAAAATAGTAATTTTTTTCTACGAAAAAAATAGTACTTAGAACATGAAAAGTCTCATGTTTAGAAATTAAAAAAGAGACAAAAGACACCCAGCATCACGTGGATCAATACACTTTCTTTTCTCAAGAATATAAATATTATTAGTTAAAATACATTGTGAGAATTGGAATCATAGAAAAAAAATAACTAAAAAATGAAAGTGACTAGGGTTTATTTTTCTTTCGTACATCGATGCATTTTTATATTTTTTACCATAATCATACTTATATAACTAAAAATTTATCAGTTTTCATGATGAAAGGTGAAAATTTATTTCTTTTTAATTTTGCTAAATATAAATAAACTTTAAAGATATCTCCATTGATATATTGAACATTGACTTATGTTCTACAAATTACTTAATAAAAATATTGTTAATATTTATGACAATATTGGTATTTTAGATGTCTTACATTGATACACAATATTTATTTAGTTTGAAAACTATTTTTAAAATATATTAAAATTGTCTGTGAAATGTGAGAAAATGTAAATAAAATATAATATTTTTTGAGAAAATATTTACAGATAATTACTTTTATTTAACTTTATTATCAAAATTTATAAAGATATCCTTTAATTTAATATAATATAATATAATGATTTTATACTGAAAATATTTGTACTTTTGCTTAAACAATTATGTCTTACAATATATACCTTGCAACATAGTAAATTTTAAGGTTAAATACATATTTACTTATTTACTTAAATAATTTGTTTTTTAATGAATTTTATAATTTACATTTGTAATATTTTTTATTATAAAGTTTTTTTAATGTAATATATTTATTATATATAGCATATTTTTTCCCATTTTTTTCACATCTTTAAATTAAAGTTGCATTTGCACGTTATCACTGTGCAAAATATGTATTATTAGCTAGTAAAAATAAAAGGGTAAACATTCATTTAATTTTATATTAATGTTACATAAAAATTTTAAATTTATTATTTTTAATATATTTTATTTTTTTTTATTATTTATATTATTAAAATGTCTTTAAATATAATATTTTAATTAAAAATAAAAAAAATTGATTGAAAAATTTAAATTATTTAATTATAACTTAATTATCTATATATTCTTATAATATCACATCATAGATTACTTAAATATTTAGAGTAAATTGATTAATTTTTAATTTAAAGATTTGATTGAAAGTTTTTTATAAAATATAAATAGATAATTAAATTTTTTGACGTAAAATTAATATTTAATTGAACCTTACCCAAAATAAAAAGGGAAGTGGTTTAATATCTGCCTTCTTCAGCCAAAACGCCTTCCCCCACCACCTCCCCGCTCTCTCTCTCTCTCTCTCTATCTCTAACACGCAGAAAACAGCGTAGGTGTCAATGGCCACCAGATACTGGGTGGTGTCTCTTCGGGTTCAGAACAACGCATCTGCTCTATGGAACCGCCTCCAAGACCAAATCTCCAAACATTCGTTTGATACTCCTTTCTACAGAGTACTCATTCCTTATGTATCACTCGATCTCAGTTTTTCAGCGATTGAATTTCACACTAATTTTCTTGTTTTCTTATCAGTTCAATATTCCGAATCTCCGTGTTGGAACCCTAGATTCTCTCCTCTCCCTTAGTGACGATCTCCTGAAGGTAAAATAAGTTTTCTTGTTGCAATCCATATTTTATAGTTTCATCTGATTTCTTTTGGGAATTCCACATGTTTCTGGATCATTTCTGAATGTAAATTTCGTTTTCTTTTCGGAACTTGCAAGTCTAAAGCGATTATGATCCGAAATGATTTTTAGTATCATGTATGACCTTTTCCTTCGCATTTGAGATAAATTTCATAAACTTCGATCTGTAAGTTTGTGCTTATGACTATGGCGAATCCTTGGACCGCGCAGTCGAACAGCTTTGTGGAAGCTGTTTCTCACAAGATCAGGCGACAGATCGAGGAATTAGAAAGAGTCTCTGGAGTTGAGAGCGGCGCTTTGACGGTTGATGGAGTACCGGTTGATTCATACCTTACCAGGTGAAATATACAAATCCCGTTTATTGGTTGGACCTTCGCGATTGCTGATTTTGGTCATTCATCATTCATCAACCAGCAATCTGTTTCGTAAGATACTGAATTGTATTCTTGAATTTGTAGGTTCGTTTGGGATGAAGCCAAATACCCCACTATGTCTCCTTTGAAAGAAATAGTCGATGGTATTCATGTCCAAGTGGCAAAGATTGAGGATGATCTTAAGGTAACGCTTCATAATATCAGTGATCTTATGGGTTTCTCGTTTCTTAGAGATGTTATTTTGTAATGTTTTGTCATTTATAAATTAAATAAGAACGAAGAGTAAGATTTGTGTGCTGAAAAAAGGGTTAATAGACGCTGGTAGGAGTAAGACACTTATTGCAAATTCTTAAGTATGCATAAAGAGTGAAAATTTCACTCATATCCATGAGGTTTAATTTATCTTCACAAATGCCGTCATTCTATGCAAAATATCACAGATGCCATCACCGTTTATCTGAGTTAAAAAAACTTTGATTTTAAAGAACAAAGGTATAATTTAGGTGTTAGGCTATTTAAATAAATCTAAAAATTAGTTTCTTTTTTGTTTAAAAAAAAATTATTTTCTAAAAAGGAACAAAAAGGGATAAGCTTCTAGAAGATAACAATGGCCATGGATGATTGGAACCTTTAATGGTCGTCCCATCGTCATCAATGAAGCTTGATCTCATAGAAGCTGCAACGGTGCCTGTTGCCAAATATCCAGTGGTGGATTCTATGAGGGTTGAAGCGGTTACAACTTACAATCATGGCTGGAGGCAGTCCATATGGTTGATGCAATTTTGGTCATGGTGCTAACAATGCTTCTCTGTTTGGCACTCTTTTTTGATCCATTGTTATGTGTTTATACTCCAGTCAAAAGCAAAAGGTAGAAAATAAAGTTTATACACAAGGTGAGCTTTTAGCTTGTCACTTGCAGCCTTCTCTCCCACGTCCTCTTCTTTTCTCCCTTTTTCATATTATTCTGCAAGTTGGATTAATCGATTTCATAAGATTGGGTTTGTGGGTTGGCTTTGCGGTGTATGAATTTAGGATTTGTAAGCTTGAATAAATTAGGTTTTTGAGAATTTATGGCCTTTAAAATCAAATTAGGTGGATAATTAAGTTGATGAGAATAAACAATTTGGAGGCTTGAACAATGAGTTTTGTGGTATAGCAGTCATGGAAGGCTATGGGCATATAGTGAAGGTGGGATGATACTAATTTTATTTATTTTATGATTTTTTTTCTTTAAGAGAAGTGTGGCCATAGCTTGAGGAAAGGAAATCTGATGGCTATGGTTGTTTGTTGACCAATGCTAATGGTGGACACTTTAATTAGTTTCAATTGTGGGTTTTTTTAGTTGTTGGATGAATTTTGTTGGGTAATTGATGAAGATTCGAATGAATTTGGGTTGATTCATGAAACTTTGATAGTACAAAGATTCGAATTTAATTGGTTTGATTTGTAAATATTCGAAAGACTCACAGTAAATTGGGGAAGAAAAATACGTGAAAGAAAGTTCTTAAAAACAACCAACCTTATTTTTTTATAAAATTCAATACAATTTTTAAAAGAATTTTGTCTAATACTTTAAATTCTTTTTAATGGTTTTTTAAAAAAAAAACCTTTAAAATTTTAAAATATTAATTGCACATAAAAAATTTGCGTAGTTAACCGAAGGACTAACATCTGTTAGATATCAGGCGCATCTTTGAAGATAGTTGAACCTTGAGGGTATTACAGCTTATTTTTAATACGTTAAAGGTATTTGTGAAGATAAATGAAAACTCATGAGTATTGGTGAAATTTTCCTGCATAAGGAAGCATCCTTTATCTTTGGCCTGAAATAAAAATAAATAAAGGTACCTTTTATGTGATGCTGTTGTATTAAGTTGTTGTTAAGCCATAACTAGCATGGCTTACCATCACAGTTAAAGTGTAACAGAAGAATGCAGCTGTAGATAAACTTTTGGTTTCTGCTAGAATGGCAGAACTGATTTGTTGATAGTTCATGAGGCTGCAAAATTTAGGCATTTTGTTCAGGATAAAACTGTTTTTGTGAGTCAATGTCCAAATTGATATAATTGGTGTTTATGAATATAGAGTAGAGGGCTAGTGACAATGATGCTGGTGACTGCTGATCATCGTTGAGTTTGACCAAATGATTAAAGTGCTTGACTGAACTTGCCTTGGGTTGATGGTGTGCAAAGTTATGAATTGTAACTTACGTTGGATAAAGATATCATCTCATATTTTATTCATCTTCTTGCCTAGAACTACGAGTTGATTTCTCTGTAAATCTAACCGTCTGCTAATGTCTCTGCTCATCATTACCTTCAGCAGTGCCTTCAGGAAGGCATTCTAATGTTATATTACTTGTAAATACACTAATCAGTTGATAAGTAAGTTAACCTTATAAATTTAGGTTAAGAAATATGTTGGCTGTATTCAACCTTAGGCTCCTATATCTTTGTCTTCCATAACAGGTCCGTGTGGCTGAGTATAATAATGTGCGCAGTCAACTCAATGCTATTAACCGGAAGCAAAGTGGAAGGTATAGTTATTATTTAATTCGTACTTTTTGAATGTACTCCAAATTTTCTTACTATGTATTATTAACTAACTGGCCTCTTCCCTATGCTAGCTTGGCAGTTTGTGACTTTTCCAATCTCGTTAAACCAGATGATATCGTTACCTCTGAACATCTAACAACGCTGCTTGCAGTTGTTCCAAAGTACTCACAGAAGGATTGGTTGTCAAGTTATGAAACATTGACCAACTATGTGGTAAATATTATATTTTAAGTTTTCATGTTCCATATGCTGCTTTTACAGCCCCAAATGCAGTATTGCAGTGAGCTATGAAATGCTATGTTGCTGGCAAACTGAATCATCTGATTGTTTGAACTTCGTGACTAGTCAATGCACGTAACTTCTTTGATATTCTAGATTATGTATGGATTTGTAATGATTTTTCTGAATGTTATTTCATTGTGTTTTGTACAATGCTTTGATGCAAATTTATAGTACAAGAGAAGATAAAATATGGAAACTAAATATCCTGATTTAAGCTTAATGAAAACTCCTAATGTTTACACAATAAAATTCCCTAATGATTCGGGATTTCAACATACCCCTTAAGTTGGATTATAAAGATTGATCATATCCAACATGTAAATAAATTTCTTTGAAATTTTGTTGAAGAAGCTCTTTATTGAAGATATCTGTTTTTACTTTTTTATGGGAACATAAGTTATGCAAATAGTCTTATCTTCAACCTTTTATTTGATGAAATTTCTATCCATTTTTACATGTTTGATCTTATCATCTTGAGTTGGATTAGGAGAGATGTTGATGGTTGTGTTGTTGTTATATTTAAGTTTGATTGGGGACTTTACCATAACATGAAGTTTCTTTAGCCACAATGCTTCACAAGTTCCTGAAATTGGATTCAATGTTAGTTTTAGCCACTACATTCTGTTTTTTACTTCTTTAAGTCACCAAGTTTCCAAAGATAAAGGTATAATACATAGTAGTGTATCATCTATCTTCTACTAAGCTAGCACAGTTTGCATCAGTAAAGATTTTTATATCATTGCTCTCACTTTTCTTGAAGAATAAATCTCTGTCTGACGACCTCTTGAGATATCTAATAATTTTGTAAATAGCTTCGAAGTGAGCATCCTTGGGAAATTCATGTGTTGGCTTATTAATACTTACCTTAAATGCAATATTAGGTCTAATGTGAGACAAATAGATCGGTTTTTCTACTAACTTTTGATATCTCTTTGTCCAATGGCTTTCCCATATCTTATTTAGTTTTCTTTATGTCCTAATCAGAGTGCCACTTGGTTTGTATTTGAGCATGCCAGTCTTAGTGAGAAGATTGAGGACGTATTTTTGTTGAGACTCTAATTCCCCCTTTTGATATTGCAACTTTCATTTCTAAGAAGTACCACACTTGTTCAAGATTCTTAACTTCAAATTTTGTACTTAAGGTTTTCTTTAGTATCTCAATTTCTTTCATGTTATCTCCAGTTAGGATTACATGATTGACTTATATTATCAAAATTCTTTGTTGAAAAAAGAAAAAAAAATGTACGTTCTAATTGTCCCTGTCGGTTTCTTATTCTCCATTTGGAAAAGTATTCTTTATTTTAAGTTGTTAAAGAGGCCAATCCAAATCCCCTGTTAGAGAGAGGAGAACCCGAATCCTATTTAGTCTAGCTATAAGTACAAATGTCTTTGTGTAATCAAACCCATAGGTTTGTGTAAATCTCTTTGCGACTATATTGGTTTTGTGTCACTCTATTGTCCCATCATCTTGTACTTTATCTTAAAAACCTACTTACAGTCCACTGGTGTCTTTTCTGTTGATAACTGTCACATCCAAGTCCAATTTTTTTAGTTCCCTTATTTCTTTTATAATAGCTTAACTTCATTCCCTCGTAGATATTCTTTAGAATTTATGCTCTATCAAGGTTCGAAGTATATTAAAAAAAAAGTTGTAAAATGTTATTTTAAGTATCGAAGTGTTTTCCTCGAGCAAGGTTAAGACGTAAGCTTCAAAATTTACCTTTTAAAAAAATGAATAAAAGTAATTATTAATCCAATAAATAAATAAACATGAAAATAATAATAGAACACACAAAGTAAATCATATGGAGTCGTAGCTCTGTTGTTCAAATGCTAATTTGGAGCTAACAAATGCATCAACTATGGTGGAAGCAGATTACAAAACTAAAAAATAAAAATTCTTGAGTAATGTGTAAAGAAGATGGAGCTATAAATTCAAAAGAAGTAGAAATATAAATAGTTAAATATGGGGAATATATTGCTTCGAGGTTATAACTTAGTGATTGTTAAAATTTGGTGATGGCATAAGCAGTGGAATGGGGATGTGAAGGTGGGAGACGATTGAAGAATATAAAGGCATAAACACTAATCATATTTGTTCATGAGATTTTGATATATTTTTTTATTAATTTTGACCGATACCTTTTAAATTTTAATAAAATTGAATCCAATTTTATAGGTAACTCATGAAACGAACTATTTAAGGCTAGTCTCAATTACCTCGAGGCGTAAAAGTTGAAAGGCATGCTTTTCATACCAAAAAGGCATAAGCCTTAATTTACCATACAAGGTTATAACCTTAATTTTTTTCTAAGCGTCTCACCTCGAGATGAGACTCAAAATAGTTTTTTACAACAATGGGGGAAAACATGGAACCTAAGTAGACAGTGTATTATATGAAACAAATATAGAAATAAGATAAATGGTAAGAGCGAGTTTGTTTTCTAGGAGTAATAGGCAACTAAGAAAATTTAGGAGATTAGAATTACTTGCCTTTGAGGTAGACTTATGGATATTTACCATAATTCTGACTCTATTGGTGCTTCAAATGTGAAGTTCTCCTCGTCAATGTTTTAAAAAAAACATATAAAGGTTAGCCTCAAGGTGCGCCTTAATGCATTTTTCTTACCTGGGTAGCCTTGAGGCTAGCTTATTAGGACATAAAAAACAAGTATGCCTTATGGGTATAATGTGCAAGCCTTTTTCACAGCACTGATACTTTTAAGGCAGATAGCCTCTATCTTATGTAAGAATACAAAACTGATGAACCTAAATCCAAAATTAAGCCTTAAATTGGACGTTAAAAAAAATCCCACAAGATTTTCGGCCCAAAAACCCATATAATACAAGAGACAAAAACAACAGGTGTTTATAGAAGGGAAAAAATAAGAATTTTACAATGCATCTGTTGCTGCAGCTTTTACTTTTTCATCTGTTCTTCAAGTCGGCCTTCTCTACTTCAAGAGTTCCAAATAACTTTTTTCTTTTTACTTCTCGAGTACTTTCTTCTTTTTCCCCCTTATATATATATATATTTATTGTGGACACATAGAACCATAGGAGATTTCCCTAATAATTGCTTCTATTTTTGACGTAGAAAAGTTGGTTGGTTTTTATTGTTGTTGGATTGCTATATTATGAACTATATGAAGTTATTATGTTGTTCTTTTGTGATATAAGTCTTTTTATTATTTATTTTCATTTTAATTGGAGACTTACGGCTCATTCCACCTCAAGGCTTATGCCTCGCCTCGGTTGAAGGGTTACATAATGAGGTTAGAGACTAGTCTATTATTTTGTTTTTATACACCTTCACCTGAGTTAAAAAGTTTTCTTATCGAGATGGCAAAATAGAACGTGATGGTGTAGCAGGCTCATTATTGGGGGCAGGTGCAATGTTTGTGGTGGACTCATGGATTAGGAATAATTTTTCTGAATGTTATTTCACTGTGTTTTTTATAATGCTTTGATATACAAGTGAAGATAAAAAACATGGAAACTAAATCTCCTAATTTAAACAAATCGCATCCGCTAATTAATCTTAATAAAAACTTCTATAGTTACACCCTAAAAATCCTTAATAATCTGAGATTTCAACATTATGCTTTAGTTTCCATTCTACGATTTTTCAGGTCCCAAGGTCCAGCAAGAAACTTCATGAAGATAATGAATATGCTCTCTACACTGTGACACTTTTTTGTCGTGTTGCTGATAATTTCAGAACAAGTGCACGGGAAAAAGGATTTCAGGTCAATTCATGATCCAATTATTTTTTCCTTTTCTTTCTTCTCCACTATATTTTCAAATTGCAGAACTGAACTGTTCTCATTGTATAAGTTATTTGGTTTTTGGAGTAATATGTATTGAGCACTTTTACACGCATATTTTTGGCAAAATATGCTGATGTCCATTTGTGGCAAAAATATGCTGATGTCCATTTGTGGTGTGTGTATTATCTGGTTCAGATTCGTGATTTTGAATATAGTCCAGAAGGACAAGAGAGCAGAAAACAGGAGTTAGAAAAATTGATGCAGGATCAGGAATGTTTGAGAAGCTCTCTGTTGCAGTGGTGTTATACCAGTTATGGAGAGGTATCTTCCTTCCTTTGTACATGGTACGGATCAGAAGATCCTGTGACTAAACTAATATGAGGTGGTTATGTAAGGCCTGGTATCATTGGTATTTCTTAGCCTATGTAAAGATGTAGTTTTCTTTTCATTGAATGAGCTTATTACCTGTAGGTTTTCAGCTCCTGGATGCACTTTTGTGCTGTACGTGTCTTTGCAGAAAGTATTCTGAGATATGGTCTTCCACCATCTTTCTTGGTAAAATCAAATTTGTTTCTCCTTGGCTGGCATTGGATTAAGCAATTTTCTTTGGCTAAGACTCAACTTGAATGTAAATTTTTCAGGCATGTGTTTTAGCTCCATCAGTGAAAAGTGAGAAAAAAGTACGTTCAATTCTTGAAGGGTTGTGTGACAGTGCAAACAGGCAAGTTTTTTGAGGGTTTTTTAATAATTTTTTTGCATGTGTTTGTGAACTACCTCCTTCTGGTTTCATTCAGTACTTCTTGTAGAGTTCACATACTGAAAATTTTCATACTGTTATCAAATTCTTGTTAAATCATTCTCGTGGTCGTTTCTTCCCATGATGTGATATACTTTATGTGAGTTTATTTCGAAATCCTGGCACCGAGCTTTATGACTTACTAACATCTACCTATATTTGCTTGATGGAACGTCACTTATTAGCTTTAACATTACTGATAATCATCTTTGGACATTGATACTTGGACATTTTGATGCAGCACATACTGGAAAACTGAAGATGAAGTTGGTGGAGGGATGGCTGGTCTAACAGGTGATATTGATGCCCATCCGTATGTCTCCTTCACAATTAATCTCATTTGATCAAATGCCAATTGTTCTGTTTTGGTTGTCTGAGTCGGAGGGAGGATTGTCCAGAATAAGTGTGGGATCAAAGATACTGTATATTAATATTTAATAATTATATTCTTTTCTTATTTATTGTAAGTCGGGTGGTTGAGATTATAGGGAGCCAAATCTGTTGGTGAAGTCCCAGTCATAAAATTATTTTATTTATCATTGAGTCCACAAGTAGTACATGTTTAAGCATGTAATCGAATTTTCTTGTTTTTATGCACTTTATTTGATATTTGATATGCATGACAGTGATTTATGAGAAACTTCTTAATGCTAAATGATTTTTATTTATTTATAAAAATGAGAATGCTACTGAAGGTTTGAGATGACGACAGAAGGCGTAAACCATTGTAGGTAGTTATGTCAATTGCTAGAGGAAATCAGATTCAAACACTGGTGTGTGTTTGAGAAAAGCAACTTTAATATATTTATTTATATAATAGATTGTGTAACTGTGTATTATTATGCTTCAATTATTGGGCTAAAGGATGCTAAGATAATAGCGGATATCATATTAGCATCTATCATCATGGGTCCTGTACTTGCTTGTTAAAATCTCTTATCATCTCTCGGCTACTTTTGATTGATTCAATAGATATAATATGAGGTGGATAACTAGAAAAGCAAACCAAGTAGTAGACACTAGCTAGAATGGGATTTTAGCTTCATATTGGTTTGGGGAACTTTACCCTTCTCAACTTTACATTTAACGTGAGTTTCCATTACAATTAAAAACATTACTTGTAATAAACCTATTCTACCATAGACAAAGTAAGTAGAAATGCTAAGTTTCTTAAATAATTATTGTTACGTTGAAAGTAGAACTCGTTTTCATTATATTCATAGTACCAAATTAATCCAATATTCATGGGACCCAATTAGGGCCATAAGTATTTTTGCGAAATGAATTCCCCAATTGAACTTCTCCAAATGAATTCACAGAGAAGTCCATGAATGCTAGTTCAGATGTAATCCACAAACAAAATATTATATTATCACCAAATATCCATTGAATAAGCTCCTAATACGATTAAATAAGATGGGAGGGCGTGAATTTGTATAACCAAAATGTAATATTAGCTTAGGTGTCTCAAATTTTTTTTTAATAAGTTTTCGTTAATTAGATACGTTCACGAATCAATTGAAAAAGGAATAACATAAAAGAATAAGTTTCTTTGTGAGTTGTAGAACAAATTTAATAATAAATTATGTTAAATAGATGATTTAATAACTATATTTGATAAATCAAAATCAACTACCAATCTTAAAACAATCAATTTAAACACAAGTACATTAATGATTCTTTAAAGATTAATAATCAAACTAAATAATTATAATATGATACACAATTATTTGATCTAACATGTGATTAATACACAATTATTTTATCTAACATATGAAAAACAAAAATAAAGAATCTATAAGAACATATGATCAAAATATCATAAATTAATTAAGTTTATTAATAAATCAAACATAACCGTCCATGTTTGATAAATTAACCAAATAAAAAAACATTAATGAAAGTTCATAAAATATGGACCTGATTAACCTGGGGTAAATAGGTTATTTTTAATTTTTATCAATTTATAATTTAATAACCTAAACAAAGCGACCATACATGCAATCGTGTGTAAGAGTAAAGTGCGAAAATTATAACACACGATATTTTTAGGTGGAAACAACCTAGGCCACAACAATGACCTAAGAGGAAAACCACCGGTCCACTGGACCACCTAACTTTCCACTATGAAAATCAAATGTTCAAGTACAAACTCGGTCTTATGCTACCCTCCCTAAAATATTACCTCAATGTACTTTACTTACGAGTCCCTGCTCTGTTTTCACAGTTACTAAAAATTAGCGTGAGCGGTTTCCAGACCAACGTTTCAATAAACTCCCTGCCTATTAGATCGTTCACAAATCAATTGCAAAGAGGTTAGCACAAAAACACAAGTGCATATATGTGTTCTAGAACGGATTTAACAATGAATAATCCTAACTAGATAATTCAAAATATATGTCATTTAAATCAAATCAACTAAAAAATTCTAGAGCAAAAAGATTAAGTACAGATTCAATAAAAATAGCTTCTTTAAAATTTAATACTCAAATCAAATAATCATGATTACACATAAAATTATTTAATCTAAATATCTAAATATCTAATAAAAAAATTAAATTAATTAAACAAATCAATATATATTAATTACGTCTCCAACTTCCTTTTCCAATTTCCTACATAACTTTCAATATATATTAATTACCTTCGTCACTTCCTTTTCTCACTTCCTTTTCCCACTTCCTGCGTACCTTTTCTCACTTCCTATATGATTCACTTCCCTGTTACCACACGTTTTTTTCTCTTTCTATTCGGCTACTTCAAGGTTTTTTTTTTTTTTCAGTAGCTTGTAATGTTTTAGCAGACTACTTCATTCAACCCTAATATTTCTATATATATATATATATATATAATTATAATGACCTAGTAGTATTAGGGTTAGAATATATTTTAAACTTAATTTTTCAAAGCCCATAAAAAAACTTAATATTATAAAACTTTATTTTTTAAAACACATCTAAAAAATAATTTCATAAATTGATTTAAGTTTAAATAAATATTTTAACACCAAAAATAATTTCAAATTTATAAACATGTGCTATTAAATACATGAATGCAATCTTATGTGTCATAGTTATCAAGGATATACCTGAAGTATAATTATCTGGAACTCAAACATTTATTCGGATTTTCTTGATAGACTTGATAGTAGACCTAAAAACAAGTTTACAGGTAAATATTTTGTTCACGAAAATAGCCAACACTCATAGTCCTTACAAACTCCCCTTTTTGGAATTTCCGTGTGGCAAAATCTCTCACTCAATACATGACACTTATAAAAATAAGATAAAAATAAAATGGTGTCCCAAACTCCATAGTGGAACTATCCTACGGTCCGATGAATCCATCTTCGCTGCAACTTGACAAACTTGTAAGTAACTGAAATGACATTGACAAAGCCTAGAACAACTTGGCATGAAAGTCTCATTGTATATTAGTTAAGTTTACATGGAAATAAACAAAGTGTAAATAATAATCATGTAGTGTGCATTCATATTAATTAAGATTAATTAAGTATGTTCTCCCCCTATATGCATAACAAAATAAAAACATGGAAGTAAAACACATTATTCTCTCCCACTTTTTGACATACGAGAAGGACAAAACATTAGACAAAGTAATGAAGATAAACTCCTCTTAAAGATATAGCAATGTAAAAATAGAGTAATATAGAAGTACAATGTGCTTTAAACTCCTATTAAGTTTTATGACTCTCTAACTGAGAAACGAATTAAAAAGGTAATAAATAAAAATGAATAAAATCAGATGTTTTTTTTTAATTTTTTTTATATAAATAGCCACAAAAGGTATTAAACTCATTTAATCACAAATAAGCACACAATCAATTGAAAACTCATCATATTTTAACTCCAATTTTGATTATTTATCATATAAATAAATAAGTAGAATAAAAGAGGCGCACACGCACACTTCACACATATAATGACATATTGACATTTACTTAAAGTATTATATATGTTTAAACTCTACAAATATGTCAATTAATTCATTTATGATCTTTCAAGAAATACTCAAAAGAAAAAAATATCACCTATCATGTAAAACCATAATCAAGTCGTCAATCTCACAAATATAAAATATATCTACGAAAAGAGGACTTAATTAATTTTTATTTATTTATTTATTCATATATATATATATATATATATATATATTAGGTAAATGATATTTGTTTTATAACCTCTATTGACTCTTTCTTTTTGTGCATTCAATGGACAAGATTTATAAGTAGTCACTTTCTGCAAAAAAAAAAAAATTTGCACGAGCCATAAACCTAGCATGATGACTTTCACACTAGTTGTGAGGTAGCCCTCTCAATACTAGATACCTTCATACGATAAAATTTTAAAAAACAAGAATTAAAACTCAATACAATTTTACAATCAAGATTAGCTGATGTCCTAGATTCTTTCAAGAAAATTCATAAACTTCAAGCATAACATATATGTGTGTTCGTGAGTGTGTGAATAAGTTCGTGTCAACATTGATCATCACATATACAAGAATATGTGTGTGTGCATAAGCCAAAATTGTAGAATAATTTATACAATAAATATTAAAATGAGTTGAGTCATTAAAAATGAGATTATGTGTATAGAAGTATTAAATAAGTCGAATACCGTGTTGGCCAGACAAGGATACTATTTTTTTATTTTTATTTTTTGAAATAAAATTTGAAATTCAATTTGAGGGAGAAATTCCTAAGGCACTTATGAGATACTCAAATCTTTGAGTGTCTATGGCTTTAGTGAATATATCAGCTAATTGTCTATCAATAGGTACAAACTCAAGTGTTATTATTTTCTCTTCTGCTAGTTCTCGAATAAAGTGATGCCTAATGTCAATGTGCTTAGTTCTAGAATGTTGAACTGGGTTCTTAGAAATACATATAACACCAGAGTTATCACAATATAAGGGCATCATACCTTGTGGTTGATTGTAGTCCTTGAGCATGTTTTTCATCCAAAGCATTTGTGTGCAAGATCTTCCTGCAGCAATGTATTCCGCTTCAGATGTAGAGAGTGAGATAGAATTTTGCTTTTTACTGTGCCAAGATACTAAGTTGTTTCCAATGTAGAAACAACCACCTGATGTGCTCTTCCTATCATCCTTGTTGCCTGCCCAGTCGACATTTGTAAAACCACTTACTTCACAAGTAGTGTCAATAGTAAAATATAAACCATAATTACTTGTTCCTGAGATATACCTGATGATTCTCTTTACATTCTCTAAGTGTGATTCCTTAGGTTCAGCTTGATAACGGGCACACACACCAACACTAAAACATATGTCAGGCCTACTTGCAGTGAGGTAAAGTAAACTACCTATCATACTCTTATAAAGGGTTTGATCAACACTTTTACCTTGAGTGTCCTTTGTAATTTTTGTGCTGGTACCTAAAGGAGTCCATAATGACTTGCTAGTTTCAAGACCAAACCTCTTAACAAGGTTGCAGGCGTACTTGGTTTGAGAAATAAATATATTATCACGAGATTGTTTGATTTGTAAACCAAGGAAGAAATTCATTTCACCTACCATGGACATTTCAAATTCATTTGTCATAACATGCACAAAATCATCCACTAGTGTACTAGATGTGGATCCAAAAACTATGTCATCCACATAAATTGGAGCAATAAAGATCTCGTCACTACTCCTTTTAATGAATAGAGTCTTATCAACTCCCCCTCGAATAAATCTCTTGTTCAAAAAATAGTTGGTAAGTCTTTCATACCATGCTCATGGAGCTTGTTTCAAACCATAAAGATCCTTTTTGAGTTTGTAAACATGATTTGGAAATTTCAGATCAACAAATCCTTTTAGTTGTTCAACGTATACCTCCTCATTCAGAAATCCATTCAAAAAGGCAGACTTAACATCCATTTGATATAATTTAAACTTCATGTGACAGGAAATGGCAAGTAAAATCCTGATTGACTCTAGTCTAGCGACAGGTGTAAATGTTTCATCAAAGTCAATTCCTTCTACTTGTGTGTAGCCTTGAGCTACCAACCTAGCCTTATTCCTAACAACAATGTCATGCTCATCAGATTTATTTTTGAACACCTATTTTTTTCCAATAACATTTTTGTTTTTAGGCTTAGATACTAATACCCATACATGATTTCTTTCAAATTGAGCTAACTCATCCTGCATGGCATTTATCCAAAATTCATCCCTAGGGGCTTCATTCACATTTTTTGGTTCAAATTGAGAAATATAGCATAAATGAGTTACCTCACTTATTTGTCTTTTTCTTGTTACCATGCTTGCATTAGGATCTCCAATTATATTCTTAATAGGATGATTTTTTGAAGTTCGAGTTGGATTTATCATTGATGAGGTTGATGCTTCTTCCTTCTTTTGTTCACTTTCCTTCAACTCCTCTTTTTTTATTCCAATTGTGTCACTGGTCATTGTTAATTGAGGTGTTGTGAAATTTTCTTCATTTCTAACTTCTTCACTTGTAATCTTCTTACCTTCATCATCTATAACGACATTTATGGATTCCATAACTACATTAGTTCTACAATTGAAGACTCTATAGGCTCTACTATTTAGGGAATAACTAAGAAATATTCCTTCATCACTTCTTGAATCAAACTTACCCAACTTTTCTCGATCTCGAAGTATATAGCATTTACTTCCAAAAATATGCATGAATTTTAAATTTGGTTTTTTACCTCTCCATATCTCATAGGGAGTTTGGTTTGTACCTGGGCGAAGATATACACGATTTATAATGTGACATGCAATGTTTATAGCTTCAATCCAAAACCTTTTAGAGACTCCCTTGGCATGCATCATTACTCTTGCCATCTCTTGAAGTATCCTATTTTTCCTTTCAACTACTCCATTTTGTTGAGGTGTGATAAGAGCAGAGAATTCATGAAAGATACCATATTCTTTGTAGAAGTCAGCATACTTGGTATTTTCAAACTCTTTTCCATGGTCTGTTCTCAGTCTCTTGATGGTTACTATTTTGTCACCTGCTTCAACCTGCACTCTTGTACAATATGAGATGAAGAACTCAAAAGCATCTGACTTGTCTCTAAGAAAGTCTACCCACGTGTAGCGAGAAAATTCATCTACTACAACTATGATATATTTCTTACCTCCAATATTTTTTGTTCTCATAGGACCCATAAGGTCAATATGTATCAATTCTAATACTATGTTTGTATTTATACTCTTGATCTTCTTATGAGCAATCCTAGTTTTTTTACCTAATTGACATGGTTCATATACAGGTATTTCAATTTTTGAGAGACTAGGTAAACCATGCATAGTCTCAATTTTACTTAATCTAAACAGATCTTTAAAATTTATATGACCTAGCTTTTCATGTCATAAGGTAGTTGAGTCATTTCTAGCTAGGTTACATGTTACTGTGGATGATGTATCAATATAATAACAATTGTCATGTGATCTGATTCCCTTAATCATACATTCACCTTTTTGATCTGTTACAATACAGTGATTGTTTGTAAATTGCACATTAAAATCACTATCACATATTTGACTTATGCTAATCAAGTTTGCCTTAAGTCCTTCCACATATAAAACTTCATCAAGTTTAGGGATACCCTCTATTTGAACAGTCTTTTCCAATAATTTTAGATGTTTTACCATCACCAAAGGTAACTGTCCCTTCATTGTATTCCTTAAAGGTTTTCAACAAAGAATGATTCCCCGTCATGTGTCTAGAGCATCCACTATCAAAATACCAAGTGGTATTTGATTTAGCTTTAAACGCTATATGGACCACAAAGCAGTGCAACTCAGATTTCTTAACTCATCCTTTTTTAATTTTGGACATTTGAGTTACCAGTTTCTTATGTTCCTCTTTTTGTGTAGTTCTTGTAGTAAAAAATTTACGTTTTGAAAATTTTTGAGGTGCCTTAGAAACATTTGTACTCGTGATAGAATCATAAGCATAAAGAAATCTACACTTAGGTCTAATATGTCTTTTCCTACCACAATGATGACAGATGGGAACAAACTGAATTTTCTTAGAATGATAAGGTGTAGAAACTACCTTCCCTGCCTGAGCAATAGTGGGTTTTACAAATTGAGTTTTGGATGATGAAGGTGTTGATTGTTCATCTATGTATCCAAGACCTCTTTTATCTCCATACGGTTTTCCATAGTCTAGGACTTTGGTTAATTTTTCAGCATCAATGGTCAAATTCTTCATCGTTTCTTTAGCAATACTAAGTTCTTTCCTAAGATTTTTGTTTTCCTCAATGGTTTCTGCAAGTCTCATATTCAAAGCATTAATATGATCAGACAATTCCTTTTTATCTTTCTCTAGGCTAGAGGAATTTGTTTTGTGAACATTGATGATATCATTAAGTTTAGTTACTTCCACAAGCAATTTATCTCTCTCTTCCCTGGCACCTAAACAATCCATGAATAGTTCCTCATAATTCGATACATTAAACTTAGACAGTAAGAGAAAAGAGTTTACTTCCTCATTTTCTTCATCCGAGCTAAGGTCGGAGTCATTGTGATGTGCATTGGTAGTTGCAGTGAAGGCACAATAATTAGTGTCATCATCTTCTGAGTTACTAGCATTGTCCTGCTCACTTTCTGTGTCACTGATTGTAGCATTAAAGGCTTTTTCAAATTTATTTTTATTGTTAGCACAATCTATAGAAATATGACCAAATCCCCCACAAGTAAAGCATTGAGGACTAGTGGGTTTACTTTTCTTACCATCAAGGCTAGGAGGCTTGATTTCTCTTAACTTTCGGTCATTCAGACGATTGGGTTTGTCCCTTGTTGGAATGATTATTCTGTTAACCCTTCTTCTTCATAACTTCTTAAATTTTCGTGCTAACAAGACTAGTAACTCATCATTCATATCATCATCAGTATTAGAGATGTCCTTTTTGGAGCTTTTGAATGCCATATCCTTATTTTTCTTGGGTGGATCAAGAGAAAGCTCATAGGTTTGGATTGACCTAACAAGTTCATCAATTTTTAGCGTGTCTACATTCTTGATTTCCTCCATCACTGTAACTTTCATCTTGTAGTCTACTATTAAAGAGCTTAGGAGTTTACGTACTTGTATAGGTTGTGGAATTTTCTCACTAAGGTTAGAACAAGCATTAGTGATATCACAGAAGCAATCATAGAACTGGCCAAAATTTTCTGTGTTACTCATTTTAATGGAATCAAACTGAGATGTTAGTAATCTCAATTTTGTTTGTTTCACTTGGGAGGTTCCCTCATGAGCATGATCAAGTGCATTCCATGCATCTTTAGCAGTCTCATAGTCGGAGATGCGACGGAACTCATCCATTGACACTACATCAAATATTGAGCTTAGACCTTTTTGGTTTGCCCTACTAATGGTGCGTTCTTCAGTGGTCCAGTCTCTTCTTAGCTTTATGATTGTTACACCATCTTTCGTTACCGAAGGTGGTTCCTAACCATCAAGAATAGCATCCCAGACTTTTTCATCTTGTCTGAGAAAAGCTTGCATGCGAGCCTTCCAGTAAGGGTAATTAAACCCATCAAAGAGTGGGGGTCTAACAAATGACCCACCTTCTTTCATTTGGTCCATAAGTAAGTGTGTGTGTCCCTAAGGATCAATCTCACTAAGTGTGTCTAGTTTCAGCTCTGATACCAATTGAAAGTTTATAAAATATGGACCTCATTAACCTAGAGAGGAGGTGAATGGGTTATTTTTAATTTTTATCAATTTATAATTTAATAACCTAAACAAAGCGGTCATACATGCAATCGTGTGTAAGAGTAAAGTGCGGAAATTATAACACACAATATTTTTAGGTGGAAACAACCTAGGCCACAACAATGACCTAAGAGGAAAACAACTGGTCCACCGAATCACCTAACTTTCCACTATGAAAATCAAATATTCAAGTACAAACTCACTCTTATGCTACCCTCCCTAGGATACTACCCCAATGTACTTTACTTACGAGCCCCTGCTCTGTTTTCACAGTTACTAAAAATTAGCGTGAGCGGTTTCCAGACCAACGTTCCAATAAGCTCCTCGCCTATTAGATCGTTCACAAATCAACTGCAAAGAGGTTAGCACAAAAACACAAGTGCATCTGTGTGTTCTAGAACGGATTTAACAATGAATAATCCTAACTAGATAATTCAAAATATATGTCATTTAAATCAAATCAACTAGAAAATTCTAGAGCAAAAAGATTAAGTACAGATTCAATAAAAATAACTTCTTTAAAATTTAATACTCAAATAAAATAATCATAATTATAAATAAAATTATTTAATCTAAATATCTAAATATATAATCCAAAAAAATTAAATTAATTAAACACATAATATATATTAATTACCTCTCCAACTTCCTTTTCCAACTTCCTACTTAACTTTCAATATATATTATTACCTTCTCCATCTTTCTACATAACTTTCAATATATATTAATTACCTTCATCACTTCCTTTTCTCACTTCCTTTTCCCACTTCCTTCATCACTTCCTACGTACCTTTTCTCACTTCCTATATAATTCACTTCCTGTTGCCACACGTTTTTTTTTTCTTTCTATTCGGCTACTTCAAGGTTTCTTTTTTTTTGGCAGCTCGTAATGTTTTAGCACACTACTTCATTCAACCCTAATATTTCTATATATATATATATATATAGATAATTATAATGACCTAGTAGTATTAGGGTTAGAATATATTTTGAACTTAATTTTCCAAAGCACATAAAAAAAATTAATATTATAAAACTTTATTTTTTAAAACACATCTAAAAAATAATTTCATAAATTGATTTAAGTTTAAATAAATATTTTAGCACCAAAAATAATTTCAAATTTATAAACATGTGCTATTAAATGCATGAATGAAATCTTATGTATCATAGTTATCAAGGATATACCTGAAGTATAATTATCTAGAACTCAAGCATTTGTTCGGCTTTTCTTGATAGACTTGATAGCAGGCCTAAAAACAAGTTTACAGGTAAATATTTTGTCCACGAAAATAGCCAACACTCATAGTCCTTACACTTAAGAATTATGATCTTATATTTGCAAAACAAGAGAGATATAAGAAAAAGACTCATTAATCAAGAAGATTCTAATTTAAAGAAGGGTTCTTTTCAAAGAATATTTTAGGCTATTTTTTAGAGTAAGAGGTAGCCTATAATTTAGGGTATATCTTATCTAATATTTTAGCATATATTTTATCCTATATTTTATTATACATTTTAGCCTAAAATTTAGGATATATATATAAAACAATGAAACACATTAAAGAATAGACTAAATAGTAATAAATTGATTTAAGTTTAGGTAAATATTTTAGCAGCAAAAATAATTTTAGATTTATGAACATGTGTAATATAATGCATGAGTACAATTCTATATGTCATAGTTATAACAAATATATCTGAAGTACGACTATTTGAAGTTTTGACGTTTCTTCGACTTTACTTGATAGACTTGATAGCGAGTTTAAAAACAAATTTACATACAAATATTTTATTTACGAAAATAATGAACACTTATAATTTTTACACATAGAAATGGAATTAATGAGATTGATAAAGTATCGAAGCAGTAATAAGACAGTAGAGATTGAGATCGAGATGGAGATCAAAATTGAGATTAAAATGAAAAGCTTGAGAAAGAATGGAGTCTATTCTGTCTTCTTCCCCATCCTCCATCTCTAGGTAGCTACAACAGGTCACAAACACATTTGGTTCACTTATTTTTGATATTTTAAACACGTGTATCTTTATATTATATAATAGTAGTTTAGTTGATCATATCAAATGTTTATTATTTTAATATTTTTTAATATTAAATAAAATTTAAAATGATATTACTGGTTATCTTTCACATGCATGAATACTTGAGAAAAAGATAAAAATAAGTTAAAATAACCAATAATACCTTCTTAAACTTTAAATAATTATTCATGTGCATCGCATATACTCAAGGAGAAGATGTAATAAAAGAGAAAAAAATAGAAATATTGACCTCGGTCATACTAAAATAAGTTATTGTTTGATGTTGTCTACGTGACGAGTACGGGACTCTCATGACTTGATTCACCCTATTAGTAGAGATAAAAGGCATGCATATTTAGGTAGTTTGTGTTTATATGTTCTGGACCAAGGAGAAGTTAATCTAGTTCTCAAGTAGATCAAATAACCCAAAAACTTGACATGTACTATCTAATAGACAAGGCCTGGTCTATGGCCACCAAGCCTGATACAAGGTAACCTGATAGAGCATCATTTGTCCTAAAACCCTTCTAAGGCCTAGTGAGAGCGGTCTACATATAATGACTTAGTTATTATTTATTTTTATTGCATAAAGGTTAGCTATGACATATTGGATAGAGCACCTATCATTGTAATAATGACACATATCTATCATGTATCTATATATACCTCATTTATGAGATAAATAAAATAATTCACTTATCTTTTCTCTCTAACTTCTCTCTAGAATCCTAGAACATTAGTAACTCTCCAAATAAGTGGCACCCACCACATGGCCTTAAATTTTTTCGGTCCATATGAAAGAATTTGAGACTTTTCATTCTAGAACAAGAAAAATTACTTTGTTTCATAGGAAAATCACTTTGCACCATAATAACTTGTCATTATTCCAGTTTAGAGCAACAAAGAGGATCGCTCCACATTACATTACTCCAACCACTTTCATCTCACTTGGTATGGGCTAATTCGAAACGAAGAAGGGGTTAAACCTATGCAAGTTCTTCACTACCCAACATCGGATGATGAGATTATCCAAAGATGAAGGTTCAGTGATATGAGAATGACTTCGGGTTTGAGCAACAAAATGGACATAACGTATTTACTTCTTACCACGATCAAATTCAGTAATTTTGATGTCTAGATACACTATTCTGTTGGCCCCTAACATCGAACGATGAGATTATCCAATGATAAGAGAACGACTTCGAGTTTGAGCAACAAAATGGAAAAAACGTATTTACTTCTTACCAAGATCGAATTTAGTAATTTTGATGTCTAGATAGACTATTCTACTGGCTCTAAGAATAAATTATATGGATGTCAACAAGTTTTTACCTCAACTGAGCACTAGTAAATTTGGTCCTAGGAAGGCATCAGAGAATTTGGACTCATTTGGGGTATGGCTTGAAGGAAACATTCATCATTAAAAGATTCTCGTTAAGCAAAGAAGCTTATCACCAGCGACTAATAGGAAGACTTTCTGTGGTCATCGATAGAACTAACATTCTAATGCCACAGAATCCCTTATACCATTTCATGAAGATCTATCACTCAAAAGTCAAGTATTGCCTCCTATGACTAATCAATTCAAAACCGGATTTATCTATGACTAACTCTTATACAAACCGCCACAAGATGCTCACTCTTATGGGGATTTGAAGAAGATGTGATGATTTATTTGCAACAAAATAAAACTACCAAAAATGGTGCTTTGAATTTGTGCCAATAATGATTAGAGGTTTGAGATCAATGACAATATATAAATTTATTGAACACCATTCAATACAAAGCTGAATGTAGTTTTAAGTGTGACATAGTACTAAGGATTGGATCATCCCAATGGTAGTTTCAAAACTAACTCCCCTATCTTTTATTAATAAGGTATCTTTTATCAACAAGGGATATAAAATTCAAGTTAGACAAAATGAGAGAAAATATGCACCAAGACCTAAATCAGGATGCCAAACTTTATGGGAGGATATCTTTAAGATTAGAGAAATATCTTCAATGCATCTTTCCACATATAACTTGTGACACCTCATAATGTAAAAGTTTTGAGGAAAACAACAGAGATAATTAATAATGAAAACATGATGTCAACATTAGGAGATTAACTCTAAAAACAAGACATGACATGTTAAATTTAGCTATGTTTATGATTGTTATATTTTATCACATGAACAGGCAGGTAACTTGAACCGACCACCCATATATTTTTTGTAACTTGAGGAATTATGTATTATTTCCCAAGTATAGAGTGAGGTGGCCAAATGGACCCCCCACTTGGGATGAAAGAATAAGAGGCATGACACTCATCCTTAGAAAGAATCATGTGTTCATAAAAGTCAACATTCTCTTTAAGAATTATCTCACAAAAATCAACACTATAACCTCTAAGTATGGAGTGAGATGGCCAAACGGATCCCTCAACTTGGGATGAGGGAATAATAGACATGATATTCATTCTAAGAAAGAATCATGAGTTTACGAAAGTGAACTTTCTCTTTGAAGAATTATCTCGTAAAAATAAATGTAATAATCCCCAAGTATAGAGTGAGGAGGCCAAATAGACCCCTCACTTGGGATGGGGGAATAAGAGACATAATGTCCATCCTAAAAAAGAGTCATGATTTCATGAAATTGGACCTTCTCTTTGAAGAATTATCTAACAAAAATCAATGTGATAACCCCCCAATATGGAGTGAGGTGGCCAAATGGATCCCCCTACTTAGGATGCAGGTATAAAAGGCTAGATGCCCATCCTAAGAAATGATATTGAGTTCACAAAGTGGACCCCTTCTTTGGAATGTGCATGTAAGTTTATGATTAATTTTCACCTTCGTATGACTTATATCTCACAAAACATTGACGCGATAACATCCAAATGTAGAGTGAGGTGGCCAAACAAAACCCTCCAATTGGGATTTGCATACAAAAGACAAGATGCCCATCCTAAGAAAAGATCTTGAGTTCATAAAGTAGACCCCTTCTTTGGGACATACATACAAGAGTAGGATTCAATTTCACCTTTTTATGACTCCTATCTAGCGAAAATTCAATACGATAACCCTCAAGTATAGAATGAGGTGGCCAAATGGATCCTCCATTTGGGATGCAAGATAAGAAGCATGCCACCTATCCTAAGAAAGAATCATGAGTTCGCAAACATAGACCTTTTCTTTAAATACAAAAATCAAGCTGAAACAACTTTCAATTATAGAAAGATTGAACACTTTTGTTACATACGACAAACGGGAAAAGTGATAACTTAATATAAAGAGTTATCATGGTGGGCCTTGAGTCGACAAAGCTCTTGATCTACAAAATTGGAAGTTCCCCGAGAAGTCACTACTTATTCTGATTTAATAACAAGGGATAGGGACTACACTATACAAGCAAAGCAAGATTATGGACAAAAATTACAAAATAATATTGACAAAAAAGACTACTTACATCAAAGACATGCCTTGCCTTTAAGTACCATAGTCCCAATTTCTTTATTATGGGCTACATGTATGGTAAAACAATCGACATGTACCCAAAGTAGTGATAAAGGTCATCATAAATAATAAGATGGTACAACATCCCATTTCTAATTAGGTTAACCATGTCACTGTTACAACCCTATTCAGAAAGAACAAATAAAACATCTCTGGGCAGTCTAACAATTTCCATAACGGGGAACAGGTCGCATTGAATTCCAAATCCTACCAAATGGTTACTATTCACCTTGAAATAAGAAAAATTCCTTTTCATGACAACAAGGTGGGAAGGATGGCCCATATTATTATCCAAATCGATAAGATAAGCAAGGTGAATACGTAAGCTTGTCCTCTTGTTTACCTCCATAGAGGAAGAGAAGTCGTAAGAATCCACAGTCTGTTCCATTAATGGGGTATACAGAGGTATTTGTTTCACTTCGACATTCGAGGTATGAGAAAAGGACAATTCTACTTATATCAAATCGACAAGATCAACTTTTGAATATTACATCAAGTAAAAAGCAAGTGCAGATTGGTTCTATTTGCAACCTGAGTTTTTGGAAGGTACAAGACTTTTGCTTACAAGTATGGGATATACGGCATGATTTCAAGCTATTGGACTCAAATCTGAGGCAGTATACTCAATCAAAATGGATTGTCAAAATTCAAAGAATCAAACGACACAAGTATGAAAAATACAAGAACATGTATGAAATATCCAAGAGGCAGATTTTAAGTGATAAATTTATATTATCCAAGTAACATAAATGCTAAGTATACACTTCATAACATTGATAATATACATAACACATTGATAAAAAGTCACCAACTTACATAGAAAACAAAATGCAAGTTATTTCTCACAAGAACAAACATTATCTACTATAGGGTGGCTTCTTTGACCTATCCATCTATACGGCCCGATTAACTGGTCTTTTCAAAGTGAAATGATGGTAGAGGATACTAACATGTTGTGCTTTACCATTACTACTTTGAAAGGCTCGTATCATATTAAATTAGGGAACGACTAGGTCTAGTTTCTTAGCTTGAGTTTTCAAACTGCTTATCACAAAGCTCACCCCACTTGTATAAGCTTTTGTGTATTCCACTCATAGAGTTTCAACCAACTCAGATAATGAGTTCATTAGTTCCTTCAACTAACTAATTTGGCCTTGTAGAGAGCTCAAAAATGCTTTAGCCTCCTAAGTTTCCTCAATATAATGGGTTGTTATCAAACCTTTTTCATTGGCAAATTTTTCCATTTTCTTTAATTTTTCAGATTTATCAAGGACATTTCCTTCAAGATTGAGAATCCTAGCCTCACTTTGATGTAAGATATCATTTTTTTTACAATAGAGCCTTCTCATACATCGCTATTTGTAAGTGACTATTGTATACCTCACATTTGTATGCCTTGAGTGATAGTTTTCCTTCTCTAGCTAGAGTGAGAATCTAAAAAATCAAGTGTTAATAAATGGAACAAAGCGAAGTGATATAACGAGGAGAAAAAAATGGAGTAAGGGTTTACCTCCAGTAGATTTCACCAATAGAAGCTTGTTCTTTCTTGTGGGCTTCTCTACTCTTATCTTGCTTGGCATCATTACCAAAGCGGTGGTAGATATCTCTTATTAATTTGAACCGTCAAACAAAGCCCTTATCAAAATACGTAATGGGGCTATTTAGTACCACAACATAATTTAGAATGACTCTTCAAATTCAATGTCATCTATATCCATTGCTAGAGATGGTGAAGAAGGTTTGAAGTTTTTTCCTCTTTTTGGAGGTCGCCAAGAGGGGTGGCAAAGCCAACGAGATAGGAGTGCTCGACTGATTAGTTACAATTGGAGGCACTTTAGTAGGTTCATCACCTAGGTGAATTGAATCCTTAAATTGAGAAGGTGACATAGGAACTCATTGCTTGAATTGTGTTCAATGGGTACACAAGTATACATATTGCAAACATGTAATATAATGATAAGAAAATATCGTTCTCACGAAGATTATGTTATAAGAAACTAATTTTAAAACTAAAAAATAAAAATTAATTTTGTGTGTTTTGAGAAAAAAATTAAAAGAACTAAAAATAAATAGTAGTAATTAATTAACTTAAAATTAGTAGCTAAGAAGATATATGAGAAAATATCCTAAAATACTTAATCCCCCAATTTTGTAAGCATGTGAATAACTAAAATCCCTCCAATATAGTTACCAATCAATTACATGATCAATTAAATCTAACCTAGTATGTATATCTCTTTCAAGTAAATCACATACCATTTAGTAATTAACCTAATCACAATATGATATCAATTAAATTGCATACTACTCATTAAGTTCATCAATTATGAGTCATATACATAAGAATCATATATCTCTACCTAAAAACTATGCATGTTATTTAACCAAGACAAATAATTAAATAATTTTCTCAAATCTACTTAATAACTTCTATAGATTAGTTGTAGCTAAACAATTGATAGCATAAAAATTAGATTAAATAATATAATTGAATTGAATCATAATTGGGGTAAAAATATTTGATCATCACATGTAGAAAATTAGGTTTATAAGACCCATACATTAATAAATTAGCTAGACATGATTGAATTCATAAATCTCATATTTTTCAATAAGAGCGACATACAAATTAATAGAGTAAGGAGAAGAAGAATAATAAATACAATGAATCTCTTTAATTGTAGACATGATATTTTATTGAATATCTACCAAATTGTATCACTCATTGAACTTCCCTCTCTTTCTCTCTCTTTTGGCACTAAAAATTAATAAATAAAATTGCAAAAAATGGCTATGTGGTTTCTACTAAAATTAGGGGTTGAATTAGGCTCAAATGAAATCTAGATTGTTAGATCAACTTCAGATCAAAGGTTGAGATGAAAAAGAAAAATTAAACAGTGTTAACCAATTAGATTGTGACCCGTGGTAGGTGAGAAACACAAAATGAATCAATGCACATCACGTGGTGAGGTAAAATGGTACTGGTCAATACAGGCTAAGTTGGCGATAAGTGGCACTCTACGATTCTCTAATCTAAATTGCTTGGCACTCTGGTGGAACGAACGAGAGAATATGTGATGACGCATGGTATATTCTTTGACTACTCGACAAAACTCAAAGTGAACACCGTGGCAACCACTACATCAGTTGGTACAAGCAACGCACTTCAATTCGCTCATCTTCGCTTGCATGGCATCCATATGGAAACTACTACATCATCTGGTACATACGACACACTCTAATTGGCTTTCTTCACTTATGTGACATCTATATGACTTGTTCTAATTGGTCTTGCATTAAAAAATTCATAAAACAAATACATAAAAATTTCAAAAATTTCAAAAAAATCTGGAAAATATAGTTTCATCCCATTTCACTAAAAAGTTCATATTTTAATATTTTTAACCCTAAAAGTACTACTTATTGAATAAAACGAACAAATATAAAGCATAAAATTGCACTTATGATTCTACTTTCATAGAGTTATCAGGAACAGCCTTTAGATATATGGGATCCAGGTCACAAACACCTGATATCTCAACAAATCTTTCAAATCCACATTTGTATAATTCATGCTTGCAAAAATAAATGCACACCTTGTATTTCTCTTTGTTGGTGTTTTGAAGCATAATCCTCTTGGTATTTTCCTTACCATCAAGACCAAGTTTGTTGATGAGCTCGTTAGCACGAGGTTAGGAACTATTAAAATTATGGTTCAAGGTGTTATGAACTAGGAACTCCACTATCCATCCCAAAGGTATCCCATTATATAAAAATATATGTCTTTCTAACCCAAGACGCTATCGAGGAGTCTTTGATAGAGGCCATGTTTAACGACACATGATATGTATGATCTACCTCTATCGAGGTCATTTTTCTTTAAGCAATAGATACATCTTATTTCCTAATCCATCAATTCAATCTTGTGCTCTTTAACAACTATTGAAAGGCTTAAGAGAGTTTTCCATCTATTAGGATTCACTTGAGCAAAAGGAATATCAAAAGTATTAAGAGCATGAGCTATTAATCTAGGGAATGAACACCTAAGTCCTATTTTAAATGATATGACATGAATAACTCACCACATCACAGAGGGATCGTCTGCAACGTAGATGATAGGAGTCAAATTATTGCATTTTTGTTATGATTTAAAGGTTGATATTTGTGTGAAAATTTCGTTTTATTTTATTATTTAATCCACAAATGTCATTTCACGGGTATTTCGTGTTTAAAGTGCAATTGCAGGTAAAATCATAATTATGGAGAAGTTTGGGACAAATTTCAATGACCGGGATTGAGTGCAAATGAAAAGAAAACAAAATTTCAAAATTTGGAAGTTCGCCGCTGGCGAGAATATTCCCGCCGCCGGCGAAAACCTTATTGAGAAAATGTTGAAAATCATGCAGGGAGCACGGATTTTGGCAAAGCAATCTCGCCGCCGGCCAAATCAATCTCGCCGCCGGCCACAATAATCTAGCCGCCGGCAAGATTTAGCGGAACCAAAATCCTAAGTTTTCCAGAAATCTCGCCGCGGCGAGAACAATTTTGCCGCCGGCGAGTTTCGTCCGAAAACAGATTTTTTGGTTGTTTTGTTCCAAAATTGCCCCCCCAAAACCCTAGATCTATATATATAATATGATGGAAAAAGAGGGGGACGGCAGAGAGGGGAATTCAAAGACATTTTTGGAGGAGAGAAAGAAATTTTGGAGAAACTTGAAGGATCTTCACCATTGATGCTACCAAGTCTTCATCTTCTAGAGTTTTTCATCTCTTCTCCTTAGTTTTTATATTCTGCAATTTATTCAGTTTTATTATTGATGGATTCAATTGAAATAATGGTTGTTCTTATTTCCGTTATGAACTAATTCGTTTTTGCTAAGGCTATGATGTAGTTAAATCAAGGAAATCTGATTTCTTTTGTTATGGTTATATGAATTCATTGTTTTCAAGTCGAGTATTTATTTCCATGCTTAATGCTTTTAAATTTCTGATCAAGATTTAGATGATTTGTTGCATTATATTGAGACCGAGAGGAGATGTGTAATGAATGCTTCTTGTGATAAATACCGTATGTTGAATGCGAGTTTGACACCTAATGCATGATGTATGTGGTTATTCCAGAAATTCCATAAATCGTAATGTGCTTATTTGTGATTAAATCTTCATAGAAATATAGTTAGTTTTCATAGATAAGTAATTCTAATATAACTTGAGAAAGAGTATTAGATAAGTTTGGGTTTTTCAACCATCACTTTTAGCTTTGATTCTCATATAACATGACTTGAAATCGGATTGAATTGATTTAGCGAAATCAAATGCCTTAGCGTTTTTAATCATTAGTGAACAACATTTAATTTTGTTATTTGCGTTTAGTTTTATGTTCATTCTCTTTTTAAACAATTTCAACAATTCAGTTTTCAAATAAAATTAGGGTTAGTCAATTTCGGTACTTAGTAACATCATTCCTTGTGGGTTCGATATCCGTACTTTTGTACACTTTATTACTTGAACGATTCATATACTTGCGAAAATAAGCATCAGTAGAGATGTTTGAAAACGAGCATCATCCTAACTCGGGGTGGAATATTGTTTTCTCTCTATTTTAATTAGGTCATTAGCATCCAGTTCACTGGGCATTTTTTCTATTTGATATTTTTCCTTGGTCTTATATGTAGGCTCACCTTTAGAGTCACATTTTTTCTTAGAAAATTCTACCTTTAACGTATTCACTAGAATCATAATTTTGGGTACTGGACCTTGTGATGATGATGTGGACACTAGACGCGAGCTAGACGATGTAGGGAGAGCCAAAACACTCTCTCTTACTAAAGTATTGTTAGTTTCAACTTATGGTTGTGCCCAAAGGTCACTCAGCAGGTTCCCGACCCGAGTGAGAACGGACAGAGTCCTGAGAAGGTTCTTGAAATGTCCTTATCCTAAGAGGAACACTCTTGGTACGACCTAAAATATTTTCCTTTGATGATCTTTGATGGGTTACGTCTTTACCCTTATCAGTAAAATACATTCTAAAAATGAATGAGAGATTACCTTAAAATGACTTGAAAATGAGCTATGAAATGAGGGAGAATAGCTTGAAATTGTTGCATGAGTTGATATTGCAAGAAAACTGTAGTAAAACCAAACTTAAATTCAGTAAAACTTGTAATCCTACGAGTTGTACTCACAAGAAATACGACCTGAGAAGTTGATAAATGAACTAAATTTCTCTAATGAAAAATTATAGTAAATTAAAAGCATGCAGTAAATGGTAAAAAAATGAACTATTTATAGAAGGGTTAAAAGGAATTTGAAAGGTTTACCTAATATTTAAATATTCCCTTGAGTTCTCAAAGTCAAGAAACATAGGAGTTAATGTTTGATATTGTCTACATGAAAAATACGTGACCCTCATAACCTGATTCATCCTGTTAGTAGAGATGAGAGGCATACACATTCGGGTAGCTCATGTTTATGTGATCTGGATTAAAGATAATCTAGAAATTCCATAAATCTTAATGTGCTTGTTTGTGATTAAATCTTCATAGAAATATAGTTGATTTTCATAAGAGGAACAGATGCCTTAATGTTTTTAATCATTTGTGAACAACATTAAATTTTGTTATTTGCGTTTAGCTTTAAGTTAATTTAGTTCTTAAACAATTTCAACAATTCGATTTTCAAATAAAATTAGGGTTAGTCAATTTCGATACTTAGTAATGCCATTCTTTGTGGGTTCGATATCCACACTTTTGTACACTTTATTACTTGAACGATTCGTACACTTGCGAAAATAAACATCAGGAGTAAACTAATTATATTGTTATCCACTACTTATTTGTTTAATTCACGTTGTGAGGTAATGTTTAACTAAATTGGAGTAAAATTTGTGAAAAAATTACATAGCTTTTATCTATTTTTCTCGGTTAACTATTTGAATCTGAAATTCAATTCACGTATATACAATTGTTCCGATGAATAAAATTTCACAATGGATGATCCCAAACTGCTTGAGATTGTATCAATTGCATATGCTAGCCATACTACTAGCAACTTTGATCTTGCACGAATCAAGCCGTTCCTTTGGTACCATTGCACCTTGCAACCAAAAGTTGTCCATCGACAAGCCAAAAATGTGTAGAACTCATGTGATGAAATGAGTGTCTGCTTAGTGAAATAGCTAGCTATGTAGTACAGTTATTTGGGCAGATTTTCTGTCTGGTTAATGGTTATTTTAATTTAAAGAGAGATGATCATGACAGATCCATCGAAATGATCTTTAGCTAACATTTGTTTTGCAGTTTAGCTTTCCACGCCGATCGAGACATCAACATGCTACGACTATTTATATTTTACAATATAAATCTGTTATTAAATTTTACTTGTAATTCTTCACATGCATGTTTCGTGACGTTTAAATGTCAGATCAGATACTTACGCCGCTTTGCTTTGCAATAATGGCTCCACAACAAGATCACTACTTTATTCTACCATATCTGGTGCTGAAAGGTATTACCTTTTGCTAAGTACGTTTCTATTTACATCTCTTTTAAGCGATATCTGTGTTCTATATTTTATCTTCCGCATCCTATATTTTACCCAATATTAATGAGTCATGATAACTAAGAGACCTAATGGCTAGTATGCATTCTATGTACATCAAGAATAACTGGACTGATTGATGGTCTTGGGCCTCAGGAATAGTGAAATCTATTGCCATAGAAGTTAGCCGAATGAGGGTTAGAATCAATTGGATCTCACCACCTCCAATTCCAACTCCACTTTGTTTAAGAGAGCTATCAAATATTTATCCAAACGCTTCAAGGGAGCAAATAATTGAAATATTTAATAGGATGATGGGGAAGCTCAAGGGTGCCAAGTGTCAGGAAATTGATGGGGCACATGCTGCCTTATATTTGGCATCAGATGAAGCCAAGTATACAACACGTTTGCAACGGATGCATTTCAAATAGTAAAATTGTATAACACGTACTCTTAATTTGGACCTAGAGTCCTAGTATAAATTTACATTCATCAAGTTGAAAGCAATCCTTCCATGGAATTATTGTTGTCTACCTACAAGCTCAAGAAATCAGTATCGTCGACCACCAGATGTCGACAAAAGAACACGACTTGGTTTCTTTCCCTTCTTTTCCAATTCATTTACCTTTGATGCATCAACATTTTCAACAGATTTTGCTCGGGATATTATGTTGGCAAATGAAGTTGTACCTGCACAAACAACAACGTAAGACCGGAAAGCATACAAACCCCAATAAACCAGCTGTAGACCTGTGATTATTCAGTAAAATCTCAAGCTAAAATGTAGATGTTCCCACTCATTGTTTTGAGCTCAGAAAACAAGAATTTGTAATTGGTAAGTCATTTAGCACTCACCAGATACCCCAGAAGAATCTTTTGTGACTTGGTTTTTATGAAAATAATTCCTTTCCTCAACTTTCAAGGATGGAGAGTCATGTGCAGCAGCAAAACCAAGCCTAGTAACGCTTGAGAAGAGTTTCCTCTCCCCAACAACAGGAGGACTTGATGAAGTAGGGGTTGAAGTTCCCAAAGCTGAATAAAGATATTATACAGAAGTCTTAAACCACAATAAATTCTTGTCTCAACAGTAAGATCAGAATCTACAAGAACTACAAGATTACCTTGAAAGTCATCCAGGGAGAAAGTTGGAGCTTCATCATGCAAGGACTGCCCATAATTGGAAAATATTGGCACAGAGCAAGCAATGGAAGCTTCAGCCTTAGCTTTAGCCTTCCGCTCCTAGAAATAAAATTTAAGAAAAGTATATAATTCTAAAAGCATTGGTAACACCAAGTTATATTTAAGTTTCAAACATAGAAGGGCAACACATCAGGTGCCAAAAACAAAAACACAAAGATTTAAGAATAAAGTGAAGTAATAAAAGTATAAATGTCCACAAGTATTCCAAAATGGTATTAGCCTTCTGTGAGGTTTTCTTCTCTCTTTCTTTCCATTTTCTTTCTAAGGTCCTCTTGCCAGGCATCTCTGGATCCACTAGTTACGTTAAAGAGACACTTTAGTCCTTTAGATTTAAATTGAGATATTTTAGACCCTAAGCTTTCATAGGTATATAGACACTTAAGTCCAAAATGAACCATGAAATGGTAAAAAAAATGAAAAACAATGACATCATGGCCCACACAAAAATCATGCGACTCATTATGGGGCATTTAAAGTCATTTGAACGACCAACTATATTTTTGGTGTGACTTTCATGTGGATAATGCATCACCTTTTTCATTTTTTATTAATTTACTGTTCATTTTGGACCTAATGTACCTAACAGTAAGGGTAAGCAAATAAACCGATCAATATGCTTAAATTGAGAAATCCGATCCGAACTGTCGGATTCAGATCATATTGAATTGATAAATTTTATAATCGGATTCGGATCATATTGAATTGATAAATTTTAAGATTGGATCGGATTTGGATTAAAAATTATACAACCCGTTCATATTCGAATTGGATTCGGACTGACAGATTTTATAATCCGTTGTATCCAATCCATACTGAATCACTATTAAATTATAAATAAATACATATTTTATTTTATAATATGTATTATTTAAATATCATACATACCATAATTATATTAACTTATTATTTTAGCTTAAAAAATAAATATAAATATTTATTATCATTTTCATAATTGTATAGTCATACTTTTAATTCTTTTGATTTTTTTAGTTTTAATTATAAATAATAATATTTATTACAAAAATATCAATTTAAAATTTAAATGTGTATGCCTTATTTTATATATGACAATAATTCATAAATAAATTTTAATATCAATATGACCTTATCCGATCCGAAAAAATTTGATCTGTTCGGATTCGAATTGATTCGGATTGATTATATCATCAAATCGGATTGGCCAAAAATAGGCAATTTCTATCCACCGCTTATCCCTACCTAACAGTGAATGCTAAAGTAAAAAAGAAAGCGAGGGATTAAAGTGTTCTTGAACTAAAGGTAGCGTGTAATCTTCCCAACAAACATTATTACATAAAGAATGTAATCATACCTTCCTAGCAGTTTCCTTCCTCTGCTTTTCACGCTTATTTATTTCATCCATGAATGGAAGAAGTGCATCATGAGGCAACAATTCACTTAAATCAATTTCACAGAGCTGAAAAATTAATTGAAAATGATTAAGCAAGTTCAAATATATATATATATATATATATATATATACATAATAAAGTGGGAATGATAAGGAACACACCTGAAATGTGGTAGTCAAAGAAAAGTGGCTCAAGTAGCGGTAACGCCTTCTCATGGCTTCCGACTGAGTCACTGTCTCCAATTGCAGAATCCTCCCACTTATTCTGTAGTTAAGAAACTAGAGTCAGTAACTTTAAGAAATCCTATGTTACTCGATACAAGTGTCAGATACAGGTATGGATCTAAAGGTAGGACTTGTAAGTTTCAAAATTTAAGATATGGGGATATGTGTCTAATTTGTGGACACAGACACTTGGAAATGGCAAATTAATACATTAATTATTTTAATATACCATTGGTTTAATAAGTAAATATGTTTATTAGTTCAATTAAAACTTCAAATTATATATAATTTGAATTTTCTATGGTATAAAAACTATAAAAACATTTGTCAATTTTTAAGTTATTCAAGCTTTTGTTTTTATTTTGAGAAAATATCGATTTAAAGGTCCATACTTAAATGCCCATAAATGTATAAAATTCAGTAGCAAAAACAAAAAAGCCCAACTGGCTAAAATAGAAAAGACTCATATCTAACATCCCATTTCTAAAATATTTTTCCCCAGTCCTCCTTTCTCTCGTAGCAAATCTTCTCTTCTGCTTTCAGCGAGAAAACAAAAACAAAAAACAAAACAAAACACTGCTCCCCTCCGAACTTGCATGAAATCATGGCTGGCAAAGTTGATTAAGCAAGTGCAATATCCGAACCATATCCCTTCTGGTGTCCGTGTCGCGTGACACAGGTACGGAAGCCCTAAGTCCCGAGTCAAATTAACATAGAAGAAATTACATATTCAATAGTTGACCATAATCAATTTCCAACATAATGCTGATTATCTCATCAGCACGTTTTGACATTCATCAAACATTTGCACTAAGCATTATGTTCGGTGATCAGACCCTTGCAGAAAACAAAGAGCACCTTCAACCACGATATTGAGGAAAGGAAAAACAAAGAAACTAGAAGCATTTAAAATCCAATTATAAAATAAGTGAACTGGTAGACATGTAAATCTCTTGATTAACATATGGATCCAAATTAGCTGAATTCAAGGCACTTAGTAGGCGCTGCATTTGAAATACTATTTGGTGAAAACTTTAATGTTATGCATATGGTCAAAAAAATGGTTATATTATCTGAAACCTGTGAGGCAGCATATCATGGCTCTCGTAATGGTGAAGAAGACACTTCATATTCAATGGATGAAGAATGATATGCTGACCATCAGAAGCCTGACAAAAAAGAAAAATAACAGTGAAATGAGCCACTATGTAATATGAAAAACAACAATAAAATAGACGCATAAAGATAAAATAGTAACAAAAAAGCAACTAATGAATGAGTCCTGATGGAGATTGATGAAGGAACCAAATGAGAACAACAACCCCAAAAAGAAAGAATTCATATCAGTTCAGATACCTGGTAGAAATTGTACAATTCGTTCTCATTTAAAGGTCTGGGGTAATTGGACTGCCCATTATTAATCTGGCTTGACAAAATAGCTTCTCTTTCCAATCTATCAGAAGCATCCACAGATTGATCTGTACAAGTCTCTCCATCTATATTATCTAAAGTGAAAGCACTTAATTAGTTATTGACGTTGGTAAAAGTATAATTTGCATTTGCAATTAGCATTTTACCATCCCAGCAAAAAAAAATGCATATTTACTAGAATTGGTGCCATTAGAAGACTGACGCTCGTGCCAATATTTCTTCCTCTGTTCTAACTGTTCCATTGCAGCACATACGTATGGAAGCTTCTCAAGGTCATCAACAAATCCTGCATCTGCCCTTACCAACCAGCCATCAAGATCAGTTATTGCTTTCCTGACTGAAAGATCTACATCTGCTGTAAGTATAAACTTTGAAAAAGGATCAGAACATTCTACACTGCTACCCGAAATGGCATATGTCTCTGGTTTATTCCTATGTGATAAAGTAAATGAATCCTTTTTCCGAGTCAAAAGCAAAAACTCCACCATATCACCAACATGATATTGTGTAACATTCTCGATGTACAAAGTGTACAAGTCCTTCATAGAGATCATTACAAAACATAACGGACATCTTTTCCAGCAGTCACCTTTATGATCCTCCTTACCCATTAACAGGTACTGGAGAATACAAGAGAAACAAAATATATGTCCACAAGAGGTTATTTGTGGACAAAGAGGAGATTCAAGACAAATTGGACACTGCACCGAGGATGGAGTGGAATATCTCATACATATGATATCTTCCCACTGTAACATTCTATCAGGATCCATTGATTCCAGCATGTAGTTCCCTGTATCTAGCACCACAAATTTAAAGTTTGCCTGAAGAAATAAATCTTTGTTGTAAGGCTTTCTCTTGTGATGCCTTCTTGGAGGGGGAGGAGCTCTCGTTTGAGGACGAGAGACAGGGTCATAATGAAAATTCAACAAATGATTTCCACTCAATGTCTGGGATCTTCTTCCTCCTGAATTACTATAGTTTCCCTGAGAACTGTAAAAGCCGGCATGTTGTTTAGGTCCTGACATTCTCCCTTTAAACAGGGCCGATCCAACCCTGCTTCCCTGAGGTTGACACTCGGTATGTATGTCCAATCCTTCATGAGGTGAATCCTTCTTTCCATTTAGTGTTCTAAACTCGTTCACCTAGAGAAACAAACCCAAAAAAGATAAAAATAAAAGATCAAATGCAACTTGCTTGCTTCAATATTTATTACTGCAGTACACTGACTATAACATGTAGCCAACAGACAACATGCAGTCATTTGTTACAAACAACAGTATGCAAAACACACCTTTTTGGAAGATTCACCAGAATGTTCTGCTGAGGGATCCAAAGCCCCTGCATGTGAAGAGAACATAAGGCGGATATATATGTGTGTGAAGCTAAGTGAAGTTCAGAAATTTAAAACGAATTGTTAAAGTATCATGGCTTAATTGTTAACTATAAGTGTAGACATTTTTAAAAATGAAAAGGAAAAATGGCTGCGTAACAGGATAACTGATTCAATGCATTTCAGACGTTATAGTGATCAATAGTGAGACAACATATCCAGCTCAAGCAGCTGATCAACCATGAAAGATTAATGCACAATCCTATAAGTATAAGTTCAAATTGCATTTTAAACGCTCTAATCACCAAGATAATGGGTATGGACAAAAGAAATCAAAAAGATTTAATTTATATGTTTATCCTTCCTTAACATAATAATAAATAATACACGTATGGCATTCTAGGGTTTGTATTCATGTTTTGTTTTTTATCGCCCTTGTTAACCGATCAAGAAGGGACGAACTAAACAGAAAGAAAAAGAAAAATTGGAAGGAAAAAGGCGTAAAATAAATGAAAAAACTAAACCTGAATCGTTGTGGTCGAGAGATCCAAAAGAGGGAATTTGGCGAGAAGGAGATGGAGGAGATTGGGAACGAGAGTTGAAGAGATTGTGGTGATGGTGGGGTCCATGCTTTGAGTATTGATTGGATACCGGAGGTGATGAAGAAGACGACGATGTAGATGCTGGGGTTGTGGTGGGCAAGATGGACATGAAATTTTTCAGAGTTGCTTTTTTTGGAGAGAAAAAAGAAGACGTCCTTCGTTTTGCTTCGAAATGCCACCGTCTACTTCTTCATTCCCTTCTTATTATTTTGTCTTCACACTGTCTTTCACGCGCCTCTGCTGCGAATATTCGATTATTATTGTCTTTTCGCTTCTGTTTTTTATTTATTTTCTTTTTTCGTTTCAATTTCTTGCTTCAAAGAATATAGAAGCATAAAAGAAATATTCTGCGTTCCTTTTTTTTTTCAATAACAATAAAGGTGCGTTCCTTTACATATAAATATAAATACTTTATTTTTACACGTTTGTAACAAAATAAATACATATATATAGATATTTACTTTCGTAAAATTCATGGTTGCCAAATAATTGGTATATTAAAACCGAAATCGTTCGGTTTAGGCGAAATTCCCGGTAAATTTCATTATATAAGATTAGAGTACATGTATCTATATATAAAGATAAAAAAAATAGTGAATTAATAAAAATAATAATAGCTTAAATTCACTATTTTTAATAAAAATATATTTTAATTTCATAATTATTAACATAAGTGATCGTCACATATGTATTATACGTAATGAATATATAAGTATATGTATCGCAACAAGTAATACAATGATACAAAAATATTATTCTCATCGAGATTATTTTATTATAAACTAATTTTTAAAATTAAAAAAATAAAAATCAATTTTTTTTTGTTTTTATATTTTAAGGAACCAAAATTAAAATAACTAAAAGTAAATAACAACGATTAATTAAATCAAATTTAGTGACTAAAAAGATATAAGAAAAAATATCTAGAAATATTTAATCCCTAATTTTATAAACATGTGAATCGTTAAAATACCCTCAATATAATTGTCAAGTAATTACATGATCAATTGAATCTAATTTAACATGTACTTCTCTCTCAAGTAAACTACATATCATATAGTAATTAATTTAATCACACTCTCATGTCAATTAAATTACATACTACTCATTAAGTTTATCAATTATGGATCACATACGTATGAATCATACATCTCTGTCTAGAAACTATACATGTTATTTAATCAAGATAAATAATTAAATAATTCTCCCAAATATATTTAATTGCATCTATAGATAAATTGTTGGTCAAATAATTAATAACATACAAATCAGATTAAATAATATAATTATATTATAATTATATTATAATTATAATTGTGGTAAAATATTAGATCATCACATGGTGAAAATTGAGTTCATAAGATCCCTAAATTAATAAATTAACTACATATAATTGTGTTCATAAATCTCATATTCTTCGTAAAGAAAAACATAAAAATTAATAAAGAAAATAGTAGAACAAATACAATTAAATATTGCTCAGGTTTGATCTATACCGTCAAATCAGCTTCACATCAAAGGTTACAATCAAAACAAGCAAAATTGACAGAGTCAACCAATCACAACGCAACACATGACATCATAAATTAACTAAGTGAATCAGGGAGCGATGCATGGCATGGGAGACCAATCAGAGTCAACGTTCGTTGAGTCAACGACACGTGACGCGACGTGATTTACAGAAACGGATGGTGTGGTGCACGGGTGGAACATAGAGAGCAATGACCTAGCGATACATGTTAGAGAAGTTTGACCCACTCCAAACTCGGATTGAACGTCGTACTAACAAATGGAACGTATTTTGTCCTCCTCACACACAGCATAACGTGATTCGTTCTCGATGCTTGCATGGCTTACCTAGTCACCTTCCCTGCTTGCGTGATAGGCCACGTGATAGCCCCTGATTAGTCACATGTTAAAAATTCATAAAAATTCAAAAAAATTCAAAAATTATATCTTTATCCATAAAAAGTTTATATTTTAATATTTTTGACTCCAAAAATACTATTTATTGAATAAAATAAGTAAATATTAAATAAAAAAGTGTACAAATAACTCTATTTTCATAGAATCATTAATAAGTTCGATAATTTTATAAAAATACTACAAAATTTTATTTTATAAAAGTAAAAGACTTACGTTATCCCACCTAATACGTACATAATTTCATTAAAAGTAACAAAATTAAGTGACCTTTTATCTTTAACTAATACGTAGAGTTTTCATATACTCATGTAGAAATTCAACATAAATTTGTCATAATTATAAGTATTGTTGAAATTTTTATATAAATAAGTATCAATTGTATAAAAGTGAAAATTGAATGAATAATAGAATTACGAGAAATAATACAAATAATAATTAAAATATAATATAAAATAAAGTTAACACAAAATATATTTTAAATTTTAATATAACTAAACCATATATTTGTGAGTTTTTCTTGTTAAATGTGGTCAACTAAATAGATTTTTGGTCAAATTTAAAAATTAAGATTGAGCTGTCTTAATATTTATAATAATTTGAGTTAAATTTATCTCATAATATGTTTAACTAATATTCGTGAGTTACCTATTAGAAATATATTAATAATGTAAAACACAAATGATTGGAACATATTATCTAAGACGGTCACTCTCAAATATTACATAAGCTAATACAATATACACGTATCATTACAATATTTGGTCTAGTAAGATTGTACAAAACAAAATCTAAAGAGCAATTTTAAGTATCTCAACTTGTTACCAACAACAACCCATGTAGGTAATTATAAGTGTTTAAAATAAACTTTATTGTTATGTTCAATAATATTTTGACACATAAGTTATTACCCTATAATGTGACATAAATACTTTTCCAAGTTTAAACGGGGTCTTGTTGGGCACGTGTGATCATATTAACAACTAATATTGGTTGGATTGTAAATCCCTTCTAAGTTGTCTTCGAAAAAGCCCAATTTTTATTTAAAATTTTACCCGATTATTCTTTGATAGTGAGCTAACCTTTATGTTAAGGCCCAAAATGTAATAGATTACACTTTAGATCAACAAATAAAATACATAATATACTAGGTATTTAGATTTCAGAGCAAAAATGATAATAAATAACATGTTTATTAATTAAAATGTACATTTTAAATATATATATTTATTAAAAATATTAAAATAATCATAAATATAATTCATTTATGATTTAGGATTTAGCGACCAATAAATAAGTATTTTTGATAAGTAAATATTTTTTTTCTTGTTTAAAATATACCTTTTAATAATTGATCATTTATTTTTATCTATTTTACTATTGATTGTAAATACCATCCATATTAATCTTGAACTCCTGAATGCGTGCTCTTTTTTCCCTTTTTTTTTCAAAATAAAATCATATAGCTTACACACATATAAAAATTGAACCATAAACATATATTACATATTTAAAAAATAAATTATGCTACTATTCTACAAATATAATGTATTTTTTAAACTTTTTGGTATTGTGCTTTTGTTAGTGTTATTGTTGGTCGTTTGTTACATGATTTAGGTAATATAAGTTCTTTTGATCGATTGTTTTGGAAATTTGTGTGAAAAATCAAGACATTGTCCTAGATTCATTACTTTATCCGGAGATATTTTCATTGTATCACAGCAATTCGATATTCTTTTCAACAATGTCTTATTAAGGTAGTTTATTGTACTATTTGTAATTATTTTGATGAAAATGTTTCTTATAGTGGTTAGATGTTATAATGTTGATACTTTTTCAACTACACTATGTCATTCATTCGCATTCCAACAACATGATAATGGTTATTTTTTATATTTTAATTAAAGTTTTTTACATTGGATTAGTTCTCGAAGGGATGATGACGATTTGTTAGCTAAAGTAGCAATAGGATTGAGGTATTTGGAAATAAAAAAAAAGTGATATTTTTAATGTTAACGAGTTTATTTCTAGCCCAATTATTAATGGTAAAACTTTTTACTACATAAGGTCATTTTGGTTGTACCAAATAGTGTCTTATGTATTGTTTTGTGCTTTATGCCTAATAGGTAAGAGGATAAACTCTCTAATTGGTTTTTGAAAGGAAGTCTTCTTATAATATGAGGTATGATATTTATGTTAATGTAACATGCATAATTATTTTGAACTTTCAATTGGATAAAGCCATCAGTTATTTTGTTTAGTTCTCTAAGAATCCATCAAGTCTAAATCATCGATAACCTTTTTAAAAATTTATTAGTCTCGACTAACACCTTCTTATGTTGGGGAAAAAAATCAAAAATACCCTTGAGGTTTACAATATCTTCACAAATATACATATAATTTATAAAAAAAATTACAATACTCTTTAAGTTTGAAGTATCTTCAAAAATACCCTTAGTATTTAACAAAAGTTAAAAAAACTATAAAAAATCAATAACATTGTTGTATAATATCTATTTTGCCATTGCCATATAGCTTTTTGAATGTTACAATTGAACCAACGATAATATTGTTTGTAAATGTTTATCAAAAATACTTATGCTCAATAACATGTTATAAATATTCATCAAAAATATCCATATTCAATAACCTATTATAAATACTTATAAAAAATACCCCTATTTAATAATAAGTTATAAATATTCATCAAAATACCTATGTTTTTAAATCCAAAATACATTATTCAATACATATTACACATTCACATCCACATATCATATTAACATGCTCAATAATAATAGACATTCGCATTTCATGTTCGCATCCACATTTATATATTACACATTCACATCCACATTTTATGTTAACCTGTTCAATAACATTTCACATTCACATTCATAGTCCATATTACAATCTAAGTGAAAGGAACAACCTAAATGAGTTTAAATACACGAAAAGTTAAAAAGTTCATATCATATCTCCAAAAACCTGTTGTATAATGGACTTATATTGGATAGACTAAGATTTCGATTACCTTTTCACCTTATAATATTATTCATCAAACAGAAGCACACTGATTACGATATCATAAATACTACACTCAGAAAATCATAATTTGAGGCCATATAATTATATACCTTTGAAGATCCTTTTCTTAGATGATTTGGATTTGTTTTTCTAGTTCTTCCACTTATTAGATAAATAATCAAATCCAAATGGCCCTTAAAGTCCAAAAGATAAGAGATTTATAGTTACTATCTTTGCATCCAATGGATTAAATTGAGTTGGGTCTGGTTCAAGCTCTACATTCTCAGCAGAAGCATATGATCTTCCAAAATGAAATGTAACCATTGGGATTCAATATAGGGTGACATTACTCCTGGTAAAAATAAGAAATAAAATAAGAAATAGTAAATGCTAGATATAAAAATAGACATTTGAAAGAAAATTTATATAGCAAGATAGACAATAATACTCAAAAAGTAAAATGAAGAAAAACACAACTTATTGTCGTCGAAAAATGCAAGAATGATGAGAAGGAAAAATTGGTAAGTTTATTTATGTTTCTCAAAATGGATATTGAAGTATATCTAGGTGAGAATGCATGCATTCCTGATTTAGGTCTTTGAAAAAAGAACCCATTTTATAATCGAAGTTAACCTGCACAAGGTGGACAAAGAAAACGATATATATATATATATATATATGTTTCTATATTGTTATGAATAAGAAATTGCAAGCTCATAAACGGTATATACAAAATGAGTCAACTTATATCTTTTATTTTGGAACATTGGCTTCTGGAACGATGGATCACGTTAGGACTTTGGTGAAACGATGTATTATCGCTTAAGGATGGGTCATGTAAGGGATATGGTGAAATAATGGGTTTGCATGAGGCATGAGGGTAAGGGTGAATGTGGTTTGCAAGAAAGAGGCGTGAAGGTAAAAGAGTTTATAATTAGAACGATGCGTCTGATGAGGGAGTGGGTGACTTCTGGTGAGATTGGGAGATGAGGTGACTGTAACGATTCCGATAAGGTTGGGAGACAAGGACAACGAGGTTGTGTGAGGAGAAGAGGTTGCGTGTGTGGGGTTCTAAGAAATGAGCATTACGCGAGAGTGATATATATTAATGGGAGATTACCATTTTACCCCTAATCTTATACTGTGATATAACATTAATAATGTTAGAGGGTATTTTTGATTTTATTCAAACCTCAATAGTAGTTTTGAAGATAAGTTAAACCTTAGGATTATTTTTGATATTATTCCCCTTATGTTGTCTCAAAACTTTCAATTTACAAACATAAGAACATCGATGATTAATTTGTCATCTTTCTCGACATAAATTGCTTTAATTGAGAATTATAAGCTAAAATCTATAATTTTGTGTAAAATTAAGGTTTAAGTTACTTCCGATGATAAAATATGAGAGGTATTTATCCAACTCATTGTGTCTATGATGTATTACTTGATATTCTATTGTGATTATTAATTGAAGTGTTGATATTTTTATATTTTTCTAATGTGGTATGTACAATTGTACTTATAGATCACCATTTTGTTTGGTTTTTTTAGACATCATTTTGATGTTATTTAAATAAAATCAGTTATAAAAAAATAGAAAAAATGTAAAATTCGTTTATATTAGATTTTTTGTATTGTTTAGTATTTAAGTTAGAAATTGTATCATTTAGTTTCTTTAATTTTGTAATAGTGTCCAATTAAAGACAATTAATGATTTTCTATTCAAATATTATCATTATTTTATTAAATAATTAAAATACCAGTTTTTAATAATAATAAAATAATAATTAATATATAAAAATTTTCAAAATATTTGTTTTTTAAATATTTTCTAATTATCACTATTTTATTTGAATATTTTATCAATTTTTAATTTTTATTATATATTTAAATAATTTTTTTAAATTTTATTTTTATTTATTTTTCATAAAATATTTTATATTGTATTTTACTATTTCAATCATGTTTTAATCATTTAACAATAATAATAATATTTTAAATAAAAATAATATAATTTATTTTTAATTAATTTTTTTATAAAATGAAGTGATCAAATATTAGGATAATTAAATAACATAAATAATTTAATTTAATTAATTTCTATTACACAAATGCACCGATTAAAAATAATGAGTAAAGAGTGACATTCTTGTAATTTCGTCTCAAAGAAGAAAAAAATAGTGAGGTTCGTCAAATTAAAGGTTCCGAAAAACCACACTCGTCTGGGGTCTCTCAATCTATCTCGCTTGTGCTGTGGCCTGTGGGTGCGTGGCTCTATTTCCTTCTTCATCTCTTACTTCTTGTGCCCCCGTTTCTCTCCATCTGTTGAAGAAGCCAATCGGATAATACGAAGTACCTCTTTTCTTATTCTCTATTGCAGTGCTAATTATATTAATTTTTGGGCAAAAATTTCAAACTTGTTTCCGGTGTTTTTCTTTAATCTTCGTTGCTTTGAGTGAAGAATCAAGGTTATTCTGCCTTTTTTTCCCCTACCGCTTCCATCTTCTAGGGTTCACGTTTTCCTTATTTCCCCGAGTAAGGTATTTTGATAGACCACTTTTTCTTGTAATTTTTTACACTATACTTCTCTCCCTCTCTCTCTATCACAATTTGAGGTTTCAGTGGGTCTATTTGTTTTTTGTGTGTGTATGCAATTTGTAATTGTTTGTTCTTGTGATTTCTTTTATAAAAGCTTCTTATCAGAAATTATTTTTTCTTTGTGTTAAATTACATTTACTCATTACTTCTCACAAGGGTTAATTTCGTTGTGTCTTATTGTTATCGGTTGGATTCCTTAAGCACGTTGCTTTTTTCCATTTTGAAATAGTTTTGCAATTTGGTTTGAATATTTAGGGAAACCATATTAATAAATTTTTAATTTTTGCACTGATTTGACTATCTTTTCTTCATTGATTGTGGTGTCTTACTTTTTAACTTATCCGTTTCTCTTTTCCAATTGTAAATCTTATTTCTTTTATTAATCATTTACTTTCCCTAACACTTTAATCAGTTCGCTTTGGGCATCGACTGTTTCTTCATTCTTGATATACTTTACCTAGCTAGTTAGCTTTTGGATGCTACATTGATGTCGATTACTTGACATTTTCAGCTTAAGTTCACAATTTTTCTCTTGTTAGATCTTTTCTTCCTCTGTAGATCACTCTTTTGCTTCAGTTTCTGCAGATTTTTTAGGCCGTGGTTTTATTTAAACCTTTGTATTTTATTGCTTTGCCTACCCATGGAACATTATTCTCGCTCGATTTCAGAAATGTTATTTTTGTCTATATTACATGGACTCTTGTCCGAGTGACTGGACATGGTGTGGTCATTCGACTCATCAATTTGGTGGAAATTTACATAAAGTTGACCAAAATGGCATGTCCGACACCTGGATACGTATCTAAATATTTACGATACCGATTATCCTAAAACAGTCCTCGTAACATAGATTTATGTTGATATCCTCAGGCAGGCTTGTTAAAACTGGGTTTGCTGCTTATCTGTTATTAATATGTTTGCAGCTGCTACTAGATGTTCATATTACATAAGGTCAGATTGATATTAAGCAGAGGCATGGTGGAAATAATTCATATTTAGATGGTATCATCCCTTGGTGATTGTAATGCATGATGTAAATCTCTGTCTGTCTTTGGAATGTGTTACTTAAACTGTTAATTACTGGTGCCTGGTAGCTGTGGTTGATATAGGAAAAATATGAAAAGTGCATACTTCTGTATATGCAAGGAAGAAATTAAAGTTCCACATGGGATTTTTTTGGCGTGATTAATACTATGTTTGCTAAGTAGATTTTTTGACATCCCTTTCAATCTATCAGGTTTTAAACTTTCACAATTCTGGACATTTTACTTATTTAACTAGTTTTTTGTCCCCCTTTAACTAACCAGAAATGACTGCTTCAATTTTTTCATTTGTGTCAAGGAAGCTTTTATTCTTCTAGTCATTATTTTGATCAGCTAACTGCAATGCCATTTGAATGGTTGTCAGATTCTGTAGAACCGGATGCAATTTGATGAGTTGATTTCATGTTCTGTGGGGATACACGCAACATCTTGTGCTGATGGCTGCTGATCAGTGCAAAAAACGGTTGAACAGTGCCAATCATCTTGCTTGCTATTCTGGAGAGAAATATAGAGCAAAAAGGAAGAAGTATGGGTTATCACAGTATGATTCAAATATGAAAACTCATATTTCTCTTGAGTGGGATGGAAATCAGAAAAAGGTTATTGCTAAGAGGGAACAAATTGGCTTAAGTTGGAGGAATTTGCAACCATTTATTGATTATTTTCCACATGGACACAACACCATAGCAGATGTTTATGCTGTTCCAAAGGAAATCTATGAGTTGGAAAATCTAAAAGATGTGCTGTCATATGAGGTAGCTGGTATTTCATGGTTCTTAGCGATCACAGTTGTATATAAATAGTGCATTTTGATGACTTTCATGTGGAACATGTTGTAGGTTTGGGAGACTCATTTATCTGAGAATGAGAGGAAGCATCTTTTGCAGTTTCTTCCTGGAAGGCCTGAGGCTGAGCAAGTTGTTCAACAGCTACTTGCAGGGGATGATTTTCATTTTGGGAATCCTTTTCTCAAATGGCAAGTATATATCTCTAATAAATATGTTGTAGATATAACGGCCTTAGTGCCATTCAGAGTATTTCATTGTTGCCATTGTTGTGAGTTGAATTGTACCATATTTGTTTTTTAGTTCTTGGAAAAGTGGTGTGTTTCATCATAATTGAAGTCCTTGGTTTTCCTTTATGAATTTATCTGGAATTTCGGTTGCAGGGGTGCTTCAATTTGTTTAGGTGAGCTTCACCCTGATGCAATTTTTCAGCAGGATCGGAGTTTGAAGATCGAAAAGAAAGCATATTACAAAGATTTGCATAAATATCATCATGAGTGAGAAATTTTATTACTTCATTAGAATATAATGTTAGCATCCAAAAATGGAGCATTTTCCTTAATTTTATGGTTGGATCTTTTATGTTCTTCTCTTGGCAGTATGATTGGATGTTTATTGAAGCTGAAGGAGAGATTTGCAAGCTGTAATGATCCTGAAAAAGAAATTATGCTTAAGACGTGGAGGTTAATGCTAATTGTATTTTCTTCTTTTTTGTGTGCATTCTTTTATGTAGATAAATGGAGGTCTATCATTCCAGTTGTGACACAAAATGGCTAGCTTTTCTTGTTGCTACTATTGTTTGTATGAGCATTATAATGGATAACAAGGGTCGCATTGCATATAATTATAATTTGATACTGGAATATGTTATTACACAAGTTCGTGTAGGATTTGCTGTTGGATGAGTAATAGCTATTAAATTACAACTTGATTTGGTTGTTTGGAACTTGGCATATAAATCGAACCTGATGTAAAAGCGAACCTGTGAAATTTAGCACAGTAGCAGTGGGTTTTGGCTGAATTTATTAGTAGATGGTGTATTCCTTAAATCATGAGGGACATTGCTTCGATATGGCTGATGAAAAATGATTTATTTACCTGCTCACTTTTCAGATCTAATAATTATGAGCAAAGTATTTCTGTTATGCCCTGTTTTCATTTGAAGGATGCATAATTGCAATAGTGTTACCATTTTTTTTTATACTATCTCTTTTGAGTGTCTTGTTTATGCCATTTGTATGTGATGTCTTCACCTTATTGATCCTACTGGTTTATATATGACATTGAATCTCACTTAGATCTATCAAATATAATGTAGGTCAAGAAATGACACTGAGAAGAAAATTTCATATGGAAGTGACTCTAGATTTCGAGTACCTGAGGACAATGTTACGGCTACTTCTGAATCTTGTTCTTGGGCTGCAGACGAGATGGCATGCAGTAGTGATAATCAGAATACCTCATTGATGAAGGGTGGAAAGCTCCACAACAGGTATGTTTATTAGCTCCTTTTAATTAAACTTGTCATTCCACTTCAGTTCACGTATTTTAAAGTCATATGTTATTCTTGCACATGAATTTTTTTTTTCTTGATTTATCTAGTGCTTCACATTGAGATTCGAATGAGCTCTATGTTGCCTTTTTTTACTAAGAGAACATATTAAGTCAGTTTTGATTATTAATTTGGGATTTAGAACTTTGCATATGGTAGTTTTTGATTGTTCAAGACTTTTGCTGCTATGTCTCATGAATTTTGTAATATTATATTATATATTAACTAGCACAAAGCAACGCATCTGCTTCATCTTGCATGGTATTAGCACCTAACCCTGAAAACCAGGCCAGACTGGTCCAGTCTGGTTTTTTGAGTCATTCCCATTGAGCTGGTTTATTTGGATCATTCACACCACATCAGACTGTTTAACCGGGATATATAATATTTTGTAATTTCAAATATATGTAAATGTGTGTGGTCCAACATAAAAAGCTTCCAAATGCATCTCTGTGGGCAGAAGTTCAAACCCCCACACTGACAAAGTTTTTTTTGTTTAAATACAGTGTACAAAATTTAAATATGTTTAATGCATCAGGTGGGATTGGGAATCAATCTAGGGGGTTTCTACTTACCATTCTAGCGTATGTTCCATTTGCACTGAGACAAGTGTCAGTTATATTTAAAAAAAAAGAAAAGAAAACATATTGTTTAGCTTTAACGGTCAGAAACAGAAAACCAGATCGGATTGTACAGTTTTACTTGTCTGGTCCGGCTTCTCCATTCCTAATGATCCGGTCCAGTTTTGAAATTTTTTTTTGGGGAAACCAGACCAGATCAGACTGTTGACACCCTTAGTATTAGTGGATAGCTGATAGGCCATAGGTCAATGACCCATGATAAGAAGCTGTCTTGCAGTGATGTGTTCATGGCTGGATCCTGTTTTTCTTAAAGGAATATTTTGAATTTTTTATCATAAATTTGTGATATACTATTGTTTAATTAGATCATATAAGATATAATTGGATTAGAGATTATAATTAAATTTAGAAATTGTATTAAATCAAATTGTGCTATTTTAAATGTATACTAAGTATGAACGTGCTCCATTTCTTCCTAAGCTTTATATTTTAAAATATATTTGTAATTAAGTTACTGTTTATATTAATATTGGAAAAGAAAATAGATTATCATGTAAAAAATATGCCCTTAATCGTGGATATTTAATGTTCTATTATGACAAAAATAAATTAGAAGATTAATTGCTAGCGTCAAAACACTACTCTGGTACTCTAACATATGATTACTTAGGCTGCTTTAACATTGATCATATAAGTAAAAAGAAAAAAAAGCATGCATATGTTATTGCATATATTTATGTGTGTATGTATATTTGTTTATATTTTTATGTATGCATTAAAAAGAACAGAAAATGGGGGGACTAAGTTTCTAGCTTCAAAACACTAGTTTCATACTCCCAAATATGATTAGTTAGGCTGTTTAATATTGTTGGCCATATAAGAAAAAGGGAAAAAAAGAAAAGAAGAAGGCAAAAGAGCATTTTGTTTCCCTCGACCTTACCTAGAGTTGCAAATATGTCCCTAACGGTATTAAAAAAAAGTCCCTTAACCCAATACGTATTATAGATGCAAGTTTGTCCTAGGCTTGAATTAGAAAAAGTTAAAAAGGGAATTAAGCATGTGCTTGTCATGGGACCTCTGGTTTTTGCATTAGTTTGTGTTAGAAACTAAAAATAATACCCATATGAAAGATTGAAAGATGAGTTATTATTATTATTATTATTTATTTATTTTTTCATTTATCCAATAAATATGAATATCAGGTGGATATACGAATTTTATTTAAAACCAACATATTACATCATTATAAAGTTCTGAATAGTTACTATTTATTGCAAATTCGTATAGTGTCTATTGTAAAATGCTTTGTAAATTATAGACCTATTAGACACAAGTTGCTGAGCCTAAATATTGAAAAACATAAAAAGACGCATTGCACAATGGATGATTCAGAAAGAATATTTGTAACAAGTACCAAAACCTACTAACCATTGCTGCTGATTGTCCAATGTGCCGACATTCAAAGCCCATTGTGGGGATCATTGCATTTGCATTTTGCCACATATTTTGTTGTTTTCGCATTATGGAAAAAATTGCAATTTAGTCCTTATATTAACATCACTGCTAAAACATTAATATTGTCCAAAAATGTCTCTGAATAAAAATATCCTTTGACGAAAAAATTGTGACATGGAAGAACGAGGGAAATGGGACGTATCTTAAATGAGGTTGCCAAAACCAAAGCTAATTTTTAGCCATACTTAGTTGTTCGTGTTCCTAGAAAAGCCACCCTCATTCATACCATATTTTATAATTTAATCCTTTTATTAAAGCTTGTTAGGTTGATACTTGGATAAATGGAAAAACATAATACTCATTTTTCATGATTTGGGTATTATTTTTAGTTTTTAAGAAAAACTAATGCAAAATCTAGTCACATGACAAGCACATGCTTAATTCCATTAACTAATCTGGTGGAGTTAAAGTCAAGGACTAACTTTAGATTATGTATTGAGTTAAGGGACTTTTTTTTAACAATTTAAAGTTGAGGGACATATTTGCAACTCTAGACAAAGTTGAGGGATACAAAATGTTCCTTGCCCAAAAAATATATATATGCAATTGAGACATTTTTGTGATTAGTAATTATAAATAATGAGGATAGATATTGAATATAAATAATTTTTAGCAAAATAATGAATAAATGGTGTAAAGAAATATTTGAGATGGACATATGGAAAAATTTGAAAGAAAAATGGTTGAGAATGGCATAAAGGGATCTGTGTTAGACAAGTTACTTCTTTCTAGCATTCTCTTCTAATTTTGAGTAATTATTAGGGGTAGTATTGTCCACACAACTACAACAATTCGAGCTAGTTCAACCTTCCCTCTTTTATATATTTTAAACTGACCTAATATGATGGTTAGTTGCTTTTCAGTGAGCCTTTTACAAGTTAAAACTTAAGAACTAAAAGATGCCTTGGGAGGGACATACTATCAATCTTTATTATTTTTATTAGGTATCGACCAATCTACTCAATTTGGGTGGTAAGTTTTTGAAGATTTCCATACGTTGGAATAATTATAAGAAAGTCAATTGTTTTTCCGACTTAAATAGTTAATCGGGACCTAGATGAGGGGTGGAAATGCCAATCCATGGAATTTTTTTAGGAGTTTTATATCAATTCGACCAAACAGGCCTTATAATGTAAATTAAGTAATTAATACAGCGAAAATACAAAACATGCTCAATTTAACATACAACAAAAACAAATAGCATATTCAAAAACAACAATCTGTAGAATTACACACTAGTGCTTTTGTTCAGATTAGTAACATGCATACATAGCAAACAATGCACAACTTGTGGTACAAGCATACATACCAAAAAATTAAAAGGATTTTCAATTATTTCAAGACCTCGTATGTGAATATATTCGACAAATGATGATTGTACTTTCACAGCATGCAAGCAAACATACATAGAAAATCCTAATAAAGAGTCTGACACTTGGTACACTTTTAGGGTAAGGAGATACAGATTCTTTAAAAACTCATACTAAATTCGCATGTAGATAAAATGACAAATAATAATAATACAATCTAATCATGTATGAGTACAAAGAAGGAATCCAAGACCCAAAACACAATAAGGTCAAAGAAACATTGACTCCTTAAGGACTCAACCTAAACAGGCAAACAATAGATAGATAAACTCCTGACAAATAATCACAACTGTAGTAAAAATAATCACAGATAGATAGTATAAAGTAGAAGCAATATTCAATAGTAAGAAAGCTAAAAATAAATAATAAAAGCTTTCTAATTAGAATTTAAACTTCAATATGTAAAAACATACATAATTTAAACTCTGATTGTACTAACTACATATTAGAGTATGCATAACACGAGATATAATGAGGTAAATCTATATAGAGATCCTATCTAGGTGGTAACATCCTTGTGTTACTTAAGACAACTACTCAATAACAAACAATTTACTAAACAATAAAATAGTTACAACTCTGAAATAAATAAAACCACTATTACCTTTACCTGACAGGACCTTTGTTCGAACTGCGTTGGCTTTATTTGCTGCTTCTGCAACGACCTGGTTCGATTTTCAAACCTGGTTCTCTTCCAAAGCTCACACCACCCAATGTGATGTGATCAGTAACTAGAAGTGTAACAATTCACACACTTAAGGACTAACCTCAACCTCATACTCAAACACCCTATCTCTTATTGCATACAACAAGAGATATAAGAACTCAAAGTATTTAACTTAGCTCACTCTCATAAAGTTCTCACAATATCAATAAAAAAGTCTTAAGCACTCACAGCTTAAGAGTACTATTTTACTCTAACTAGCAAACATCGTTTTGGATACTCACAACTCACAAGCACGATTTTGTTTACATAATCACGAATCACTAATATCGAACAACACTCAATGTATTAGTGATCCAAAAACAGATAAATAAGATGTCAATTTGACGGAATTCTGTTGCATTTTACTGGATAAAGAAACAAGAAAAGGTGAGGGTATTTATAGAACTCAGATTGCTACCTCACCAGCCACCTTGCCAAGGATGGTGGTGATCTTGTTGGCAAGTCTATTGACGAGGTGTTAAAAAGTCACATTTTTTCATTTCAAAAATTACTAGTAAATTCCATGAATACTCGCACTCGGAATGAACCAAAAACATAGTGACAACGTCGGTGAGCAAGCGCCTAGCATGCACACTATAAAAATCAACCCCGTGGTGTGTGTAATCATTCTCGCATACAAAGTGTATCTAACTATGTGTGTGTATAAATTGCTGATCCGCAGTAACCAACTTTTTACAAAGGAAGAAGAATACACTAAGTAAGAATAAAACAGACACCTTGTTTTGCACACCAGAAACCAACATATAGACACTAGAACAATGAGACTTACAGTTTTATATAAGCTTTTTCAGACTGTAATTCTTGCCAAGAGCTTATAACTTGAATAACACTTCTTTCCTGGTGGGGAGGAGTTCTTGGTTTCTAATTCCCCTACCCTTTTCATTGCCCATGACCAAAAATAACTAAAAGTAAAAATCTGCATGTTGTTTTCATTTCTGCTTTCAATTCTTGTTAATACTGCTTGTTTTTGGTGTTCTGTACAACACAAACTAGAATATATTTTTAGAAGTTACTTTTCTCAAATTATGGTAAATATTTTTGTTTGCTTGATTATATTTTATTGTTTTTCTTATAATTAATTGGGTGTTGCTTTCTATGTGATTGTTGTAGGCAGCAATGTACATGTGTGTCTTGGTGTGTATGTGTATTTTCAAGCAGAGAAATCTTATCAGTTGGTATTTTATCAGGGTTTTTGAGAAAGGCTTCAAAAAGGTCAGAGGTAGAGATCCACTGCCTTTTTCAGATGACGTGCATAATGTGGGGGAAAGACTCAGAAAAGGAGACAAGATAAAGAAACAAAATATCCATTGTACTGATGGTGCTAAATATATGTCATATGTGAAGGTCGGTCTTTTTTAATGGTTCACAACTTGAATGAGCATTTGAAGTTTGTATTCACTATTTTGGCAATTCGATGACCTATTTAGTCTGTTATCCGTACATGCTAGGCTTTAAGCTTCTCAATATCCAAATCCATCAAATTAAGTTTTCTATTAAAATGTGATTGTGTCAATGCATTCGAATTCATGGTCAGACATTTTACTGCTAACTTTGATATGGTCGGACATTTAGGTTGAGCAGCTGCTTTCATGATCATTTAGTTAAAATGCAACGAACATGATTGTTTATTTAGATGAGGGCACAAAACAGTGAAATCCTACCAGGCAAATTGTTAAGCCCTGTATAGACTCCGGAAGGACTACAAGAACAAGCCTTAGTAATTGAACTGAAGTTCTTAAGTGCTAATATCTGATGAGGTTTTTATGTTTTAATATACTACAAGCTACTTAACTAATTCAACTTATGAGGCAATCAAATTATGTTAGTATCTTTAGTTTAAAGTTATAAAAGCACTCATTTACTGACTATGTGCTTTGAATTTTAGATTAGCAAGAAGCAACATGAGATTGTTAAGAGTATGAAACAATCTGGCAAAAATATTCAGTCCAGATCTCTTAATCAAGTCTTAGGTAACATCAACACTTTCAACGTACAACCATATGAAGTATTTGTTGAGGAAGAACAAAAGAAGTTGCACGAGCACTGGTCAGTTTGTTTAGTATTGGAAGTGTTATTTATTTGTTTATTTTAGAATTTAATCTTGAAAATATGCTCACTTGTTCAGGTTGCAATTAGCAAATAATGCTTTACCAGCAGCATATGCAAACTGGAGAGGATTATATATTCAAAGACGACAAGTCACAAAGTCTCTGGAGCAGGACCTAAAAGATAGACTAAAGTATATGACAGAGGTTTGTACTTCATCTTTGTTTTCTCTAGTTTCCTTCCTTTTGTCCTCTCTTTGTGCTGTTGTGTGCTTATTGTTGGATTTTTAGGATAACAAGGACAGTGGAAGTGGTGAGAGTTTGATTCAAGATCAGGGACACATTGGAGTAACAAAACATGTATGCTCTCCAGAAGAAGATGAAATGTCCTTGTCCATGTCTGGCTCTCCACAAGCTCAAGAAGAGTCTGCGGTGCATGTTGACAGGGGCCATGATTTTAATCTCATAGACATCGACTCTGGGAAACAGTTCACCACAAAATCACACTCTGTTACTCTGAGTGTGTCTGGTTACTTGCAAAACTTGACTAATACAGATACTGTTATCTCTCAGGGAGTACATCTATCACCAACTGATGTCTGGCCACTAGCTAACACACCACATTCTTATTATGGTTCTACTGCAAACCATGAATACTCGTCCACCACTGGCATGCCACTTGTGCATCCACAAGTTAATGATGACCATCGGTCTCACTTGATTGACCTGGAGTCTGATTTGCAAGTGGTGGAAAGTGGGAAGGGTTTGTTGCACAGACAATCAGGTGATGATTCTTTTAAACAATCAGAAGATGGCACCTTTGATTCTTATCCTAATCAAGATCGAAATGAGTTGTTGCAATCTCTCTTTAAGGGTCAGGGGATGTTATCCTACCATCAAGAGCAGAAGGAAACCAATTTGGATTTCCAGCCCAACTGCAATGTGCTAATGGAAGGGGGTCATTTTCCTGGGCATTTTCAGGAGCAGCCACATTCATCACTGCCAATGCAGCAAGGACAGAAGAGAGAAAATGATGGTTACCTAAGAAATAATTTATCCGAGAATATTTATTCTGATGGAGGTAGGTTCTTAATCCCTAGGCAGGAATCCTTGACACCAATCAGCATGCAAGATTGGGCTGTCAATAATGTCCGCCTTCCACCACGTCTTCAGTCTCAAGTCAATGGTGGAGAATTGTTGAGTCAGAACTGGTTTTCTGGTGAGCATCAAGTTCGAGGTGGATGGACTAGGTCAGATAGTGTTAGCGTTACTAGTCAGAGCATTGGGAGTGGAAGCGGTGGGGATCAGAGCTTATTCAGTGTTCTCTCTCATTGTAATCAGTTGCGTTCAGATAGTCCCCATCATCCTTCAGGTTCGAATGAACAGTTCATTTCATCGAGGAACTATGGAATGGTGGGTGGGATTACTCCAAGGATCAGCAACGCTCCCCAAGCAACTCATTCACTTGATTACATGGGTGGTCGGGAAGCAGCTTCTTCATTATTGCCTGATGATATGGGGTGGATGGGCTTGCCACATCAGAATTCTGGTTTGCACGATCCAATGGGGAAACCATATTTAAGATCATGGAAACCATAGAGATATTTTGCTGCCATATGGGCTGAGTTGCAATTTATGAGTTTGGTTCGAATGCAGGAGGACAACTAGACTTTGGGACTCTTGATACTGAAAGATAAAAGAAAACTGAAGTCTAGAAATTTAAGAGGGCTTAAAAATACGACAAGGACGTATGTTTGGTGTACATACTTATAGATGAGAGAACTCAAGTCCATATGTATATGTTTAGGAGGAATGATAATAACACATAAATTTGCACACATTTGCACTCACATTAATCATGGTGTGATACGCCTCTAAATAATTTTGAAAATGAAGATTAATTTAAAAAAAAATCATTTAAGTGTCACACCTTAATTGGTGCAAGTGTAAATGTGTGTGCATTTAGCATTTATCATATATTTAGATGTTAGATGAGTGCGGCTGTGGCAGGGCCTTCAACATTGTCCTGAGAATAACACCTTTTGGTTGGTAAGTTATCTTTTATTTAATTTTTTTTTTGCTAAAAGGTTGGTAAGTTAATTAAATATTACGTTTTCAATTGACTCTGGGAAAAATTTCTTATGTTGCTCTTCAATAATCTGGAAGGCTTATAAGTTCTACAATTCATTTCTCTTTTTGTTATTTTAAGACCTACGTTTTAATGGCTTTCTTTGTACTTGTATTGGGCATAATTCTCTACTCGATATTATCGAGACCCAGGCTTATCTATGAATTCAAAAAGAGACGTTAAATCCACGCCCAATTAGTTTGTGCTCATGCATACTAACCTTTTGGACATTTTTACCCCTCGTGTTTAGATTCTCTAAAATAGGCTATTGGTATGTCCAAAGTTTAAAAATGTCCAAAAGGGTTGCAAGGTTTGAAAATATGCACTTTAAAATCATCACTTATTAACAACTAGTTACCGTAAAACAAAATTTGGAAGTGAAAAGAAAGAAAAGACTAAGCCGTCCTACTAATAGACGAGATCGGTACATTTTGGTTGAGTTTATTGAGAATTGAACTTGGAAGTTATTGATGAGTGTATATTTTTTAGAAGAATAATCAGGAAGTCTGGACTTGAGTTATCACCATCATCGACTCTTGGACCACGAAAGGGTTTTACAATGGTGGGGTTGTGGGGTTGAAAACAAGTTTGGGTTTCATAGATGGTGAGCTGAAGGATGGGGAACGATAAAGAAAACGTAAGGACTTGATGGTAGATGGTGAGTGTGAGATCTCATAGAAAAGAAGGGGAAAAAGAAAAGAGAGAGAGGCCAAAGGCTCTATTAGGTAGGTAGTTTATTTTTAAGGTTAGCCACTAACTTCATAATTTAAAGTACTTATATGATGCATATCACCCCAATGATGGTAAATATGGTATCTTATATCTTGTTGAACGTAGATTCAAGCTCCCTTCTCTTAGTTTAAAATAATTAGTGTGTGAATGTGTATTCTAAAGTAAAACTTCAATTTAATTTGCTTTCCTCCTATTTTTTACCGAAAGAAATTCGAAATTTTCTATAGATGTAGCCGGTAGCATTGTTCTTCTTAGAAAGCCATTAGAATACACTAACAGAAATAACAAATGAATGGATGACCAACCACTAAGAAACCAATCAAGCCATCCATGTTTCACTCAATGGTTGATTTGAAATCTTAAAATAGCTTGCAATAATTAAATTATTGTCAAAATAACGTGTTAGCTTTTATGTTATGTACATTATACTCTGTGCAAAAATGAATATATATTATGTAAATATATTATATATGTATAGGTTATATTCAAATAACAAATTATTCTATCATGTATAATTTATATAAGTTATTTGAGATCTGAACCTAAAATCTAACAGTAAAATTCATTTCTTCTATTTTAAGTCACATATTTAAATCATATTAACTAACAATTAATCTTAAAATAATAATATTAATAAGTCATCTTAAATTCATGTAATTATACTTTTGTATAAAAATATTGTTTTATTTTCTTATTACTGATCAAGTTTCCCTCAGAATTTGGATCACCAAATGAACAAATTAATTCAATTGTTTTCAAGACCAAATGTAAACAATCTCAACTGAAAGCACACCTCAAACTTCTCAACTTTAATATTAACAAGAAAAAACGGTTTACGGCATGAATTCTCATACATATTTGAAAATTACCGACAAAAACTTTTTGCAGCTGTTTTCTTATACACTTGACAAACGGCTATATATCAGGATTTTTTATGCTTAAAAAATTTTAAACTATAATAAGGAATTATTATTTTTTCACAAATATTACAATCACTCACCTTTTTGAAACAAACATATAATGTGTCTTACTTTGTAGCTTTAAATAACTGACTTCCAAGGGTCACAGTCGGAGTTCCTTCCCCCATGATTGTTGTTAAGCTCATCTCTTTCTCTAATATCCGATCAAGTTCCATTACAGCGTAGCTCATGGCAGGACGCCTTTCACTTGAAAGATATACACATCTGATTATCAACTGTATCACTTCTTCCATACCTTCAGCTGTGAAACTATTCTCCAATCTCTGGTCGATGATTGTAGACAAGTCACTTTTCTCTTGGATATTTTGCAACTACACAAGACACAGAGAAAACTGTTGAATATTGACTCTAAAAATAACAAATTAGTGGCATAATTTAGGGAAATTAGTGGCCTAATTTGTGACATGATTTAAGGAAATTAGTGACATAATTTAAGGAAATTAGTGGCCTAATTTAAGGCTTAAATTATGGCACAATTTAGGGAAAGGGAGCCTTGCTTCATCTATAAATAGGGAAGAGTTCATGCATTGAAGAACAAGGCAAAAATCAGAAAAATCAAAGAGAGCATAAGCAAACTCAAAGAGAGAAAATACTTGTGAGTTTGAGAGTTTTCTATAAGTTTGGGAAAATACTTGAGAGATATTATTAGTAAGGAAATCTGTATCTGTATTCTGTATATTTCCTACTTAGTTCAAATAATATCTGCTGCCTCCCGTAGACCTAGGCGAATTGCCGAACCACGTAAATTCTGTGTGTTTATTTTATCGCTTTGATATATTCATATACCGCTATTTATTGCTTCCGCCCACAACAAATTGGTATCAGAGCCAAATATAGCAGTATTATATATCAAATCGAAGCTCTCGACGAGACGAACGCAACGGTGAAAGAATCGCTCAAATCGGAAGTCAGAATCACCGCCAGAAGCTACCAGAGTGCTGACCGAGTTGGTTCATTTTTCATCCGTTTTCAGTTGAGTTGGATCTATTCCTAACTAATTGGACTATTCTGGATTCAACTACGGACTTCGTTTTTTCAAATAAGGTATAAAATTTGGAAAAATATTGTTTTAAGTTGTAAGTGCAAAATTTCTGTTATCTGTTTGTACTTATGGCTGATAAAAGAGAGATCGAAGAAGGTGAACAAACTGACCTTAGAATTTCTGTCAAACCAAGTTGTTCTACTCGAAGAACTATGTTATCCAACGCAAAGTTCGAGGTGGAGAAATTCGACGACACAAATAACTTTGGCATGTGGCAATGTGAAGTATTAGATCTATTGTTTCGAGAAGGATCTAATATAGCCTTGGAGACCAGGCCAGGAGATTATTCAAATGAAGATTGGAATTATGTCAACTGACAAGCTTGTGACACAATTCGATTGTGCTTAGGAAAAGATCAGAAGTACTTTGTCATGAAAGAGAATGTGGCTGCAGTTCTCTGGAAGAAACTAGAGGACAAGTACATGACGAAAAGTATTGAGAACAGACTCTACTTGAAGAAGAAACTTTTCCGTTTCCAGTACAAGAAAGGTACCCCTATGATTGAGCACTTAGATAATTTCAATAAAATTTTGGCCAATCTACAAAATTTAGATGTTGAAATTATCAATGAAGATAAAGCTTTGTTGTTGCTGAATTCATTACCTGAGAGCTATGAGCATTTAACCACAACCCTATTATATGGAAAAGATGAGGTTAAGTTCGTAGATGTTTCAAATGTTTTGGTAAATAACGAGTACCGAAAGAAGGATCAACATGATCACAGAGACTCAATATCAGAAGCATTGACGGCAGCCAGAGGTAGAACGAACAACAAAAAATCTGGCAGATCAAATAATAGGGGGCGATCCAGATCAAAGTCCAGAGGAGAGTCATCCAGAAGACGTCCTACAAAGGATGAGTGTGCCTATTGTCACCAGAAAGGGCATTGGAAGAAAGATTGCCCAAACAAGGACAAGTCAAATGCAAATGTTGCACAAAAGGCCGATGAAGATGAAGAATCAGCCTTTTCAGTTTCATCATCAAAAACCTACTCAGATAAGTGGATCCTTGATTCTGGATGTTCTTATCATATGTGTCCAAACAGACATTGGTTTTCGAGTTTTGAGGAGCTCGATGGAGGAGTTGTGCTTATGGGCAACGACAATGCCTGTCAGACAAAATGGATTGGAACAGTATGACTAAAGATGCACGATGGTACAATCAGACGACTTACAAATGTAAGGTATATTCCTGACCTAAAGAAAAACCTTATTTCTTTAGGTGTTCTAGATTCTGATGGTTACAAGATAATATTGGAAAATGGAGTCTTGAAAGTTGTACGAGGTGCATTTGTAGCAATGAAGGGTACTCGGAAGGCGAACTTGTATTTCCTAGATGGGAGTACAGTTACAGGAAGAGCAGCTGTCTCAAGTAGTTCTGAAGAAAAGACAAATGATTCTTTCCGCCTGTGGCACATACGCTTAGGGCATGTCGGTGAAAAGGCTTTGCAAGGCTTAATGAAGCAAGGTCTTTTGAAAGGTGCCAAGACTGGAAAGTTTGATTTCTATGAGCATTGTGTAATGGGAAAACAAACAAGAGTCAAGTTCGGCACTGCCATTCATCGTACTAAGGGATCTCTTGATTATATTCACACGGATGTCTGGGGACCTTCAAAGAATGCTTCACTTGGAGGTAAACGCTGGTTTGTGACTTTTATTGATGATTTCTCTAGATATGTCTGGATATACACCATGAGTCACAAAGATGAAGTTCTGGATATCTTTCTTAAATGGAAGAAAATGATTGAGACTCAGACAGGCAGGAAAATTAAGAGGCTCAGATCTGATAATGGTGGCGAGTACAAATCAGATCCCTTCTTCAAAGTTTGTCAAGATGAAGGGATAATCAGACATTTTTCTGTTCCTCGTACACCACAACAGAATGGAGTTGCAGAAAGAATGAATCGTACTTTGGTTGAGAAAGTTCGATGTATGCTATCTCAATCCAAATTGAGCAAGGCATTTTGGGCTGAGGCTTTGTCATATGCAACTCATATAGTCAATGTACTTCTGCGATCGCATTAAATGGAAAAACTCCTAAAGAGGTATGGTCTGGACAACCTGCTACTGATTATGATTCATTGCGAATATTTGGATGTCCAGCATATTTTCATGTTAGTGAATCCAAACTGGATCCTAGAGCAAAGAAAGTTGTTTTCTTGGGCTTTAAGGAAGGAGTTAAAGGATTTCGACTTTGGTGTGGTAAATCCAAGAAGATCGTCTTAAGCCGAGATGTTACATTCGACGAGTCTGTTATGCTGAGACAGACAAATTCAGAGAAAGAGAATGAAAGTCCAAATACTCTTTCTAAGGTGATGCTTAAGACTCCGGAAGATCCAGAAAAGATTGCACCGATTACCGATCGTGGTGAAGATGAAATTGATGATCAAGAAGAGATCTCAGTTGAGGTGGAGGTTCTCTCACCATCACCACCGATCAATCAACAGCCAGAATCTATTGCCACTACTCGACCGAGAAGGGAGATTAGAAAGCCTACCAGATACACAGACATGGTAGCATTCGCACTTCCAGTAATTGATGATGATGACCCATGCACTTATAGAGAAGCCGTGCAGAGAGTTGATAGTATGAAGTGGAAGATGGCAATGGATGAAGAGATGAAGTCTCTACACCAGAATCAGACTTGGGAGTTGGTTCAACTTCCCAAAGGAAAGAAAACTATTAGCTGTAAATGGGTCTATGGCAAGAAAGAAGGTGTTCCTGGTAAAGACAATATCAGATACAAAGCCAGACTGGTAGCAAAAGGCTATGCTCAGAAAGAAGGAATAGACTACAATGAGGTATTCTCACCTGTTGTTAAACATTCATCTATTCGGATACTATTGGCTTTGGTAGCACAGTTTGATCTCGAGTTAGCTCAACTCGATATCAAAACAGCTTTTCTCCATGGTACTTTGAACGAAGAAATCTACATGTCTCAACCGGATGACTTCAAAATTCCATGACGAGAGAATTGGGCTTGCAAGCTGAGCAAGTCAATTTACGGGTTGAAGCAATCACCGCGACAATGGTACAAGCGCTTTGATAGCTTCATTAGAGAGCAAAAGTACACATGCAGTCAGTTTGATCACTGTGTATACTTTCGGAAACTCCAAGACAGTACTTTCATTTATTTGCTCTTATATGTTGATGATATGTTGATTGCATCTAAGAGCAAGGTGGAGATCGACAAATTGAAGGCTCTGTTGAGTTCAGAATTTGAAATGAAAGATCTTGGAGAAGCTAAGAAAATTCTTGGCATGGAAATCACAAGAGATAGAGTTGCAAGCACAGTCTGTCTAACACAGACTCAGTATCTGAAGAAAGTACTACAAAGGTTTGACATTGATGAAAAAACCAAACCAGTAAGTACACCGCTTCTCCTCACTTTCATTTGAGTGCATTGATGTCACCTAGCACCACCGATGAGAAGAAGCAAATGGAACGTGTTCCATATGCAAATGTTGTTGGTGCCTTGATGTATGCAATGGTTTGCACCAGACCTGATATTTCCCACGCTGTTAGTATGGTGAGTCGTTACATGCATAATCTCGGTAAAGGACACTGGCAAGCAGTGAAGTGAATTCTACGGTACATCTATGGTACTGTGGATATTGGTTTGAAGTTTGAAAGAGACAAGACTAAAGGCAAACACCTAGTTGGATATGTGGATTCTGACTATGCTGGAGATCTGGATAAGCGTCGATCTACAACTGGTTATGTGTTCACAATGGTAGGAGGACCAGTTTGTTGGAGATCAACATTGCAGTCAACTGTAGCTTTGTCTACTACAGAGGCAGAGTATATGGCTGTAACAGAAGCATTTAAAGAAGCTATATGGCTTCTCGGGTTGACTAAGGATTTGGGTATTGGTCAGAAGAACGTGGAGGTTTTCTGCGACAGCCAGAGTGCCATTTGTTTGGCAAAGAACCAAGTTCATCATGGTCGCACCAAGCACATCGATGTTCGATTTCATTTTGTTCGAGAAATCGTCGATGAAGGGAATGTTATACTCCAGAAAGTCGGAACTGTAGATAACCCTGCAGATATGCTTACAAAGGTGGTTACAGGGATCAAGTTTCAACACTGCTTGAACTTGATCAACATCTCTCGAGCTTAGAGCGCCTAGGGTGCATTTGGAGGCAGCGTTATGAACTTTTTCGCCAAGGTGGAGATTGTTGAATATTGGCTCTAAAAGTAACAAATTAGTGGCATAATTTAGGGAAATTAGTGGCCTAATTTGTGGCCTAATTTGTGGCATGATTTAAGAAAATTAGTGGCATAATTTAAGAAAATTAGTGGCCTAATTTAAGGCTTAAATTATGGCACAATTTAGGGAAAGGGAGCCTTGCTTCATCTATAAATAGGAAAGAGTTCATGCATTGAAGAACAAGGCAAAAATCAAAAAAATCAAAAAGAGCATAAGCAAACTCAAAGAGAGAAAATACTTGTGAGTTTGAGAGTTTTTTATAAGTTTGGGAAAACACTTGAAAGATATTATTAGTGAGGAAATTTGTATCTGTATTCTGTATATTTCCTACTCAGTTCAAATAATATCTGCTGCCTTCCGTAGACCTAGGCGAATTGCTGAACCACGTAAATTCTATGTGTTCATTTTATCGCTTTGATATATTCATATACCGCTATTTATTGCTTCCGCCCACAACAAAAACCACATTAGCAAACTTTACCTTTAAGATTTCTGCAAGCAGGACTAACTGATGGTGTAAATTTACAAAAAAAATTGAAAAATTGTGTGCTAAACACACGGATACATATTCAAATGTTTTCAACTCTTGGTACCTAAAAGAATCTGTGTACCATAGACCACACCTACGAAGACATACTAATAATTTATATAGTTGGAACAATAAGATCATAACAATTAATTTGATGCAGAGGGTTATAATGCTTGCCACAACAATAACAGTCACAAAATTGTAAGGAAACACTAGAAAATACCCATTCAACCAGATTTTGACTAGAGTCAGAAGAAGCTGAATCTGTTGCTTCTCGTCCACTTACTAACTCAATAAGGAATACCCCAAAACTGTAAGCATCACTCTTTTCAGAAAATCTTCTGAACTCTTTCACCCTGCATAAGTGAAAGGAAGCAACTAAGTAGAAAACTTTGAAGCAACAAATGATAAAAAAATATTAGAAAGATGAGTACTCTGATGCAAGAAATATTTCATCAGCAGTCACTTTAGAAGATGGGCCTGCAATGTTATCATTCCTCAGGAAATTGCGTAGTCCTGCATCTGCAACCTTAGCTATAAAATTTTCATCTACAAGAACATTTGCAGTTTTAAAATCCTTATGCACCAAACGGGGACTCAGAGAATGAAGATGTGCTAATCCTGCAGGAAGATGAGAAGAATGAGTGCAAGACCTGCCCACATAAATACATATAGATTGAAACTATGGTCTTGAAGTAGCTTACTAAACAATATTGTTGGACCAACACCGATATATTTATCAAAATAAAAGAAAATAAAAACTGATAATAGGAAAGCCACAAATGCTCACTGATTTTCCAGAGGATCACCTTTAGCTGCCCCAAGAGCTATTGAAAGTCTATGCTTGAATTCTAGCTTCTCACGGGAGTGTTGACCTCCACCTGTGAGGAAGGATAACAAGATTCAAATAACTCATATTAAAACAGAAAACAGTCCCTACTTTCCATACAATTACATTTATGGAGATATAATAGTTTGTTGATGCATGTGAAAAAAGAAAAGATAATAAGAACAGTAGAGGGTAAACAGGGTATGCTAGTATACAACATCAATATTAAGTGAGATCAAAAGAGCAAACATGATGATGGGAAAAGAAAGTTACCATACAAGTGACTGGAAACACTTCCATTAGGTATATACTCGTATATAAGAAACTGGAGATTACTTTCCTGGCAATAGCCCAAAAGTGTAACAAGGTTCCGATGTTGTATGGGTGCAAGGTAGTATACCTGGAAATAGAACTAAATTCTTTAAAAAACAAGCATCAAATACATTATAAGTAGTTGTACAGATAGTAAATTCAGGAACTAAAAGCAGGTGACATTGCTTTGCATCAACCAGGAAAAAAAAGAAAAGAAAGGGACAACTGAGGATAGCTTCTTTAATAAAAAGGAAGCAAACCAAAGGATAAGGGAATATATACAACTGGAAATATCACTAGGATAAATAATCAAATTAAAAAGACACCAATGGACATCTGATTGGTACCTCATTGATAAATTCTTGACTAGGTGGTCCAGGTCGCTTTTTAATGGCTACAAGCATTCCATCATGAAGCAAACCCTTATAGACCTCCCCAAATTTCCCATTCCCAATCAAATTTTGGTCACTGAAATTTTTTGTGGCCAGTGATAATTCTTCCATCTGAAAACGCCTTGTTTCCAGTATTGATAACTGAACACCAACATGTCTTCCTACTGAAGGTAATCAATAATAGTAATAATAATGAAGTGGTTGTTACTTTGAAGTAAAATAATTTTGAAAAGGCACTCACTATGAAACAGTAAAACACATAACAAATGAGAGTAAGTTACCTTGAAGAGAAGGATCAGAAGAAGCTGTCTCAGAATTTGTTGAAAGATTCCTATTATGAGATAGGCAGAAAAAGCAAATAAGTAGAATAATTATCCCCACCAATGCCACGGCTCCTGCAGCACCACCTACTATTGCTGCAAGACTCCTTGACATCTGATTTGGGAAAGCCCTCTCTCTCTCTCTCTCTGAAGTCTCAACTATGAATGATTTACAAAATTACTCTATATCCAACCTGGAATTACAAGAAGCACAAAATCACAAACCAGAGAAGGCATAGGATGTTTCCATCCATAAAACACAAACAAACACTGAAACACATGCATATATTCCAATAATAATGGAAAATAACAATGTGTAACTTTGTGATTTTAAATGGGATTGAACAACACCTGGGAAATTTATGGATTATCAGAGTCCAAAATGGGAGCTAAATTTCATACAACCTTGTGCTTCTGCGATGTCAAAAAAAATTTGATATTTAACTTAGAAGAACAAGGGAAATAAGGATTTTTAATTAGAATATAATCCAAACCTGTATTTTTGGGGAGAGATTATCATAGCCAGATCTCTAACTTCATTTGACAAGGAGTTCCTAAATAAGCCAACTGCCAATTCAAAGAATTACCCAACAAAATTAAAACAAAGAAAGAAAACCACCTAGTAAATTCTTACAAGTCGAAGTTGGTAAAGAGACAAGTCAAGTGGAATCAGTAAGTCCAAATTAATATGGTTGAAAGCTGATGGTGCTCTGCATCCATCTCCATTTCCGCTCTACTTTTTTTTATTAAAATAGAAAAAGAAAAGGGGAAAATGTTATCTTTCTCTCTGTATCATCGTTGGATACAGACAATACCGACAGAAAGGGACCTTGCGCCGACAACACTATCAGGTTTTGTTTTTTGGTTGTTGTTGGTATTATGCTAATACTACTACTCCATCTTCTCCAACAAAACAACCAAATCCAAATTCATTAATATAAAAGAAAAAACAAAAGCCAGACTTAGAATCAGAAATATTAAAGAAAGAAAGAGAGGCAAAGGAAACAAAATCATAAGAACCCTTTTATTATAGTGATGCCCCCAGTCACAGCTCAGCCCAAAGAGACAGACAGAGAAATCATGCAAGCAAAGGTTGAATGGAAGTATTTTGAATTAAAAAAAAAAGGAGGACGATGAAAGATATGCGAATAAATAAATATAGAGCGATGGAGAGAGAATGGAATTTTTTGGGAATTTACCTTAATTTAATTTAGTTTATGTGTGGGCTGTAAAGCAGAATAATAGTTGTCTGCTACTGCAAGTTGAATGAAGGTCGGGTCGTGTACAGTAGAGAGAATCTTGTTGGCTGTAACTGTAAGTAACGGTGTACATTAACACTAACACCAGTAACATCCCAAAGAGCCATCTTTCACTGTTAACTGCAAATTATGTTGCACGATTTATATTTCTTCTTCTTCTTCTTCTTCTTGTAATCAAATCGAAAGTAGAGTAAAATATTTTATATACAAGGAAAAGAAAGGAAGGATAAAAGTGTCTCTCTAAATGAGTGAGTAACAATAACATAGACTCAGAGATTCAATTTTAAGACCAACTTACTATCTAAACTACATTACATTTCAATTTGAAAAGCTTAAACTATGTGTCTATGTCTATGTTATTTGTAAAGAGAATTATGCGTATTCTTCGATCCAACTAATAAAAAATTAACTTCAATAAAACTTTTCTTAAAGTAATTATTTTTCTATAACAAAAGTGTAACAGCACCTTTTTGAATTGTTTAATCGATTAAAGAAACAAGCATTTGGCAGCTGAATTACAATGGATAAATTAATCCAGTAGACATTGGACAAATAGTATAAACATAGTTTGCAAAATGCAATACAAACTGACTGAAATTTGCTTCATTTCTTTATTTAGATCAATAGACATCAAATTCCAAATTACAGGGCGACACTAAAATACCCATAATATATTATTATACTAATAATGCCTCAACAGAACCGTCACTAATCACCACCATTCTCGTTGTTATTAAAATTAAATTAGATACAATATTATTATCAATCGTCAACGCCCGAAGTAACTGTGGCTCAATATTAATACATTGCCAATTATAATCTTTTAATAATGACAAAGCTGATATGTCTATACTAAATTTGCTAAGGTGATAAAGTTGGTGTCACATATACTTTTAAACGTGCTTTTAATATCTTTCCATAGTTTAAAACATTAATGATTGTGTGTTTGTATATTTTAGAGTGAATTGTATGGATTATTAGTATTATACATTTTTATGGTTAGTTTAGCATAAGAATAATACAGTTATTAAAATACCGATTTAAAACAAGTTAAAGGTAAGGTTTTTTTCGATTTAGTGAACCAATGTTTAACTAACTAAAATATTTTGTTGATTTTTCAAAACCGACACGAAATTAGCTTAATTCAACAAAAAAATGGTAATCTTTTGCCTTTAAGAGTTTCATAATTTATTTAAAAATTGGTTAAAACGTTTAGTTTATTTAAAAAAAATACCAGCGAAAATTATTAGTGTCTTTCCTAATTTTTTTAGTTTCCCCAGTAAAATTTGATTGTTTTTGCTGCACCGGTCTTGCATTCAACCACAAAAGCATCATCAAAAACAACAAAATCTTACTAGAAAACTTTTTTAAGTTGACCTTGTTTTTAAACTTAAATTTACAGATGATATTTAACACGGTTGAGTTCCTTAACTTATAATGTTATTTTGAAAAAACCTAAATTAAAATGACTTGACTCAACATAGATAACATTTACCACAAGAAAGGTACAAAAACAACTGCGCAAGACATGTTTATAAAATAACCAAAACTATGCAGAGAAGTGGTAAAAAGGGTTTGTGAGAACTCTATCATTTTTGCGGTTGATCCATGGTTGGCAACAATTGTTACACTACTCATTTCTTATTTCATAAATTTCTTTTTTAGTTTAGGGTAATTCATCAAACTTTGAAACTAGTAATCCATCTATAATAATTATTTAAATTAAGATTTATTTAGTTTATAAATTTGAAAAGTAAAAATTTAATTTTAAAATTCAAAAATATTCTTTTAATTTATGATACTTACTAAGTTATTAACCTTCGTTAATCTATTTATATTAGGTTTTATCCGCTATATATCTATACAGTGGAACAAATTGTGTATAAACAAAATAAACAAAACATGTTATTGGATGAAAACTCACCTGCTATGTGTGGTTCTATTTATTTGTCCACGTCATAATTGAAAAATTAAATAGGTATAATAAGTTAGTTCAATTTGAAATCAAAATAAATAGATAAATTTTTTAAATTTATTATAAAATATATATTAATGACTAGATTCATATTTATAAAATTTTATTAATATATTAAATAATTTATATATATTATTTATTAAATATCTAAATTAATATAAATAATTTAAATATTAATTAATAAATATAAATTATTTATAAAATTTAAATTTATAAATAACCCAATTTCACTTAAGAAATATATGCATAAGAAAACACTTAGACTCTCTATATCCTATCTGATATAAGTTCACTTAAACAAAAAATTGACTTAAGAATCCATCGGATACGATACCCTACAATGTTATTCCTTCTGTCGTGTTTGTGAATGACTTGTAAGTTTGACGTAGAAAGAATGTAATGAACATATGAATCGTTCTTGAAGGATTAACGCCAGATGTTGAAGTCAATTTTTGAGTTTAACACGACGTATGTATAACTTACGTTAACTCCCGTTAATTAATTGACGTTAATAATATTTTTACAATATTTTATAAAGTTTAATGGTATGAAAATAACAAATAAAAATTTGATGATATTTTTGTTACAATTCCCAAAATTTAATGGTAAAAAAATCTATTTTCTCAAAAATAAAAATAAAAATAAAAAGTACACTCATTTGGAACACAAGAAGTATTACGATCGAATGAGAAACATTGATCGCCACACAAATTGTGTGTGCAATGAATACGCAAGTATACGTATCATAACAAGTAATATAATGATAAGTAAAGATCGTTTCCACAGAGATTATTTTATTATAAATTAATTTTTAAAACTAAAAATAATAAAAATCAATTTTTTATGGTGTTTTTATATTTTAAGGAAGCAAAATTAAAATAACTAAAAGTAAATAACAATAATTAATTAAATCAGATTTTGTGATTAAAAATAGATATTAGAAAATATCTAGGAATACTTAATCCCCCAATTTTCTAAACATGAGAATCACTAAAATCCCTCCAATATAATATCAATTAATTACATGATCAATTGAATCTAACCTAACATGTATTCATCTTTCAAGTAAACTACACATCATATAGTAATTAATTTAATCACACTCTCATGCCAATTAAATTGCATACTACTCATTAAGTTCATCAATTATAGATCACATACATAAGAATCATATATCTCTACATAGAAACTATGCATGTTATTTAATAAAGATAAACAATTAAATAATTCTCTCAAATCTATTTAATTGCCTCTATACATAAATTGTTGGCTAAACAATTAATAGCATAAAAATCAGATTAAATAATATAATTAAATTAGTATTATAATTGAAAAAAATATTAGATCATCACATAGTGAAAATTGGGTTCATAAGATCCCTAGATTAATAAATTATTACACATAATTGTGTTCATAAAGCTCATATTTTTTCATAAAGAAAGACATAAAATTGATAAAGAAAAAAGTAAAAAAAGAAATACAATCAATATCTTGAATTGTAGAATTAATTTCCTCTTGAATCTCCACCAAAATTGTGTTTTCTCTTAAATTTTTTGTATTTTTTTCTCTTTTTAACTCTAAAAACTGACCAAAATTATGCTAATTGAGGCTAATTAGGGTTTGTGAGTGATCAGGGACTTAAATAAAGCTCAAGTGCGATCTTGACTGTCTGATCAGCTTCAGATCAAGGGCTATGATCAAAACAAGAAAAACCGATAGTTTCAGTCAATCACAGTGCGACACATGGTATCAAAAATTCATTGGGTGAATCAAGGAGCGACGCGTGGTAGGGGAGACCAATCAAAGTCAACGCTCATCGAGTGAGCAACACGTGGCACGACGCGATTCGTTGGAACGGAAGGCGTGGCACACGGGTGGAACGCGCAGAGTAATGACGCGGTGACATGTGGCATAACAGATTAACCAATTTCCAAACTCAGATTGAACGTTATGCTAACACGTGGCACGTGTTTCGTTCTCCTCACACACAGTGCGACGTGATTCACTCTCCGTGCTTACGTGGCGTCCGCGTGACTTGCCCAATTAGCTCATCTGCTTGCGTGGCATGCCATATGGGCAGCTTCTGATTGGTTATGCGTTAAAAAATTTATAAAAAATTCAAAAATTATATTTTCACCCTTTTTCACTAAAAAATTATATTTTAACATTTTTAACCATAAAATACTATTTATTAAATAAAATAAGTAAATATTAAGTAAAAAAAATGTATAATTACTCTATTTTCATAAAATCATCAATCATTTATTACAAAATGTAAAAAGAAAAAAGCAAACAGCAAAAGAAGAAAAAGATATAATTGCATTATATTAATTTTTCATAGATGGAGTTTTATTTTTAATCTCTTTAAGAAAAAATATGTTATTTTTCTATAACGTATAAAAACATACGTTTGTTGTAAATAAATAAATCTGCTATTTTTCATATTTTTTTCAACCTATATTTCTTTAGGAAGATTAAAAATAAAATTGTGTAAATAAATATTTTATATATAAATTGGAGTAAAATAAAAGTAACTTCGATGTAACTTATTTATATTTTTTTAAATGAAATGATATAATATTTAAGTAATTATAATTGATAATCAAATTAAACTTTCTATATATTCAAAAATTCCATTAACAATTCATTGAAAATATATGCTCTACCTCTTCGTACGAAGAGAGTAGAGACTCCGTACCCATTTCTTCCTCTACTTTGTATGAGGTATTTTTTGTTCATTAATACTTGTTATCTATGTATCAATCAATCCAGGGAATTTTCTTATAGCACAAAAAACAAAAAATCAATCCAGAACATTTTCATCTTCCACCTTTTAGGTTTTTTTTAAATAGAGGTGGTTCAAATAAATGGAAAGATGGTGACCTATATTTATTTTTATTTTTTTAATAAATTTATTCTCTTTTTATAAGATGTGTTACAATTAATATATTAATAGTTTCTAGTAAGATCCATAAAAATAAAATGAATATTAATTTTCATTTACTTATTTTTTGTAAACTTTATGATTTTCTTAAAGATAAACATTATTGTTTAAAGCGTTATACAATTTTGGTATAATTTAATTAAAATATTACTTAAAAGAAAGTGTTTAGTATGTAAAATTGATCTTATTTGATCTTTATCGGTGCTTGAAATTTTCTTAATTTTTTCTTTGAATCTTTATGAATGAAATTTGTGAAAATCTCTCACAAATTTTATATACTCAAAATACTCTCAATTCATGGTTTAGGCTTATATATATATGTTTCTTTTAAATTTACACTTGTAAAAATTTCACGAATATGAGAAATAGATTACCATAAATGATACAATTACTAAACATATGATGAGACTATTTAAATTTATTTTTATAAACTATCAGGTCAAGCCTTAGAGTTATTGATCTATCTAATATTTTAAGCAGAATATTGAATTGTTTTTTCTTTTAATAACTTATTTATAAATATTTATGATTATATTTGTTAATTTTTTCGCTAGATAAATATTATATAATCAAACTAAAGGTTTTCCTCAACAAGTAAATGTTAATATGTAATATACTATTTAACTAATTAATTAAAATAAAGAGTCATTATCCATATAAGGGTGGTGTAATTTTTGTGAGTTAGTTAATTCAAACTAGCTCAAATTAACCTAGTTCGTTTAAATGTATTCAATTTTAATTTAATTTTAACCGATAAAAATAAGTTAGAATCCAAATCAAACACAAATAAATCTGAATTGTTAATTACATGTTTTTTAGTTAATTGAACTTTTTTATATAAATAAAAAATGTTTAATGTTAGTTCAAATAATATTACATGAAACATTAAAAATGAGTAAATAATATTATAATAACTAGTATTTTAAATAAATGATATATTATCACTTAATAAACAACTCACACACACACAACCACAAAGATAATACAACTCCTCATACACACTTGTTATGTTATAATAATTAGTTAATAAATATTTGACTTTTTTTTATGTCACTAGTAACACTCTTTCTATAATGCTGCTTGAAAGTATTTGTTCTATTCTTAAATCTATTTTGATAGATATGACCACAATATTTTCACTTCTCTTGTAGAGTATTACGAGAAGTCAAAAGAAAAGTCTTAAAGCATGTTCATATCCATGATCTTTTTTATATCGTTTTTTGATTCTTTGAATTTGAAAGAATATCAATGTTTGTTTCATCTCTTTCTATTGTGTTTTCTATTATACTAGTTATGTCATATCCATCAATTTTTATATTATTTCCAAAATAATAAATAAATAAATTAACTAAAAGTTAGAACACACAATACATATTTATCATATATTATAGGACATTTTTATTCTATGTGCAGAACTACTAACTATCTCTTGAAAAATACAGATTTACTACTTAAAGTTATGAATATAATATAATAATTATTAATATATTGCCTGTTAAACCATAATCAATCTATTGCTTTTACATCATTTATTTCCTTTCTAATGTATACGTGGTTGAGTTTATTAATATGAACATAACAAAACGAATAAGTTATAACTTATTAAAAAACTATATGAATTTTGAGACAATGACTTTCTATTTTATTTTGAAAGAAGATATGATAGGGAAAAAAATATGTTTATTAAATTTTAAATTTTAAATTTTAAATCTAATGTGTAAGTTGTAACGTTTTATAACATTTTTCTTAATTTTGGACTAATTGGCTCACTTAAACTCATTCTAGACCCAGTTTCATTTTTTTTCACTTTTTTTGAACCGGTTAGAATTTGATTCAAATTTAATTTAACTTGTGATCGATTCGAGTTCAATTCGATCAATCGAACTATATTATAAATTATCACCCATAGCCTGCTAATGACATAAAAAAAGAATAAAATTATTATTATTATTATTATTATTATTATTTTTAAGAAATTAATATTTCTAAAACAAAAAATATTAAAATTAGAATAATTTATCAAATAATTTAATATATTAAGGTTTCCAAACATCAAAAATATTACTCTAATAGATAAATATTAAAGTGTAGTTATATTATAATAATATAAATTATTATTATAATAATAATATTTTATTAATAATAATTTAGTCGATAAAAATATCTTTAAAATATAATTAATATAAGAATAAAATAGGTATTTTAGATTATAAACTTTTAAAAAAAATAATATTTTACTTTTTAAAATATAAAATATTATAATTTTAGAGATAGATGGATAATTAATAAAAAAATTATTAATAATTACCCTTATTATTATGAAATTCAGTATATAATCTTAAATAATTTGAAATAAATAAATAAACTTGTCTTGATGAACAGTTGTACAGTTAAGAAGAAAAAAAACAGCAGCAGAAAACACAACGTTTGGGCCTAGGAGTGAGAAGAAGATGATGAAGATAAGTGAATTTGAAGAAGAAGAAGAAAGAGGAGGAGGAGGAGGAGAATGCAGTGAAAGCCCAGTAACTCCACCGCAGCCTTCAAGGCTAAATAGCAAGTTGAATTTGAACAGTACTGATTCTCCAAAGTCCAACTATAACAACACTTGCTTCCGCTGCAAAAGACCAGGTCACTGGTCAAAAAATTGCCCTTTTAACTTTAACAATCAATCTCCTCCTCCTTCTCCGTCTTCCTTTTCCCCCAATTACAATCTCGACGATCTCCCCTCCATTGTCTGCCCTCACGGCCATGGCATCTGCTCCGTTAAGCTCTGCACCAAATCCCCCACTAATCGTGGCAAGATCTTCTACAGCTGCTCTATCTCCAATGTCTCTCTTCTCTCTCTTTTATTTTTGAAATTTATAATAATAATAATAATAATGTGATCAAGTCTCCAGAATTTCTCAATATTCAATGCGATTTTCATTTCTTCTTCTTTGACTTTACCGTTATAATTAGGGCACTACGTGCAAATTTTTCAAGTGGTATGACCATGTCATACACGCTGATCACTCTCGATTTCGAGTTCCACCGCCTTCAGTACACCCTCTCTGCCCTTGCGGTGCCGGAAAGTGCACGCTTTTGGTCGAGCCTCATGGCTCAAATTCCGGCCGATACTACTTCGTCTGTCCCATTGAAAAGGTAGGTCTTATCTTTAATTTGATGTCATCTCTTACTCTACTTCTTTCTTGTTTCGTTTCTTAACTGCTTTCATGTTATTTTTCGCTTTATTTATTTACACTACGTTCTATTTTGTTTCTCAAGTTGTACCCTGAAAATCAGTATTACTATTTTCTCTACGTTTCTTTTTGGAACTTTCTTCCACTGTGTGGGTTCATTATCGCATTGATATATCCCATTTTCGTGTCCAAAATTTAGGACCAGCACAAAACCAATGAACTAGACTACCGAAGTACTTGACACTTGTAGATGACGTATTACAAGTAAAGGTAATTTAAATGTCTATTGCTCCATAGAGAAACTTTGGATTTACGAAGAATGTTTTACCCAAATCAACTACAAGTACACTTAGGTTTCCTACTTTTTAAGTGAGCCAATACAAGTTTGCTACCTTTACAAAAAGTGTCTATTTTGTAAAGTTAATGGCTTGTTATGAATGTAAATTCTACTCTTCGCAGGGATACGGAGCTTGTCCTTTCTTGCAATGGTATCATGAGGTTGCACAAACAACTAATACGGTGGATTATGACTTGAATCAAGAAGGTGTCTTCAATTCTGAGTCCCCAAAGAGGATGGAGCTTGACTCACCACCAGGGATGGACAGCCTAGAAGGTCCTCAAACATTATTGTCTTTACCTTCCAAAACTTTAGATAACTCAGATTTAAATGTAATTGCCATTCAGAGAAAGGAAGCTGAGGAGGGAATTTCAAGTATGGCATCCGTTGATGACCCCCCCATCTTGTTGTTGGAAGAATTTTGGAATGCCATGATGGAGAAAGAACTTCATGTTTCTTGTCTAAAACAAAATTCTAGGAGACTGATTTCTGCGGTTGCTGTAGTTTCGTCCACTGCTGGTAATTTTTTTCTGTCTTTGTTCAAATTATTTCTAGCTATTCACATTACCCTTTCACCGACTGTCATTTTTTTTTGGTTGATCTCCTTTGGATTTCCAATTTTTCTGCTACTCTCTTCTAGCAAATGATCCCTTGTATAAATTCGGATGTATAGTTGGTTGGTTGGGCCGGCTCGCATTCCCTCCTTCTGGATGCCTTACTGTTCCTACACCTATGCCTTTCTTCTGCTGTAAGTATGGTAGTAATACAGCATCAAATTTTACCTTTTATCCCCCTTGTTTTTAAGTGATCTTGGTTTCGCATACAGATTTTTCTTAAGTTATTGGTTTCTTCTTTTCTTACACACATTTTCTAATAGGTATGTTTCCATCTTATGGTCCTATCCCTGCAGCATCTAAGAACATGGGCACTGATTCTCCTCAGCTCTTCATTAGTGAAACTCACAGGCCTTCTACTATGGGATCCAACTTGCCTTCTCGACACCTTAGTCAGGACAGTCAATTTCTCATGACTAGTGTTCTTTTGGAAACTTCAAGTCTTTGCAGTGTCCATGGTATACCAGAAAGTGACATCACTAGACCGGTCATGGACATACTCGGCCAAGCAGGGCTGCTTATTCAGAATCAGCTGCTCACACATCTTGAGTCCATGGATCCATTAAATCACGGAGCAATGTCAATGATAACAGAGTTCTTCTTTTCTATTTTGGACCGCCTGTCAATCGACTATAAGCCTTTTTCTGTTTGTGTTAGAAAGTTCATTTCTTGTGCATCGTCCTTTGCTGAAATAGAACAGTCTATGAGAAGTGACCTCTCCTTGCAAGAGATCAATGTTAAGCGAAGTCATGATAAGAGAGACCAGCATAAATATTTGGTCCATGTTCAAGCTCAGACAGTGGATACACTTGCAGCTTCTGATAAGCGCCTCCAATCTCTTCACGAGGAGGCCTGCCGTCTGAAGGAAATGCTTCGTCAAATTGAGATTCAGCTGATGCATTGCGAAGCTGGGAATTCGGAGCTAAAAAGTCAAGTAGGTGAGATAGGTAGGAAGGTGACGGAGTCTGAAAAAAATTGGCAAAATGCGGTTAAGGAAGCAGAAGTAGCCGTAAAGTTGTGTCAACATAGAGAAATTGCACGACTTGCAGCGAAGGCCGTATTGGAGAAGGCAAAGGCCCAGCTTCGATGTTAATGGTTTCTTTAGTTTGTAAGATGTTTTATATGATAATAATAACTTGATTATACCTTGTAATAATGTAAATCTACGCTGCTTTGTTTTCTAGTAAACTAAAAAAGAAGCAAGTCTTTTTTTATTATTATTCATAAAATATTGCATTATTATTATTAATGGGTGAATTGTAAAAGTTGTCACTTTGTTTAGGAAAGAGTTATTGTTTAGTCCATTTGTTTATAAAAAATATTTTTAAGTGTTTTTGTTTGTAAAAAATGTGTCATTTAGGTTTATTTGTTTATAAAAAATGTATTAAATAAAGATAAAATTAACTTTTTATTTAATTTTCTGTTAAATATAATAAAATAGTATATGTGTTACATGTATGTTTATATTTTTTGGTAGGTATATACATATATAATTAAAAATATTATTCAAATTTTTTAAGATATTTTTTTTAAAATTAAATATAAAATTTTCAATAAATGGTAATCGAAATTTTCATTGTTTAATAATTTAAGTTTGATTAAATTTGAGGATTTTTTTAAAATAAAAATTATTTCATTAGATATAAGTCTATCAAAAAATACAAACATACATATGTTACATGTGTTATAACGTTATATTTAATGAAAAAATTGATAGAAAGTTGATTTTTTTTGACATCTTTTTTACAAACACTTGTAAGTGCGCCAAGGTTGAAAAGGTAAATGATTGTCACACACAAAGTGTGTGCAATGAATACACAAATATATGTATCACAACAAGTAATATAATGATAAGAAAATATCATTTTTACGGATATTATTTTATTATAAACTAATTTTTAAAACAAAAAAAATAAAAATCATTTTTTTATGTTTTTATATTTTAGGGAAGAAAAATTAAAATAACTAAAAATAAATAGCAATAATTAATTAAATCAATTTTGGTAACTAAAAAGATATATGAGAAAATGTATAGAAATATTTAATCTCTTAATTTTCTAAACATATAAATCACTAAATTTTCTCCCATATAATTATCAATAAATTACATAATCAATTAAATCTAACATAACATGAATTCATTTCTCAAGTAAACTATACACCATAAAATAATTAATTTAATCATTCTCATGTCAATTAAATTGCATATTACTTATTAAATTCATCAATTATGGATCACATACATAAAAATCATACATCTATACCTAAAAACTATGCATGTTATTTAATCAAGACAAATAATTAAATAATTCTCTCAAATCTATTTAATTACCTCTATAGATAAATTGTTGGTCAAATAATTAATAACATAACATTCAGATTAAATAAAATAATTAAATTATAATTATAATTGGGATAAAATATTAGATCATCACATGGTAAAAATTGTGTTCATAAGATCTCTAGATTAATTAATTAACTATATATAATTGTGTTCATACAACTCATATTTTTCATAAAGAAAGACATAAAAATTGATAAAGAAAAGAGTAAAGAAGAAATACAATCAATCTCTTGAATTATAGTACTAATCTTCTCTTGAATCTCCACCAAAATTGTATCTTTTTTGACTTTTTCTCTCTTCTTTGCTTCAAAAATTGATCAAAATTTTGCTAATGATGACTCTTTAAGATTTATGGGGTGATTAAGGCTTAAGTATTGCTTAAGTGCGATATGGACTGTCAGATCAGCTTCAGATCAAGGGTTGAGATCAAAACAAGCAAAACTGACAGTGCTAGCCAATCACAGTACGACACATGACATTAAAAATTCACTAGGCGAATAAGAGAACGACGCGTGGCAGGAGAGACCGATCAGAGTCAACACTCGCTGAGTCAACGCCATGTGATGCAACTAATTCTTGGAAACGGATGGCGTGGCGCACAGGTGGAACGTAGGGAGAAATGGCGTGGTGACACATGGCAGGTCGGGTTGATCAATCTCCGAACTCGAATTGAACGTCATGTTGACACATGGCGCGCGATTCATCCTCCTTACACCCGGCGTAACGTGATTCGTTATCCCTACTTACATGACAACTACGTGGCTTGTCCAGTAAACTTCTCTGCTTACATGGCAGGTCACATGATAGCTCTTGATTGACCATGAGTTTAAAACCCATAAAAAATCCAAAAAAATTCTAAAAATTATGTTTTCATCTATTTTTATTAAAAAAATTATATTTTAATATTTTTTATTATAAAAATATTATTTATTAAATAAAATAAATAAACATTAATTAAAAAATATGTTAATAACTCTACTTTATCGGTAAATATTTGGTTTTTATCTACTCGAAGCATGCCATAATTATCGCTATTCATTTTCGAATCGTTGGTAGCAAGCTTTGGAAGACCGAAAGCTTGAATCACGCTACTAAAAGTATTTTCTATTTGTACAGCAATGAGGGATGCACAACACGTCATTTAACTTTTGTCAATTATAGACTTTGACCTCCTAACTCTTTTTTCGTTAGATTTGATCATCTAACTTTTCAAATTTCACAAATTTTATCCAAATGTTGAAATTATGTTAAAATTTCATTTTACCCTCAAATTTACATATTAATTTTTTTAATGATTTAACTTCAAATTTAACACATTTAGCTCCTTTTATATTATATTTATGAAAATTAAAGTGTTAAATGATCAAATCTTATAAAATAAAATTAGGATATCAAAATATAAAATTGGTTAAAGTTAAATGATTAAAATTATTATTTAACCTTAAATAATAATATCCTAAGTATATAGTGTTTTATTCAGACCCAACAAGAGAAAAGGGATATTATTGAAGATTTGTAAATGCAAAATAAACGAAGAAGATCCTACTAATGAAATTCTACTGATGAAATTTGAGTTTTATCACCACCCTACATATTGAAGAAAATAAGAATCATCTCATGAGACAATTCAAGCTTAAAGATCTCGGTGAATTAAAGTATTTTTTGGGCATAAAAGTTTCACGTTCTAGGAAAAGAATTGTTTTGTCACAACGCAAGTACACACTTGAAATATTGGAGGACATGGGTTATCTTGGTGCCAAGTCTGTCAATTCACCTATGGAACAAAAATTATCCCTTAGCAAGGTTGAAGGGGAATTCATCAGTAATCCTACATCCTATCGAAGACTTGTTGGAAGATTAATATACTTGATCATCACAAGGCGCGACTTAGTGTATGTCGTGCACATTCTCAATTAATATATGGATAAACCACGTCAACCACATTTGGAAGCAGCTCAACGAGTGCTACGATATGTCAAGAACACACCAGGGCAAGGTCTCTTTTTCTCAGCAACTAGTTCATTACAACTAAATGCTTTCTGTGATGCAAATTGGGTAAAATGCACAGATACACGACGATCAACCACATGATATTGTATGTTTCTTGGAAATTTGCTAATTTCTTGGAAGACTAAGAAACAAAATACAGTCTCACGATCAAGTGCAGAAGCAGAATACCGCTCTATGGCAGCAGCATGTTGCGAAGTAACCTGGTTACGATACATTTTGGATGATTTAGGTATCAAACACTCCCAACCAACCAAGTTATATTGTGACAATCAAGCAGCCCTTCACATTACATCAAATCTAGTGTTTTATGAGCGAACCAAACACATAGAGATCGATTGCCATCTAGTAAGAGAAAAGATTCAAGCTGGAATGATCAAAACTTATCATATCTCTACATTAGAGCAACCAGCAGATATATTTACCAAATCTTTGAATTTTTCACAGTTTTCAAGCTTACTTAACAAGTTAGGAATAATTAATATATATTCTAACTTGAGGGGGAATGTTAAAGAACTTAAAGAACTTGAGATCCAACTGGTAACAACTAACACACCAGCTGGAAGTAGCAACCAACAGCTTGGTGGGGAAGGATAGGTTGTCCAAGAACATGCCTCTCCATAATTGTGTTTATTTTTAATGATTACAATTTTGCTTTTCTTTTGTATAAATAGGTTGTAAACATTCGTTTATTCATATTTAATAAAACCATTTCTTACAAATAAATATATAAATTTTATTTTATTATAGAAAAAAATCTCAATTTTTTAAAATTTTATATTTTTAAATTACATAATTAAATAAAATTATGTCAACAATTAAAGAGTATATGAAAATTATAATTATAGAACCTAAATAATTTTGAACCCCACAGTTATATATCTTTACAATTATTTTACAACTAATGTATAATAGTGTAATTACGTATGCAAAAAGTGAGTAAATTAAAAAAAATGAATTATTGTTATTAAATGTGGTATGGAGTAATTTTATAAAATAAATAAATTCTTAAAGTGTTTGAAAGCACAACATAAAAATATAAACAATATAATTAAGATTTGTATTTTTTTCTATTAATATTTTAAATTTTTAAAAATTATAAAAAATGACATTCAATCTTAATAGAATTTGAAAATAATGGTCATTTAATGACATTTTTATATCTTTAAAATGGAATCTTACTTGATTTTAAGTTAAAATTTTAATTTCTTGTATTTTAAAATTAAATAATTAATAATACTAAATTAATAAAATAGAAATATAAATAAAAATATTACTTTTTTTATTTTATTCTAAAAATATAAAGTATAAAAATTTAAAAGTAAAATAAATACACATAATATTAATAATATACATACATGTGATTACCAATTAAGAAATAAAATTGAAATATTATGAATAAAATCATTTTTTTAATTTTCCTAAACCAAATATAGATATAATGTTAATATTAATTTTTATCAACATTAATGATTGGATTCATATTTGTTTTCTATGTATCTAAGAACAAAGAATACACCACTAGGATTTTGGACCATCACGAAATATGGTAATTTTTAACTCTCAATTGTTTAAGTAAGTCCGAGTGATGAGAAGAAAGAGAAAACTAATGTCTCTCCCTTTTATACAAAGAGAGATATTTATGGAGAAAATATAGATCTCAGTGCCTATAATTGAGAGGTTAAGAAGTATGACGTTGTTGTGTTTAGAAGTAATTGTGTCTAGTGGTGAATGATGATAAATATTTATAGGAAAGAATATGCAATTGATGACTCTTAGCCATAATGATAAACTTATCTTTCAATATCGAAGTATTATCTGTTTAATTATATTATTGTTGAATAATTAAGAGTTTGAATGTTAATAATATATTATGTTAAATATTTAACTGATATTGATACTTATCCACTAACTTAGTGATGACTGGGTTGACCTATAAGTTATTTGCTTACTAAAACCTCTCATATTACGCTACTTGGCGTGAATTATTTTATACCTAACATCAGTCTCTTAGACTTACTAAGCTTGGGCATATAGGCTAAGAGGTCTATTTTTCCATTACATCACTAGCTGGGTTCATTATTTTATGAACCTCACTTGTGGTGTCAAGTTTACTCTTACATGGTCTTCAGTTTCCCGTACGATGAATTTTGTTATTTTTTCGAAAACCCAAAACGTGTGTAACAATGTCCTATTATTGGCTATTTTTACGAATTCTCAATCGAATTTTCTATTAGGAATTTATGTCGACATCAAAATCACTACACAATAGGTTCACTTTCTTATTGTTGAAGAAACGATGTGGCTCCAAGTGTTTAGGCTTTTAAGCCTATGAGCTCCCCAATAGCCAAAAACCATTGGATAAGTTCCTTGATAATTAGATGAGATCCCACCTTATCCCTTATATAAATAGAGCTCCATTTTCTCATTTTTTTCATTTCACTATTCCAAGATCGGTGTTGAGAGAGAGAAAGAAAGAGGAGCTTTCTTTGAGGCTACATAAGTCTCTAATTTATTTTCTTTTTCTTATTCATTTATTTATTTTCCAAGCACTTTATAGAAATTGTAGGATTTTTATTTTCTTGCTATCCCAACACCTCGCACCCTAGGAAATTCACACTCATCCTTTGTTACATAGGAAATGATGAAGGATAAGATCAAATTTGGCCATCATGGGGATGAGCAAGCACGGGTCAGGATGGGTCATGTGAGGTGGTCTCCGAGTGGAGGACCGATGGAGGAGAAGGGGACCCATGTCCAGTTGGTCATAATGTGTTTGACCATGGAATGTCTTATAGTTTAGCCACCGATGGTGTGTCTGCCCATAGTATAGCCATCCACGGGTTGTCCAAATATGGTTCGGGCACCCAAGATGTGTTTGGAAATGGTTTGGCCATCCATGGGTTGTCCAACCATGGTTTGACCGACTATAGAGTGTCTAGCCACGGTGGCACCTCGAGTCCAAGTAGTGGGGCTTGAGTTCTTACAGTGGCGATCTAGTACGAGTTGATTTAGATGGTGATTTTTGATCATTCCGATAATGCAGTTCTATCTATAGGGACTCTTACAACAATGAAGACTTAGATTTTACCTCAATTGGTATTTCTAAGTACTAATTAGGTCTTGATGAAGAAAATCTCACTTTTTTATGTGAATAACGTCCATTCTCAAATGACAGATCCTTTATTGGACAAAGTTAAGGAGATCTTTAATATACCATAATCAATAAGGTTGATACCACAAGTTTAAGGTATAAGTTGGAGCAACCCTATTATGGATAGGGTCACATTATCTACAGATTAATGCTTTGTTGCATTGAGACTACCTTTTTTTCTTATAATGCAGAAGTTTTTGGCATATGTTGGTATTGTACCATCCTAGTTTCCCCTTAATTGTTAGCAGATATTGTTATCTTTTTGGATGCTTTGGAAGGAATACAGACATGAATTGACCATGGAAGAGTTCATCTACTACTATTTTTCATAACTTTAAGGTGGCAGCAGTGGTTGGTTCTATGTTAGACCCTTTGTCAACCGTGATTTGATTGAGAATCTTCTAAACACTAACAAAAGGTGACATGATTCACTCTTCATGGTGGATGAAGATTTTTACTTAGATCTCTTGGGATCCTTGCTATGCTCACACAATATGATAGGAATAGTAGGACATTCTGAGGCTAAGCCTCACTATGGTATGCTTTATTTGTTTTTAATATATTCCTTTTCCGTATTCAGTTCATTTGTTATAGCATCGTCTTTCTAAGAAGTAGTTTGAGTTTATCACTTATCTCTATTGTACACCTATGGAGGAGAAAAATAGTGTCAAGCTTATAGTTTTGGAGCAAATTTCTTATTGGGGTTTGGACCTTACAGTAGTTGAGCCAGAGAAGGTGATCTTCTAGATCTTGTCAGTGAGTGATGACCTTTTTTCTTTATTTTTAGTATCTTATTTTGAACACTTAGTTTATACTTGTGTTGTTTTTGCAAGTATAACTTCTGATTTTCCAACTGGTAGGAAAAATAGGAGCATGACAACCTTCATATTTCTCAAGGAATCTAGTAAAGAAAAATATCTTTACGAACTAGGGTGGTTCGTAACTCAGGGGGTTCAAAAAGGAAAAGAGCCTTCACTTCTAGAGTGACTGTTGTTGGAGCACCTCATAAGAGGATGTGGTCCTATTAATATCTGTCGAGGTTTCATTAATGCTAGTTGCATGTAGTATAAGTTCACAACATTTAGACTTGGATGTCCCTCATATATCTTTAAATACACCCTATACTTTTTCAGAATCCACAAAAAGTTGGGAGGTTTATATTTGCATAGTCTTGCTACTATGGCCCAAACACTTGCCTCAAATTTGGACATGCTGTTAAGGTTTATGTTGATTTGGAGGGTCACTTGGTGGCCATTGAGAAAGAGTGTTGTAAGGCAATTGAAGTTGGAGATACTGCTAAGCTTTCTTGTCGTGAGACAGAGTGGGAGTTATAGAAAGTTCAAAAGGCACATCATGTATCCCAACTGACCCATGTGACTACCATGGTAGATAAAGATACTACTTTTACTTAAGGGAATTAGCTAAATCAAGACTTATCTACAAGCCTTCGTTCATATCGAGAACGAATACATAAGCTCAATGTTGAGATGGGGATACTTAGGGAGGGAACAATTGAAGAGTATAATGATTCTGATGATTACACTCAAGACACGTTGGACGTGTAAGCTCACGATTTTGAAAGCATGAAACGGTAGTTCATGAAAGTTTATTCTAACATAACTTTTTCTACCATTGTTTTTCCAAACTCAGAAGAGAAGGCATCCTATTATGGTGTGATTACTTTTGATTGGGAAGATGAGGGCCAAAATAGATTTGGTAGTGATGGTCCAGAGGCTATTGAAAGGGAAGCTAACACAAAAGATGATGGTAGAGATCAGTAGGCAACCACTTCGTATTTTTTTTTAGTTCTCACTAAAATATATATACTTGATGGTTTTACTTTCTAACAGTATACTCAATTTTTGTACACATTTCATGTTTGTACCTTTGAGTTTTATACTTTACTTTTATATTTTAGTATCAACTTTTTGACAAAGTTTATGAATGATTTTGTCTGTTTCGAGATGCTCCTTAATAATGTCTCTTGTTAGGATTTGTGATCCAATACATTGGTACATTGTGGTGTATTCATTGTTCTTAGGTATATAAAAGTAGAAAAACATCTAATCATTGATGTTGACAAAGATCACATAACTATGAAAAAAATTGATATTTTAGTCGTATAATTATAAAATTATATCTTTAAAATGTATTAATTTTAAAAATTAAGTAACTTATCTATCCATTATAAAAGTTACATAACCAAAATGTACAAATAATACATTTTTAGTAACATCTATGATAATTTTTCTTTAATTATTTTGCAAAATAATTTGAAAAGTATTTGAGATATGTTAATGATCGAAAAAATTAAGGTAAGTTATAAAAAATAATACCCCTAGACTTATAACAATAAAAATAGAACTCTATTAAAATTGAGTAAAATTTAATAGATGTTATTCAACATTAAACGTATTTAAATGAATGTAGATCAAAATAAAAACATCTAATTAGATAGCGTTTAATGTAAAATGATTATCATATCTTATTAAATATTAAAAATATATGAAATAAATATAAATAAATTATTTTTTTAATTAAAAATTATAAAATAACATTTTTGTCAAATTTTTTAAAATTAACATATTAAGGTATGTTTATGAAAAAGAAAATGTAAACCAAGCGTGAGCGATTTTTTCCAAACTGAAACAGTAAAATATCTTCAAACTTGTTGCCGGTTAAGGGTGAGGACAAAATGGAAATGCCGTTATAAGCTGAACAAATGACCCAATATTGGGAATTTACATATAATATATATATATATATATATTAAAATTATTAAAATAATTATAAATTTAATTGATTTAAAGTTTATGATTTAACGATAAATAGATAAATATTTTTTTCTTGTTTAAAATATAAATTTTAATTATTAATCTCCTATTTTTATCTACTTTACTACAATAAATAACACTTATATTAATTCTTCAGTTTATTATAAGATATTAAAAAAAATAATAGTAAAAGTCATATATATTTAACAAAATATATTTTAATCTAATAAGAGTAAGATAAATCTAAAACATGTGATAGAAGCTATGAATTTAATAACATATTAAGATAGTAATTCAAATCCATTATCTTTAACAAAAATATAATTTATTTTTATATATATTAAATAAGATAATAGATTTATACAATCTTTTATTTAATAATAAAATATTTTTTTTTCAGTTTTATTTTTATATTTGAAAAAAATGTTATGTATAATATATTATATGTTTTATATTAATATTTAACTGTTAATCTCGTTTTCATCTTTTACAATTTTTTATTTTAATAAAAATAAAGAATCGAGATAACTTCGTTGATCTATTACATGTTAATATTTTTGTACGTAAGATTTTCTTATTTATTAAGTATTGTTAAAATTAAATTAAAAAAAATTAATTAATTAATTTAATTAAAATATTTAAATTAATTATGCTGTGTATACGATTATAAATTCATATATTAACTACTTAACTTAATTTTAAGATGAAATTTTTTTAATTAAAATAATTAATTAAAAGTAATTTTAATGAAAGAATTGATTAATTGAAATTAAAAATATTAAAAATAATAAATTAAATTTAGTTAAATATTTGAAAATTTATTTCTATACTCCTGGTGAGTGCTACTAAGATATATACATACTCATAATTCTGAATTATTTATATATTATCAACCCCTCCTCCCCCTTACTTCTACCCATTTTTTACAAATTTTTTTTATATCTCTGTAAGGGAGAATATAATTTAAAGTATTGAAAAAAATTCTCAAATATCTGATTACTTGAAACCCATAAAACTCTCATTTTTCGTTTATGATATTATTATGAAAAAAATGGTAACGTAGATACCTTTATTTATGTTTTCGGAGTTGGTTAATTTATTTATTTTTAAAAAATATTTTTAAGTATATTTATTTGTAAAAATGATACTAAATGAAAATAAAATTAACTTATTATTTAAATTTTTATTAAATATAAGATAATATAATATATAGATGTTTTTATTTTTCAATATACATATATATAATAAATTAATTTTTAATTAAAAATTTAGTTAAATTTTTTAATAAAACTTTATATTAAATTTAAATTATCTAATTTTTAATTTTTTACGTTAAATAATAAAAATTTTGTTTAAGATTTATTAAAAAATTTATTTATTTGGAATAATTTTTTTGAAAATTTAAATAATTTTTTAATTAAATATTAATTATATATATATAATTCTTAAATAAAAATACTAAACAACGTATCTTTATTCACTTCATTCTATCATTAATTCATTATCCTCATACTTCTGCAAATTCAATATTTATGCACTTCACCCAGTCATTATCCTCATACTTCTGCAATTCCATCTTTTGCTCTCTCCTTCTCCACCTGGATTCATTGCAATTGTAAATTCGAATGTAGTACCACCTTCCTTCTTCTTCTTCTTCTTCTCCATCAATGGCTTTCCTCCTGCCAGTTCCTCATATTCGCACTACTTCGACACCTCTTGAATTCTTGAAATTCACTTCATGCCCGACCACCCTCTGGAGGCTCCTCTATATCCACCGTTCTGGAACCAGATCACTGTCTATAACCTCCGTTTACGCTCGAGGCCTGTCACTTTCTGGACCAACCAAATCCAAATACAAATCAAAAACACCACGGGAGCCTCGGCAGCAGACACTGACGCCATGGGAGCCTGATGCCATATCTGCTCTCAACGAGAGAATTTGGCGAGACCACGGCAAGAACCAGAACCGCTCTCAAGATTCCAACCCAATGGATTCTGAGGAGGCCAGCAAGTACATTCAATTGGTGAAGGAACAACAGCACAGAGGCCTCCAGAAGCTCAAAGGAGCTCAACCTAGTAATAACAATAATGTTGATAAATTCAGTTACAAGGTGGATCCTTACTCTCTCCGCTCTGGGGATTATGTTGTCCACAAGAAGGTGGGCGTTGGCCGATTCGTCGGCATTAAATTCGACGTCCCCAAAGGTTCCTCCCACCCAACTGAGTATGTCTTCATCGAGTATGCCGATGGCATGGCCAAGCTCCCTCTCAACCAGGCCTCTCGCTTCCTCTATCGTTACTCTCTGTACGGAACGTATTCTTTTTATTTCCCCTCTTTGTTTTTTTCTCTTCACAATAAACAATCACATGCCTGCCTACTTTGAGTATTGTTAATTTGTTATAGAGATATATTATCCACTTATTCTTTTCTCTTTCTATGTTTAATTCATTTGACTCTGCCTCTACCTTTATTTTTGCTGCATTTCAGCCCAAATGAAACCAAAAAGCCTCGGACTTTGAGCAAATTGAGTGATCCTACTGTATGGCAGAAACGAAAGACAAAAGGAAAACTTGCTATTCAGAAAATGGTTGTTGATTTGATGGAGCTCTATTTACACAGGCTGAAACAAAGACGCCCTCCCTACCCAAAAATCCTTACCATGGCTGAATTTGCTGCTCAGTTTCCATACAATCCCACTCCGGATCAGATACAGGTATCTCCCATGCTGACTTCTTCTTATTTTGATATGAATGTGATCCAAATCATTCTCATTGTCTTTATTATTTAGATATTCTGCATATGATTTTTTTAAATAAATAAATCGTTCAAAATTTTCTTTCTAAATTTCAATAAATGTTTGGAATATCTTGTTGCATACTGCAAAATATGAACTTACTCTATTGTAAGAAAAGTCTAACTGTACAATGATTATACAATTTAACGATCATTATTCCTTCTTATCCATTTCATCTTGCAGGCTTTTGTAGATGTTGATAGGGATTTGACTGAGAGAGAAACCCCAATGGATCGTTTAATTTGTGGGGACGTTGGGTTTGGTAAGACTGAAGTTGCTCTTCGTGCTATCTTTTGTGTGGTCTCTGCAGGGAAACAAGCTATGGTTCTAGCACCAACAATCGTTTTGGCCAAACAACATTTTGATGTAATATCAGAGAGATTTTCAATGTATCCAAATATCAAGGTTGGACTTCTTAGCCGTTTTCAGGTATGAGAAGAAAATAGACCTCTTCTATTGCTTGCTTAGGTATTATGTTTTGGCCATTCAATATTATACACAAGTCCTATCTCAATAAACGCTGTGAGATAAATAAAAAAATACTATCAGAGCTTTCAAATATATATTACTTCATTGGCTCTTAAGTCTTAGCCTACTTCTTTTGAGATTTTTGGAGCTTATTTGTTTTAGAAATCTTATGAATTTGTACATTATTGTTACTACTCATAGATGTATTTGTACCATGAGTAGCAAATCTAAAGAACTGATAATAAGTTTAACATCAAATGTCTTGTTATGATTGTAAAACCTTTAGAGAATGCACATACTACTTTGGATCCAGCATGATGAAAATTGCTATATCATGCAGACCAAAGCAGAGAAGGAGGAGCATCTAGACATGATTAGAAATGGCCATCTCGCCATTATTGTTGGAACTCATTCCCTTTTGGGAAGTCGAGTTGTGTATAATAATTTGGGCCTTCTTGTAGTAGATGAAGAACAGGTTTTGTCTTAAGCTATTTTCTTAAATCTGCAACAGGATCAGCTTTCTTGTTACTAATGGAATTTTGTTACTGTTCTTCTTTTCCTTTGGTATGTAGAGATTTGGTGTCAAACAGAAAGAAAAAATTGCTTCATTTAAAACTTCAGTTGATGTTCTCACTCTCTCTGCAACACCTATTCCACGAACTCTTTATTTAGCCTTGACTGGGTTTCGTGATGCTAGGTAAATAATTTTTCATGCTGGTTGCAACTGTTTCATCTATCTCATGTGTCTAACTTGTTAATTAAATCCTTTGTCTAATTGTTACGAAAGGAAAAGCTTTTGTCTAATTGTTTTTGACATAGTATGTTTTAAGTTGTTACTTATGAGTAGCCAGATTGACTTGTTTCAGTTGAGTTATACGAGGGGTTAATTATTTTATAATACTAGTCACCCCTTTAAAATGCAATAATAAAAGGATATCTTTATGCTGGAATTTCGATGATCATCTGAGAAAAAGTGACTCTCTTATGAGCGAAATGAACCTCACGAATAAACCCTCAAGAAGGTTGTGGCAATGACGTAGGAGTCAAATGCTAACCCAGCTGCAGCATTTAGGTCAAGCTTTTCATCTAACCTCTGATGATATTGAAAATCAACTTTCAGAGGAAGTTTACGGAGGAAAGTTGTAGCGACTCTAAAGAAAAATGACCATGTGGATCAGTGGATTCTCATATGCTCTCTAACTAAACATAGCAAATGAAACTAACAACTTTTCTTTTTGAGTAATGGTTCTTAGCCAACTCAGCACTTCAAGACTGTTAAAGATGATTAGTTGTGTGTGTATTAGGTGTCTAACACTAGGTGAATATATTAGTTGTGTATTAGGTGTCTTAGTTGTGTATTAGGTGTATGTCACCTAAGATTGTCTCTAACTTTGTATATAAATAGGTAGTGTCTTTGAATGAAAAATAGAAGAGTGAATTCTGAGTTTTACATAGTATCAGAGCATTTGGGTTACAAAATCTGAGAAATTTTTTTTTCCGTTCAAATTGGGAGCTGATTTTGGGTAAACACAAATTAGGATTTTGTGCATTTTTGAGTTCCAACTCGGAACACCCTTTTAGAGTGCACATTTTTTCTCACCGCCGGCACAGGGAGGAAGAACAGTCGCCGACCGGCCAAACCCCGAAGTCCGGTCACCAGACGAGCCGCGAGTGAGCCACACACGCCACCTCGACTTTCTGTCAAATTTCCATGCGCCGATGTGTGACAGCGCATCCGTGCAGAATTCTTCTCCGGTCGACCTCGTGTCGCTCTCCGCCGTTCCCCTGCGTCATCTGTGGTGGTTTCGCACTCATCGCTTATGATTGTTCAGGTTTGGGTTCTTCCAATTTTGTGTTCTTATTCGCTGCGTGTTTGGTCGCTGCTGTTGTTGGATTTTGTTCGTTCGTTCGTTTGCTCGCTGTCTTGTCATTTGTAAGAGTTATGGCTGAAAAGAAATCTAATGTTGTAACGGATATGGTGCCTGTGATGTCTAAAATCACGGACCATAAGCTCCATGGCTCGAATTATTTGGCTTGGAGCAAGACCATTCGAATTTATTTGAGAAGTATCGTCAAAGATACTCATTTGACTAATGATCCTCCTAAAGATGATTCAAAGCAGACATGGCTTAGAGACTATTTCTACAGATTTGGAATTCTATTGAAAGCAATGTAATTGACTTGATCAATCATTGTGAATTCGTTAAGGAATTGATGGATTATTTGGATTTCTTATATTCTGGTAAGGGAAATCTTTCTCGCATATATGAGGTATGCAAAGCATTTTACCGTGCAGACAAACAAGATCAGTCACTCAGAAATTATTTTATGGAATTTAAAAGGACTTATGAGGAGCTCAATAGTTTGATGCCTTTTAGCCCTGATGTCAAGGTTCAACAAAGCCAATGGGAACAAATGGCGGTCATGAGTTTTCTTGCCGATCTTCCCTCTACTTTTGAGACTGCTAAGTCCCAGGTTCTTTCTGGTTCTGAGATCTCCTCTTTACAAGAGGTGTTTAGTCGAGTACTTCGTACAGAAGGCACTCCATCTCTACCTGCTCAATTAAATGGTGCTTTGGTCAGCCGAATTAATAATTATGAGCATGGACGGCCAACTTATATGAATAGAAACAAAGGAGGCGGCTCGCACGGTTTTGAAACTCGACCACAGGACCTCAGAGGTATTGTATGTCACTATTGTCACAAACCAGGACATACGAAACATGACTGTAGAAAGCTTCAGTACAAGCATCAGAAAAGTCACTCGGCTTATATTGCATCCACTTCTGATACTTCTGAAAAATCGATTCTTATCTCTGCAGATGAATTTACCAAGTTCTCACAGTATCAAGAATCACTAAGGTCTTCATCACTTTCTGTCACTGCTATTGCTGATTCAGGTAAATCAAATGCGTATCTCATTTTCTCATCTTCCAAATGGGTTATTGATTCTGGTGCCACAAATCATATGACAGGTAATTCTAGTCTTTTTTCTACTCCTTAGTCACACACTTCTACCTCTACTGTTACCTTAGCCGATGGGTCACCATCTCGTGTTCTTGGGTCTGGCACAATTACTCCCACTCCTTTGCTTCCTTTGTCGTCTGTCTTACATTTACCTAGCTTATCTTTTAATTTGATCTCTGTAAGTCAGCTTACTCGCAATCTTAAATGTTGCATCTCATTTTTTCCTGATCGTTGCTTATTTCAGGATCTTATGACGAAGAAGACTATTGGTAAAGGACATGAGTATGGAGGCCTCTATATTCTTGACATACCAATACCGAAATCTGTCGCTTGCTCTAGTGTAACCTCTCCCTTCGAGGCACATTGTAGACTGGGTCATCCATCTCTTCCTTTACTGAAGAAACTTTGTCCTCAGTTTAGTAAGGTGTCTTTATTAGATTGTGAGTCTTGTCAATTTGCAAAACATCATCGTCTTAGTTCAAATCCAAGAGTTAATAAACGTGCTAGTGTTCTTTTTGAATTAGTTCATTCTGATGTTTGGGGTCCTTGTCTTATTTTGTCTAAACCTGGATTTAAGTATTTTGTTACTTTTGTGGATGATTATTCTCGTGTAACTTGGTTATATTTAATGAAGATTCGTTCTGAATTGTTTTCTATTTTTTGCGCATTTTGTGTTGAGATTAAAACTCAATTTAATGTTTCAATTCATACTTTGTGAAGTGATAATGCCAAAGAATATACATCAGCTTTGTTTCAATCTTATATGGTTCAAAATGGCATGCTTCATGAAACTTCGTGTATTGATACTCCATCTCAAAATGGAGTGGCCGAACGTAAGAACATACATCTTCTCGAAACTGCACGTGTCTTATTATTTCAAATGAATGTTTCTAAACCTTTTTGGGCCGATGTAGTTTCAACAGCATGTTTTCTTATTAATCGCATGCCCTCATCTGTTCTTCATGGTGAGATTCCTTACAAAATTTTGTTTCCTAATAAGTCACTATTTCCAATTGACCCTAGGATATTTGGTAGCACTTGTTTTGTTCGGGATGTTCGTCCGCATGTTACTAAATTAGATCCCAAGTCTTTGAAGTGTATTTTTCTTGGTTATTCTCGTCTCCAAAAAGGTTATAGATGTTATTGTCCTAGTCTTAACAAATATCTTGTCTCAATTGATGTTACCTTCATCTATCACATCATCTGAACCTGTCTCTGATCTAGTTCCTGTTAGGCCTCCTATAACTCAAGTCTACTCTAGACATAGACCTTCTGATTCATGTCCTGCACCTGCTCCTTCGTCATCAGATCCAGTCCTAAACGATGATCTTCCTATTGCATTACGCAAAGGTAAACGTCAATGTACTTATCCTATTTCTTCTTTTGTTTCGTATAATTGTTTGTCGTCTTCCTCTTGCTCTTTTATTGCTTCTCTTGATTCTATTTCTATCCCTAAAACTGTTCATGAAGCCATATCTCATCCTGGTTGGCATCATGCAATGATCGAGGAAATGAATGCGTTGGATGACAATGGTACTTGGGACTTGGGACTTGGTTGATTTACCTTCGGGGAAACGGGCTATCGGATGCAAATGGGTTTTCACAGTTAAGGTTAATCCAGATGGGTCAGTTGCTCGATTAAAGGCCCGTCTTGTTGCTAAGGGATATGCTTAAACCTATGGAGTGGACTATTCTGATACTTTTTCTCCTGTTGCTAAATTGACATCTGTTCGGTTGTTTATTTCTATGGCAGCTACTCACCATTGGCCTTTGCATCAACTAGATATCAAGAATGTTTTTCTTCATGGTGATCTTCAAGAGCAGGTGTTTATGGAGTAACCTCCTGGTTTTGTTGCTCAGGGGGAGTCTAGGCACGTTTGACGTCTCCGTAAATCTTTGTATGGTTTGAAACAGAGTCCTCGTGCTTGGTTTGGAAAATTTAGTCAAGCTATAGAAACGTTTAGTATGATGAAAAGCAAGTATGACCATTCTGTGTTCTACAAACAATCAGAAGCTGGTATCATTCTTTTAGTTGTGTATGTAGATGACATTGTTATTACTGGAAGTGATACTATAGGAATTTCATCTTTTAAGTCTTTTCTACATACTCAGTTTCACACGAAGGATTTGGGGATGCTAAAGTATTTCTTGGATGTTGAAGTCACAAGAAGTAAAAAAGGTATCTTTCTATCTTAAAGAAAATATGTCCTGGACTTATTAACTGAGACAGGAAAATTAGGAGCAAAACTTTGTAGTGCTCCAATGACTCCGAACATCCACCTTACAGGAGATGGAGAACTCTTTAAAGATTCAGAGAGATATCGAAGGGTGGTTGGAAAGCTGAATTACCTTACCGTGACTCGTCTAGATATTGCATATTCGGTCAGTATTGTTAGCCAATTTATGTCATCTCCAACAGTTCATCATTGGGCAGCGTTAGAGCAAATTTTGTGTTACTTGAAAGGAGCACCTGGACGTGGCATCTTGTATGCAAATCATGGACATACTCATATTGAATGTTTTTCAGATGCAGACAAGGTGTTCCAAAGTGGATAGAAGATCCACATCAGGCTATTGTATTTTCATTGGAGGAAATTTGGTCTCATGGAAAAGTAAGAAGCAGAATGTTGTGTCACGATCGAGTACATAGTCAGAATATAGGGTTATGACACAATTTGCGTCTGAGATAATATGGATATATCAGCTCTTGGATGAAGCAGGTCTTAAAACTTCAATACCAACGAAATTGTGGTGTGATAACTAAGCTGTTCTTCATATTGCTTCTAACCCTGTGTTTCATGAGCGAACTAAACACATTGAAATTGATTGTCATTTTGTTCGCGAGAAAATTCAACAAGGTTTGATTTCTACAGGATATATGAAGGTTGGAGAACAACTAGGAGATATCTTCACGAAAGCTTTAAGTGGGATTCGGGTTGATTATATTTGTAACAAGTTGGGCATGATTAATATCTATGCTCCAACTTGAGGGGGAGTGTTAAAGATGATTAGTTGTGTGTGTATTAGGTGTCTAACACTAGGTGAATATATTAGTTGTGTATTAGGTGTCTAACACTAGGTGAATATATTAGTTGTGTATTAGGTGTCTAACACTAAGTGAATATATTAGTTGTGTATTAGGTGTCTTAGTTGTATATTAGGTGTCTTAGTTGTGTATTAGGTGTATGTCACCTAAGATTGTCTCTAACTTTGTATATAAATAGGTAGTGTCTTTGAATGAAAAATAGAAGAGTGAATTCTGAGTTTTACAAAGACAAACAAAAATGAATAGAATTGTGAATTTTAAGCAAACTACATCATATTGGCTGCATCGACAGCATTTCATGCAGTCGACAATGAACTAGAGGCAGCAGTAATGAACTATGCTCTTGCATTGGGCATCCATTTTCCATTCAAGCTAAAATGCATTTTTAGTGGCTCTCATAATTTGATGATGGTTTATTTTGTACCCTTACTCTCCTTTTCAGTTTGATTTCGACTGCACCTCCAGAAAGAGTTCCCATTAGGACCCATCTTTCAGCATACAGTAAAGAAAAGGTAATATCAGCAATTAAGTATGAGCTGGACCGAGGAGGCCAAGTGTTTTATGTTTTGCCTCGTATCAAAGGTGCAATGTTAATTGTTTTTCTAACATGTTTTTCATTACTCATGCAAAAGATTAAGTTAAAAGATCTTCCATGGCGTTGCTTCTGTCAGTTGATGTCTTATTATTTTTTTTATTCATGTTTCACTTTTATTTCATTTTCAGGACTTGAAGAAGTGATGAAGTTTCTTGAGCAGTCATTCCCTGATATTGAAATAGCAATTGCTCATGGAAAGGTGTTTTTTTCTTTATAATCATTTTTCATCTCGAGGGAGATACTCTTAAGAGTAAGAATAGGGTTAAAGGGAACAACTATAAGTGGCGGGGTGAGGGCTGGGTTTGACAGTAGGGGTTGCAGCCGAGGCTGGGTGTCGTGGTAGCAGTGGTGGCTGGGATTGGGTATCTCAGAGGAGGTGGCGGCAGGTGGTGGGTTTGCTGTGGCTGATGGTGGATGGGACTGGTAGGCAGTGTTTTTGGTTTGGGGCTACTAGAATTAGGGTTTGGTTGTGGGAGGGGAAGGGGAAAATGGTTGAGTTAGGGTTAGGGTTAGGGTTACATTACGAGTTGTAATAAGACCCTCTCTAATACCATGTTGAGTCAGAATGATATTCTCGTTATATTATTCGGAAAAGAGGATACATAGTCTATATAGTTATAATATACAATTTAAAATTATTAAACTACCCCTAGTTTGAACTTGTCATAATAATCATTGGTTGTTCGTGGCCCTTAATGGACCAAATTCAATAACTACATATGTTCTACCTTCTTTCTGCAGCAATATTCCAAACAACTAGAGGAAACTATGGAGAAATTTTCACAAGGAAAAATCAGAATTCTGATTTGCACTAATATTGTTGAAAGTGGGCTTGACATTCAAAATGCAAACACCATCATAATTCAAGACGTTCAACAATTCGGCCTAGCACAGTTGTATCAGGTCCTTTTCTTTCCACTTTTGTTCTTCTAGTTTTTCAAGAAGTACAAGAGCATTATTTAAAGCCTCTTTTTGGAGACTTCTGATGACGAATAGCCTTAAATTCTTATTCACCTTTAGAAATTTATTATCAGTATTTTTTTTCCTGTGTGTGTGCGTGTTAGTGTGCTTGCATGCACTAAGTCTTTGAATTAAATGTATAGAGTATGATTTTTTAAGTTTTGGTCTCTCTCATGATAATTTATATTCTACATATTTAGCCTCAATCCTTTTGGGAAAAAAATATTGCTTTTGAAGTAGATCAAGAAATTGGAGGTAAATAATATTGAGAAGATAAAGTCATTAAAGATCCAGGAAGATGTTAGGGGAAACAGCTTAATTTGATTAGTCTTTCTTATAAATTGATTATTCTTCATAATGGGGTGGTTGAGTTCTAATTTCCTTGTACTTGGTTCAAGGAAACAGCATTATTTGCAGCTTCTTTTTGGAGGCTACTCATGGCAAGTAGCCTTAATTCTTGTTCATTCTTAGGTATAATCTTTTTCTTGTGTTCTTGCGGGCATGTTTGTGTGTTTGCATTCGTAATATACACTAAGACTTCGTATTGAATGTCTAGAGTAAGATAAGTTTTCATCTTTCTCACTATAATTTCTATTCTAAATTATGAGCCTCATTCCTTTTGGAAAAAAATGGTGCTTCTGAAACAGATGTAGACATTGGAGGTAAATAATTTTTAGAAGTAATTAAAGATCCTGGAAGAGGTCATGAGAAACAGCTGAATTTGGTTGGCCTGTCTTATAAATTTGATTATTCTACATAATGGTGTGATAGAATTCTGATTTCCATATTTTCATTTATGGAGCTTTCTTAATTCAATGGAAAGTAAATATACTGTTAGAACAGAATACTGCTACTCATCCCATTTGGGGTTCCATCTCAATCCATATGGCAAGTAATTACCGTAAGTGTTCTTCTAGTGTGGGCATTCTAATACAATGCTAGGACCATCATATTTAAAGGAGCAATTGCTTGATGTGGGATTATCCAAATTGTGGAATAGTTAGCATTTTCTATTCGAATATGTAATCAAAGTAGAAATACATGCTGTATTTCCTGTACACTGATTTGATCCATATTGATCCTTGTTTTCTACGTGATAAAACTGTGATGTTTTTTTCTGAGCTTCTTGAAACCTTCCCATTTTTACCAATACATTTTAATACCCTTATTTCTTATGGCTAATAGTTGCGTGGAAGGGTGGGGCGGGCAGATAAGGAAGCTCATGCAAACTTATTTTACCCAGACAAGTCACTTTTATCTGATCAAGCACTGGTAGTTTTCTGGTTTCTCTTTTAACTTTTATGGTATCCTAATTCTGTGCGTATACCGAATAACTTATATTCTTGTTCATCGTTTCCGGTTACTTATGATTCTTACCTGTTCCTCTTTCATGATTGCCTTTATGTTATAGATAATTTTAAATTCAATTTGTTCGATGGGTATAAAATATTATCCACTTATTAGTAATGTTCTATGCACACTTTACCACTCTTGACTTATGAGTGGCACCCATGGAAACCATGAGCTCACCAAATTTTTCTGCCAAGATATGCTTACATTTAAAGCTCACTTGGTATTTCTACTTCAAATTAGACAAATATTGTCCATATTACCGTTTAACTGACACCTTTTTTACTGTTCCAATACCAATCCATGTCCTCTTGACTTCTCAAACATTCTGTTCACGTTGGGTCTTGATTAATGTGCATTAAAATCATGCAGGATGTATTCACAGAAGACATGAATTCCTTATTGACATTTGGCAGTGGTTTTCATTGTGATTAAAGTTTTTTTTTAAGTGGTATTATGGTTCCTCTTACTAGTTGCTTGTGTTAAGCAGCTTAGTAGAACATGAGTCATCCATTAATCACTGTTGTCATAATGTATTAGGAGAGACTTGCTGCTCTTGAGGAATGCCGTGAACTTGGGCAAGGCTTTCAACTTGCAGAGAGAGATATGGGCATAAGAGGTTTCGGTACCATCTTTGGTGAGCAGCAGACTGGGGATGTGGGAAATGTTGGAATTGACCTCTTTTTTGAAATGCTTTTCGAGAGCTTATCCAAGGTACATATGGTTCTCGATCCAATTTCTTTGATCTCATATTTGTGAGAAAGTAGCTGGGTTGTTGGTCATGTATGACTTACATTGACTTTTTTTTCTGTTGCGTTATCCTTTTTTCAAGAATCATTGCTTTGCTCAGCCTACTAAAAGAACATATTGATCAGGCAATATGGTAATTATCTTCAAGTTTATGATGAATCCGCCTAGAAGAACATATTGCATCAAGTTTATCATGATGCAAATTGCAATAAATAGTTATAGAATAAATATTATATCGGAATATTTGAAATTAAATTTTTATTTAGTTATCTTTATCTTGTTATTTTTATTAGGAGTTATCTTATCTTATTATTAGTGTTTATTCCCTTTATTATTGTATTCGGCATGCTGGATCATTATTGAATTGAATATCCAACATCTATCTCAATTTTCTCTCTCTTCCTTCTCTGTTCTCTAAATTCTTTTCAAATCCCTAACCCTATTTTTATCTGTTCTTCCCATTTTCTATTTCTCTTCTATTCCCTTCCCATTTTACATTAATTAAGATGCTTATTTATTTTTTATTCTGTTGCATTATCCTTTTTGCAACAATTATTGCATTGCTCAACCTACTAAAACAACATAATTATCAGGCAATATCAAATATCAATAGCAATGGTTTTCAAGTTTACCAGGAACCCACCTAATCTTGTCTTTCTTTTTTGGGTAAACTATCAAAACTACCACCAAACTTTTACGTTTTGTCGAAATCTACCATATAATTTTTAGGCGTGATAAATGTAACATCATCATTCTAGTAGGTGTTATTTAGACAAAGAAAATGAACATATTTTGTTAATGAAACTCATGTGACCAACAAATCTAACATCAAATTTCATGATTTGTTTAAATTTACCAACTAAATTGGTCACATGCGGTTTATGTGATTAAAAAAAGCTAACTTTCGTTACGTAAATAACGGAATGGTATTTCTATAACGCTTATAAGTAGGTTGATGATACATTTATCACGCCTAAGAATAAAATGAAAGACTTTGACTAAACATGAAAATTCAGTAGTAGTTTTATTAGCATACTCTTTTTTTTCTTTTATATATTCTTTAGAGTGTTTTAATGCTTCATCATCTTTAGGTGGATGTCATTTCTTTTAGTCGATTGGGCTATTCATTGTTTATTTGAATGCTCACTTTTAAAAAAAAAAAAACTATTTGAATGGTTTCATTTGCTGCTTTACTAATTCAGTTTTCTTCTTTATTGTTGGTTACAAGGTTGATGAAAACCGTGCAGTTTCTGTCCCTTACCGGTCCGTACAGGTAATTTTCTTCTAGTAGAAAACTGTACATTGTGTACATTTGAGTGATATTGATGCTGATCCTGGTGCTAATATTTTATCAACCAAATATTGTTACTGCTGCATAGCTTAAAAATTAAATGTTTTCTATAGTTTTTCCTGGTTGCAACTGAACAAGAAATATTCTGGAAGATCTGTTCTTATGTGAAATGAAGTTATTTCATTTGAGAAGGCACTTATATAATAGGTGAGGATGGAACAAGTCCCTTTGTTTAAGTAAAAGGGACACCTTGATCCTTCTAATTTTACGTTATATTTTGTACACTATATTGGATAAATTAAGTATAATTGTATTGGACTGAATTGTATTATAATTATTATGTATAATACTTGATAACAATCTGTATAAAATCGGACTAAATTGATAACAAATATTTTAATAAAAAAATTTATATTTAAAATAATATTAAATTTTCTTACATAGTTTTCTTACTAATCAAAATAATTTCATTATAAAAATTTATTTAAATCAATATTTAATTTATTTTTAATTTTTCTTGCATTTTAAAAATAAAAAAATATTTTAATTTGAGATGATAAACACATAATTTTAGAATTGAAGTTTAAGACATGTTAAGTAAAGTGTCTAGTATAATTTAGACTTACATCCATTGTTGATATTAAATTTTTACATAATCGTACAATTTTTATTATATCTAATATTGTCTCACTTTACAATTAAACACATGATTATATACAAATTATACGGTAAGAGTTTTTAATACTATGTAACAAACATATCCTTAGTGTTATTGTATCAAACATAGGGACACTCCAATAGTGTTAAAAGCTTGCCGATATCTCACATTTTTGGCACTCCATAATCATTTCAAAATAACAATTTTTTCTAATGTGTCATATTTGGATTTAAAATGTTTTTGAAACAAATAGTTAATATTTTCTTGAATTTTACGACACTATTGTATTAATCGATTTTTGAAACAAAATATGTCCTTTTAACCCTTATATATCATAATAGGGACCAAAGAAACCATTAGGTATTAACCCTTACGTAGTCTAATAGTCAAAAGAGAAGCAGACTAAAGCTTTCCATCAAACAAATGAAACTTTTTGAATTGATAATCCATTCTATATTTAACATGATCTTTCTTGTTGTACATTACATAGAGTTATCATCAGAACTGATTGTCTTTGTCATATCTGTCCAAAATGAGAAAAAGAAATGTGATATAAATTGTTGGTTTCATCATTTGTAAGTGTCATAATATTTGTCTTTTAGAGTTCCAGTGTGCCTATAGTTGAAAAGAAACGTGGTGTAAAAGAATTATCTATGTATCCTGTATGACACCACGAAAGAAACATAGACTGTTTAATCCATAATAATGCACAATTGCTGTAGTCAACTGATTATACGGGTATGTTATTTATTCACAGGTTGATCTGAATATAAACCCTCATCTTCCTTCTGAGTATGTAAATTATTTGGAAAATCCCATGAAGATACTCAATGAAGCTGAAAAAGCTGCTGAAAAGGATATTTGGAGTTTGATGCAATTTACTGAGAACTTGCGCCGCCAATATGGAAAGGAGCCATACTCCATGGGGATTCTACTGAAGAACCTTTACGTGAAAAGAATGGCAGCAGACCTTGGCATAACCAGAGTATATGCTTCAGGAAAGATGGTTGTCCTGGAAACAAATATGAGTAGAAATGTTTTCAAACTGATTACAGATTCAGTGGTTTCTGATCTTCGCCGAAATTCTTTGGTTTTTGAGGGAAACCAAATTAAGGTAATGTATACAAATGGGCTCTCTGTGTGAACTGTTAGCCAAAATTTTCGATTTTTATTGCCTCATTCCATGCTTTGCCGGAACATGATTTTCAATGTCCTTTATTTTGTTAGAAATGTTAAGAAGTAAAACTTTTTGAATGTGGTTTTATACGGCAGATATCTTAATCAGTCCTGGTAAACATGGGTTGCAACGGATTGTTATGTTAGTTATGACAACAGGCAGGGTTCACCAAAGGCCGTCTACCCCATTTAACAAAAGGAACAAATACACATGTTCTTATAATGGATTTTTCTTTTTCTTTCCTCTTGCAGGCAGAACTTCTTTTGGAGCTTCCTAGAGAACAACTATTGAACTGGATCTTCCAATGTTTGGCAGAGCTTCATGCTTCCCTACCAGCCCTTATAAAGTACTAGGAACTAGTTCCATTGCAGAAAGAGAAGTTGAACGATCTCATTTCCGATATGCTACTACTACTGCATACATCATGATACATGTATGAAAGAAAGTCCAGAAATTTCTGAGAGTACTTTTTGGGGGCATTCCGTTCAAAAGCTAGGCTTTCTTAACATGATTCACTTCAAGATGCACTTATATATATATATATTGAAATAATAGGAAATAATATTTATGAATTGATTTTGCTCGAAGGATTCCTGATTTGTTGGTGGGTCTTGAGGTAATTAATGAGGTAACGGAGTGTTGAACAGTCTAATTTTATCAGAGATAACTAGTAAATAATGCTTCTAATAATAGGCGTGGTTCTTGTTTGCAGGATAATAGAAGTAAGGACAATCAGACAACAGAGCTCGGAGGCGACTGCTTTTCTTTGTAAAGGACATGCACTCATCTTGTGCATAAGCATAAATTCAGATCCTCTGCTTGGCTAAGTTTTATTTATATAATAACCCATATAACTCAATTAAACCACTATTTAAACCGAGGTGTGATATCTGCAAAACAAGTACTAGATGGACTGAAAAAAAGAAAAGAAGATTAAATAGAAGAAAGTCAAAAGGCTTCGTGAACTTTGTTTAACTATCAAGAATCAAAGAAAATATGCAGAGAGATACAATGAGGAGCTGTAATGAAAAGGAAGGAGAGAAGAAAGAAAGAGAGCGAGAGAGAAAAAAAAGAAACTAGAATTCTGTATTGATTAATCTTGATTACAATGTGATAGTAACTTCTTTATATACACACGGTAAACGCTTTAACAAACTATTAGAATTGTAGTGTCATCTCAATCTTCATGTCATTTTGTGATTAGTGAAAACATTGCATTGTGGGAGTTAACTCTTATACAAGAGGACTCACTGTAATATGAGATCAATCAAAATTTGAAAATAAATTGAGTTGTATCTCAACTTGAGACAAAAAGCATTTTACTACCGACAATAAACTGGATGCTAACCCGTTGTCCACTTTGTTCATTGTTTGCTTCATTTTCTTCATTTCTTTTTCTCGAATATTGCTGAAGAGATACAGGAGGATAGAGATTGTAATGACTATTTTCTATATTTTAATGTAGTGTCCTTTAAGTAAATTTTTCTTCTTCTTTCAATGACTAATGAATGGTTTTATTTTCTCTTTGATTACTTGGATTAAGTCTAAATAAAAGCAATTGGCAAGATTAAAAGAATAATCAAGAAGAAAATAACCCATTAGAGAGAACAAAGGTATCAATAATTAATAGAGAAATCAAGACTTGATGTGAGATATTTAATAGAATAAAAAAGTATAAATAATATTATTTTAATCATTTTTATTAATTGTTTTATATTAAGTGATTTAAATATGATTAAAATTTGAGTTTTTAATAGTTGTAAAGTGATAATTATTATGAAAAATTCATAAAATATTTGATTTAATATTTGATGATTATTATATTTTATTTTAATGTTTTATTAATATTTTTAAAAAAAACAAAAATATATATGTAAGTAACTTTTTGTTAGGTATTATTATTATTTTTTAATAATTTAATAAAATTTAACTTAATTTTTATTTATTAATATCCCATGTTTTAATTATATTTTAATTACTTAAAAAAATAATATTTTAATAAAAAATTGTTAAAATAATATTATTTATCTTTAATTAGCTCATTTATTAAGTAAAGTGACTCAAAAATACATTTTAAATTCTAAAAGACTAAAGGAGACCAGCTTTGAAATCTTAGATAATTTTAATGTCTTTCCCTCTGATTAATATTTATAATCAAAATGAATAGGATAACAAGTGTTGAGAATTTTATGGATAATATTTTTAATTTCGAAAAATTTACTTCATAAGTATTTTCACGATAATCTTCGTGTATTTGAAACTAATTAAGTTGTATCGTGTTTGAAGTGACAAAAAAGGTCATTTTCAAGTACCATTGTATACATATTCTTGTGTAATAATACATAGGATTTTGTCTGACATGATTTATATATTTAAAATAAAAATTATTGGACTTTTTTACTTGATGTACTAGTCCCTTAGTGCTTGGACCGGTACATATTTGATGCATGATTTATGTTTCTTTTGGTTCAAAAACCACTTTTAATGAAGTGAATCTATCCCCTATGGATGGATCAATCCCATTTTAAACCATGCTTATTGCCTTTTTTTAAAGGGATTTTGGAACTTTCGATGTGGATCGATCCCACTTATTGATGGATTGATACAACATGTCATTGGTATGACAGGTAAGTAGGTGGTTTGATCCAATATCTTGTTGCTTCTTCTTGTGCATTTTTAATGCTAAGTTAAATAAGTTGGAATTATAAATGGGTTAACATGTCCTTACCAATTTATTAAATGGGTTGACTTAGGTTGGGGTTAAATTGATTTGAGTTAAAAACAAGTTGGTCTGTAAAGTTTTACTTTTGGCGACAGTTATTTTGCCAGTGATAATTGCCAAAGATCTTGTTGATCTAATCATATTATCATTTTATTGAAGTTATATAGTAAGTATGTTTTGATCTTTGAGCACATCCATTTGCAAAATGTTGTTATAGAACACTAACTAATGTGATAACTATTTACTAGTTTAGTTAATTTGACTTGTTTTTTTTTAATTTATCATTATTTATTACATAACTTATTGCTATACAATAAATAGATTTTTTTTTATCTTTTTATTATGTCATTCTGTATAAAACTATAAGTTTTATGATGAATTTTTACTAGTTTAAAAAAGTAATAAAAAATGCAAAAAAAAAAAATCTCTATTTAGGTCCAACTCGTGAACACAAGAAAACTTGAGACTTATAAATTAGTTTATATTGATGTTATAAATAGACTAACCTTATATTGGTTCCTTTTTAAGGAGGATTGAGTTTAAATATGGGTAAATATGTTAGGTTATGTCGGTCAATTCGAGCACAACCTAATCCAACCTAAACCAATGATACAACTAAGAGTGTTTATTAACCTAGAAATCTATCGAAATCGAATGACAATGAATCAAAATAAGTTGTAATCAAAATATATGTATTGATTCACTTTGTTAGTATTTACAAGCATTTTGCAGTAATCGAAATAGTCAAAAAGTATATTACCTTTGAGATATAAAGTAAACATCAAGAATGAAAATTAAAGAGAACAAAAGTTATACTTTACAAAACTACCATTCTAAATAAATTATTTATTTAAAAAATAATTAATATTGAAAAAATTCATGGCACATTATACTACTACGGTAAGAGATGCAAACTCCTTTAAGATTCAACCTTAACTTGCACAAAAAGGAAAAACAAACACTAAAATAGTATATTTAGTCGAAACACAAACAATATACTATAAGATAAGTAGAAAGCTTTGAATAATAAATATTATGTAAACTCACCAGAAACCAAAGAAGAATATAAAGCCTTTTGAATAAGTGATTAAGCTTTTAGTATGTTGTAACATATACACCCTAGACTTAAATTGTATTAACACAATATCAGATCATGCGTAACAGGAAATGTAGCATGATAAACCTATATAGAAACCATATCTATATACTAACATCCTTGAGCTGCTTAAGGCAACCACTCAGTAGCAGATAATTTACTAAACAACAAACAAATTATAATACTAATAGAAATTGAAACCACAATTACCTTTATCAACCAGGATCCCTGTCCAAATTGCTTACAGTATCTCTTAACTTGCTGCTTCTACAATGACTTGGTTCGACACACGAACCTGGCTATCCTCTATAGCCAACATCATCCAATGTGATGTGATTGGAAACCATAGATCAAGTAATTGGAAGTGTAAATACTCACACTCTAAAGAAACACATAATCCAACACTAAAATCAAATCATATACGGGGGACACACAGTCAAACCACGTATACACACAACCTATGATTTGATTACTAAACTCACGAAATGACCCAATGTTAAATATAAGTTATCTAAAATAATTTTGAAATTAGATAAAAATCTCAACGTGTATTTTGATAGAAATTCAACTCTTGAATAAGGGTGAAAAGAGAGAAATGAGTGACATATTTATAGCATTCAAAATTGCTAGCTTGCCAGACACCTCACCAACCACCTCGCTAAGGGTGGTAACGAGGTGCTAAAAATTGTATTTTTTTTTGTTTACAAAAATGCTGAGTACTAACCATAAATATCTGCACCTGAAACACGCCAAAAATTACAAGTAAAAATGTGGGCGAGCTAGCATGCTTACTCGTTAAAAACTAACACTCTATCAAGCATACACATTACGAAACCCCATGGTGTGTGTAAACATGCTCACATACAAAGTGTACCTAATTATGTGCGTGTGTGAATTAGTGACCTATAGTAACAAACCTTACACAGAGAAAGATAAAAACACTAAATAAAATAACAAATAGTATGTCTTGTACACACAAAACCAACATATAAACACGAGTGCAACAAGATTTACACTCTCCCCTTTGGCTTTTCATGTCAAAACACTATACAATTAGGTACAAATACTCATCAAAACATTATAAGATCATAAAGATGTCTTAAAGTTGTTTGTTCCCATAAACACACAACAATACACACAAAATCCAAAAGACACATTAATTCTGAGTGTAACCATTCTAAGTGCTCCATGTAACTTCATGAATCAATTTATGGATTCTGACACCTTGAATCATAAGGGTCTTAGCACCACTGCACACAAAGCATTTGAAGCTTAAAGACTTCACTTTACACCTGTAACATGCACACACGTAACAAACACATACCCCATGAAACATATCATATAGAAACAATGTATAAGCCAATTGTAAAACTCCCCTTGACTTCATGAAACACTCCTCCTGAATGCATACAAGTCAAACAATAATATGTAGTGTAATCTTACACTTATAGGGCACACTGTACACATAATGATAACAATCATATAGTTGTGCGTAGAAACTTTTCCCTTTTTTTTGACATAATAAGTCAAAGGTACACCTCTAAATGAGGGAGATAAGAAAAAAAAAGTGCAATAATTCTCATAACAATGCAACAGGATAGACAAATTTAAGGAAAAAAAGAATCAATCATAGAAGAAAATAACACCATCAAACTTATATTTATTAAATATAAGAAAGTTCGGAGAAAAACTAAAGAAATGAACAAAAAATGAAAGTAAAAGAACAAATAAAAAGAGATTAACACTTTTTGTCTACTTCTCTAATATTATCATTTCCTTGAATACAATTACGAGAAGATTGTCTATCATTATAAGGGACAGTGAGAAGAGGTGCAATAGTTTGTGGATTGAGAAATGTATTCGCAAACTGATCAAAACAGAGGTCAGGCTCAAAGGAAAAATTGAACACATAACTACCATACACTATAAACATGCTGAATAAGGACCCAAGTGACGAAACATCAAAATGAGGAGGTTTGATAAGGGTAAGTCGAGGTTTAATAGAGGTAGAAGAAATAGGTCAACTATGAAAAGGTGGTACAATACGATGATAATAAGCCGGAACATCCTGAGCAAAAGCCTAAAAATGATGAATATCAAGAACATTTCTGATCAAAGTTTGCAACTCAAACACAATAGAAGATAAGAGAGTTTTAGAATCTGTATCAAGGGAGGTGGAAGTGGAAGGAGTAAAGAAAATAAGAGTGGACTCACAACATTCTTAGAAGATGAGGAATAAGGGGTAGTAGATGAATGTTGAGAATCATGACTGTTAGACAAAATAATGTGTGAAAGGACATTCTTACTCATAAAGTTGAAAGGAAATAGTGGAACCTCACCTAGAAGTCAAAAAAAGGATATTAACGAGTAGAGGAAAACAGAACAATAAAATAAAAAATAATAGTTCTAATGATTATACCAACAAGATCTATATTATCGGTGTTTAGAATTGTATAAAAGAAATGACCTTAGTACACAGGAATGGAGAAAAGATAGAGCGAGGATGAATAACACACATTGATATCTTTCATTTTAATTACTTGAATATTAATTAAGTTTTGGGCATAAAATTATTTTATTTTTTTAAAATAATAAATCTATGCAATATAATTCGAAGTTAAAAATAACAAAGAAATTAAAAATAAAAATTTATTATTTAATTCCACTTAAATTTAAATTTAAATATAGATTATGTGTTAAACAATTACTTAATTTAAATAATAATAATGAGATTAAATAAATATTTACACAAATTATATGTGATTAAAAATAAAAATAAAATTAATCTTACTAAATATCAACACTATTTGTTTAATAAAATCATAATATATAAAATAAAAATACATATTATATTGCTTCCGATTGAATTTTTAATAGGATAAACTCACAAAAATATCATCAAATTATTGAGTTTATTTTGTTAATACTATTGAATTAGTTTTTGTGTTGTTTATATCACTCAATTATTGACTTTTTTCATTTATATTATTCTTTAATATTTATCTAACAATGTAATTCATTAGTGATATGTTTGTAGCAACTTAGATAGTGAAATGATATATTTAAAAAAACTTAGATAATTAACTAATAGATTTGAAATAATTATTTAAGTAAAATATTTAAAAATTATTTCAAATATATTATTAAATTATTTGAGTTATATTAAATATATCATTAAATTATTTAATGTATAACGTCGTCAAATTTTAATTAACATAATGATATAAATAAAATAAATATAATAATTAGATGATACGAATAAAATAAAAAATGATTAAATGATATCAACTAAATAAATTTAATAGTTTGACTAGAATTTTATATGTTTACTCTTTTTAATATCAGAAACTAATCTAACTCGTTTGGGGAATTTTTGAACCAAAAAACTATTTCAGTTAGTTTTTATTTTTAAGATATTATTTTTGAATATATATTTAAAAATATATTATTTTTGAATATATATTTAAAAATATATTATTTTTATACACGTATTTAAAATTATAAAGGTTTTCAGCTTCTTTAAGTCGAAGATAGAGGTCAACCAAAGCACCGACAATCAAGTTAATGCCTAAAGAAAAAACTGTATATACTATTTTTTAAACATTTACTCAAATAAATTTTATTTTATTTTTAAACAAGACTACGAGCGACTAAATGTCTAAAAATAAAATGTGATGTAAGGGTGGTGTGAAAAAAAAATCTAAAGTCGCTATAAACTAAATATGAATTGGGTTGGTTAGAATTTTTTTTTTTTTGAAGTCTTGAATTTGTGGCTTTTACTTGGCTAAAAGATGATTTGCTTGGGTTGGTTAGGAATTAGGAGTAGATAAATTTTGGAACACTACTGGTTTATATACAAAAGAAAGAAAGAAAGAAATAGAAAGAAAGGAAGAAATAGAGAGAAAAAAAGGGGATCGAGGGGGTTTTGCGTTTCCTGAGTCGAGACCTTTTCTCGCAGAAAGTTTGTTGAAGAACGAAGAGCCAATATTGTAGTATCCGTATTCTCGATCGTCTGTAGTAGAATCAAGATTATCTGGTTTTCTCAAGCAATTTGAAAATCATGCTCCTGCTGCCTGATGCTGATTGTCAGAGTATCGGATTTCTTTCTCCTTTTGAATTTTGGTTTGTTCAGAATCTCTTCTCTTCTTGTCTACATCTTCTTTTGATTTTCATCCTTATAATTCTTTTTTTTTTCTTTTATTTTTTGTCATTTACATGATTGATTTTCCGTGATTGCTAGTTTCTATCGATACCAATAATTTATTCTTTATGTGGATCTATGCTAGGATCTATATATATATAATTTTTTTTTTTTGCATATCACTATTTCACATAATAACATCTAAAGGTAACAAGAAAACTAAAACAAAAAACGTGCCCTCTCTTCAATGGGTCTGGATCTAAATATGGAATATATTCTTTCTATAATTGCAAAGAAGAAAATTGATGAAAGAGGAAATGAGATAGAGAAGGTAATAAACTGGAAAGTGTTTTAATTTTTTTTAAAGCTTTTTAACAACAATAATAAACTTGATACTTATATAAACTAACGGAAAATGAGTCAATATAAATTCTAATCTTGAAAAAAAGGATTACATTTGGGAATGAATTGAGAGGCAATAGTAATATCTAAACTTCAAATGAAAAATGTTACTTTGGTACAAAAGATTAATATCTTTATTTTTATTTTATTTTATAGTCCTTTTTTCAGTCAAGTTTATGAAAGTCAGTGTTAACATGAGTCGCATATACCATCAAAAATTCAAAATTAAGGTCATTTTAAAGTATAGAAGTAACATGTGTAGTTAACTCTGCATTTCAAAAGGGAAAAAACAAACTTCAAGGGGGCACAACAAAATTTAGAGGCACCTAAATATCCACAAAACATAAAATACACATACATGTTAAGTGAAAAGGAGAAAAAGCGGGGGTATGTGCCTCTTGGCCCCAATATATATCCGCCTCTGGCTGGGTTGATGATGCTCGTAGTAGTGGATGTCAATTTTTGACAATCACATGCATGGCCCTGCATCAAATTTAACATTTAAAACACTTGACACTAATCTTGGCAGAATTTGTGTTTTATCCTCTCTTTTATATCTTTCCATTGTTTTCTTCTTTTCCTTTTAACATCTCTGCCACCGAACTTCATTCTTCCATTTTTCGAACATTCACTCATTGTGTTACTAAAATATGTTTCCATTTTGTACTCTAAGATCAAAAGATACCATCTTAGTATCTCGGTAGATTTTGTGCCATTGCATATTTTCATTTCTCATAGAATGGAATGCTTGCTTTGTAGCATCATTGACCTGCTATTCTAAATTTCCCATGCTCCACTGCAGCTGCATAAAAGTCGGCTGATTGTTTGTTGGTTGGGGATTTTGTGTTAAGGATTTTATGTTTTTGTGGTGTTACAAACAATGATTAATGGAACTGAAAGCTTGGGTCAGTGTTCTAGCTCAAATTCCTGTAGCATTCAGCTAAATACTGAGGATGACGGCATGATTGCTCTTGTACTTTCAGAAGAGTATGCTAAACTAGATGGTGCAGTTATGAGACGCGTCTCTAATCTAGCCCCTGTTCCTGTAAGAATACCCTAACTCTTTTTATGTCTTTGAAATAACCAGTCCATGCAACAACTGATGCCTTTAGCTCTTTGAGTAGTTTTTATTTTATTTTATTGAATTTGCAGCATGTCCCACGCATAAATTCATATATTCCAAATATAAGTGATGCCAGTTTGGATCACCAGCGGCTTCTCCAGAGGTATCAATTATGCTTGGCTATTAAGTGAACATTGGTGAATGTCTTTAATTGATCAAAACTTCTTATTACTTGTTTAGTTCTTGAATGATGTTGGATACCATTAGTCTGTTATAATTGATAACATTTATTCTGTATTAAATATATCATCTAACCTCATTCTATCATTCTTTATCCAATTCCATTCCAAAACAAATAATTCATCTTTTTCAATCCAGAAACTATAAATTTTCCAACCTATTTAATCCATTTAGCATTATTTGTCAATTTAAACATTACTTAACCATGATTGTCGACCTTAGGAGAAGCACGTGACCTACATGAGGGGGTAAAATTGTCTCACTATCCTATTTTCTCTATCTCCCTTCTTTTTGTAATCTCACCACCTTATCTGCATTAATTGCTAATGCCAATAAATCATGCCAAAAAATTAGAGAGAATTTTAAAAAGCGGCGTCAAAAACTTGACACAAATGAAAATACGTAAGTATAAGTGATAAGTAATTTTAAGAAGTTGTCGTACTCACGAGTACTGATAACAATATCTACTCTTAATTACTAGTTCGTTAATGAGTTAATTAAAATTAGTAAAAGGGGATTTTTGGTTTTATAAATTGAAAATTAAATCTATCAATTAAAGATTAATAAAGATAAAAACAAAATATAAAGATTACGATAATGATTTGAATAATAGAATGATTTGATCGCTACACATGAAGTGTGTGCAATGAATATGTAAATATACGTATCGCAACAAGTAATATAATGATAAGAAAAGATCTTTCTTATGGAGATTATTTTATTAGAAACTAATTTTTAAAACTAAAAAAATAAAAATAATTTTTTTTTGTGTTTTTATATTTTAATGAAACAAAATTAAAATAACTGAAAGTAAATAGCAAAAATTAATTAAATCAAATTTGGTAACTAAAAAGATACATGAGAAAATATCTAGGAATACTTAATCTCTCAATTTTCTAAATATGTAAATCGTTAGATCAATTGGATCTAATTTAACATGTACTTCTTTTTCAAGTAAACTACACACCATATAGTAATTAATTTAGTCACACTCATGTGAATTAAATTGCATACTATTCATTAAGTTTATCAATTATGGATCACATATATAAGAATCATACATCTCTGCCTATAAGCTATGCATGTTATTTAATCAAGACAAATAATTAAATAATTCTCTCAAATATATTTAATTGTTTCTATAGATAAATTGTTGGCCAAACAATTAATAACATACAAATTAAATTAAATAATATAATTAAATTAAAATTATAATTGAGGTAAAATATTAGATCATCACATGGTGAAAATTGGGTTCATAAGATCCCTAGATTAATAAATTAACTACATATAATTATGTTCATAAAGCTCATATTTTTCATAAAGAAAGACAAAAATTGATAAACAAAAGAGTAGAAGAAGAAATATAATTAATCTCTTGAATTGTAGTGTTAATCTTCCTTTGAATCTTCACCAAAATTGTGTCCCCTCTTGAATTTTTCTCTCTTTTTAGCTCAAAAAAATGACCAAAATTATGCTAATGAAGGCCACTTAGAATTTATAGAGCGATTAGGGGCTTAAATATTGCTCAGGTGCGATCTGGACCGTCAAATCAGCTTTAGATCAAGGGTTATGATAAAAACAAGTAAAACTGATAGCGCCAGCTAATCACAGCGCTACACGTGGTAGGAGAAATTCATTAGACAAATCAGAGGGCGATGCGTGGTAGGGGAGATCGGTCATAGTCAATGCTTGCTGAGTCAACGCCACGCGGCGTGACGTGATTCGTCGAAACAGATGGCGTGGTGCACGGGTGGAACGCGACGATCAATCAGGTGGTGACACATGGTAGAGAAGTTTGACCCACTCCGAACTCGGATTAAATGCCGTGCTGACACGTGGCACTCGTTTCGTCCTCCTCACACGTGAAGTAGCGTGATTCGCTCTATGTGCTTACGTGGTGTCTGTGTGGCTTGCCCAATCAGCTCTCATGTTTACGTGGCTGGCCACGTGGCAGCTCCTGATTGGTCTTGCATTAAAAATTCCAGAAAAATCCAAAAATTAAATTTTCACACCTTTTTACTTAATATTTTAATATTTTTAGCCTCAAAAATATTATTTATTAAATAAAATAAGTAAATATTAAGTAAAAAAATGCGCTAATGATTCTATTTTATAGAATCAACACGATTGCATGATTATTCTCCATCATTAACATATATTGTAAATTAGCAAAAACATATCCTAATATTCTATTTTTTGATTATAACAACTTAGAGAAATTTACAAGTTCTAAAATCTCGATCTTTTTTACCTATTCATTGAATTAAACAAGTTCTTAATTTAAATTCTTTCTAGTAGATAACCTAGAATAAACTTTCTATATATAATCTATTAAAAGCATTCAATTTCAAGAAACAAGGTGGATCAAGGTTAAACACACAAGCTTGATTTAATTACATTGAATATTAATTCTCATTGCAAGTAATTTATCTCTAGTTATTTAAATTGATCAAATGATTACATATCTAATCAATTAAATTGATTAACGATGAATTAATCTGAATATTCAATTATACACTTGAATAATCAAGAAAATTCATACAAAGACTAAAAATGAGAATTAATACATAATCAAGAAGAATAGTTGAATAAAATATTACATATCTTATTAAATATTGCAATCCATGTCTAGGGTTTTTAAATCACCCACAATCAAATATTAAATTAGCTATTCATGGAAAGTAATAAATTCAAAATATTATTCATAATAACAATAAAAGAAATAAGAAGCAATCTTAGGATTTATATTCTTGAATATGATCTTCAACTCTTTTGATTACCTCTTGAATCTTGTTCTTAGTTCTTACCTCTAGTTTTTAATTCTATAAATTATGTATCTAAATCTCACTAAATCTGTATTCTAATATTCTCTCTTATTTTGTACGGTGTTTTCTATTTATAAGAGATAAATAGAATTAGTGAAAATGATAGAATAAATTGTGATGGTTTATAGGGTAAGATAAACTGCTATGATTGAAAGGATAGGATAAGTTACGTTAGGAATAAGCTGTGAAATACATCTACTTCCTTTCTAAGTTAATTCACCTATCAAATAAAAATTATAAAAAATGCATAAAAATCCCAGAGAAATTCCAAAAAATCTAAGAAATTAATATTTTTCAAACAAATACAAAATAAATAATTTTAGCTTCTTATAATAATAAAATATATATAAATGTAAAGGAGTTTATATGTAAAAATGTGTATAACCTTATTAGTATCATCTTTCTCTTTGAAAATCAACAAATATTTGAAGCTTAAGAAAGCTTGGCAAAACATCCATGGATGAGAATTGAAAAGATTGTTTTGCTAATTTTATTGTTTCCTATTGTTTTTATTTTCCATTGGTTTAGATTTGAGGAAAGAAAAATGAATTTGAGACTCGAATTGAATTGTTTATAGAATCAAATTGAATTAGATCTACTTAGCAGAAAATTCATAAGTCAAATGTAGGGGTGTCAAACGAGACAGTCTGATATAGCACGACACAACCTGTTAAGCACTCGGCTTGTTGGCCCATCGAGCCAGCACAACACGAGATGACATGACATGCCCCACTGAATATTTGGCATGGCACGACATAACATGACATGCTAGTAAAAAAGAGTAGTATGGAACAACTTGGGACCCATGGCCTATAACTTGCCAGGTTGGGTCGACAAACAGCCTACTTCTCCTATATCATATATGGGGGAGAAGTTTGACTTCCCAAAGCAACAATTTTTAGATTAAATGGCCACGGTTTAGCCCGTCAAGCACGGTCCAATGGGCTAGACATGGCACAACACAACAAATCTCATGGGTCAAGAATCCAGACAAATTAAATTATTTATCCTTCCATGATTGTTTAATGCATAAGAACCTAAAAGGGACCTTGATGCTTCTTTTCTATGTTTGTCTCCTTTATATTTGTGTGCACCAAACAAAATAAGAACACTATAGAAAAGCAACCTTCAAGATCATTGACCAAATTTACTTTTTGACACCAATTAAATCCACATATTTTTCACTTGATTCCCAACAAATCAAATTCCCCATATCTAATCAAACTTATAAAAAGAAATAGATTTTCATAATTAAAATTAAACTTTCATATGATTGGAAGGAGGAGAAGACGAAAATGGAGAAGAAAAAGGACGGAAAAGAAGAAAATTAAAAATAAGAAGAAAGGCATATATGCCTTTGACAATTTTGTCCCTCAAATACACTTCCATGTGATTTGCACATGTTGTTAAAATGGTCAACATCTGTTAACTAATGTTGACCTTCATTGGTTTCCATTTAAATTGACGAAATAGTGCTAAATGGACTTAACAGGTTGGGAAATCTATAATATTGGGACTAAAAAGGCTGATTCATTCGTTTAGGGATGGATTTGGATGGTGGATGATAGTATAAGGATTAATGTTGTATTTGATCCCATATATTCTTGGATTACATATGACAATCATTATTATTCTAGAGATAGGCACGTGCAATATTACTGGAGAATCTAGAGATAGGAGGGATACTATCATTGTAAAAATTAGTAATATTATGGAACTCTTTTAGTGTGTCTACTTTCTACTAACACGGTGGTTATAATGGCCAAGGAGGTAACAGTGTAAATTTGATAATACAAAGACGAATGTTTTGTCTTTGTTAAAAATTAGCACTTGTGGAAGCGAAGTTTGGGTCCAACTTTTTAGAGATACAAACACCAATATTCAGAGAGTTTCACAAAATATACCAAGAAAAAAAATCCAAATACAACGACAAAATATCTTCCTCTAATTTACTTGTAATATATAGTAAGATAAATTAACAAATTTGTTATTAAATAAAATATTATCATACAAATGTGAGAAACTTCACCAATGACACCAGAAATGGACAGCTTGTCCTTTGGGGGTTGATTTCCCATACTCACACAGCTGTTGATTTTTCTCTAATGGTCGAATGGTTTTTTTTGGGAGCTATTCGACAACTGTCTTTTTGTTTTTCTAGTTTTTCTAGCGGCTGATGTCTTTTTGGCAGCTCCCCAACCGAGAGATTGAAAGGTAAGATATATATATATATATATATATATATATGAGCTGAAGAGTAAGGGTTTAATATATGCTAAATGGGTCTTATATTGTTTTGGGCCATTATTTAATTAACAAATCTCCACTTTGGTTCAAAACAGAAAACAAGTTTTTCAAATATGATATTATTTGGATTACTAAATAACCGTTGTCTAAAGTTCCGAAGGATGATCATCTTCTGCAAATCAAATCCAAGCAATGCTTAAACTTATTAAATGGAACTGGTTTGGTTAACATATCGGTTGGATTCTCTGTAATGAGTATCTTATTGATAACAATAGTACCCTGAGAGACAATGTCACGAACGAAGTGATATCTGACATCAGTGTGTTTGGTTTTTTCATGATACATAATATTCTTAGTCAATTATATCGCCCTCTGACTATCACAAAATATAATTGAAGTATCTTGTTGTAAACCCAAATTACAAACCAAACCTCTAAGCCAAATGACTTTTTTCACTGTTTCTGCTGCTGCTATATATTCTGTCTCTGTCGTAGACAAAGCAATTGTAAACCCTAAAGTAGCCTTCCAACTAATGACACAATGAGAAAGAGTGAAAACATAACCTGTTAGAGATCTTCTTCTATCCAAATCACCAGTATAATCAGAGTCCATATAACCAATAACACTGCAATTGGTATTAGAACTTTTATCATATACTAAACCAAAATTAGATGTACCTCTCAAATATCGAAGTATCCATTTCATTGCTTGCCAATGACCTTTGCCATGATTACCCATATATCTGCTAACATTAATTGCATATGAAATGTTTGGATGAGTACAAATCATAGCATACATCAAACTACCAACGACACTAGCATATTTAGCCTGAGACATGTAATGCTCTTCTTCTTCTTACTGTGGTGACAAATCCAAAGAAAGCCTGAAATATGCAGCTAACGGCGTACTCACAGGTTTAGACTCTTTCATACCAAAGCGTTCAAGAACCTTTTCAATATAACTTTTTTGAGTAAAATAAAGCTTGTCCGTTTATCTATCTCTGTAAATTTCTATGCCCAAAATTTTCTTTACTGTATCCAAATCTTTCATCTCAAACTCACTACTAAGTTGAGACTTTAATTTTTGAATCTCAGACTTATTCTTAGAAGCAATAAACATGTCATCAACATAAAGCAACAAATAGATAGATGAATCATCATGAAATCTTTTATGATAAACACAACTATTATAATCACTTCTAGAGTAACCATGATCAATCATAAAAGAGTCGAACCGCTTATACCACTGCCTAGGGGATTGCTTCAACCCATATAAAGACTTTTTCAATAAACAAACATGATCTTTTTTACCTATAACAACAAACCCCTCTGGTTGATGCATATATATTTGTTCTTTAAGCTCACCATGTGAGAAGGCTGTTTTGACATTAAGTTGTTTTGACATTAAGCTGTTCTAATTCCATGTCAAATAATGCAATCATAGCAAGCAATACACGAATAGAGATGTGTTTCATAACAGGTGAAAATACTTCATTAAAGTCAATACCTTTCTTCTGACAATAACTTTTTGCAACAACATATGTCTTGAACCTAGCTGCTTCAACCTCATGTATACCTTTCTTTTTCTTGAAGACACATTTGTTTCCAACAAAGGCGGTTTCACCAATTCCTAAGTATGATTCTTATGAAGTGATTCAATCTCTTCATTCATAGCAACTAACCACTGAACAGACTTATAACAAGTGACAGCTTCATGATAACTAGAAGGTTCATGCACCTCAATAGACTCTGTCACAGACAATGCAAAAGAAACTAAGTTTGCATTTGTGTATCTCTGAGGGCGTCGAATCTCTCTTATTCCTTTACCCTTAGCAATACTATATGGTTGCTTATGTTGCTCTTCTGCTACATTATGAGCAGAATCGTCTATCTCATCCACAAATGGTTGATCTGAAGTGCCCTCTTGCACTTGATTAGGAGCTCCACTCTCAAGCTTCACCTGCTCACTAACACCGTGGTCTTTACCTACAACAATAGACTCCTTTTTCTTTTCCAATATGGAAAACTCATCAAACTTAACATCTGTACTAATAAAAAATTTAGGTGATTTGAGTTCAACATACCATAATCTATAACCCTTTACCCCAGAAGGATACCCCAAAAATATGCATTTCAATGCCCTAGGTTCGAGTTTACCATCATTAATATGAGCATAAGCAGGGCAACCAAAAACTTTCAAATCAAAATAATTAGGAGTACCAAAAAATAGCTCAAACGAAGTCTTCAATTTAATTGCAGTTGATGGAGACCGATTCACCAAATAGTAGGCATGGTTACAAGCTTCAGCCTAAAAAGATTTATCCAAGTCAGCTTGAAAGAGCATACAATGAGCTCTTTCTAAGAGAGTTTTATTCATACGTTCTGCTACTTTATTTTGTTGTGGTGTATGACGCATAGTGCAGTGTCTCACTATATCATTTTTTTCATAGAACTCATTAAATTGACTTTCATAAAATTTCAAACCATTATCAGTCCTCAAATGCTTGATTTTTTTGCCTGTATGATTCTTTATACAAGCCTTGAATTTTATAAATTTTGAGAACGCATTATTTTTGTTCTTCAGAAAATACACCCAAACATGACGGGAGAAGTTATTAATAAAAGTCAACATATATCGGGCACCATCCTTCGACATAACACGAGGACCCCAAAGATCTGAATGAATATAATCAACAATAGTTTTCGTTTTATGGATGGCTGTACTAAACTTGATCCTACGATGCTTTTCATAGACACAATGTTCATAGAAATCAAGCTTTCTAGTTTTCTGACCACCAAGAAAATCCCATTTGCTTAAAATAGACATCCTTGTCTCACTCATATGTCTTAGCCACATATGCCATAATCGAGTAGTATCTGAATCTTGATCTAATAATGATGAAACTGAAACATTGTCAATAACAGTGCTACCCTGAAGCATATAGAGACTACACGATAATTGTCCTTTAATAACAATGAGAGCACCCTTACTAACTCTTAAAACTTCACCTTTAGTTACATACTTGTAGCCTTGTGAATCAAGAGTACCCAAAAATATCAAGTTTTTCAAATTTAGAACATGGCGAACATCTTTTAAAGTTCTAACAATACCCTCGTTCGTCTTAATTCGGACAGTACTAATATCAACAACCTTGCAGAACATATTGTTTCCCATCAAGACAACACCCCATCAATAGACTGATAAGAAGCAAACCAGTCTCTACTGGGGCACATATGGTAAGTGCAACCCGAATCAAGAATCTAAATATCTTTAGGAGAACCAATAAATATTGATAGAACATTTTCACCATTGGAATCAGAACTATTTGCAACACCAGCAACATCATTAGTACCAGAAGACGTGTCAGATTTTTCTTTACCTTTGAGTTTCGAACAATTTACTTTTCAGTACCCTTCTTGACGGTAATAGTTATATTTATCTTTTCTTTTTCTAGATTTATATCTAGATTTGTCTCTATTATTGCTTGTCTTTTTTTGATTTCTACCTCTGACAAATAAACCACTACTATTATTATTATTCCTTGTAGATATATTTTTCTTCAACTCCGGAATTCAAAACTGATTTGATATATTTCAAAGAAATAGTGTTTCGTCCATATAGCATTATATCAACAAAATGTTCAAATAAATTAGGTAAAGAACATAATAAAACTAAGGCCTGATCCTTATCATCAATTTTAACATCACTATTTTTTAGTTTATAAATAATTTTAGTAATTCATCAAGGTAATCGTTTAAAGGTGTATCTTCTGATATTTTAAATGTATACACACTGCTTCAAATATAACCGACTTGTCTAAGATTTGGTCATATACAAATTCTTCAATTTAAGTCATAACCCAACGGGAGATTCCTCATTACCAACCTCACATAATACCTCATCACACAAGGATAACTGAATTGAACTAAGAGCATTTTCTATCAATGTATTTTTTTCTTCATTAGTCAATTTTTCTGATAATTTATCCTTGCCTTCAAGCGTTTTAACGAGTCCTTCTTTAACTAATACGGCTCGCATCTTCATTCGCCATAGACTGAAATCATTCTTACCATTAAATTTCTCAATTTCGTATTTTACTACCATGACAGAAAACCCAATATTAAATAAACAGAAGCACAACCCAGTAAATATGAAACTAATCAGATAACTAAAAGCTCAAAAATAAATCGAAAAGAGAAAACTTGATCAGTTCCAATAAATAACATAATAACCCAAAGCGCTGATATCAATTTGTTAAAAAATTAGTACTTGTAGAAGCAAAGTTTGGGTTCAATTTTGATTGAACAAATATATAATAATGAGTAATAATAAAATGATAAGCAATGAGAAAAATAAATGGTACACAATGATTTAAGTGATTCAACTTTTCAATGTGAAAAAGTCTACTCTACTGACGACGACACATCGAGGAAAATTCACTAATAATCAAATGGAGATGCAAACACTAATATTCAGAGAGCTTCATAAAATATACTAAGAAAAAAAACCCAAATACACCCACAAAATATCTTCCTCTAATTTACTTGTAATATATAGCAAAGATAAATTAACAAACTTACTATTAAATCAAATATTATCATACAAATGTGAGAAACTTCACCAATGGCAGCAGAAATGGACAGCTTGTCCTTTGGGGGTTGATTTCCCTTATTCACGCATCTGCTGATTTTTCCCTAATGACCGAATGGGTTTTTTTGGGAGCTGTTTGGCAGCTTTCTGTCCTTTTGTTTTTCCAGTTTTTCTAGCGGCTGATGTCTTTTTGGCAGCTCCACAGCCGAGAGACTCAAAGGTAAGATATATATATATATATGAGCTGAAGAGTAAGGGTTTAATATATGCTAAATGGGACTTATATTGTTTTGTGCCATTATTTAACAGTCTTTGTCAGGGACTTGTGAATAATATAGAAAAGTTTCCTGCTTGAAAATCTGGGTAACATTTTAAATCCGCTATTTTAGTCAGTTCTACTTGGACCTAACTAGATTTATATCATTCCAACTTACTTCGTGGAGTTTGTATTATTTGATTACACTAGTCTTAAATAAATTCCATAATAACCTTTCCAAAGTGCTGTGTTTGGTGGCTTGGGCTCTACCTTAAAGGTTTTATGCAATATGCAAATACGTGTAACTTGACTTCTAAGAAATCTATCTTATGAGAAAATATTATATACCATGTGTGTTTGTCCATGTTAGTAACAGTCACTGATTTTATCCCCATTTCTTACAGTTATTCTCTTTTCATAAAAATGGATGATTAAGGTGAACCTGTTTCATCACTTGGCATTGCCCCTGTTATATGCAAGGATGTCTCTTATCTTATGTCTGAATTTTTTAGTTGTAGTTTCCCACATGCTTTTTTCCAAATAAAATAGTTATTAAAGCTTGGTTAAACTTATTACCAAATACCGTGGTAGCCTGGTAAGGAAGACCCGGATGATATTCTTCATATTTTCTCTCAACTTGTTTTCATAGTGATATATTAAATGTTTTTTTATCACTTGCACAGGTTACATGTCTACGGTTTATGTGAAGTAAAGATCTCAGGGGATGGAAACTGTCAGGTACTTTTATAATGCTAAAGTCATTTGGAATATATCCTTTGAGATTTCTTAAATGTTTCCCCCTATTTTGCAGTTTCGTGCACTTTCAGACCAGATTTATAGGTCATCTGAATATCATAAGCACATCCGTAAAGAGATTGTCAACCAAGTAAAGTGTCTTTTATTTTATCGTATACTATAAAATGAAATAAAATGTTGAAAGGTGGATTGGTTTCAAGAGTTCTGCATGATATTTGGTTACCTGCATCATTTTTGATAAACTTTCTTCTTCCTCCATTCCCCTCTAAAATTATAATTACTATCTCTTTGATCACAATAAAGTTGACAAGTAAACCCTTTAAGAGGTTATTGTTAATAAATCCTTGTTTCACCGGGCACCGTTTCATTCCAAAAGACATGGCTGATTTCAGTTTTCTTATTTTGCATAATTCCTTCTCTCTTTTCTCATTCCAGCTCAAAGACTTCCGTTCTTTATATGAAGGTTATGTCCCGATGAAGTACAAACACTATTACAAAAAAATGGCAAAGTATGTTATTAACCTACAATGTCTACTGCATTGAGCCTTACATCTTTGCTTGTATTTTTTTTCTGTTGGCGATATACTATATATCTATTAGAGTTAGAAATTAATTTTCATCTCTAAATGACTGGGTATTATACAGATTAGGTGAATGGGGGGACCATGTTACCTTGCAAGCAGCAGCCGATAAGGTCTATTTTATTTGTCATTTGAAGCTTTTGCTCCCTATGATATATTGTCATGTCATTTCTTCATTTATGAAGATGCTTCTCTTTTACATGCAGTTTGCAGCGAAGATATGCCTTTTGACATCATTCAGGGATACTTGTTTTATTGAAATTATGCCTAGTTATCAGGCACCTAAACGAGGTAAGATAATAACGTCTTTGCTTGTTGTTTTAAGAGCTTAAACTGTACACTAACAACATTCCTCTAAGTTAGGCGCTGCTTTTTGTAATGTCAGAATGGAATATTACCTTATCTGGCAATAGTTAGGGCACCTAGACAACATGAGATAAATAAATTGATTTCTTTTGATCTATCTATTCTTCTATTATAACGAGAACTCTTGTTAATGTTATTTTCCTTATTAAAATTATATGCAGAGTTGTGGTTGAGTTTCTGGTCTGAGGTCCATTACAATTCACTGTATGCAATCCAAGGTGAGCTTGGTTTTTCAAAAGCTGTATTGCTTACAACATTGATAGTTGTTATTGGCCTTGTTGGATGTGAGATATTTTGGTTATCTGTTAAACTGCTCTTTTACGTTGCAGAGGCTCCAATTCAGCAAAAGCCGAAGAAGAAACACTGGTTGTTCTAGTGGAAGCAGCTTTGAATTTGGTTGCTAAGAGTGTTGTGTGGACTGACATTTCATGTGATTTCTTACATGGTCTTTCCTTATTTTATTTTATTATCTATGTAAGGAAGGTGTACCTTTACACATGAGTTAATTGGTACCGTTACAAGTAGAATCACCCATTAAATTCCCAATGATATCTTTATGTGGGTTTGTGTATATATGTATATATACACACATATTATTAAACAATGTATTATTTAATTGTTTATTATTTTGTAAGGTGGATCATAGTATCATTCTGAATCCCGTTATCGTAAGAATAGTTAATGTAACGTACGTACAGTTTAGCTGCATGCATAATGGTAACAAGCAATTAATTAATTAATTAACAGAAAATGCAGGTTCATGGTTTGTCGTTACAAATTGAAAAAGAAAAAAGAAAGAGTACTGGGAACTAAGAGATCATAAATGAAAAACAAAGGGGAAAAAAGTAGCAAGTAGTACTAGGGTAGTTGAGTTTGAATTTCACTTCCAGTTGTTGGCAACAATGTGAGCCAAATCTACGACCCTCTGGGAGTAACCCCATTCATTGTCATACCAAGCAATAACTTTAACCATGTCATCACCCATAACCATAGTCAAGGAGGAGTCAACTGTAGAAGAAACATCGGTGCATCTAAAATCAACAGAAACAAGTGGTTCATCACAAACAGAGAGGATTCCGTTGAGCTCTTTATCAGCACTCTCCCTAAAAGCGGCATTGACCTCTTCAGCAAAGGTTTTCTTAGAAACCTGAACAACAAGATCAACTACTGACACATTTGGAGTTGGAACTCGAAGGGCTATGCCATTGAGTTTTCCTTTGAGTGTTGGTAGAACTAGAGCTACTGCCTTTGCTGCACCTGTTGAAGTTGGAACTATGTTGAGTGCTGCTGCTCTTGCACGTCTTAGATCACGGTGGCTGGCATCCAAAAGCCTTTGGTCACCAGTGTATGAATGAGTGGTAGTCATGGTACCCTTGATGATTCCGAACTTTTGATCAAGTACCTTAACAAATGGAGCAAGACAGTTGGTTGTGCAAGAAGCATTACTGATAATAGGCTCATCTGGATTGTAGTCATCTGCATTTACACCAACCACATAAGTGGGGATGTCACCTTTACCAGGTGCAGTTATTAGAACCTTCTTGGCTCCTGCTTGAATGTGCCTCCCTGCACCTTCTCTGTCCACGAATACACCTGTTCCTTCTATAACAAGGTCGATGCCAAGGTCCCTATATATTATATTATTATAGATAAAGAGTATGAATTGAGTGAAGATAATTGATGAATATTATTAATTTCTAGCTAATTAAGCTAAGCTATATTAATACTAATATTTATGCACTTACTTCCATGGAAGATTGACTGGGTTACGGTTAGAAACAACCTTGATAATATTGCCATCAACAATGATAGAATCGTCACCACCAGGCTTAACATCAGCGTCGAAAATACCAAGGGTAGAGTCGTACTTTAGTAAGTGAGAAGCCTGCTTTACACCTCCAGTATCATTAATAACCACAACATCTAGTGGGGAGTCCTTTCGACCGTGCCAGCACCTCAAGAAGTTCCTTCCAATTCTTCCAAATCCATTTATGGCTACCTTCAACTTTGCTTCCACTACCCCTCTTTTGTAACCACTACTGTTTCCAACCTTTTTTTTAATGATTATTTTCATAAAAAAAAAGAGAGTAAATTACTTCAACTAATAATAGTATGTATTAAAGTTACAACTTAATAAAATGTAATATATTGGGACTCACAGCATAGGTTTGGCAACCAATGATCGAAAGGAAGTGGTCGGAGCTAGTCTTTTTTGCAAAGGGAAGGCCGCTACTTGATAATGATGACGAGTTGCGGAGGCCAGAGAATTCTGAAAATCCATTTCCACAATAATTATATGCCTGCGTTCATATATGTATATATATATAATTAGATTATTAACAAAAACAATTTCATGATCGAGTTAAATCAATTAATTAATGCTATATATATATACACAAACCTGATGAGCAGATGGTTTGGCCACAGAAAGAATAGCCGAAGCCATGGCCAGATACTAGAGATCTAGAGATATGCAAGCAGCAAATTATAAAGCTTAACTAGCTAGCTATAGCACTATAGTAATATTAGCTAGCATATTAGACCAACAAAAATTTCTCTAAATTTCTTTCTTTTATATATTGATTTGTTCATCTATGGGGAGTGACTCAAATGAAATGTAGACTAGATGAGATTTTGGATAGCCTCTCCTTTAACGTATGGCTGTGCTTTCTTCTTATTTTCTAACTTATTGTGTCCTCTCTTCCATTTTCCATTTCTCTCTCTAATATTTCTTATGTTCATTACTGTTTGGGGCCTCACCCTTACTCTTGAAATGGGCCAACCTTTATATTTGCGTTCACTTTCTTTATAAATTTATACTTTATTAAATATTATATTTTTTATATATGTAAAAATAAAAATACTTATAACATCATAAACATTTAAAAATGAGTATTGATTATATTCATGGATAAAATATTTGCATGTAAACTTATATTGAAGCTCGTTATAAGTCTATGAAACAAAGTATAAGAAACATCAACATTGTAGATAATTGTACTTCAAGTATACCTATTATAACTATAACACATAGAATTACATTCATGTATTTAATAATATATATTTATAAATCTAAAATTATTTTTGCTGTTAAAATATTTATGCTAAAATATAAAATAAGATATATATTAACATATTAGATAAAATATAGTCTAAAATTATAGGTTAAATCTTAATATAAAAAGATAGTCTAAATTCTACTTTAAAAGAATTATTTCTTTAAATAAGAGTTTTTTTTATTAATGAGTCTATTTTAAAAAACTCTTTTTTAAATACGAGTCTTATTAATTAATGAGTTTACTTTAAGAACTCTTCCTTAAATATGAGTATTCTTGATTAATGAATATTACTAATCTTATTTGTAATAAAAAAATATTTATTAATTACATAGGATTAAGGGTTTTAATTTTTTTTATAAATAAAACTCATTACTCATTGTTTCAATCAATTATAAAATACATTATTCTCTTCTTCTTAATCTCTCTTGTTTTACAAATATAATATTATAATTCTTTAGGCTTTTTTATTTAGTTAATCTATCAAACATTGATGGTTGTATTTGATTGATTAATAAGCCTAATTAGTTTATAATATTTTGATCATATGTTCTTATAGCTTTTTCTTTATTTTTGTTCTTAAATTGTTAAATCAAATAATTATGTGTGTCATATCATAATTATTTGATTTGATTATTAATCTTTAAAGAAACTATTTTTATTGAATTTGTGCTTAATCTTTTTGTTTTAGGATTTGCTAGTTGATTTGATTTAAGTGACGTATATTTTGAATCAACTAGTTATGATTATTCATTATTAAATCCGTTTTAGAACACATATGAGCACTTGTGTTTTTGTGCTAACTTTTTTTTGCAGTTGATTCATGAATATATTTGATTGGAGAGAAACTTATTGGAACGTTCAATTCAACAAATTCTGGAATGCAATTATTGTTGGAGTTTTTCTAGTTTTAGAATCAACTCTTCAAAGTTCTGTAAGGATATTGTTAATATATTAGTTATTCCTTTTGTATTCATATATTTGTGTTTATTCTTCTGTGTCATTCTTGATTTTTCTGTGATCAATTACAACATGTATGACTAATAGTGAATATGATATAATAATAAAGTTTTTATGCTTGTAAAATATTAAATAGTTAAAACATTTTCTTAAAATAAATTAATTTTATTTTCATTCAAGATTTTTATAAAGAATGTTATTTAAAGGAGTACATTGCTCTTAATAACAAACTTAATATGAGAGTTAAAAATTTAATTGCCTAGACTTAATTTGGAGTAATCCTGTTTTATTTTAGATTTAATTATTTGGATATTTAGAACGAAACTTTATTTTAAAAATTGTTTACAAAGAATTATTATTTGAAAATGTATTAATAACATATATTTTTAAATAGTTTTAAAACCTGAAAGTTATTTTTCAGATAGTTAAATTCTTATGTTTAATTTGGACATCTTGAATAAAGTCTAATTAACTAACTCTGCATAAAGTTGTGATTAGATGATTTGCTATTTTCTTATAAATAAAGATAAAATTTAATAATTAATTAATTAATTAAGATTTAATATTCTTAGGCGGAGTCTATTAATTAATTAATATTAAACAAAATAATTTAGGTCAAACCTAAGGACACTTTCATGCCAAAATAAGAAAATCAATAAATATTAATTTATATATTTAATAATTTAAATAATACGAGTAAGTATAATTACCTAATTATTATATCCATTATTCTCCACTCTTTATGAATGTATTAAATTGCATGAGTATTTGTTGAATCTATGTCTATCTTTATCTTTATGCATTATATTTTTTTTTCAAAAACCAAATCATTGTGACAAAATGTTTTGGTTTAATTTTGTTTTTAAAATTTGAATAATATTTAACAACCACACAATATTACTTCTTTGAATTGACCTTGGGAGTATACTTATGATCGGTGCAAAACTATAAGTGTACAATATCTTAGTTTTATAATAAAGTGATAAGAAGAGTATCGTTCTTAGGGATTGATAACTTATTTTTGACAAATATCAAAATTATACTAATCTCAAATTTATCTAGAAAAATTACTAAGGTTGTTGTAATTGAAATTTAAAATAAAATTAATCTCAAGAAAATGCGCAAAAGAAAATAAAGATGTTTAAGAATCAAATCAATGGGAAGAAAACTTCTAGAAAATCGATTTCACCTAATCTCTCACTATGTTTTACCCATCTAGCTAATTAAATTTAATTATCTCTGTTTGTTTGCAATCTCCAAAAAATATCCAAAAGCCTCTTTCGATAGCCAATTGGAAACATTCTTGTTCACCAATTTACACAAGAGTATGTAATTTAATAAAGGAAGAAAGCATTAATACTAATGATTTTAATACTGTACAGGTTCATATAAGTCTTTTGATCCCTATATTTACCTATGCTGAAATATTCCAGATCTATTTTATAATTCCCTCTTTTGATAGTAAATCATAAGACTAAAATCATCCAATTAATGACTAGTTAATTAGAAATAATAAGCTCAGAATAAATCACATAAACATGAATAGAAATAATTCAAATCAACATAGAAAATCAACCATAGTTCAAAATTAAATTATATATTTTTCTTAGAATAAAGAAAAATTAATTTATGCTAAAATTTAAATTTAACATAAACGAATTCACCATAAGTTTATGAGAAAAATTGAAAGAAAATTGATTCGCAAAAAGAATCTACTTTTACGTTAATTTGTTGTGCTTCAATATGCTTTTGGTTTTCTCTTTTCTCTTGCACCGTTCTATTCTTTTTTTCTTTTTTGTTCTCGTTCTTCGTTCTTCGTTCCTGTTTCTTTTTCTTTTTTGTTTTGTTTCTGTTTCTTCTCTTCGCCCTACCTTTTTGTTTTCTTCTTTTTCCTCTACCCAGTTTTATTTTGTGTCGTTTTCTATATTATATATATATATATATATAGAAACTTTAATTTTAATTTAATTCATATAAATCTTTATTTAAATTTTAGAGCCCTTAAATTATATGCTTATAAAATTTTGGATCTTCATTATCTTCAAATCTGTAATAAAATTCAAATAATAATAATGAAGTCTAAATTCAATAAAAAATAAACAAAATTAGACTAAAGTTAAAGTTGAGAAGTAACAAATTATGTTAAATCATACATGGATAAATTTTACAAATATTGATCACTTGGTAACTACTCTCAAGGTCAATGAGCTAATCGAAATTGATTATCCCGAGTAACACAAACATGCTTCCCATGAGGTGGGTACCTCGGGTGCATAAAAAGGTACCCTGTCTGAGATAATCTTTTTGAAAGGCAAAGAAACTGAGGTACCAAAACCTTCTATAAAGCCCTCAACCTTGAAGAGAAAGAGACTAGACTTATCTCCTTGTGCTATGAAAACCACCCTTATTCTAATGCTGGAACTAGACACACACATGTGAATGACGTAAAGTTGAAAAGTGACCATTTTTGAAAAAAATGGTCTTTGAGAAACTTGGGGTATTGCTGAATGTATACCACCACTTTGGGGGTGAGCGAGAAGGGGTTTGCATCTAAATAGCTTTAAAGGAGCTTGTGTAAACCCATGAGAAGGTGGTTGGAAGTCGTATGTTAGTGGTACATAGTTTCACACTTCAATTTTTTTATTGATTTATATAATGGTAACCCCATGTTTATTGTAAGCCTTTTCCTTGTTGAATGAGAGGGAGATTACAAATAGCCAGACCATACCTGTACACATGAGGCTGAAGCCCTAATAGCTCAATTCCAAGGTACCCTCAAGGAGAAGGATTAAGTGCTAGAAAAGAGTGAGAATCATCTCGAAGTGTAAGAGACTAAAATCATTGACTTGGGTAATGACCTAGTAAATAATACCCAAAATTTGATGGAAACATCAACCTTTACTTTGGAGAGGGATACCCTGGCTAAAGAGGTTGAGGAATGAGCTAAACTGGTAGAGGAACGAGAAAGGTTAGCTAAAAAATGGGCTAGATAGGCCAAATATGCCACAGGGTCCCTAACAGAACAAATGGTCTCATTGAACTAGTTGGTGGCAAGGACAAAGAAGACTAATCGTGGGTACCGTTAAGGGGATCCTTTGTTATGACCAGTTTTAAGGCCCAAGTTGTGAAGTCCTAGATGCTTTCTACCTTTATGGGTTATTGGGATATTTCGTTCTTGTATTAGTGATACAAATCTTAAATAATTGTGAAATTAATTACTAATAATAATAATAATAATAATAAGTTTGATAAAAAGCATAATCTAAAAAAATATTACTATTAGTTTTTATAAATTTTATACTTTTGTTCCCTAATTTTTTTTATTAAATTTTAGTCTCATAATTTTTATAAATTTTATATTTTAGCTCCTATTTTTTTAAGATTTAACCCTTAATTTTTTAATTTTAACAAAATTAATCCACTTACAAAATATGTTTAATATAACTTTATTGTTAAATTAAACCCATCTTTAACTCACATCTGACCATATTATAACCTTCGTTTTTTTAAGCAAAATCCAAAATTATAGTTCTTAATTATAAGCAACTCCAAATATTATATAACCCCAAACCAATAAATAGAAAAAGTAAATATGTATATATTGCCTTTACATAACATCATATACACGTTTTTTTTAATGTAGCTTTGATTTAGAAGAAGGAAATTAAAAAAACTAAGAGAATGGTTGGATTTGTTTTAATTAATAGTAAAGTTAGATAAAATAGAATTTGTTTTAAAATGAATTGATTTTATTGAAATTAAAAAATTAAAAAACTAAATCTTAAGAAAAAGTTAGGAGATTAAATTATAGAATCTATAAAAATTAGATGATTAAATTTTAAGAAAATAAAATATAAGGGCTAAATCTTAAAAAAATGGTTAAAAAACTAAAGTGTAGAATATATAAAAATAAGAGTTGTTTACCCTTATGGCTTTTTTAGAGAAATTAGGAAAATTATCTCTAATATCCTTGACCTTTAGCATATCTTTACATTCGTTATTGACTTTTATAAAAGAGCTCTAATGTTCTTGATTTATATAGTTAATATTACTAATATTCTCGAATGATTAACAGAGTTAACTTTTCATCCAATGATGTATTTTTCTTTTCTATTGCTTTGATAACAAATTGTTTATAGCTATTTTGAAATGTTATTAAAGGTGAACCTTTATGTTTATTATTAAAACATTGATTTATCTTTATTAATTTTATGAATTTAATAAACAAATATTTAATCATTTAAGATTCCTAATTGACTTAGAATTATAATTATCACGCCTAAATTTAATGATCCACCATAATCTTCCTTTCCATTATTCATCTTCTTTTTTTACACATGTATGTCTCCATTTGTTCAAGCCTAAATACCCTCCTGGTAATGAAAAACCTCTTGCATCCGTATACAATATGATGTTCAATTTAGATTTACTAGAGAATAAAAAAAGAGTTAATACACTCCATTTTATTCATAATATTAATAATTATTACAATTCTAAAATCATCTAAGAATCTTGAAGAGATTCTTAACTTCTTATAGTTTCTAGATGTATAGTTATTAGATGAATAAAGATGTATAAGGATTCTTTTTATAGAACAAGGAATCTCTTTTTACAATAGTAGAAATTATTATTTTATCCCTACTTTAGTAATTCACTTAACTTTTTTCTTTTGACTTTTAAACTTAAGTCTTTCATTTTCTTAGTATGATCTGCCGACTAAAAATGTGGGTTTTTACATCTTTATTTCTTTTTGTTGATGGTACTTTTGACAATGTAAATGATGATCCATCTTTGTCTTCTCGATCTTTAATACAGTAAATACATTTATGATCCTTAATGGTTTTTCTAGCATAAAAACAAAACACCTTTCTTGTTTCTTGACAAACTTTTAGATCAATATTGTTAAAGTTTATTTCAAATTTACTGATTTTCTCACCATCTTTTTCAATAAAGATCATTTTGCTATGAAAATGATTATAACTTTACTAGTTGAGTAATTTACATTGATTTCAAAAGAATTATCAATTTTTCTGAGTTAATGATAAATTTGACTTAGCATTTGTCCACTTAGAATACATAATTCATTTGTATTGAATTATTTTTCTGAAAGTGCCCTTCATTTTAGAACTTTTCTATTAGTGTTGAAAACCCATAATTTGATAAAATGATAGGGATTAATACATTATTCTTCATTTCAGTTAGGGGTGTTCATTGGATCAAAACCGTTGATTTTATATTCATTTGATCCGATCTAACCATCCGATCGGATTGAAACATTCTAATCCACAATCGATCTGATCACCTTTCAAATTCGATGCAATCCGATCCATAACCTATTCAGATTGCATCCGATCAATCTAACCAATAAACTTAATTAATTATATTTTTGGTATTTTTGAATAAAAAATTTAAATTTTCACATAAATCATAACATAAAATTATTTGAGTTAAAAGAATCCTTAAAAAACAAAAAAAAGGTTAAAATAAGACTAAAATGTTCAAACCTATATAAAACAAAAATAATACAATACGTCAATTGATGCTTATTTTCGCAAGTGTACGAATCATTCAAGTAATAAAGTGTACAAAAGTACGGATATCGAACCCACAAGGAATGACGTTACTAAGTACCGAAATTGACTAACCCTAATTTTATTTGAAAACTGAATTGTTGAAATTGTTTAAAAAGAAAATTAACATAAAACTAAACGCAAATAACAAAATTAAATGTTGTTCACTAATGATTAAAAACGCTAAGGTATTTGATTTCGCTAAATCAATTCAATCCGATTTCAAGTCATGTTATATGAGAATCAAAGCTAAAAGTGATGGTTGAAAAACCCAAACTTATCTAATACTCTTTCTCAAGTTATATTAGAATTACTTATCTATGAAAACCAACTATATTTCTATGAAGATTTAATCACAAATAAGCACATTACGATTTATGGAATTTCTGGAATAACCACATACATCATGCATTAGGTGTCAAACTCGCATTCAACATACGATATTTATCACAAGAAGCATTCATTACACATCTCCTCTCGGTCTTAATATAATGCAACAAATCATCTAAATCTTGATCAGAAATTTAAAAGCATTAAGTATGGAAATAAATACTCGACTTGAAAACAATGAATTCATATAACCATAACAAAAGAAATCAGATTTGCTTGATTTAACTACATCATAGCCTTAGCAAAAACGAATTAGTTCATAACGGAAATAAGAACAACCATTATTTCAATTGAATCCATCAATAATAAAACTGAATAAATTGCAGAATATAAAAACTAAGGAGAAGAGATGAAAAACTCTAGAAAATGAAGACTTGGTAGCATCAATGGTGAAGATCCTTCAAGTTTTTCCAAAATTTCTTTCTCTCCTCCAAAAATGTCTTTGAATTCCCCTCTCTGTCGTCCCCCTCTTTTTTCATCATATTATATATATAGATCTAGGGTTTTGGGGGGGAAATTTTGGAACAAAACAACCAAAAAATCTGTTTTCGGACGAAACTCGCCGGCGGCGAAATTGTTCTCGCCGCAGCGAGATTTCTGGAAAACTTACGATTTTGGTTCCGCTCAATCTCGCCGGTGGCTAGATTATTGTGGCCAGCGGCGAGATTCACTTGGCCGGCGGCTAGATTGATTTGGCCGGCGGTGAGATTGATTTGGCCGGCGGCGATATTTACTTGGCCGGCGGCGAGATTGCTGTGCCAAAATCCGTGCTCCTTACATGATTTTCAACGTTTTCGCCGTAAGGTTTTCGCCGACGGTGAGAATATTCTCGCCGGCGGCGAAATTCCAAATTTTGAAATTTTGTTTTCTTTTTATTTGCACTCAATCCGGTTCATTGAAATTTGTCTCAAACTTCTCCAAAATTATGATTTTACCTGAAATTGCACTTTAAACACGAAATACCCGTGAAATGACATTTGTGGATTAAATAATCAAATAAACGCAATTTTTACACAAATATCAACATTTAAATCATAACAAAAATGCAATAATTTGACTCTTATCATCAATAACGATTACAATTGTCATTTTAATAAATTTAACAATTCATTCAAATAATAAACAAAAAGATAGTTCACAATAATCTAAACCTAAATTAAGTTGATCATTTGATCATTTCACTCTTTAACATCCATCGATCATCTTGAAAATAATCTTGTCTTGAATCTTGAGAGCAATAACAAAAAAATTCAGTGTGTCATTATCTATTAGTCATAATTTAAAAAATATTAATAAATTGATAACTAAATATATATAAAATAATATATGAAATAAAATAATAATATATCATATTCAATCAAGGATTATATCCTTAATGCCTCCCAACATATCTACAAAATAGAAGATAATAGAAAGTGATGAGAATATTAAAACATAAATCATAAGAGAATGATATCAATTAATAATGAAAATTAAAATAATATTACCTGTTTTAATTGCTTCAATATCATCAATGGACTCACTAATGTTAATTATTGGTGATGATCGAATCCAATTCTAAGTACAAATAAGTGCTTGGACAATTTTTGGGGACAATGAGCTTATAAAAGAATCAATAACCCTCCCCCTTAAGAAAATGCAAACTCAGAAGCTACAGTTGATATAGGCATAGCTAAAACATCTTTGGCAATCTTGGAAAGAACCTTGTATCTAGATGCGTTCACCTTTCACCAACCTAAAAGATTAAAAGACTCATCATCCACATCCTCACATGTCTCACCCAAATTTTTATCTACTTCAGTTTGGTTGTCTGTCTTTTTTGCATCTTTGACACGCTTTTTATAACGATCCATCCACAGTGAAAATGAATCAATGTTACAACTATCCATATAACTTGTACATTTGTAGAATACAAAACTAAATACTGATCAAACATATTATTCAAATTTTGTCTAAATGTTTTTCATCATATGACCAACCATAATATCATTTTCATCACACAAAAGATCCAAACAAATTTTCAAACCTTGTTCCTTACGTCTTGGATCAAGCAAAGTTGCAATAAATAAAAAATCATTCATCTTATCTACACCTCCCTAATATTTATTGAACTTTGTTTTCATTTCTTTTGCCATTCTGCTTAATAAAAAATCTGTATTTTCACACCAGAAACTCAATTGGTTGTGTATAAAGCAAATTTGATCCAAAAATAAATTTGAAGTAACATATACAGAACCAGAAAACCTCAATGTTGCATCATAAAATATTTTCAAAAACCTCACAAATACGTGAGCATTAGACCAATCAAACATATCAGGAGTTTTGCAACTATCATTTCCAATGTTGAACTCTTGTTTAAATATCACATCATATTCTTCTAAATGCTCAAAAGCTTTCTAAAATCTTATTGCAGCTTCTAACATTAAATAGGTAGAATTCCACCTTATGACTACATCCAAACATAAAAGTTTATTAGTATCAATCTTCTCTTGCTCCGCACAATCCTTAAATTTTAACAACCTTGAAGGTGATCCTTTGACATATTTCACAACTTCTCTTATCTTACTTATGCTTGAATCATGTTCTTTCAAGTCCTCTCTCACAACCATATTTAGAATATGAGTTGCACACCTCATATGCATATGTTGACCATCTAGTATTGTACCACCCCAATTGTTCACTTTTTTACACAAGTAAGAAACTAATGTATTATTTGAGCTAGCATTATCCACAGTAATAGTAAATATCTTATTAATTCCCCAATCTAACAAGAATTGCTCAATTACATTCCCAAGGATATCACCTTTATGGCTATGAACTACACAGAAATTTAAGATTCTTTTTTGGAGTTTCTAATTATCATCGATGAAGTGAGCAGTGAGACACATATAATTCAAATTTTGAGCAGAAGTCCATATGTCAGTGGTTAAACAAACTCTTTGAAATGACTTAGAGAAAAAATCTTTCAATTTATCTTTTTCCTTTAAGAAAAGACACAAGCAATCTCGTGCAACAGTGGTACGAGAAGGAACTTGGAACCTTGGTTCCAAAACTCTACTATACTTCTTAAATCCTTTATTCTCAACATGACTAAATGACTATTCATCAACTATAATCATTTCTGTAAGTGCAAGCATACAAGCCTCAATACTAAATATGTGTGCAACAAGTACACCTTCTTTATTGTTTGTGACATTTTCAAAATCTAAAGTCTTTTGCTTCTTCTCATATCTAACAGGAAATAATTTACATTACATAGCAATATGAGCATTTAAGTTTGATATACCAGACTTGCAGGATACATGCACATACTCCCTTGAATAATATTTACATCTTGCCTTGCGATCTAAGCCTTCACCCACTATATCAAAATGTTTCCAGGCAAAAGAGGGAATTTAGAAGACTTTCACTTACCTTTTCCATCATAGCTATCTATGGAAGGTTTAGGTCTGTCATTCACCGATAGATCTTTAGTTTTTGGTGGAGCATTTTGTGGATTCTTATCTTGATTTTCAACATCATGGGTAGTGCTTGCACTTCCGGTGGTTGCAAGTGGACTATCCATAGTAGAGGTGTTTTTTCCATCTAAGATAAAGTGAGACACAATCAACTTTATGCAATAAACATATTGTGGACTATCCATAATAGAGGTGTTTTTTTCCATCTAAGATAAAGTGAGACATAATCAACTTTATGCAATAAACATACTGTGTAGAAAAATAGTTGTTACAAAAATGCTATCAGATACATGAAATAACAAAAACAATAGATAAAGGACATGCTTTATGAGAAAAATAAATGAAAATTTTATTTTACTTCTGAATTGTAAGACATAACTATTATTTGTCAGTTATGAAGAAAAATAAATTTGGCATTAAAAAAAATAGAAATGAGGATAAAAATTGTTAATCAAACATCAATTCAATTATTGTTCTTGAATGAACTAATCTAGTACTATGCATTTATATATACCCAAAATGGAAAATTACAAGTTTTAGAAAGAAACTAGTCAAGGTATTTGTCAAAAAAAGAAAAAAAAATTGTTAACAACCAAAAGAACTGGGGTCAAAACGACCTCTTTCCTGAAATTCTTGGCTTCCATTCACCAATTGTAACAACCCCCATTTCTCCCCAAAACCTTACAACTTGAATATCAGCCTACAGCTTCTACTAAAATCTATGCAACATGAGAACCCACTAACCAAGTACTAACATATCAATACTCAATAGAGTAAATTAACCCTCTTTATCGTTAATATGTGTAAAGTTGTACTAAAGTGGAAATTAAAAGGATGAGTTGGATTACATTATATAATGAGAACCACAAATACATGTGAAAGATAAAAAAGAGTAGACTAATGTTAGTCTCAATATTAGCGGTAAACTTCATACTGGTATAACATAGTAAGTAGAATAAAATTTCCAGACCTCATCAAATTAAATTATCATAATGTGAACTCTCCAACCAAAAAAATATAGCTTAGATAGAAGTAGATTTACAGAATGTAAAGAAGCTGATTTGTAGCCAAAGTAATACAATTTCCCATATCTTATAAAAGAACAAAATAAATAATGAAAAGAAAACGTAGAACCATACATTACACAGGGAACAAGAGTCATAAATCACACTGAACTAGATTGATGTAGAACGAAGAACGAAGAACGAAGAATGGAGAACATAGAGAAAGTTGGCAACGACGACACACATAGTGGCAAAGAGCAAAGGGCAAAGCGGTAGAGGAGAGAAGATTGGAGAGCAATAAGCCAGAGAGAATTTAGAATGCTTAGTAGCTGCGTGACGAAAATGGAAAACCTAATCAAGCTGCGCGAACGAAAACCTATTTAAGTTGGCGACGAAAATCTAAATAAATAAATATATTTACATTTAATTTAATAAATATATATTAATTAAATAAATATAATTAATTTCGGTCAGATCGGATAAATCGTAGTGAAATCCGCCATCCGATCCGATCCGATGGTCGGATCGAAACCGTCAAAAAAATTAACGAATCAGATAAGATTGATCGGATTAATTGGATGATCAAAATTTTTACACACTCCTAATTTCAGTCCATAAATGAATTGAAAAATCTGAAATAGATTGGGTTGTCACCTGCTCTGATCTTCTTCCGGAATAATTTAATTCATTTAAATTAATTCATGGATATAGATTCTCAATTAAACAAAAATTAGATTAGCTCATTCAGAAATTTTCAATTTACTGCTTGTAGGGAATTCTTTTTTTATAGTGTAAAATTTCATATCTTCGATATATTCATGAGTTTATTTTCTAGCTAGATATAGAGAATCAACCATTATGATTTACTTAAATTTCTTTATTGGTCTTTTTTATTTTCAATCACCAATGTATTCTTGGAGGATGTTTTCCTAAATAGTACTAGTGATTGTACTATCTTTGATATCTCTGTGAGACACATTTATCTAAATAGTACTAGTAGTCGTACTATATTTCTTAGGATTTTTAACATGCTTGGTGGTGATGGTTGTAGTTTTAATGCTACATAGTAATTTTTAAATATATCATTTAGAGTTAATAGTTTTGGTACTCTATAGTTGGCATATTTGCCTCAAGCTTTTATTCTATTAGTGAAAGTTATATGAGTTATTCCATTGAGTCCAATAATAGCTTTACTTAATTTAGACCATTTGTTGTAAATTCCTGATTTTAGACCATTATAGATCACACATGTTCTTTTTTGCTCTTCTTTTTATGCCTTTTCATCTCAATTTAGCTTTTCTTTTTTTTCTTTTTAGAGGTATTACTCTCTTTTGAATTGTTAGGTTCTTTATTCTAATTTTAAATTATTTGTTTAGAAGTTTTACTTTTTTAGAATAAATCTCTGAGATGGATTCCTTTTTAGAGTTTTTGGACTCTAATGTTGGTTTTAAATTATTAAGTTCTTCTTGTTTCCAAAAGAGACTTTTCTAGATATAAAACATCGAGTTGCTCCTGAAGAATTCTTATCTCCTTTTTCTTTATCTTGATATCAACATATTCAACTCATGCATGAACAAAAATAGTTATATGCATTAAGTCTCTCGTAAGGGCATCTATTAAAGTATTTTTGTTTCCTGGATGATGTTCCACATCGAAATTATAGTGGTTAAACTACTTTTATCATTTAACTAATCTATCTTATTTATAATCATATGCAATATTAGTCCTTAAAAAATAGCCAAAATTCTTATTATAGATTATAATAATGAATTTGAAACTCATTACATATATTGTAATTTTTAATTACTTTTTTAACGACTAAGTATTCTTTTTTATTAGTGTGATAATTAAATTATGAACCATGGAAAGATTCTAATATATATTTATAAATATATTCATCTTTATCATCTACTTTTATTTCTAAAACTTCTCCCTAATATTCGTGTGATTCATCTATTTTAATTATCATTTTATTATCTGAATTAGGATGGTATAAAGTTGGTAAATTTTTTACTTGTATATTACCTTATCTATATTGTTATGTCCATTTTCAAACATGATCTTTTTTTAATTTTTTTTGTAAATTCGTATTTCTATAAGTTTCTTGATGTATGGTTCAATATGTATTAAACATTCTAAGAATCTCTATAATTGGTTTTTATCTTTTAATTTACTAAAAAATCCTTGAATATTATTTAATATATAGAACTCTAGATTATATTTTCTATCTTCAATTTCTAACTTTAAATACCTAATTTTTTGCTGAATAGTTACTGCTTTCTTTTTTCAGAAAGTACAATGCCTTTTTTTCTCTGTTCTTTTAGAATATTAATAATATCCAAATAATGTTTATTTAATTAATTATTGAAAATCAAAATATTATCCATATAAACACACAAATATTTTATAATTTCTTAAAGATGTCCATATACTTTTGAAAGATACTTGAGCTAGTTTTAATCCAAATGGTACAATAATCCATTAGAATTACCCTTGGAAGAAACTAAATGCCGTTAGTTTTTGAGATTTCTTATCTAGTCTTATTTACCAAAATCTACTTTTGCAATCAAAACTTGAGAAGTATTTCTCCTTTTATTAATGTTAATAATTTTCTTCCTTTGTGATAAAATATCCATAATAAATGGTTTCTTTATTCAATACTTTGAAGTTTAGTACCATTCTCATTTTTCTTCTTCTTTTTTAACTTCTCTTTCAACTAAGAATGTTATATTAGAGTGAGGTGAATTACTTAGTATTATGAATGTTGGACTAGAGTGAGGTGAATTACTTGGTATTATAACTTTTAGCTCCAAAAGTTCTTGAATTTATTTTTCAAACTCAATCATATTTTCTGGAGTATAAATCATGAGTTTTACTCTAATGACTTGTCCCTAAGTTTTATGTTAATAACCATTTTAGATATATTTACTTTTGGATCTAAAATAGTTTTTGAGCTTACTGATGACTCTATGAAAATATAGTCATTAGCGTACTTTTTTACTTAATATTTACTTGTTTTATTTAATAAATAGTATTTTTATGGCTAAAAAATTAAATATAAATTTTTTAGTGAAAAGAGGTAAAAATATAATTTTTGGAATTTTTCTAGAATTTGTATGGATTTTTTTTATGAATTTTTAACACAAGACCAATCAGAAGTTGTCACATGGCATGCCACGCAAGCAGAGGAGCTGATTGGGCAAGCACGCGGACGCCATGTAAGCACACAGAGTGAATCACGTCGCTTAGGGTATGAGGAGGATGAAACACACACCACGTGTTAGCACAACGTTCAATCCGAGTTCAGAAAATCGGTCAACGCGCTATGACACGTGTCATCATGCCATTGCTCCGTGCGTTCCACCCGTGTACCACGCCATCTGTTCCCGTGAATCACATCGCGCCACGTGTTGTTGACTCAGTGAGCATTGACTCTAACTGGTCTCCCCTACTATGTGTCGCTCTCTAATTCGCCCAATAAATTTCTGATGCCACGTGTCACGCTGTGATTGGCTGAAATTGTCAATTTTGCTTGTTTTGATCGTAGCCCTTGATTTGAAGTTGATCGGACAGTCCAGATCACACCTAAGCTTTATTTTAGCCCCTAATCACTCCATAAACCCTAATTTGCCTTCATTAGCATAATTTTGGTCAGTTTTAAGAGCTAAAAAGAGAGAAAAATACAAAAAATTGAAGAAATGACACAATTTTGGTGGAGATTCAAGAGAAAATTAATTCTACAATTCAAGAGATTGATTGTATTTGTTTTTCTACTCTTTCCTTTATTAATTTTATGTTTTTCTTTATGAAAAATATGAGCTTTATGAACACAATTATATGTAATTAATTTATTAATCTTGAGATCTTATGAACCCAATTTTCACCATGTGATGATCTAATTTTTTTTCCAATTATAATATTAATTTAATTACATTATTTAATATGTTTTTATGCTATTAATTGTTTGACCAATAATTTATCTATAGAGGCAATTAAATAGATTTGAGAAAAATTATTTAATTATTTATCTTGATTAAATAACATGCATAATTTCTAGGCAGAGATGTATGATTCTTATGTATGTGATCCATAATTGATGAACTTAATAAGTAGTATGCAATTTAATTGGCATGAGAGTGTGATTAAATTAATTATTATATGATTTGTAATTTACTACATGGTAGGTTAGGTTCAATTGATCATGTAATTAATTGATATTATATTGGAGGGATTTTAGTGATTCACATGTTTAGAAAATTAGGGGATTAAGTATTTGTAGATATTTTCTCATATATCTTTTTAGTCACAAAATCTGATTTAATTAATTATTGTTATTTACTTTTAATTATTTTAATTTTGTTTTCTTAAGATATAAAAATACCAAAAAATTGATTTTTATTATTTTTAGTTTTAAAAATTAGTTTCTAAAAAAATAATCTCTGTGGGAACGATCTTTACTTATTATTATATTACTTGTTACGATACATATACTTGCGTATTCATTACACACACAATTTGTGTGGCGATCACTTACTATATTTAATAATTTTCTGATACCTCTCAAGACTTTATCTTCTTGGCTGTTATTAAGAAAATACTTTTATTTTTCTTTTATATTTAATGAAATGTTTTATAAATAAAATTTTTGTTGTTGTTTTGTGTCTATCTCACTACGTTTTCTCTTTTTATGTTGTTAAATAAAAATTAGGTTGATACAGTCAAAGTTTTTCTTACTTTTGACACGTAAATGATTTCACCATCTAGTATTATTAGACTTATTTTGTCTAAATATTATGAAAAAAGTTGATATAAGTTTAAAAAATTATTTTCTATTAATAAATCAACTCATGTTTTTTGTTGATATATTGTAAGGATATGAAAATTTTCTCTTCCTATCATTATATCTGTATTTGCTAAGACTTTATTAAAATTTATTATAATATTGTTAATAATTCTTACAATTAAATATTTTGGTGCTTATTTTCAGAATTTTTCTAGGAATACATATTTACTAGTTACACATACTAGCTCTTATATATACATATGCATGTAAATTATAACTTATGTAACCTTAAAATCTTTATCATATTTTAATATAGGTACTCTTTAGATTTATAATGCTATATAAATCATTCATCGTCTGATGAAGAATATTTATATTCATGTTTTGAGTTAGTTATTTTTTCTTAGTTTTTTTTAATAGATAAATACTACAAATATCATCTATATCCAATTTTTCTATTGATTCTAATTCCATCATAAAAATTTCTTCTAAGATTTTTACTTTTAATGGAAATTTCCTTTTAATTTATTTTTATGTTGAAGGCTGTTATGGCATTCATTAGCTAATGTTCTTCCTCATTGTAAATCTAACATTTGAATTTTTTTCCAAGTGGACAATAATTTTATTTTTTTGTAGCTTATACATTTTTATCTTAAAATATATTTTTCTATAAGGTTCTTTACTGAACATTCTCTTATATTTTTGAATATATTGTTTTCTAAATTTGTACCTTTTGTATTTATTTTTGTATTTTTTTATATTTTATTTGTAAGATTTTATGTTACTTCTATATTTTTATGGTATCTTAAAATTTCTTGTATTAATAGATTTTATCATTTTCTTATATTTGTGTCTTTATTGACATTTAATGATTATCCAGTTTTTAAGAGTTTTTATTCTTCATCCTAAGTTATCTATTATAGTTTCTCTATTTCTTTTATTCCATCATTCTGTTATAGATTTATATAATGTTTCAAGTAGTTTTTTTAAAAATATTTCTTTATAAATTTCTTGTATAAATGTTGGTAATTTATGATAATACATTTCATATTCACAAATAAGGAAATTTATATGACGTATGTCACATATTTTCATATTTGTTAAATACCATTTGGTTTCCTCAATTTCATTTTCATTAGATTTAGTGATATATCTTTCTTTATCTTCTGTAATAAATTATTTGTATATTTCATTTGCTATAGTATCTAAGTACTCTACACCTGTAGGAGTATTCCCTTGTATTTGAAAATGTTGTGATTATGTTAAATTTGTAAATCAAATTTTAGCATTTTCTGTTATTTTGTAGGCTACTAAGACTCTACAAGTTGAAGGGTTTAATTGTATGATTGGAGAAGTTTTATGATCACACTCATACCACTAGATCATTCATTTAAGGTTTTTTTGTCTCTTATAAAATTCTAAATCTAAAAGATAATATTTATAATTTTTATAAAGTTTGAATTCTAGAGAGATACTATCTCTAGTTTTTCAATATAATCATTCTTTTATTTTAGGTTGTTGTTTTCTTCTATAAGGAAGGATTGGTTCTTCTAACCTTTACCTATTTCTTTCATCCTTATGTAGTCAGATATTCTTTCTTCATGAGGAACTGGTAATGAAGTTAATTTCATATAATATTTTAGGATAATATTTTCTGGTTCACAATCAATTTCACTGATTATTTTTATATTATCTTTCTCTTTGTTTGTACAAAGTTTTTTTTGTAACGTTTTCCTAGTTTTTTTTATTTATTATGGTTAATAGATTAACTAATTTTTTTATGTTCGTATTCTTAGGGTCCATAAATTGTTCTTCTAATTATTTTTTATATTCCATTAAACTATGATTATAACTTATTCTTTATCTTTGAGTTTTTCTCATTATTTCTTTTCTCTACATATGGATCAAACTTATAATTTATAATTTGAATATTTTTAGGTATGTTATTTACATCATTTCTTAATTTTGTAAATTCTTTATGTATGTCACTTTGTAATTTCTTATTATAATCATATTTTTATTTTATTTTTTTAAGAGTTCTTTTTGTGTTTCATTTGTATCTTATAAGGACTTGACTTGATGTTTGATTTTTGTAATATATCAATTTTTTCTACTAAAAAAATTGAAACTTTCCTTATTATTATTTGATTTTTTGATATTTTTGTTAGGCTTATATTAAAATCTAATTCTATACCCTGTAATTTATTTTTGAATATTATTGAGACAATAATGATATCATTTTCTTTCGATATTACGTAATGGATATGCTTTCATTATTTTAATTTCTTGTTTTAGATTTGTTAGCTCTCTTTTTTTGTCAGAGATTTTTTTGATCTATAAATGTAAACCTTGATATATTATCTTTTCTTACTATATTACTTTTTTCGACTAAATATTAAAGGTTTTTTTTAACATCTAAGTTATATTCTTCTGATATTTTAAAGTATATTAATATTTATGGTTTTATTATTTTGTCAATTTTCTTAAAAAGTTTTATTTATTTTTATGAATTTATTTTATCAATATATTGAATTACTATCAATGTTTGTTAATAAATATTTTACTATGTAATGTATTGAAATTGGATTATTTCATTCTTTCGTTAAATTTCTTTTTTTAAATTCATATGCTAAACTTTGTACTTGGTTTAAGTTCTTAATATTGATATTAATGACAAACCTAAGGTGTGATTTATATTATACTAAATTTTCATGAATTATTTTTAATAAAACATTTTTTATATTTATTATTATATTATCAAACAATATTAATTTTATTGGTGTATCAATTTATTTTCTAAAATATAATTTTATTAATATTTAGATTGATCCAAAATAAATATATCAAATTTTTCATTTATCTTTTCAAGGAATTTTTTATAATTCATCCATAATGATTTTTTTTTCAAATCATGATATATTATATATTATTTTTAGTATGTAATATTAATAATAATTTTTTATTACTTATTACATAATAAATTATATATTTTATTGAAAATATTTGTCTTATTTTATGTTTGACTCTTCACCCCGTTATTATGAACTCATATTCAAATCCACCATTGTTATATTTCTTTTATTTAATAAAAAATAAAATTTTAGTATTTAAAAAAAAACATTTTGTATTTTTATTAATTATTATCTTTTGTGAGAAACATTATTATATGTTGTATGTTTTTATTTCTATTATTTTTTGATTTATATTATTTTTGTCATTTTTATGTATAAAAATTATTATTTATTATTATTAAATTTAGAGATATTTATGATATTATTTTAAAATTTTACTGATATTTGTGATATTATTTTGAAATTTAGGGTATTATTCATATTATTTATTGGGATTATTTTTAGGTCAAAATTATTAGTGGAGACTTTTGGTTTTGTTTTTTTTTTTCCTTCCAAAATATTAGTTGGGAAGTCAGAGTTTATACACAGCTCCTGCTCCAAGTCCCACTTTGCCTGTTGCTGTTCCGGTGATCGTGAAGAGATAATAAAAGAATCGGAAAGCTATCAATATCACTATCACTATCAGCAGGAGACTCCAATCTTAACATCGTCACCAGAATGGCGAAGAATCTGATGACGACAAATCATCTACGGCATGTGGAGCCGGTGATGTCTTTTCCGTCAGGCGCCGGTAAGATTCCCAATTTGAACGCCGTTACTCTGGGAAAGGCCCTCGCTACTGAAAAGGACCATCTCATCTTTCCTAGTCATGAATTCTCTCGCCAGGCTCTGGTTCCTTCTCCAGAGAAGGTGATGTTCTTCAGTTCTCTCTCTTTTTGATGCTTTCCTATTTTGATTCATCCATGTTTATTAATGTCTTTTTTTGTGACTATTCGCAGTACCTGGAGATGTATCGGAAGTCCGTCGAGGATCCCGCTAGTTTTTGGTCGGAGATCGCATCTCGTTATTACTGGAAACAGAAATGGGGTCGACAAGTCTACTTGGAAAATCTCGATGTCAGAAATGGCCCCATCAGCATTGAGGTTTTTCATCTACCTATTATTTCTTCTTCTTCTTGGTTCGTTTTGTTCAACTTATTTTGTTCAACTATTGTATTGTATCGCAGTGGTTCAAAGGCGGTATCACCAACATTGCCTTCAATTGCTTGGACAGAAATGTGGAAGCCGGACTTGGCGACAAAATTGCCATTTATTGGGAAGGCAACGAGCCTGGATTTGATGACACTTTAACTTACACTCAGCTTTTCCACCGTGTTTGCCAGGTATCAAATTTTAACTTGCATTCCATTTACTAGCTCACTATACACATCCATCAGATTGAAACTGTATTTTTCACCGATCTGAATCTGATCCGAAATAGATTTGAAGATTTTCAATCCGAAATAGATTTGAAGATTTTCAACCCGAATATGATTTGATGATGTAATCAAATCCGAATCAATCCGAATTTGAACATATTGGATTTTTTCGGATTGGATAAGTTTGGATTGATGTCGAAATCTATTTATGAATTATTTTTATATGTAAAATACGATATATGAAACATTTAAATTTTAAATTAGTACATCTTTAATAAAATTTATTATTTGTAATCACAACTAAGAAAATCGAAATAATAAGAAGTATGCTTAGTCGATTATTAAATTATTATAAAGATTCAACACTTTTACTTATTTTTTAAATTAAAATAATAACTTAATGTAATTGTGGTATGTATAATATTTAATTATAACACATTATAAAATATAATGTTGATTTATTTATAATGTTAATAGTAGTTATGCCCAGATTGGATTACATTGTATCGTAAAATCTGTTAATAAAAATCCGAGCAGATTTTATACTTTCCAATTCAAATCAGATCCCGATGATAAAATCTATCAATCCAATCCGGATCCAACAGATTGAATCGGAGTTATTAATTTAAGTGAATTGATTGGATTACTTGCTCACCTAACATGATGAGATGTTGCTTTAGTCTTGCAATATGCCAGTTATGTTCATTTATTTACTCTCACCCTGTTTGCCTCATTCTGTATGCTCAGCTTGCAAACTATTTGAGGGATATTGGTGTTAGGAAGGGTGATGCTGTTGTTATTTACTTACCTATGCTAATGGAACTTCCAATTGCGATGCTTGCTTGCGCTCGTATTGGTGCTGTTCACTCGGTATTATTTTGCATTTTGTTTCCTTTTTTCTTTTCTTCCACACTTATTCTTCTCATATTACTGATTGCATTTCTGCTTTGACCACTCTATGCATTTGTCCTTTTTGTTTAGGTTGTATTTGCAGGATTTTCTGCAGAATCTCTTTCCCAAAGGATCATAGATTGCAAGCCGAGAGTTGTTATCACTTGTAATGCTGTTAAAAGAGGTTCTAAGATCATCCACCTTAAAGATATTGTTGATGCTGCACTTGTTGAATCTGTCCAAAGTGGTTTCTCTGTAGGTGGGCATCAAGCATATCTACAAGATAATCTCTTTGTTTTGTCTCAAACATGTTTCATCTATTATTTTTTGATTTCATAAATAGCTCAAGTTCTTATATCTGAGGACTTCAGCCAATTTCTATTTAATGATATATGGGTACCAAAGTAGAATTGTGAAAGGTTAAAGGATACACGTTATGTTTATCATCTGACCTGACCCAATCTGATGTGAAGTATGCTGCTGCCTGCTAAAGTGGATTGGATCATGTTGGGCTAAGTTTGATGCTCAACCTACTATGGTTTCTTGTTTTGCTTTCATTATTATTTTTAGCAAGTAATCATAACATATTATATTTATGTTTCATTTTTCTGTGACCAAGGATTTTATTTCCTTATTTCTCTTAATGAAAGGGATATTGTTGACCATATATTAAATCGTCCAACAGATGTTTGCTTAACTTATGAAAACCAACTGGCTATGAAGAGGGAAAGTACCAAGTGGCAAGAAGGAAGGGATATATGGTGGCAGGTCAGTGTAAAAGTCCTTCTTTCGTGGTTAATTTGCAAGTTTGTTCCTTATAAATGAGAAGATTAGGATTTGTTCCTTATAGGATATTACTTTTGGCAAATACCTTCATCTCAGATTTGCTGTGATAATTTCTTGATGGCATGATTGTATACCAGGACATCGTTCCTGGATATCCAACTACTTGTGCGGTGGAGTGGGTTGATGCAGAGGATCCACTTTTTTTATTGTATACCAGTGGAAGCACTGGAAAGCCAAAGGTATCTGCTCTGTACTCCAAGGACGAAGTTGCTTTCTTGTCTATTTTTTATGTCCTAATATCAATTTTCTCTTAGGGTGTTCTCCATACAACTGGAGGATATATGGTGTACACTGCTACAACGTTCAAATATGCTTTCGACTATAAACAACCCGACATATACTGGTACTTTGAAAAGAGAAATCAAAATGTCACTCTCATTGTCTTTTGATACTCTCATCAATTAGACGCATACTCAAAGTTCTGACATCACTTTCCGTGGCATTGTTTTTTCATTGGTTTTAGGTGTACAGCTGACTGTGGTTGGATTACTGGACATAGCTACGTCACTTATGGACCACTGCTTAATGGAGCAACTGTTGTCATTTATGAAGGGGTAACAAATAGAGTGCTTGTTCAGTAGATTAATCACAAAATACATCATTTAGGTTATCTTTTCAAACACACAGATTGAACCTTTTGTCAGTTGTAACTTTGATGATGCCAAGATTAGGATTTATTCACCAAGTGGAACTTAGTGTTTATTCTTTGAAGAAAAAAACTAGATCTGATAACGGGAGAAGGAATTATAGATGGCAGAAGACTTTGTATTTTGTTTGAATATTTCTTCCTGATGGTTTGTCAATATATTTGTAAATTGAAATTATCATACAACATCCAATGCTGGCATGTTAACTTTGCATTAAAAACATATATAGTAAATTGTGCTATAATGATTTAATAATAACACATTCATACTACAGGCTCCAAATTATCGTGACCCAGGACGCTGTTGGGAAATTGTTGACAAATACAAGGTTACTATATTTTACACTGCCCCAACACTGGTGCGGTCTCTCATGCGTGATGGTGATAAGGCAAGACATATATCTACCTGTGCCTGCATATCAGTATCATTCTTCCCATATTTTGTAATTTAGATTAATTCATCTCTCAACAGAGCTTTTCTTCTTTACAATAATTTTCTGTTAGGATCCCTTTCATCATTCTCTTCATTTTAAGATTCAAAGAATCTCTGAGATCTATATATTCTTCTGTCTCACTGCATTAACCTAATCCACTTCTTTTCTTGTTTTATTTTGAACCCCTCTCATAATGGGGATGGAGCATAGAGGGGCAGTGTTTTGGAATATTTGGGAAGCAATTTTCTTCCATGCTCTTTAATTTTCTGCATTATGAAACCACTCTGGCTTATTGGCCTACAATATGTATTGAGTGGACTGTATTTTATCCACTTAAACATCTTTCTTCCCTTCTGACTTGAGAAAAACAAATTGCCTCCTTTCCCACCTAGTTTTTACTGTGCCCTTTTCCTTCTCTCAGACTAACTCATCTTGTTTTTCCTCATCACTACATGGATTTTAGTCCCTGTTTCTATAGTGTTGCAATTCAGTCATTATCAGAGGGGAAAAAAGAAGCAAAAATTACCATAATTCACCACTGATTAAACAATCTTCTGAGGAAGTTAGCAATGTTATCTTATTTAGATACGTCTTATGAAGAAACAAAATTCACTAAATTTCTAAATCAGGTGATCATGTCACTAAATTTCTAAACTGGTTTATTAATCAGTTATTCTTGATCATGCAGTATGTTAATCGCTACTCAAGGAAATCCTTGCGGGTCCTGGGAAGTGTTGGCGAGCCTATTAATCCTAGTGCATGGAGGTTCTCAGCTTTAATACAATTTTTTTTTTATTTAAGAGCTTTATTTTATGTGTAAAATTTACCTAAGGTATACTTTTTTGTACAGGTGGTTTTTTAATGTTGTTGGAGATTCAAGATGCCCTATTTCTGACACTTGGTGGCAAACCGAAACTGGGGGCTTCATGGTATTTAGCTTCTGCTTTATAGTGTCTTTAGCAATGTGACTGATTATTCTTGTCTAATTCATGAATGATTTTGAAATTTACTTTCTTGAATATGTGTGCGTGCAATTTCATCCATATGCCATATGAACGAATACTTCCATCCTTTGGCTCTATCAGATTACTCCTCTACCTGGTGCTTGGGCTCAAAAACCTGGTTCTGCTACCTTTCCTTTCTTTGGAGTTCAGGTCTTATGTGCTGATTTTGTTAATGGTTTTATCGTATAATGCTTACCCTAGTTCATTTGGTGTTGCAAACCTTCAACTTCTACTCATCGTTTGCTTCTTCACGTGACTACAGCCTGTAATAGTTGATGAAAAGGGTGTTGAGATTGAAGGGGAGTGCAGTGGTTACTTGTGCATAAGAAGCTCATGGCCTGGAGCATTCCGGACTCTTCACGGTGACCATGAAAGATATGAGACTACTTACTTTAAGCCATTCCCTGGATATTATTTTAGTGGTGATGGCTGCAGCAGGTAAGTAAGTTCATATATTATCACTTTTATCAGTCTGCCTTCAAAATCTGTAATTCATCTGAAACTTCAGCTAGGATAGAGTAATTAGTATATAGCATAATCCTTTATTTTATTTTATTTTCTGTATTTGATGCTAGGCATGCTAAGTTTAATAAATCCTTATTTCAGGGACAAGGATGGATACCACTGGCTCACGGGAAGGGTTGATGATGTTATCAATGTCAGGTATCTTTTTGTTTTTGTTGAGAATCAATGTCAGGTACATTGCTTACTATGCTTTGAGTATATTATCCCTTTTGTCTTTTGACCATTGATAGGATACACCTATATAAAAGTGAGGAAATTAATAGGTTGGGTATATACATAACTTCATTCTATTTCTGCAATATCTGTTTCTCCACAGAAAATTCTATACTATGTTAGGAAGAAAACTAAAAAATTATAGATTGACATTTTTATGAACTCTCCCCATTATGTTCAGTGGACATCGCATTGGTACAGCAGAAGTCGAATCTGCTTTGGTTTCACATCCTCAGTGTGCAGAAGCTGCTGTGGTTGGAATTGAGCATGAGGTATGACTGTCCATACTCCTAGTGGATGACAAATAGAAAGAGAGAAGTCATCATGGGAAAAACTTATGATAGCATTATGAAGCTTCAAAATGTAGATAATTCCAACAATGAAAAAATGCTTGAGTGCTTTTGAGGACCTATTATAACACTATCTATCTAAGTGATCAATATAATGGTGGCTCGAGAGAGGTAGAGCAGTGCATTATGAAGTATCATAATAAGATGATGAAAAAATGAAATATTGCTAGTATGCCAAATATTACTTTATTAATCGGTATTATAGAGTAAAATAAAAGCTTTATTGATATTGGGGAACAAATGATGAAGGAGAGGGAGGGAGGATTCACCAGTCTATTTATGTTATAGGTTAAAGGACAGGCCATCTATGCATTTGTTTCTCTTGTGGAGGGTACTCCCTACAGTGAAGAACTCCGCAAAAGCCTCATACTCACAGCAAGAAAGCAGGTACGACATCTTATCTTCAAAGGTCATATCTCTATCCCATAGTATAATCAATAATTTGGATTCTTTGGGTTTCATCTGGGAATGACGACAACATTAAACCCGATGCTCTAACTGCATAATGCCTTTGTTTCCCTGGATGTTCATGGTGCTTCTTTATATCATCTGCATCTCTTCAGTAGCCTAATCATAATGAAAACCAGTTCAATGTTAAGTACCTAATGATTCCCCCCCTTTCTTCTTTCTCTTTCCCTTTCCCATTTATTCTGGCTAAAAACAGACCTAAAATGTTCTCCTTAATAAGACCAAATGACTAACTTATGTTTTCATAGAAAATTGATCATTCATCTTACTATATGATTTAAGAAGCTTGTCCATGCTAGGTGTTTTAAGCGTAATATTCCCCCTTTTAAAATATATTTAAGTTGTAAGATTTGCGATATTATTTCAGATAGGAGCATTTGCAGCACCTGACAAAATCCATTGGGCACCTGGCCTTCCCAAGACAAGGAGTGGGAAAATTATGAGGAGGATTCTGAGAAAAATTGCTTCCAGACAGTTAGATGAGCTTGGAGATACCAGTACGCTAGCAGACCCGAGTGTGGTAGATCAACTTATTGCTCTCGCTGATTGCTGAAGTTTCCGGTGGCATATACAGGTTCTCCTAGATTCCATTTTTAGCTGTAAGAGAAGTAACCTTGTTTTCTACTTCCTCTAGATATCTTTCCCCAAAGAGGAGGAATCATATTCTTAATAATATGTGATTGCATCTTTCTTGCTTATTTCTCAAACCTTCTACTGCCTGTTTGATTTGTAATATTTAAAAAAATTAAATTGAAATAAAATAAAGGAACACAATGATAGGATTTCATTTCATCTATTGTCTATGATATAAACTTAAAACAAGAGATACAGTCATAATACTCTACTCAAATAATCTCACCAGTTAAAGTTATCATGGGTGGGTGCACAATTTGTAGAAGATTAAACCTCTACTTGAAGATGAGACTTTGTTAGTGCAGCTGGGGTACCTAGGAATTATACTGTAGTACCACTCGAGTAGCTAAATGGTTCGTCTATTTGAGTGTCGAGAAATAGAGGATTGATCTAGGAACAAGATACGTAAACCTCCTTGAGTTTCATCTAAATATTACAAAGCTCTTCAAATTTAAATGAACATCAGATAACTACTTTGAGATTTGTCGAAATTTGCTAAGGTGATATTTGATTGGATAGAAAGAAGTTAACGTGATTTCTATATTTGGTTGTAGCTAAATTAATTGAGAATTATAATGCCTTTCCTGGAAAAAGCAGAAAGGATTTACTTTCCTGGTCTAATAGTAAACTTATGCTATTCTAATATTATTTTGATTTCATACACATAATTGGACTCAGCCCCACCTCAATTCTATTTCTACTAACTTGTATAAAAAACGAAGGTTCGGCTTTCTTCGTTGTCATGATCGTATGTTCCATTTTTTTTAATTTATGAAGTCAAATTTATACAATAATATAAAAAATTAGATTTTAAAAGCACTATTTTTAATAAAAAATTACACAATAATACATCAAAGTTATGTATTTTGATAATATTTATACTTGAATTTTTACTTTTTTATATGTACACTTTATACTTATTATTAGATTATGATAATACTATTTATCTATTTATGTACAAATAATAATATCAAAAAATTATGTTTTGTGATGATATCAATATTTTTATTTCTTTATATAGGATATTTTATACTTATTACTAGATTATGTGGTCATGAATATGTAATTTATTTACTTCTATTTTTAAAAAAAATTATAAAGTTAAATTTATATTATGATTTGAAAAAATGGATTTTAAACTATTACTTATAAAAATGCACACAATGATAATGTTAAAATTATGTATTATAATAATATCAATATTTGAACTTTTGTTTTTATTTTTTATATATGATATGACATTTTACACTTATCACTAGATTATATAGTTATGATTATGTTATTGGTTACTTATACACAAAGTAAATTATGTTTTTGTCTAACTTGTGTATGATTTAAGTTACACTTAAAATGATTTTTTTTATCTTTACTAGATCCATTTTTTTAAAATTTAAATTTATACTATAAATTTAAAAAAATTAAATTTTTAAAGCATCATTTGTACACCATGATAATATCAAGATTTTTCAATTTATACTATGAATTGAAAATTAAAATATAATGTTTTCACTTTGTTGCCATTGTTGAAAAATTTAGAAAATTAAATTTTTTTAAAAAACTTTTACACACAATGATAATATAAAGACATTTAAATTTATAATATGAAATAAAAAAAATTAGATTTTAAAATGTAATACTTATAGTAATAATACTTAAACTTAAAATTTATGTTTTATGTACGATATTTTACATTTATAATGTCATTATGAAGTTATTAATATATTTTTGATGAATTAAATTATAATTAAATTTATTTTTATAATATTATTATTTACATTAACAGTTTTTTTATAGATTAACTGCTTAAGTTTTTTGGTGTTTTTTTAAACAATTAAATCCTTACATATATGTGTACTTTATACCTATAATTCAAAAAAATATGTTATAAAAAAATTTATAATGTTGTTTTAAATTTTATATTTATATTAATTGTATCATTTTTATTAAATAATTATCTAAAAATAAATTATATAAATTAACTTACAAATTCATTTTTTATTTATTTGCTCTACATAAAATAATATATTTTGTTTATAAATATTAAATAATATAAAAATTTTAAAATTTATTCTTTATATTATATATATATATATATATCGGCACGAGCGAATCACAACCTAGTAATAAAAAATTTATATTCCTAAAATAACAGTCTAATATTATTAACTCTTTAATCTTAAATTTATATCAATTATCAATTACTTTCTTCACTTTATGAGCTGTTAATAACCCCAATCATATATTCATATATTTCATGACTTTAAACTTTATTATAAATATGTTTTTATTTTTATATAAAAATAATTATCATAGTTAAAAAATAATATATCAAAATTTGATTAATAAATATACTATCACTATTAATATATTTCATCATATAATTTAATTTAAATATCAATATATTAAATATATCATATTTTTAATATTATCTAAAATTCTGATTAATTGTTTCGACTAATTACTCTCAAAACTCTTAATTCTTCCCTTTGAAATATAGAAATCATGTAACCAACAAATATAAAAAATCCAATATATAAGAAAACTAATATATAAGAAAACTAAGAAAGGTAATTGTCGTTTGCTTACTCTTCATTATTCAAATTCAATATTCTCTAAACATAATGTAACTTTTGAGACCCTCTTAATTTTTTACATTCTCCAAATTTAGATAAGAAAATCTTATACTAAATATGTGACATGAAGAATCATTTCATTTATTATTTGACATGACTATATGTAAGGGATTCATTTTCATTAAAAAAATAAACAATATTGTCTTAAAAATAACAAGATGTATCATATTTAAATGCTCCTATATTATGAGTATTTTTTTAGATACATCCTATTTAATTGAGTATAATTTTAAATTTATGTTAAAGATATTAGAGAAAATTTAAAAAATGTAAAAATATTGCATTATATTTAATATATAGATAATTATATTATATTATATGAAAAAATAAATAATTAATTAAGACGACACCTGGTTAATTAATTTTAAATATTTTTTTAAAATTAACGTAATCTATTCTTATAAAAATACAAATTCACTATTTATCATAGTTCTTACTAATTGGCTTTTAGTATAATGTTATATAGTCCTTATGTGGTGTATTCAAATTTTGTAATTATATATGTATACGTGGATGTATGAATGTGTAAATGTCAATAAAAAAGTTAAAAACATCTTTTACGTAGATTGTGTACTTAAGAATTACAAGAGTTTTGGAAAGTTTAATCTTATAATTTCAACGAAACCTTTATTTTTTCTTTTATAAGTTACTCCGTTAATCAAATAATAAAGTAATAATATCATGCAGGCATGGGTTAGTATTGGGTTCACGTAACATATAATTAATTCCCAAAGTTAAACTTTAAATATGTAGGCCCATATCATTAAGTTGTAGTTTATTAATGTTGTATACATAATAAATAGTAACATTTTTATTATGATTATGTGCTTTAAAGCAATGACAGTGAAAAAATAACAAAATAGTTGATATTTAATTGATGCATTTTTTTTCTATAAAATTTAGAAAGAAATAAAAAAAGCCAGAGAAAATGTAATTTCATTATATAAAATTTCAATAAATTAGTAAAAAAAGCGTTTTAAACCATAATTTCATCAAAAATAGCAACAAAAATTCACGTAGAAAATGATGATGCTATATAATTTAAAATTTTTAATATTTAATATTGATATATTTATTCTTTCTTTTAAATAACATATTTATTCATGCAATTATTGTGGTTAATATCGTAGAATTAAGAAAATATATGTAATTTAATTTAAACACAGTATGAGTATAATTTTTTTTATAAATTTATAACGAATATAAATAAAGTATATAATATATATAACTAATTATTAATTTTTCATATCAAATAACATTTTGCGTTGTTTAAACCATTTTTTTCTTTTTCTAGATTTACATCCTGTGTGTAATAAATATTACATCTTTTACTCCTTTAATTTTAATTTTATTATAAATAATAAGGTACTAGACATTCTGTTTACTTACGTCAATATAATGTTATTATTTATTATTTGTGTCACTAGAATATATTTATACAATTAAAGAGTAAAAATTACGAGTATTAAAAAAATTAACAATCAACTCTCCTATCACTTTAAATGAATATATATATTCAAAAATAAGATGTTTGTTAACTTACTTGTGATTATCGTTAACGTATTTAATAAAAAAGAAAAGGATTTTATATAATTATTTTTTGTTTTACTATTAAGTTTTTTATATTGAAATAAGTCATTTTCCTACTTATCACCCTAGCTCGATTTTTCTGAGTTAATAAATGCAGCTTCATTTATATAATTCATGCATAAATAAAATATTTAAAACATAAAAGATTCTGTAGTTTATAATTATAAAAGATAATTATTTTGTTGTAAAATTTAAAAGAAATAAAGATAAAAAAATATTTTTATTTGAAATATAAATCAAAATATCTTTAATTTCAAATTATTATAAACTTTAGAAAAAAATTAAACTTATTTATCATAATTTGATATATACATAAATTTACATAATATATTTTGATTATCAATCCAACAAAGTGGGAAAACATAATTAAATATTTTATATATTTAAATTTAATTTATGATAATAGATTAAAAATTATAAAAAAATATGATGAAAAACTTTAAATTAAAATTTTTAAAATTTTTGTTATTCATATTGTAAAAGTTTTTATATTTTAATTCTGAGTTTTAATTTTATATAATATTATATTTTGTTTAACTCTGAGTTTTAAAGTTTTTATCACTATATAAAACTATCTTAAGCATTTTCTCATAGTTTTAATTTATTTTTATCACTATACAAAACTATCTTATTTCGTCACTTTAAGAAAATTGATGAAATAAATGTATACAAAAATATATATATTTAAATATAATCTCATACGAAAAATCTTAAATCATATCTTATTCTTTATATTTTAATATTTTTTTTAGTTTTAATTTTTAACATTTATACATGTGTGATATTAATATTTATTAAATTATTATATTTTTTATGTTAGATAATTTTCATTATAAATTATAACATTTAAATTCTATTTTCTTTAATATAACATGACATAAAAAATTTATTTTTATTGAGAAATCTACCATAGTTATTAGCTTCTTATTGGATCTATATTTAAATGCATATCTATATTTTGTATGAAACAAAAAAATTAACTTCAACCTCTTCAAAATATATTTATAGCTTTTTCGTTGCCACAATCACTTTATTATCCTACATCTCCAACCTTTCATCCAATAAATAAGTCACGTATAAATTGACACATATATCATTATTCAATCAATATGACTCAAGGAATGTATAATTTGTAAAAATAAAATAACATAAAAATATCAAACAAAATATATTTTTCAAACAAATAGACAAACAAACTCCCATTTATAAATACAACCATCAACTCTTCTTTTACATGTATTCATAATTTTATAAACATAAATAAAAATAAAGCTATCTAAAAAAATATTGATATTTTGGTTGAATAAATTTCGTGCTCTTGATCTGACTTCTTCTTGACCCTTATCCTCTATATTCTTATTCCCTTCCAAAATAGAGTAATACACAATTAGAAATTTTTGATATATAAAATAGCTGTAAACTTTACTATTGCTTTAAACATGACTTCGATTGAATACTACCAATTCTGTCCATTTTTTTTTCCAAAGAGAGGAGACGAATAGTTCTATCTTCTAACAAAAGTATGGTAAAGGCATGGGTAGATAAATAAATTAGATTTCAACAATTAATTTCTTTTAAGTAAAATCATCTTATGTCACAAAAAAATAAGAGAACTCTATCGGTTATAATTTTTTTAAGGATAATTGAAATGAAAAATATAAAAGAAAATAAATTGAAAAATAAAATGAAGTCAAATAAATAGATGCATCAACCAAAATCAACTCTCCATTATATATTATAATATAAAATAATATATCTTTTAGCCCTCTATTTTTTATTTCAAATAAAATAAGAAAAAAATGTAAATATCAAACAAATTTTTTATGAAATAAATAGGAGGAATCAAACTCTCTTTTATATAAAGAGAAAATAGAAAATAGATATAGTATACTATATCTTTTAGCGCTCTATTTTTATTTCAAATAAAATGAGAAAAAAACATAAATATCAAACAAATTGTTTGTCAAATAAATAGGAGGAATCTAACTCTCCTTTATATATAGATAATAGAAATGAAAATGAATATTTTTGGTTCTTATATTTAGCTTTTCTATAAACTAGGCAACATTTTCAAAAAATAAATTTTATATTAATTAGATAAATCAATTTTAGGTGCTAACCTTCAAAACCCCTCATACCCATCATTTATTTCAATTTATTTAATTAACATAATGTTATTTTTATAAAATATGAATGTGTAATTAAATATCACCAACAAAAAATTAATGTCCAGTGCATGTACATTTATTTGTTTATTCAATTTTTTTTTATCATGGATTAAATTACTAAATTGTTGTGGTATAAATGAATTTTTCATCATTTAAAATAATTTTTTATTTAACTACAGGTAGTTATTTTCACATGTGCCAAAAAAAATAATTTAACAGTGAGCGAAACAATATTGTAAATCAGGTCCAATACGAGAATTACAACGCTGATAATCCAAAAGCAATTTATCCATAAAATAATGTGGCTGAAAAAGATAAATTCATGCCGCATTGGTAATTTGTCCAGACTTAAAGAATGGGCTACCTGATTAGCAAAACGGGCATTAAAATTATCAGAAAATGCTTTCAAAATTTCAGAATAACGTTGACATCCAAAAATAAAACACCATGTTGAGAGATGTCTGAGGTAACACGATGAACTCGTTCACAGTACACCTCGTTCAAAAGCAAACTTCACACCTTTATTGACATTTTGCATCTTAAGAGCACGAGCAGCCAGAAAAGCCCCTGAATCTGATTGTAGTAAAATACCAATTTCACTAATACAAATGCTCTCATCCCAACTAGCATCAACATCAACTTCACAAAAAGCCAGTAGGAAAAGGAATCCAAATCTGGGGGGTTATTCGCCCTGGCCTTTGCAGAATCAAAATCAGAACTAAGGACTCTTCCTACTTGAATAACCTTATCAGTATCCATTAAATGCTCTGCTGATGAACAAAACAGTTTCCTGACTTCCAAATGGTCCAAAGTAAAGCTAAGAATTCACCAATCACTACTGAAAAAAACTTTAGTAGATGATAACCCATCCATTCAGTGAATGGGGTATGTATCTTTGAAGTTATTAATCAATACTATTCAGATGATTAGAAATTGAGCTAAACCTCACATCTGCAGCCTGTATAATCAGTTTAAACAAGCTCAACTCCTATGTCAACATGCCTAGATGGTGGTTATCTACATATTTGTGTGACTATTGCATGACCATATTAAATTCAAATTGGCTAATAAACCACTGCCAGCTAAGCTGTATGGTTTATAAAAAACCAAAAAATCTACTTGGCAATTAGCAATACACAATAAAATATTTAAATGTGTATACAGAAGCATTTTGACAAGCTAGAAAAGCACCTAGAATGCATATACTTCATTGATTTCTTCAGGAAAGTATCATATTCATTACTGTCTAGCAGCACATGCATATACAACCAGAGCTTATGTAAATGAACGAAATTAATGGTACTACCCTGCTGGAGGCTTCAAGAAAATTGGCAAATGTTACTGTACAGGGTATAAAATTGAATGAAAAATTCTATATATGCTCAAATGGTGAAATGGTTAGCACATTAGCAAAGGCATCACTCCAATAATTGCAACTGGAGGTGAAAACCAGTGTAGAAAATACCATTTACTATGATAGTTGCACTTTGAATCAGCTATTCTTGTGTGTGCAGTAGTGCAGTCATGTCAAGTCAAGTTTGAAATATTACGGTGACTATCAGCAAATTCACGGATTATCCGCTTCAGGGTTCTTCCTCCCTTTCCTTGCATATGCCCATAATCATTATGAATTCCATTACAGCTCTTGCTTTCAAGATAATCTGAGGCTGCACCAGCAAGGGCCTTAAACCAAACAGGCACTACGGTTTCTGCTTCCCCTTGTTGGAGGTATTCACCCGGAAGAGCTTGCACCTGTTACAACAAAGGACTTACATATCTGGGAACAAAAAATAAATGACATACATAATAACAGATGCACAAAATCTGAACGGGAAGAAGAATTGGTTTCAACTTCCAAGGTCAGCACAGGCAACATACCAATAATGCACTACAGAAAAATTTAGTCAACTTCCAAAAGAATGCAATCCTTGAATAGGCCATCAACGTTAGAAAGACTTTAAAGCACACTGAAGGTAGAAAATAAAGGGTAATATATCCATAACTGAACTTCCAGTTTTACTGATAGTGTAGTATACATCAAGCATACAACAGAACATGTCAGTTTAAGCATAAAAAAAATGTGCAACAAAAAGGACCACCCTCAATTGAGAGTGTTCTTTAGGATGTTCAGGCTGAATATTGACTTGTTTGATGAAAATAATTGAATGAATGGTCCTTCATCAAACTAAGGACTGATTTTGATGATCAAGACATTAAGGGTTAATGTCATAGAAATGGACAAACTGTGCATGCTTCTTCAACACAAACATAGCCTAAATGTATTCTAGCTATCTACTCCGAGACCTTCAGATTTTAGGGTTCCGCAATTAGGCTACAGTCAAAGGCTGCTTCATGCAACCCTATGTAAGAACTTCATCTTGCTAAAGATGACTAAAGAAACCCAGGAAGATCACAAGCTTGAGTAGTATAATATGATACAAGTTGTATCATGTGTCCAAAATAAAATACGTACGAATTTAAACTTGAAAATATTTTAAGAATACAATTTTTTGAGGAGATCAGGTCTTCAGGTTATAATATTATTTGTTTAAATTGAAGGTCTTGAAATTTTACTTGATACATAGGTTTACAACGGAAAGCTACTTTAGCTGATATTGAATCCCTACTCTTTGAGATGGGACAAATTCTAAACTGCCAGTTCCAATATTACAGAGGCACCAGAAAAATACATGACTTGAGAATTGAATGCATGCACCCTCAACAAAAAAAAAGAAGAAGACAAAAGCACAAATACACATACATTTTTTTTTTTGGGGGGGGGGGGAGAAAGAGAAAGGGGAGAAAGAAAGAGACAGACCGCGGATTGCAGCCATCCTTGCAAAGATTCCCAACAAAGCATAATCTTGAAAGATGTTCTCTCACTTAAACTGCAGACCACTGCCAATTGTTGCAAGATTGTTGCACATTTGTGAACCTATTAAGAAAAAGCGGTGACTACTCTCTTAACTGCAACACTGTATTGTTGCCGCAAAAAACTGCGAAACTGTATTCATTAGTTAACTAGAAAAAAGTCGGATGAGGAAGGGGACAACAAGTATTTTATATGCATTAAATGATAGTGACAAAATAAGGGCCAATAATAACATCTTGTGAACCTCAGGGGTCAACTAAGACCTCAAAATTTACAAGGATCACAACTTGTCAGAATGTTAGTATTCTTTGCATTATTGTGAAAGATGAGCATAACAATAAGGTAATCATGTTTCTGTTACTGGAGGTTCTTCATACTTCTGCCACTAAAGGGTAAAGGAGCAACCACATCACTATCTTGCATGTTATACTTTTATGCAGGATTTACAGGCCTATTGAAGGAAACAAAAAATAAATGTTTATGTTTTTGTTAAATGTTGGGTGCTGAAAATATTCTCCCATTAACAAACAGCATTAATGACAGAAATGTATTAATTAGGGTATTGAACCAATAACATTTTGGAGTGGGCACCATCCAGTTACGTTCAATTTTCCCATTTAAAACTCAGTCAATGTGCCGTTATGTGATAAAAGTTCTAGTTAACTTGTTTTGTTTCAAAATCTTTACTTGCAAATCCACTATAAGTTGTACAAACATGTTTAAATTAATATGCAAATCCAATAAAAATGTCTTAATAATATTACTTATTAGTAAAGAATTAGAATGATTTACACACAAGAAAGAAAATATTAAATTATAGTATTTTCACAGTAATAAGAGCATAGCAAAAGAGTAGGCACTTCTACAAGAAATATCCAAATCTAGAAGAGTTTTAATTATCAATTTCATTGGCAAAACTTACATGTGACTTAGAGGAATTACAAAGAAATTATAAGTTAAACATCAAAATTATAGGATGTAATGAAATTCGGGTTTTAACAAAAGACAAACTAATAAAACGCACATAAAATATTAACAGTTCAGTTCGGTTTTAAGGATGTTGATGGGGAAAATTCGAATAGAACAATTAAAAAAAGGTTTTTGAAAAACAAAAACTTTAAAAAGGACCATCAACACCAAAGAACCTGTAATTTTGGTTCATTAACTCCTTTTTATTGTCTGTTTTTTCTCTCCATAAAAAAGTACGAGTGCTCTCATGTCATATAACAGTGGATTCTGGAGAAGAAACTCATGGCCCAAAAAAAAAAATTCGAGCAAATACTTTGAAAGAAATTGTTTTGCTTTTATATATCTGTATATTGCAATTCGATCATCGAACAAGGTAAAAAGGTCATTATTTGTAAAATGTTTCTCAAAAAGAGTCCTGCTTCAACATATCTGCATATGGCAGTTCCACCAATGGTTAAGACAAGTGGAAGAGGATGTCAGTCAATTTCGGCCCAATCAAGCTTAGTTCCCTATGAACAAATCATAAATTTATCACAGAAAACAAAACAAAAAACTAATTTGAATCCAGGATTTTTCTACATGTTTATAAGTCTAACTAATGTTTTTTATCTCACACTACTCTATATAAAGGCTTAAACTATGTTGTTACCCAACCTTTATATTTGCTAAGATTGGGTCCTTAAACTTTATTTTCAAATAATTCAGTCGCTATCATTTGCAGTCATCTACACTTGGGTGAATTGTGAACTGCTTTTTCTCGCAGACATTGGGTGTGTAGTGAGTTGGGTAGTTTGTAGGAGGTGGTTGTGAGGTGGATGAGAACTGAAATTGATGGTTGACTGGAAAGGTGACTGACGCAAGGAAGAAGAGAAGTGGGTTGTGTTTGTGGGTGGTTGTAGGCGAGAGGAGGATGGGTCTGATATTGGTTGGGTTGTGGGTAGGCTGATGTATTTGAAAAGTGGGTTGGCTGGGGATAAATTCGCGAGGGAGTATCGATGAGTTGTGGACGATTTCGTGAAGGCATGTTGACTGGCTGTGGATGGTTTTACAATAGCGTATCGATTGGAGTGGGTGGCGATTGCGCTTCAGCAGGGTAAGGTGGTGGGTTATGGCTTGGTTGGAAAGAAGGAGGTTGTGATGTGGAGGAAAGCTGAAACTAATGATCGACTAGGAAAAGAGGTTGTCGACTGGAGACTGGACTTGCTGGTTGGCGTGAAGGCTGAAATTGTTACTGGGTTGGTGGGTGCTTTGAGTTCTCGGTAGGTGAAGGGTATTAACATCGCAAAGGGTGGTTGGTGAAGCTGGGTTTGAGATATTTCAGTTCAGTCACCAATTCTTCACGATACTTTGATATCACATTGACGGAATTGTTCTCGGAAAATGTGGAATCGTTCTTCTTCCCTTTGGTCTTTCTCGTGTAGGTAAGCTCACTCTTGACAGCCCAATACCAAAGCTTGCTTGGAAGGACAAATTGACGATTGTGCTTTTGAAAAGAAAAGGTATACTCATGTTCCTCACATCAATAAAACTCCTGAGCAACTAGGAATTGAGACTCAAGCTGATATCTCACGTTTTGATGGATTTATTCATGCTAGAAAAGTTCAAGAATTGTTGTGCCTTGTTGAAAACTATTTTGAGTTCATGGATATGAGCTCCTAAGTTGATTTGGGAGTCTTATACTTGGTGGGAAGAACTGCGAAATAATAGAAGGGAAAGGAAATGATTCATTAAATCATGGAAAGCTATGAAACAACTCCTAAAGGGTCAGTTCATATCTATTAGCCATAATCCTTCAATTTTCCATGCACTACATCACACCCTTACAATTTCTGAAATCCTTATTGAACCCTTATTCCCAATAATTCAATTTCTATACAACCATACACTAACTCCATACTTGAACTTTTTGTCAAGATGCTTGGACATTGTCGTTGGTATGATTATGAACATGGAATCAAAGATACCCCTGAGGGTGCAACTGATGATGATGAATGTAAGGTTCCAACAAAGAAAATGTTTGGGGCTCTTACAATTGAGCTAAATGAAGTTTTAAATACTCCTACTGGAGTTTTTGAACCTGCATTGGTTTTAAAGATTGGAGAGCAACATCCTTTTGTTGTTTTGGCACTTGATGGAGAATATGAAGTTGGCCTAATCATCTCTGATGGTGAAAAGTCCACTCCTAACTTTGGAGAAATTTGAGGACATGATCCATTTCTGATTCTTACTAGCTGTAATCATTTTCTTCAGTATAAGGGTGATTCTTCTCCATTTGGGGGTCAATTTTGGAAAGGACATTGGAAGAGGTGTTTAATTGTAAAGAGACTAGAGCAAAGGGGGTCAACTCCAATTCAAGTTAGTTTTGTTTATTGCTGCATCACAAACGTGACTATGGGTTTTGATTTTATTAATGACTACAAGATCAATATTAGTGATGCCCGCTTAAGGTTTTCATCAACTTTCAAATGGTTGATCTTCATCACCATCACCATTCTGATAAAGCACCTACACTGCATGGACACCATCTTTTAGTTGAGTTAATTTACTGTGAAGATATAATGGTCCTCAGTAAGGTCTTAAAAGAGCAATGGAAGCCATTGGAGTCTAGTTTTGAAGCTCTCCACTTTGACAAAAGGAATGGTTTTTGTTACTATTGCGTAGCTATCATTTTGCTTTATACTAAGCTCAGCAGGAGTTTTGATTGATTTCATCTTCCTATGTTTGATCTATATGATTACAATTTTTCAAATAATATTGCTCTCTCATCTTAACAAGATTCGGGGTCAAATCTTTCTCAAAGAAAGGGGGAACATTTGCATAGTTATTAAGTTTGTGTTCATTGTTGTTTTATGCATTTAACTGTCGTTTTTCTTATTTCATTTTTTTTTTCTGTTTTATTTAGTATAAGCTGGCAAGTAGTTACTCAAAACGTGGTAGCTTTGAGCATCTAATTATTATATAGCAAGTATAGCATGTAAGAAGGGGCAACTTTTTGATGAACAAAAATTACAGAGTTCTCTTTCCTTTTTGTTTCTTTTCTCTAGAAATAGGACCGAAGTAGTTCATTTATTCTTCAAGGGTTCCTTGAATTCTTATTGTTCAGGCTTCTACATCAAAAATCTCTGTTTCCCTCAACTCTGGTTTGGTTGTCATGATTCCTCAAGTGCTTCCTGAAACTGTTTTTATTTTACAGAAAAATTACTTCATTAATTTCTTAATATCTGATCCCTATATATATACATTTGTTATGCCTAAACCACTGCTGGAAATTATTAGTATACAGCTGTAAATCATCCTGAAAATCAGGAAACTAACATCTTAAAAATAAGGGTTGATTCCACCCTGAAAATCAGGAAACTGTCCTCCTAAAATCAGGAGTTGGTTCCACCCTGGAAATCAAGAAACCAAACATACTCCCAGGTTGATTTCCTACACTCCCCCTCAAGCTAGGCAATATATGTTTTCCAAACGAAGTGCTACATTTAACTCTGTGAAATTAGGTCGAAACAAAGCTTTGGTTAAGATATCTGCTACTTGTTGCCTAGTTGGAACATAGTTGAGAGAGATCATCTTGCCTTCAATTTTCTCACTGATGAAGTATCTATCAATTTCCACATGTTTAGTTCAATCATGGTGGATTGGATTTTTGGCAATTGCAATTGCTGACTGGTTGTCACACATGATTCTAATAGATTCTGAATGTTCAACCTTGAGTTCGTATAGCAATCGTTTTAGCCAAATTTCTTCACAGATGCCCAAAGCTAATGCACAGAACTCAACCTCGGCACTACTACGTGCTACCACTGCTTGCTTTTTGCTACGCCATGTCACCAAATTTCTCTAAATAAATGAGCAATATCCAGATGTAGATTTTTGGTCACTAGGAGATCCCGTCCAATCAACGTCAGTATAAATTTCCAATCTCTTATTAATTGTTTTCTTGAACATGAGCCCCTTTCCAGGATCCTTTTTCAAGTATCTTAGAATACGATTTACTGCCTCCAAGTGATCTATTGATGGGTTGCCAAGAAACTGACTAACAATACTGACTGAAAAACTTATATCTGGACGTGTATGGGTCAAATAAATTAACTTACCTACCAAACGTTGATATTGCTCCTTGTCAGTTGCCAATTCATCAGTTCGAGGCATTAGTTTGGTCTTAGGATCCATGGGTGTTTCAATAGGCTTACACCCACTCATGTCAGTCTCACGCAAGAGATCTAGAACATATTTGCGTTGAGAAACTGAGATTCCTTTAATACTACGTGCCACCTCCATCCCTAAGAAATATTTCAAATATCCCAAGTCTTTAATCTCGAATTCCTTAAATAATAGCATCTTAAGTCTCTTCATTTCTTCTACATGATTTCCTGTAAGAACTATATCATCAACATATACAATCAAAGTTGTAATTCTCCCATCTGCGAAGTGTTTGACAAATAAAGTGTGGTCTGCATGTGTCTGAGAGTATCCATCCTATTTGAGGACCTTGGTGAATTTCTCGAACCATGCTCTAGGTGACTGTTTAAGTCCATATAGTGCCTTTCTCAACTTGCATACCTTCCCTTATGTATCTTTAGTCTCAAAGCCAGGAGGCACATCCATGTAAACTTCTTCGATCAAATCTCCATTTAAGAATGCGTTCTTGACATCAAGTTGAAGCAGTGGTCAATCCTCATTAACTGCAATAGACAGCAAGACACGAACTGTGTTAAGTTTTGCTACAGGAGCAAAAGTCTCTTAATAATCAATTCCATATGATTGGGTGAACCCTTTAACCACTAGTCGAGCTTTATATCTGTCGATATTTCCATCTGTCTTCTGTTTAACTGAGAATATCCATTTACAACCCACTGTCCTCTTTCCATGTGGTAGCTTTGTTAACATCCATGTACCATTCTTTTCAAGTGTAGTGTATTCTTCTAAGGTTGCCTTGCGCCATTCAGGAACTTTTAGAGCCTCGTTGACAGAATTAGGAATCTTGATGTTGTCTAGGGATGTCACAAATGCTTGAAATTTTGGGGATAAATTTGCGTAAGAAATGTAACTTTGAAGAGGATGTTGAGTGCATGATTGAACGTCTTTTCTCTGTGCAATAGGAAGATCTAACTCAGGGTCAGAACCAAGTTTTGGACTAGATTCTGCTTCATCTTGTAATCTTTCAGATTCAGTCTGGCTCAAAAGAGTTTCTTGGCTTTGCTGATTTTGTGTGGGCAAGTCAGGATTTCTCTTTCTTCCATAAACTTTTATGGCATCATTAGGAAGGAGAAGATGTCTAGGATAAACAATGGGAGATTGATCAGGTTTGGTTTTTGAAGGAGAATCTGGAATGGGTATCAGGTTGGAAGAGGACAAGGTTGTGGAGGGTAAATGAGATGATAAATTTGGTTCAATGAGTGATGACCAATCCCAATTCTGCAATTCATTAGTGTGATTCTCCCCCTGAATTGCAGAATTAGAATAGAATAGAGTTTCTTCGAAGAAAGTAACGTCCATGGAATGGTAAAACTTACGAGTGATGGGAGAGAAACATTTGTAGCCTTTTTGATTGAGTGAGTAACCAACGAAGATGCATTTAATGGCACGGGCATCAAGTTTGCCACGATATTGTGAATGAATATGGACAAAAGCGGTGCAACCAAAAACCTTGAAAGGAATTGGTGACACAAGTTGTGAGGTAGAATATTGACTCTGAAGCACTTGTAAAGGTGAATGAAAGTTGAGAACTAGAGAAGGCATTCGGTTGATCAAGTGTGTTATAGTAAGAATGGCTTCACCCCAAAATTTTTTAGGAACATTGGTTTGAAAAAGTAAAGTTCGGACAACCTCAAGTATATGACGGTTTTTGCGTTCGGCTACACCGTTTTGTTGTGGTGTGTCAACGCAGGAGCTTTGTTGGACAATACTATGTGATTTGAGATATCCACTAAGATCGAAATTAAAGAAATCCCTAACATTATCAATTTTTAGGATTTGAATATTGGCATTGAACTGAGTTTGGATCATGGCATGAAAAAGTGAAAATATGTGTTTGGTTTCAGATTTGTCTTTCATAAGAAATGTCCAACATAATCGAGTATGATCATCAACTAATAGTAAGAACCATCGAGCACCAGTAATACTGGGAACGCGACATGATCCCCAAATGTCATCGTGAATGAGGGAAAATGGGTGACTTGGTTTGTGCATGCGTGGTGAAAAAGTGTTTCGAGTATGTTTTGCCAACTGACAAACTTCACAATGAAATAAATTGGGATTTTTATTGATGAATAAGGATGGAAACAATGTTTCAAATACGAAAAATTTGGATGACCTAGATGAAAATGCCATATAATGATTTCACTTTCCTTATTAGTATGACTATGAGAGTTAAGATTATGACTCAATTGACATTGATGACTAACAAAATGGTTTGAAGGAGTGCTGATATCAAGAACATAGAGGCCCGCACGTAAATCAGTACCGCCAATCATTTTCCCCGAGTTCAGGTCCTGAAAAACACAAGATTTAGCCAAGAATTTAGTTTCACAGTTAAGGTCATGATTTAATCTACTAACTGATATGAGATTGCAGCAAAATCTAGGCACAAATAACACAGATTTGAGAATGAGGTTGTTTGAGAGGCAAATGGTCCCTATTCCGACTACTGTGGTACGAGTACCATTGGCGACACACACTGTTTGAAGTCTGTTGCAAGGTGAATAGGTTGTGAAAAATGATTGATCACTTGTCATGTGATTGGAGGCACCTGAGTCTACTATCCAAGATAAGGAGGAAAATTTTCCAACATGTTTTGTTGAATTACTGGAAATATGTGTGGAGTTATTCCTGCTGCTACTAAATGTGGTGTTGATATTTGCCTTTTGTATAAGTTGTTGGAGAAGTTCTAACTGTTCCTTAGTGAATGGGATAGGATTACCAGAAAATGCACTTGAGTTTGAAGGTTGAGTTTGTACTGATGGTTGGAGAAGTAGGCCCGAAAAGATACAGGTGAAATAGCTCTCTCATGGGGTAAATCTTGTTAAAAGGAGAAGCAGAAACATTAATAGTTGCACTGTTAAATAGACCACCAAAAGGATTATGTTTAGGAGCAGGATCAAGAATGGATCCAAGCCCAAAGCTACCTGAATTTCCCATATTGAATTCAGTTCTGTTACTTGTCTCTGGAACCTCTTCATCCATGTCATTTTTTAGTGTACTAAGAACATTTAAACTTTCAGTTTTTTCATAACTCTCATGCCCAAAAGCTGAAACTTGAGTTGCAAACTGAAAAGGTGCATTCCTTGCCTGAATATTTGACATCATACTAGGTGAACTTACAAAACTAGTTGAACAAGAGACTAAGAGCAATAGTTTATGAGCCTAAGGCTCTAATACCATGAAACTGTTTTTATTTTACAGAAAAATTACTTCATTAATTTCTTAATATCTGATCCCTTTATATATACATTTGTTATGCCTAATCCACTGCTGGAAGTTATTAGTATACAGTTGTAAATCATCCTGAAAATCAGGAAACTAACATCCTAAAAACAAGGGTTAGTTCCACCCTGAAAATCAAGAAACTATCCTCCTAAAATCAGGGGTTGGTTCCACCCTGGAAATCAGGAAACTAACCATACTCCTAGGTTGATTTCCTACACTTCCTTTGGTTACCATACACCAGTTGAGCAACTTTGGTCATGACTGAAGATTGCTTGGTCACTTGTCTTATTGTTATTGTCAGTTGGGTTTATGTCCATGCTCCATATAAATCGACTTTTACTTTCTACCTTGACAGAGAGTATCTATTAAATAAAATATTAGATACCATGATTTCCATATATGCTTAAGAGTCTAATTATGGATTTCAAGTTAATAGAATTATTAGTGTGCACTATTCCACAAATACTAGGGGTACTAATCTACTACTATCAATGAAACCAGAATGAACTCATTGTACTTTCTCATTTTTCTCTCCAATTATTTTTTTTTATTTTTCAACGAGTATCTTTGTAAAGGCAAGTAAACAATAAAGCACAAGTCAATTTGTTGGAATTCAAGTACATTAGTTCTTACCCGTGACATTGCTGAAATGCCAAGTAAAGCATACACCAAATTGGAAACGAGTCCCTCACCACAATGGGATATGACCTGGATGGCCATGGCACTAAATGATCCTTCTGCAATATAAGTCGTACAATCCAACAAAGAGGCCAGGCCTACCTCAAGAAAACCTATGTAGCTCAAGATTAATACAAAGAAAACCAATTATACCACACGTATATGCTTTCAAAGTTTTAGAGATATAATCCAATGGTTAACGTAACACATGGGGAAGGGAAAGAGAGTAAGGATAAACTAAATATATGCCAAACAACAAGTATGGCTCCTTAACATTACCAATTCTACACTTTGATCACCTAATTTTTTCCTTTAGATTTTGGTCACTCTTTAATTTTCACAAATTTGGTCCAAAAGGGATTAAATGTATAAAATCTGAAAAGTTAAGAGAGAAAATCATAAGAAAAAGTAATTTTAACACATTAGATCTTATTGTTACAATTAAATTTCAACATGATTTTTACATATGGACTAAATTTGTAAATTTTGAAAAATTAGGGACCAAATTTAATGATAGAAAAGTTAAGAATTAAAGTTAATAAAAAAAATAAAAATATTTAACTTGGGTTAACCCTCTATATGACTAGCACATGGTCAATTTTGAGTAATGATGTTCAATTTCTATTTGATTTAAATTTTGGAATTGAATTTGTTAAAATAAAATAATAAGCTACTAAATCATAAGAAAAAAATAAGGACATTAGTGTAGTTTAACCTATCACTAATTGGTAATGCGAGACTTCAACAATTTTAGATTTTTGGTTGGATGGTAAGCCACGTTCAAAAGATTAGTAAACTTTTAGACGCAAGCAGGCACTAATATAGTAATATACTCCCTTTAACTCATTACTTGTCTGCAATGTAGGATTTCAGAAATTTTAGTTTTTTAGGTGAATGGTTAATTAAACTGACATATGGGAAGAAGAGACAGTTCTCAAATAATACCTTAATCATCGTTACAACCTAACATTTCCTTCATATCTCATAGTTTTGTTTGTTAAAAAAGAAATAGAAATACGTGGAACAATACCATTGAGGTTTGCTTAAATGAAAAACGAATCCCTTAGGATTGAAATTTTAAATATTAACAAACATACCCCTTGCATTATAGTTCTAACATTATTCTGAACTGTTTTAGCATATAAAATACATCCAAGGGTCCATAATTGATATTAGATCCTAATAAGACTAATGAATACTCTGATGGGTTTAAATCTGTAGTATTAAAGGAAAAATATGCCAGAAGCCAAGCCACTAAACAGTAGAATAATTGCCCATGCCAAGGAGCAACCATAATATAGGTGGGCATGGATGCATAAGAAAAGTAAGAATCACAAAGGAAACAGGGATAGTATGAAAGGCAGTTTGATAAGCAACTTGCAAGGTTTGCTATGGCTTCCTAACTCATGTATTGATTGCGGAGGGAAGTGAGCACCAGTCTTCAATAAGGCCCGGATAAAGTTAGTGTTAAACTATGTTGGTTACTAATCTTTTCAAAAACTTACGCCATTGAGAGATGGACCAATAATAATTTTATATGTCCAACACTCCCCTCAAGTGTGGGCTCTATAATCATTGTAGACCCAACACTTGAAATCTAAGTTGCAGGGGTTTGAACACAAGTCCTCCTATTCTAAAAGTTTAAGCCGTTGGAAATTGATTTGATAGATATATAAAAGTATTGTTTATCTTTCTCCTAATATCTTAATCTTTTAGGAGAGTTGGTTTCCTAACAATTTATAATATGTTATCAGAGTTGGAGATCCTGTGTTTAAACCTCAATAACCTCAATCGTAGAATTTCAAGTGTTTAACTTATATAATGTATAGAGCCAATACTTCTAAGGAGTAATAACTTAAGTTTTTGGAATTGGTGACTAATAACTTCGGACATAGTTTATATAGAATTGATATAGACTAATGTATAATTGATAAGATATGGAAAATGCATTTGTGATATTTTGTACAGTATCATTTGACATATATTTATAATAAAACTAGGCTAAGGAAATACAATCTCCTCGTTAACCCCTAAATATTTTTTAATAATATACAAAATTAATAATAATTCTCCTAATTAAATATGAGTTAATTACGTTTTATGCAAAAATGTCCACAATGTTTACTTTGTTGCAATTATGCCCAACATCATGCATTTTTAAAGTTATAATTATGACCACGGTTTATGAATAATGATGTAATTATGCCCAAAGTTAGGCATGATTTTATCGTCACCTATACGTTGTGGATATAATTACAACAAAGTAAATATTTTAAACATTTTTACAAATTGTTCATACGTTCTGGGCATAAAATGTAATAAACTCAATTAAATATAGAATCAAATCCCTAAGAATTTGTGTTATCAATACTTCCTTTCAAGTTGGATCTCAAATATTAATCATATCCAACTTACAAATAAAATTATCAAAATTTTGTCGATGAAGTCATTTGATGAAGATATCTGCAATTTGTTCTCTTGTTAGAACAAGGGTCATATAGATAGTCCCATCTTCAAATCTTTCTTTTGAAGAAATGTCTATACTTCCACTGAATGAAACTAATTCCTCTTTTTGATCTTGCAACCTCTATTCTTAAAAAGTATTGCATTTGCCTAGATCCTTAACTAGACAAGGTTTTCTTTAGTCTCAATCTCTTCAAAATTATCTCCAGTTAAAATTATATCATCAATATAGACTATCATAATTGTTTTTCTCCCATCTCTAGTGTGTCGGAAAAAATGAGATTTGATTATCACTATTGATATTTTTGTTTCCTCATCACTTTGACAAATCTATCAAATCATACTCTAAGTGATTGTTGGAGGTCATAAGTGTTTTCTTCAATTTACACACCAGAAATCCTAATACTATAGTCATGTAGACTTTTTTTAATTTTTCATTTAAAAATGCATTCTTTATATCCATTTGTTAAAGAGTCCGATCCAAATTTACTAGTGACAAGAGAACACAGACTATATTTAGTTTTGCCATAAGTGCTTCAATGTAATCAAATCCATAGCTTTTTATAAACCCTTTTACAACCAAAAAGGCTTTATATTGTTTTATTGTTCCATCAACCTTGTACTTATAGTAGACTTAATTACAACCAAGTGGTGTTTTCTCCTTTGATAGCTCTATCACATCCCAAGTTCTACTTTTTTCTAATAATCTTATTTCTTTCATAACAGCTTCTATCCATTTTAGAATTTGTAAGACCTCGTGGATAATTTTAGAATTTGTAAGGCATCGTGGATAATTTTAGAATCTCCGTTCTATCATGGTAAAAGAATGAAATCTAAGAAAGTATTATATGTAACAAATCTAGTGATCGAGTGTACAAGACCGTTTTCTCAGTGCAATAACCAGCTCAAAAAATTTGGGTCACTAACAATTACTTAGTCTTAAGGTAGGCTCATGGATTATCGAATTTACCACTAATTTTGACTCTCTTAGAGCTTCAAGTTTGTCCTTTATGAATAAACTATTGTATCTTGATTATTTGATTTTTCCAAATCTCCTATTATATCCATGTTTTTTTCCTATAGATGGCAGGATTAGACAAGATGGTGTAATAGGCTCATAGTTAGGTGAAGTGTCATTGGTGGACTTAGGGTTAGATGATTCTAGGAGAGCAAAATCCAAGTAAGTCTAAGTCCAAATACTGATCAAAAGAACTATCTTCTTTCAAATTGTCCCCCAAAAGAGAGTATTTTTGGTAGAAAATATTGTTTTCAAAGAAGGTTACTTCAAAGCAAACAACTACCCTTTTTTGTAAAAGGGATCATAGCATTTGACACCTTTTGGGTTGGAAAGTAACCGATCAAAACACAATTAATATCTCTTAAGTTTCACTTGGATTTGGAATGAATATAAACAAATACATTACAACCAAACACTTTTAGGAATATGTTAGATTGAAGGTAGGGTATTAGAAGGTTTTTTTAAGTTTTTTTTAAGTGGCGTGTCAAACGAAAGAAATATCTAAGCCATCCATTGATAAGATAAATTGAGGTTAAAGTAACATCCCTATAATTGTTTAGGCATGTTTATAATGAAGATCAATGCTCAGGCTACTTCAAGAATATATCTATTCTTCTACCCATTAATACTAATTTGTTAGGGAGTGTGACTATGGGAGCTTTGGTGTACTATCCAATGTTTCTGAAGATAGTTTTGCAAGTTGTTGCAATATTATGTTCCATTATCAATGTGGAGGATTTGAGATTGAATCATTAAAAAAACTAATGAAAATATCACGAATCTTGGCCTTTTCTTTGAGCAAATAAACCCAACAAATCTAAGTATATTCATCAATAAATGTAACAAACCACTTGGTATGAGTACGGTTAGGGAGACGAAAAGGTCCCTATATATCATTGTGGATTAAAATACGTTTAGGGAGATGAAGAGATCCCTATACGTCACTGTGGATTAAAATACAGAGTTTGGATGCTTTGTATTGAACTTTGGAAAAGAAGCTCGCTAATGTTTTGTAAATTGACAAATTTCAATGAAAATAGACTGCTTTATTTGAAAATAAATGAAAAATAAATGTTTCAAGAATTAAAAATTAGGATGACCTTTTCTATAATAGCCATCAAAGATTCCATATCCTAACAAAGAAAGCAAAATCACAAATTTTAATTTGACGACGTTCACTCACATTAGTATCACTGTCATCAAAGTAGTAAAGTTTTTCTCTCTTTAACACTGCCAGTCATCTTCGATGATAATTCTTGAAAAATACAATTAGATAGAACGATTGTAGTAAAGCCATATGAGCCTTTCGTTAGTTGAATAATATATATCAGATTATAAGATGAATTTAAGATATAAAGGACAGATTTAAGGACAATAGATTTAGAAATTAGAATATTCCCTTAACCCGCAACGTATGAGATAAATCCATCTGTACCCTAACTTTAAGAAACTAGTACATAGTGAGTAGGATGTAAATAAATGATATGAGTTAGTCATAATCTAAGGAATTTTGGCTTGTGAGGTAGTAACAATGGCAATCTAGTGAAGTTGAGAAAAGATTTAAGGACAATCGGCTCGTACTTTGGATATTAGAGAAAATTTTGTAGAACTGATCCAGCTATTTTGGATTAAAGACTCTCCCTGAACTTGAGCCATCATGAATTGTTTAGGTTTCAATTGAAACTTGATAACCATGTGTTCTATTTTATCTTGGTTTTCAATCTGTTGGTTTTTCATAAATTTTCGAACAAGTATCCTTTGTATATCTGAGCTTACTGCAGTGATTGCAAAAACTTTCTATTGCAAATTTGGGCCAAATCCTATTTTAATTCCATAGGGTCACGAGTGAAATGTGTTGGGAGGCCAAAATATCAAATAGGCCCAAACTCATCATTCTGAATTAAATTGGATGAGGACCCAAGCCCAAGCTCACTCAAAGACCTAACCCTTTTATAATTCTCATAAGTAGTCTAACATTTCCTCCTCCGAGAAAGCTTCCAACACCAATCATACCTCCAATGTTGAGAGTTGTACCAATTGCGAGGGACGAGAACTCACCAATTGCGAGGGTAGAGAACCCACCAACCATGACGACACCTAGATTGAGACCACCTATAGGTTCACCAGTAGCCACACCGACCTCCATCATTAGTTTCCCTATATTCTCTTCTCGTCAGACTTCAACAAACACTTCTCAAAAGTGGTTGTCGGCCAAGTATCCTTCCTCTAACATCAAGTTCTCATTCAGCACAACCAAAAATTCGAACACCTTTTCATTCTCCACCTTTTTCTGGTAATGGGAACAATCATCAAAGCACTTTCATTCATCCTTCGAATTGAAATCGAGTTCTTTCCATAAAGACACTATTTCCATGTAATAACTTGTCACCATTTTTCTACTTGCTTCGGTTGCCATAATCAAATTTTTATCTTGAAATTTGCTAGTCTTTAATGTTGGAATAGGTTTCATGTACGAAACCCCTATCCTCCTTTGTTGTTGGAAAAAACATATAGGTTTTGTCTATCATGGGTTTCATAAAATTAACTAACCACGTTATCACCATTGAATTTTCAGAGATCCATCTCTACATAGTGTTGTTGTTGGTTAGGTCAAGCTTTGTCATCTCTTTGGTCAAGTATCCCATTCTACCTTCATCATTGATAACTATTTTCATGGATTGAGCCATTCTAATTAGTTTTTATCATTGAGCTTCTCCATTGTGAGTTGTAGGGATGAATTGTCGAATCCATTGGAACTCATAATAGAGATAGCTTCTGTTTTTTTGTTATATATTTTAGAGATTGATTTTGATTCATGATTGAACGTGGATTTAGCCATAACAACCTAGGTTAGAATTAACCATGTTCTGATATCATATAAAATTGCTATAGACTATTGTAGAATTGATATAATATGGAAAATGTATTTCTAAAATTTTGTACAATACCATTTGATACATATTTATAGTAAAACTAGGCTAGGGAAATAAGGAAAAAAAATCACCTAATACAATCTCCTCATTAACCCCTAAATATCTCTTAAGAAAATAAAAATTCAATAATTTCTCTTAAAAAAAAATTATATTCATACTAATCGATAACAAATATTTTTCCTATTATTTTTTCGAGACATGTTAAGAAAAATTACAAAAGCCATGTGACCCAGCATCAGTTTTTTATCGGGCTAAAAAGTTCTGCTCTTTCTTTTAATTAAATAGAGAAACAAATACCTAATAATATGTGATTTCAACAGTTCAACAATCACTTTATACGGCTAAAAGTTAGGTTTGAAAATTGCATATAATAAAAGAAAAAGTAGTTCAACCACTATTACTTGTAGGGTTTAATATACATTTGAACATCTAAACGTACAGTCAGGTATAATCACTAATCACTGCTATAAACAAGTGCATGGAAAATTCTCTCTGTTAAGGGGTAAATGGTAGATTGCATGCGTAAAAAATGTGAATATATGAAATAGCTAACATGAATGTATAATTATAAAGCACCTAGAAATTAGTTCTGGCTCTAGAATGCTGACCAAAAATAACAAGCTTATTAGAATTTTAGATTCATTGGGAATAGAGTTTAGATGAACTTTGAGTCCATATTGATTTATGTTTAGGTTCTCCATAAATATAGCTTGTACCATTGAAATTGACAACGATGAATTATTGAATGTTAATGGGGTTCTCTCCAATTATCCTTCTTTCTGGTCTTATTTCTGTTATTAACTCATTGTTCCTACCTTCTCTCTCATTCCTACATCATCTAGTCTAAGCTGTGATAATGGGCATTATTTCTGTTATTAACTCATTGTTCCTACCTTCTCTCTCATTCCTACATCATCTAGTCTAAGCTGTGATAATGGGCATTATTTCTGTTATTAACTCATTGTTCCTACCTTCTCTCTCATTCCTACATCATCTAGTCTAAGCTGTGATAATGGGCAGGAAAAATAAAATAGGAGGCATGACTCAGGCTTACAAGATAAATATGACATTGCTGCCAGTGCTGCTCCCCTATGCATTGCCGTGCAGCATATAGCTGCTCTTTGGAAAGAAACTTCAAGAAGCAAGCCAGATGCAGTTAGGATTTCCTGATATAAAAGGCATCTTAAATTGTCATTCCAATTATTTTGGCACTTTACAAACCAAACCTTCTAAATGATTTTATGAAAAATGAAATTCCATAACCAGAACTTAAAAATTCATAGACAGAGGTAAATAAATAAATTGGAAAATATATTACCTTATGAGAGCAACGGGCAAAGGTGGATGCAAAATTTGAGTAGGCCTCAACTAGATCAGGCTCTTGATCGCAAATATATGACGAGGTTAGAGCCATCACAGACCCAGCATGAGTAAATCTTTCAAATGTGGTCACAAACAAAGGTCCATATTCTTCTCTGTAGCCAAATTCTTCGACCACAACAGATGCTGAAACGTGGGTATGTTGCCCCAAAGAAAAAGGGGGTAAATGAGTAATCCAATTCTTGTGTGATTAATAAAGAAATCTTATAGTTGACGTCAAGAAAACAAAGGATAAATACTACCAGAATACTTCATTGGAAAGAAGGGAGAAAAGACAATGTGAGAATGAGCGTGCTGGAAGCTTTTTATTTCATAATATGAGCATGGTTGTAGTTTTTTATATTATAAGGAGCGGGGCCATATAGGTCCTTTACATTAGGTCATTGGTATCTCTTTGTCCCTTTAAATTAGTAGTCATTCGGTCCCATTGCTTTAGAAAAATGAAAAATTAAGAACAAAATGTTATTTTAATAATTTTTTTATTAAAATATTATTTTTTGATCAAGGGATTAAAACGCTGTTAAAACACGAGTCCTTAAGAAAAGTCAATATTAAATTTAATATGAAAATATTTAAAAAAAAATCAACAATAATAATATTCTAATAAAAAATTATTTAAATATATATTTTATATTTTTTAAAAAATATAAATTAGAATTGTAAGTACTGTTGTACTTTGTCTTTATGTTCGCTTCACGTGTGCAAAACATAATGTCTGTTTATTTTTACTTAGTATTTGTTTTCCTCTATTTAAGATTAATTACTACGGACCAATAATATATACACACACAACGAGGTTGTTTTTCGTAGTGTGCATGTTAAGTTGAGAGTTGTGGTTCGCTCGCTCGTCATCGTTGTTGTTTGTATTTTTGTTTCGGGTACAGGTATTTATAGAAATTACTCGAGATTTTTTGAAAACGAAAAATGAGATTTTTTAGCACCTAGCTACCACTCTTGACGAGGTCCATGACGAGGTGGCCCAACATTGGGAAATTTCTATAAATACCCCCACCCTCTCTTGTTTCTTTATCCAAAAAAATATAGCAAAATTCTATTAATTTGACATCGCATTCTTTCTATTTTCAGATCACTAATACCTTGTGTGTTGCTTGGTATTAATGATTTCTGATTATGTAAGCAAAATCATGCTTGTGAGTGGTGAGTACTTGAGCCGGTATTTGCGAGTAGTTTATGTGAGATGAACCGTGTGACGATTGGTAATTGCCTTCGTATAACTTTTTATATATGAAAACCACTTTATGAGAGTGCGGAGTTAAATTCTTTGAGTTCTCACATCTTAGACTATGTGTCCTTGGTTGTTTATTGGGTATTCGTGTTCAAGGGTGATTCTGTTGATTGTGCACATCACTTATTACTGATCTTGGGTTTCTGATGCGAAGGAGAGTTAGATTGGTGTCGAACCAAGTTATTGCGAAAGCAACAATAGGTAATTCGGACTGAGGTCATGGTTGATAGAAGAAATAGTGATTTTATTTTCTATCAGAGTTGTAATTGTTTAATTGTTTAGTGGATTATTTACTGCTGAGTAGTTTCCTAACAGAACCCAAGGATGTTACCACATAGATATGATTTCTATATGGGTTTACCACGTTATATCAGTGTTATGTATGAATAGATTGTTTGTTAATATAATATGAGTTACTATATAAGATGTAGAATCTGATTAGAAAACTTTTATTATATATTGTCACATGCTTTTTTTTCTTTCTTTGTTGCATGCTTATAACTTTTTAATCATTGCTTATGTTGTAGTAAATTAATTTGTATTAAATTATATTGTCTTTGTGTTTTATCTGCATACGAGTTTAGCGTAAATTTTTAAAGAGTTAATACCTCCTTACCCTAGTTGTGTAACAAGTGTCGGACTCTTTCTTTGGATATGCTATGTTTTGTTTAATCGTATGCAATGAGTACAATCATCATTTATCAAATATGTTCTTACATAAGAAGTCTTAAGTGATTGAAAATCTTTCGTTGTTCCTATATGCATTCTTGTCTCACATGCTGTTTATTGTGTGCTCTGCTTATGCTTGTTAGTTTGGACATAAGCCTAAAAGACACGCCATCACTAGTTTGTTTACCACAATTTATACTTTCTTACTGCTAGTAGTTTTTATTGTGTTGAATTGAGCATGTTATATACTTTTGTTGTGTTGTTTACTTAATTTACATTTGTGAAGTTTGGTAGAATTGTTATAGAACTCGCAAAAAGATTCTATAGATTGGTGTCTCCATCCTTCATCTAGTTCCCAGTTACCTATTTGAGTCGAAAGAACAATTAATCTCCATACGTATGAAAATCTTTTAGAGTAAAATAATAAAAATCATTAAATATTAAAACAAATATTGTGTGAATTTTTTTCATATTAATTGTCACTATACAATTGTTTAAAACTCATATTTTAGTTGCGTTTTACACCCAATCATTTCCTTTACTCTTTAGCACTGTCAATGTCTTCTCCGACGATAGATCCTTAAAAATGCAAAGAGATGGAAAAAAATTTAATTGAGCAATTCTGGTAACGGTTGAGAGAGATCTATTTGCCACTCTAACTTTTAAATTACCAGTACACAGTGAGTAAGAGGTAAATAAGTGATATGCATTAGTCATATGATCTTAAGCACCAAAATCAAGAATCCAAGTATTTTTGGATAATGTGGTGATAACTAGGACACTTAAATAATTACTTTTATAAGCTAGTGATACTAAGAAGGGATTTGTTAATGACTTAATATAATTGTGCATGCTGGAAAAAAGTTTGTAAAATTGATCCAACTGTTCTTCATTACAAGTTTCCCCTGAACTTCAATTATCTTGGGGTTTGTGATGGTCAATAGAAACTTGATAAGTTCAGGTCCTGTTCTGTCTTGGCTTCGAATCTGCTGGTTTACCATGAATTCCCGACGTGTCGTTTAAATGTTAGGGAATGCAACAATGATTACAAAAAATTATTTCCTTTGTGAATTTGGGCCATTTCCAATTTTGTTCTCACATGACCTATTAGTTAAATTTGTTGTAGCCCAATACCCATGTATGACCCATTTTCCACTTGGCACCTATGGGTTGAGTTTATTAAATGCTCAAGCCCATAATTATTTAATTGGTTTTTTATCCCCATCGGGCCCAATTGGGTTAAATGGATGAGAAGCTTATATTGGCCCATCATGCCAATTTGATCAAGGGAATTAAACCTGAACCCAACCCTTTTATCACCGTATGTCCTAGTCCTAAGGGACGAGATTTCATGCGAATGGAGTTCTCGAGCAACACCGCTAGGAAAGGAAGAAGACTCAAAGAGCATGACCCGTTGTTGGCTCTTTTTACGACAGACTTTAGAGAATTTCTCGAATGGAGGGTAGTGGATGTCGTCTGAGCATTTTTCCATGAACATCGTCAAGTTCACAACTTATCCCTTGCCAAAAACTCAAAGGTTCTTTCGATCTCAATTTTTTTCTTGTAGTGAGTGCTATCGACAATGCACTTCCACTCCTTTTCTAAGCTTAGGTCCAACTCTTGCCATGGGAAAGCATCTCCATGTAGTAATCAATAACTTCCCTCTCTCCTTGTTTCATTTACAACAAATGGGTTTTTAATTAAAAAATTTGGGAAGAATCCTCATCATCTAAATAGGTTTCCTTGATAACCACCCACACCACCTTTGTTGTCTGTAAAAACATGTACATTTTTCCTATTATTGGTAGCATAGAGTTGACAAACCATGCAATCATCGTTGAGTTCTCTAAACTCTATCATTGTGCTACGTCGGTTTTGGTTTAAGCGGGTTTTTTTTTGTTTCTTCCATCATGTACCCCATTTTCCATTTCCCATTTATAATGAGTTTCACTGGTTGAGCTCACTCTCTATAATGTTTTCCATTAAATTCCTCTACTGTGACTTGTAGTGACATGTTATCCAAATATTTGGAGCTCATAATGGAGATACTCTTTGTTTTGGTTTGAGTTTGGGTGTTTTTTGTGATTGTCTCATATTCCTGAATCAAAATTGAATCAGTCATGGCTAGGCTTTAAGAACCTACTTTGATACCATCTAAAAAAGTAATTGAAAATTGGATTGTTGTATTTTTTGATATCTATATAGTACCATTCGACACATATTCTTAGTAACATTAGAATAAACACATAAGGAAATAAATCACCTAATACAATCTTCCTATTAACACCTAAATATCTTTGTAATAAAATACAAAATCAACAATAATAAATCTAAAATACAGAATAAAAATCTCTAATATTCTGTGATTTCAACAAATTTTTCCAAAAACTCCAACTTATAAAAATAGCCTAACAATCATTTATACTCTTTCATTGATATATTTTCAACAAAATTTGAATATTCTGGTAAGGAAACTCTAGCAATCCCCAATCTCAAAAATTAAAAAAATAGTGTCCTTCACCATCTTTTCATTCGAAGTATGTCATAGCTTCAAGAAAAAACACTTTTAGTCCATAAATATGGTCAAATTGAATACTTTAGTGTACTCTATTTGTCAACATAGACTTGAAGTGTACTATTTTTCAAAAGTTAGACAATTTACGGGTACAAAAAATAATAATAGTATTATAGGATCTAGCAAATCTTTGTTACTAGAAAATTTTAATATACATGAGAATAGTATGAAGGCAAGTGTTGTGGAGCTATGAGATTAGAGAAATTCTTTGGGTTTGATGGAATGAAAAGAAAATAAAAAAATTTAGAAACTAAAAATAAGAGTAATCTATCTATTATGAGTGTTTTATTTTTGACTTAATCATGAGCTTCAGTTTCAAATGTATTTAAAGATTATTCTCAGCTTCTTATAAGCTATATATGGAGAGCTTTCATATCCTAAAAATATACGTAGTTGGTAAAAAAATAGGTTATCGTATAGTTAGATTTTCTTTTGAGTAGATTGATTATCCTAAAAATATACATTATGTTGTTTTTTATTAAAAAACAATTGTAAAGAGGATTACAGTAGACATATAAAGGGACCTCTTGAGTTTCTCTTCATGAACTTTCAAAATATCCAATACAAATTTTAAATCTATAAAAAATATTCTCCTTTGCCCTGATAGATCAGTTATACTCATTTGGTTCTTATCCGGTAAAAAGTCTCTCAAGTACCCTTCCCTCCCCATTTTATGCACCATGCAATTGTTTTTATAATAGACAACAGTCACACAACCTACCTGTTCTGATAAAGCACTCATGACTTTGGAATGACAAGTAATTTGTAGATAGACAATCTAGTATTGTAGGCAAAAGTGTCACAAAGTGCTGGCCTGCACATTAAACATAGTAGTAAACTTTTTGTGTACGTATTTAATACATAAAAATACAGAGCCTTGCATAGCAAACATGTTCTAAATTTGAGGCACAAGCGCAAGTATATTCAAATATTTTTTCACAATATTCCAAGAACAGTCTAGACAAACCAGATAATTGATCTTAGTTGATGAAACATTGAACAAATTCCGATACCTGAGGACTGAATTGCTTGTGAAAGGGCACGGCAAGCAGCTGTAGATAAATTACCATTCTCCATGTGTTGGGACCTGAAGAGTTTCTCAAGCATGGGCCAAAATACTTTCAGCAGATCTGGTATAGTATCATCAGTAGTTGACCCATTTTGCAGGCATGTTGTGACGTGGCTGAATACGGTTCCCATTCTGATAGCAAAGAATCAGAGATAAAAGCTGGAAAATCATATCATACAAAAGAAACACAAGAAAAAAAGAGCCAACTCTTGCACATTCCACAGGACTAGAAATCTTCCATGTACTCTGTAGAGAATAATTGGAGGATACAAATTTAATTGTTTTTATTACAAGAAACATAGTATTATATGAATAAGCAAACGAGTTCAATTGCTCAGAAAAAACGAGTACAATTACTCATTAAGAAAAGTAAACGAGAACAATTAGTGGACCAATAATCAACTAAACCGAGGAAACAAAATCTTAACATAACTTTTGACATTTTTTATTCAATAATTTTAGGTTTAAAAAATAAGATGAGTTTTGCGATCAACAACCAGATTTCTAATTTTCAGTTTCTTTTTTCATTTTCTCTAGATAATTTAAATATGTTATTAAAATTTCTAAAGCTGGGTGCATGTTGGCATACAGCGGCCGGTGCTATATAGCATTGTTCATAGATGATGCCACCAGGGTCTGTCATGTGGTAATCGGCTCTGGTTGTTCCTCTATTTATCAGCTATTTCTCTACCTCTAAGATGGATTTGTGTGGTTCTCTGGTGCCATTATATGATATAAGATATTTGGTTGGTTATCTTATCATTGGAATATTGGTTGGAATTTTGAGTTTCTTGCATTGCCTTCTACCACAAGTGTTGATTGGCTTCTTCTATGATGTTGTAGGTTCTTCTATGATTACGTTGTTAAATTTCTTGTCTTCGTTACTGTTATGTGATCTAATATATTGAAGTGTTTTATGTTGCTGTTTTATGAGTTACATGCACTAGTTGAGGTTACAATTTGGTTAATTGAAGATTGTTTGATTATATATTTTCTATATGCCTAATCAAAGGGTTATCATATTTGACAGCAATCATAAACAACCAAAACCTTCTCTCCTTTTTTTGTTTGTTCAAACAAATGGTTTTAAAAATAATCACAAACGGACAAAAATTTGGGATCTCAATTCCACGATAGAAAAATAAATAGCAGAACTGGTGAAGATAGCAGCACAGCAATGGTGAAGTGGATGTACTACCAACGGCAACATGAAGAGTAGAGACCAACAGTGTCTACAGTGGATAGACAGATCTATGGTAGTGACTGAAGGCAACGACAGATCTGTGGTAGGTCTTGGTGGCTAGAAGAAGAAGGCCATGTCAGTGCCGGCAATGGTAAGGTAGAGCAATGGTTTTGATAGGGGCTTGTTAATTGCTGGCAGCAGCTCCTTTTTTGATAGGATAGAAGAGATAAAACTAGAGATTAGGAATAGACTAAAAGTGTGCAGGATCGAACACTTTTATGATACCAAGTAAAATATAAAATAGGTTTATGCGGAAGTGGATATTGAATAATTAAAATATATTGAATAATTGAAATAGGTAGAAAAAGAACTAAAAAATAAAATAAAAACATATTCTAATTTTCATTTATAATAATACTAAAAGATCACATATATATTTATATGTATAATAAAACTAAAACTCTAATCATAATAAAGATCTAAATAAGAGTCCTAAACTTATAAGAAAACATAATAATATTTGTCTAATATTCCCAACACCAATAAGAAAACCAAATAATAATATCTAATATTCTAACTTATATTCGTTGTATATTATTACTAGATTAATTAGAAATAGATTTCTTATTCCGTGTAAAATTACGAATTAATGTCCTATTTAAAGTTAATGAATTAAGTCTTTTAAAATTAATTTGGTATCAAAGCAAAATAACACTAATTTTTTCTTTTATAAAACCCTAAAAATACCATAACGGTATTGCTACTATCGCCAGCCTTCCATCCTATGGTAGAACCTAAACATGAGAATGAAAGATTAACTTTGAGATAACCTCATATGTTCAACCAACAATTTGGTAGGAGAGATAAGGATGTTACTCATACACACTCCTCTTCATAATATTATTGTGCAACCAAATAAGTCTTCTAGAATTGATTATTATGTTCATTATTCTCATTTAGCACCTATCTTGATATTTTTGCTTTTGAAAAACTTTATTACCCTATCGTTTCAACACCTACTACCTTGGATCCACAGGTTAATGATCAAAGTATGAGGCATCTTCTTCGAGTTCAAAAACAACCTGACAAGTTCATTTTCTCCAAGCCTTCCTCTAATGTTGTTTATCTTATCTTCAAGTTTTTCTTTTATCACCATTGATCTGAAATTAAGATTTCACCCTTTATATTTTTGATGTGTTTATTCATGGTCATTTCCATGGAAACCTTGATCCCATGTAAAGAAATGTAATGGTATAAGAAATGAATACGAAAAAGCTATATTTCAAAGTTGGTCGAGTTAGTAAACAGAAGAAAAATGTGGGTTGTAAATAGGTATTCATTGTAAAGTTTCATTCAAATGGGACACTAAGTGATATAAGACTAAAATAGCAAAGTGATATGCTCAAACTTATGTGATTAACAATTAAAAAACATTTACATCTATAGCCAAGATGCATATTATTTGAGTTATATTATCTATTGTTGTCAATTTGGATTTCGTTACTAACAGTTTGACGAGAAGAATGGTTTTAAACATGACCATGCAGTTTGCAAATCAAACGCTTATTTATAGAAAAAATGGTGGTATATTACTTGCTTTAGTTTATGTTGATGATACGATTGTTACAGGTAGTAACAACAGTGACATATAAAGGTTACGATACTACTTGACTAATGAGTTTGAATGAAAGATCTGAAAATCTAAAATACATCTTAGGTATTGAAGCTTTCCAGTCTAACCAAGAAATTTTCTCTCTCAATGAAAGTATACATTAAATTCGTTTGACTGAATGTGGTAATTATGCTTGTGTACTTGTAGACTCCTATCAAGGTGAATCAAAGTTTTACTGTATATCCTGATTGATTTATTTAAAACAAACTACAACAATATTTTTCAATTCTTTCAAAAAGAAATAATTTCTCCAACTCAAGTGATCAAAAGGAAAATAGAAGGACTGATAAGCCTTGGTGTGATAATTGTAAATGTCCATATCATACTCGGTAGACATGTTGAAAGATACATGGAAAACCACGAAAAATAAGTGAAAAAAGCAAGATAAATTATGCAATTTTAGAATTTCAGAAGACAGCAAACTAGATGGAGCAACTTGAACAAATTCAAGGCATTTTCTCAAATATTTCACAATTACGCAAAACCTCATCTACTCCAATTTCTCCATGGATCAAAAAGGTTATTATCTTTTTGTCTTAAATGAAAAAACTGATTCTAAAACCCTATGGATCATTGGCTCTGGGGCTTCTGATCACATCACAGGATGCAACAAGTTATTTTACACATGCCATGTTTTGAGAAAACTAAAATCAAGTTTGCTAATGGGTCTTTCCCTTGTATTGCTAGAAAAGGGATTATTACAATCTCTAACATGACACTAAACTCATTTTATATGCCAAATTTATATGTAATATAATTTCTATTAGTAAATTAACGAAGGATTTGAATTGTGTAGCTAAGTTCTATCCATTGTGAACTTCAGGATTTACCTTAGGGGTGCATAATTTGCAATGCTAAGGAGTGTGATGAGATGTATTACTTTGAGAATAGTCAATCATGAGCTCTGGTTAGGTCATCCTCTTTTCCTTAATTGAAAAAGTTGTTTTCCTCTTTATTCAAAAATAAAAGTATTTATTCTCTTTAGGGTGAAATTTGTCAATTTACAACATATATTCGTGCCTCTACCAAATAAAGCCATATAAGTCATCTAAACCTTTCACTTAGTTATATTTAGAATCCCTCAAATTAATAATATTACGAGCACTAAATCATTTATAAAGTTCATAGATGGCCATTCGAGAGGATGTTTGGCAATGCACGACAAAAAATTTCATATAATCCTAGAACAAATAGGATTTTTATAATTAGAGTTCAGTTTGTATAAGAATTGTTATTTATTTTATAATTCATATTCTATTAGGATTAGACTTCTTATATATTTTGAGTTTGATTAGGATTATATTTAGGTGCGAAGAAATAGAGCTTATGAAATTGTAAATTAAAAAGCATTGATTAATGAATAATTAATGATTATCGAGTTTTTCTCCAACCTATCCCTCTTTTTTCTCCAAATTTTCTTCCTAAATTTTAATTCTTTATCATTTTTCTTTGTTTATACTTTCCCATTTTCTTGTACTACATCCTTGAGTTTATCTTCTAAAGAAAAGTCAGATGCCAAATTAATTTTTCAGTAGTTCCATAAAACAATACAAACATAATTCCAAGCACAAACAAAAACACAAGTTTTTCAAACCGATAATGGAGAATATTTCAGTTCAAATCTTGGCCATTATTTAAAAGATAATGAGAATGTTCATCAAATTGGAATCCCGAACAAAATGGTTTAACCAATAGAAAACATTGTCATTTGTTAGAAGTTGCTCTTGCCATTATATTATATACATGTTTGAGAGAATCCCACAGAAAGAGTTCACCTTGTGGTGGTTCCAAAGGTCCCTCCTTGGGTCTACTATTCATCTATATATACTAAAGAAATGATACATGTGGCAATGTCTTATTGGAGATCCACTAAAGTAAGGGGTGTCAAAGGAACTTTCGATACGAACAGGGATAAGGTTGATTGATTGGCATGTTAGGAACAGGATTCGTATAATGTCTGATCCGTGCACATCCTTGCTGAGGTGCAGATTGATTCGGGGTCGAATATTACCCACAAGCTGTACTCCACGGGCTGTTCCTCGGGTTGGTGTGGACTCAAATCTACAAGTTGTGTTCCTCAAACTGATGTGGTCTCTAAACTATGGGCTATGTTCCTCAACCTGATGTGGGCTCTGATCTACGGGTTGTGCTCCTCAACCTGATGTAGGCCCTAATCCATAGGCAATGTTCCACGGCCTGATGTGGGCTCCAATCTACAAGCTATGTTCTCAGGCTAATGTGGGCTCTGATCCAAGGACTGTGTTCCTGGGACTGATGTGGTCTTGAGCCCATGGGCCAAGAATGGCTAGCTGGGCTTCTAGTTAATGGGCCCCTATAAGCTGGGGTAAGTCCTACCGTTGGTCACAGGATACCCAAATCTTTTGTACCAAACAAAACCTATGTTTCAAAACATTTTGGGAGTTATTTTCGCTGCATCCTACATCATAAATGGGCATCCATCTAGAGTACAAAGGAAAGAGAAGGGTTCAAAGATTTAACATTAAACCATCTTGGAAATAATAATTGTCTCTTAGTAGGATTAAATATAATAATTATCAAGTAATTAAAATTTATATTTATCTTAGAAAAAATATTAAAATCTTTTATTATTATCCATTTGTAAGGCTATAGATAAGAAATATAATCTCTTGTTATGTCACCATGAATTAATAATGGATTTATTTACTTTTCTAATTCTTCGCTCTTGTATTTTTATTTTCTCAACATGGTATTAGAGTAGTGTTTGATCGTGAACACTCTAGCCTCACTTTCTAAATTTTTAAACTTTGTTTATTGTCCACACTTCCAAGTTAGTCATATTTATCTTTTTTCTGGATTAAAAGAAAAAAAGAAAAAAAAGAGGTAATCATTTAGGTTGCCTCCACCACATCTTTGTCAACCATCGTTTTGGTTGTCATTGACTAAAAAAAACTCCACATTGCTCAATTCGTGTTCGCCACTTCTCATATGGCAGTTTCTCCTACAGTCGCTGTTCTTTCATGTGCTGCCCATATGCAAACGAGGACATCATGGCAAACATATTCATTGTCCCTCAATTTGATTTGTTAAGAAAAGGGAAAACTACACAAATGGGCTTATTTCAAGATGCCAATTTGTTGATGGAAATCTCTCATGGGCAAGGGAACAATATGAAGGCTAGGAAGGCTCAGATTTTTGTAGATGTTGTATTGTGGTGTGTGAGAAATTATTTGGGTGATGTAGTTAGTAAGGAATAGTAAAATCATTGATGATGATGAGAATGATAGCAATTATTAATGAGATTTGTTATTGGCTCTCTCCTTAAGCACCGAAGGCTGAATTAATCTCATTATTTACAAAAATAAACAGTTTAGTCTCGTTACTTTTGGATTGGGCCCAATTGATGCTATAATTTTTAAGAAAGAGCCAAAAAAATCCAAACCTAGATTTGTTGTTTAAATTAGACATAATGAAACATGTGAGAGACACATGGTCTTCTTTCTCAAAGGTATTGGATGGATTTATCCATTTTGGCACCAAATGAAGATATATTACACTTGAATCCTACCATTTTTTTTTATTTGAAGCTTTTTTTCTTTTAAATGTGGGAAAAAGGGGTTCCAAGATTTTTGTTACTTAACGATTTTTTTTAATATTTTTAATTGTTGTAGATTGAAATTATTAAGTTGGTCATAGTTAATTTGACATGTGCTTAGAAAATGTATTTTCTATAATGTATATGCCTAATTCAAACACATTATGCTAATTGGATCAATTTGACTATTTTTCTACGATTATGAGACCTAATTAACCCAATCAAATAATTACAACACTAAAGTACATATTTTGTAATAATTACGGGACTAATACAACCCTTTTCCCTCCTCTTAGGTATTAGTTTCTACAAAAGTAAATGGCTATTATAAGTTTTAATTTGAGCGCTTGTACATCATAACTATAGATGTGAAATTTTATACCGTAGAAGATATATACATGTATTTTATTTTTAAGTAGATTGTTGGTACATATTTCAACTTGCCTATTGTATTGATACATTATGATGTTTCCTATATCTTATTAAAAAAATCCTTTCCTAACGAATGAATTGAGAGATTGTTGGTACACTATGATGTACAAACTAATTCATTCAAAGAAAATACAACTCTTAATTTTCCTATTCATCTTTCCTATAGTATATTTTGTTAATATTACAATAATCTGCGAGCAGCATGTTCTAATAAACTTCACTATACTTAGGATTTTATTTTTTATTTTTTAAAGCAGAAAGAAATACATATCTACTAACAATGGCCAAATGTCATAAGTTGGTCCAAATAACGTACCTGTTCAGTCCTCTTGAGGCGGAATTCAGAATCTGTGTATAAGTAGCTGGATTTTGCCTCAAACATTGGTTGTTATCATCATTAACCTGATAGAAGATTTTATTAGTGTTCAGGTTTGAAGGTCTTTTCCGGTTGCTGTTCCATAAATCTTTCTAGTTTAGAATGTTCCGTCTGAGGGAAAATGTAATGGAGCCGACTCTGAGACTAATAGGAAAACTAAATATATAATATTTATTTTCCATCACTCCACCTAACTTAAATACCATCTAAGTTTAGCTTTCACAATTATAAAAGACACTGACAATAACTAAATGAGAGTAGGCAGTCGCAATTGAATCTAGAAGATCTAATTGTCCTTAGATTAAGTGCAATCACGAGTACTTGAGCATTAACTTAGTAATGGTCCTTACAATAGTATCTCTTGTTGAGAACCATAGATAAAAAATTGGTGAAATAATCAGTCACACAGAGACAGAGATAATAGATAACTCTTAGGCCAAGACAAACAAATAGAGTAAAGAACGTAAAATTAACAAAGATAGTAGAAGATTCTTATGGATTGAGGGACAGAGTAAACTCACATGGAATCAGATGGATAAAGAGCCCAAAATATTTGTAATTTGGCACAAAGTAAAAAACTGACAAAATGGAATCCAATTAAAACCAAATAATTATCTCCATGGTCTAATACTATCAACAAAAAACTAAAAAGAGAAAACCTAATGAAGACCCAATATTTATAAAGCATTATGTGCATCAAAAATGTAAAAAGGAAAAAGGAAAAATGTAATTTGGACCGATCTAGACAGTCCAGTTAAATGGGAGTCAAAATCATGCACACCAGATCGGACCGTTTAACATATACCATTGTAATTATGTTTGCATAACGTTTGTGGTCTAGCAATAAGGACTTTTACTTGCATCTTAAAAGTTCAAACCCTGATGCTGGCATAAAACATTTTTTTTATGTAGTGTTGAAATCCCAAAAAATTATATAATGCGCACAACATGGCTCAAACCTTAGAGTTAACATGGTAAGCGAGCAAAACAATTGCGCTACTAACACGTTTCATTCATTTAAAGTCAATAAATATGTTTATTATATTATTTTAGCACCAATGGTTAAAAACTGAAAACCGGACAGGACAATACGGCTTTACCGGTCCAGTCCGGCTTAATGTTCCTAAATGTCTGGTTTGGTTTTAAAAAAAAATTAAATGCTAGACAATATCCCAAGAATATTTCAAGCATGTTATTGTGTGAGTATTTAGGATTGATTATACAACCCTTTGCATGTATAAATACTCCATTGGGTATTGAAATGAATTACCCTTTCACAAATAAATTAGGCCAGATTTTTTTTCCCTTGTGAGCTGATTCTTGGTTTTCCTTTCGGTTGGAAACATGTCAATCCTAGTAATTTGGTAAAGGTTAACCTAACAAATATCGATTTTACTTGACAGCCAAGTTATTTTGTCTAATAAACGGAATCAACATAAACGAAACCAAAATTGAAGAACAGAGGTGGCTGAAATAAAATCCAATTTCATTAAAAATTGAACAAAATGAAATGAAAGCAGAATATGAGTTCAATTGCCAATAAAAATAAAATGATTAGTTAAATCCAATTTCTCCACCTCATTTATGATACCATCGTCTTGTAGCAAAAAAAAAAGATGGGACAAAAAGAAAAACAACACGATAACAACCTCAAAATGGCACTGATATTATGATATCATTATTAAAAACGAAATAATACTCCATGTATCTTATAAGCTATATTAATAGTCCCTATATTATTTCTAGTGATACACTTTGATCCCTTATTATTATCTTTTATGATTTAGTACCCGTAATCTTTAGTTTTAACAAATTATGTCCTAAAATTTAAATTAATTTGAAATTAAACATCATATCAAGCTACATGTATAGAGTAGCTTTGGATGTAGAGTAGGTGTTAAAAGAGAATATTCTACATTGTACACGTGTCCTAATCTATTGTAAAGGTTAATAACTTTATATATACATAGCTAAAATTGTAACAAAATTACTCGATTAAGAAGTATCATTTGCTTCACTTGCTAATTCACATATTCTTGCTTTCTCCTCTCTCCATTCTTGCTTTGTATGGTATCAAAGCTTTGATTCTAGGGTTCTTGCTTCCGCTCATCTCATTTCTTGTTTCTTGCTTAATAGTTCACCATCAACTATGATGACTTTGACTCCTCAAGCTAATAAGAATGTTGCAAGAGAAGCAATACTTTTGAGGGACTACAATCTATGGTTATTCCTTCAATGAACTTGAGTTTTCTAATAAAGTTAAATCGATCTAAGTACCTAATTTGGAAAGAGCAAATGCTTTGTGTGATTACAATATATAGTGTGGAAGAGTACATCGATGTATCACAAGAGATTCCTAAAAAATACATCTCTGGATCAACAAAGGTTGCACCATAATTTTCTATCGGGAATCTCATCAATGGAATCATACGTTCTTGGATCTATGGTTTTATATCTTTAAAGGTTTTTGGCATCTCACTGGGAGCAAAATAGCTTGTGAGTTATAGTTACATATGAGAAGGTATTTTCTTACTCTGCTCAATCTAGAGTCATGGAGTTGAAATTACAATTACAAACTGTTAGAAAAGAGAACATGTATGTTGATGACTACATGGTAAAGATTTAAGTCTCTAGCAAATAGTCTTAGCGCTATTGGAGAACAAATTCCTTCAAAGGATTTGCTTCTTTATGCAATGACTGGTTTGAGTGCCGTCATAATGCTTTTGTGTGTGGTATTATAAATCAAGTTGAATCTGTAATAATTGAAGGCTTTCATAGTCATTTCCTGTGTTTGAGCATCGGTCACAACAACAGGATAAGAATGAAAAGCAACAGATATACCAAACTAATATTGCAAAAATGAATGTTGTTAAGCTAGGCAATGGTGCTCATAGTAATTATGGTGGCAAGTCTAGTCAAAATCAATCCAAGAATTCTCAGTACTATCAATCTAATAGAAATCAATTCAAATAACTCTAGAGGATCATGTAGAAATTGAGGAAAAGGTGGTAGAGGTCAAGGCATACAATGCCAATTCTTTGGAAAGAATGGTTATAGAGCCTCATAACTGAAGAATTTGATCTCAGGTTCTTCTGTTACAAATAAGACTACTCCATCTGCCTATGTAGCCTCTAGTTCATTAACAAATGCATTACACATTTTTTAGCATCTTGACTCAGGAGCAATGCATCACCTGACTAATGAATAAAAGTGTGCAAAATGTACCAGAATCATTCCAATCTTACATACCCAAACCAAACCAGCCCAACCCAATATTTTTGGTTTTAGGATTTTATTGGTCTGTGTTGATTCTTTTTTTTACAGAACCGATTAATATTAGACTAGTTTGGTTCTCACTTCTTTAAATCAACTAAAAATCGAACAACCCAATCCATTTATTTTATTATTTTTACTTTTATTTTTATATTCTTATTTAGGATTATAAACTTTATATAATTAATTGTTTTAATCTTTATCTTTTTACATTTTAATTTCCTTCCCCGTCCCCCTTTACCTTTTAACTTTATCATTTTTTTCCTTAAGTTTTCAGTCTTCTCACCTACAAGTTGCTCCATTCCAACAATGGTGGCCTCCTTAGTTCTCACACACGGTCACAAGACCCAATAACAACCTCCTTAGCTCTTCTTAGTTAATGGATAGTTAAGTACTTTACTACCATTTTTCATTTTGTAATAGATAATGTGTACTAGAGATTTAAATTTCTATTACTTGGTTGTTTATTGTTATGTTTCTAATTCCATCTAAGAGGACAACTTTTTCATCTCAGATAATATTTTAGAATTAGATTTTGTCTTCTAGTTTGTTAGTACGAGAGATTTAGATTTTTTCTTCTAGTTTTGTCTATTTTTGCCCTTAGAGTTTGGATATTTAAGTGGAATTCATACAAAAACTTCTATACCAGGTACTCTCATATAGGTTGTTCTTCATTTCACACACAAAATCCTTAATGTTATCAAATATTCTTCACAAGCCACTACTAGTTTAGTGTCTATTCATATATTGTGTAGTGATAATGGTGTGTTTATTGAATATAGCTCACATCAATTCTTTATCAAGGACAATCATCCGAAAAAGGTTCTACTTCAAGGGCCAATTAACTAAGGATTATACAAGGTATATGGTGCACAAGATGCTTCTTAAAGAGTGAATCTAGTAGTCAATAATGCTTATGTTGCTTTAGCTACTTATAATGTGTGGCATGAAGGTTTGTCATGTTTTAGACCCCTTTGTTTGTAAAGTCCTTACTAAAAATAGCATATAATAAAGTCCCCTAATCACTCACAAAAGAGATAGTTAAATCTCATAAACAAGCTTTTGTTTCTGGTTCTCATGTAACTGCAATTTCTCCTTTTGCTTTGATGTATATAGACTTGTGGGGACCCTCTCCCATTTCTTCTGTAAATGAAGAGAGAGATTTTCTTTTTATTGTTGATGACTTCACTAATTTTCAATGGATATATTTTCTTACTAGTAAGGATTAAGCATGTTTAATTTTTCTAAAGTTAAAAGACATGATAAAATGTAAATATAATGGTTATTTAAAAGTGGAGGGCTAAGTTTAGGCCTCTTATCACTAAACTTGAAAATGAGGGCATTCTTTTTTGGATAACATGCCCTCATACCTCTGAACAAAACAACATGTTAGAATGTAAACATAAAAGAATTGTTGACACTAGATTGACATTTTTGATAAGGTCAAGAGTACCTAAGTCTTTTTTGCCCTATGCTTTTCGTAAAGCACTTTGTTCTTAAAAGAGTTCCTTCCAAAGTTCTCAATTTGTCTCCCTATCACTCTTGTACAATAGAGAGCTTAATTATCAACATCTCATAGTTTTTGGCACTTTATGTTTCCCTTGTTTGAGACTGTATAAAAAAACATAAATTGGATGCAAAATCTACAACTTGTGTCTTCAGAGGTATGCACCAAGTCAGAAGGGGTATTTGTGTCTTGATACAAGTTCTAGCCAAGTAGACACCAAAAGGCATGTAGTTTTTGATGACTGTTTTTCCCTTCTTAGCTTCAACACAATCTAGTACATCTCAACCTATATCAGAGGTTGTACCTTCTATGCCTATGCTTTCTGCACATTTTTCTCAATCTTTTTTACCAAATGGTTCTTCTATTAGGTCTCAATCACAGATTGACAAACCTTAACAAAGTGGTCCTCGTCTTCTTCTCCTCAGTCACCTTTCTCGTGACATTCACCTCTTCAACTTGAGTTAAATCATTTCAATAATCTTTCATCTTCGTCTCATTCACCTATGTCGGTTCTACCTCAGCCATTACCTATACTCATTAATCAACATCTAATTAGAAAAAGGAGTAAGTTAGGTATTGTGAAACCAAAAATTTGTTGCTCCGAGTGAAATTCCATAGAAACCACGAACTTGGAAAAAACTATGCAATATGATGTTAGGAGGCAGTCTATACAAGTTAAATATGATGCACTCCTTAAACACAACACTTGGGAACTAGTGCCCAAGCCTCTTGATCAAGAAGTCATTGGTGTCATTGGCTGCATAAGACTAAGACTCTGGTATCTGATGATATTAACAAATGTAAGCCAGGCTTGTAGCTCAAGGACTTTTGTAGACACATGGGCTGACTATACTAATACCTTCAGTCTAGTTGTAAAGGCTACTTCCATTCGTTTAGTTTCGTTTCTAGCTCTTCATTTTGGATGGGAACGTCAGCTAGACATTAACAATACATTTTCTAATGGGGACTTAGAGGAAACAATATACATGATCCAACTTCCTAGCTATGTAAGTTAAGAGAACCTTGAGTATGTGTGCAAACACAAAAAGTCCTTGTAAGGACTCAAATAGGCTTCACATGACTAATACTACAAACTGAGAACATGTTTGCTAGGTTAGGGTTTCAAAAATGCCCATCTCAAACACTAAGTCTTTTTGTAAAGCATGAATGTTCTGATGACATTATTCTCCTAGTATATGTAGATGACATAGTGCTAACTTGTACAAATTCATCACTCCTTCAAAACTTCATCTCCAAATTGCACACTGTATTTCCTTTGAAAAACCATGGTGCTTTGAATTACTTGGGAATTCAGGGGACTCGCATTGCTTCTGGTTTATTTCTAAGCCAATCTAAATACATTATTGAGCTATTGTCTCGTGCCATATTGTTGACAATAAGGTTATGGCAAGCCCATAGTCGTAAGGGGAGTATTGTCCAGTAAAGATGATGAAATATTGGATTCAGATTTTGTTACTCTTTTGCAAAAACCTAGTAGGATTCTTGCAATATTAATGCATTACACATCCAGAGCTAGCATTCTCAAAGAGTAGGTTGTGTCAGTTTCTAGCCTCTCTGATAAATGCATACCTGGAAGCATGGAAAAGGGTTAAGGTACTTGTGATGACTCTATAAAAATAGAACCATTAATGCACTTTTTTACTTAATATTTACTTATTTTATTTAATAAATAGTATTTTTTATGGCCAAAAAAATTAAAATATAAACTTTTTAGTAAAAAGGGGTGAAAATATAATTTTTTGGGATTTTTTTGAAATTTTTAAAGATTTTTTATGAATTTTTAACGCAGGACCACTCAGAAGCTGTCACGTGACATGCCACGCAAACAGAGAAGTTAACTGGGCAAGCCATGCGGATGCCATGCAAGCACGGAGAGCGAATCACATAGCGCCGCATGTGAGGACAAAACACGAGCCACATGTCAACACGGTGTTCAATCGGAGTTCAGAAATTGATCAACGCGCCATGCCACGTGTCACCGCCCCATTGCTCCGTGCGTTCCACCCGTGCATTACACCATCCGTTCCTGCGATTCATGTCGCGCCACATGTTGCAGACTCGACGAGCGTTGACTCTGACCGGTCTCTCCTACCACGTGTCGCTCCCTGATTCGTCCAATGAAATTCTGATGCCACGTGTCGCGCTGTGATTGGCTGAAACTGTCAGTTATGCTTGTAGCCCTTGATCTGAAGCTGATCAGACGGTCCAGATCACACCTGAGCTTTATTTAAGCCCCTAATCACTCCATAAACCCTAATTAGCCTCCATTAGCATAATTTTGATCAATTTTTAGAGCTAAAAAGAGAGAAAAATACGAAAAAATTCAAGAGACGACATAATTTTGATGGGGATTCAAGAGGAAATTAATTCTACAATTCAAGATATTGATTATATTTCTTTTTGTACTCTTTTCTTTATCAATTTTATATTTTTCTTTATGAAAAATATAAGTTTTATGAATACAATTATGTGTAATTAATTTATTAATCTAGGGATCTTATGAACCCAATTTTTACCATGTGATGATCTAATGTTTTTTTTCAATTATAATATTAATTTAATTATATTATTTAATCTGATTTATATGCTATTAATTGTTTGGCTACCAATTTATCTATAAAGACAATTAAATAGATTTGAGAGAATTATTTAATTGTTTGTCTTGATTAAATAACATGCATACTTTCTAGGCAAAGATGTATGATTCTTATGTATATGATCCATAATTGATAAACTTAACGAGTAGTATGCAATTTAATTAGCATGAGAGTATGATTAAATTAATTACTATATGGTGTGTAATTTACTTGATAGAGGAATACATGCTAGGTTAGATTCAATTGATCATGTACTTAATTGATATTAAATTGGGGAGATTTTAGCGATTCGCATGTTTAGAAAATTGGGAGATTAAGTATTCTTAGATATTTTCTCATATATTTTTTCAGTCACAAAATCTGATTTAATTAATTATTGTTCTTTACCTTTTAGTTGGTTTAATTTTGCTTTCTTAAAATATAAAAAAAAATTGATTTTTTTTTATTTTTAGTTTTAAAAATTAGTTTCTAATAAAATAATCAAGGTGGGAACGATCTTTACTTATCATTATATTACTTGTTACGATACGTATATTTACGTATTCATTACACACAATTTGTGTGGCGATCAACTTGCAAGGTACCTCAACCTATGGCTTACAAATGTTGAAATCATCATCATTATAGCTCGTAGGATTCTTAATATAGATTGGGCTACATGTTCAAAGAATCGAAGAATTGTAGAGGCATACTATGTCTTTCTTGGAGACAATTTGATTTCTCGATCCTTTACAAAACAAAGAGTTGTCTCACAATCTTGGCAGAGTCAGAATAGTGTGCACTAACATTACTTTCTATAAAATTGAAAAGGATCACCTCTCTTTTGTAAGAGTTGAGTTCAATTAAAGCAACCACACTTATGTGTAATGACAATATAAGTGTAAAATGGCACAAAATCTAATTCAATACTAACGTACTAAAAACATTGAAATTGATATACACTTTATATGAGAACAGGTGTTAAGGAAACAATTTCTCGTGGAATATTGTCCCTCTAAATATCAATTGGTTGGCTTACAAAAGATTTAACTAGGACACGTTTTGCAGAATTGAGAAGCAAACTTATGGTGCATCATCCACCATAGGTTTGAGGGAGAGTAACAAGCTATATATATAGGATTAGGGTGTATAATACTTGTTAAGAGAAGATTCTACACTGTAAATGTGTCCTTACCTATTGTAAGGATTACTAATTAACTTTAAGTATATATAGCTAGTGTTGTAGCATAATTACTTGATTAAGAAGTATCAATTGCTTCACTTGTTAATTCCCACATTCTTGCTCTCTTCTCTCTCGATTCTTGCTTTCTACATCATATCAAGATTGACCACATGTCGTGAGGTTTTAAATTAATCCAAGTAAAATATTTTAACATTTTATATTTTCTACTTTATTAAAAAATTATTTTTAACTTTATTTAGGCATTAAAATAAATCTAAAAATAAATAAATGAATATATATACATATATCAAAGCACTTTAAATTTGGTATATTTAACCTCCAACGTGACTAAGACATCGTCAATTTTAATCAATGATGTTCAATTTTGAGACTAAATTTATTAAAATTGAACAGTAAGGAGACTAAATTGATTTAGAGGAATGGTAGAGTTTTTTAGGAAATTGAAAATGATAGCATTATTTTATAGGAAAAAGTTTTATTTTTGGTTTCATTATGGGCTTCAGTTTCAAAAGAATTTAAAGATTATTCTTAGATTCTCGTAAGCTATAACAGAGGAGCTTGTACATCTTAAGAATATGTGTTCAGTTTTGTAATTAATAGACTATCTTATAATTAGATTTTTCTTTCAAGTGGATTATTGGTCCATATTTTGTACTTTTATAACTATTTGTTTATATAAATATAATATGATGTTAGAAAAAAAGTAATAAATCATAAGAAAAAATAATAAAGGGATAAAAGTGTAGAACCAAAAAAATACAATGTTAGTGTAGCTTAGCCATGGAAAATAAAAATGAAAAAATATGCACATTACTAAATCCGTCTGGCCATTACTAAATTTTGTCTCTAGGAATCAACCTGTAATGTTATTATTATTTTACAAGTTAACCTAACACAACAGGCCCCACATGGATTAATAAGTTGCTTTTTTCTTAGAATAATATATTTTGGTTGACAATTTTTAGATTTGATGACCCATAAACCCAACTCAAGCACAACAGAAACATGATGGGTTGGCACAATAAAACCTATTTGTCAAAAATGGGTCAACTTGATTCCCTCAAATTGCTACCCGATGTTTTGTAGCAACGAAGATTTGCTACATAAAGCTGTCATTGTTTTAATGAGGTATTTCCATGTAACCTTGTTGTGGGCCTTTATTTTTTTGGGGCACGTACTTCCATGGGTTGACATATTTCTATGCAAACTTGTCATTGTTTTGTACCCCAATCAGGATTAAACTAACGTACACCTGAGTGGCACATTAGGTTCTATTGCTAAAATACTGACCTAACAAATATGTAAAAGATAAAATGGTATTTAAGTGTTAACTTTTGAAAGTTTGGATACGAAAAAAAAATTGTTTGTTTTGGGACTTTTCTGTCAATAAAGAGATAGTTTGGGAACAATGAAAGCCTTCACCCTAAAAGAAAAGAAAAAGAAGTGTAATGGCTCGGGTTGGAAGGAAAGCAGAAATATTATGGTTACAGGAGCTGGAAACCTTAACTTGTTTTGTTTACTGCTTTTAGAATTGTATTAATCAACATATGAGAATACTAAATTTAAACAGAATCTATCTAGTTATGCTAAAGACACCTTTGGATGTTGAGAAAATTCACAAATGTCAAACATAGAATACCACTCTGTACCAATGATCTTTGTGTTGACAAAATATTTAGTCTTATCAAAAGAAAAAGGAAATTTATTCCATGTGCACGCAACTGAATTAAGTTGCATATCATAGAAAGGGGAGGCAACTGCAATAAGTTGCGTCACTATGGAGAAGATTTATAATTATACAGTTGAAATATAGAGTTCTTCACAAAGATGACTATTGATACTTGGAATAGGAGACTATCCTGACGACCTCAAGAAAAGTGAGCTTAAAAGAACAAAATATAGAAAGAAACTTACAAGTTCTCTGATAGCTTCAAAGCTTGAAGAAAGCAATCTAGCGAACAAATTGCTCTTTAATTCTTTGTTAGGAATAGAACTAAGGATCAGACTAATGGCACTGACAACTTCTTCCTCGTCTTCCAAACAGAGGTGCCTCTTTCCCAGTCCCTACAAGACCAATAATAATTTCAAGGCAAGGATCAGAAGAGAAGGTACAAATAAGCAACATTAAAAAAAGAAACATATAAAACCGCTCAGAGGATGGTGGCACATTTAAAATTAGAACTTATTTCTATTTTTTGGGTTCTATTAATAATGCATTAGTTATATACCCATTAAAATTACAAATGTAACTCACCTCTCCTACCCACAACAAAACTTCCAAATTTGAAGGTTCATATATCACTGCAGAAGCTTCTTCACAAACTTTGCGTAGGGCATAAGCGCAAGCACTCATGGATAGAGGTTCTGATATCCCTGTAGCTAGAAATAAACTGAAAGTAGAAAACCAATACAAAGTATTGGTAATCGCTAAGGCCAAACTGACACACTGACAATGTTAAAGGAATTATGATCTTGGATAGATTCACCAACATATTGGCAAATGATATTAACCTAGGAGACACCATTGAATATCAAAGATGAAGCTAATTCAGCAACTAAAGATGACAAGAAAATATAACCTACAGTATTGGTCTGGCATTTGCTTGGAAAGCGGAAATCCATTTAGAGTATGAACCAATTACATCTGCAAGAGTTCGATAAACCTGGAGTGGAGTAGATGTCTCAGATGCATAGGAATGAGAATAGGCAAAATGGGTTAAGCAGAACCAAGGATTGATAAACCAATATTCAGATTACTACAAGAGAATAAAGTAGAGAATATTTAACATACAATGGACATGAAACCCATAAGCTCATCACAAGGCATGTGAGACAATATTTTCACCAATTCCATGACCATGGAAAGGTCAAAGCTCGGAACATCCTGTACGACTACTTCAGCAACCTAGCAACAGGAATTGTATATCAAGTATATAAAATAAAAATTCAGACACGCTATTGAATATAATATGTCAATGACCACATATAGTTTTAACATCATCTATTTCTTTTCTTTTTTTATATGAAACATAATATATTCAAATATATAAAGATACAAAATTACAAAATGTGGACAAACATCAAAAGAAAATTATAACTAGAAGTTAGTCTAATATTTACAAAACTCATCCTATAATCTTAAGATAAGCAAGCTCCCCAATTATAACTTATAAAAAACTGAGAATAATTTTTAAATTCTTTTAAATTTAAAACCTACAATGAAGCCAACACCTAGAAGAACGCTCCAATCCCACATCTCCACAACACAGTAGCCTTCTTAGCCTTCATATTATTCTCATACATGTTCTAACAACAATGATTTGCAAAATCCTTAGATGGCCCATTGAAAAACCCATGTCACTTTGTAGCTTAGACCAAAAATAATGAACAAATAAGTGATGATGTCTTCAAAAGTTCTCTTGCAAAGCACATCACAATAATAATTAACCACGTCATCACCATAACTTTGCTTGGGCTAGTACACTTCCAAACTAAAGAATAGTGATCAAAATCTTGTATATTAGAATCTTGCACAAAGAAACACAAAGATATAAAAAAAACTACAAGATGACTCATCAATTCATGGCCTTCTATCACTGTTATTGACTGATATTTATTTCTTTCAGACCTGACATCAAACTTACAAATCATCCTCCCACTTATCTAAATTTCTTCTAAATATAATATTCTAACCCTCTGGCAAAAATGCTCATTGGGACATTTTTATCCAAGTTTAAACTATACAACATTGGATATCTTGAGAAAATAAAACTACCTTCCAACTAAGAATCTTCCTAAAATTGAATCTTAACTCCATTCCCCATCTTTTATATCATTAAGAAACGAAGAAATTAAAATCGATAACAAAAGCCATCCAAGGACTACGTCCTCCACCTTACAATCCACTACTTGCATCCCATCTATTCGTATTAAACCATACTTACTATTAATAACTCTATGCCAAATAAGCAAGAATCTCTAAAGCCACTTGCCTAGCAATGTCTTATTTCTTGCAATAATATTTCCAATGCTTAACCCTATTTTTCCTTCAATCTTCATACCGTCTCCCAATTTACTAAATGACTATTACTTTCTTCACAAGCACCCAGAAGAATTTTGAAAACTAAAAGATAGCAAATCAGAACACTTGATAAAGTTCAATTATCAAAGTTAACCGACCCCTCTAAAGAAAAAGGCTCTCTTTCATAATATTAATTTTTTTTCAAACCTTTTTATAAGTGGTGACCAAAAATATGAAATTCTTGGATTACTTCCTGAAGGCAACTCAAGGAATTTGCTAGAAAGATCACTCTGTTCTTGGCATAATTAATACCTAAAATATAACTTTTTGATATATTTAATATAAACCTAATAAATAACAGAACAATTCAATCACCTTAACCAAATCAACAAACTTTTCATTATAGCTAGATGAAGAAAAAAAATAGAATCATTCGCAAATTGGAGATGAGAGACTTCAGTATTGTTTGTCCCAACACTCAAACCTTCCACCAAATTGCACCTCTTTGCTATTTTCATCAACCTACAAAGTCCCCAAACACCTTCCCAAAGAAAATCTCTCATTAGTTTCTCTAATCTCTTAGAAACACCCACAGAAATTTTGAAAACTGAAAGGTAGCAAATCAGAAGACTTGATAAAGTTGAATTTATCAAAGTTAACCAACCCCCCTAAAAAAAAGGTCTCTTCCATCCTACTAATCTTTTTTCAAACCTTTCTATAACAAGTGATCAAAATTGTGCAATTCTTGGATTACCTCCTAGAGGTAGCCCAAGGAGTTAGCTAAGAAGACCACTTTGTTCTCAGCATAATTAATACCTAAAATACAACTTTTGGATATATTTAATATAGACCTGATACATAACGAAACAAGTCAATCACCTTAACCAAATCAGCAAATTTTCACTATCGCTAGATGAGGGAAAAAAATAGTATCGTTCGCAAATTGGAGATGAGAGACTTCAGCATTGTTAGTCCCAACACTCAAATCTTCCACCAAATTGCACCTCTTTGCTCTTTCCATTATCCTATTCAATCTATCAACTGCCAACACAAAAAGAAAAGGGACAAAGGATTTCCTTGTCTCAATCCTCTTGAAACCTCGAATAAGCCTTTAAGTTTTCCATTATTGATCACTTAAAATTTCATGGAACTCAAACTACCCTTGATCCAAGTCCTCCATCGTTTCACTAACCCTCTCTCTTTCAACACAAAATCTAAAAAGTCCCAATCAATATGATCATAAGTTTTTTCAAAGTCTATCTTGAAAATCAAAACCTCCTTATTAGCCCCCTTTACTCCAACCAACCTCTTTAGCAACTAAAATGGCATCCAAAATTTCTCCCTCACAAAAGCAACTTGCTCAAGGGATATAGTAGAATCAAACACATCTCTCAATTATAGAGATAAAACTTTAGCAATTATCTTGTATAAGCTAATCACCGAACTTATTAGCCTAAAATCTTTAACTCTCAAAGTATTATCTTTCTTTGAAATTAGGAGAACAAAAATAACATTAATTTTTTTATTAACAACTCCACCATTAAAGAATTTCCTAAAAACCTCTAACAACTCTTCTTTAACCATCTCCCAACTACTATGAGAAAAAATGCAAAGTTAAAACCATTTGGACCTGGTGCCTTCTCCTTCGAGCACTCAAAAATGGCTTTTCTAACTTCATCCTCTTCGAAAGGCGTTTCCAACCAAGTTGCCTTCTCCTCTAATATACAACCCCAATTAAACCACTAATTAATGGACTTTGCCAATCTTTTATTTAATATAACATTTTAAGCAACACAATACTTCTTAAATCTATAGATCATCCACAATGGTTATACCTTTTTTTTTCTTTTTAAAGCTTTTCATTCATATTTCTATTCTTACTCCCATTAGCACCATTGTGGAAAAAAATTTAAATATGCATCACCCTACTTAATCCAAGTGGCTCGAAATTTTTGTCTCTAAAAGACTTCTTCATTAAATCTTCTATCTAAATTTTCATTGAAACTTATCTTCTTGACGCTTATCCAAAAAGGAAATTCTATCTTCCAAAAAATTTCTTCTCTTTTAAATCAACAAACTCCTTGTTCCACCATTTCATATTTTCTTTTTGAAAATCTATTTTTTTCATGATTTTATAACCACACCATCCTTCAAGAATAGCTTCTCTCTACCACTATTGTACCTTACTACTGAAACTTTTATGCCTAAGCAACAAATTCTCAAACTTAAATGGAGTTGGACCCATTACTTAGTTTTTGAGCACAATAGAAACAGGCAATGATATGAAATTATCCTCTAACAAATCTCTAGTATGGCATTAAAATTGAACAAATTCTCCCATTCAGGTAGAAATTAAACTTTATCAAGCTTACAACAACTAGAATTAGATCTAAAATTGAACCAAGTAAACCTTCCACCTGAACAAATACTCTTTTAACCTCGTCTCCCTCATGAAAGAATTAAAATCCTTTATACTTCTAGTTTCTCTACCCAATTAGACTTTTCTGAAAGAAATCTTCACCCTCAAATCACCCATACACAACAATTAGGACTACACAAGCTACACAAACCACCCAATTAGACTTTTCTAAAGGAAATCTTACACATTCAAATCACCCATACACATTAGGACTACACAAGCTATACAAACCAGCCAACTCTTCCCTAGAATTATATTTTCCCTTCTCTTACAAGGCTTGTAAACCCTAGAGAACCACCGATCCTCCCCTTCTTGTAGCCTAATTCTAATAGATATAAAGAAATTGCCAATTAAAAACTTAACTACCTCCACAGTTTTAATATCCCAGATAATAACAATACCTCCAAAACTACCCCTAAGTAATATTCTTACATTTGCCTCTACCATAATTGATCCCTATTTTCAACCTTCGTAACTCGTTTAAGCGTTCATTTTCCTTCTTAATTGATTCCTCCAAACTTAAAGAACTCAAAGTTAAATCCATCTTTCTTGCAAAAGGCCTTATGTTGATCCAAGGTATTCCTCTTAGTAGTTGTGTCCTCCAATTGAAAACACGAAGTTTGTTTTTCTCTTTTTTTGCAAACATTATTTTTCTTTTTGTCAAAATGTAAAAACTCTTTCCCTTTATATGTCTCCATGATTGACTCAAAGTTCCGGCACAATTTTTAAATATCAACCAAAAACTCCTCCAAGGTCTCAACCCAATAAAAAATAGCACAAGGCCAAGTACATAGACCAAGTAGATCACGAATAACTAGCATCAAAAACTAAGCAGTGGGGTCCAGTACCTAAACCGAGTAGATCATATAGAAGAGAAGGGAAATATAACAATATAAGCAATCATATGCAAAGCGTGACCTAGATCAATTATATACTCTAAAATAGAAATGCTCGAGCTTATATAAACATATCTGCATATGCATTGAACATAAATTTGTAGTTAACATGTATACATATTTATTAGGTTAACTAGGAATACATGTTATTCTTAGGACTTGAACTCAAGTGGGTTAATGAATGAAATAAGTTTCACAAATTAATTCAAGTCAATGGAACAATCTACAACACAGGGAAGAATTCAATGATGTTTAACAGTAATTGTTTTCTCTATTTTTGATCCCAAAAAACAATTATTCTCTTCAATTGAAATTTAATGAATATTTGTAGAAACGAAAATAATCATGATACATAAAGAATTGAGAAAGAACACTAAGAACAGACAGCGTTTGTAAAAGGTAGACAAATTTTAGATTTTGTTCTAGTAGCAGATAAGGAGTACAAGAGAAGTAACGAAGAAGCTCTGATTTTCAAGATTGATTTTAAAAAAGCTTAAAATCATATTAATTGTTTCTAGATCTTGTGTTGAAAGAGAAATGATTTGGGAAAATATGGAGAATATGGATCAAGAGTTTCGAAAATATAAAGTTTCTTATTTAATAAAAAAAAAAGGTTTCTTGAGTTTCATGAATTTTTAGGTAATATTTTTTATAAGAAATATTATATTCTATTAATTAAGTAATAATTACAAATGTACAAACTGGATCAATAATCCACTTAAAAAATAAAGATATCAAACTATACTAAACAATAGCTATAATCCCAATCCAAAAATTGAACAAGGATAAACAAGTTTCCCGATTAAAACTTATGAGAAATTAGGAGTAATCTTTTAATTTCTTTGAAACTGACGCTCAAGAGGACGTTAGAAACAAAACTTACGCTTCAAAAAAATATTATCATTCTCACTATCATCAAAAATTCTCTTATTTCTCTCTATCCATAACACTCAAAGGATTGTTCCCATCCCGTAATTCCACAACACCCTTACCTTCGAAGCCTTGTTGCTCCTCCCATAAGTGTAAAAGGTTTCCATAAATAAAGATTAACAAGATCCTAGAATAGCCCACGATATTTCCATATTTTTTGTAGCTTTGACCAAAGAATATTAGCAACTGGATAATGTAAAAAAAAAAAATAGCAACATCTTTCAAGTTGTTCTTGCAAAGCACACACCAATTAGGAAAAAACAAAGGTTGAAAAACCTTAGTTGAATTCAATCATTTATGTTCACCTTCCCAAGACTAATCAACCACATCAAAGACTTCATTTGATTTGGAATTGGGTAATTCCACATAAATACAAAATGGTCAAAGTTATCCCTTGGAATCATCTACAAGAAACTCAAAATAAGATATACAAGAAAAATATCCAAATACATATGCAATCCACATCCTTCTATCACTACTGTTGGCTCTTATATTAACTCTTTCTAGCTTTGACATTAAACTCGAAAAATCTTCAACTTCTCAATCATTCAAGTTCTTTCTAAACATGAAATTTCATCCTCTGGTAATTATTAATTGCAGACCAAGAAGGCTTTTTAGGGCTTCAAGAGATTTAATACAGATCCACTTTCTCCATTCCTTTTCATTTTGGTAGATTATCTGAGTGTAGGAAGAGAGAGTGTTGAAGTCTCTCACCTTCAATTTTTAAATTTGGTGAAGGTGAACGAATGGTTTTCTGATATGTCAGGCTTCAAGATAAATTTATCCAAAAATTGCATTTTGGGTATTAATTGTGCCGATGAATTTTATTGGCCAAATTCTAGTCACCAATTATTGAAAATTTTGAAAGAAGATCGACATGTTGGAAGAGGTCTTTTTCTCTATAAGGGGGACGACTAACTTTTATAAATTCTATATTATCTAGTCTTCCAACTTACTATTTATCAATATTCAAAATAACTTTGGGAGTTGAGAAAATAATGAGGGATTTTTTTATAGGAAGGTGCTAGTGAAAGAGGAAGAGTCACCTGGTTAATTGGGCAATGGTTCAAAGATTGAAGAAAAAAGAAAGGCTAGGTATTAGTAATATCAACAAAAGAAACAAATCTTTATTAGGAAAGTGACTCTGGAGGTTCCCTTTAGAGGAAGGTTCTCTTCGACATAGGGTCATGAAAAGTATATATGGGTTGAAAAAGAATAAATGCAATGCTGATTTTGGTTCGCACTAAAAGCATTGCACTCCATGGAATAAAGACTCAAAATTATACTTTTCCAATTTAAGTATATAGTAAGAGATGGAGATAAAATTTGTTTTTGGCAAAATCTTTGGTTGGAAAACGATTCTACTTGAACAAGATATCCAAGCATCTATAGGTTATATTTGGAAAAGAATACTCCTATTAGCATATTGCACTCTCTCGAATGATGGAATTTCATGTTTAGAAGGAACTTGTGTGTAATGGATTGAAATATGTATTTCTTATTATTGTTCATATGTGCATGCCTTGTATTTTTAATACAATGAGCGAACTAAAAAGGATCTGTAAAAATTAGGGAGAATATTAACTCAAACTTTAACGGAATATCCACAACTAACTCCTAACTACTTAATCCCTAATATATCGGGATTTCAACACTCCCCTTCAAATTAGATCATAAATATCGATCATGTCCAACTTGCAAATGAAATCATCAAAACTTTGTCGAGGAAGCCCTTTGGTGAAGATATCTATCGTTTGCTTTGTTGGAACGTAAGTAATGCAAATAATTTTGTTTTCAACTTTTTTTTTAATAAAATGTAAATGTGTCAACTTCTACATGTTTGGTTCGGTCATGTTAAACTGGATTGAGAGAAATATTGATGATGATTTTGTTATCACAATAGACCTTGAAAGAAATTGTTAATTTGATATGCAATTCTTGCAGGATTTTTTGTAATCCTAATTCATCACATATCTCTTATGTAGCTGCTCGAAACTCATCTTCAACACTGCTTCTAGCTATTACACTTTGCTTCTTACTTCTTCAAGTTACTAAATTTTCCTAAACAAAAGTACAATAACCAGTAGTAGATCTTCCATCTTCTATCGAACCTGCCCATTCTGCATCTGTAAAGATTCCTCTCTATACCTTCACACTTCTTAAAAAATAGTCCTTTTCTTAAAGAGCCTTCGAGATATCTAAGGATTTTGTACACAGCCTCTAGATGAATTTCCTTTGATGAATGCATATGTTGACTTATCATACTAAGTGCAAATGCAATATTAGGTCATGTATGTGATAGGTAAATTAATCTCCTAACTAATCTTTGATATCTGCCTTTTTCAACTAGTTTTACATTATCCTCTACCTTTTTCAACTGGTTTTACATTATCCTCTGCCTTTATCCCTCCGTCGATTAAAGTTTCACTTGTTTGCTCCCAAGCATGCCAATTTCAATTAAGAGATCAAGAACATACTTTCTTTGGGATACAAATACTCTTTTTTGATCTGATAATCTCCATAATATCGCATTTGTCCCAAGTCTCTTACACCAAATTCAGTAGCTAGAGTTTTCTTAAGCTTTTCAATCTTAGCTAAATTATCCCCAGTAAGGATTATATTAACATACACAATCAAAATTGTCTTTAACTCCTCTCTAGATTGTTTAAAAAATATAATATGGCTCGACTATCCTTGTTAATATCCTTGATTTTTTATCACTTTTACAAATCTATCAAACCATGCCATGGGTAATTGTATTAGGTCATAGAGAGATTTCTTGAGTTTACCTACCATATTTTTCTCCCCCGTCTAGAAAAATCTAATAGTAGAGACATGAAAATCTCTTCATCTAACTTACTATTGAGAAATGCATTTTTATGCCAAGTTGTTAAAAGTTCAAGTTAAGATTTGCTGCTAATGATAATAAAACCCGAACAATATTTAATTTTGCCACAGGTGCAAATTTTCTGTCCAATCAATACCATATGTTTCAATAAACCTTTTAATTACCAGACAAGCCTTATAACGTTCAACTGTCCCATTGGTCTTATACTTTACTGTAAAGACCCATTTACAACCATTTGAGGACTATCGGATCTAATTTATTTCGATTATGGAAGTGAATATGCACTAATGCAATACAACCAAACACTTTGAGAGATGGATCATAAATTAGTCGAGAGATAAGGGAGCAATTTTTGAGTTAGTGGAGAGGGGTTTTAAAAGAGAGAACATGACCGGGAATTCTAGTTATGAGATAACCAAATGACAAAATTGCATCTCCCCAAAACATTTTGGCATATTGATGGTAAATATTAGGGCACGTGGAACTTCCAAAAGGTGCCTATTTTTTCGTTCGACAACTCCGTTTTGTTGAAAGTGTCAACACATGAACTTTCGTGAATTATCCCATAATCACGAAGATAATTTCCCAAGGTTGTATTCAAATATTCAGTACCATTATCAGTGTGCAAATTTTGAATCTATGTTTGAAATTGTGATTGGATCACAAAGTAAAAACTGATAAAAACAGTGAAAACATTAATTTTATTTTTTAACAAATAAACCCAACATACTCGGGTATGATCATCAATAAAGGTGACAAACCATTTTGTTTAGAGTACAAGATGGTCCTCATAAATCACTATGGATTATAGTGAATGGCTTAGTAGGTGTATATTTGGATTTTGGGATTAAAAGTTCCACCGGAAGCAAGTTTTTTCCCTTGAAATTTTTATGTCTGATAATCAATTGAAACTTGATAACCACAATTTATGTTGTTCTATCTTGATTTGCAATCCACGGGTCTTCTGTGTAAGTATCTTTTGTGTCCATTTTTGCAACAATGGTCACACCAAGGACATCTTTCTATTTGGTTCTGACCAATACTAGTTTGAGGCCAACGAGAAATTAATCCGTTGATATCAGGCCCAATAGTCCACGAGCTGTTGAAGTCCCTTGTTGAAATTCATATATTTCAGGCCCACGGTCCTTCCAATTTGTTTTAAGCCCATGAGACAAATGAGGTGTGCACAGTGAACACTCAACCTTCTTAGGCCCAATTGAAAATCACGATAATAAGGCTGAGCCCTTAAAAGATTCAGGCATCTCTTTCACTAGCATTATCCCATGCCTTCATTTTCACGGCACCCTCTGTAAAAACTTCGCGAGTCAAAAGAAGTGGTTGTCGGTCGAAAATCCTCCCCCTAATGTCGTCCAATTCTCGGTGGGTTTTTGTCTATAATGGGCATCTCCTATTCAATAGTTAGGAAATAGGCTTATTTGTGTTTTAGTTTAGAAATAGGCTCCTTATGACCCATTCAACAATTACCAGGTCATTTTGTTTTTGTCCTTTTCCAACTTTACATCCAATTCTATTTTTCTCATCTTCTTATTTTCTAAAAAAAATCAAAAATAAAATATTCTCTGCCACCAACTTTTAATAAATAATAATTTATATTTATATAATAAAAAAAATATTTTTTTAAACAAATAACTTATCAAAATTTTATTATAAAATAATTTAAAATAATAATAAATTATAAAATTTTAAATTATTAAAAACTTTACTAAAATAAATTATTTAAGATTAAAGAAATTAAAAAATAGATTACATTATAACACATATCTTTAATATTATTATAATTTTTTAATATTATTATAATTTTAATTATTATTAAGATAACAAATATTTATTAACAATAATTTAATTTAAGTATTAAAATATAATTAATTAGATATAATTTATATAATTAATTATATTAATAATAAAAATAATTATAATAATATTATATTAGATAATATTTTCACACAAAATTTGTGATATAATATTCTATGTTTGTATTGTATATTGTAAAAAGTTGGAGGGAGAGACTTCACAATTTTTTTTAATAATTTAATTTTTTTATGAATATTATTTTTTATATCATAATTATAATTAATATTATAATTATTTATTAAATATAATTATAATTATATTTAATAATAATAATAATGTATTATATTATTTAGGTTGTTTTTATTATAATAAGATAAAAAATTAATGTTATAAAATTTTGCAAAATAGTTACATAAGTTATAGTTTATTAAAAAAGTTATAGTGTTTATGTAATTTAGTTATTCTTTATTATACCATGTATAAATATATAAATATTCGTTGTTATGCATACTATATATTTAATATTGTTATAATCTTATTTTTATGTATTTATTAATTTATATTGTTTAATTTTTAAATTATTTTAACAATTTATATAGATATAAAACTATATTATTCAAGTTGATAAATAAATTTAAAAATATTAAAAGCTAAAAAACCTGTTAAAAAATCAATTCTCAAGTTACAAGTTAAGTTTTGCCTCTTTTTAAACTATAACACAAATACTCCTTTTTTTAAAGTATTATATGAAATATGGCTATTTTAGACAAAAACCCATTCTCGGTTAAGCCTAGCACGAAATTCAAATTCCATTTAGTTTTCCAATTTCTTTTATACCGAACACTATCATTCGTACATTCCCATTTTTCTTCAAAGCTTAGATCCAATTCTTGCCATAATGCCACCATTTCCATATAATACTTTGTGACTTCCTTGTTTCCTTTGCTTCATATTACTCAGCTAGATCTTAATTTCAAAAATTTGCGAGAAATTTTCAGTATCTGAGAATGTCTTTCAAGTTACATTACATACATCTTTCGTTGTTGGTAAAAATAAATGCGTTTTCCCAATCGATAGCTTCATGGAATGCACTAGTCAAGCCGTCACCATTGGGTTTTCTGACTTCCATCTTTGAAGGCTAACAAGATTGGCTAAATCTGGCTTCTTTGCTTCCCCGATGAGGTAACCTAATTTTCCTTTGCTGACAATTACTAATTTAATGTATTATGCCTACTCACAATAATTTTTTCTTTTGAGCTTTTCAACTGTAAGTTGAATGGATGAATTATCGAGTCCTCTAAAGCTTATAGAAGATCTCTCTTCTATTTCTCTATTAAGATGATCAAATGAAACAAAGTCACTATTATTATTATTAACCCCAGTCATTATTGAAAGGGTTTGAGAGAAACATGCTCTACTACCATGTGGAATGGATTGAAATATGTATTTCTTATTATTACTCATATGTAAATGCCTTGTATTTATAATACAATGAGTGAACTAGAAAGGATCCCTAAAAACCAAGGAGAATATTAAGTCAAACTTCAACTGAATATATATAGCTAATTCCTAACTACTTAATCCCTAATATATCGGGATTTCAACAACTTGAATGATTGAGAAGTTGAAGATTTGTCGAGTTTAATATCAGAGTTGGAAAGAGTCAACATAAGAATCAATAGTAATGATAAAGGATGTGGGCTATGGAACCGTCTGGATATTTTTCTTGTAAATCTTTTTTCAATTTCTTGTTGATGATTCCAATGGACAGCTTTTCGATCACTTTGCATCTATGAGGACTTGCCTAATTCCAAATAGAGTCAAGTTTTTGAAGTGGTTGATTAATCTTAGAAAGATGAGAACAAATGATCGAATTCAACTAAAGCTTTGCAAGTTCTGCTTTTCTCTTAATTGGTACGTGCTTTACAAGAACTTTAAAAATATAGAGCATTTAGTTTTACATTGTCTAGTTACTAATCCAAGATCTTGTCGATTTTTATTTCTAGAAACCTTTTACACTTAAGGGAATAGCAATAAGGCTTCAAAAGGCAAGAGTGTTATAAAACTGCAAGGTGAAAGCATTCCTTTGGTTGTTATGGATGGAGAATAATAAGAGAATTTTTTATGATAGTAAGAACGATAATACTTTTTAGTGGGAGAAAGTTTTATTTCTAATGTCCTCTTGGGTGTCGGTTTCAAAAGAATTAAAAGATTACTCTCAATTTCTCATAAGTTTTAATTGGAAAGCTTGTTTATCCTAGTTAGATTTAAGAACGTTGTTTTGGACGGGGATTATAGATATTATTTGTTATAACTTGGTATCTCTTTTAGTAAGTGGATTGCTTATCCACTTTGAACCTTTGTAATTATTACTTAATTAATATAATATAATATAATGTTTCTTATTAAAAAAATAATAAGTAAAATATAGAAATAATTATTTAATGTACAAAATAATTCTAATAATGGAAAAAGGAGCATACTCCCTGTGATTTGGAAAATCTACACACTCTTCCCTGAGGTTTCAAACTCTCCATTTGGTCCTCTCGGCATTGAGAACAAACCAAAAAAGTAAAATGCATGTTATATGTTATATTATGCCAAACCACACAAGTCTGTGATATTTACCAAAAAAGCAACTATAGCAAGAAGGCCAACCCTTTTTTACCAAGTATAATGCAACAACTTATTAATCAAGCATATAGTTGTCTCAAAAATCAAGCTATACATAAATGCCACCAGAATAGAAGCATATATTAATACATAATGAATTTTCTAAACATGCATGTATGAGTTATGACATCTGATGGAAAGCCTACAACCCAACTTAGAAAAGGTTAAAAACATTCCAATACTCATCCAACTCAGCCTACATAATACTAGAACATACTTTTCAAACATCACACCACCTTAATCTTCTGGTACCAGTAAAAATAAAACCTCAATTTAAATGTAAAGACGAAAACCCTGAAACATGTTAACACATGTCAAACGTTTTTTATCACAACCTTTACACAATCATGTGCAAGGTAGCCAATGATCATACAAGCAAACCGTGACTGAGGTTTACATAATGTTCAATTAATCCATATATGTTTTTCTTTTACCTTTTTATAGAAAATAGAGAAAAATGTATTTATTAAACAATAATTACAAAGAAAGAAGAACGGATTATTTACTCCAAAATTGAACCCCTCCCCCCAACAAAATCTAATAGAGCAAAATACAAGACAAACTTCATAATTTTTTTCTTCCCACCATCCGAAATTATTATATTTCATTAAATCTCACATTTCATATCCATCTCTGATTGAAAAAAACCAAAATAACAAGTACTTCATGTCAATATCTATGACGATCAAAAAAGCATTCAATAGTGTATCATGAAAGAAATCCTTGCTTATATCATCTGATCCCTAATAATCCAATTGCTTCAATGGTAGAATTTCCTATGCCAATTAAGCTTGAGCTGTAACATATGATATAGAATACTTAGCCAACACATGAATGTTAACTTACAACTAAGCATTATACAAAAAACAACCGCATGTGCTGCTCATTTCCAATACTATCAAATTAAAAGAAAAGCAACCAAGGTCAACGTTAGCCAACCTTGGTAAACTAACATAAATTCATTTGTTCTTATTAACCAAGGTTGATTGATGTTGATCTTGATTGACTTTCATTTATTTGGATGAAAAATTAACAATTGGATAAAATAGGAGGGTGAATTATTAGTATAGGGCAGAAAATGGATAAAAACTAATAGTATGAGGATAGATGGTGCATTAATTCCTATGTTCCCGTAAAACTCAAACTTCTAAAGCCCTCCTTAAAGTTTCTTCTGGAGAATTATGGTATAAATTGTGATATAAAACTTCTAAGAGTGTTTACAATCTCACATTAGGAATCATTTCTACATCCAGCAAACTTGCTAGCAGAACGGAAACAAGTAGTCACCCAGTTTCAAAAATGTCATTGTGCATTCAGAAATGAATTGCCAAGAACAATTTATATGATGTGAAGGACACTAAAATTAGTTAACAGCACAGTATTAAATAAGTAAAAAGTTCTACTTACCACATTAAGTGCAAACAATTTCGTTTCCACCTCTTTCCATGGTATTGGGACATTGACAATATACCAACCACCAAAAAAGAGCTACAATAAATTTCAAAAGAACCAGGGAATTTAGGAGCTACCAACAAAATATTTATAACATATGTGATTAAAATAATATATAAATTGGAAATTAATATGCACCAAGACAGGCATGTTACATGGCTTGATGGTCAGAAATGTAGGGTTTCACGGTGGTAAATATCACTAGTATATATCCACACGCAACCCAACGCCTAAGGCTATCAGGCAACATATCATACCTGGCATGTGGAAGGAGATCACTCCATGTGCATAAATGTGGTTTAATATGAAAGCAACTTGTTCATCTCATTGAAAGTGAGAAAACAGATAAGCCCAAAAAGAATTAAGAGAAATGATTCTTCTATTTTCTAACTCTAGGAGCAAACATAGAATCGATACTTTGAGTAGGAGAAAGATCACTGCCGTTTTTTTTTTTTTTTTGCATTAAGAAAAAAGATTAACTAGTTAAATAACATTCTCTATAAGTGGAACCCATGTGAGGATATTGGGGCAATAATAGAAGCTTTTGGTTTATACCTTAGATTCATATGCCCATATATAAACAGCAGAATACCATAAATATAGTTTACGTTTAGTAATTTTCAATGCTATAATTCATATCTAAAAATGGTTTATCACAGGCCACGTATCTTTCTGTTATAGTGACTTCTAAGTCTACTAGCTTAATTAAAGTTTGCATAAATATATGATAGTGATACTCAAAGAATTTTGGTCATAATAATACCACTTTTATGTTTAACAAAATAGTCAACAAAAGCTGGCAGATCTATAGCTCCAGAAGGATCAAAATGATAAAGCAATTATAAGAAAAAGTGGTAATATGACAGTGGGAGCATACCTCAATAATGATGAAACTCACATATAATGCATATTATCATGTAAAAAATATATATATGATGAAAGGAATAGCACCTTCTGTATGAATGTAGGAGCTCTTAAAAGTTGACAAATGTCAACCAAAAGTTCAAGAAGATTTGACCTAAAATGAACAAGGCTATCAGGTAGTTCTAGCATCCCTCCCTCATCATGAAGATTACAATCATCGACCTGTAGAAAGTTTTTAGTTCTAACCAAAATTAAGATATTTAATTATTAAGGTACATAATTAAAATACAAGCATATCCATTTGCAACAAGTTCCAGCATGGGCAAAAAAACAACAAAAAAAAAAGAAGCAGCAGCAGCTGCTCTAACCATAACATAAACTAAACTGAAAAATGTGGGGCCTGAAACCAGCACTTGCTCTAAAGGTCAAGAAGATACTTGGCCAATTTTAGGCTCTTAAGTGAGATCTTAGATTAGAAAGAATAAGTTTTTCAGTACCAATAGTGTTTATTTATTTTATAGTTTTTATCCCATTAGGATTAGAGTTTTAGATGGACTTTGATTGTCATTTCTTATACGATTATGAATAGGTAATCAGTCATATAGGCCATACTATTAAAATTTCACAAGCCTGATTATGAACTATTGTGATTATGGAGTTTACTTCCAATTATCCCCTATTTATCTAATCTTTCTTAATCTAATTGTTCATTCTTATTCTTCTCTAATTCTACTTTCTCCCTGTCTGTCTGACATCAGTTTGATATCAGAGCCCAAATCCTTCCCGATTATTCTCCTTAGCATCTTCTTCCAAGTTTTCTAATTCTTTCAATTATTCATTTTCTCTACAGTAATATCTAAATTTTCCTATTCTCTTCCCTAACCAAATTTCTATTCTTGACGGAGGTCAGGTGTGGAGCAATGATTGGAGAAACAAGTTCTCAATAAAGTTGCCTTTTCTAATAAACAGTCATAATCTCAGCGTAGAAACCAATTTCTTGGAATCTATCCAGCATAGACAGTTAATCTTTTAACTCTTTCTTCATCAAGTTTGTATAAACATTTTCATTCCATTATTGAACTATTGTTTCAATTACTACTATTTTTCATAAAAAAGAACATAGAACATGTTTGTGGCTTTGCCACCAGAAGGAAATAAAATAACATCTTTTCATCTTGAGAAAATAAAAGATGGTCGCTCTGACATAAAAAAAGAAACCTGAGCTCGCACTAGAAGTGCATCAAGTAATGTTGAATATACAGACAAGAAAACTTCTTCTGCGTGCTTCCTTTTTTGTGCATTGTCATCATCAAGACCGAGAATATAGCTTGCAAGGCCAGACCTGCAAGTATCCAAAATCATATGCAGAACACTTTAGACAAAATGATTCATTAAGATTAATACCGTGTACGAAAGTATTGTTAGTCATTCTCCCAATAGCTTACGCTTTTAGGAGAGTTAATTTTTCAATATACTTTAACATAATATTAGAGTTGGAGATCTTGTGTTCAATACGCAGTAATCTCAATTGTTGAATTGCAAATATTTAGTCTACGTGATGCATAGAACCAACACTTGTGTAGGAGTGATAGATATATAAAAACAATATTGACTCTTTTACCAATAACTTAAGCTTCTTGGATAATTAGATTACGCACATAAGAAAAGGAATCACCTAATACAATCTTCCTACTAACTAATAAATAAAATACAAAGTCAACAATCATTCTAATTAAAAATAGAATAAAAATTCCTGATATTTTATGATTTCAATACCTCTACATGTTGCCAAAATTGGAAAGGCTTCCAATTTTAATCTTTGCATTTCTTCACGGATGTCCTTAATGTTTGAAAAGTATAAAAGATAAACCCCGTTAGTAATGGCGTTAACTTTTTTTCAACCACTTTCTTTTCTTTCTTTTCTTTTTTTGTTTCTTTCTAAACTAGTAAAATACTCTATAAAAATATATAGTTAAATATGTTTATTTATTTATTATTTACTGTTCTTATTATAATTAAAAGTAAAAATCTATAATAAGTAAAGAAATACATAAAAATTAAAAATTTATTTAAATTAAAAATAGCCGTAAAAATAATCTTATAATATTTATTTCTTTCATATATCAATAAATCATATCATTTACTATCTCTATTAGTTTTTTAAAAATTTCTCAATTATTGCTAGCATTTATTGACTAAAAAATTAACTAATCAATTAACTAGATTAAGAAAAAAAATTCAATTTCTTTGACAATTACTTATGAAAAATTGTAAATTTACTTTTGATTTACTTAACATAATTAAAAATCACTTATCATTCATACAATTGAAAAATTACATCTCATTGAACAAATAAATTACATAATATTAATTGGATAATTTATTATAAAAGGATATATAATTTATTTTCAATGTTTTTAAACTTTTCTAAATTAGTTTAATTTTTTTAATTTTATTATTAATTTTGGTTTTAAAGTTCTATTTTTTTTATCATTACATTTGAAGCTAGATGTGATTAATTTTAATTAAAATTGGTCCTTAACCTCTTTAGAAAATAAAAATTAATGAAAATTAAATAAAGTAATAACCATAAAACTCATTAAAATGAAAAAAAAAAGTAAAAATATATCCAATGAAAAGAGTTTAACATTGAACGGATCTAAATAATCATACTTTATTTGAACAGAATTCAATTACATGGCGTTCAATGTGAAATGATGACCTAAATTTTTTTAATAGTACAAATATATAAATTAGATACAATGGATGTTATTTTTTTGATATAAGTTTTATAGAGTTATTTTTTTTCCAAAATTAAAGGTTAACAACTTTATTACATGTGATCATTTGGAATAAGTAATAAAAAATTGATTTATTGTATGCATTTTAATAAATATTTTTAAAAAAAATTAACAAAGATAGTAAATGACATGATTTACTAATTTAAGAACAAAATCATTAACATAAGATTATTTTTATTGTTGTTTTTAATTTAAATAAAATTTTAATTTTTATGTATCCCTTAGCTTATTATAGATTTTTATTTTTAACTGTAATAAACACAATAAATATTAAATAAATTTTACTTTATAATTTTTAAAGGGTATTTTAATAATTTAGAAAAATTTGAAAAATATGAAGATAGAAAAGTTAATGCTGTTATTAACTAGGGTTATCTTTGACTATACGTTTAATCTCAGTATCAATAGAGGCATTTTTTCAAACGTTAGAACCATTTGTGAAGAAAATGCAAACCTTTGGGGCATTCTTGATATTTTTTACAATTTATGTTAGTTGGTGCAGTTAGATTACCTCCTATTGCACATATATAGTTTGCTTCAAGGAGTTTTACAACTCTGTTATCGGTAGAAATATACTAAAGAGCTTTATAGGTGTGTTTATGTGAAGGGATATTCCTTTTTGCTATATGCCATCTTTATTACGTTTGATATATATTTACAAGTCTTTATAGTTTCTATACTATAGTGTAGACACCATTGCTTTGGATATCTTAACTCTCATCTGCTTAGATATTTTTTCACCCAAATTTATAGAAGAACGAAGTACTCATCCATATTATTGCTTTAAGAGTGATCAATTCCTTATGATTGTTACGAGAGACAAATCTTAGAGGAGGGAGAAACAATTGACGACATGTTTTAGCGAGTTTAGACTTATTGTGAAATGTTGATACAATAGAGGGTGTATTTATTTGGAGGGATGGAGTTATGTAGATTTCAAGTGACATTAGCTTCCAACCGGTACGATTGTGATTGCTCTTTTTCCCTTAATGATCAAGCTATTGATGAATGGCTCTTCTACATTTTATGAGCCAGAGGGTTTTGATAATATTCATTTTGGTCCTATGGCAAATTTAACTCATAGGTCACATGGGAACATGAATGGAAATGGCCCAAATTCACAAAAGAAAAGAATTTATTACGATCATTGTCGCAAGCCTGAAAATTAATAGTAAACCAGCAGATTAGAAGCCAAGACAGAACAGCACCTGAAGTTACCAAATTTACAGACTTTTTTCCGGCATGCACAATTCTGGTTAGTCATCAACACACCCTTAGCATCACTAGCTTATAAAAATAATTATTTAAGTGCCCTAATTCCCACCTCTTGATCCAAAAATCCTTGGATCATTGACTTTGATACATCAAACCATATGATTAATGCATATCACTTATCTACCTCTTACTCACTATGCACTGGTAATTTAAAAGTTAGAGTGACGGATCTCTCTGAAACATTGTCAGAAAAGGGAGTATCCAAATTTTCAATTCTATAAGTCTCAAATATATCCTTCATGTTGCGAACTTATCTTGTAATCTAATATCCATTAGCCAATTAACAAAAAGCTCAAATTGTTCAACTAAGTTTCATCTCATTGTATTTTTTAGTACTTATCACTAACGAAGACGATTGGCAATGCTAAGGAGTGTCAAGGGCTTTACTTCTTTAATGATGCCAATGTGAGTGAACATCATCAAATTACAATTTATGATTCTGTATCTATTTCTAAAGATAGTGAACCTATGTTATGATATTATAGAACGGGTCATCCAAATTTTCAATATCTAAAACATTTATTTTCATCTTTGTTTTCAAATAAAACAATTAATTTTCAATGTTAAATATGAGCTTACAAAACACCAACGTACTTCTTATTCAAATACCCAATATAAACCATCCAAACCTTTTACCATTATTCATAATGATGTTTGGGGACCCTCTCGTTTCCATAATCGCATTCTACGTAATTTGTCACATTTATTGACGATCATACTCCAATTTGTTAAGTTTATTTAAAGAAAGAAAAAACCAAGGATCAAGACGTTTTCATTAATTTCACCTAATGGTTCAAACCTAATTTCAAGCACAAATCCAAGTCTTAGGATAGGTAATAGGAAGAAATAATTTAACAATACCTTGGACTGTATTTTTAAAACCATGGGATAGTACATCAAAGGTCTTGTGCTCACATTCCCAAACAATGGTGTAGTTGAACAGACAAATCGACATCTCCTTGAGGTAACTCAAGCTTTAATGTTCACTACCAACATGCCAAAACTATTACGGGGAATGTCGTTTTAACTACAACCTATCTCATAAACCAAATGCCGATTTGTATTCTTTCCTTCAAAACACCACTTCAAAAATTCCAAAAATTATTCTCAACATCACATCATCAATCTAACATTTTTCTTAAAGTATTCAATTGTACTGCTTTTACTCATATTCATTCCAATAACATATCTAAGTTAGATCCTAAAACAACCAAATATGTTTTCATTTGGTATTCCCCTACTCAAAAAGATTACAAGTATTATGATCCCTTCACAAAAAGAATCATTGTGACTCTTGATGTTTCTTCGAAAGCACTACATACCACCAAAAGCCTTCTCTTCAAGGAGAAAATTTGAGAGAAAAGAACCCGAGCCCTATCCAATCAGTCAACCTAATACCCCATTTGGTTCCATTATTTCATTTATAGAAGGAAACTTAAACCAAGAAGTAGATAAAGAAAACAAAAAAAATGATTTTTTACTCATAGAGGTCAAAATTAAAAAAATAGAGATTTTCACACTTGAAGCACCAAGAGAGTCGAAACCAATAATAGATCCAATTATTCACTAGTCTACCTCAAAACCAAGTAATTTTGAGTCTTGTGAGTCTTTTGAGTTGCTTATTATTTTGAGAAAGCCAACTCGATCTTGTACACTTCATTCTGTCTTTAGATTTATTTCATATAATACTCTATCTACAGCGTTGTGTGCTCTTACCACTGACCCTAACAAAACAAAAATTCCAAAAAGTATCCATGAAGCTTAAAAAATCCTATAACAGAGAGAAATTTCTATAAAACAAATAAGAGCACTGAAGAAAAATGGAACTTGAGATGTAACAAAATGGCTAAAAGAAAAGACATAAGTTGGCTACAAATGAATATTCACAAAAAAATACAAGACTGATAGGACAATAGAATGATACAAAACCCTAGTTGCCAAAAGGTTCACACAAACATCTGGAATTGATTATACAAAAACTCGCTCATGTGGCTAAGTTGAATACAGTAAGGGTGCTCTTATCACTTGCATTAAATCTAGATTAGCCTTTTCACCACTAAGATATAAACAATACATTTCTAAATGGTGTTTTAGAAGAAGTCTTCATGACCAAGCCACTTGGACTCGAAAATGAAGACGCCAACACAGTGTGCAAGTTAAAAAATCATGGTATGACTTCAAACAATCACTGAGAGTATGGTTCGACATATTTGCAAAGGTGTTGAGGAAACAAGAATACCAACAGGGACAATCAGACCATACAATATTCTTCTGACATTATGAAAATGAAAAAAAGGCAATTTTGATTGTGAATGTTGATATAATCTTAACTAGAGACAAATGGTAAGAAATCGAGAGATTAAAAACAAACCTGGCTATAGAATTTGAAATCAAGGATTTAGAACAAATGCAATACTTCTTAAAAATAGAAGTCGTAAGGTTAACAAGAGGAACCAATGTCTCTTAAAGTAAGTACATCATTGACCTTCTTACTAAAACGACCATGCTTGGATTTAAACCAAATGATACACCGATTGAAATAGGAAAGAAATCGGAAGATTTGGGAGAATCAATACACAAAGAGCGACATCAGTGAAAGCTTTCGTACTAGACCCGATATTGCATGTGCAATAAGTGTAGTTAGTCAACACATGCACCTCCCAAAGACAACTCACCTTGAAGCACTTTATAAGATCCTTAAATACGTCAAAAGGTCACATGATAGAGGTACGTTCTTCAAAAAAGGAAAAAAAAATGAAGCCAAAGATATAAAAACCTTCACTAATGCATTAAATTGGCTCAATAGAAAACAGACGATCAACTACAAGATATTGCACCTTCATCTTTGGAAACTAAGAAACATGAAGTAAGAAGCAAAACGTAGTGGCCAAGAGTATTGTCGATGTTGAATTTAGGACAGTTGCACAAGTAATTTGTGTCTTGGTTATGAAAATTATGAATGGAGGTTCAAATTTCAATCAAGCCACCAGTCAAACTTCATTATGATAATAAAACAACCATCAACATCTCTCTGAATCCTCTTCAACATGACAATACAAAACATGTGGAAGTAGATAGAAACTTCATCAAAGAAAAGGTTGAAGATAGAACTATTTGCATAACTTATGTTCCAACAAAAGAACATATTATTGATATTTTCACCAAAGGGCATCCGCGATAGAATTTCAATGGTTTTGTTTGCAAGTTGGATATGATTAATATTTATGATCCAACTTTAGAGAAAGTGCTGAAATCACATAATATCAGGGATTTTCATTCTGTATTTAATTAGAATGATTGTTGACTTTGTACTTGGAAGCTAGGCACCAAAGGTCCCATAATTATTTAATTTAAATGGTTTAGTCTCATAATTATTCCATTGGGCACCAAAAGTCTCAAAATTTAAAAAAAAATATCATAGTAGCCCCATTATTATGTCCAAATGGGCACTTTAGTCCCGTAATTTTTGAAATTAGCTCCTATAGTCTTGTTATTTATGAAAGTTAGGATTCACAAGTGCTCACTTTTAATACTTTTGATGGACTAGAAGTGCTCATTTTAATAAATTATAGAACTAAAAGTGTTTATTTTTCATAATAACAGAAATAGTAATGCCTAACTCATAAATTACGATTAAAGTGCTCGTTTTGAAAAATTACAACACCTCTAATGCCTAACTCAATAATAATGAGACTAATGCACTCATATGGTAAAAATTACGAGATCTCCAGGACTTTACCCCCTTTGTATTTTATATGAGTTAATACGAAAATTGTATTAGGTGATTCCTTTCCTTATGTGCTTAGTCTAGCTTTACTATAAATATGTATCACATAGTATTGTCAAACTATAACAATCCAATTTCCAATTACTTTTCTAGAAGAGGCAACATCGTGAAATGTAACTGAATCATGGATTCAAAAAATGTACCAAAACTGCAAGGTAGAGTCTGTTATCTCCCAGTCTTCACTTGGAAATGCAACACATCTGTGAGCAAAGTAAGCAGGTTAGATATGAAATGAACTTGTTTTTCTTTTTTGGATAACAAAATAATTTTTTTTAATAATATAATCAGAAAAGAAAGATAAGTAAAGAAGCAAAGCTTTCAACTCCTAGAAAATAAGACAAACACTACATAAACCATATTCCTAAGAGCCACACAAAACACATCAAAGAAGATTGGCTTCCCCGTTACAATACATAAAAACTTGAGAAATATTTTCTAATTCTTTGCTTTGTGCTGCCCATAAAGAACTCGAAACTCAAAAGTACTAAAGGGATCGGCTGGTGCAGTCTCTTGCAAATCTTCACAAAATTCTACAGTTCTACGCTTTATTTTAGAAAGAATTATATTCCTCACATCCTTATTTACCCTAAGTGCAACCCATTCCCGCATTTAAAATTGGAGATCGATCTTTCAAACTCAATCTGAAGTATTAAGTTCTCCTATCATCTCCAACTACTCCCAGAGTGTAATTTTTTTAGGGGTAGGACATTGCCATAATAAACTATAATAATTGATGTAGAGGGGGGGGGGGGGGGGGGGGGGAGGAAGAATAAACATACAAGAACGATTTCATAATCAAGTACTGTAATCCTCACATTAAGAACAAAACAATACATTTTTCGAGAGAAACACAAGGTCTAGAAAATCTTCAATATCTCAAATCTGTTGCAAAGTGCAAATTTTACATTTTCTAAAAACTGATCATATCAGTTACTAATCATATTCCAACGCCAACACCACAAACCTTTTATCACTAACATTTCATGTTTTAATATATAAGTTAAATTGTGTAATCTGTAAATAATATTTAACCAAAATATATAATCATTAAAACAAAAAGGGAACTATAATAAAATATGAACAAGAAATGTAAATCGCAATTTTTAATCATATTCAACATTTTAGGAATAATTAAAAAGAAGGTAATATTTTACATTATTATCTGGTGGAATAGGCACCCATGTCCAAACTTGTCCTTGTATCCTAATATCCTAAAACTTTAAGTGGGTGAATTTGACATCTAGACATACCCACACCAAACTTTCCATCTCAAGTTCATATCAGGTAGCTTATATCACCAAAAAACTTTCTTACTCCATCTCCCTAACTTCTTGGTAAAGTTAAACCCTTCCACCAAGCTTCCTAAAGTTAAACTCTTCCACCAATCGCGAGCATCAACTTTCCACCATTCTGAGGTAGGCCAGAAGGCGTGGAGAGAATTGAAGAACAAAATTTCTCGATAATTAATATTATAATTAAATGAATAAAAATCTACAATTATAATATAAATAAGTCTATTTATAGGTAAAGTAAAAAACTTTTCTAATTCTAAAAGAGCTCAAACTCTATTAAATCTTATACTAACACAATAATAAATCCTAATCTAATAACAATTATGATAAAAATAAAACTATAAAATATGGAATCCTAATTATTCTAAAATTCTAATAGTTTTATAATTTTGCCCTGCAACAAAATCCTCGACTGAGCCTTTTTTCACCCTCGACTTTGGCTTAAACTTGAGGAATTTACAATGAGTGCATGCATTTAATTTGTACTTCAAATTCTTTCTTGAACAAATTCATGGAACATTCTTGCTTTAGAATTCTTAAATGCATCTTTTTTGAAACTATAATGACTATAAGTAAATGGTGACCAAATTAAATCGAAAAGAATTGGGCATGAAACTTCTTGTTCAAAAATAAAGTCAAATTCTTCTACTCGTTCAATTTCTTTTTGCTCATCTTTTTCATTGAGAATTAAAATTCTTCATCATCTTTATTGAAAATTGGTGATTCTTCGTCATATATGGGTGAACACAAATTGTCAAAATATTCGCTATTAATTTGTGGCTCTTCGTCAAAGATAGGAGGTCTTGAATCATCGAAATAATCACCCTTAATAATTTATGGTTCTTCATCAAATATAGATAATTTTGAATCAAAATATTCATACTCGATTTTTCTTTCAACTAAGAAAATATCAAGAGATATTATCTTAACTGAATTGTGAAAAAAATTGTACTGTTTTCACATAAACAGTAACAAAATACTTGATAGAAGCAGATCTAAATTTGTTTAAGAAAACAAAATTAAAAAGTTCTGATACCAACTGACCAAGGCCAGAAGACATGGAAGGGATAATTGAATAACAAAAGTTCTGAATAATTAATATTATAATTAAATGAGACCATTATAATGTAAATAAGCCTATTTATAGGCGAAATAAAAGACAACCCTACTTCTAAAAGAACTCAAACTCTATAATATCTTATCCTAATCTAATAACAATTATGATAAAAATAAAACTCTAAAATATAGACTCCCAACTATTCTAAATTTCTAATAATTTTATAATTTTGTCCTACATCACATTCCCTCGCTTGTTTTAAGAAAAATTGATTATTCACCCAAACATTTTTGATATTGGACATAATTGAACCCCACTTCTTAAAGTCAAAAATAAGAATCCATAACTTTAGGTTGATTATTAGAAAAGCAGATGAAATTCACTTTTGAAATTGACTTCATTCAAATCTCATATTTGTCCACAATTTTAAAATTGCATTTCAAAATTTTTAAATGAAAACTAAAAATTGGTCACCCAACATATCAAGTTTGAAAATGGAAATTATTTATATAAATATAAAAAATAAAACTGGTCATAATGTTCTGTTTTCACTGGAGTTCTTGACCATTAATTTCCTCCGCTGGTTGCACTTATTAAAATGTGACTGTTTCTTATCGTTAAAAGGTGGCGCATAAATCTTTATATCTGAATTGCATGCCTTGTAAAAAATAAAGAGACGATAACCCAATTCTTTGAAAGTGATGGGAGCAAAATTGTACCTCATTAGTGCATCCACCAATGCTAATGCTTCAGCACTTGCTTCTACTATCAAAGATGGAGCCTGGTTTAAATTTGCAGAAAGAGAAAAATGGGTTCAGAGATTAATAGGCCCAAATGACAGGCAATTTGCAAGCACCCCCATGTGTCATCTTTATAAAATTGTTGTCACACCTATAACAAGACCTAAAAATACAGCATATGCATACAAAAGAAAATGCATGGAACAATGTACAGGACAATACAGAATAGGAATACATATTCAATACTTACAGCCTGCCCAATCTCTGACAATAAGCATGCAACACCACCAACAACTTTTTCATCTCCAATACCAAGAGCTGGGAGAAGAAGTGCTTCTTTAAGATAATGCACCTTACTAAGCAGAACTTGAGGGAGACCCTACAAAAGCCAACATAACTTAGTGTAGATGAAAGAATTAAAAAGCATTTGCTGAAAAGAAACTGAAACGGTTGTATTCAAGCAATAAAGAATGCAAATAGTTGACAAGAAGTCCACTCAATAAAGAAAACCTAGAGCTGCAAAATATCCCTGAGAACAAAGAAAACAATAAAAAAAACTCTACAAAGAAATACCATAACAAAGTACTAAAAACACTTCACGCTATGTTTAATAATTTTATTTTTATTCAAATCTATATATATATTATGAAAAAATCAATAATAATAAAACATACTATTTTTGTGAAACCTTTCTATTGCAGGTGTCAAGAGACTCAAGACTTTAGAATCAAACCTTCTGTGCTAACCACGTCTTTTATGTTGGTGAGCAAGGAAAAGGATTGAAAGAACATAATCATATATATTTTAGTCTAATAGTGGAAAGAAATCAAAGGGAATAAAATCGTAAGCAAGTAGAAACCAAGGGTGAAGAAAAGTCCAGCCAAACTAGGGCTTGTAGTTTCCTAGTTAACATACAACAATTCACATTCAATGACAACTAAGAAACTTCACCTACAGAACTCAAATACTTTTTCTTAAAATAATTATTTCACATTTGTAACCAGAAGGATCAAATTCAAAATGGGTTTAAGTTGATGTTTTTGTAGGATAAAGATACCATGACCAAACATGATTTAAGTGCTTGCACATGAAGGCTAAACTTACCACATGTAAAATCATTAAAAAAAATTCAATCTAGAGGTAATTATACCTCTCATAAATTTATATAATGATTATGCTTATCTTAGAGAATTCTAAGTAAATGCTCAGCCATCGCCTCATCGGTACATAATTGTTGAATCAGCTACTTAACAGAGGAGCCCTTTAGTATATTGACTATTCGCATATTGAGCATACATTATCACAATATGGCTACTGCATAATGATCCTCCAAAGGCACAAGCATACCTCATGTCGACTCACAAGCTCAACTAGAACTTCAACAGCCACATCAAATGAAGAGGACACCTTGAAAAAAATATGCAGTTGTAAGACTGCTGTGGAACAAATAATGTATCGTAAGAATCAGTAAAGTTAGAAAAGAATCACCTGCAAGGAATTGAACACAAAATTAAGAAGTGGATGTGCAGGTAATGAGCCATGGGGAACCTCTGTAAAGCACCCAGCTCGAACCTGAAGTTAGAATTTTTCTACATAAATATTAGCTATAAACAAGGCAATAGTTCTAAGAGAAACTGTTGAAGGTCAACAAAATGCTTATGAGGCATGCAATAAGGAATGGTGGAAATTGGAATATCACCATTTAACAGCAGAAAATATAGGAATAATCCTTTACAAAACAACTGCAACAACAAAGACATTTATCATACCCAACTCAATAGGCACCGCAGAATTTTCCTGTTTCTTTCATGTGGTTGCATGTCACTATCAAACCTTTTCTCAGATTGTTGTAGTAGGAACTCTAGAACCAGATTAGTGTGAGAGAGAAGCTGCATAGAAGACAACAAATGTTAGAAAAAGTGAAATCAGAGAATAGGCCGAAGATGCTTGTGGTCGAATAAATGAATTATCTGCGCTAAAATGAAAATAAGATTCCTAAACCTCTTGGCCATACTGGCTCCTGTTTGCAGAAGTAATTTTGGTATCAGCATTCTGACTTTCAATAACTTCTTCAGGCAGAATAGTAAGCATCTCCAAAACAGCAGCGCTACTACCTTCCTGGCTCTGCAGATTCTGAAGACTGTAAAAAAGTTGCTCAATAGGTTTTCCATGCTCAACGGAACGAAGTATAAGCGAAGATAGCGCAAGACATATTTGAGTCAAAAGCTGCCAGAATTAAACTCAGATGTCAGTATAAAAAACTTGGTAAGGCGTACATAAACTATGTAAGAAAGATGTGTTTTTTTCTGTAATCAAAATTGCTACCAACAAAAGAAGCATTATATTATGTTAAAAAACAACTATAAATTTTGAAGAACCTGAGGGGGGCCTGAACTGAATCTTTTGGCAGCCACGAGAAGTGCATGAAGTAAAGCATCTTTAGCTCCTAACTGTAGACAATATCCCTCGTTCTGTATCTGTAATTTATAAACAGTGAGTAAAGCTAGCAAAGCCTTCCCCCCCCCAAAAAAAAGGTGACATTTAATCGACCTGGTAGTCTAAGAAAAGAGAGACCTTTCGTTTTAGAATCTGAGCAGCGAAAAACTCGACTTCAAAATCGGAAACAACGGGAGGAAGAATATCGGAAGAAAGGATGGAGGTGGCGACTTCCCAAGCAGCGTCAGTATGTTGAAACTGAACCAGCCATTGATTTGCTGCCACGCGGTTGCACGATTGCGTATCGTGATTCAGTACGTGAACTGCCTGAGCCACCTTCATATGCAATTCCATCGCTAATCCGATCTAATTCTAAATAAAAAAACAATTACAATAAAATTAATAAAAAATTAAGGATTCTATACGAACGGACTAAAGATAGTCACCGAGAGCAAACAATCAGATCAGAGGACGACGTCTGTAATTTAGCGACACGTTTTGCAACAAACTCACAGCCAGTGGCTACCAACAGTCTTGGGCTTTGGCAACTCGCAAGTCGCCACTCCTGTACGGTCGCATTTGGCTTTTCCTAGGTTCATGCCTTGCTGGCGTTTAGTATATTAAATAAATAATTGTAGTACTTAAATTACCTTTTATTAAGTGAATAAAATTAGAATAAGAAAGGTAAATAAAACATTATGGTTACTATTCTATAAAATTTAAATAATATAATTTAATTATTATTTTTTATCAATAAAATATATTATTAAAATTTTTACTTTTTTAAATAGTATTTAAGATTTTGAGTTTAGATTTTATGATTTAGAATTTAGGGTATATAGTTTAAGGTGTAAGTTATAGGGTATAGGATTTAAGATGGATTTTTGTCTATAATAGACATATTCTATTCAAAAGTTAAAAAAAAGACTCTTTGTTAATTTAGTTTAAAAAAAGGCTCTTTTTAACCTCTCAATCAAGTAGCAAGTCATTTTTTTTCTCTTTCCTCTTTCAATTATATCTCAATTTTTTTCGTTTTTTTCTCTCTCCTCCTTCAATTCTCAGCTAAGTTTTTTTTTCTCTTCTTATTTTAAAAACAAGACAAAAAAAATATTTTAATTACCCTTTGCAACTTTAAAATGCCGAATACAAAAATTATAAATTTTTAATAAATAAATTTTTGAGTGAATAAAAAATAATAAAAATAATTTATATTTATAAAATACAAAAATATATTTAATAATAAATATATAATTTGTTATAACAAATAACTTATCAAAATTTTATTATAAATTAACTTAAAATAATAATAATAAATTATAAAATAATTACAAAATTAATAATAATTATTATTATAAAATAAATTATAAAAAATGGGCTAATAATTATAATAATATTATATTAGATAATATTTTCAAACAAATTTTACGATATAATGTGTTATGTTTGTATTGTACATTGTAAAAAGTTGGATAGAGAGGTTTCACAATTTTTTTATAATTTAATTATTTTTATGAATATTATTTTTTATATCATAATTATAATTAAATATTATAATTATTTATTAAATATAATTATAATTAATAATAATAATAATATATTATATTATTTATGAATTATCAAAATATTTAGCATATAATTTTCAATATATGTATAAATTTATATTTATTTTATTGTAAAATAAATTATTTTTTATTTTTTAAAATAAATTTTTTAATATATAATATGATAAAAAATATTTATGTATTTAAAATTAATTATAAATTTATAAGATGTTAATATTTTTTTTATGTTTACAATAATTATTTTTTTGTAAAATAGAGCTAATATATCTTTTTTTTAAATAAAATTGATTAAAAATTTTGCTTTCAAGTTTAAGGTAAAATTTTGCCTATTTTTAAAAAAAATCCAACTTGTGCCCATTTTTAAACTATTGTCCAAAAATTGGCTATTATAGACAAAACCCCATTTAAGATTTAAGGTTTTATTTTGCAGTTTTAGGATTTAATTTTTTTTTTTAAATAAGATTTTGAGTTTTATGATTTAGGATATAGGGTATAAGGTTTAGGTTTTAGAGCTTAGTGTTTAGTATTATATTTATAGGTTAAGTTTTAGAGTCAAAATTATTATTTTTTTAAATAGGGTTTTGGGTTTTAAGATTTAAGATTTAAAGTTTATGATTTAAGGTATAGAGTATAGACTATAATGTTTAGATTTTATGACTATATTTGTGTGTTAAGGTTTAGGATTAAATTATTATTTTTCTAAATAGGGTTTAGGGTATATAAGGCTTAGGATTTAGAGTTATATTTATGGGTTAAGGTTTAGGTTTGAAATTTTTTTTTTTTAAATGGAGTTTTGGGGTTTATGGTATAATGTATAAGGTATAGGGTTTAGAGTTTATGATTATATTTGAGGTTAGGATAAAATTGAAACAAAAAATTAAGATGGAATGAAATCATGATTCCCAATGGGGAGAGAAGGAATGAAATTTTCATTTTTTTCTCTTTTAGAAATTAATTTCATTTCATTCACACTTTTTTACACAAACAAACATAAAATTAAAAGAAATTAATTCTAATTTCATTTTTATTCGAGTGAACCAAAAATCACCTATGTAAATTTGGAAACCATATTCATTCATAATATTTAAAATTTATAATTATAAAAATAATAATGATTATCTACTTTCATATATTATTATTATAAAAAATCATATCATAAAAATTTTACATTAGATATTCAAGTAAAATTCTAGCCAATTAAATTCAATTGTTATTGTATTCATGCTAATTCAACTTATTACCATAAACTTTGATGACTTTTTTTATCTAATTTTTCATAAATTTCTAATCAAATAATATGTTATCCAAATATTTCACTTCTAATTATATTTTCATACATATTTGCTCTATATAATACAAAAATAAAAAATATTAAATTTTATAGGTTTCTTAGTATGTAATCACCTAGCAATCACCCATAACAAATAATTCACACCTAAATGCTCATATTATTACTCATGATATGAACATAATGCCAATCCTCTTAAGAGCAATCTCATCCCTCTAGAAGAAAAGGTGTCCAAGTTTTGATGTGTTTACTTGTCTTTTTTATGAATGGATAAGCTCTAATTTTGTTGGTTGTGGTTTTTCTTCCAAATTCTCTTGGGACTTCTTAACAACTTATATTTTTTTTTCAATTGTGATTTTTATTTGAAAAATTATATTAAGATTTAAGGAGATTTTGGAATGTTACATTTTTTAGATCAAATGATATTTAGTTTGGTTCGAACCTATGATTTGAAATAGAAAATAATGAATCTTAACGTAAGACCACTAGATGAACTACAATTGAGAATGGTATATTAATTGCTTGATATATCGAACTTTTAAGTATCCTATTGATTCAATAAACTTTAAGATATGCAATAAACACTTACTAATTATCCTAAACTATCGAGAGAGAATTTGAGTCACATCCAAATGAATATGAGATATCATCTTTATAACCAAGCTATTAGAGTGATGGTAATTAATTGAAGTAGTTGACTAAAATATTGGCATGAAATAAATTATATTTTTCCATTTTATTTGGGTTTTTATCACTCAAAGTATCTTTGATAGGATCACCAAGATAACAAGATACAAAGCATTTGAGCCCACCATTATAAGCGTTGCCAAGTAACTTATATGCTAAGGTAATACAATAAAGGGTCAACTATCTCACTCAAGATTAAGATTGTCCAACACATGGTCAATATTGATGCAAAAAATCTACAAATTTCTTTGGTAGCATCTTTATGGATGGAACAAGGATGGTGTAAGTGAATGGAGGTTTCTGTGAAAGAGAGCACACACAAATGCCATAAAGAGACTATATATATAGTATGGATTGAGAGCAAATCTACTAGGAGGTGAGGTCCAATCCTGAGTAGGAATGGTGTTATGGTCTATGAATGAGACGTGTAACATTATTCATAGTGTATATGAAATAAGCCTCATGGTATGGCATGACCTTTTAGGCATATTGGGTCAAGAGTAACTCAAACTATAGAAGTAGTTCCCTTTGGGAAAGTTATAATAGAAAGACTTATGACATGTTTTGCCTGCATTACTTATAAGAGATATGAGAAACTTTACTCTTATAATTTTCCTTCTCTTTCTTATTAATATATGAGCTTGAATTGTATTGTTAAAATTTTCATAACCATAGAAATATGGGTGATTATTAATTGAGATATAATGCAGCTAACAATCCAATTAGATTAGTTATATGTAGGTTGACTAAGTGGTTAAATAAAATGGTTGAAAAAAATGTAATTCTATGAGCTCATTTTGTTAGATTTCTAATCATTTTAATTTGCATAAATAATTTAAATTTATTTTATTTTAAATATTATTTTTTCAGTTTGAATAAGATTATAGTGATCTTGTGTTAATACTCGATAGAATAGAAAATTTTGTGTAACGATTTAGCAATCTAATTGCCCTCCCACAATGATAGAGCTATAGTAGATCTTGACTTTGAACAATGGCATTTGTGGCAAGTTGAATATCGTTTTCTAGTAAATGGTGCATGTCTGATCTTATCAAAGTGCAACTCCTATAGCAACAACTTGCTTCAAGGCTTGAAATTCTTCATATAGTCACGCTTAAGAAATATGGTATTTGTCAACACATATAACTTATTGTCTTAATGACAATAGAATAAACTTCATCTTATTTCCTTTAAGTATCATATAAATACGCATACTTTGAATCTTAATTTCAACTTTTCAATCTCTCATTATGCACATGTATAGGGAATACTCAAATGAGTAGGCGTCGTAAACCAGGTTTGAAACTACTCACATTTCTACACTATCTTAGGTACTAACTTAGATGAAACCATATTTGAAAAATACATTGTTGTTTTTATGGCATATTCTCATAATAACATAGGCAGTGAGGCATAAATCATCATGGATCTAACCATATATAGTAAGTAGCTATTTCTTACTTTTGAAACACCATATTGGTGGGGTGTTTCAAGTGTTGTAAGTTGTAATACAATACTATGATCAATAACGTATTCCTTGAGCTCCGTGTCAAGGTGTTTTACGCCTCAATCAAATTAAAGTATTCTTAATAACTTACCTAATGGATTTTCAATTCTTGTACAAAATTCCTTGAATTTTTGAAAAAATTTAGACTTTCGATGTATTAGGTATAAATGTATCCATATCTTGAGTAGTCATCTATAAAGGTGACAAAATACTCATATCCACATCTAACTTGTATACCCAATTGTTTATACACATCCAAGTGAACAAGTTTTATAGGTGTTATGGTATCCGATTCTAGTTGTTTTTTTGTGAAACTTTACTTTTTGACTTAAATGTTCTCGATCGAAGATCAATCATTGAGTACCCTTTATTACACTACAAAACACATTTTTGCTCCTTTTTGCGTCCTATTACACCAAATGATTTCAAATACCTACAAAACATCAAAAACATATATCAAAGTCATTTGGGACATTAAATGAATGAAAATTTGGTGGAGTTAGCCTACAAAACTAAGTCTAATTCCACATTTATGATCATTTATTGATGATTTCTATAGAAAATGTTTGGGTGCACCGAATAAAAAGCAAGGAAAATATATTTACAATATTTAAGTTCTTTAAAGCACGGAAATAACATGAATATAGGAAAATGATTAAGTGTTTAAGAACTAATAATGATGGAGAATATGTGGCAGTGAGTTTGATGCATTTTGTCAACAAGAGGAAATTTACATACAATTAGTATGACATATACTACTCAAGAAAATGAGTAACAAAGTGGATGAACATAATTATACTAGAAAGTGCAAGAGAAATGTTAAGCGCTATAGATTTAGCCAAGTTATTTTTAGAAGAAGCAATCAAAACCGCTTGCCTTGTTATTAATCAGTTGTTATTAACTGCAAATGAGATGAAGACACTATTGAAAATGTGGCATCTTAACGAGTTGATTATTCTTTTTTTATAAATATTTACATGTCATGCATGTATGATGTATAATGTCCAAAAAAAAAACAAAATTTGATCCAAAATTCAAGAAATGCATGTTCTTGGAGTATATTGATGATGTAAAAAGGTATCACTTATGGGACACCATTGCCCACAATGTTATAGTCAACAAAGATATAATATTTGATGATAATGAAATACAAATATATGTGACTAGTAACACATGGAATAAGACGCGTAAACTATTATAGTTCAAATAAAGAATTAGTCATAACAAGAAAATTCTTAAAATAACACCAAAGCAAGGGGAACAAGAACCAGTTAAGATTGAGTTTCCAATAATTTGACAATAAACTCATTAGAGAAGATTACCAACTTGGTACTCAGATTATGTTACGGAGGATAATGTTGAATATTGCCTTCTTATAGAGAATAGGGAGTCATTAACTTTTCATAAGGCTATAAATATCTCAAAGGCTTATTTACGAATGATATGAATATTGATAGCAATACAAGAGGAGATAAAAGCTCCCCATAAGAATAAAACTTGGGAACTTATTTTATTACTTTTTGGACATTTGAACATCTGAACTATGCCAAATATCGGGCTTTATACAGACTAAGCCCAAGTCCAGCCCAAGACAAAAGATGAAACATCCTAGACACCCCACCCATGGGATAAACCAGCCCAAAGACTGAGCTTTATATCAACCGAGCTGGATGTCACCCCGAGTCCAAGAAAGACCAAACCCAATGTCATTTTAAGCTCGGTCACAAAAGGATCTCAAGTCTATGAAGAACAGAACAACCTCGTCATAAGCACGGTTGAACCCAATCTAGATTTCTGACACATTATACTTTATGTCAAATCATATCCTACTGACATGTATTTACATTCACACATTGTTTATTTAACACCTGTACAACTTATGTGTTATAAATATATGGATCACTTATGAGGATCCACAGATTAAATCCTTGGCATAAAAACTCTCTCTCTCCCTCTCTCTAGTTAAACCTTGCATATTTAACATTTTGGCGCCCATTGTGGGGCTTAGATTCTCAAGTCAATCATAAGTTTCTAACTCCATCTCCCGTAGAATTCACCTCGCCCCTAAAAAAAATTAGGAATTTGTAACTCACAAATCGACATTCATAACAATAACTCGATCTGAAAGACGACCAGATTCGAATGATACAAAAATAATGGCAACCCAAGGAAATATGCCACGAGCCACCGATCAGGAGGGGGCAAAAGGTAACACCCTCTATCAGGAATTATCTCGCCAATTCCTTGAACTAAGAAAAGAGCTTGATGAAACCCGAAAGAAAACATAACTCTCAGGTCTTTGGTAGATGGAAGGACCTCAAAAAATCCTATAGCCGAACCAACCATTGAGGAGGCAAGGGAACATGGTCTGTCCGAACCTCATCATACCGAGCATGAGGTAGAAAGACATCCTTTTTCTAGCTCGGCTCGCCCCGATGAAAAGTAATGGCTCCAAGAAAAGAAAAGTTGGGAGATACGACTACAAGCTTTAGAAAATAACAATAAGAAATAGGAGGAAGCCCTCGAAGCAGCAAACGTGAGACAAGAAAAAGGAAAAACCACTTTTGAAATTGATAGAGACTACGAACAATTGTACATCTCACCATTTGCAAATACAATAAAAAATGATGAACCCTCACCCAATTTTAATGCTCCTAAATTCCTGGGCTATTTTGGAACAAAAGATCCAGTAACTCATCTCCAACATTTCAAAATAGCCATGGCGCCTATAAGCCTTACTCAAGCAAAGCGAGATGCAATGATGTGTAAAATGTTTGCTGTCACTCTTTGCAAAGGCGGGCAAAAATGGTTTAACAACCTACCCCCCGGTCCATATATTCCTTCTCACAGTTCGCCAAGTCATTCATCACCAACTACGACTGCAATAAACCCTTGAGAAAAGAATCTCACCACCTATTTTCTATTATACAAGGGGAAAATGAGCATGTCGAAGAATGCATGAAGCGTTTTAGGGAAGAAAATTAGAAATCATTGATTACCCTAGCTCTATCGCTATAGAGGCTTTCAAGCGAGGCTTATTAAAAAATTCTACCCTATTTATGAAACTAACTAAATTAGTGCCACGTACCTTGGAGGAACTTACGGGGAGGTCAGGAAGTTTGTCAATCTAGAAAGAGAGCTTAACTTGGCAAAGGATCGTCAAACAAGGGCAGAGATCATCCCAACCCTAAGTAGAGAAAAAAGAGCAAGCCCAACGCCAAAGCAAACACACCATAATTACAAAAACAAGCGAATTGCTGATTTAGGGAATAGACACGAGCTGGTTAACAGAAACTGGTCGATGAATAAAAATTAGTCAGAAAACATGGAAACATGGGGAAGAGTAGAATCATCCTCCAAGAGTCCCCCGCGATTGCAGAATCTTTTAAAATGAGATTTAACTGAGATACTAAAAAGAATGGAGCAAGAGCTTGAGACTAGATGGCCGCCCAGGATGATTACCCCAGGTAGAGATATATCCAAATGGTGCGTTTTTCACAAAGATGTGGGCCATGACATAATAAATTGTAGAGACTTTAAAAGATAGTTGGACACATTACTGGTGAGAGGATATTTTAAAGACTTTGTTGCAAAAAATGATGACAGAAGAATCTATAAGGAAGAATGAGGAACATCCCGACCAACATTCTCATCAAACAGTAATAAATGACCTCATAATGGGTTAGACGTTAAAACTATACATACCATACATCGAGGACTTGCGGTCAATGAGGTGTCTAACAATGCCCGCAAAAGATTTGCAAGAGAGATGCATAACGCACCCCACGTCTACACGTTGGATAGAGCGAAGCCCCCTACTAGAATAATTTTCACAGAGAAGGATGAAACTGCATCTCATCACGAGGACCCATTGGTGATTACCTAGAGAATCGGGTCTTGGATGTTCGATGAATAATGATTGAAACTGGTAGCTTAGTGGACCTCCTCTTTCGAACCACGGCCAATGCCCTGGGACTTAGAGACACAGATATCATCAAGGTCGAGCTTCCCCTCATAGGATTCAACAACAACACCACCTATGCAATAGGAACGATGATCTTGCCAGTCATGACAAAAAGGATAATCATAATGACTAATTTTGTCATCATTGCTTGGCTCACTACAATGCAATCCTGGGAAGACCCTAGATACATAAGATGAAGGCAGTTCCATCTACTTTCCACCAGGTGATAAAATTTCCTACACCTAAAGACCCCGAGGAGATAAAAGGAGATCAAGAAAATGCCAGAAGTTGTTATAATGCCATAATGAAGGGAACCGCCCCAAATAACAATCACCGAAAAGCTTCTTTATAATGAAACGAAGGGATAAAAGTATGGTGCGACCAGTGTTTTTGAACAAAGTAAAATAACTCCCAACAGACGCGGAAGGAAATGGCCATCTAGTCAAAATAGGCAACGACTTGACACTAGAGCTCGAGGAGGAACTCTCATTATTTCTCAAAGCTAATGTAGACGTTTTCGCATGGACCCTTACATACATATGAGGAATTGATTGACGAATAATAACACACCAGCTAAATGTCAATACAAAGGCTAAACCTGTATAACAAAGGAAGAGAAAGTTCCCTAGGGAAAAAAATGAGGTGATCAAATGTCATAGAATAGCCTTCCTACAGGCCGTAGTCATCAGGGAGGTCAAGTATCCCTCATGGATCTCAAATGTGGTACTCGTAAAAAATGCCTGCAGAGCATCTTGCATGTGCATAGCTTTTACTGATTTAAACGAAGCCTACCCCAAAGACTGTTTCCCCCTTCCAAGCATGGATTAATTGGTTGACGCCTCTTCCAGTTTCGCATTGATGAGTTTCTTAGATGCATACTCCGAGTATCATCAAATCAAAATGCATCCTGATGACGAAGAGAACTTCTTTCATAACGAAAGAAGGAACATTTTGCTACACAAGAATGTCGTTCGGATTGAAAAACACAGGTGTAACATACCAGCGCCTAATCAATAAAATGTTCCATAAACAGATGGGCAGAAACGTGGAAGTATATATTGACGACATGTTGGTCAAGACAATTCAGCCCATGAACCATATCAATGACCTACAGGAGATATTTGAGGTGATACGAAGGTACGACATGAAACTTAACCCCAAAAAATGCATTTTCAGTGTGGCTACAGGAAAACTCCTAGGATACCTCGAATCAGCAAGAGGAATCGAGGCCAATCCAGATAAAATACAGACACTGATAAACATGCAGTCGCCCAGTAGTCTCAGGGGTATACAATAGTTAAATGGAAGAATTGGGGCATTGGGTAGATTCATAGTTAAATGCACAGATAAGTGTATACCTTTCTTCAAAATGCTAAAAAAGAACAACACTATCTTTTGGAATGAGGATTGTGGTATGGCCTTTGAGGATATCAATAAATACCTCGGCAAACCCTCAGTCCTAGTTAGTCTAATATAGTAGAGGTTCTTTATCTATATTTGGCCATTACACCCCAAACATGCAGCACTGTGCTCATAGTAGAAAGACTCAAAATCCAGCACCCCATTTATTATATCAGCCAAATTTTAACTAAGGCCTAAAGCAAATATCCCACCTTAAATAAACTTGCTATTGCCCTTAAAATTACTACAAGAAAACTTAGGCACTACTTTGGCTCGCACACCATCATAGTACTCACCTCACATCCTCTAAAAAATATACTAACAAAAGTAGAGGTTGTAGGAAGGTTGGCCTAGATAGTCATGGAATTAGGGGAGTGCGACATTAAATACATGGCTAAGACTGCCATCAAAGGACAGGTTGTGGCTGAATTTATGGCCGAGTTCACTGAATGCCCTGAGGTCGTTACCAACATAGAAACTGAGGAAGTGTTGATAGTTAGCCCATGGAATGCACCAGCCTGACATGTGTTTGTGGATGGCGCTCACAACTTTAATGGCTCAAGAGCAGGGGTGGTTATAAGGGATGAAAAAGACAATTGCTTCGAATATGTTGTCAGGCTTGACTTTCAAACAACCAATAACATCACAAAATATGAGGCTGTTTTATTCGGAGTTATGATAGGCAAAAAACTGGGAGCAGATAGCATTGCCCTACATAGCGACTCCTGGTTCGTTGTTAATCAGTTCTTGGGAAGAGGCGTTGGCAGAGGCGTCTCTTGGCATCTATCCGAGAAACCAAATATGACCAAGTGGTTTTAGTAACGGTGTTGACAGAGGCGTCTCTTGAAGAAATTGAAAAAAAAGATTGAATGCGTAGACGATAACCCATCTACAACATGGTTCGCACCGATCTACAAATTATTGAAACACAAGAGACCTACCCGAAGATCACACGACCACAAAACAAATCATAACTAGGGTAGGCCGGTACATGATCGAGGTAGGAAAACTATATCGCAAGACACTTGGCTTTATACAGACCAACCCCAAGTCCAACCCAAGACGAAAGATGAAGCACCCTAGACACATCACCCATGGGATAAACCAGCCCAAAGACCGAGCTCTATATCAACTGAGCTGGACGTCACCCCGAGTCCAAGAAAGACCGAACCCAATGTCATTTTAAGCTCGATCATAGAAGGATCTCAGGTCTGTGGAGAATAGAACGAACTCGTCATAAGCACGGTTGAACCCGACCTAGATTTCTGACACATTATATTTGATGTCAAATCATATCCTACTGACATGTATTTACATTCACGCATTGTTTATTTAACACTTGTACAACTTATGTGCTATAAATAGATTAAATCCTTAGCATAAAAACTCTTTCTCTCTCTCTCTCTCCAGTTAAACCCTACACATTCAACAATTACTATATAGAAGAAAAGTCAACAAGAACAAATAGGCGCACAAGATCAAAATAGTTGGTAATGATCAAGTTGAATGATATCATGCAATATTGATGATAAAGGGACATGCTCAAGAGAAAGGTGTTGACTTCAATAAGATATTTTCTCTTATTGTTTGACTTATTATGATTAGATTAGTTTTTGCTATACATGATACATTTGATTTGTATTTAGACTAGTTAGACATAAAAAATGTGTTTCTTTAAAAAGAACTTGGAGAAGAGATTTATACGCTCCAACGAGAAGGCTTTATTGAAAAAAAAATATAACTTGGTTTGTAGATTAAAAAAATCTTTTTATGGTCTCAAACAAGCTCCAAATCATTGGTACACATATTTTTTTCCCTTCATTATTAGCCTTGGACGTAACAAACTCAATTTAGGCCATTTTACATATTGTAAGAGGTTTGAAAATAACAATGATTTCATTAATTTTTTGTTGTATTTGAATGGTGATGACATGTTGGTAGCAAGTCCCAACATAGACTTATTCAAAATATTAAAGGCGTAATTGACTAGAGTGTTTGATATAAAGGATCTAGGATCAGCAAACAAAACTCTAGGAATGCAAATTCACCAATAAAAAAATACGTGGAGATTTGGCTCTTTGAGACGAATTAGTTGAAGAAGATCTTACGTTGCTTCAATATGTACGATTGTAAGTTAGTTGCTACCCCACTTCCTATAAATTGTAAAGTATCATGCATGCCCCTTAATAATGAAGCGAAGAGGATAAAAACACCTCAAGTATTGTATGCATTAATAATAAAAAGTTTAATGTTTTTCATGATATATATAAAACCAAACATTGCACAAACAGTTGAAGTAGTGAGTTGATACAAGAAAAATCATTGTAGAGAGATGCTACTAAAAGGATGCTAAGATATGTAAAATTGCTACTAAGAGGATGCTAAGATAGGTAAAATTGGTCTTAGATATTGCATTATGTTACGGAGGATATTAATTTATTCTCAAAAATTATGTTGACTTGGATTTTGCATGTGATCCTGATAGGAGAAAGTCTACTACAACTTATATGTATATACACTCGTAGGAATAGTTCTAAGTTAGATTTCAAAATATAGTTCTAAGTTGGGTTTCAAAATTATAAACTATTATCTCACTATCTACCATAGAAACATAGCATATGGTAGCTACATAAACTCTTAAAGAAACAATATAGATCAAAGGCTTATGAAAATTAAAAGATGCGTGAAGCAATCTTTTAGAAATAAATTATATTAATATTAGAAAAGGAAGGTGCATATGAGTATACATGGAGCTGATTCTTCTAATATCATCTTATATTAAGTTTATTTATTTATTTTTCTTTTTTTAAATTGTAACTTTTTTCATCGATGTTTTTTCCATTATTTTGGTTTAGAGTACTGGTTAGCTAATGACTTACAGGCTACAGCTACATAATTGTTTAAAAAAATAAGTAATAGCGCTAGTTAAATTAGAAATGATTAATATTGTAAGTTTTCCGCAAGCCTTGCATGCATGCACGAATATTATACTATCCAATAAATTCACAACCGATACATGTGAAAAATTAAACTAATCTAAGTTGAACCACAGGCATACCGCATACGTCTATAGGGTTTTAAAAGTAGTAATTACTACATCCTATTACAAGCATCTAATTGATATATAATAATCAGGAATGTATGGTACTTATATATATATATATATATATATAGTTAATTAATTAATTAGGGTATTGGTAGCTATATAGGTAGCTAGCTATTTTCACCCAAATGGTGAATGCCTAGCTTGTTGAATGACTGAAGATGAAGTAGTTGGGTTAATGATAGGGCTCATCCCTCTTCGTGGAGACGGTCTTTCAAGTTTAGCGGTTACTTCGCCTAAATCAGCTGAGATCACTGCAGGCTTTGTTTCATTAGTATATATACCAGATGCTGCTTCGGAGAAGGAATCAATGTCTGTGTTGCCTCGATGATTGCCTTTAAAAGGATCGTGATCTGAATGATGATCAGGGGGCCCGAGAGTAGTACATGATGATGAAGCCGCAGCTGTAGATCCCAAGTCTTGCAGCCGTAAATCAATATCAGACCAAACCAAAGGGCTCTTGCCACTACTACCAGCTGTAGTACTAGTAGTGTTAATTATGTAATTATTATTATTAGGACTAATTAGCCTCTTCTTCGCCACACATATATTATCGTTATTACTCATGAAATCATGATGATCACCACCAGCCGCATCATATAGGTTTAGGTCTTGAAAGGAAGGAAAGCTGAGGGGAGAAGTAGTAGTAAAATCCTTTATGTTGTGATCATGATGTGCTGCTGCTTGGTTATTTCCTATTATACCCTTATAGCAGACCCCACCAGATGGCATATTGTTCTCTCCCGCAAGGGTTTGACAAGCTTTCTCTAATATACTTTGCATGTATTTTCCCTGAGCTTCGATCCTCAACTGAAGGTGTTTCTGGACCTGCATTTGCATTGCATGCATGCCGCAATAATTGTCCAACTACTTTTATATATGGATCATGGTTATAAAAAAAAAGTAACAAATAACTAATTGTCTAATTGCACATACAAATTAAATTAATTAATTAATAGTTATTAAATATATATTATAATTAAGTGTCTTCATATATTTTTAATAAATTATAAATAGTATATTAATTAATTACCTCTAGTTGTTCATGCAACCTTCTATGCACCTCCATTTGCATCCTAATCGTATCATCAACCAGGTATGAGTTACTGCTATATGTACATACAATTCCACAAGAAAATTTAAAACCATCCCCCCAGGTAACCAGCCCCAAGAAACAATTTAAAATGGAATGATATAAACATGATGAACACACGCATATATATATATAGGTACATACTCATTCATGCTACGGCCTATTATCCCAGCAGATGATGAAGAGGCGCTACTCCGATGAATTTCCAAGGCTGATGCTACATATGTGCAAACAAAAAAATATAAATGAAACAAATTTAGTTGGATACTATTGCACTGCTCATCCTCATGTATATGATCATCGATCTCATATATATATATATCTTAATTAATTTAAAGAAACTTTGGACGACCCTAGCTAAAAATACGAGTAACTGATCATATAAATATACATACCGTCCTTGATTGAGTGATCGTTGAATTCTTTGTGGGGCTGCTTTCCAAGCCTAAATTTCTGTTCGATCAAAAGGTTGAAGAGAATATAATTAGAACGAAGAAATGGAAAGAGAGAAATAAAAGTTTGACTACTTGATGTTTTAGTTGAAGACGAGAAATTAATTATAGTACTAGAAATGAAACTGCTAATTAAGAAGCTAACTTGGAATATTAACTAATTATTATATATATGTTGTATAAAAACCTGAAGGTGGCTCTTAAGGTGGTAAAGCGTAAGCCCCTTCACACCCATAACTCTCATAATTGTCTTCGGTGTTGCCTCTGAAAATTGGTAGAAAGTGAATTAGAAAAAAAAAAGAGATCAGAAGGGATACAGCGTTAATCTTTTATTTCCATTTGTTTTTAATTAGAGAGAAAAAAATTAATCGATACTGATAAGATAGAGTTGTTTAATTAAGTACTGTCTGGTCCTCCAAGCTGAGTGACAGCATCGACGAAGCGCTCATGAAGCTCGACGGTCCATCGTAATCGGGGCTTGGGATCTGTGGTGAGGACAAGTCCAGAGTCACCTTGAACACACATGGATCTGTCATGGGAATTCATAGTCGAAGGCTTCTTGTGTTGGAACATTCCTTCTCTCTCTCTCGCTCTAAGAATACGAAGATATTCAAGAACAAATGCGATGCAAACAGAAAGAATAGGGTACGTTTTGAAGAAGAGCAGTGCCTTTCGTTTCTAATAGCTATTATTCGTCTGGAAAGAATCGGGGACAAACTGCTAACCTTGCATAAAAGAAAATTTCAATAAAAATAGAACATTTACCTCCCATTTGCCAAAAGATGCTCTCTCCCTCTCTCTTTAATATATTCCAAGCTTCTTCTACTTTTTTTCTTGAAAGAATATATTCCTACATAAATTACACAAGTGCTAGAGAGAGAAAAGAACCCAAGTCATGTATATCGTCAGCTTTTAATGCAAGCTTGACCCTTTAACTTTGAGCACTTAAAGATATGTAGAAGCTTCTTTACCCTTTTGGGCGTTGTATATATTCTTCGTTCCCTTTAAGTTTGTAGTAGCGTTATAGATTTATTCTTCTACCATGACAAGCTTTTTGGCATGCATGAAAATGTGAGTGAGGCCCTATATGCAATGATGATGATCCATGCTTTTTCTTTATATCAATTCCTTTTTTTTTAATTTAAAACATATTAACTTAGGATAATTAGTTGAGGAGACGTTAGAAATTAAAATTATCAATCCAAAAACATAATAAAAGAACAGGAGATAGAAAGGAAAAAAAAAAATTAAAAAAATATAGATATCAGGAATTTATATAGAAATTATGACAGGTGCACGGAGTAATAGATAAAAAAATAATAATAAGTAAAAACTCGACTTAATCAATAGTAATTATACAAATAATTTTTTTTTGATAAATTATAAAAATAATACCTTTAAAATTTATAATAATAAAAATAATATTCAATAATATTGAACAATATCTAATTGAACGACATTTAATATTGAATAGGTTTAAATGAATATCTAATTGAAAAATATTTAATATCGAATAAGTCTAAATGATTACGGTTCAATTTGAATGACATTAAATTGGATAAGTTTAATGTAAAATAATATGCTAGAATTTTTTTAATAGTAAAAATATATAAATTTTTATAAAAATATATTATTTTTATGACTATAAATTTTAAAGATATTATTTTTATTATTTTTTTTCTTTTTTCCCGTTAAAATATATTATATATTTTGTTTACAAGTGAATAGACTTTATATCTCACAATCTCATTTATCTCGTAATACTTTGTATAAAATTAATGTGTACTGTATTCTACGTATTTAACATTTTAGACACTTGTGGTATAAATTCTTAAAACTAACAAGGGCATGAGGAGTACTTATCATTAGTCCCGTGTCATTTCACGAAAACTCATTTATATAATTAAAACACCAATATATATATAAATTATTTATAAGACTCATCTCAAGGTGTTGAGTTTGTATATTTGAATTTTGGAACATACAAAAATAGTTAATATTTATCAATAATTTAAGTGACGACCAAACGTGTAATGTATAATAAAATTTGGAATCACTATTTTTATAGTCACTGATTATATTAATAATTCATATATGACATGTAAGATCAAATTAATATTAAATAAAAGAGATTACTTTATTTTATAGAAACGACTGTAAAGCTTTAATTTCACCATACTTTATTATTTATATATCCTTGTATATAATTCTTACATTTATATTGCAACTTTTCCACTTGGATTTTTCCACTGCTCCATACATTAATGAATTGTGGCAAATTTATTTTGACAAAAGCTGATGAAACATTTTGTGCATCGACTTATGTAATATGAGAGCTTTAAATTATCAATCTTTATATTAAGAAAGTTGATGTACAATCACACTAATTCTTATTTAGAGTCTCCATATAACATCCATGACACATTTTCTGCGGAAAAATATTTTTAGTCAATAATAAAAGTTCATACCCAAACTAGGATCAGCAACTGACAAATTTTTCAAAGGTTAAGTTGTTCAAAGTTATTATTTATTTCAAATGGGCTAGTAAATAAAATTTTGTAGTATAAATTATAATTTAGTAGTAAATAAAGTTATATTTGAAAGTCGTTCTTAGCAAAATATTATATTAATTATTTTATTTTTATTTACTTATATATAATAATAATAATTTTATTATAATAGAAAAGATTAAATACCTTATTTTATCTTTAAAAATATTAAAAATTATATATTAGTAGGAAAAATTTATTAATCTTGGTTCCGTAACACACCTTAATCTCGTCACAACGAAAATAAAATAACAGATAGAAAAGACAAAGTAGATAGAAACATATATATAGATAAAGTTGATACATGTTTAATTTCTAATTACATTAAAATGTCTTATACATAAACATATTTGATAATAGAAATGATTGTACTAAGTGATTATACATAACACAACATATAACGTGATAAATCTACAAAGAATCCATCACTTATATAATAATATATACGGGTTACAATGACAATCACTAACAATAAGCAATTTAATATGAAAATAAATCAACATTTAACTATTGAAGATACATCATCCAAGCCTTTATGTGACCATTACTGATGTGGATTTATTTGTCACAAGTTGTTATAGAATTAGTTACATTTATTAAGCAGTTTGGATAAGTGCATTGATGTGTAAGATCTAGTAAACAAGAGTTATATTTTGTGTTGTTATAAATACACTACAATTGATGTAATATTCTCAAGACAATTATTTCATTCAATCATATATAACACACTTTCTTATTTTTTCTTTTTTCTCTTTTCTTTGTTGTTCTTAAGTTGTCTTTATCATTCACAACCTAAAGAAATCTAAATCAACTATACCTCTATCAGTTAAAGTATCACACTTAACTGCCTCTAAACTATCAAATACTATCTACATACTAGATCAAAGTTGATTCAATTCATCCCAGAAGCTCCATTACCATATGATGTGGTCAATCACCAATAACTTAGTATAATGAACTAATCAACCTAAGCCAAGGCAACTTCCATACTTATGAACCTACATAACACAATTATGTCTTAGTTTAAATATATTTCAATTTAACCAATCTAATACACATTTTTGCAAACCACTTTTAAAGTGTATTGTTGATACACTTAATTAGAAAAACAATTTCAAAAAAAGTTTGAAAAATGCTAGTGTTTTTTTTGTGATTTTTAATAACTAAAATAATAAACGAGGGGATATTTATAGAAAAATTCTAACCTTTTGAACACCTCATTAAGTGCTCTTGTTGAGTGGTCGATAAGGTCTCATTGATTACTTGGTAAGGTTTGTGTTGTATCCATGCACTTACCTTACTGAGCTAAACTCAACCAACCCTTGCTAGCCTTGCCAAGGACATTAATCAACACCCTTGATGCACTTCAATGGGATCAAAGAGCCCTCGAAAAGCTCCACATAAAATAATTTGTAATTAAAAAAATCTACGTATTTTTTTACAAATACTTTCCAATCATTTAATGCAAACACATACCCTAAACGTGCATACTATATGCAAATCCCCAAAATGTGAATGCATGTATCATGCAATTAAATTAACTATGTTCTACATAATTGTGTCATACGGAACCACCAGATCGATCTTACATAAGAACTGACATAAATACTAAGCATAATACATAATCTATATTTTGCATACAAAAATACCAATACAAACCACAAAACGTTACAAATAATGAAATAAAAAATATAACTATAGATAATGAAGAGGGATAATCTTATAAAATTTGAAATCATAACATACATAATTTTTTAAAACAAATTATGTTTAAATATGTTATTTATTAAACTGAGAAAAGTACTTCAACATGAAAACTCAATTAACTTTGTTAGTATCACCGAGACTGATAAGAGTCAAATTATTGCATTTTTGTTATAATTTAAAGGTTGATATTTGTGTGAAAATTGTGTTTTATTTGATTATTTAATCCACAAATATCATTTCATGGATATTTCGTGTTTAAAGTACAATTGCAGGTAAAATCATAATTATGGAGAAGTTTGGGACAAATTTCAATGACCGGGATTGAGTGCAAATAAAAAGAAAACAAAATTTCAAAATTTGGAAGTTCGCCATCGGCGAGAATATTCTCGCCACCGGCGAAAACCTTATTGAGAAAATGTTGAAAATCATGCAGGGAGCACGGATTTTGGCAAAGCAATCTCGCCACCGGCCAAATACATATCGCCGCCGGCCAAGTACATCTCGCCGTCGGCCACAATAATCCCGCCGCCGGTGAGATTTAGCGAAACCGAAATCGTAAGTTTTCCAGAAATCTCGCCATAATTATGATGTATGTGGTTATTCCAGAAATTCCATAAATCGTAATGTGCTTATTTGTGATTAAATCTTCATAGAAATATAGTTGGTTTTCATAGATAAGTAATTCTAATATAACTTGAGAAAGAGTATTAGATAAGTTTGGGTTTTTCAATCATCACTTTTAGCTTTGATTCTCATATAACATGACTTGAAATCGGATTGAATTGATTTAGCGAAATCAAATACCTTAGCGTTTTTAATCATTTGTGAACAACATTAAATTTTGTTATTTGCGTTTAGTTTTATGTTAATTTACTTTTAAAACAATTTCAACAATTCTGTTTTTAAATAAAATTAGGGTTAGTCAATTTTGGTACTTAGTAACGCCATTCCTTGTGGGTTCGATATCCATACTTTTGTACACTTTATTACTTGAATGATTCGTACACTTGCGAAAATAAGCATCAAGTTTTTGGCGCCATTGCCGGGGAATGGTTTGATTTTATTAATATCGATACTACCTAATCTTAGTTTTAATTTGAAGTTAATTTGCTTTATCTTTCTTTCATTTTTAATTTTGTTTATTTTGCTGTTTTATTTTATTTATCATAAAAAAAAAAGTAACTTTGTGTTGTTTTTGTGTTAGTTGATTTTCTGGTTGTAGAATTTTTGTATGAGACGTATAAGAAGCCTTAACCTTCTTCCATTTGATCCGGAGATTGATAGAACATATAGGCATTTAAACCGAGAGAGAAGACGTTCAACTTCAGCTCCTAATAGACAATTAGCCATGGATCCACCATTTGTTGAGGGAGGTGGAAATCGTAGAGCTTTGAGGGATTATGCTACGCCTAATGTTGCTGGAACTATTTCGGGTATAAGGAGGCCAGCTATTCAAGCCAATAACTTTGAGATAAAATCACCGTTTACCCAAATGGTTCAATCAAATCAGTTTGGGGGAATGTCAAAGGATGATCCGAATGCACATATTGCTTACTTTTTGGAGGTGTGTGATCTTTACAAGATAAATGGTGTGTCCGAAGATGCTGTAAGATTGAGGGTTTTTCCTTTTTCACTTCGGGATAAAGCCAAGGAGTGGCTAAACTCATTACCACTGGGATCAATTACAACATGGAATGAATTGGTTCAGAAATTCTTGTCCAAGTTCTTTCCTCCTGCTAAGACGGCAAAATTGAGGAATGAAATCACATCTTTTACACAAGATGACCAAGAATCATTATATGAATCTTGGGAAAGATTCAAAGAAATGTTGAGGAAGTGCCCACATCATGGTATACCAATTTGGCTACAAGTCTCTACATTTTATAATGGGTTGGTTTCAAACTATCGTGCAATGATTGATCTTTGCCGGTGGAGGATCTTTGATGGGAAAAACACCGAAGGATGCTCATGAGTTGTTAGAGGTTATGGCGTAAAAACAACAATCGGTGGCATTCAGAGCGGGTAATTGCAAAAAGACCAACAAGAAGTGCATGAAATTGATTCAAGAATGCTTTGTCACTCAAGTTCTTTGTTCTTTCAAGAAAGATGGATTCTTTGTCCTCCAAATTTGAATCCAAACCAACTGCACAATGTGATTTATGTGGTGGAAATCATGCTAGCATCGAGTGCCAAGTTGGAAATCCATTTGCTTCACCAAATGCCGAGCAAGCAAATTATGTTTCAAATTTCCAAAAACCTCAACATAACCCATACTCGAACACCTACAATCCAGGTTGGAGAAATCATCCAAATTTGTCATGGGGAAATAACCAAGGGGATTCAAACCGTCATCATCTTCCTACCAACCCCAAGAGAAAAACAAACAAATTTGGAAGAAATTTTAGGAAAGTTCATTGAGGAGACAAGAGCAAATTTCGTAAATCAAGAGGCAATCAACGGGGACATCCAAAACCAACTCAAGGCAGCTTTCAAAGCAGATTGCGTAAAGGTCTCAAGGATCACTACCTAGTGACACAATAAATCCCACAGAGCATGCAAAGGCTATCACATTGAGAAGTGGAAAAGAACTTGAGAATCGAAGAAATCGGAGAAAAGATGGAAGAATCTAAAGAAAAGCCATCAAGATCCCAAGATATTCAACCTTCCCCATATGCAAAATATGAGCCTCCTATCCCATATCCTCAAAGATTGAATAAGAAAAAGCTTGATAATCAATTTGATAAATTTCTGGATATTTTTAAGAAATTGCATATTAACATCCCTTTTGCGTAGATGTTGGAACAAATGCCCAAATATGCAAAATTCATGAAGGAAATCCTATCAAAGAAGAGGAGAATTTGGGGAGATAATGAAACTGTCATGCTAAATGAGGAGTGCAATGCAGCTTCTTCAAAGAAAACCGCCACGTAAATTGAAAGACCCAGGGAGTTTTACTATACCTTGTACTATAGGAAGTTGCAATTTTGATAAAGTCCTATGTGATTTAGGAGCAAGCATTAATTTGATGCCACTTTCTCTTTTCAGGAAACTAGGCCTGGGAGAAGTGAAGCCCACTTCAATATCTTTACAATTAGCGGATCGATCGGTGAAATATCCTCTAGGGGTAATTGAGGATGTTTTAATTAAAGTCGGCAAGTTTATTTTCCCTATAGATTTCGTGGTGCTTGACATGGAGGAAGATAGAGAGATACCGTTGATATTGGAGAGACCTTTCCTTGGAACTCGTAGAACATTGATTGATGTTCAAGAAGGAAAGCTCATTCTACCGTGCAAGATGAACAAGTAACTTTTGATGTTTTTGAAGAAATAAAATCTCCAAGTGATGTACATTCTTGTTTTCAAATTAACACTCTTGACGGGTTAATCTCGGAAACTTTTGAGGAGATAACTCCATTGCTACCACTAGAAGCTGGCCTTATGAAATCTGCAACAATTGAGGAGGAAGATGAGGGGACGAGAAAATGTTCTGGATTACTGGCAGCACCTAATGAATATTTATGCAGTGATGGAACATTTAAGGAGTTGAGAACAAATGAAACTCCAACCTTAGTGGTAAAGAATGGAGCCAACAAGATTGAGCTAAACCCAATGCCATCCCATCTATAAAAAAAAAAAATTCTTACGTTCACCATCAAGCGAGGCGCTTTCACCGGCGGAAAGGAGATCTCTCTTCCCTTTCTTACATTGAGGACAATGTAAGGTTTTGGTTGGGGGTGCGGTAAACGGTAAATCTTTTCTCCCCTTCATTTTTAGTAGTTTTGTTTGTGTGTTTAGTTGTGTTTAATTTTGATTTTCTATTTATTTTTTTGCATTTTGATTTATTTATTTTGATTTTATTTTATTTCTTTATTGTCTTATTTTATTATTATTATTGTTATTATTATTATTTTATTTTATTTGTATTTTACTTGTTTTAATTTACACGTTCATGATAATAATGTGATTGTGATAACAAGTAGCTATTAGAAGACATTAAATTTTGCTTTGGTTTAAAGAGAATTTCAAATGTTGATTTTACCTAGTTGGCGACTCTTTTGGTATGTGGTATGATTTGGTTGATTAGTCTAAATGCTTAGAGAAGTCTTATGTGTAAATTTTGCATGGACATTTTTGTGATTTTAACAAACTCTAGAACTCATTTGAAAACCTCTTGAGGCGAAATAATTTGGAATTGCACTATGTAGGATATGATGTAGGCCATTTTTGGATCGATTGTGCCATTTTAAGCCTACCTTGTTATCTTTATATCATTAGTTACCTCTTTGAGCCTATTTAAATGTATTGTTAGCCTTACTTTTCTTTCTTTTTGCCTTCTATAACCTACCTTTTATTGAGCCAAATATATATATATATATATATAATTCCTACCTTATTTGTTAAGAGCACTTAATTTTGAACACAAACTTTGCAAGAGCAATTGGAGAAATCTTCCACATATATTGGAAGAAATTGGTTGGGAGTTATGTCCTTTCAAGAACAATTAGAGTAAGGGTGATGAAAAAAAAAAATTCATATATATTGGAAGAAAGTAGTTGGCTTTTCAAAGAGCAATTGAGTAAAAAAAAAAGAGAAAAGAAAAAAAAAAGAGAAAAGAAAAAAAAAAGAAAAAAGAAGAAAAAGAAGAAGAAGAAAGCCTTCACATTCTAGTAAATAAAAGAGTGTTAGTGATGGATGTACTAAGGTGAAAGATTGAGGAAGAACTTTGTTTATCTATGGAAAAATGGGTTATTATCGGAAGAAACAATTTGGGTTAAATGGTGTTATTCTTTTACTTAATTGGTTGTGTTTAATCTAATAAGTGCCCTTATTTGTATTTTGACACTTCCCGTTCTTTCTTAACCAAATACCTAAGCCTAACATTACAAGCCTCATAAAGTCCTATTGATCCAAAGTGGTGTATTTTCTTTTATTAGTGGAGAGAGGTTTGAAAAGTGAGCCTATGGAGTTCGAGATTTCACCTTTTTGTTTGTGGATGTTATGCATAATATTATCCGGGCAGTATGGCTATTGGTTTGTGGTTTGATGGATGTTTAAGAGTCAATAATAAAAGTGAAATTGGCATTTGAGATTTCTTAAAGCTTAGGTGACATTTAATTATTCTATATGTTGGGTGTTATTTACAATTTTTGAGACATTTGTGCAAATTATTTGTTATGTGATTTTATTGTTTTTAAGTTAGGATAGTTATAGGTAAGATGTTTGTGGGTGTCATCACTGGAAGCCCTCACAAGACTACAACTCGTCCTACTAGGGCCGCCTAGGGGTTTAAAGGCTTATTACATACGCTTAATGTAATGTTGTAAATAGAATAAATTTCCTTTGAATTTTTCTTTTAATGTCTCCTTTGAAATTATTCATAGATCGCTTTTCTTGCTAGAGACTAGCAAGAAGCTGGTTGGGGGTTGTTGATAAGAGTCAAATTATTGCATTTTTGTTATGATTTAAAGGTTGATATTTGTGTGAAAATTGCGTTTTATTTGATTATTTAATCCACAAATGTCATTTCATGGGTATTTCGTGTTTAAAGTGCAATTGCAGGTAAAATCATAATTATGGAGAAGTTTGGGACAAATTTCAATGACTGGGATTGAGTGCAAATAAAAAGAAAACAAAATTTCAAAATTTGGAAGTTCGCCGCCGGCGAGAATATTCCCGCCACCGGCGAAAACCTTACTGAGAAAATGATGAAAATCATGCAGGGAGCACGGATTTTGGCAAAGCAATCTCACCGCCGGCCAAATAAATCTCGCCGCCGGCCAAGTACATCTCGCCGCCGGCCAAATACATATCGCCACCGGCCAAGTGCATCTCGCCGTCGGCCACAATAATCCCGCCGCCGGCGAGATTTAGCAGAACCGAAATCGTAAGTTTTCCAGAAATCTCACCGCGGCGAGTTTCGTTCAAAAACACATTTTTATGCTGTTTTGTTCCAAAATTGCCCTCCAAAACCCTAGATCTATATATACATTATGATGAAGAAGGAGGGGACGGCAGAAAGGAGAGTTCAAAGACATTTTTGGAGGAGAGAAAGAAATTTTGGAGAAACTTGGAGGATCTTCACCATTGATGCTACCAAGTCTTCATCTTCTAGAGTTTTTCATCTCTTATCCTTAGCTTTTATATTCTGCAATTTATTCAGTTTTATTATTAATGGATTCAATTGAAATAATGGTTGTTCTTATTTCCGTTATGAACTAATTTATTTTTGCTAAGGCTATGATGTAGTTAAATCAAGGAAATCTGATTTCTTTTGTTATGGTTATATGAATTCATTGTTTTCAAGTCGAGTATTTATTTCCATGCTTAATGCTTTTAAATTTCTGATCAAGATTTAGATGATTTGTTGCATTATATTGAGACCGAGAGGAGATGTGTAATGAATGCTTCTTGTGATAAATAACGTATGTTGAATGCGAGTTTGACACCTAATGCATGATGTATGTGGTTATTCCAGAAATTCCATAAATCGTAATGTGCTTATTTGTGATTAAATCTTCATAGAAATATAGTTGGTTTTCATAGATAAGTAATTCTAATATAACTTGAGAAAGAGTATTAGATAAGTTTGGGTTTTTCAATCATCACTTTTAGCTTTGATTCTCATATAACATGACTTGAAATCGGATTGAATTGATTTAGCGAAATCAAATGCCTTAGCGTTTTTAATCATTTGTGAACAACATTAAATTTTGTTATTTGCTTTTAGTTTTATGTTAATTTACTTTTAAAACAATTTCAACAATTCTATTTTCAAATAAAATTAGGGTTAGTCAATTTCAGTACTTAGTAACGCCATTCCTTGTGAGTTCGATATCCGTACTTTTGTACACTTTATTACTTGAACGATTCGTACACTTGCGAAAATAAGCATCAGAGACCAACTATTTTCTTTCAAGAAAATCATTAATATCCTATGAATTAGAAGCTTTTGGATTGATTTTTTTATTTTCTTTCAAGAAAATCATTAATATCCTATGAATTAGAAGCTTTTGGATTGATTTTTTCAATTGTAAGTGCAACAAATAGCAAGTCAATATTTTTCTCATTTTCTAAGATTCCTACTTTGTAAAGATCAAGAACATGGTTAGGAGTACAATGCACGTTGTTTACTTTTAGGGACGATTGTTATTTTACCTTAAAGACAATTATTATTTTACCTTTTGGGTTAATAATCATCCCAAAAATTCATACCTATAGGGACGCCTCATGAGGGACAATTGTGACTAAAAAACAATCATACCAAAAGACTTTTAGGGACGATTAATAACCATCACAAAATACGATTTTTGTAGTAGTGAATTATTCTTGGAGACTACATTTTCTTGCTTGTTTTCGTCAATTTTCCAAAATGTGTGATCTTATGCAACATTTCATTTTGCTTAATGATTTACCATTAAGAGCTCATCATTTTATTCTGCAATAAGAAAACTAGATCAACTCGAAGTAATTCTTACACCTTCTATGCTTTGTATATTGCTATTTCATAAGCACATTAGAGGCATGAAAGGTGCATAGAGGTATTCTTCGTGAACTTTTTCCATATAATTTCAACTAGAAAGTGAGCTTAAATAATGCAAAATTATTGTTACTGATGCTTGCAAGTGTATTGTCCATTATCTCTCTCTTTTAATGCTTTTCAAAGTGGTAACAAAACTTTCATTGTTTATAAATAGTGAAAAATTATTTTCATTGATGCTTGCAAGTGTATTGTCCATTATCTATATCTTTCAAAGCTTTTTAAAGTGGTAACAAAACTTTCGTTATTAAATATTAATTTTAAGCCCTTCATCAAGATGATGTCTTGAGATAAGTAGTGTTTTAGCACAATCCTATGCAAATGATTTATTCTCATTAATTTTTTGCTAAGTTTGTTAGCTATGAGATGAATCTCAACACTAAGAATCTATGATAAGTAATTATTTCTCAAAATGTAAAGGGCAAAAATTTTCAACTTTGTTAGACTAGTCAATGCAAATAAGTAGACTTGTAACTTTCGTGGTTATGAAACTATAAGTAATAGTAACAAAGCAAACAATGGAGAGAGAAATTAGAAAAAATAATTCTTATAAATACTATGTTAAATATAATGTCAAAATGTTTTATTTATAGGGTTCTCAAAGAACAAGATGACAATTTAAATATTAAAATAAATTAAATTTGTATGTGAATTTATTAGCATAGCCATATTTATATTGTAAAATCATTACATGTTTATTATCTTGACTTTTGAGGAATAATTTTTTCACTGTAACTATAAGAGATACTGAACTGAAAAACTATATATCCTTAATCATTACATTGGATGATAGCTTGTACTTATAGCATCATACAAAGGTGTACTATAGTTATAATGGTCTAGTGTTTATAAGATAGCAGCTAATGAGATGTAACTGAATCTATTACTACGAAAACACTCATATGTGGTAATGATCATAATTATATGATGTTCATATAGAGGGCTTACATGTGATAATGAATCATAGCACAACTCTTAATAAACACTTATTCTAGAATCCCTCTAAAGATTATGGTGGAGTAAGAACCATGAGCTTGATCTTAATCTTAAGAGGAACAAATCAAGGTTCTTAGAATGGTTTTATCATAATATCTTCTACTTGATCCCGGGTGGGAGTATATCGAACATAAGTTTATTTTCCATCACTAAATCACATATAAAATAAAAATCAATTTCAATATGCTTCATTCTTCCATACATCATTGGATTGGCTGCTAGAAACTTTTTATTGATGTTGTTAGTGAATAAAACTAGTATATATGCTTCAGTAATGTTTAACTCATGTAATAAAGATTGGATCTGGGTGAATTTTGCTACTCTAAGGGCCATAGCCCTATACTCAGCTTCAACACTCGATCGTGCAATGACCTTCTATTAGGAAGATGTTTAAGAAACAAGAATGTCTCCAAAATATATGCCATAAACCCTTATGCTTCATCGATTCTCCAAATAACTTGCCCAGTCTGACTCACTAAAGTCAAAAAGTCATAGCACATATGATTTTTGCATTAAAAAACCATATAATAAAGTTCCTTTGAGATATCTTAGAATCCTTTTAACTACTAGCCAGTGCACCTTAGTGGGTTGATGCAAAAATTGACCTAATCGATTAATTGGATATGCTATTTTAGGTCTTGTGATGATACAATACTGAAAAGTTCCAATAATGCTTTGAAATTGCACATGATCTTCAAGAGGCTCATTTGCATAATGAAAGATAACATAAGTAGAAATTATAACGGTGTTGGGAGGTTTTGTAGATTCAAAACCTTTCTTTGCAAAGAGAGCTTTGATATATTTTTGTTGGTTAAGATGTAACTTATCATCCTTATAAAGCACTTCAATATTGATGACTCTATGAAAGTAGAGTCATTAGAGTACTTTTTTTACTTAATATTTATTTTTTTATTTAATAAATAGTATTTTTTTAGGCCAAGAATATTAAAATATAAGTGAAAATATAATTTTTGGGATTTTTCTAGAATTTTTATGGATTTTATGAATTTTTAACGCAAGGTCAATCAGGAGATGCCGCATAAGCACAAGAGTTGATTGGGCAAGTCAAGTTGACGCTATACAAGCAAGGACAACGAATGACGTTACCCCGTGTGTGAGGAAGACAAACCACATGCCATGTGTCAACACGATGCTCAATTCAAGTTCGTAGATCAGTTAAACCACTTTGCCACATGTCACAACGTGATTGATCCCTACGTTCCACCCGTGCATCACGCCAACCATTTCTGCGAATCACCTCACGTCATGTGGTGTTGACTTAGACCGATCTCCCCTGCCACGAGTCATGCTCTAATTCGCCCAATGAGTTTCGTGTGCCACATATCACCCTATGATTGCCTAGTGTTGTTAGTTTTGCTTGTTTTGGTCTCAGTCTTTGATTTGAAGTTGATTTGATAATCCAGATCACACCTAAGCTATATTTAAGTTCCTAATCACCCCATAACCCCAAGAACTATCATTAGCATAATTTTGGTAAGTTTTTAGAGCTAAAAAGAGAGAAAAATACAAAAAAAATTCAAGAGGGGACACGATTTTGATAGAGATTCAAGAGGAGATTAACATTACAATTCAAGAGATTGATTGTATTTCTTCTTCTACTCTTTTATTTATCAATTTTTATGTCTTCTTTATGAAAAATATGAGCTTTATGAACGTAATTATGTGTAGTTAATTTATTAATCTAGGGATCTTATGAACCCAATTTTTACCATGTTATGATCTAATATTTTACCCCAATTATAAACTTAATTTAATTATATTATTTAATCTTATTTTTATGTATTAATTGATTAGTCAACAATTTATCTATAGAGGTAATCAAATAGATTTGAGAGAATTATTTAATTGTTTGTCTTGATTAAATAAAATACATAGTTTCTAGGTAGAGATGTATAATTCTTATGTATGTGATTCATAATTGATGAATTTTATGAGTAGTATGGAATTTAATTGACATGAGAGTGTGATTAAATTAATTACTATATAGTGTGTAGTATACTTGAGAGAGAAATACATGCTATGTTAGATTCAATTGATCATATAATTAATTGATAATTATTTTGAAGGGATTTTAGTGATTCATATGTTTAGAAAATTGAGGGATTAAGTATTCTTATATATTTTATCATATATATTCTTAGTTATTAAACCTAATTTAATTAATTATTGTTATGTACTTTTAGTTGTTTTAATTTTTTTCCTTAAAATATAAAAACACAAAAAATTGATTTTTTTAGTTTTAAAAATTAGTTTTTAATTAAATAATCTCTGTGGGAACTATCATTTCTTATCATTATATTACTTATTGTGATACGTATACTTGCGTATTTATTGCACACACAATTTGTGTGGCGATCAAATACCCAAAAAATAGTGTAAATCTCTTAAATCTTTTAAGGAGAATTAAGCATTAAGTTTTGTAATCAAGGTATCAATATAGTTTTCATCATTTTCAATTACTATAATATCATCAATATAGATAAGAGGAATGGTTTTCCTTTCTTTATGATGTTGAACAAACATGAGAGTGTCTGATTTAGAGTTGTGAAAAATCCAAATAAGTTAAGTAAGAGCTCAATTTTTGATACTAAGCACTAGGAGCTTACTTAAGCCCATATAGAGCCTTCTTGAGTCTACAAACCCAAGTAGGATGCAATTTGTCGTCAAATCCCTTGGTTTGAGTCATGTGGGTAGTTTCTTTCAAATCCCTATTCAAAAATGCATTGTTAACTTTAAGTTTTTTAGAGACCAATTCATAGAACCTGTAAGAGTTAGAACAACTCATATTGTTTGTGGTTTGACAACAGGAGAGAAGGTTTCTACATAGTCTATTCCTTTAACTTGATTGTACCCTTTAGCCACAACTCGAGCCTATTTATCAAGGGAACCAGAACTAGTAAGCTTGGTGTGATATACGTACTTATTACCAGTAGGTGTTACATTTGCTAGACAAGGTACCAATTCCCAGGTCTCATAATCAATGGGAGCTTTGTATTATTTTCTCATTGCTTTATCCCATTTAAGAACACCCTGAGCCTTAGTGTAGGACTTAGGTTTTGGTAGGATAATGGTGTTTGTAATGGTGAACACATGAGGCTTTAAAGACCCAATTTTAGACCATGTGATCATGGTATGTGCATTAATAGGATCTAGAAAGAGTAATTGGACTACTAGTTCACATGGGAGATCTAATCAATTAAAAGGACAAGGAGGTAGATCAGCTGTAGAATATGGAAAAGGAGCTAATGGAAGAGAAGATAAAGGAGAGGATAATAAATTGGTGGTATGAGTACTACTTATACTGGGAGAAGATTCAAGTGATGATAAATGTGAGGATTCATGTAGCTTAGTAAGAAAATCCATTTTTTTAGGGAGTGAATCCATGTACAAATTGTACATTTTTTATATGGTAAGGTGAGTGATTAATATTTGGATTTTTTATTTATATTTGTATAGGTAACCCTAGATATATCTTTTTTTTGATAGAAGTTATGCATGAATGAAGAAAGACATATACTATCAATTTCTACTTAAATAATTTAATATAAGGAAATGCAAAATAAATATATAACACTTCATTAAGATGTAAAATTGAGACATTTAATGCTAAGTCCTATAGAGATAATTTAATAATGTTGAAAAAAATAAGAAAAGTATTTAGAGTAGAAAAAATAATACTTATCACTCAGAATAAAAGATAATAAGCTCAAAATATTTCTCACAAGGGTAGTATCCACTATTTGATTCATAAACATCGATTTTAGGTTTAATATAATTTTCACACCTTATCAAAAAATACTAGTCATAAAAAAAACTAACTAATCACCATATACTTCATGATATGTTTTCAAAAATTAATCTAATAGTTCAAAAGATTTAACTATTTACTTAAATTTATTTGATTTAAAGAAATGATAAATTTTTGTGAGAAATTTTTTAAAACTAATCCTAAAATTCTAAAAATTTCTAAACCACACAAATAAAATAAAATCAAACACAATAAAAATGAAAATGTGAACATAAATTTTTTTAAAATTGTTAAATTTTTTGAAATTAAGTATTGCAATTAAACTAAAAGAAACAAAAGAACTAAATAAATAAATAAATAAATAAAAGAAAATTACCTAAAATGATGGATTGCTTCCCATCCAACGCTTAATTTAACATCTTAGCAAAACATAACTTGGGGGATTTCATTTTAAGTAAACTCAATGTCTTCACATCATTGAATCAATCAAACCTATAGGTAGGACAAGTTTGTCTACATATACTTTTTAAGTCATACCCTATGGATTTTTAAAATTTTATTTACTTAGAAATAAAGACATGATCGTGGGATTTAGATAACCCACTTCTAGATGTAAGTCAAATAACTAAGGTATCAAAACACAATTGTACCTAGATCCAACAAAGAAACTACCTCATTTTATCATAGATTATGATTAAAAACTTTGAAATTTTTGAGATAACTTCAGCAATTTTTTATTTTATTTTATTATAATCTCTAAGTTAAATAATATGATTATTATTAAATAAGAGTACTCCTAGGAAAGAATGATGGAACAAGGCCTCCTTAAAAATCATCCTTCTAGACAGAACAATGTTCCTAAGAAAGACTAGTGGCACAAAGACTTCCAAGAACTAGTCTCTGATTAAACGAGAACGACAATGACGATCTTGTAAATACTTTGATTTTATATTTGAAAAACTTTCGCAAGTGCACGTATAATTTTATAGAAAATGACAAGTATACTCGCAAGGTTGATCTAAGGAAGGAATACATGTAATTTTTAAATTTATTATTTAAAATCTTAAAAACAAAATTAAATCCTAAATATCCTGTCACGATATTTTGATTTTTGTGTTTTCTAATATAATAACATAAAAAATAAACATAGATATAAATTCAACAAACAATTATGTAAATTTTTATCATTCATAATAGTAGAGTATTTATGGATATAATAATTAAGTTAATTATGATTCCTCATATTATTTAGGTTATTAAAGATATAAATTGATATTTATTAATTATCTCCTTTTCATATGAATACCACTTTTGGTAGGTTTAGATATTCTTTGTTAATTATACAAATCAATTAATATCTATGAGTAAGATAGATAATTAATTTAGTTAATTAAATCAATTCTTTTTTTCTAAGAGGTTGAAAATGATCCATTTAAATGACACTTTTGGTTCGGTTAGACATTTCAAACTTTATTCAAGGTGTCCAAATTAATTCTAAGAATTTAATTATCCGAGTACTAACTTTCAAGTTTTAAAATGATTATTGAAAATATGTTGTTAATACATTTTTGAATAAAAGTTCTTATAAAAAACTTTTCAAATAAAGCTTTACCCTAACTATCGAGCGATTGTACAAAAAAATAAAAAAAACATTACTCTAAATCAGACCGAATAATTAAATTTTAAAATCAAATTATCAGATATAAGTTTTTAAGAAAAAATAATATATTTCTCTTTAACATCCTTAATATAGAATCTTAAATAAAAACAAATTCAATTTATTTATACAAATGCTTTACCTATTAAATATTTTCATAGCATAACATATTATTATTATTATATCATATTTATAAACAAACAAAAATTTTAAATTCAATCAAAGAAAAAGTAAACATAACATATAAGAATAAAACAAAAAATATAACTCTAAAAAGTTTATTTTAAAATTATATCTCAAAATAATGCTAATAGAATTTTGATACCAATTTTTGTTGATAGAAAACCACCAAATGTATTTACATTTTCGGGTTCGGGGTTTAGGGTTTAGGGTTTAGGCTTCAAGGTTTGTGGTTTGTGGTTTAGGGTTCCTGGGTTAGGGTTTAGGTTTAGGTGGCTTAGGTCTGGCTTGTGGGTTTAGGGTTTAGGTTTAGGGTTCGGGCTTCAGGTTCGTGGGGTTTCCTGTCTCTGGCTTCAGTGGCCTAGGGTTTAGGGTTCAGGCTTGTGGGTTTAGGGTTTAGGTTTAGGTCCTGGGTTTAGGGTTTAGGTTTAGGTTTAGGGTTCTGTTTGTCCGTGTCTCGGGGTTCTGTGTCCGTGTCTCTGCTTGTCTTGTGGTTTAGGGTTTAGGTTTAGGCCCAGGCTTTAGGTTTAGGCTTAGGGTTTTAGGGTTTAGGCCTAGGCTTCAGGGTTTAGGCCTAGGCCTGTGGCCTAGGCTCAGGTGGCCTAGGCCTAGGCCTAGGCTTGTGGCTCAGGCCTAGGCCCAGGCTCAGTGGCTCAGGCTCAGGCCTTCAGGCCTAGGCCTAGGCCCAGGCTTCAGTGGCCTAGGCTTGCCCAGGCCCAGGCCTGTGGCCTCAGGCCCAGGCCTAGGCCTGTGGCCCAGGCTCAGTGGCCCAGGCCCAGGCCTAGGCCCAGGCTCAGGCTCAGGCCTAGGCTCAGGGCTCAGGCTCAGGCCCAGGCTCAGGCTCAGGCCCAGGCTCAGGCTCAGTGGCTCAGGCCTAGGCCTAGGCTCAGGCCCAGGCCTCAGGCTCAGGCTCAGGCCTGTGGCTCAGGCTCAGTGGCTCAGGCTCAGGCTCAGGCCTGTGGCCCAGGGCTCAGGCCTCAGGCCTGTGGCTCAGGCCTCAGGCTCAGGCTCAGGCCTAGGCTCAGTGGCTCAGGCCTAGGCCCAGGCTCAGGCCTAGGCCCAGGCCAGGCTCAGCTCAGGCTCAGGCCTAGGCCTCAGGCCCAGGCCTGTGGCCCAGGCCCAGGCCCAGGCTCAGGCCTAGGCCCAGGCCCAGGCTCAGGCCTGTGGCTCAGGCTCAGGCCTGTGGCTCAGGCCTAGGCCTAGGCCTAGGCTCAGGCCCAGGCTCAGTGGCCCAGGGCTCAGGCTCAGGCCTCAGGCCCAGGCCTAGGCTCAGGCCTAGGCCTAGGCCCAGGCCTAGGCTCAGGCCTAGGCCCAGGCCTAGGCCTAGGCTCAGGCTCAGTGGCCCAGGCTCAGGCCTAGGCCTGTGGCCCAGGCCTAGGCCTCAGGCTCAGGCCAGGCCCAGGCCTAGGCTCAGGCCCAGGCCCAGGCTCAGGCCTAGGCCTAGGCTCAGGCCCAGGCTCAGGCCTAGGCCCAGGCCTAGGCCTAGGCCCAGGCCAGGCTCAGGCCTAGGCCCAGGCTCAGGCCAGGCTCAGGCTCAGTGGCCTAGGCCTAGGCCAGGCTCAGGCTCAGGCCTAGGCCTCAGGCCTAGGCCCAGGCCTCAGGCTCAGGCCCAGGCCTAGCTCAGGCCTAGGCTCAGGCTCAGGCTCAGGCTCAGGCCTAGGCCTCAGGCCTAGGCCCAGGCCCAGGCCTAGGCTCAGGCCCAGGCCAGGCCCAGGCCTAGGCTCAGGCTCAGGCTCAGGCCAGGCCTAGGCCCAGGCCTCAGGCCCAGGCTCAGTGGCCTAGGCTCAGGCCCAGGCCCAGGCTCAGGCTCAGGCCTCAGTGGCCCAGGCCCAGGCTCAGGCCAGGCCTCAGGCTCAGGCTCAGGCTCAGGCCTAGGCCTGGCCCAGGCCCAGGCTGAGGCCCAGGCCCAGGCTGAGGCCCAGGCCCAGGCTGAGGCCCAGGCCCAGGCTGAGGCCCAGGCCCAGGCTGAGGCCCAGGCCGAGGCCCAGGCCCAGGCCGAGGCCTGTGGCCCAGGCTCAGGCCCAGGCTCAGGCCCAGGCTCAGGCTCAGGCCTAGGCCTAGGCCCAGGCTCAGGCCCAGGCTCAGGCCCAGGCCCAGGCCCAGGCCCAGGCTCAGGCCCAGGCCTCAGGCCCAGGCTCAGTGGCTCAGTGGCCCAGGCCCAGGCTCAGTGGCCAGGCCTAGGCTCAGGCTCAGGCCTAGGCCCAGGCTCAGGCTCAGGCCCAGGCCTAGGCCCAGTGGCTCAGGCTCAGGCTCAGGCCCAGGCCCAGGCCTAGGCTCAGGCTCAGTGGCTCAGGCCTGTGGCTCAGGCTCAGGCCCAGTGGCCTAGGCCCAGGCCCAGGCCTAGGCCTGTGGCTCAGGCCTAGGCTCAGGCTCAGGCCCAGGCCCAGGCCTAGGCCCAGGCCCAGGCCCAGGCCCAGGCTCAGGCCCAGGCCTAGGCTCAGTGGCCCAGGCCTAGGCCTCAGGCTCAGGCTCAGGCCTAGGCTCAGTGGCCCAGGCTCAGGGCTCAGGCCCAGGCTCAGGCCTAGGCCTAGGCCCAGGCCCAGGCCTAGGCTCAGGCCCAGGCCTAGGCCCAGGCTCAGGCTCAGGCCTAGGCCTAGGCTCAGGCCTCAGGCTCAGGCCCAGGCCTGGCTCAGGCCTAGGCTCAGGCCCAGGCCCAGGCCCAGGGCTCAGGCTCAGGCCCAGGCCAGGCCCAGGCCTAGGCTCAGGCCTAGGCCTCAGGCCTAGGCCCAGGCTCAGGCCTCAGGCTCAGGCCAGGCTCAGGCCAGGCTCAGGCCAGGCTCAGGCCAGGCTCAGGCCAGGCTCAGGCCAGGCTCAGGCCAGGCTCAGGCCAGGCTCAGGCCAGGCTCAGGCCAGGCTCAGGCCAGGCTCAGGCCAGGCTCAGGCCAGTTTAGGCCTAGGGTTTAGGCCAGGCCTAGGCTCAGTGCCTAGGCCAGGCCTAGGCCCAGGCGGCTCAGGCTCAGTGGCCAGGTTTAGGCAGGCTCAGGCTCAGGCTCAGGCCTAGGCCCAGGCCTAGGCTCAGTGGCCCAGGCCTAGGCTCAGGCCCAGGCCCAGGCCTAGGCCCAGGCTCAGGCTCAGGCTCAGGCTCAGGCTCAGGCCCAGGTGGCCTAGGCCCAGGCCCAGGCCCAGGCCCAGGCCCAGTGGCCTCAGGCCTAGGCTCAGGCCTAGGCCCAGGCCCAGGCTCAGGCCCAGGCCCAGGCCCAGGCTCAGGCCAGGCCTAGGCCCAGGCCTGTGGCTCAGGCCTAGGCCCAGGCCCAGGCCTGTGGCCCAGGCCCAGGCTCAGGCCCAGGCCTAGGCTCAGGCCTGTGGCCTCAGGCCCAGGCCCAGGCCCAGGCCTAGGCCTAGGCTCAGGCTCAGGCCCAGGCTCAGGCTCAGGCCTAGGCCTAGGCTCAGGCTCAGGCCCAGGCTCAGGCCCAGGCTCTAGGCCCAGGCCTCAGGCCTAGGCTCAGGCCCAGGCCCAGGCCTAGGCCTAGGCTCAGGCCTGTGGCTCAGGCCCAGGCTCAGGCCTGTGGCCTAGGCCTAGGCCCAGGCTCAGGCTCAGGCCTAGGCCTAGGCCCAGGCCTAGGCTCAGGCTCAGGCTAGGCCTAGGCCTAGGCTCAGGCTCAGTGGCCTCAGGCCCAGGCTCAGGCTCAGGCCCAGGCCTGTGGCCAGGCTCAGGCCTAGGCTCAGGCCCAGGCCTCAGGCTCAGGCCTAGGCCCAGGCTCAGGCCTAGGCTCAGGCCTAGGCCCAGGCCCAGGCCTAGGCCCAGGCCTGTGGCTCAGGCTCAGGCTCAGTGGCCTCAGGCTCAGGCCCAGGCTCAGGCTCAGGCCCAGGCTCAGGCCTAGGCCCAGGCCTAGGCTCAGGCCTAGGCCTAGGCTCAGTGGCCCAGGCCTAGGCTCAGGCCTAGGCCCAGGCCCAGGCCCAGGCTCAGGCCCAGGCTCAGTGGCCCAGGCCCAGGCCTGTGGCCTAGGCCCAGGCCCAGGCCTAGGCTCAGGCCCAGGGCCTAGGCTCAGGCCTGTGGCCCAGGCCTAGGCCCAGGCCCAGGCTCAGTGGCCTGTGGCCCAGGCCCAGGCTCAGTGGCCCAGGCCCAGGCCTCAGGCCCAGGCCCAGGCCTAGGCCCAGGCCCAGGCCCAGGCCCAGGCTCAGGCCCAGGCTCAGGCCCAGGCTCAGGCTCAGGCCCAGGCTCAGGCCCAGGCCTAGGCTCAGTGGCCCAGGCCCAGGCCCAGGCCCAGGCCTAGGCCTAGGCTCTAGGCCTAGGCCCAGGCTCAGGCCCAGGCCCAGGCCCAGGCCTAGGCCCAGGCCTCAGGCCTGGCCTAGGCCCAGGCTCAGGCCCAGGCCCAGGCCCAGGCCCAGGCTCAGGCCCAGGCTCAGGCCCAGGCCTGTGGCTCAGGCTCAGGCCTAGGCCCAGGCTCAGTGGCCCAGGCCTAGGCCCAGGCTCAGGCCTAGGCTCAGGCCTGTGGCCCAGGCCCAGGCTCAGGCCTAGGCTCAGGCTCAGGCCCAGGCTCAGGCTCAGGCCTAGGCCCAGGCTCAGTGGCCTAGGCCCAGGCCTAGGCCTCAGGCCCAGGCCCAGGCCTAGGCCCAGGCTCAGGCCCAGGCCTGGGGCCCAGGCTCAGTGGCCTAGGCTCAGGCTCAGGCTCAGGCCTAGGCCTGTGGCCCAGGCTCAGGCTCAGGCTCAGGCCTAGGCCCAGGCTCAGTGGCCTAGGCCTAGGCCCAGGCCTAGGCCTAGGCCTGTGGCCCAGGCCCAGGCCTAGGCCTAGGCTCAGGCTCAGGCTCAGGCCCAGGCTCAGGCTCAGGGCCTCAGTGGCCTAGGCCTAGGCTCAGGCCTGTGGCCCAGGGCTCAGGCCTGTGGCCCAGGCCCAGGCCTGTGGCCCAGGCTCAGTGGCCCAGGCCCAGGCTCAGGCCCAGGCCTGTGGCTCAGGCCTAGGCTCAGTGGCTCAGGCCTAGGCCCAGGCTCAGGCTCAGGCCCAGGCTCAGGCCCAGGCTCAGGCCCAGGCTCAGGCTCAGGCCCAGGCCTGTGGCTCAGGCTCAGGCTCAGGCCCAGGCCTGTGGCCCAGTGGCTCAGGCCCAGGCCCAGGCCCAGGCCCAGGCTCAGGCCCAGGCCCAGGCCCAGGCCTGGCCCAGGCTCAGGCTCAGGCTCAGGCCTAGGCTCAGGCTCAGGCCTGTGGCTCAGGCCCAGGCCTAGGCTCAGGCCTGTGGCCCAGGCCTAGGCCTAGGCTCAGGCTCAGGCCTAGGCTCAGGCTCAGGCCCAGGCCCAGGCCCAGGCTCAGGCTCAGGCCCAGGCCTAGGCTCAGTGGCTCAGGCTCAGGCCTAGGCTCAGGCCCAGGCTCAGGCCCAGGCCTAGGCTCAGGCCCAGGCCTAGGCTCAGGCCCAGTGGCTCAGGCCTAGGCCCAGGCTCAGGCCCAGGCCCAGGCTCAGGCCTAGGCTCAGGCCTGCCCAGGCCCAGGCTCAGGCCCAGGCTCAGGCTCAGGCCCAGGGCTCAGGCCCAGGCCCAGGCTCAGGCTCAGGCCTCAGGCCTGTGGCTCAGGCCCAGGCCTGTGGCCCAGGCTCAGGCTCAGGCTCAGGCCCAGGCTCAGGCCCAGGCCTAGGCCTAGGCTCAGGCTCAGGCCCAGGCTCAGGCCCAGGGCTCAGGCCTAGGGCTCAGTGGCCTAGGCCTAGGCTCAGGCCCAGGCTCAGGCTCAGGCCTGAGGCTCAGTGGCCCAGGCCCAGGCCTAGGCCTAGGCCTAGGCTCAGTGGCCCAGGCCTAGGCCTCAGGCCCAGGCCCAGGCCTGTGGCCTAGGCCTCAGGCTCAGGCCCAGGCTCAGTGGCTCAGGCCTGTGGCTCAGGCCTAGGCCTAGGCCCAGGCTCAGGCCTGTGGCCCAGGCCTAGGCCTAGGCCCAGGCCCAGGCCTAGGCCTAGGCCCAGGCTCTAGGCCTAGGCCCAGGCCTAGGCCCAGGCTCAGTGGCCCAGGGCCTAGGCCTAGGCCCAGGCCTAGGCCCAGGCTCAGGCCTAGGCCTAGGCCCAGGCCTAGGCCTGTGGCCCAGGCTCAGGCTCAGGCCCAGGCCCAGGCCTGTGGCCCAGGCCCAGGCCTAGGCTCAGGCTCAGGCCTAGGCTCAGGCCTAGGCCTAGGCTCAGGCCCAGGCTCAGGCCTGTGGCTCAGTGGCCCAGGCCTAGGCCTAGGCCCAGGCCCAGGCTCAGTGGCCTAGGCTCAGGCCCAGGCCTAGGCTCAGGCTCAGGCTCAGGCCTAGGCCTAGGCTCAGGCTCAGGCTCAGGCCCAGGCCTGTGGCTCAGGCCCAGGCCCAGGCTCAGGCCTAGGCCCAGGCTCAGTGGCCCAGGCCCAGGCTCAGGCCCAGGCCCAGGCCTAGGCCCAGGCCTGTGGCTCAGGCTCAGGCCCAGGCCCAGGCCCAGGCCTAGGCTCAGGCCCAGGCCTGTGGCTCAGGCTCAGGCCTAGGCTCAGGCCCAGGCTCAGGCCTGTGGCCCAGGCTCAGTGGCCTAGGCTCAGGCCTAGGGCTCAGTGGCCCAGGCCTAGGCTCAGTGGCCTGGCTCAGGCTCAGGCCCAGGCTCAGGCCTAGGCCCAGGCCTAGGCTCAGGCTCAGGCTCAGGCCTAGGCTCAGGCCCAGGCTCAGGCCTGGGCTCAGGCCTGTGGCCTAGGCCTAGGCCCAGGCCCAGGCCTAGGCCCAGGCTCAGGCCCAGGCTCAGGCTCAGGCTCAGTGGCTCAGGCCCAGGCCTGTGGCTCAGGCCTAGGCCCAGGCCTGTGGCTCAGTGGCTCAGGCCCAGGGCTCAGGCCTAGGCCTAGGCCCAGGCTCAGGTGGCTCAGGCCCAGGCTCAGGCCTCAGGCCTAGGCCCAGGCCTAGGCTCTAGGCCCAGGCTCAGGCCTCAGGCCCAGGCTCAGGCCCAGGCCCAGGCCTAGGCCCAGGCTCAGGCCTCAGGCCTAGGCCCAGGCCCAGGCCCAGGCTCAGGCCTAGGCCCAGGCCTAGGCCAGGCCCAGGCTCAGGCTCAGGCCTAGGCCCAGGCCCAGGCCTAGGCTCAGGCCTAGGCCCAGGCCCAGGCTCAGGCTCAGGCCTGTGGCCCAGGCTCAGTGGCCCAGGCCTAGGCCTAGGCTCAGGCCCAGGCCCAGGCCTAGGCCCAGGCTCAGGCCCAGGCCTAGGCCTAGGCTCAGGCCTAGGCCCAGGCCCAGGCTCAGTGGCCCAGGCCCAGGCTCAGGCCTAGGCTCAGGCCCAGGCTCAGGCCAGGCCCAGGCTCAGGCCCAGGCCTAGGCCCAGGCTCAGGCTCAGGCTCAGGCCCAGGCCTGTGGCCTAGGCTCAGGCCTAGGCTCAGGCCCAGGCTCAGGCCCAGGCCTAGGCTCAGGCTCAGGCCTGTGGCCCAGGCCCAGCCAGGCTCAGGCTCAGGCTCAGGCCCAGGCTCAGGCTCAGGCCTAGGCCCAGGCTCAGGCCTAGGCCCAGGCCTAGGCTCAGGCCTCAGGCTCAGGCCCAGGCCTAGGCTCAGTGGCTCAGGCTCAGGCCTCAGGCCTAGGCCCAGGCCTAGGCCTAGGCCCAGGCTCAGGCTCAGGCCCAGGCCCAGTGGCCCAGGCCCAGGCCCAGGCTCAGGCCTAGGCCCAGGCCTAGGCCTAGGCTCAGGCTCAGTGGCTCAGGCCCAGTGGCTCAGGCCTAGGCCCAGGCCCAGGCTCAGTGGCTCAGGCCTAGGCCTCAGGCCCAGTGGCCTAGGCTCAGGCTCAGGCTCAGGCTCAGTGGCCCAGGCCTAGGCTCAGGCCTGTGGCCTAGGCTCAGGCCTAGGCTCAGGCCCAGGCCTAGGCTCAGGCCCAGGCCTAGGGCTCAGGCCCAGGCTCAGGCCCAGGCTCAGTGGCCTAGGCCCAGGCTCAGTGGCCTGTGGCCCAGGCCTAGGCCTAGGCCCAGGCTCAGTGGCCCAGGCCCAGGCCCAGGCCCAGGCCCAGGGCCTGTGGCCCAGGGCCCAGGGCTCAGGCCCAGGCCTAGGCTCAGGCCCAGGCCCAGGCCTGTGGCTCAGTGGCTCAGGCCCAGGCTCAGGCCCTAGGCCTAGGCTCAGTGGCTCAGGCTCAGTGGCCTCAGGCCTAGGCTCAGGCCTAGGCTCAGGCTCAGGCCTAGGCCTGTGGCTCAGGCTCAGGCCCAGGCCCAGGCTCAGGCCTGTGGCCCAGGCTCAGTGGCTCAGGCTCAGGCCTGTGGCTCAGGCCTAGGCCCAGGCTCAGGCCTAGGCCCAGTGGCTCAGGCCTGTGGCCCAGGCCTGTGGCCTCAGGCCCAGGCCTAGGCTCAGGCCTAGGCCTGTGGCTCAGGCCCAGGCCCAGGCTCAGGCCAGGCTCAGGCCTCAGTGGCCCAGGCTCAGGCCTCAGGCCTGTGGCTCAGGCCTGTGGCCCAGGCTCAGTGGCTCAGGCTCAGGCCCAGGCCTAGGCTCAGGCCTAGGCTCAGGCCCAGGCTCAGTGGCTCAGGCCTGTGGCCCAGGCCTAGGCTCAGTGGCTCAGGCCTAGGCTCAGGCCTAGGCCTAGGCTCAGGCCTCAGTGGCCCAGGCTCAGGCCTGTGGCTCAGGCCCAGGCCTGTGGCCCAGGCTCAGTGGCTCAGGCCTAGGCTCAGGCTCAGTGGCCAGGCCCAGGCCCAGGCCTAGGCTCAGGCCCAGTGGCCCAGGCTCTAGGCTCAGGCCCAGGCCCAGGCTCAGGCTCAGGCTCAGTGGCCCAGGCCCAGGCCTAGGCCTCAGGCCCAGTGGCCCAGGCTCAGGCCCAGGCCTAGGCTCAGGCTCAGGCCTAGGCCCAGGCTCAGGCTCAGGCTCAGGCTCAGTGGCCCAGGCCCAGGCCTAGGCTCAGGCCCAGGGCTCAGGCCCAGGGCTCAGGCCCAGGCTCAGGCTCAGTACCCAGGGCCTGTGGCCCAGGCCTAGGCCTGTGGCCTCAGGCCCAGGCCTGTGGCCCAGGCTCAGGCCCAGGCTCAGTGGCCTCAGGCCCAGGCCCAGGCTCAGGCCCAGGCCCAGTGGCCCAGGCCCAGGCTCAGGCAGGCTCAGGCCTAGGCCCAGGGCCTCAGGCCTAGGCCTAGGCTCAGGCTCAGTGGCCCAGGCTCAGGCCCAGGCCCAGGCCCAGGCCCAGGCCCAGGCCCAGGCTCAGTGGCCCAGGCCCAGGCCCAGGCCTAGGCCCAGGCCCAGGCTCAGTGGCCTCAGGCTCAGGCCCAGGCCTGTGGCCCAGGCCTCAGGCCCAGTAGGCCCAGTCAGGCCCAGGCCCAGGCTCAGTGGCTCAGGCCCAGGCCTAGGCCCAGGGCTCAGGCTCAGGCTCAGGCCTAGGCTCAGTACAGGCCTAGGCCCAGTGGCTCAGGCCTAGGCCCAGGCTCAGTGGCCCAGGCCTAGGCCTAGGCCTAGGCCCAGGCTCAGTGGCTCAGGCCCAGGCCTCAGGCCCAGGCCCAGGCTCAGGCCCAGGCCCAGTGGCCCAGGCCTAGGCCTAGGGCCTCAGGCCTAGGCCTGTGGCCTAGGCTCAGGCCTAGGCCCAGGCTCAGGCCTAGGCCCAGGGCCCAGGCCTAGGCCCAGGCCCAGGCCTAGGCCCAGGCCTAGGCTCAGGCTCAGGCCTGTGGCCTAGGCCTAGGCCTAGGCCTCAGGCTCAGGCCTAGGCCTAGGCCTGTGGCTCAGGCCTAGGCCTAGGCTCAGTGGCTCAGGGCCTAGGCTCAGTGGCCTAGGCTCAGGCCTCAGGCTCAGGCCCAGGCCCAGGCTCAGGCCTAGGCCCAGGCCTCAGGCCCAGGCCCAGGCCCAGGCCTGTGGCTCAGGCCTAGGCCAGTGGCCTAGGCTCAGGCTCAGGGCTCAGTGGCCCAGGCCTCAGGCCTGTGGCTCAGGCCTCAGGCCCAGGCTCAGGCTCAGGCTCAGGGCTCAGGCCCAGGCTCAGGCCTAGGCCCAGGCCCAGGGCCCAGGCTCAGGCCCAGGCCTGTGGCCCAGGCCCAGGCTCAGGCTCAGGCTCAGGCCCAGGCCCAGTGGCCCAGTGGCCCAGGCTCAGTGGCCTAGGCCCAGGGCCTCAGGCCTAGGCTCAGGGCCTCAGGCCTAGGCCCAGGCTCAGGGCTCAGGCTCAGGCCTGTGGCCCAGGCCCAGGCCCAGGCTCAGCCAGGCCTGTGGCTCAGGCTCAGGCTCAGGCCCAGTGGCCCAGGCCTAGGCCCAGGCTCAGGCCTAGGCCTAGGCCCAGGCTCAGGCCCAGGCCTAGGCCCAGGCCCAGGGCCTCAGTGGCCTCAGGCCCAGGGCTCAGGCCCAGGCCCAGGCTCAGGGCCCAGGCCCAGGCCCAGGCCCAGGCCCAGGCCTGTGGCTCAGTGGCCCAGGCTCAGGCCTAGGCTCAGGCTCAGGCCCAGGCCCAGGCCCAGGCCTAGGCTCAGGCCCAGGCTCAGGCCTAGGCCCAGGCCCAGGCCTAGGCTCAGTGGCTCAGGGCCTAGGCCCAGGCCCAGGCCCAGGCCCAGGCCCAGGCTCAGTGGCCCAGGCCTGTGGCCTGTGGCTCAGTGGCCTAGGCCCAGGCTCAGGCCTAGGCCTCAGGCTCAGGCCCAGGCTCAGAGGCCCAGGCTCAGGCCTAGGCCTAGGCTCAGGCCCAGGCCCAGGCCCAGGCTCAGGCCAGGCCCAGGCCCAGGCCCAGGGCTCAGTGGCCCAGGCTCAGGCTCAGGCCCAGGCCTGTGGCTCAGGCCCAGGCCCAGGCCTCAGGCCCAGGCCTGTGGCTCAGGCCCAGGCCTAGGCTCAGGCCCAGGGCCCAGTGGCCCAGGCCCAGGCCTAGGCCCAGGCTCAGTGGCCCAGGCCCAGGCCTGTGGCCTAGGCCCAGGGCTCAGGCCTAGGCCTAGGCTCAGGCCAGGCCAGGCCCAGGCCTAGGCTCAGGCTCAGGCCCAGGCTCAGGCCTAGGCTCAGGCCTAGGCCTAGGCCCAGGCCCAGGCTCAGGCTCAGGCCCAGGCTCAGGCTCAGGCCCAGGCCAGGCTCAGGCCCAGGCCCAGGCTCAGGCCCAGGCTCAGGCCCAGGCTCAGGCCCAGGCCTAGGCTCAGGCCTGTGGCTCAGGCCCAGGCCTAGGCTCAGGCTCAGGCTCAGGCTCAGGCCCAGGCTCTAGGCTCAGGCCTAGGCCAGGCTCAGGCCTAGGCCTAGGCCCAGGCCTAGGCCCAGGCTCAGGCTCAGGCCTAGGCCCAGGCCCAGGCCTGGCTCAGGCCTAGGCTCAGGCCCAGGCTCAGGCCCAGGCCAGGCTCAGGCTCAGGGCCCAGGCCTAGGCCCAGGCCTAGGCTCAGGCTCAGGCCTAGGCCCAGGCCTAGGCTCAGGCCCAGGCTCAGGCCCAGGCTCAGGCTCAGGCCTAGGGCTCAGGCCTAGGCTCAGGCTCAGGCCTCAGGGCTCAGGCTCAGTGGCTCAGGCCCAGTGGCTCAGGCCCAGGCCCAGGCCTGTGGCCCAGGCCTGTGGCCCAGGCCTCAGGCCTAGGCCCAGGCCTAGGCTCAGTGGCTCAGGCTCAGCCAGGCCTAGGCCCAGTGGCTCAGGCTCAGGCCCAGGCCTCAGGCCCTGTGGCCTAGGCCCAGGGCTCAGGCCCAGGCTCAGTGGCCCAGGCCCAGGCCTAGGCTCAGGCCTGTGGCCTGTGGCTCAGGCTCAGGCTCAGTGGCCTGTGGCTCAGGCCCAGGCCTAGGCTCAGGCCCAGGCCCAGGCTCAGGCCTAGGCCCAGGCTCAGGCCTAGGCCAGGCCCAGGCCAGGCCCAGGCCTGGCTCAGGCCCAGGCCCAGGCTCAGTGGCCCAGGCTCTAGGCCTCAGGCCCAGGCTCAGTGGCTCAGGCTCAGGCCAGGCTCAGGCCTGTGGCCCAGGCCTCAGGCTCAGGCCTCAGGCCCAGGCCCAGGCCCAGGCTCAGGCCTCAGGCTCAGGCCTAGTGGCTCAGGCCCAGTGGCCCAGGCCTAGGCTCAGGCTCAGGCCCAGGCCCAGGCTCAGTGGCCTAGGCCAGGCCCAGGCTCAGGCCTAGGCTCAGGCCCAGGCCTCAGGCTCAGGCCCAGGCTCAGGCTCAGGCCTAGGCCCAGGCTCAGGCCTAGGCTCAGGCCCAGGCCTAGGCTCAGTGGCCAGGCTCAGGCCCAGGCCCAGGCTCAGGCCTAGTGGCTCAGGCTCAGGCCTAGGCCCAGGCCCAGGCTCAGGCCTAGGCCCAGTGGCTCAGGCCCAGGCTCAGGCCCAGGCTCAGGCCTGTGGCCTCAGGCCTAGGCTCAGTGGCCCAGGCCTAGGCCCAGGCTCAGTGGCTCAGTGGCCCAGGGCTCAGGCCCAGGCTCAGGCTCAGTGGCTCAGGCTCAGTGGCCTAGGCCTCAGGCCCAGGCTCAGGCCTAGGCCCAGGCCTCAGGCCTAGGCCTAGGCTCAGTGGCCCAGGCTCAGGCTCAGGCCTAGGCTCAGGCTCAGGCCCAGGCTCAGGCCTGTGGCCCAGGCCTAGGCCTGGCCCAGGCTCAGTGGCCCAGGCCAGGCTCAGGCCTAGGCCCAGGCTCTAGGCCCAGGCCTAGGCTCAGGCCCAGGCCCAGGCCTAGGCCTAGGCTCAGGCTCAGGCCCAGGCTCAGGCCCAGGCCTAGGCCTAGGCCCAGGCCTAGGCCCAGGCCCAGGCCTAGGCTCAGGCCTAGGCCCAGGCCTGGGCTCAGGCCCAGGCCTAGGCTCAGGCTCAGGCCCAGGCTCAGGCTCAGGCCTAGGCCTAGGCTCAGGCTCAGTGGCCTAGGCCCAGGCCTAGGCCTAGGCTCAGGCCCAGGCCCAGGCCCAGGCCTAGGCCCAGGGCTCAGGCTCAGGCCCAGGCTCAGTGGCTCAGGCTCAGGCCCAGGCCCAGGCCCAGGCCTCAGGCCCAGGCTCAGGCTCAGGCCCAGGCTCAGGCCTAGGCCCAGGCAGGCCTAGGCTCAGGCCTGTGGCCCAGGCCCAGGCCTAGGCTCAGGCCCAGGCCTAGGCCCAGGCCCAGGCCTAGGGCTCAGGCTCAGGCCCAGTGGCCCAGGCCTCAGGGCCTGTGGCCCAGGCTCAGGCCTAGGCTCAGTGGCTCAGGCCTAGGCCCAGGCCCAGGCCAGGCTCAGGCCTAGGCCCAGGCCCAGGCCCAGGCCTAGGCCCAGGCCTAGGCCCAGGCCTAGGCTCAGGCCTAGGCCCAGGCCCAGGCTCAGGCCTAGGCTCAGGCCCAGGCTCAGGCCTAGGCCCAGGCCTAGGCCTAGGCCCAGGCTGCCTAGGCCCAGGCTCAGGCCTAGGCCTAGGCCCAGGCTCTAGGCTCAGGCCTAGGCCCAGGCCCAGGCCTGGCTCAGGCCTAGGCCCAGGCCCAGGCCCAGGCCTCAGGCCTAGGCCCAGGCCCAGGCCCAGGCCTAGGCCTAGGCCCAGGCTCAGTGGCCTAGGCCCAGGCCCAGGCCTAGGCTCAGGCCTAGGCCCAGGCCCAGGCCAGGCTCAGGCCTAGGCTCAGGCTCAGGCTCAGGCCTAGGCTCAGGCCCAGGCCTGTGGCCCAGGCCCAGGCTCAGGCCTAGGCCCAGGCCCAGGCCCAGGCTCAGGCTCAGGCTCAGGCCTGTGGCTCAGGCCCAGGCCCAGTGGCCTAGGCCCAGGCTCAGGCTCAGGCCTAGGCCTCAGGCTCAGGCCCAGGCCCAGGCCCAGGCCCAGGCTCAGGCCTCAGGCCCAGGCTCAGTGGCTCAGGCTCAGGCCCAGGCCTAGGCCCAGGCCCAGGCCCAGGCCTCAGGCCCAGGCTAGGCCCAGGCTCAGGCTCAGGCCTAGGCCCAGGCTCAGGCCCAGGCTCAGGCTCAGGCCTAGGCTCAGGCCTAGGCTCAGGCCCAGGCCTAGGCCCAGGCTCAGGCTCAGTGGCCTAGGCCCAGGCCCAGGCCTAGGCTCAGGCTCAGGCCCAGGCCCAGGCTCAGTGGCCTAGGCCCAGGCTCAGGCCCAGGCCTAGGCTCAGGCCTGTGGCCCAGGCCCAGGCCTAGGCTCAGGCTCAGGCTCAGGCTCAGTGGCCCAGGCCTGTGGCTCAGGCTCAGGCTCAGGCCTAGGCTCAGGCCCAGGCTCAGGCCCAGGCTCAGTGGCCCAGGCTCAGGCCCAGGCCTAGGCCTGGCCCAGGCCTAGGCCCAGGCTCAGGCCTAGGCTCAGGCTCAGGCCTGGCCCAGGCCCAGGCTCAGGCTCAGGCTCTAGGCCCAGGCCTAGGCTCAGGCTCAGGCCTAGGCTCAGGCCCAGGCCAGGCTCAGGCCCAGGCCCAGGCCTAGGCCTAGGCTCAGGCCCAGGCTCAGGCTCTAGGCCTGTGGCCAGGCTCAGGCCTAGGCTCAGGCCTCAGGCCCAGGCCAGGCCTAGGCCTAGGCCTAGGCCTGTGGCTCAGGCTCAGGCCCAGGCCCAGGCCTAGGCCCAGGCTCAGTGGCTCAGGCTCAGGCCCAGGCCCAGGCTCAGGCCCAGGCTCAGGCCTAGGCCCAGGCCCAGGCCTGCTCAGGCCCAGGCCTAGGCCTAGGCTCAGGCTCAGGCCTAGGCTCAGGCCCAGGCCTAGGCCTGGCTCAGGCCTGGCCCAGGCCCAGGCCCAGGCCCAGGCCTAGGCTCAGGCTCAGGCCTCAGGCCTGTGGCTCAGGCCCAGGCTCAGGGCTCAGGCCTAGGCTCAGTGGCCCAGGCCTAGGCCCAGGCCTAGGCCCAGGCTCAGGCCCAGGCCCAGGCTCAGGCCCAGGCCTGTGGCCCAGGCCCAGTGGCCCAGTGGCCCAGGCCCAGGCTCAGGCTCAGTGGCCCAGGCCCAGGCCCAGGCCCAGGCCTAGGCCCAGGCCTAGGCCCAGGCTCAGGCCTGGGCTCAGGCCCAGGCCCAGGCTCAGGCCTAGGCCTAGGCTCAGGCCTAGGCCCAGGCCCAGGCTCAGGCCCAGGCTCAGGCTCAGTGGCCCAGGCTCAGGCCCAGGCTCAGGCCTAGGCCCAGGCTCAGGCTCAGGCCCAGGCTCAGGCCTAGGCCTGTGGCCCAGGCTCAGTGGCCTAGGCCCAGGCCTCAGGCCCAGGCTCAGGCTCAGGCCTAGGCCCAGGCCCAGGCCCAGGCCTGTGGCCTGTGGCTCAGTGGCCTAGGCCCAGGCCCAGGCTCAGGCTCAGGCTCAGTGGCCCAGGCTCTAGGCCCAGGCCCAGGCCTAGGGCTCAGGCCTAGGCTCAGGCCTAGGCTCAGGCTCAGGCCCAGTGGCTCAGGCTCAGGCTCAGGCCCAGGCCAGCCCAGGCCCAGGCCCAGGCTCAGGCTCAGGCTCAGGCCTAGGCTCAGGCCTAGGCTCAGTGGCTCAGGCCTAGGCTCAGGCCCAGGCTCAGGCTCAGTGGCCCAGGCTCAGGCCTCAGGCCTAGGCCCAGGCCTGTGGCCCAGGCTCAGGCTCAGGCTCAGGCCTAGGCCCAGGGCCCAGGCTCAGGCCCAGGCTCAGGCCCAGGCCTGTGGCTCAGGCTAGGCTCAGGCTCAGGCCTAGGCCCAGGCCTCAGGCCCAGGCCCAGGCCTAGGCCCAGGCTCAGTGGCTCAGGCCTAGGCCCAGGCCTGTGGCTCAGTGGCCCAGGCCCAGGCTCAGGCCTAGGCCCAGGCCTGTGGCTCAGGCTCAGGCCTGTGGCTCAGGCTCAGTGGCCTAGGCTCAGGCCTAGGCCCAGGCCCAGGCCCAGGCTCAGGCTCAGTGGCTCAGGCTCAGTGGCTCAGGCTCAGGCCCAGGCCCAGGCCTGTGGCCCAGGCTCAGTGGCTCAGGCCTAGGCTCAGGCCTAGGCCCAGGCTCAGGCTCAGGCCTAGGCTCAGGCCTAGGCCCAGGCCCAGGCCCAGGCTCAGGCCTAGGCCCAGGCCCAGGCCTAGGCCTCAGTGGCCCAGGCTCAGGCCCAGGCCTAGGCTCAGGCCTAGGCCCAGGCCTAGGCCCAGGCCCAGGCTCAGGCCTAGGCTCAGGCCTCAGGCTCAGGCCCAGGCTCAGTGGCTCAGGCTCAGGCTCAGGCCCAGGCTCAGGTGGCCCAGGCCTAGGCCTCAGGCCCAGGCTCAGGGCCAGGCCTAGGCTCAGGCCCAGGCCTAGGCCAGGCCCAGGCCTAGGCCCAGGCCCAGGCCCAGGCCAGGCCCAGGCCCAGGCCTAGGCCTAGGCTCAGGCCCAGGCCTGGCTCAGGCCTAGGCTCAGGCCTGTGGCCTAGGCTCAGGCCTCAGGCCAGGCCTGTGGCCCAGGCCCAGGCTCAGGCCTAGGGCTCAGGCTCAGGCCTAGGCCTAGGCCCAGGCTCAGTGGCCCAGGCCCAGGCCTAGGCCCAGGCTCAGGCCCAGGCCCAGGCCCAGGCCCAGGCCTGTGGCCCAGGCCTAGGCTCAGGCCTAGGCCTCAGGCCCAGGCCTAGGCCCAGTGGCTCAGTGGCCCAGGCCTCAGTGGCCCAGGCCTAGGCTCAGGCCTAGGCTCAGGCCTAGGCTCAGGCCCAGGCTCAGGCTCAGGCCCAGGCCCAGGCTCAGGCTCAGTGGCCCAGGCCCAGGCCCAGGCTCAGGCTCAGTGGCCCAGGGCCTCAGGGCTCAGGCCCAGGCCCAGGCTCAGGCCCAGGCCCAGGCTCAGGCCCAGGCCTAGGCTCAGGCCCAGGCTCAGTGGCTCAGGCCCAGGCCTAGGCCTAGGCCCAGGCTCAGGCCTGGCCTAGGCCCAGGCCCAGGCTCAGGCCCAGGGCTCAGGCTCAGGCCCAGGCCCAGGCTCAGTGGCCTAGGCCCAGGGCTCAGGCCCAGGGCCTGTGGCTCAGGGCTCAGGCCCAGGCCTAGGCTCAGTGGCTCAGGCTCTGTGGCCTAGGCCCAGGGCCTAGGGCTCAGGCTCAGTGGCTCAGGGCCCAGGCCCAGGCCTAGGCTCAGTGGCTCAGGGCCTCAGGCCTGTGGCTCAGGCCTCAGGCCCAGGCTCAGGCCTAGGCCTAGGCCCAGGCTCAGTGGCCCAGGCCTCAGGCTCAGGCCTAGGCTCAGGCCCAGGCTCAGGCCTAGGCCCAGGCCCAGGCCTAGGCCTGTGGCTCAGGCTCAGGCCCAGGCTCAGGCCCAGGCCTAGGGCCTAGGCCTAGGCCTAGGCTCAGGGCCAGGCTCAGGCCTAGGCCTAGGCCCAGGCTCAGGCCTGTGGCTCAGGCTCAGGCCTAGGCTCAGGCTCAGGCCTAGGCTCAGGCTCAGGCCCAGGCCCAGGCCTAGTGGCCTAGGCTCAGGCCCAGGCTCAGGCCTAGGCCCAGGCTCAGGCCCAGGCCCAGGCCTAGGCTCAGGCTCAGGCCCAGGCCCAGGCCCAGGCCTCAGGCTCAGGCCTAGGCCCAGGCCCAGGCCTCAGGCCTCAGGCCCAGGCCCAGGCCTCAGGCTCAGGCCCAGGCTCAGTGGCTCAGTGGCCCAGGCTCAGGCCCAGGCCCAGGCCTGGGCTCAGGCCTAGGCCCAGGCCCAGGCCCAGGGCCTCAGGCCTAGGCTCAGGCCCAGTGGCCTAGGCTCAGGCCTAGGCTCAGTGGCTCAGGCCCAGGCTCAGGCCTGTGGCCTAGGCTCAGGCCTCAGGCCTAGGCCCAGGCCCAGGCCTGTGGCTCAGGCTCAGTCAGGCCTAGGCCCAGGGCCAGGCCTAGGCTCAGGCCCAGGCTCAGGCCTGTGGCCCAGGCTCAGTGGCCCAGGCCCAGGCCTAGGCTCAGGCCCAGGCTCAGTGGCCCAGGCTCAGTGGCCTAGGCTCAGGGCTCAGGCCCAGGCTCAGTGGCTCAGGCCCAGGCCTAGGCCCAGGCCCAGGCCCAGGCCTAGCCAGGCTCAGTGGCCCAGGCCTAGGCCAGGCTCAGGCCAGGCCTAGGCCCAGGCTCAGGCTCAGGCCTAGGCTCAGGCCTAGGCCTAGGCTCAGGCCTAGGCCTAGGCTCAGTGGCCAGGCCTAGGCCTAGGCCTAGGCCTAGGCTCAGGCCCAGGCCTAGGCCCAGGCCTAGGCCCAGGCCTAGGCCCAGGCCTAGGCCTAGGCTCAGGCCCAGGCCTAGGCCCAGGCCCAGTGGCCCAGGCCTAGGCCTAGGCCTAGGCCTAGGCCTGTGGCTCAGGCTCAGGCCCAGGCCTGTGGCCCAGGCTCAGGCCCAGGCCTAGGCTCAGTGGCCCAGGCCTAGGCCTAGGCCTCAGGCCTAGGCTCAGGCCCAGGCCTAGGCCTAGGCTCAGGCCTGTGGCCCAGGCCTGTGGCTCAGGCCCAGGCCTAGGCTCAGGCCTAGTGGCTCAGGCTCAGGCCCAGGCTCAGGCCCAGGCCTCAGGCCTAGGCCTAGGCTCAGTGGCTCAGGCCTAGGCCCAGGCCTGTCAGGCCTAGGCTCAGGCCTAGGCCTAGGCTCAGGCCTAGGCCTCAGGCTCAGGCTCAGTGGCCTGTGGCTCAGGCTCAGGCTCAGGCCTCAGGCCCAGGCCTAGGCCCAGGCTCAGGCTCAGGCCTAGGGCTCAGGCCTAGGCTCAGTGGCCCAGGCCTCAGGCCCAGGCCTAGGCTCAGGCTCAGGCTCAGGCTCAGGCTCAGGCCTAGGCCTAGGCTCAGGCCTAGGCCCAGGCCTAGGCTCAGTGGCTCAGGCCCAGGCTCAGTGGCCCAGGCCCAGGCCTAGGCTCAGGCCTCAGGCCTGTGGCCTAGGCCCAGGCCCAGGCCTAGGCTCAGTGGCCTAGGCTCAGGCCCAGGCCTGTGGCCCAGGCCCAGGCCCAGGCCCAGGCCCAGGCCTGTGGCCCAGGCCTAGGCCCAGGCCCAGGCCTAGGCCCAGGCCCAGGCCTAGGCTCAGGCCCAGGCCTAGGCTCAGGCCTAGGCCTAGGCCCAGGCCTCAGGCCCAGGCTCAGGCCCAGGCCCAGGCCCAGGCCCAGGCTCAGGCTCAGGCCAGGCCTAGGCCCAGGCCCAGGCCTAGGCCTAGGCCTAGGCCTAGGCCCAGGCTCAGGCTCAGGCTCAGGCCCAGGCCTCAGGCCTAGGCTCAGGCCCAGGCCCAGGCCCAGGCCTAGGCCCAGGCCTGTGGCCCAGGCTCAGGGCTCAGGCCTAGGCCTAGGCCCAGGCCTAGGCCCAGGCTCAGTGGCTCAGGCCTGTGGCCTGTGGCTCAGGCCTAGGCCTAGGCCTAGGCTCAGTGGCCTAGGCTCAGGCCCAGGCCTGTGGCTCAGTGGCCCAGGCTCAGGCCTAGGCCCAGGCTCAGGCTCAGGCTCAGTGGCCAGTCAGGCTCAGGCCCAGGCCCAGGCTCAGGCCCAGGCCTGTGGCTCAGGCCTGTGGCTCAGTGCCCAGGCTCAGGCCCAGGCTCAGGCTCAGGCCCAGGCTCAGTGGCCTAGGCCCAGGCTCAGGCCTAGGCTCAGGCTTCAGGCTCAGGCTCAGGCTCAGGCTCAGGCCTGGCCCAGGCTCAGGTGGCTCAGGCTCAGGCCTGCTAGGCTCAGGCCCAGGCTCAGGCCCAGGCCCAGGCCAGGCCTAGGCTCAGGCCCAGGCTCAGGCCTAGGCCTAGGCCTAGGCTCAGGCCTAGGCCTAGGCTCAGGCCTCAGGCTCAGGCTCAGGCCTAGGCCTGTGGCCCAGGCTGGCCCAGGCTGCCCAGGCTCAGTGGCCCAGGCCTAGGCTCAGGCCTAGGCTCAGCCTAGGCCCAGGCTCAGGCCTGTGGCCTAGGCCTAGGCCTGGGCTCAGGCCTAGGCCTAGGCCAGGCCTAGGCCCAGGCCTAGGCTCAGGCTCAGTGGCCTAGGCCCAGGCCCAGGCCTAGGCTCAGGCCTAGGCCCAGGCCTAGGCCTAGGCCTAGGCCCAGGCCTGTGGCCCAGGCCTAGGCCCAGGCCCAGGCTCAGGCCTAGGCTCAGGCCTAGGCCTAGGCCTGTGGCCTAGGCCTAGGTTTAGGCTTTAGGCCTAGGGCCTCAGGCCTAGGCCTGTGGTTTAGGCTCAGGTTTAGGCTTCAGTGGCTTGTGGCCCAGGGTTTAGGGTTTAGGTTTAGGTTTGTCAGGTTTGTGGCTTAGGCTTGGTTTAGGCCTAGGTTTAGGTTTAGGGTTTAGGCTCAGGTTTAGGTTTAGGCTCAGGGTTTAGGGTTTAGGTTTAGGTTTAGGCTTGTGGCTTAGGTTTAGGTTTAGGCTTTAGGTTTAGGTTTAGTGGCCTAGGTTTAGGTTTAGGTTTAGGCTTAGGCTTGTGGTTTAGGCTTAGGTTTAGGTTTAGGTTTAGGGTTTAGGTTTAGGTTTAGGTTTAGGTTTAGGCTTGTGGTTTAGGTTTGTGGTTTAGGTTTAGGTTTAGGCTTAGGGTTTAGGTTTAGGTTTAGGTTTGTGGTTTAGGTTTAGGCTTGTGGTTTAGGGTTTAGGTTTAGGTTTGTGGTTTAGGTTTAGGTTTAGGTTTAGGTTTAGGCTTGTGTTTAGGTTTAGGGTTTAGGTTTAGGTTTAGGTTTAGGTTTAGGTTTAGGTTTAGGTTTAGGTTTAGGTTTAGGTTTGTGGTTTAGGTTTAGGTTTAGGGTTTAGGGTTTAGGTTTGTGGTTTAGGGTTTAGGGTTTAGGGTTTAGGTTTAGGTTTAGGTTTAGGTTTAGGGTTTAGGTTTAGGTTTAGGTTTAGGTTTAGGTTTAGGTTTAGGTTTAGGTTTAGGTTTAGGTTTAGGTTTAGGCTTTAGGTTTAGGTTTAGGTTTAGGTTTAGGGTTTAGGTTTAGGTTTAGGTTTAGGTTTAGGTTTAGGTTTAGGTTTAGGTTTAGGTTTAGGGTTTAGGTTTAGGTTTAGGGCTTTAGGTTTAGGTTTAGGTTTAGGGTTTAGGTTTAGGTTTAGGCTTTTAGGTTTAGGTTTAGGGTTTCAGGCCTGTTTAGGTTTAGGTTTAGGTTGTAGGTTTAGGTTTAGGCTTTAGGTTTAGGTTTAGGTTTAGGTTTAGGTTTAGGTTTAGGTTTAGGTTTAGGTTTAGGCTTCAGGTTTAGGTTTAGGCTTAGGTTTAGGTTTAGGTTTAGGTTTAGGCTTTAGGTTTAGGTTTAGGTTTGTGGCTTAGGTTTGTGGTTTAGGTTTAGGGTTTAGGTTTAGGTTTAGGTTTAGGTTTAGGTTTAGGGCTTGTGGTTTAGGCTTTAGTGGTTTAGGTTTAGGTTTAGGTTTAGGTTTAGGTTTAGGTTTAGGTTTAGGTTTAGGTTTAGGTTTAGGTTTAGGTTTAGGTTTAGGTTTAGTGGTTTAGGTTTAGGTTTAGGTTTAGGTTTAGGTTTGTGGGTTTAGGTTTAGGTTTGTGGTTTAGGTTTAGGCTTAGGTTTAGGTTTAGGTTTGTAGGTTTAGGTTTAGGTTTAGGTTTAGGTTTAGTGGTTTAGGTTTAGGGTTTAGGTTTAGGTTTAGGTTTAGGTTTAGGCTTGTGGCCTAGGGTTTAGGTTTAGGGTTTAGGCTTTAGGTTTAGGTTTAGGTTTAGGTTTAGGTTTAGGTTTAGGTCAAGAAAGGCTTTAGGTTTAGGTTTAGGTTTAGTGGTTTAGGTTTAGGTTTAGGTTTGTGGTTTAGGTTTAGGTTTAGGTTTAGGGTTTAGGTTTAGGTTTAGGTTTAGGGTTTAGGTTTAGGTTTAGGTTTAGGTTTAGGTTTAGGTTTAGGTTTAGGTTTAGGTTTAGGTTTAGGTTTAGGTTTAGGTTTAGGTTTAGGTTTAGGTTTAGGGTTTAGGTTTAGGTTTAGGTTTTAGGTAGGGTTTAGGGTTTAGGTTTAGGTTTAGGTTTAGGTTTGTGGTTTAGGTTTAGGGTTTAGTGGTTTAGGTTTAGGTTTAGGTTTAGGTTTGTGTTTAGGTTTAGGTTTAGGTTTAGGTTTAGGTTTAGGGTTTAGGTTTAGGTTTAGGTTTAGGGTTTAGGTTTAGGGTTTAGGGTTTAGGCTTCAGGTTTAGGTTTAGGGTTTAGGGTTTAGGTTTAGGTTTAGGTTTAGGTTTAGGGCTTTAGGTTTAGGTTTAGGGTTTAT